>CM043703.1:63995726-65349892 GCA_023935145.1 Bretschneidera sinensis | reverse complement strand
AAGGCATTTCCAAAGCATTCAAGTAAGTACACCGATCCATTTGAACCTCATATGCCTACTAATACTATTTTTTTCCTTTCTATTGTCCAGGTACCATACTTGGAATTCAAGCAGTTGCCAGAGCACTTAACTTATGATTATATGGGAGAGAATAAGACACTACATATGCTAGTTACTGCCAATTTTAGTTTTGGGGAAGAATAAGGCTTGGTCCGGCTGGAGATGTTAAACTTACCGCTCATGGGAGGCACCCTAGACATATCCTTTTCATTTTAGTAATTTTATTTTGTTTATATTTATATTTAAATATCTAGTATTTATATTTCTTGTTTTCCAGAACAATATTTATTTTTCTCTGTCAAGTACTTAGTGCGTGCATCCAGTTCAAGTTTGGGGGCGTGTTACAAGCAAAGTAAGCAACCTAGTTCTCCATCTCCCAGGTTAGATCTTTCCATGCCACATACATTGGGGACAATGTGTATTTTAAGTTTGGGGGTAGTGGGAGATACTATTACGCACACACTTGAAACACATGCACACACTAAGTCCCAGTTTTTTTTAGGAGAGATAAATGCATGTTCTTTGGGTAAACAAAAATTTTGGTTGATTTAAAACATTTAATAACACTTCATTAGTAAGCCTAAAAACTAGAACACATAGTATTGTATTAGGAATTTTTAAAAAGTTAGTTACCTATCTCAAAGCACCTAAGAATTCACGAGTTTGATTGAAATTTGCACAAGTACATTTAGCACGCATTTGTGTAGGGTATGACACATAATTCTTTTATATATGTTTCCATAACCTAACTATAATTGGATAACTTGTTAAAAAAGAACACTTTGGCATAAGAAAATAAAGAAAAGTGTTCATCATGCAAAAAGAAAATCAAAAGCTTCTAAGTGATCATTAAAAACTTTCCACTGAGTAACTGGGCCTCTTGCCTCAGTAAGCATTGAGTGTTCAAGTCAAAAGGTGGGAAGTAAACCTTTAATGATCATAGATTTCCACTAAGTAACTGGGCCTCTTACCTCAGTAAGCATTGAGCGTTCACGTCAAAAGGTGGAAATCTCATTTAGAGGCATTAAAACCTGTTAGTTTCATAGCCTTTTTGACTCGAGTTAGTAAGTCCTTAGGGGTGTCTTTACACCTAATGCCCTAAAACCATATGGTTTGGGAGTCATTGGCCAAACACTCGTTACAAGGGTCAAACAGAAAGCTCGATGGAACTCAACATGGCAAAGATAGCACGATAAAAGAAAAAGAAAGAAGAAGCAAGTATTATACCATTTTGTTCTCTTTGATAAGAAATTCGATAATGGTTTGGGCACCGAAATACTATACATTAAAATTATGTGGAAACCCCATCCTATATGTGCTAAGTCATCACACACGAATCAAACTTGTGATGCCTTAGGCCAGCCTTAGGTAAGTAACATGAGCTTTTGATAATCCTTTTTCAATACAAAAATGTGTTTTTATTATAAGTTTACTCATGAACGGTTATCATGATTTTATGCATAACCCGAATTTTTGAGTATCATGGAAAAGAAACTATCTTTAGTTTTGTTCTAACATAGTCTTTAGTTTTGTATTACTAAGGGACTAGCCATATGTAAGTTTATGGGTGTGATAAGTGCTTAAATAGTCATATTTAAGCCCCTTAATTTACACTTGTTAGACTCTTTATTTATACATTTTAGTACTTTCTACTTCATTTTCGTGTTTTATGTGTTTTTCATAGGACTTGGACAAAAATATGATAATTTGGAGCTTTTAGGAGCAAAAGTCAAGTTCTGCCATCCAGCAAGGTGCGCTCGAGCGCACATCCCTTGAGATTGAGCGCATAAGAGCACTAGCGCACTTGAAGAAGGCTCAAGCGCAAAGCTGCGCTCGAGTGCAATCACTCCAGAGGCGGCAGAGCCAGATATGGAAAGAAGTCTCCAGACTCCAAATAGGAAATTAGGGTTTTAGGACACCATAAGGACCCTATAAATAGCCCTATAAAACACATAAACCAGAGCTTTTGTTCTATATTCAAAGTAGCAAGCTTAGGAGAGGAATTGACGACTTGTCTCCCGAGTTTTCTTCGGTTTTAGTTTTCTGTTTTTATTTCATTATGTTTAGAATGTTTAGTTTACTTAGCATGTGTAACTAAACTCCTATAGGGCTCGATGGAAGCCCTAGTTATGCCTTTCCACATGTTCATTCATTGATTATCTTTACTATAGCCTTGTTAGAATATTTAACTTGATTAATGTCTGTTTGTATTTAAATTCCTCATATATGTGTGCCTGATCAACGTATGCATGTGGTATGGATAAGTTAGTCGAATCAATTTGGATGATTGAGTCCTGGGTTCGACATTAGTAACAAAGGATATCCACACCGGATTCCCGGGTTAATCAACATGGGAAACTGAGAGCAGACCAAGCCCTAGGTCCCGTGTAGTTGCCGCTCTCCACAACCCTCATGCTCTCTTAAGGAACAACTCAGTATACACCCATGTTGAATCCCTTAAGAGAGAAAAGAGTTAGAGTATACACCATGCCTAACTCGTTGCTTTGGGAGATCAATAGCCTAAGGTGTGGACTAAGCCCTTAGGTTGGCAACCATTAGATATTCATGATAAAGCTAAAGCATTGACACTTTATTTAGTGGGAAAGTATAATTAGGGTGGATATCGTAGTCCTATGTTCTCATTATTGTTATTTACTCACAATCAAATTTGCTATTTCTCTTTTTAACTTGAAGAAACTAATTCTAAAACAAAATTCACCAATCCCTGTGGAAATGATCTCGCACTTGCACACTATGCTACCACAGACCTTGTGCACTTGCATGTAAAACTAGGATGGTTATTTGCATATTTATTTAGGTAGATAATCGTCCCAACAAAAGATATCTCGGATAGTGAGATTAACTACAAAGAGATTGTCAACCTTTGCTTAACGACATATGATGATGAAGATGAGGTAACTAATTCTTCCCTAGCAATGATATTGATAATAGCAATGATGCCATGATTGATGCTATAAATGAATTGCATGAGGAATTAAAGTAATTTAATGCTAGGAATGCTTCTCTAAAAAAGAAAGTTTCATCCCACTCTAAAGAGGTGGAAGTTCTAAAAGAACTATTAGAAATCACCTTGACAAGATGCCCAGGTAGTGATCTTCCAAACACTCAAGTCTAGAATGACTTGTAGAAAGAATTTCAGCAATCGAACACAAGAACAGAAAATCAAAGAAAGAAAGAAGACAAACAATTTGTTATCAAGGTTCGGCATTGTGCCTACGTCCCCGTGAGTTCCTCTGAACTCTCTGCACTATCTCAAATGGTTCTTACAAGTTACAACAATCCCCTTCAAGAAGCTCAAGTTCTTGAAGAAACTAAGAAGAGAAGAAAGAAGATTACAATGCTCTCTCTCTATAATACTCTCTCTTCTTTACAACCAGCCTCACTACAAAGAGTCCCTCTTGTATTTATGTCTCTCACACAATTCTCTCTTGTATTATAATTGATTTCAAAGAGTGTCTTATATTTTTTGTATTCTATATGTGAAAAATAAGGCTTGGGAACTCCTTTTATAGCCTTTCACTTCTTGGACATTCTTATGAATCAATTTCCACCCTTTGATCATGATCTCCACTTAATCATAGCCCTTCATCACTTCCCAAGTGGTGCTGTGCATTTTAACCTTGCACTCATGCACTTAAAAGGGTCTCAAAATAGGTTGTCCATGTGTGCAACCCTTTGCCTAGCGCCTAGGCGCTCAACAGGGGGTGCCATGGCACTGGGCAGGGCACCTTTGCACACCTTCTGGATGCCATAGTGCTGGCTTCTAGGCGCCATGGCGCTGATGCGGTACTACAGCACACCATTCTGGATGCCATGGTGCTGGTTGCTAGGCACAATGGTGCTGATATGGTCCTACAGCACACCATTCTGGACGCTATGGTGCTGGTTGCTGGGTGCCGTGGCGCATGCTGATGCTGCTGCTGTGTGCACACTTCCTTGATTGTGTGTAGAAGTGCGCACACTAGTGCGCATGGTCTTCCCTTGCTCCAAATTGATGCACACACATGTGTGCAGTCTTCTAACTTGCTGAAAATTGATATTTCACCTTTGGTTTGGACTTTAACCATTTTTAAACCATGGTTGGACCTGTTTGAACCTTAGACAAATAACAACAATCTCTACCTTTGTCTAAGTGTTCAAAAAACCTGAACCATTGTGTAGAAAGCTTCGGAATCCAAACTCATCTTAAGTCACCAATTAACCAACTCCAATCCTAAGTAATTCAAGGCAATGATTAAACTTACTTAGAGGTAGAACTTTAGTACCCAAGTCCGCAGGATTTTCTTCCGTGGTCTTCTTGTCAACATAAATGCATCATTTCGTACCATTTTTCAGAATGTAATGATACCAAACATTCATATGCTTTGTCCTCTCATGGAACACTGGATTCCTCCATAAGTACCATATACTTTGGCTATCCAAAGACACCACAACCTACTCTTTTAGGACCTCCCACTTGTCCAACAACCCTTTGCACCCCATAACCTCTTTTATGGCTTCCATAGCCGCTATGTATTCTGCCTTGGTTGTTATGAGTGCTACCACCGGCTGCCACTGAGCCTTCAAATACCTCAAAAACCTCTTCATCCTAAGCCAATGCTTCTTTCCAGGATTACTCACAAATTTGCTGAGAACACCCATTACCCAAGAAACCCACAACTGGTTTCTCTCCTTTTCTTGGATTCTACACATCCCGAGGATCTTTTGTGTAAGGCTAAGATCCTTCCTCTCAAACTCCTTATTGAGTTGAGATGTAGACCTTTTCATCCTCTTCCTACTATTCCAAACCAATAGCTCATCAATGACATAGGTGAGGATATTCACCATCTTCTCCACCTTGTGTTCAGGTGAGAAAGTTTCAGTGACACCTATGTCTTCTCTTCTTGTGAACCCATTCGCCACCATCCTAGCTTTGTTCCGGACTTCATCCCCTAGAGAGTACCCTTCTTTGATTTTGTAGAGCCATCTACAATCCACAACTATTTTTTTTTTGTTTGGGCACCAACTCCCAAGAGTTGTTCTTCATCAAAGAGTCCATTTCTTCCTCCATAGCCAGCTGCCACTTTGACAAATCCTTACACTCCATGGCATCCGTGTAAGTTTTTGGTTCAACCTCTCCTTCTCTTCAAGGAGCTGCTACATTAGCATTTGCAAACCTATATCTCAATGGTGGTCTAACCACTCTCCTTTCCCGGTCTCTTGTGAGCTGGTAGTTATTTACTGCATCCACCTCTTCTTGTTCAACCTCTTCTTGAGTTTCTTGAGCTTCTTGGCCTTCATCCAAGGGCTCTACCTGGTTCGAACACTCTTACCTTCTCTGCTCTACCTGAACCGAGTTCTCATTGATGCAATGCTCCACAACTTCCAGTTTGGTTTGCTCACTAGCCCCTGCAGGGTTAGTTTTCTCCAAGTAGGGAAATAATAATTCATTAAAAAATGACATCCCTACTTATAATCAATTTCATGCCCTTATTTTCTAAGGACCACAACCTATATCCCTTAACCCCATCACCATATCCTAGAAATACACATTTTCTAGATCTTGGGCTAAGTTTATCCTCCTTTTGATGTGCATATGCAGCACAACCAAAAGTCCTAAGGTTGTTTAATTCAGGGGTTTTTCCACTCCACATCGCCATGGGAGTCTTGAGCTCTAAAGCTCTAGAGGGTGATCTATTTACCAAGTATGCAGCTGTAGCTACAGTTTCTCCCCAAAAATATTTTGGTAAACTGGATCCATTTAACATGCACCTAACCTTTTCTATAAGGGTCTTATTCATCCACTCAGCAACTCCACTTTGCTGAGGGGTTTCCACAACCATCTTATGTCTTAAAATCCCATTTAACCTACAGAATTGATCAAGTTCTTAGTTAAAAATTTCTAAGCCATTATTGGTTCTTATCCCCTTAACTACTCTACCAATTTGGGTCTCAACCAGCTCTTTCCACACAACTAACTTATTCAAGGCATCTGATTTATTTCTAAGAAAATAAACCCACACTCTTCTTGAATAATCATCAATTAAAGACAGAAAGTAAAAGTTACCTCCCTGTGTTGGTGTCCTTGCTGGTCCCCAAAGGTCCAAATGAATGTAGTCAAGAATTCCCTTAGATTTGTGCACTCCGGTGTTGAAGCTGACCTGGTGTTGCTTCCCAAGAATGCAACTCTCACAGAAATCCAGTTTTTCTACTTTGTCACCACCAAATAGACCTTCCTTGTTAAGCACTTGCAGGCCCTTTTTGCTCATGTGACCCAAGCGAGTGTGCCAAAAGGCTGCCTTGTCCATCTCAGCCATTAATCTTGTTGCTTGATCATTGATTTCTGTCTCTCCAGTCATCTCATAGAGTCCATCGTTTCTTGCTGCCTTGATCACTACCAAAGATCCCTTGGCCACCTTGATCTTTCCTCCCTCTATCTTGAATGTATATCCCATGGAATTTAGCTGCCCCAATGAGATCAAATTTCTCTTCAAATTTGGAACATACCTCACATTTTCTAGCAGCCTTGTGACTCCATCAAACATCATCAATTGGATGCCTCCAATCCCTCTCACTTGCCAAGAATTATCATTTCCCAAGAAGACCCTTCCATCATTGATCTCCTTGAAAATCTTGAACCATTCCTTGTGAGGGTACATATGATAAGTTTACCCGGTATCCAAGATCCATTTCTCGCTGCCTTCTTGCCCCTTGCTCATATCCAAGCAAACAACAAGAACATCATCACCTTGCTGTTCTTCCATGGCAACCGAAGCCTCTCCATTGTTGGTATAGCTTCTCCTCTCATCCCATAACCTCTTCTTGCAATCTTTCATGAAATGGCCCTCTTTGTTGCAGTAGAAGCATCTCATTCCTCCTCCAAGTCTTGTCTTGGAACGAGATCTCCCATGGCTCTCTCCTCTACCCTTGTCCCGGTAGTTGCCATTGTTGTTACTGCCATTCCGAGCTGCTGGCCTTCTTCTTACGAATAGCCCTTCACCACTTGATGTCTCATTCATCTTGGCTTTGAAATCACGTGCTCTTATGGCATTGATCACAATCTCCTTTCTCAAAGTATCCCTTCCATACTTAATAGCATTAGTCAAATTATCAAAGCAATCAGGAAGAGAATTTAACAAAATGACAGCCAATTGTTCATCTGGAAAAATAATACTATAGCTATTCAAATCTTGAACTAGCTTATTAAGGACATCAAGATTATCTTGCAACTCTTTACTAGGATTCATTTTAAAAGCAAAGATTCTTTTAAGAAGATAAATCTTGTTAAGGAGAGTTTTGGTAAGAAACAACTCATCTAGTTTCTTCTATATGACAGCCAGATCTTCCGAGTCTCCGCACTCCCTTGTGACACTATCCGACATGTGCAAGAAAATGGTGCTGTAAGCCATCTTCTTCATCTTGATCATCTAGTCCTCCGTGACACTCGATGGAAAAGCATAATCTTCTCCAATAGCCAAGTCCACTTTCTGTTGCATTAGAACCACCTTGATCTTCCGCTTCCAAAGGGCAAAGTCTTCCTTTCCATCAAACTTCTCTACACAGAAATTTGAAGCTATCTTTTGCGGACAAGATCCCAAATTTATGCACTACCCACAAATGCTATCTTCAACCTCAAGAACACAGATCGAAGATGAATCAAACTTCAAGAACACGACCAGATCTTGATCTTTACACCGTTCTTGAATCACCCTAGAAGTTAATCTTTGATTCTTGGAGTCTTGGCTCCGTCACCTTCAACTTCTTACTCCGATAACCAACTGTGCAGCTCTGATACCACTGTTGGAAATCACCTTGACAAGATGTCCAGGTGGTGATCTTCCAAACATCCAAGTCTAGAATGACTTGTAGAAAGAATTTCAGCAATCGAACACAAGAACAGAAAATCAAAGAAAGAAAGAAGACAAGCAATTTGTTATCGAGGTTTGGCAATGTGCCAACGTTCCCGTGAGTTCCTCCAAACTCTCTGCACTATCTCAAATGATTCTTACAAGTTACAACAATCCCCTTCGAGAAGCTCAAGTTCTTGAAGAAACCAAAAAGAGAAGAAAGAAGATTACAATGCTCTCTCTCTATACTACTCTCTCTTCTTTATAACCAGCCTCACCACAAAGAGTCGCTCTTGTATTTATGTCTCTCACACAATTCTCTCTTGTATTACAATTGATCTCAAAGAGTGTCTTCTATGTGTTGTATTCTATATGTGCAAAATGAGGCTTTGGAACTCCTTTTATAGCCTTTCACTTCTTGGACATTCTTGTGAATCAATTTCCACCCTTTGATCATGATCTCCACTTAATCATAGCCCTTGCACTAACGCACTTCCCAAGTGGTGCTGTGCATTTTAACCTTACACTAACTCACTTGAAAGGGTTTTAAAATAGGCTATCCATGTGTGCAGCCCTTTGCCTAGCTCCTAGGCGCTCAATAGGGGGCGCCATGGCGCTGATGCGGTCCTACAGCACACCATTTTGGATGCCATGGTGCTGATGCTAGGCGCCATAGCGCTAATGCGATCCTACAGCACACCATTCTGGACGCCATGGTGCTGGTTGCTGGGCGCCATGGCGCATGCTGATGCTGCTGCTGTGCGCACACTTCCCTGATTGTGTGTAGAAGTGCGCGCACTAGTGCGCATGGCCTTCCCTTGCTCCAAATTGATGCACACACATGTATGCAGTCTTCTACCTTGCTGAGCTTTGATACTCCACCTTTGGTTTGGACTTTAACCATTTTTAAACCATGGTTGGACCTGTTTGAACCTTAGATAAATAACAATAAGAACAAAAAGAAAATTTTTGTTTAGAAGTTAACAACTCATCACAAGAATCTTTGATAAATGAAAATGTTAATTTGAAAAAGAAAGTGATTAAGTTGAGTAACACTATATCTAGACTTATGAGTGGAAAAGAAAAGCGAGATAAAGTGTTATCTTGTCAAAGAATGAGTGAAGAAAAATTTGGTTTGTGTTATTCTCCATTGGACAAGCAAAAATCAAATGAAACTATCTTTGTGAAAGCAACATGTGTTAATGAACCCTTTACCTCTAAGGCTCCTAGTAATGTTAATAATATACCTTTGAAAAATGCTAAGGCCTAGCAATTCAAATGTCAATTCTTATGGTAGAAATTCACATGTTAATACTAGGAATAGACAATCAAGAAATACCTATACTTATATGTATGCTCATTTTAGAAATGCAAATGCTAGTTATGATCATTCACGAAATTTACATGCTAAGAATGCATATCCTAGAAGCAACTATGATTTATATCCTATAAACAACATGTATACTAATAAGTTTTATAATGGAAGAAACATGTACTCTAGTAATGCCAGATATTCTTATCAAAGAAATGACAGATTTGCATATTCTGTACATCTTAGAAATTATTATGATTATCATTCTAGGATCATGCATCATCCATAACACAATAATTATGGAGCACATTATAGAACTATGAAAGTATGGGTTCCAAAAGGATTTGTATTTTGAAGCACTAACCCGAAAGTACCCAAGAAATTTTGGATACCTAAAAGCTCCATTGTGTCTCCAAGGAAAGGTCAAAAGTAAGCATTAGTACCTTGATAGTGGATGCTCAAAGCACATGATTTATTATCAAAGTCTCTTAATGGAGTTGACTCTAAAGGATGGCAGATATGTCACCATTGGAAATGACACCAAGAAGAAGATCATTGGACATGGTAAAGTTGGTAAAAATACTTCAACTCTTGATCCTGTTTACATGTGCAAGGCCTTAAACCTATTTTACTTAGCATTAGTTAATTATGTGATAAAGATAATAAAATCATATTTGAATTCTCTCATTGTCTTATAATAGACATCAAGAGTAATAAGATCAAGTTTGTTGGACAAAGCCATGAAAATGTCTATTTAGTTGATTTCAAAACTTTTCCTTCGAAAAATTAAATTTTTTTCTAGTTTTTAGTGAAAACCCATGGTTATGGCATAAAGGCATGACCATGTGAATATGGATTTGATTAAAAAAATTTCTAGAAAAGATTTAAATTTTAGTCTTCCTAAAATCAAATTTGAAAAAGACAAAGTTTATGCTTCTTATCAAATGGGAAAACAAACTAGAGTTTCTTTTAAATCCAAAAATGTGGTTTCAACTTCTAGACCTTTAGAGCTTTTACATATAGACTTGTTTGGTCGAATAAGCACTATTAATCTAGGTGGCCATCAATATACTCTTGTTATTATAGATGACTATTCTAGATATACCTTAGTTATTTTTATTGTTTATAAGGACGAAGCTTATAAAGGTTTTGTAAACTTTTATAAAAAGGTTCAAAATTAAGAAGTTTAGTCTATTTGAAGCATGAGAAGTGATCATGGAAAAGAATTTGAAGACCAAAGCTTTTCAAATTATTATGATGATAATAGTATTGATTACAATTTTTCAGCTACTAGAACTCTCTAACAAAATCGTGTTGTTGAAAGGAAAAATAGAGTTTTAGAAGAATTTGCTAGAACTATGCTTTGTGAAAATATTTTTCCAAAATAATTTTGGATAGAAGCCGTAAACACTTTTTGTTATGTTTTAAATAGAGTTTTAATTAGGCCTATGCTTAACAAAACTCCATATGATCTATGGAAATGTAGAAAGCCTAATATCTTTTATTTTCATGCTTTAGGTTGCAAATACTTCATCTTAAATAAAATAAAAATAAACATAGGTAAATTTAATTCTAAGACCGATGAAAGAATACTCTTGCGATATTCAACCTCCAGTAAAGCTTATAGAGTATCTACAAAATAACTCTAGCGGTTGAAGAATTCATACATGTTGTATTTAATGAAACTAATCCTCTTTATAGTAGAAGAGCTTCTCTTGATAGTGATGTAGGTTTTAGGCTAAGAATGGATGTCACTACTCCCATTGTTGACCCCAAGGAGAATCAACTTCAATTAACTCAAGGAGAAGATGAACTTAGACTCGATCAATCCTCAATAAGTAGATAGTATTCCTAAAGATTGGAGGTATATGAATTATCACTCAATCGATCAAGTAAATGGTAATCTTTCACTAAGGGTAAGAACTCAATCTTCTACGAGAAATGTATGCAATTATGTTGCTTTCTTATCTTAAATAGAACCTAAGACTTTTGGTGAAGGTGAAAGTTATGAAAATTGGATAAATGCTATGCAAGAAGAATTAAATCAATTTGAAAGAAATAAAGTTCGGACTTTAGTTCCTAGACCTAAGGACCATTCAGTAATTGGAACTAAATGGGTGTTTAGAAATAAAATGGATAAAATGGAATATTAATTGGAAACAAGGCTAGACTTGTAGCTAAAGGTTATAATCAAGAAGAAAAAATTTATTTTGATGAAACCTTTGGTCTTGTAGCTAGATTAGAAGCTATTCATATGTTGCTTGCATTTGCATGCTTTAAGAATTTCAAATGGATATAAAAAATGCCTTTTTAAATCGTTTTATTGAAGAGGAGCCCTAACCTTCCAAACCATGTCAATAAGCTTTTTAAAGCTCTTTATGGGTTGAAGCAAGCTCCAAGAGCATGGTATGAAAGGTTAAGTAAGTTTTTATTTGATAATGATTTTTCAAGAGAAAAAATAGACTACTTTGTTTACAAAAACTAATAAGCCTAACACTTTTATAGTTCAAATATATGTTGATGATTTCATATTTGGTGCCTCTAATGAATCCATGTGTCAAAACTTTGCTAAGTGTATGCAAGGTGAGTTTGAGATAAGAATGATGATAGAGCTCAACTACTTCCTTAGACTTCAAATTAAACAAAAAAAGGAAGGCATCTTCATTAACCAATCCAAGTACACAAAATATTTGCTAAAGAGGTTTGGGATGGAGAATGAAAAAGCCATTGGGACTCCCATGGGCACTTCAACAAAGCTTGACTTGAATGAAGAATGTAAAAGTGTTAATATTAAAAAATATAGAAGCATGATAGGGGCTTTACTTTATTTAACTGCTAGTAAACCCAATGTTATGTTTAGTGTATTCATGTGTGCTAGATTTCAAGTTAATCCTAACGAATCTAACATAATTTACGTTAAAAGAATATTAAGATATTTGAATGGTACTCAAAATCTAGGATTATTGTATTCAAGAGATTCACCTTTTGATTTAGTTGGGTACTCGGATGCTGATTTTGCTAGTTTTAGGTTGGATAGAAAGAGTACTAGTGGAACATGCCAATTTCTAAACTATATGCTAGCTTCTTGGTTTTTAAAAAACAAAATTCACTTGCACTATCAGCCGGCGAAGTAGAATATGTGGCCGCCGGTAGTTGTTTTGCACAAGTTTGACGGATAAAACAATAACTAGAAGATTTTGGCATGCGTTATGATAATGGTCCAATTTTATGTGATAACATTAATGCATCCAATTTATCATTTTAGAACCAAGCACATTGAAATTAGACACCACTTTATAAGAGTTCACACTCAAATAAGAGATTTCAAACTTGAAGTCATTCATGCAGAAAATCAATTTGTTGATATCTTCACCAAACCGTTGAATGAAGTTAGATTTTGTATGATAAGAATGTTACTTGTAATGAGAAATTTTGTATGATATGGTGTTTGATTGCATTAACATTCACCATATACATATCTGCCATTAAGTGAATGAGCATTAAATCTTATTTGATGTTTCTCTCACTCAACGATGGTATAAAGAAAAATATGCTTGCAATTTCTCAATCAGAAGTTCAACCTTTTTTCTGAAAAATCCTTGATTCACTTGACTGAACCTTTCTTATAGTCGACTGAAGGATTATCCCCAAAACCCCTGAACTCTCTGCCTCTCATTAAGTCGACTTAACGAATATCTAGTCAACTAAATGAAATCATTTTGTCGACTGAATAAACCATATAGTTAATTGAATGCCCATGTTTTTCAAAACTGTTCAGTTTTGTAACTGATTCAGTCGACTGAATAAGGCTCTAGTCGACTAAACCCATGATACTATAAATACCATTCTTCATTTTAAACCTTCATTTTCATCAAAAATTTGAAACACATTTCGCCGTTACCACTCTCTCTAAACACAAACCCACTCATCAAATCTTACATTTTCATAATTTTCTCTCAAAATGTTTCAAAGACCATGCGTCAACCTAATTTCTTCTAGTCTAAATCCTCTAAAGAAAGGTCACAAAAATATTCTCAAGAGTAAAAGAGAAAGGAAAAGGTAGGAGAAGGGAGCAAGAAGGCTCAAAACGATTTGGATGCTTCAACTTTTCAAAGTGCTGAAGCAAAGGAGAGTTACAACACTGATATATAGTTGAAGAAAATCGTGTCTCGTAGACTTGTTGACTTTACTTTTATCAATTTTGGTAATTTTGACATTAAGCCTTTGTTTGATAGGCTAAGTTGGACACCCTTGGTCAAAATCCATGAAAAGTATTACCCTAGACTAATTCATCAATTCTATGCTAATCTGCAACAGCTCTCACCCTCTACCTTATGTTCTCAACCATGGTTATGGGTAAAGAATTCCTTATAACTACTAAGATACTACGTTCAATTCTTAATCTGCCTAATTAAGGTTTAATTTGGTGTTTGGATGGGTGGCCTGAGGATTTTGATTACGAAAATGCTTGTAGGATTGTCAAGGGGAATCCTAATTACTTTTATGGTATCCAGACCTACAATACCTACATTGATCTGCCCCTATAATCTAGGATGTTGAACCTAATCATCAATTGGTCTACAAATCCTAAACTAGGTAGCAGAATCAGTCCCTCTAAGTTGGATATCCTATTGATTTACTGCCTCAAGACTAGTACACCCTACAACCTTTACCCTATCATCCTTGGTAACATGATTGCTAGTTTTGATAGCACCATTGGGTGTCTACCTTATAGCATGCTCATAACCCTTATCCTAAAGCACTTTTAGATTCTTCTTCCTAAGAACGAATCTGTGGGTATTTGTCAAAGGATTAAATGGGTTAAAGAGAAGCTTCAGCAGCCTGGTGTGCACCGCGACCTAGCCTTGGTGCGTCATGGCCTCCAGCATGAAGCGAAGTCTTAAGAGGTGCGCGCTGTGGCACAGGGTGGTGTGCGCCACGGCCTCCAGCAGACGGGGACTTGTGCCCTGTGTGTGCAGCGGCCAGCCCTGTTCTGGGCTGCGACACTAGGCACACCTAATGCACTCTGATCAGCACTTTGAGATGGTGCGTGGAACTTGGTTAAAATGCACAGGATTACTTAGTCATCTTGGAGGGCTATGATTGTTTGGTTCTCAAGGTCTAAAGGTTGGGAATGACTACAAGATTGGTTCAAGAAGTTAGTGCACTATATAAAGAATCATCTAGGAGCAATATAAAACATGATGTGTGAGGGTGCAAAGATACTAAACACAAGAGAGACGCAAGAAGGGGTCTCATTCCAAGAGTGGCTAATGTTGAGAGAGATAGACTCTTAAATCTTCAGAGGTGTCTCAAGTGAGAGAGAGCAATCAAGAAGTGGGGTTCAAGGGCTTTGTAATTGGAATTTTCTTGGGGAAAATTCCAAGGAAACACTTAGTTCTTATCTTTTTCTTTTCTCTTCTTTCATGTATCAAGAACAAAAAAGTTCTTGTGGAGGTGTTGTTATTATTATAAGAACTCAATGATTTAGTGCAGAGAGCTCGGAGGAGCTCACGAGGACGTAGGCAAATTGTCGAACCTCGATAACAATTGCTTGTGTTCTTTCTTTGATTGGTTTGATTCCTGTTTTATTACAAGTCATTCTCGACTTGAGTGTTTGAAGGTCACCACCTGGGATTCTTCCTAAGGTGATTTTCAACAGTGGTATCAGAGCTATGGTTCTAGCAACAGTGGGTATCAGAACTGAATAGGGGGTATCGGAGCAAGACTCCAAGAATCAAAGGAAACTTCTTGGGAGATTCAAAAATGGTGCTGGGATCAAGATCTGATCGAGTTCTTGAGGGATTCAAGAACAGTATTGGGATCAAGATTTGATCATGTTCTTGAGATTTAGAAGTTTGGAAAGCAATTGTTGGTGCTGGATAAATCTTGGGATTTTCTCCGCAAGATGGGTTTAAACTTCATTGTTGAGAAGTTTGATGGAAAGAGAGACTTTGCCCATTGGAAGAAGAAAATCAAGGTGGTTCTTATGCAACAAAAGGTGGACTTGGCTATTGGAGAAGATGATGATTTTCCAGTAAGTATCATGGAGGTCCAATGGAATGAGATGAAGAAGATGGCGTATAGCACCATCTTTCTGCATATGTCAGATAGTGTCACAAGGGAGTGTGGAGACTTGAAAGATCCAGCTATCATTTGGAAGAAACTAGATGAGTTATTTCTTACTAAGACTCTCTCTAATAAAATTTATATTCTTAAATGAATCTTCGCTTTTAAAATGGATCCTAATAAAGAGTTGCAAGATAATCTTGACGTGTTTAATAAACTAGTTCAAGATTTGACTAGTTGTAGTATAACATTCCGGGATGAACAATTGGCTATTATTTTGTTAAATTATCTTCCTGGTTGTTTTGAAAGCTTAATTAATGCTATTGAATATGGAAGAGATACACTAACCAAGGAAATTGTGATCAATGCTATAAGGGCTCATAATTTCAAAGCCAAGATGAGGAGAGGACCAAGTGGAGAAAGGCTGTTCATTAGAGGAAGGCCTGCAACTCGGTATGGCAGCAACATACATGGCTACTACCGGGACAAACCACAAGGTAGAGAACAAAGCTATGGGAGAGCGCACTCTAAACCAAGATTTGGAGGAAAGAGATGCTACTACTGCCATAAGGAGGGACATTTCAAGAATGATTGCAAGAAGATGATGACGGATGAGAAGGGAAGAAGCCATACCAACAAAGGAGAGGCTTTGTTTGTCAAGGGAGAACAGCAAGATGATGATGTTCTTGTTGTGTGCTCAAATGTGAGCTGGAGGCATGGCAGTGAGAAATGGATCTTGGATTTCGGGTGCACTTATCACATGTGTCCTCACAGAGATTGGTTCAAGAACTTCAAGGAAACCAATGATGGAAAGGTTTTCTTAGGGAACGATACTTCTTGCCAAGTGAGGGGGATAGAAGACATCCAATTGAGGATGTTTGATGGAATTACAAGGCCGCTACGGAATATGAGATATCTTCTGGATTTAAGAAGAAATTTGACCTCATTAGGGCAGCTAGATTCCATGGGGTACACATACAAAACAGAGGGAGGAAAGATCAACGTAACCAAGGGATCTTTGATAGTGATCAAAGTAGCAATGAGGGATGGCCTTTATGAGATGATCGGAGACACAGACATCAAGGATCAAGCAGCAAGCTTGATGGTTGAGATGGATAGGGCAACTCTTTGGCACAATCGCTTGGGACACGTGAGCGAAAAGGGCCTATAAGTTCTCAGCAAGAATGGTTTACTTGATGGTGACAAGGTAAATAAACTTGATTTCTGTGAGAGTTGAGTTCTTGGGAAGCAACATCGGGTTAGCTTCAACACCGGAGTGCACAAGTCTAAGGGCATTCTTGACTACATTCATGCGAATCTTTGTGGACAAGCAAGAACACCAACACAAGGAGGTAATCTTTACTTTCTTTCTTTAATTGATGATTATTGAAGAAAGGTTTGGGTTTATTTGCTTAAAAATAAATCAGATGCTTTGAATAAGTTTATGGTGTGAAAAAAGTTGCTGGAGACTCAAACGGGTAAAGTAGTTAAGGTTTTACGAACTAATAATGGATTAGAATTTTTTAATAAGGATTTTGATAAATTATGTGACTTAAATGGGATTCTAAGATATAGAACGGTTGTGAAAACCCCTCAGGAAAATGGAGTTACTGAGAGGATGAATTAGACCCTTATGGAAAAGGTTAGGTATATGTTATTTGGTTCCAGATTACCCAAATATTTTTGGGGGGAAGCTGTGTCTACTGCTGCATATTTGGTTAATAGATCACCCTCTAGAGCTTTGGATCTCAAGACTCCAGAGGAGATGTAGAGTGGTAAACCCCCTGAGTTGAACAACCTTAGCACTTTTGGATGTGCAGCGTTTGCACATCAAAAGGATGATAAACTTAGCCTAAGGTCTAAAAACTGTGTGTTTCTAGGATATGGGGAAGGGGTTAAGGGGTATAGGTTGTGGTCATTAGAGCAAAAAGGAACTAAACTCATAATAAGTAGGGATGTCATTTTTAATGAGCATTTATTTCCCTATTTAGAGAAAACTAACCCTGCAGGGGATAGTGGGCAAACCAGCCCGGTATTTATAGAGCATAGCATTGATTACGCCCAAAACATAATGCGGTTATTGTAGTATAGTTTTGGGATGTCGATTCCACAGGGAAACAAGTTAATTACGAAATAAGGTGTAAACTTTAACACTAACGATAATGATTAGATGAGAGAATATGAGTTTTGATAATGCAATATTGTGTAAAAGAATTGTGCGAATATAACAAAGCATATAAATAAGAAATAACAAGGTTCCGGGAATCCTCCTTAGATTCGTTCCCTACTTCCACTCTTGATTCAAATTTTTATCTCGATTTCAAGTTTTACATCCTAAACAGGCAATCAGAAAGTATTCAATCAAGCACATTTATATCTCTAATATAATTGCTACAAATTACTCTTTGATTTCAATTCAAGCACACATGATTTATCTTATAGATTAGCAAGAAACGACAATATATTGCAATAATGATATCACAATAATGGCCGATCTATAAGATAAATATACCGAAATCAATTACATCCAAACAACTTGACATAAGAAGAGCTTGACTAGACTTATGTGGAGTAGAAGGATGCAAACACTGGATTGAGAGAAACTAAAAGAAGAAGAATATAGAATACAGCTATCACATGAATTCAAATCCTTCTTAATTAATCAAAGAGTAAATCATAGACAAAGTTTTAACAATAAGTCCATACAAATGAATCAAAAACAGGAAATAAAGAACAATAAAACCCTAACGATTCATCCCTTTCCCTTGTTTGATGATTAGTTAGCCATGAAACTCAAGGTGGAAATACAATATAGATGTTCTCTCCTTGATTTCTTGGCCATGGAGCTCAAGGTAGAAGAACAATGTGGATGTTCTCTCCTTGATTTCCAACTAATGAAAACTTAAACAGAATGCTAAAAACTTCTCTAATTTGTATCTACTAAAAAACTGTCTTTTTTTCTCTTCGAGCTCACTCCCAGGCTAAAAACCTTAAGCATATATTTATAGCCCACGAGGGAGAGCTGTCTTTGCACAACCTTAATTTGAGTCTAAATTGGAGTCCAGAAGCATGTGCGCACTGCTGGCTTTGTCTGAGCGTGCGCCTGGGCGCTGGAAAGTGAAGGCTGGAATGTGAAGGTGGGTCCAGCAGCATGTGCGCATGTCCAAGTGTGTGCCTGGGCACTGGAAAGTAAAGGTGCAGCGTTAGTTGGTGAGGGGCGCAGCGCTGATGGCCGAGGGGCGCAGCTCTGGTTCATGGGCACCTAGGCACTCACTCTTGTTTGCCTGGGCACTGGGGCACTGGTTCATGGGTGCCTAGGTGCTCACTCTTGTTTTCCTGGGTGCTGGGGCGCTGGACAGTGAGAGGAGAGGCGCTGGGCTTCCAGAGGTGAGGCGCTGGGCTTCCAGGGGAGAGGCGCTGGGCTTTGTTCTGGAGGCCTGAACTATTTCCGCTAAAACTGCCATAACTTTCACTAGAAAAATCCTTTTTCTGAACCGTAAAATTCTCCAGAAAATAGACTTCCGGATCTTTCTAAGCATATATGGCTCATCTCCTGGTTCTTCCTACATCAATACAGTTTAATCTGCAAAGATGATTGATCTGTACGGGAAATTCTGGCAATTTAGTAAAACTCCTTCAGCTTGTATGCAGAAGTGCACACACTAGTGTGCCTACCCTTAACTTGTTCCAAAGTGATGCACACACTTGTGTGCAGCTTTTAACTCAATGTACTTTATTGCTACAACCTTGGTTTAGACTTTTAATCATCTTTATATCATTTTTGGAAATGTCTAAACCTTGGACAAAAACGAGCACCGACACCCAAGATCTTTTGGTGCTTTAAACATGGATCGCTTTATCGTCTCTTTTGTACTCAACGCACCTGAAAATGCATCGAATTAAGTCAATGATTTATGAATAACACTTTAGAGTTATCAACATGTAAAAGTGCGATTACGACCGAGATTAACCCTAAAGTGTTAACAATTAAGTATTGTTTAGATGCATTTTATGACTCTCATCACAACCCCCAACTAGCTTATTGCTAGTCTCTAGCAATTCAAGCAAAAGACATGAAATGAGTTCTTTATTTAGAAATTAATGCAAAATACAACAATGCTAGTGTTAACCAAGAGTGATTCAAAAATCTTTGTCTCAAAAATCATGCGTAACATATAGCATATAGAATCATTAAATTTCACTCAAATCCAAAAATAATTCAAACATCAATCTTAAAATCGTTATTGACTCTTAACATCCGTCTTGCCACAATCCATTAATCTGAACATCCGGATGATTTTATGCACAATATTCATGAATACAAGTCTTGGCCTCTAAAAAAAATAAATCGCGTGACATCAATCACAAAAACAAGCTCCATAAGCTTACATTTCAAACCACTCTCCACTATTGTAGAAAAATCATATTACATTGGATCAATAGGTCTTTAATAAGCTTGTAACGTTCGGTTAAGGTAAAGACTAAGAAAGAAAGGGAAGAATTCACAAGTAAAAGAACTTAATCTCTTAGTTTTGAACATAGCTCTTTAAGCACTGGATAACCTTACTTCAATACCCAACTCTTCCGACCATTTTTATTTATTTTTTATTTTTTTTCTTTTCGAGGATTGTTTTCTCAACAAATCACCATTTGTTTTTCTTTTCTTTTGTATTTTGGCATAAAAGACCATTCACCTCCTTTTTTATTTCTTTCTTTTCCACAACCCCCAACTTATCTCCTTTAATGTACTTGGGTTGTGGTAGTGATATTTTTTCATATTTCCACCCTTACTCATTTTAAGTGCTTCTCACAACATATGTATAGTTAAATTCTTTTTAAGAGAAAGGTAAGGATAAAATATTCTCTTTAGGCTTATAAGGGTAAGTGAATGGGTTTTTGAAAGAAACCAGGCTCAACTTCGTTTTCAAGAAAAAGGCTCAAATAGGTGACTAGTGATATATATCGCAAGGGTAGGTTTGAAAGGCTCAAACGGTTCAAAAATGGTCTATATCATATCCTAAGTAATGTGCATTCTAGGAATTCGCCTCAAGTGGTTATCAAGTAAGTTCTAGAGCTTGCCGAGACCGCAAAAATATTCACAAAATAATCACACATAAAACTTTTCTAAATGCTTACGATTAATCATACAATCTTACCACAAGCTAGAGTCTCTAACCAAATCAAGATTGATACTTAAATTAATTTCAAACCGAAGCAAGATTTAATTTCTTCTAAGTGCTATATGCTATCTCAATTAAGGTCATATCATTGACATGTGAATAACTCCAAGGCTAACACAAAGCATGCTAAAAACAAACTTTTTTTTATAAAAAAATTATCCTAACAAACAAAAAGTAGGAAAGTGACACCAAGCAGTTCAATGGAAAAAGGAAAGAAATATGTTTCCTCCACCCCCAACCTAAACATTGCAATGACCTCAATGTAAAAGAAAAAGGAAAAGAAACTACTTTTGTTAGCCAAAAGTGCACAGAAGCTAAAAATTGTGCACCACCATTTGAATTGCTTCGCATATTTGTCCCTGAAAAAGAAACATGAAAGTAAAACTGGAAAACAGCAAAATACTAATAATAAACACGAAAAATAATTATGAAAAGAAAAGAAAAAAAAACAAATAAAAATGATATGCTTTGGGGTGCCTCCCATGAGCGCTAAGTTTTACGTCTTCAGCCAGATGATGCACCACTCTCACTGATGGCCTCATTGTGGTGCTGAAAATGAGGCTCCAAACTCAATGGCCTCAGTATTAATCTTTTGGCAAGGAATACTTAAAGTCCACCACATATGGCTCAAGTGTTCTTGGTGTTGCCCATTTACAATCATCAGTAGGGTATTTGATTCCCGCATCCATGTGACTTCTCTCAAGCAACTCCTCAAAGCATGATTTTCCAGATTTCTTAATAAATCCCTGTGACTTATCACAAATATCAATAATGTTAACGACATGGGGATAAATTGAAGAATCATTGAACTCTAAATTATTAGGAGGGAATTCCAAAGAGTTAGAATTATCTTCAATGTTCTCATCCTCTAAATTAAGCTTATCAATCATATAAGTGTTGAAACACTCATCCTCTTCAATTGACTGCCTTGACATTCGGAAAACATTTACCTCTAAAGTCCTATTTCCAAATGATAATTTCATTAGGCCATTCCTACAATTAATGAGGGCATTAGCAGTGGCAAGGAATGGTCTTCCAAGTATCAAAGGAATTTTGGACTCTGTATCTACCATAGAAACAGTATCTAAAACCAAGAAGTCAACAGGATAATAGAAATTATCAATTTGTAACAAAATATCTTCTACAACACCTCTTGGTTTTCTTACCGATCTATCCGCTAGTTGAAGTACCATGGAGGTTGGTTTAATCTCACCTAAACCGAGTTACAAGTACATGGAGTATGGCATGAGGTTCACACTAGCTCCCAAATCTAGCAATGCTTGGCCACAATATTTGTTTCCAATTTGGCAAGCCACTGTTGGACAGCCCGGATCTTTATATTTGGGTGGTGTCGTGCTATCAATTACCGCACTTGCTTGCTCCGTTAAGAATGCTGTCTTCTTAACATTGTGCCTCCTCTTGAGTGTGCATAGATCCTTGATGACTTTAGCATAATTGGGAATCTGTTTTATAACATGAAGAAGAGGGAGGTTAATCTTAACATGCTGAAGTTGTTCAAGAATCTCGCCTTTTAGTGCTGAATTTCTCTCCTTAGGTTTAAGGAGAGCTTGAGGGAAAGGCACCGGTGGAGAATAATCATCATGGGCCTCTTGTTCCTTGGGCGCTTTATCCTTGTTGTTCACTGTATTAGGAATCAAGTGTGGTGGTAGTGTGGGTCCATCAATTTTCTTACCGCTGCGGGTGATTATGGCGTTAACCTCTTTAATATTTTGATTTTTCGGATTAGAGGTTTGTGCCATATGTTGTCCCCTTGGATTTTGTTGCGGCTGCGAAGGGAACCGACCTTACTCTTGAATTGTCAAGAAACTAGTCAACTTGATGAGTTGACTTTTTATCTCCTTTTGCTCATCTTTGATCCCTTTTTGCTCTTCTAGCACCTGTTGATTTATCTTGCCTTGTTCTTCTACACTCTTGGCATATACTTGCAGAAATGACTTAAACATATCTTCCAAAGGTAAAGATTGTTGTGGTGCATTAGATGAAGTTGCTTCCGGTTGCCATTGGGTACTAGAGTGGGGATGAGATTGTATATTGGATCTCCAACGGGTGCTAGTTTGGGCTGGGGGTTGTGTATCGGGTCTCCAATTAAAATTTGGGTGATTCTTCCAACTGGGATTATAGATGTTAGAATAGGGTGAGTATGGTTTGCTAGAGGATATACCTAAAGCATTACACTCTCCTTTCATCTCAAAATAGGTTGGACAATCCCTAAGCACATGATCTACCCCATTACACATGAAACAAGGCTCACGGGACTCTACACTAGCAACTGGTTCGGGGGCTCTAGCATCCTTGGCTCTTAAGACTTCAATTTCCATAGTTAGGGCCTCTAAACGGGCTTTAAGGCTGTCCTGTTCCTTAAGTTGGTAACTTCCAGCCGGTTGATTTCTCCTAGTACTTTCCATGGCACTCGGTCCTGTCCAAGTGTAGGCTTTTTCTGATAGGTCATCTAGGAAATCTATGGCTTGATCGGGATCTTTTTGAAGAAAATCCCCATTACACATCATTTCTATGAATTGCCTCTCCCTACTTAGGAGTCCATCATAGAAATAGCTGACTACCCGCCAACTTTCATACCCATGGTGTGGACAAGAATTTAAAAGGTCCTTGAAACGTTCTCAAACTTGATATAAGGTTTCACTCTC
The DNA here is from genome assembly GCA_023935145.1 of Bretschneidera sinensis. NCBI lineage: Eukaryota > Viridiplantae > Streptophyta > Magnoliopsida > Brassicales > Akaniaceae > Bretschneidera > Bretschneidera sinensis. The sequence goes on along the minus strand of CM043703.1, from coordinate 65,326,758 downwards.
CTTTTGTGCAAAGTTTGAGATTTGTCTCTTAAGGTTGTTGGTCTTATGGGTTGGGAAGTTTTTTGGAAGAAAACTCGGGTCATCTCATCCCAACTACCAATAGACCTAGGCCTTAATGAGTACAACCAAGTCTTGGCTTTTTCCTTAAGTGAAAAAGGGAAAAACCGGAGTCTGACAGTGTCCACCATATCAGCCCTATTTTGGAAGGTTGCTACTACTTACTCGAATTCCCTAATGTGGATGTAGGGGCTTTCATTCTCAAAGCCATGGAAAGTTGGTAGCAATAGTATCATGCTCGGCTTAAACTCAGCTTGTGGGGCATTAGGGGGGAACATGATACAAGAGGGTGTGGCCGTTCGGCTAGGGTGCAAATAGTCTTTAAGTGTCCTAGCAACATTTTCAGTGTGATTGTTGGTCATGTTATCAAAATCCTCTAAATTCTCGGATGGCGGTGCACTATGGTATGATCTAGGCGAGGTTTCACTAACGGACGTGGAAGGAGAGAGTGACTCTAATTCGGGTCCTCTAATGAATCTGCCTCGCGAATCTCTCGGTTTAAGCATGCACCAATTAATTTAGAGGGGAAATAAAATATGTAAAACAGAATAATAAACAAATAAATAAAATAGAATAATAAACAGATAAATAAAACAGAATAATAAACAAATAAATAAAACAGAATAATAAAAGAAAATTAAAAAAAATAAAAGTAAAGGAACAATATTACGATATTTACAAAGTGCTGAAAAGAAAAATATTTATGATTTTTTTTCTTAATATATATATTTTTTTTTACTTAAAGTTGACAAGCTTCCTTGTACTTAAGCGCGTTTCCCCGGCAACGGCGCCAAAATTTGATTACTCCCAAAACATAACGCGGTTATTGTAGTATAGTTTTGGGGTGTCGATTCCACAGGGAAACAAGTTAATTACGAAGGAAGGTGTAAACTATAACATTAACGATAATGATTAGATGAGAGAATATGAGTTTTGATAATGCAATATTGTGTAAAAGAATTGTGCGAATATAACGAAGCATATAAATAAGAAATAACAAGGTTCTGGGAATCCTCCTTAGATTCGTTCCCTATTTCTACTCTTGATTCAAATTTTTATCTCGATTGCAAGTTTCACATCCTTAACAGGCAATCGAAAAGTATTCAATCAAGCACATTTATATCTCTAATATAATTGCTACAAATTACTCTTTGATTTCAATTCAAGCACACATGATTTATCTTATAGATTAGCAAGAAACGACAATATATTGCAATAATGATATCACAGTAATGGCCGATCTATAAGATAAATATACCAAAATCAATTACATCCAAACAACTTGACATAAGAAGAGCTTGACTAGACTTATGTGGAGTAGAAGGATGCAATCACCGGATTGAGAGAAACTAAAAGAAGAAGAATACAGCTATCACATGAACTCAAATCCTTCTTAATTAATCAAAGAATAAATCATAGACAAAGTTTTAACAATAAGTCCATACAAATGAATCAAAAACAGGAAATAAGGAACAATAAAACCCTAACGATTCATCCCTTTCCCTTGTTTGATGATTAGTTAGCCATGAAACTCAAGGTGGAAAAACAATATAGATGTTCTCCCCTTGATTTCTTGGCCATGGAGCTCAAGGTAGAAGAACAATGTGGATGTTCTCTCCTTGATTTCCAACTAACGAAAACTTAAACAGAATGCTAAAAACTTCTCTAATTTGTATCTACTAAAAAACTGTCTTTTTTTCTCTTCGAGCAAACTCCCAGGCTGCAAACCTTAAGCATATATTTATAGCCCATGAGGGAGAGCTGTCTTTGCACAGCCTTAATTTGAGTCTGAATTGGAGGCCAGAAGCATGTGCGCACTGCTGGCTTTGTCTGAGCGTGCGCCTGAGCACTGGAAAGTGAAGGCTGGAACGTGAAGGTGGGTCCAGCAGCATGTGCGCGCTGCTGGCCTTGTCTGAGCGTGCGCCTGGGTGCTGGAAAGTGAAGGCTGAAACATGAAGGTGGGTTCAGCAGTGTGTGCATGTGTCCAAGTGTGCGCCTGGGCACTGGAAAGTAAAGGTGCAGCGTTAGTTGGTGAGGGGCACGACGCTGATGGCCGAGGGGCGCAGCGCTGGTTCATGGGCACCTAGGCACTCACTCTTATTTGCCTGGGTGCTGGGGCACTGGTTCATGGGTGCCTAGGCACTCACTCTTTTTTTCCTAGGCGCTGGGGCGCTGGACAGTGAGAGGTGAGGCGCTGGGCTTCCAGGGGCGAGGTGCTGGGCTTTGTTCTGAAGGCCTAAACTATTTCCGCTAAAACTGCCATAACTTTCACTAGAAAAATCCTTTTTCTGAACCGTAAAATTCTCCAGAAAATAGACTTCCGGATCTTTCTAAGCATATATGGCTCATCTCCTGGTTCTTTCTACATCAATACAGTTTAATCTGCAAAGATGATTGATCTGTACGGAAAATTCTGGCAATTTAGTGAAACTCCTTCAGCTTGTATGCAGAAGTGCACACACTAGTGTGCCTACCCTTAACTTGTTCCAAAGTGATGCACACACTTGTGTGCAGTCTTTTAACTAAATTTAGTTTATTGTTACAACCTTGTTTTATACTTTTAATCATCTTTAAATCATTTTTGGAAATGTCTAAACCTTGGACAAAAACGAGCACCGACACCCAAGATCTTTTGGCGCTTTAAACATGGATCGCTTTATCATCTCTTTTGTACTCAACACACCTGAAAATGCATCGAATTAAGTCAATGATTTATGAATAACACTTTAGAGTTATCAACATGTAAAAGTGCGATTACGACCGAGATTAACCCTAAAGTGTTAACAATTAAGAATTGTTTAGATGCATTTTATGACTCTCATCAAGCATCAAGGAAAATTCAGTTCAGGTAGAGCAAGGAAGGCAAGAGGGTTCAGACCAGGTAGAGCCCATTGATGAAGGCCAATCTCAGGATACTCAAGAGGAGGCTGAACTAGAAGGGGATGATGTAGTAAATCAGAATGATTATCAACTCACAAGGCACCAGGAAAGAAGGTTGGTCAGACCACCTTTAAGATATGGTTTTGCGAATGCTAATATAGTAGCTCCTTATTCAGAAAGAGGGAGTGAGCCAGAAACTTACATTGATTCCATGGTATGTAAGGATTTGTCAAGATTGAAGCTAGCTATGGAGGAGGAAATGCGTTCTTTGAGGAAAGACAACTCTTGGGAATTGGTGCACATTCTAGGAAAATAGAGAGTTGTGGATTGTAAATGGATTTATAGGATCAAATAAGGGAACACTCCAGGGGATAAAGTCCAGTATAAGGCTAGGCTGGTGGCGAAGGGGTTCACATAAAGAGAAGGCATAGATTTTAGAGAAATTTTCTCACTGGTTATGCCCAAGGTGGAGGAAATGGTGATTATCCTCATCTATGTCGATGATATGTTGTTAGTTCGGAGCAACAGGGAGAGGATAGAAAAGTTGAAGTCTCAACTCAGTTCGGAGTTTGAGATGAAGGATCTTGGCCATGCACAGAAGATCCTTGGGATGAGTATAATTCGGGAAAGGGAGAGAAACAGGCTAAAGGTTTCTCAGCCTTCCTACATAGAAAAGATGATATCTAAGTTTTCTATGGAAGATAGTAAACCAATAAATATTTCTCGTGCTAGTCATTTCAAGTTCTCTAGCGATCAATATCCAAGATCGAATGAGAAGAGGAAGGAAATGGAAAAGGTCCTTTAATCTAGTGCGGTTAGATCTATCATGTTCACCATGGTAAGCACTAGACCTGAAATTGCTCATGCAATTAGTGTTCTCTGCAAGTTTATGAGTAATTCTAGAAAGGAGCATATGCTTGGGATGAAATGGTTGTTGAGGTACTTGAAGGGAAGTCCAGATGTGAGGCTTGTTTACAAGAAAAGGGGTAAGTCCATCTGTCTAGAAGATTATGTTGATTCGGACTATGGAGCAGACCGGGATAAAAGAAGATCGATTACCTCCTACTTCTTCAACTTAAACGGATGTTGTATAAGTCGGAATGCTCAGTTGCAGCCAGTGGTAGTACTCTCAACAACTGAGGCTGGGTACATAGAGGCAACGGAAGCCATTAAGGAGGCTATGTGGTGCAAAGGGTTATTGGAAGAGTTGAAGGTCCTAAAAGAGCAGGTGGTGATGTATTCGGATAGCCAAAGTGCATTGTATTTTTGCAAGAATCCATTGTTCCATGAGAGGACAAAGCATATAGATGTTCGATATCATTTCATTTGGGAAAATGTTACAGAAGGATGCATTCTTGTGGACAAGGTAGCCACGAAAGAAAATCCTGCAGATTTAGGCACCAAAGTTCTACCTCTAAGCAAGTTCAATAATGGCCTTGGACTTCTTAAGATTGGAGTTGGATGATATGGTGACTCATGTTGACTTTGGATCCTGAGTTCTCTGTACAATGGGTTCGGGTTTAATCGCTTAGACAAAGGTAGAGATTGTTGGTATTTGTCTAAGGATTAAATGGGTTGAAAAGGAGCTTCAGCAGCCTGGTGTGCGCCACGGCCCAACATTGGTGCGCCGCGACCTCCAGCATGAGGGGAAGTCCTGGGAGGTGCACGCCGTGGCACAGGGTGGTGTGCATCACGGCCTCCAGCAAATGGGTGGTGCGCCAGCCCTATTCTAGGCCGCGGCGCCAGGCACACCTAATACACTTTGATCAGCACTTTGAGGTGGTGCGTTGAAGTTGGTTAAAATGCACAGGATTACTTAGTCATCTTGGAGGGCTATGATTGTTTGGTTCTCAAGATCTAAGGGTTGGGAATGACTTCAAGATTGGTTCAAGAAGTTAGTGCACTATATAAAGGATCATTTAGGAGCAATATGAAGCATGACGTGTGAGGGTGCAAAGACACTAAACACAAGAGAGACACAAGAAGGGGTCTCATTCCAAGAGTGACTGGTGTTGAGAGAGATAAACTCTCAAATCTTCAGAGGTGTCTCAAGTGAGAGAGAGCAATCAAGAAGGGGGTTCAAGGGCTTTGTAATTGGAATTTTCTTGGGAAAAATTCCAGGGAAACACTTAGTTCTTATCTCTTTCTTTTCTCTTCTTTCATGTATCAAGAATAAGAGGGTTCTTGAGGAGGTGTTGCTGTAATTGTAAGAACTCGTTGATTTATTGTAGAGAGCCCGGAGGAGCTCACAGGGACGTAGACAAATTGCCGAACCTCGATAATAATTGCTTTTGTTCTTTCTTTGATTGGTTTGATTCCTGTTTTATTACAAATCATTCTGGATTTGGGTGTTTGAAGGTCACCACCTGGGATTCTTCCTAAGGTGATTTTCAACAGAATCTCAGGACATTGATCTGCTTGATTTGATCAATGTTTCCACCCTTTAGAGGATAGGTTGTGTTGTATGGGAAGGTTTTCTAGTATCTAAGAAGGAAAAGAACATTAAGATTAGATATAAAGGCTCTGGTGAAAAAGAGGAATAAGATGCTCCTCTAGGCACTCAGCAGACAGCAGTAGGTTAAGACAACTCAGTTCGTTTTGGTTCGTCTGATCGATCCTTCAAGTCATTGCTAGTCTTTAGGTTTCTGGGAATAGTTGGGAGCAAGCTTTTGATGTCCAGTTTCAGGCTCTAAGGATAAAGCTGACAAGCCTTTATGATGAGTTTATAGTGTTTTGGGCTGACTCAGGATTATCATTCGGGAAGGTTATAAACCAAATAACTGACATACGAGACCAGCTTCATGACTATGCCCTTCCCCTCCGTCTTCTTGGGAGTAATGATCCTTGAGTCCTTTTTTCCTTATTTTTCACTCCTTAGAACTTTGCTAGAACATTTCATTTTATTTTAATGTATTCATGGATATTACGCTCGTGTGAGCTTTTGGGCTTATATTTCTGGATTTGCTCGGGAGATCTTTAGCTCTTTGTTTTTGGTTAAAAATTTTTATGGATGTTTTTTATGTTTATTTGCTTATCTATTATGATTTCTTTTCATTTTCTATTACTTGGTTCTCTCTTTTGTGATGATGGCAAAAAAGGGGAGAAAAATAGAAGTTATGTGGAGTTTATGTCAAGTATATGCATAGATTAAGGGAGAACTTTGCTCTCTATGTCTTTTAAATACCTTATAATTTGCTTGGTTGGGTTATTTGATCCTTTGTAGGGTTTTTCTTGTAAAAACAGAAAGGACTCTATCCAAATTTTCATAAAAACCAAACACTTAGTTTTTAAAAGCGTTTTTTCTTAAAATGGTTTTGTCATCATAATCCCCTAACTTGATTTTAATGATGAAAAAAAAATATTTATTTGTTCTAACTATTTATCTAAGTGTTTAAACTACTAAGGTATTATGTTCAAAGCTAATACACATAGAATGCACTTGAAAAGCTACGCACGTAACCTCGGGAGAAGTATGAAGATCAAGAATAGAAGCTTCAAGAGGTTACTGATATAATTGTAAATTTCTCTATCAATTTCCTAGCTTTATATATGGTTCAATTTGATTCATTTTAACTAGGTTTTGTTTTTAGAACAAAATGAAAATAAAAAAGTTATGTTTTAGGTAATCTAGTTGGTTGAATGAATCATTCAGTCGACTGAATGAAAAGAAGAATTTTTTAGACTTTGATCCAGTTGACTAAAGGATCTATTCAATTGACTAAATAAAGGAAAAAAACTTCTGGCCTTATGATCCAGTCGACTGAATGGATCATTTAGTGGACTGAATACTTCTTACTTGAAGCTTATAGACCAAGGTGCAAACCCAACAAGGGGTGAATTGGGTTTTTGAGACTTTTTGCACAATAAATAAGTTTTAAATACTTTTTAAGCACAATTAAGAGCATCAAGTATAATAGAGCTAAAAATAAAGAGATAAGGGAGAGAATGTGCAAACATTGTTTATAGTGGTTCGGCAATATCAGATTTCTCCGACCCTATGTCCACTCTCTTAAAGGAACCTCCTTGAAGTAATCCACTAAAAACTCCAGCAACTTCATGGGTGTTGCCCACACCGTACATAAACTCTTTCGATTAAGGAAGTTTTCATAATAAGTGTTTAACACCTAAACACTTTAAGAGTTACACCAACACTTTCTCTTTACAATGATTGAAAATTTATGATTCAAGAACAAGAGAGACTTTGCATTTAATGCTCTTAGAAAGAAGAAATTATCTCTCTTAAAAGTTCAAAGATTTTAATAATGACTTATAAAGATTTTTGGAAAGCTTTGAGAGAAATAAATGAGAAGAAGAAAATTTAATGCTCAAGAGTTATATTCTTCTCTCATTTATGATGGTCTTTTATAGTTTAAAGTCCTACTAGCTGTTATTCACACCAAAATCCTGTTTGGGAGTGGTTTAAAGCATTTAATGCTCTAAACGACGCTTCAGATTTTGAAATTTATCCGTTATTACGAGTGTTAAGTAGACTAGATGCTATTTGAAATTCAAACTTCTATGTTAGGTATTTCATTTAGTCGACTAGATGAATGTTTGGTCAAATGGATAAAGAATAGTAAACTTTTTGTCCTTCATTCAATCAGCTGAATAGATTCATCGGTCAACTAGACTTCATTCAGTTGACTGGATGAAACATTCAGTCAACTAAATGACTTGAAATAGAATTTTCTCTGTTTTCATTTTGTTTTATGAAAAGTAAATCTAGTCAAAATAGTTTTGTTGAAAATACTTTGAAATCAAAATGAGCCATATAGTAAGCTAGGTATTTGAGTAAGAGAGTTATATCATTTAAATTACTATCTTAGTACCTAATCTTGATCTTCAACTTCTTCTAAGGTTGAGTGCTTAGTTGGTTGTCTTTTGAGGAACCACCTTTGCAGCTTTGAGCACTTAGATAACTTTATTAGCATAATTTAATATATTTTTTTCATCAATAAAATCAAATAAGGGTCAACAATCTCCCTATTTTTTATGATGACAAAATCATAAGGAGAAAAACAGTTTTAAAATCTAACTGTTTGGTTTTTATTGAAAAACAAACAAAGTCTCCTTGGTTTTTATGATAAAAACCTCCTGCATTTTCAAAAAGCAACCCAACCAGTAATATAGACAATTATAAGTTATTTTAAACTAATTAAAATACTTAAAGGAGCAAGGTTCCCTCTTAATTTATGCATACAACACATTTTTCCATATTTTCTCCTTTTTTTCCCCCTTTTTGTCAACAGCAGAAAAGGAAGCCCAAACAGAGAGAGATAAAATTTTATCATTTTGGATAGAAAGATAAGGGCAATAGAAACTTGCATGTGAAAAATTAGCTTAAAATAAAGAGGTTAATCTTCCCTGAGAAGAATAAGAAATATGGTTATAAACCGTCAAATAAAAGCATAGAGAAACTTATAAGCAATATCCAATTGATGGAAGGATCTTCTTGGGGAATGATAATTCTTGCTAAGTGAGAGGGATTGGAGACATCCAATTGAGGATGTTTGATAGAGTCACAAGGCTGCTAGAAAATGTGAGGTATGTTCCAGATTTGAAGAGAAATTTGATCTCATTGGGGCAGCTGGATTCCATGGGATACACATGCAAGATAGAGGGAGGAAAGATCAAGGCGGCTAAGGGAAATTTGGTAGTGATCAAGGCAGCAAGAAATGATGGACTCAATGAGATGATCGGAGAGATAGAAATCAATGATCAAGCAGCAAGCTTGATGGCTGAGATGGACAAGGCAGCCCTTTGGCACACTCGCTTGGGTCACATGAGCGAAAAGGGCCTGCAAGTGCTTAGCAAGGAAGGTCTACTTGGTGGTGACAAAGTAGAAAAATTGGATTTCTATGAGAGTTGTATTCTTGGGAAGCAACACCGGGTCAGCTTCAACATCAGAGTGCACAAATCTAAGGGGATTCTTGACTACATTCATATGGACCTTTGGGGACCAAGGACACCAACACAGGGAGGCAACTTTTACTTTCTGTCTTTAATTGATGATTATTCAAGAAGAGTGTGGGTTTATTTGCTTAGAAATAAATCAGATGCCTTAAATAAGTTAGTGGTGTGGAAAGGGCTGGTTGAAACTTAAATGGGTAGAGTAGTTAAGGGGATAAGAACCGATAGTGGCTTAGAAATTTTTTAACCAAGAACTTGATCAATTATGTAGGTTAAATGGGATTCTAAGACATAGGACGGTTGTGGAAACCCCTCAGCAAAGTGGATGAATAAGACCCTTATAGAAAAGGTTAGCTGCATGTTAAATGGATCCGGTTTACCAAAATATTTTTGGGGAGAAGCTGTAGCTACAGCTGCATACTTGGTAAATAGATCACCCTCTAGAGCTTTAGAGCTCAAGACTCCCATGGAGATGTGGAGTGGAAAAACCCCTGAATTAAATAACCTTAGGACTTTTGGTTATGCTGTATATGCACATCAAAAGGAGGATAAACTTAGCCCAAGATCTAGAAAATGTGTATTTCTAGGATATGGTGATGGGGTTAAGGGATATAGGTTATGGTCCTTAGAAAATAAGGGCATGAAATTGATTATAAGTAGGGATTTTATTTTTAATGAATTGTTATTTCCCTACTTGGAGAAAACTAACCCTACAGGGGCTAGTGAGCAAACCAAACTGAAAGTTGTGGAGCATCGCATCAAGGAGAACTCGGTTCAGGTAGAGCAGAGGAGGCAAGAGGGTTTGAACCAGGTAGAGCGCTTGGATGAAGGCCAAGAAGCTCAAGAAACTCAAGAAGAGGCTGAACAAGAAGAGGTTGATGCAGTAAATAACTACTAGCTCACAAGAGACCGGAAAAGGAGAGTGGTTAGACCACCCTTGAGATATGGGTTTGCAAATGCTAATGTAGTAGCTCCTTGGAGAGAAGGAGAGGTTGAACCAGAAACTTACATGGATGCCATGGAGTGTAAGGGTTCGTCAAAGTGGCAGCTGGCTATGGAGGAAGAAATGGACTCTTTGATGAAGAACAACTCTTGGGAGTTGGTGCCCAAACCAGAAAAACAGAGAGTTGTTGATTGTAGATGGCTCTACAAGATCAAAGAAGGGTACCCTTCAGGGGATGAAGTTCAGAACAAAGCTAGGATGGTGGCGAATGGGTTCACAAGAAGAGAAGACATAGGTGTCACAGAAACTTTCTCACTTGGACACAAAGTGGAGAAGATGGTGAGTATCCTCACCTATGTCATTGATGGGCTGTGGGTTTAGAATAAAAGGAAGAGGATGAAAAGGTTTACATCTCAACTCAGTGAGGAGTTCGAGAGGAAGGATCTCAGCCTTACACAAAAGATCCTTGGGATGTGTAGAATCCAAGAAAATGAGAGAAACCGATTGACGGTTTCTTGGGCAATGGGTGTTCTCAGCAAATTTGTGAGTAATCCCAGAAAAAAGCATTGGCTTAGGATGAAGAGATTGCTGAGGTATTTGAAGGCTCAGTGGCAGCCGGTGGTAGCACTCATAACAACCGGGGCAAAATACATAGCGGCTATAGAAGCCATAAAGGAGGCTTTGGGGTGCAAAGGGTTGTTGGACGAGTTGGAGGTCCTAAAAGAGCAGGTTATGGTGTCTTTGGATAGCCAAAGTATGTGGTACTTGTGAAGGAATCTAGTGTTCCATGAGAGGATAAAGCATATGAATGTTCGGTATCATTACATTCCGAAAAATGGTACGAAAGGATGAATTCATGTTGACAAGAAAGACCACGGAAGAAAATCCTGCAGACTTGGGTACTAAAGTTCTACCTCTAAGTAAGTTTAATCATTGCCTTAAATTACTTAGGATTGGAGTTGGTTAGTTGGTGACTCAAGATGAGTTTTGATCCCGAAGTTTTCTGCACAATGGTTCAGGTTTTTTGAACACTTAGACAAAGGTAGAGATTGTTGTTATTTGTCTAAGGTTCAAATAGGTCCAACCATGGTTTAAAAATGGTTAAAGTCCAAACTAAAGGTGGATTATCAAATTTGAGCAAGTTAGAACATTGCACACATGTGTGTGCATCAATTTGGAGCAAGGGAAGGCCAAGCGCACTAGTGTGCGCACTTCTGCACACAATCAGGGAAGTGTGCGCGCAGCAGCAGCATCAGCATCAGCATGCGCCATTGTGCCTAGCAACCAGCACCATGGTGTACACAAGAGCGACTCTTTGTAGTGAGGCTGGTTGTAAAGAAGAGAGAGTAGTATAGAGAGAGAGCATTGTAATCTTCTTTCTTCTCTTCTTGGTTTCTTCAAGAACTTGAGCTTCTTGAAGGGGATTGCTGTAACTTGTAAGAACCATTTGAGATAATGCAGAGAGTTTGGAGGAACTCACGGGGACGTAGGCACATTGCCAAACCTTGATAACAAATTGCTTGTCTTCTTTCTTTCTTTGATTTTCTGTTCTTGTGTTCGATTGTTGAAATTCTTTCTACAAGTCATTCTAGACTTAGGTGTTTAGAAGATCACCACATGGGCATCTTGTCAAGGTGATTTCCAACAGCTTGCATTATTGAAATGTTGATGTGTGGTGTATTATTGTGAATCTTATTTATAGATGGATGAGTCCCACAGAGAGACACTTATAGTGAGAAAAAGACAGAAATATGATAAGATAGAAATTATTTAAATGTTAGACATTATGCTATTATTCAGTTATAGGATAGATAAATGATTAAATATTAATGGGCTATCTATCTAATTTGAATATTTTTAGTAAATTTAATTCACCGAGCTTATGAAGCTCATCCCTCATTGTACAATGATTTCAGGTAGTAGACATGACAAATAGTCCGGTGGGTTAAAAATCAGACGTATTAATTTTCTGTAAGCCACATACGTGTTGATATCCTCAGACTAGTGAGAAAATGAAATAAAAATTTTATTTGTAAATATTCATGCATCTTACATTGTATATTATGTATAAGTTAATATCAGATTTATGTACCTCCCCTGTTGAGGGTTGAGGATTAAAATAAAAAATTTTGTAAGTCTTATTTTATTGTTGCATAAATGTGTCGTGCTGGGATTCTTAAAATGTTACGACACCGTCTTGGAGGTGGCCAACCTGGGGTGGGTCATTACAATTTTGGTATCAGAGCATTAAGTTTTAAGAATCTGTAGACTGCATGAGAACTTAAAAAGTGGAAGATCTAAATATACTATACTTTTAAATGCAGAGTCTGAGGATGACACTGGTCGTGCGAGTGCTAAAGGTTGAGTTCTGAATTAGAGCGGACATGACGCTGTGTGGGTTATAATGGATAGACTTTCTAAGTCTTCACATTTTTTTCCTATTAAAACTACTTGGAATCTAGAAAAGTTGGCTGAGTTATATGTTGCAGAGATAGTAAAATTACATGGAGTACCCTTGAGTATCATATCAGAAAGAGATTCTAGATTTACCTCTAGATTTTGGAGGGGTTTCCAAGAAGCTATGGGTACGCAATTACAGTTTAGTACAACTTTTCATCCACAAACTGATGGGCAGATAGAGAGAATCATCAGAATACTAGAAGATATGCTGAGAGCAAGTTTATCGAGCTTCTCCGTGAGCTGGGATGCTTATTTGCCGTTAATCGAGTTTGCATACAATAATCAGTATCAAACTAGTATTGGGATGGCACCCTTTGAAGCTTTATATGGTAGAAGGTGTAGAACACTAGTATGCTGGGAATAACTTGGAGAGAGAAAGATATATAGCCCAGAAATGATAGACTTGACTACTTAGAAGATTAAACTGGTTAGGGAAAACCTCAGAGCAGCTCAGAACAGGCAGAAAGGATATACTGATAAAAAAAGATGACCTCTCGAGTTCCAAGTGGGTGATTGGGTATTTTTGAAGATATCTCCTTGGAAGGAAGTGTTGAGATTTAATAAGGAGGGAAAGTTGAGCCCGAGATTTGTGGGGCCGTATGAGGTGATCAAGAAAATTAGACCAGTAGCAAATCGTTTGAATTTACCTCAAGAATTAAAGCAATTACATAATATGTTTCATATGTCACTACTGAGAAAGTACTTACACAATGAATCCTATACTATCTCGAATCAGGCAATAGAAATTCAGGAAGATTTGACTTTTATGCTAGTACTAGTCAGAATCCTAGACAGAAAGGAACAAGTCTTGCGTAATAAAGTCATTTCTTTGATTCAAGTATTATGGAAAAATAAAGATGTCGAAGAAGTCACGTGGGAGCATGAAGCAAGAATGAGGAAGGATTACCCCCAACTCTTTTCTTGATTTTAGGTAAGAAAATTTCGGGGACGAAATTTTTGTAAGGTGGGTAGAATTGTAATACCCGTATTCGTAAAGTAAGGGTAATAAGTAATTTAATAAATATGACATGAATTAAAATAAAATATATGTGAAAGGTTTATTAGTATTTGAATAAAGCAAATAAAAAAAATTTGTGAACAGTATATAAGAAAAGGAAAAAGAAAAAGAAAAAAAAATGTTTTCAAGGAAAAAAATCCGAATCAGGACATCCAGAACATCCTAGCATAAAGGAAAAAAAAGAATAAAAAAAAGTTTTCAAAAAAAAAAAAAAACATGACAGCAGGTGGCAGAATCTGCTGCCAAGTTAATGTAGGATTTACAAGTAGCAAATGTGGAGGATTTGGGAGAGTTAACTGCCAAGTTAATTGTATGGGTTAGAAGTCTAAAAATCGTGGAGCAAGTGGAGTAATTTTGGCAGAAGAAATGCTGATGGTGCAAACAAAAAAGTTGGGCTGCTATTTTTTTTGTTTCAACAAGTTTTCCTATATATATACACACCTCTACGTAAACAAAACATAGAATTCCAAATTTCATTTATTTTCTTTCAAATCACTCTTTTTCTTTAAACACTTGAAGATCGAAAGAAAGGCCGAAAGAGCAAAATTTGAAAGAGGTTTACGAGGTAATGTTATAGAGAGTCATGAGAAGCTATCAGAAAAACATAAGGTAATAACGTAATGTTTATTTTTGAACTTTTAGCATTCATGAAATTTCCTGGAATTCAAAGTGTGAATTTTCAAAGGGTGTGGTTTATGAAGAATTGAAGAAATAATTAGAAATTTAATACAAATATTATGTCAGGTGTTAACAAACAGCAACTAGGAGAAATTTCTGACAGGAACGGGAAAGGTAAGGAGGTGATCCATGGATAGCTTTAAGTGCTACGTGGTGAGTTGAATTTACTTTAAGTAATCTAAATAAAAATCATATATCTAGTGATAATATTAAAATAAATTATTAGCTTATGCTTTGGTGGTAGATAAAAATTTGGTTGATAAGTATAAGATGAATATTGGACATGTTGAAATTATTATATGAATAGGAATATTATTGGAATAATGAGTTGATTTAATAATGACGGTGATAAATAGATTTTTGACGAGTTTTGGTAAATAAATGGATGTGATATATGAGGAGATGAAAATTTTGAGATTTATCAAGCAGAAAGTTGAGGAAAAACCAGATAGTTAATTGGAATATTTTGAATTCATGTGTTTTTGTATATCATTGTTCATATGTATATTTCATATCATTGTTCATATGCATGTGCATTAAATAAGAGAACCGAAAGAACCGAGAAGGGGCTGGTCTAATTGAAAATTTGTGATAGCCGGTATATGCTAGAAATAAAAGGGACACCTTGACAGCCGATATATGCTGAAAATAAATTCTGTGACAGTTGGGATGAGTTGTAAAGAACTGAGAAAAGGGCCGGTCTAAGATAATAACAACATGTCGACAGGTGGGAAGACGTTCCCATAATAATAATTCATGCATTGCATCTGTTTTATTTATTGCTTGCATTATTGAAATGCTGATGTGTGGTGCATTATTGTGAATTTTATTTATAGATGAATGAGTCTCACAAAGAGACACTTACAGTGAGAAAAAGACAGAAATATGATAAGATAAGAATTATTTAAATGTTATACATTATGCTATTATTCAGTTATAGGAGAGATAAATGAGTAAATATTAACTGACTATCTATGCAATTTGAATACTTTTAGTAAACTTAATTCACTGAGTTTGTGAAGCTCATCTCTCATTGTACAATGATCTTAGGTAACAGACAGGACAAATAGTCTGGTGGGTTGAAAATCAGACGGATTAATTTTCTATAAGCCACGTACATGTCAATATCCTCAGATTAGTGAGAAAATGAAATAAATATTTTATTTGTAAATATTCATGCATTTTACATTGTATATTATGTGTAAGTTAATATCAGATTTATGTACCTCCCCTGTTGAGGATTAAAATAAAAATTTATGTTAGGGGTATTTTATTGTTGCATATATGTGTTGTGCTGGGATTCTCAAAATGTGATGACACCGTCTTAGGGGTGGCCAACCCTGGATGGGTCGTTACACTGGTGCATTACACAAACCAAAGGGCATTCTACGAAAAGCAAAAGTACCAAAAGGACAAGTAAAGGTGGTCTTTTCTTAATCCTCTAAGGCAATTTCTATTTGGTAGTATCTCGAATACCCATCTAAAAAGCAATAAAAAGGATAACCAGCCACTCGTTCTCAGATTCGATCTATGAATGGAAGGGGAAAGTGGTCTTTCCGAGTAGCCGATTTAAGTTTCCTATAATCAATGCACATATGCCACCCGGTCACTACATTAGTTGGTACTAACACCTCCTCTTCATTTTTCTACCACAGTCACCCCGGCTTTCTTAGAAACTACTTGAGTTGGACTAATCCATTTACTATCAAATATTGGATATATAATTCCCGCATCTAATAGCTTTAAGGCTTATTTCTTAACTACCTCTTTTATAGTTGGATTTAACCTTCTTTGTGGGTCTCTTCGAGGGTTAGCTCATTCTTCTAGATAAATCATATGGGAACAAATTAGAGGGCTAATACCTTTTATGTCAGCTATAGTCCAACCTAGTACAGATTTATGCTTTCTTAACAAATTCAACAATTTATCACATTGCACATCACTAAGTTCGGAAGAAATAATAATCGAAAAGGTATCACCTGGGCCTCAGAAGGCATGTTTGAGCCCTTTGGGTAACAGAGCTAAATTAAGCATTGGTGTCTCCTCGGAAGATGGTTTGGGTGCCTCCCTCTCTTTAGGGAACTCCTCAAAGCATAGTTTCCATGATTTCTTAATAAATCTCTGCGACTTATCAAAAACATCAACAACCTCAACGGCATGGGGATAAATTTAAGAATCATCAAAATCAAAATTATTAAGAAGGAATTCCAAAGAATTAGAATTATCTTTAATGTACTCATCCTCCAAAATAAGCTCATCGATCATGTAAGTGTCGAAACACTCATCCTCTTCATGTGGCTGCCACAAGACTCGAAAAACATTCAACTTCATAGTAATATTTCCAAATGATAATGTCATTAGACCATTCCTACAATTAATGAGGGCATTGGCAATGTCAAGGAATGGTCTTCTAAGTATAAAAGGAATTTGTTGATATTTGTCTAAGGATTAAACGGATTGAAGAGTTCAACATTAGGTCCTGGTGTGTGGTGCGGCCACCAACAAAAGAGGAAGTCTAGGGAGGTGTGCGTCGCTGTATAGCCTCCCCCACGCCGCGACGCCCAGCAAGGATGAAGACTTGGAGGAGATTTTACCATATGTGCACCGCGGTTAGCCCTGTTCTGGGCCGTGGCGCCAGGCACATATGATGCTTCCTGATCAGCACATTGGATTGGTGCGTGGGACTTGGTTAAAATGCACAGGATCACTTAGACTTGTTGAAAGACTATAATTGATTGGTCCTCAAGATCTAAGGGTTGAGTTTGACTTTAAGATTGGTTCAAGAAGTGGTTGCACCATATAAAGGATCATCTAGGAGCAATAACATAATATGTGTGAAATAGAACACATGGTGTGTGAGAGTGTAAAGACACTAAACATAAGAGAGACTCATTCAAGAGAGGCTGGCTGTTTAGAGAGAGAGTAGTTTAGATTGGGGATTCAAGGGCTTTGTAATTAGAATTTTCTTGGGGAAAATTCTAGGGAACCACTTAGCTCTTATCACTTTCTTTTTCTCTTCTTTCATTCTTCAAGATCAAGAGTGTTCTTGAAGAGATGTTGCTGTAATTGTAAGAACTCAATTGATTTAGTTCAAAGAGCTCGAAAGAGCTCACAGGGACGTAAGCACATTGCTGAACCTCGATAACAATTGCTTGTGTTCTTTCTTTGATTGTTTGATTCCTGTTTCTTACAAGTCATTGTGGACTTGGGTGTTTGGAAAGATCACAACATAGGATTCCGTAAAAAGGTGATTTTCCAATAGTAGTATCAGAGCTCAGTTCCAAGAATCAAAGGATTCTTTGGTGGTGATACAGTGGTATCAGAGCTAGATCGGAGCAAGGCTCCAAGAATCAAAGGAAACTTCTTGGGTGATTTAAGAACGAAGTTGAGATCAAGATCTGATCGGGTTCTTGAGGTTTAAGAATTGTGCTGGGATCCATATTTGATCGTGTTCTTGAGATTTAGAAGTTGGAAAGCAATTGCTGGTGCTGCATAAATCAGAGATTTTTTCCGCAAGATGGGTTCAAATTTCATTGTTGAGGAGTTTGATGGAAAGGGAGACTTTGCCCTTTGGAAGCGGAAAATCAAGGTTGTTTTATGCAACAAAAGGTGGACTTGGCTATTGGAGAAGATGATGATTTTCCAGCAACTATCATGGAGGTCCAGTGGAATGAGATGAAGAAGATGACGTACAACACCATGTTCCTGCATATATCAAATAGTGTGACAAGGGAATGTGGAGACACGGAAGATCCAACTGTCATTTGGAATAAACTAGATGAGTTATTTCTTACCAAAACTCTCCCTAATAAGATATCTTCTGAAATGAATCTTTTCTTTTAAAATGGATCCTAATAAAGAGTTGCAAGATAATCTTGATGTGTTTAATAAACTAGTTCAAGATTTGGCTAGTTATAGTATAATATTCCCAGATGAACAATTGGCTGTTATGTTATTGAATTCTCTTCCTGATTATTTTGAAAGTTTTATTAATGCTACTGAATATGGAAGAGATACACTAACCAAAGAAATTGTGATCAATGCTATAAGGGCTCATGATTTCAAAGCCAAGATGAGGGAAGCATCAAGTGGAGAAGGGTTGTACGTTAGAGGAAGGCTAGCAACTTGGTATGGCAGCAACATCCATGGCTACTACCAGGACAAACCAAAGAGTAGAGGACAAAGTCATGGGAGAGCGCACTCTAAACCAAGATTTGGAGGAAAGAGATGCTACTACTGCCATAAAGAGGGTCATTTTAAGAAAGATTGCAAAAAGATGATGAGGCATGAGAGAGGAAGAAGCCATACCAATGATGGAGAGACTTTGGTTGCCAAAGGAGAGCAGCAAGATGATGATGTTCTTATTGTGTGCTCAAATGTGAGCAAGGGGGAAAAAGGCAGCGAGAGATGGATCTTGGATTCCGGGTGCACTTATCATATGTGTCCTCACCGAGATTGGTTCAAGAATTTCAAGGAAACCAATAGGGGAAAGGTTTTCTTAGGGAATGATACTTCTTGCCAAGTGAGGGGCATGGGAGACATCCAGTTGAAGATGTTTGATGGAGTTACTAGGCTGCTGCAGAATGTGAGATATCTTCCAGAGTTGAGAAGAAATTTGATCTCGTTGGGGCAGCTAGATTCCATCGGGTACACATACAAAGCAGAGGGAGGAAAGATCAAGGTAACCAAGGGAACTTTGATAGTGATCAAAGCAGCAATAAAGGATGGTATCTATGAGATGATTGGAGAGACAGACATCAAGGATCAAGCAGCAAGCTTGATGGCTGAGATTGATAAGGTAGTGCTTTGGCACAATCGTTTGGGATATATGAGCGAAAAGGGGCTGCAAGTTCTCAGCAAGGATGGGTTACTTGATGGTGATAAGGTAGAAAAACTAGATTTCTGCGAGAGCTGTGTTCTTGGGAAGCAATATCGGGTTAGCTTCAACACCGGAGTGCATAAGTCAAAGGGTATTCTTAACTACATTCATGCCGATCTTTGGGGCCCAGCAAGAACACCAACACAGGGAGGTAATCTTTACTTTCTATCTTTAATTTATGATTATTCTAGAAAGGTTTGGGTTTATTTGCTTAAAAATAAATCAGATGCTTTGAATAAATTTGTGGTGTGGAAAAAGCTAGAAGTAACTCAAACAATTAAGGTAGTTAAGGTGTTAAGAACCGATAATGGCGTAGAATTTTTTAATAAGGAATTTGACAAATTCTTTGAGTTAAATGGGATTCTAAGACATAGAACGGTTGTGAAAACAGTTCAGCAAAATGGAGTTGTTGAGAGAATGTATAGGACCCTCTTAGATAAGGTTAGGTGCATGATAATAGGCTCCGGATTACCCAAATGTTTTTTGGGGGAAGCTATGTCAACTGTTGCATATTTGGTTAATAGATCACCCTCTAGGGCTGTGGACCTTAAGACTCCCGAGGAGATGTGGAGTGGAAAACCCCCTGAGTTAAGCAACCTTAGGACTTTTGGGTGTGTTGTGTTTGCACATCAAAAGGATGATAAACTTAGCCCAAGATCTAGAAAGTGTGTGTTTCTAGGATATGGTGAAGGGGTTAAGGGGTATAAGTTGTGGTACTTAGAGCCAAAAGGAACTAAACTCATAATAAGTAGGGATGTCATTTTTAATGAGCATTTATTTCCCTATTTAGAGAAAATTAAGCCTGCAGGGAATAGTGGGCAAACCAGCCCGGTATTTGTGGAGCATAGCATTAAGTAAAATTCAGTTCAGGTAGAGCAAGGAAGACAAGAGGGTTCAGACCAGGTAGAGTCCATTGATGAAGGCCAAGCTTAGGACACTCAAGAGGAGGCTGAACTAGAAGGGGATGATGCTGCAAATCAAAATGATTATCAGCTCACAAGGAACTGGGAAAGAAGGCTGGTCAAACCACCTTTGAGATATGGTTGTGCAGATTCTAATGTAGCAGCTCCTTATTCAGAATGAGGGATAAGTGAACCAGAAACTTACATTGATGCCATAGGATGTAAGGATTCGTCAAGATGGAAGCTAGCTATGGAAGAAGAAATGCATTCTTTGAGGAAGAACAACTCTTGGGAATTGGTGCACATTCCAGGAAAACAGAGAGTTGTGGATTGTAAGTGGATTTACAAGATCAAAGAAGGGAATCCTTTAGGGGATGAAGTCTAGTACAAGGCTAGGCTGGTGGCAAAGGGGTTCACGCATAGAGAAGGCATAGATTTCACAAAAATTTTCTCACCTAGATACAAGGTGAAGGAAATGGTGATTATCCTCATCTATGTCGATGATATGCTGTTGGTTGGGAGCAGCAGAGAGAGGATAGAAAGGTTGAAGTCTCAACTCAGTTCAGAATTTGAGAGGAAGGATCTTGGCCTTGCACAAAAGATCCTTGGGATGAGTATAATCCGGGAAAGGGAGAGAAGCAAGTTGAAGGTTTCTCAGTCTTCCTACATAGAAAAGATGATATCTAAGTTTTCTATGGAAGATAGCAAACCAGTGAAGGTTCCCCTTGTTGGTTATTTCAAGTTCTCCAGCGATCAATGTTTGAGATCGAAGGCGGAGAAGAAGGAAATGGAGAAGGTCCCTTACTTTAGTGCGGTTGGATCTGTCATGATCACTATGGTAAGCACTAAACCTAACATTGCTCATGCGATTAGTGTTCTCAGCAGGTTTATGAGTAATCCCGGAAAGAAGCATTGGCTTAGGATGAAGTGGTTGCTGAGATACTTGAAGGCTCAGTTGCAGCCGGTGGTAGCACTCTCAACAATCGAGGCAGAGTACATAGCAGCTACAGAAGCTATAAAGGAGGCTATATGGTGCAAAGGGTTGTTGGAAGAGTTGAAGGTCTTAAAAGAGCAAGTGGTGGTGTATTCGGATAGCCAAAGTGCATTACACTTATATAGGAATTAAGTGTTCCTTGAGAGGATTAAGCATATAGATGTTCGGTATCATTTCATTTGAGAAAGTGTTAAGGAAGGATGCATTCATGTGGATAAAGTCGCAAAGGAAGAAAATCCTGCAGATTTAGGTACTAAAGTTCTACCTCTAAGAATGTTCAATCATTGCCTTGGACTTCTTAGGATTGGAGTCAGGTGATATGGTGACTCAAGTTAGGTTTGGATCCTGAGTTCTCTGCACAATGGGTTCGAGTTTATTCACTTAGACAAAGGTAGAGATTGTTGGTATTTGTATAAGGATTAAACGGGTTGAAGAGTTCATCATCAGGTCCAGGTGTGCACCGAACCTCAATAACAATTGCTTATGTTCTTTCTTTGATTGTTTGATTCCTGTTTCTTACAAGTCATTGTGGACTTGGGTGTTTGAAAAGATCGCACTCTGGGATTCCACAAGAAGGTGATTTTCCAACAGAATTTTTTACTCCACGTTCACAATAGAAATGGTATCCAACACTGAAAAGTCAACGGGATAATAGAATTTCTCAATTTTCACTAAAACATCTTCCACAATACCTCTTGGTTTTCTTACAAATCGATCCGCTAGTTAAAGTACCACGTAAGTCAGTTTGATCTCACCTAGACTGAGTTGCAAGTAAACAGAGTAGGGCATGAGATTCACACTAGCCGCTAAATCGAGCAATGCTTGGCCACAAGCTTTGTTTCCAATTTGGCAAGCCACCGTAGGACAGCCCAAATCATTATACTTGGGTAGTGTCTTGCTATCAATTACTGCACTTGCTTGCTCCGTTAAGAATGTTGTCTTCTTCACATTGTGCCTTATCTTGAGTGTGCAAAGATCCTTAATGACTTTAGTATAGTTGGGAACCTGTTTTATGACATGAAGAAAATGAAGGTTAATTTTAACTTGCTTAAGTTGTTCAAGAATCTCACCTTTTAATGCCAAATTTCTCTCCTTAGGTTTAAGGAGTTCTTGAGGGAAAGGCATTGGTATGGAATCACTATAGGCATCTTGTTCCTTGGGGGCTTTATCCTTGTTACTCACAGTGTTAGGAATCAAGTTTGATGGTAGAGTGGGTCCATCAATTTCCTTATCGCTGCGAGTAGTCATGGCATTAACCTCTTTAACATTTTGATTGTCGGGATTGGAGGTTTATGCCATATGTTGTCCCCTTGGATTAGGTTATGGCTGCAAAGGGAAATGAATTTTCTCTTGAACCTTCAATAAATTAGTCAACTTGGTGAGTTGGCTCTTTATCACGTTTTGTTCCACTTTGACCCCTTATTGCTCCTCTAGCAACCGTTGATTTATCTTACCTTGCTCTTCCATACTCTGGGCATGTACCTACATAAATGACTTAAAAGAATCTTCCAAAGATAAAGATTGTTGTGGTGCATTAGATGAAGTTGCTTCCAGTCTCCATTGGGTACTAGATTGGGTAGAAGGTTGTGTATCGGATCCCCAACTAAAATTAGGGTGATTCTTCCAACCAAGATTGAAGATGTTAGAGTAGGGTGAGTATGTTTTCCTTAAGGGTATACCTAAATCATTACACTCTTCCTTCATCTAAAAATAGGTTGGACAATCCTTAGGTACATGATCTAACCTATTACATATAAAACAAGGTTCGTGGGATTCTACCCTAGCAACCGATTCGGGGGCTCTAACATTTCGGGTTTTTAAAACCTCAATTTCCTTATTTAGGACCTCTAAATGGGCTTTAAGGCTATCCTCTTCCTTAAGTTGATAAATTCCAGTGGTTTAGTTTCTCTTAGTACTTTCTATGGCATTGGGTCCCATCCAAGTGTGGGCTTTTTTTCGATAAGTCATCTAGAAAATCTATGGCTTCATCGGGATCTTTTTGAAGAAAATCTCCATTACACATCATTTCTATAAATTGCCTTTCCCTACTTAGAAGTCCATCATAGAAATAGCTAACTACCCGCCAACTCTCATACCCGTGGGGTGGACAAGAATTCAAAAGGTCTCTGAAACATTCCCAAACTTGATATAAGTTTTCACTCTCTTTTTGTGCAAAGTTTGAGATTTGTCTCTTGAGGTTATTAGTCTTATGGGTTAGGAAATACTTTTGGAAGAAGGCTTGTGTCATCTCATCCCAACTACCTATAGACCTAGGCCTTAACGAGTACAACCAAACCTTGGCCTTATCCTTAAGCGAAAAGGGAAAAAACCTAAGTTTGACGGTGTCTAACATATCGGCCTTACTTTGAAAGGTTACTACTACTTCCTCAAATTACCTACTATGGACATAGGGGCTTGCATTCTCTAATCCATGGAAAGTTGGTAGCAATTGGATCATGCCCGGCTTAAACTCAAGTTGTTGAACATTAGGAGGGAATATGATTCAAGATGGTGTGGCCATTCGGCTAGGGTGAAAGAAATCCTTAAGTATCCTAGCAACATTCTCGTTGTTATTGTTTGCCATGTTAACAAAATTCTCGTTTGGGTGTGCACTATGATTTGAGCTAGGAGAGCTTTCACTATCGGACATTGAAGGAGAGGGTAACTCTATTTCGGGTCTTTTAATGAATCTACCTCGCTTATCTCTTAGTCTACGCATACACCAAAGGAATTAGAGGGGAGATGAATAAAGAAAACAAAATAAAACAAAAACAAAGAGCAAAGAAAAATGTTACCTTCTTGTCTCAAAGTTGACAATCTTCCTTGTAATTAAGTGCAGTTCCCCGGCAACAACGCCAAAATTTGATAACGCTCAAACTAACAAGCGATTATTATGTATAGCTGAGGTGTCAATCCGACGAGCAAAGTGAACTATAAGAGAAAGTGTAAACCTTAACACTAAATGATAGAGTTCAAATAAAAAAATCTGAGTTTTACGAATGAAATTATATAAGAGAGTTGTGAAACTATTATGAAGAATTTAATAAAGAAATAACAAGGTTCTAGGAATCCTTCCTAAGTTCATTGCCTTATTCCTATCTTAACTCAAATGTTTTATCTCAATTACTAGTTTCACATCCTAAACAAGAAATTGGTAAATATTCAATCAAAGCACATAAATACCCTAATGTAATTGCCATAAATTACTCCTTAATTCCAATTCAAACACACAATATCTATCTTATAAATTATCAAGAAGCGACAATATATTTCAATAATAATACTGCAGTAATTGACAAACCTATAAGATAGATATACCAAAATCAATTGCATCTAACAAATTTGACATAAGAAAAGCTTGACTAGACTTATATGGAGAAGAAGAATGTGATCACCGGATAATAAAATCTAAGAGAAGAAGAACATAAATTGCAGCCGTCACATGAATTCAAATCCTTCTTATTTAATCAAAGAGTAAATCATAAACAATGTTTAACAATCAATCCACACAACTAAATCGAAGATAGAAATAAGAACAACTACACCTAGAAACTCATCCTTTCACCTTGCTTAGAGTTTAGTTGGATATAGAGTTCATCCTTGATCACCTTGAGGAAGAAGAAGATGGAAGCTCTCTTCAAAAACTCTCCTTCCCCCCTATTTTCTGAGTCTAAATTCCTATATATAGCTATATGGAGACAGCTTTGTAGACAAAAAAGTCACCCTAGGGTTTCTGTTCAGGCCGTGTGCTTTTGCTGCTTTCCAGGCCAGGTTCTGCTGCTGTCCAGGCCCTGTTCTGCCTAACCTTTGTCTACTAAAACTGCCATAAATTTCTCTAGAAAAATCATATTTATAAGTTGTAAAATTCTCTAGAAAATAAACATCTGAATCTTTCCAACATATATGGCTCATCTCCTAGTTCTTCCTGAATCAATATAGTTTAATCCGCAAAAATGACTGATCTGTCACGTTGAAATCACGCATAGCTTGACCTTTATCTACTAAAACAGTCATAACTTTCTCTAGAAGAATCATATTTATGAGCCGTAAAATTATCCAAAAAATAGACATCTAGATATTTACAAGCAAATATGACTCATCTCTTGGTTCTTCCTGAATCAATATAGTTTAATCCACAAAAATGACTGATATGTAAAGGAAATTCTGACAATTTAGTGAAACTCCTTTCCAAATGCTTGTGAACATGCATATTATCTTCGTGCTTTAATCAACATTAGCTTTTCCATCTCTTTTAAACCCAAAATACTTGAAAATGCATTGAAATAAATCAATATACCAAGAATGACCCTTAAGAATTATTAAGGCATAAATGTGTAATCCAGCCCTAAATCAACCCTAAATGCTAACAAATAAACACTATTGAGATAGAATTTCTGACTCTCATCACCCCTTCAAAAAAACTTTCTTTCAGTCCCCAAGTGTTTAAAGAAGTAAAGTAGTTTGTATTGAAGAATGAAGAAAACCAAACAGGGTTTGGTAAAATAATAAAACCGAAAACAATAAAACTCATTTTATAAAACGGCAGCACCGTTTACATTTTACTAAGTGTCCTATTTTTTTCTAACATTTTGATTAGTGTCACATGTGACAACACCTGGACACGTAGGTGTCTTGCACCAATTTTTTTTTTCCTTCTTTGTCTTTTTTCTCTAGGCTTGGGCGATTCTTTTTTCTTTTTTTTATTTTCATTTTTTACCCTTCTTTTTCTTCATTCTCTAAGCCTGGACGCTTCCAGTTTTTTTTTTTTCTTTTTCTTTTTCTTTGTACCCACACCACTACGCTTCTAGTTTTTTTTTTTCAAAAGGATTATTTTATTTAATAATAATTCTTTTATGTATATGTATTATTTTAAATTTCATGTCATATTTATCAAATTACTTCTTTATCCGTACTCTATGGATATACGGGTAATACATTGATCGAGCCCCTTAAACTTTTTTTCAACCCTGTTTTCCTAAATTAATTCATTTTTATTAAAGTATTTCAATCCTAGACTCTTCAAAAGTATTATGAATTTGATTTCATGATAAAGTTTTGAAAGTTAAGATCTCGAAAATATTTCTTTCGTTTTAAACCATGCTAGAACAATTTTGTAAAGGTTCTAAATAAAATGGAAGATGGGTTGCGACTTAACCCTTAGTTTTGTGTTGTATGAAATTTTGTGGTATGATTGGGTTGTTAAATGCTTGTATGATTCTTAAGTGATTATACTATATATATATATATATATATATATATATATATATATATATATATATATGTGTGTGTGTGTGTGTGTGTGTGTGTGTGTGTGTGTGTGTTTGTGTGTGTGTATTAGGTGCGATTAAGAGGAAAACGTCAAGGTTAGGAGTAAGCCCAAGGTTGAGACTAGACACAACAAAGGTGAGTTTCACCTTACTTTTAGTAAACGTTGTAAAATGTATAACAAAAAAAAATAGAGGTTAAAAGTACATAAATATAAATAAGTTTGAAGACATTAATAATAATCATTATGAGAATCATATACATATTTAAAGATATGGGGGTATAAGAAATAAGCATAGTTATGTCATGTTGCACTTTGAGGAAATGTGACTATACCGATAACTTAGTAAATGATAAGGGAAATACAAATAATAATTTTATGAAGCTTTTATATACATATAGAGATAAGGATATATAATAATTGAGTATAGAAAGGATTTGATGTGGCTTATGTTTGAGAAATTGTGATTAGTATAGTTGTAGTGGAAATGCTTGATGAATAATTATGAATTTAGGGGTATAATTGGTTGGTGATTGTATAATTGAAAGGTTTTTGTGTTGTGATTGCATTCATATTGCATAAATCGTTTCATGATTTGTTATGATGAGAGAGGGAGTGTTAGGTGAGGCCGAAAATAGAACTAAAGTTGATTATTGAATGATGATTTTGTTGAGAAACATACCAACACGTGGGGGGACATCCCCATTGTCATATGATTTTCCCAATGAGGGGCATTGAGATAAAATAATTAAGGAAATGAGAAAAAATTAAAAACATAATTTTGCATTGCATTGTGTAGAATTTTATTTCATTGACGCATTATGGTGATTGGCCCGTGAGGGGCATGTGATGTGACTGGCTGATGAATGGCATGTGTTGTATTTGGCCAATGAAGGGTATGAGATGTGTTTAGCCCAATGAGGGGCATGAAATGTTAATTGTTGTAACACAAAAAGTCTTGAGGTGTAACAACCTGATTATGCTCAAACTAATACGTGGTTATTGTGTATAGTTGAGGTGTCGATCTCATAAGGAAAAGCGATCTACAAAGGAAAAGTACAAACCTTAACATGAACGATAACAATCAAGTGAGAAAATATGAATCTTGATAATGAAGTAATTGTGAGAAAATTGTGTAAATAGATTGAAGAATATAATAAAGGAACAACAAGGTTCCAAGAATCCACCCTAGGTTCGTTTCCTTATTCCAATCTAGATTCAGTTGTTTTTATCTCGATTGCAAGTTTCACATCCCAAACAGGCAATCGGAAAATATTCAATCAAAGTATATGTAAACCCTAATGTAATTGATATGAATTACTCTTTACTTTTGATTTAAGAACACATGACCTATCTATAGATTTATCAAGAAACGACAATATATCTTAATGAAAATATCGTAGTAATGGACAAACCTAAAAGATAAATCTACCAGACTTAATCACATCCAAACAATCTTGACATAAGAAGAGCATGACTAGACTTATATCGAGGAGAAACATATAATCACTGGATTAAGAGAAAATCTTCTAATTAAATTAAAGAGTAAATCATAACAATGTTTTGACAATAAATCCCAACTACAACTGAATCAATAAAGGAAAATAAGAACAACTACACCTAAGGATTCATCCCTTCGCCTTACTTGGAGATTAGTTGGCCATAGGGCTCATTCTTGAACACTTTAATGGAGGAGAATATAGCAGTCTTCTTGTGTTTTCTAGCCTTAATGATGTCCCTTTTCTCAAACCCTAAATGATCTATTTATAATACAAAAGGTTCAAGGGTGTTTTCGAATTTAAACCATCATTAAAGTCCTAATTAGGTCATGACACGGAGCAGGGGATAGTATGCGTGCCGCAACTCACACTTACTCATGCCGCGGCTCACACTTACTCGTGCTGCGGCTCAGCCTTTTCCTTGTTTTCTTCACTTTTTGGAGGCCACGGTTCTGCCTAGTGGCATCCTTGCTTTTTTGGGCTTTAGTTCTGGAGGCCGAGGCTTAAACTTCTTCAAGCCGCAGCGCACATACTTAAGACTTGATTTCTCTTCATTTTGTCCTTCTGCAACCAGTCCTTCACCTTGATATGCATGGAATCTTAGTGCTTCAAGCAACGATAGCTTTTCCATCTCTTTTAAACACAAAGTACCTTAAAATGCACTGAAACAACTCAATGATCTAAGAATATCACTTTAGAGTTATTAAGATATAAAAGTGCAATTCAAACCTCAATCAACCCAAAAATACTAACAAATAAGTATTGTTAAGATGCATTTTATGACTCTCATCATAACCCCCAACTAGCTTATTGCTAGTCCCTAGCAATTCAAGCGAAAACAAGAGATGAATTCTATGGTAGGAATCAAAACAAAGTAAAGTAATGCTAGCGTTAAACTAAGAGCAATTCACTTTTTTGTCTCAGAAATTGCACATAATACACAGCACATAGAATCATTAAATATCACTCAAGTCCAAAAGTAATCCAAACATCAATCTTAAAATTGTTATCGACTCTTAACATCCATCTTACCACAATCCATTAATCCGAACACCTGGATGATTTTATACACAACATTCATGAATACAAGTCTTGGTCTCTAAAATATTTAATTTGCGTGACTTCAATCACAAGAACAAGCTCCATAGGCTCACTTTTCAAATCACTCTCCACTATTGTAGAAAAAATCACACCACCTTGGATCAATAGATCTTTAATAAGCTTGTAACGTTAGGCTAAGGTAAAGGTTAAGAAAGAGAGAGAAGTTTTCAACAAATAAAAGAACTTAATCTCTTAGTTTTAAACACAACCTACTTTAAGCACTGGATAGCCTTACATCAACACTCAACTCTTTCAACCATTTTTCAAGTATTTTTCTCAATAAATCACCACTTTTTTTCTTTTCTTCTTCCTTTGCCATAATTCACTTCTTTTTTACTTTGGCATAAGACTATTCACCTTCTTTTTCATTCTTTTCTTTGCTTTTCTTTTCCTTTAATGTACTTGGGTTATGGTAGTAATATTTTTTCATATTTCCATCCTTACTCCTCTCAAGTGCTTTTCAACAAATGTATATAACTAAGTTCTTTTAAAAGAAGGGTAAGGATAAAATATTTTTAGGCCCATAAAGGTAAGTAAATGGGTTATCGAAAGAAACAAGGCTCAAATTCTTTTTCGAGAAAAGGCTCAAACAGGCTACTAGTGATAAATATAGCAAGGGTAAGTTAGAAAGGCTCAAACGGTCCAAAAATGGCCTATATCATATCTTAAGTAATGTGCATTCTAGGAATTCACCTCAAGTGATTATCAAATAAGTTCTAGAGCTTGTCGAGACCACAAAAGTATTCACAAACAATCACACATAAAACTTTTCTAAATGTTTTAGACTAATCATACAATCTTACCGCAAACTAGAGTCTCAAACCAAATAAAGATTGACACTTAAATTATTCTTAAACTGAAGCAAGATTTAACTTCTTCTAAACACTATATGCTATCTCAATTAGGCTCATATCATTGACATGTGAATTAACTACAAGGCTTAACACAAAGCATGCTAAAAACAAACAAAAAAGGTAGTAACAACAAGCAGTTTAAAAAAAAAGAAATATATTTTCTCCACCTCCAACTTAAAAATTGCATTGTCCTCAATGTGAAAGATAAAGTAAAAGAAAGTCCCTATGTAAGCAAAAGTGCACAGAAGCTAAAAATTGTGCACCTCCATTTGAACTGCATGTCGTGCTTCTTGTTGAAATTTCGATCTATAACATAGAACAAAACAAGCAAAAAGAAAGCAACTGCGGTGTAACAGTAAGATTCCCATCGTATGTTAGGTTAACACATGAAATGGAAAGAAATAACTAAAAACAAAAAAAAAGTACGAAAATTAAAATATTGAAAGAAAGACAAAATAAATGTTAGTACGGTCATCCGATAATAAATCAAATCAAATCAAATGAGACAAACAAGATAAAACCCAAAACTAATCCTCTAAGTCTTCATCATTTTTTTCATTCTCTTCACCTTCCTTTGGAGTTGGATCAAAAGATGAACCCGGATAAGGTGGCAAAGTGGAAAAGTGATCCATGTCACAACCAGTAATGGAGGCAAGGTGTTGGTACATCTGACCAAAAGAAGAGTACACACCTGCCTGATAATCAGCTTGCCTAGCCAAGAATCGTTCTTGACAATCAAACCTATCATGCAAGAGTTTCTAATGTTCGTCAAAACGAATCTCCAAACGCTCAAGGCGCTCTGCAACAGTGAAATGCCTAGGGGGAGGAGAGGCTACAATCGCTGCTCTCTCGCTCGGAGCTGGTGGCCTTGAGGCATTAATTAGATTGAGCATGCCATCATCAATGGGCTTCTTTGGTTGCTGGGTGTCTTCATCAGGACTGTGCTGGACTCCAGTTCAGATGCATAATTGGATAATTAAGGAAGGGAAGTACAATCCAAGCTTTTGTTGCACATTGTGTATTATTTAATTAAAAATGATTTGGCCCACATCAATAGTCATGCCCATCAAAATGGCATAAATCAGAACAACTCTCTCAACAGTAAGGTCACTATAGTGTGTGGCAAGCATCAATCTCTGACATACAAAATATTGCCAAGCTCAAGCATTGACAGTCAGAGAAGTACCGGGCAAGGTTATAGGGGTATCACCTGTAATTTTCCATGTAGTGCCCAGAATACAAAGAGTATTGTAAATTTCTTCATAATTAATATTAGACGCATATGCAATATACTTACTGTTTTCTATTTCAGGTAGCCCATAGAATCTATTTATAGATGTGCTGCTAAAAGAAACTGTTTTTTCTCTCGCCCTCATCTTAGCATAGAATTCTTTAACCACATTTGTGAGGGAATGAGATGGCTGTCTAGCAAATGTATCCCAATGCCTATCAATAATCATTCTAAACAAGGTTGGGTTCCCCCTCTCTGTGATATTGAATCCTCTCTCAGGAATGGGTTTTCTAGTGTGCATCATCCTAACATATCTCTCACTAGCCTCAAAACTAATAAATTTGCTCTCATCATACTCTTAAGGTTGTTTCCCCCATGGTCTCTTGGTTTTAGGGGCCATTGGAATTAAATTTATAGAATAATAGAACTAATTCAAAATTAACCACCCAAATAGCACAAATGAACAACAAAGAGAAGAAATTGGTCTTACTTGATGCTCAAAGTTGGAGAGAAGAAGGAGTACCCACCAATTTGAAGTTTTCTTGATGAACTCAAAATGTTCTTAGTACCAAGCTTTTTGGAGAAATTTCCAACAAAATCTGCAATATTAATGCTCAATCCTTCAAGAAATGATGTTAGAATCAAGAAATTTTGAGCAAAAGTGAGTGGGTAAGTGAGGGTTTGGAGAGAGGATTAGAGAGAAATGAGTGTGCTGTATTTTTATAAAATAGAAATGAAGAGGAGAGGGGCTGATTTGGGGTTTTAAATTGTTGGACACGAGCTGGCGCTGCGGCGTGGGCTGAGGGGAGCCACAGCGTGGGCTAAGGGGCGTGTGTGCGTGCACACTGTGCGCTGCAGCGCGCAAGGTACTGGGGCACAGTGTGCTGATGTACGAGCTGGACCGGCCTACTGGGCGAGGTGCGCTGTGGGTCAGGCCTAGGTGCACGGGCTACTGGGTTGGTGCGCTGGGCTGGGCCTAGGTGTGACCTGGGCCTTTTTTTTTGTAAAAACTTGTTTGTGTGCCAAATAAAATAATAAAATTAGCAAAATAAAATTAATGAAAATAAACCTTAAGCTAAAAATTAGATTAAATCAAACTAGAAAAAGAACTAAAAATTAAAATTGAAATGAACTTGATTAAAAACAAAATAAACAAACAAAAGAAAAGAAAAATAAAAACATACCTATGTGGTGTGGTCAAGGTGAATAGAACGGATCCATAAGCGGAATGTCTTCCACTTTTGAATCTTGCCCATCAATTAAGATTTTAAGGCGTTGACCATCTACTTTAAAGATTCGACCATGTCTAGTATCCTCAATTTCTACCGCTCCATTTGCAAAAATAGTTTTCACTACAAAAGGACCGGTCCACCTCGATTGAAGTTTTCCTGGATGTTTATGGAGTCTAGAATCGTATAAGAACACCCGATCATTAGGTTTAAATGTTTTCCTCAAAATATTTTTATCATGAAACACTTTCATTTTAGCCTTATAGATTATAGAGTTCTCATAAGCATCATTTCTTAACTCCTCTAACTCGGTCAACTGATATTTCCTAAGCTTACCCGCTTCTCCTATATCAAAATTGAAAGACTTGATGGCCCAATAAGCGCGATGCTCGAGCTCCACAGGTAAGTGGCAAGATTTTCCAAAAACAAGCCTATAAGGTGACATACCTAAGGGAGTTTTGAAAGCTGTTCGGTAAGCCTAAAGCGCATCAACTAGTCTAAAAGACCAATCCTTGCGATCCGGGTTGACCGTTTTTTCTAAAATTTGCTTGATTTCCCTATTTGCAAGTTCTACTTGTCCACTTGTTTGAGGGTGGTAAGAAATGGAAATCTTATGTAACACCCCATATTTTCTCATCAAAACTTCAAAGAAACGATTGCAAAAATGTGTACCTCGATCACTAATTATAGCACGTGGTGTACCAAATCGAGATAACACATTTTCTTTGAGAAATTTAATTACCGTTCTATTATCATTGCTTCGGCAAGCTGCTGCCTCTACCCATTTTGACACAAAATCTATTGCCACAATGATATATTGATATCCGAAGGAAGGAGGAAATGGTCCCATAAAATCAATGCTCCAACAATTAAAGATTTCAATCACTAAAATTGGGTTTAAAGGCATCATATTACGATGAGACACAGCTCCTAACTTCTAACACTTTTCACATGAGCGACAATAGATGTTTGCATCTTTAAACAAGGTGGGCCAACAAAATCCACATTGCAAAATTTTTGCAGCAGTTTTTTTCATTGAAAAGTGGCCCCCACAAGCTTGGGAGTGACAAAATTCAAAGACGCTGGCAATCTCTTCATTAGAGATGCAACGCCTTAAAATTTGGTCAGGGTAGTACTTGAAAAAAGAGGAGTCATCCCAATAAAAATTATGTACCTCATTCAAGAATTTCCTCTTGTTTTGAGCGCTCCAATCCATCAGTATCTCATCGGTAGCCAAATAATTCACAATATGAGCAAATCATGGTAAAGAAGTAACAGAGAGTAAATGCTCATCGGGAAAATCATCTTTGATTGGCATTTTGTCAGAGGTGTCTTCAAATGTGAGCCTTGATAGATGGTCAGCCACTACGTTCTCTACTCTTTTCTTGTCTTTGATGGTGATTTCAAATTCTTGCAAGAGTAGGATCCATCATATTAGTCGTGCCTTAGCATCCTTCTTTGTAAGAAAGTACTTGAGGGCTGCATTATCTGTGAAAATAAGAATAGGAGAGCCAATTAAATAGGCATGAAACTTGTCCAAAGCAAATACTATAGCAAGCAATTCTTTTTCAGTGGTGGAGTAATTCATTTGAACACTATTCAGGGTTTTACTAGCATAGTAAATGACAAAAGGTTTTCTATCCCTTCGCTATCGAAGAACAACACCTACAACATAGTCACTAGCATCACACATAATTTCAAAGGATAAAGTCCAATCAGGTGACTACATTATAGGTGCTGAAGTAAGCTTGCCAATCAGCATTTTAAAGGCCTCTTGACAAGCTTGAGTCCACTTAAATGATATATCTTTAACTAGGAGGGCACATAGGGGTTTAGATATGTTGGAAAAGTTTTGTATGAACCTCCTATAAAAACCAGCATTACTAAGGGAAGATCTTACATCCTTTACTGTTTTAGGTGTGGGAAAATTAGAAATTAATTCAATCTTAGATTGATCAACCTCTATCCCCTTAGAAGAAACAACATGCCCTAAGACAATACCGGATGGTACCATGAAATGGCATTTTTCCCAATTTAAGACTAATTCCTTTTCCTCACAACAATACCCTTTCTAAATTCAATAAGCATGCATCAAATGAAGATCCAAAAACAGTTAGGTCATCTATAAAAACCTCGATGCAATTTTCAACCATATCACTAAAAATACTCATCATGCAACATTGAAAAGTAGCAGGTGCATTACACAATCCAAATGGCATTCTACGAAAAGCATAAGTGCCAAAAGGACAAGTGAAAGTGGTTTTTATCTTGGTCTTCTAATGCAATTTCAATTTGATAATAACCAGAATAACCATCCAAGAAACAATAAAAAGGATGACTAGCTACACACTCAAGAATTTGATCGATAAAAGGGAGTGGGAAATGGTCTTTCTAGGTGGCAGCATTTAATTTTCTGTAATCAATGCACATTTGCCACCCGGTCACAAGTTTTGTAGGGACTAACTCTCCTAGGTCATTCTTTACCACTGTGACACCGGACTTTTTAGGAACGACTTGTGTAGGACTTACCCATTTGCTATCAGCTATGGGATAGATAATTCCCGCATCCAATCGTTTCAGCACTTCATTTTTCACTACTTCTTTCATAGTGGGGTTAAGCCTACATTGAGGGTCTCTATGAGGACTAGTTCCTTCATCCAAATTTATCTTATGAGAACAGATCAAGGGATTAATTCCTTTTAAATCAGCCATGCTCCAACCTAAGGCTGATTTATGTGCATTTAAGGTCCAAATTATTTTCTCACCTTGGGACTCAGACAATTCAGATGAGATAATAACAGGAAAAGTATCACCTGGACCAAGAAAAACATGCTTCAAACCCTTAAGTAGCGGCTTCAATTCAACTTTAGGTGCTTCCACACTTTAGGGGATTTGTTTCTCGCTTTTTTCGGGCAACTCCTCAAACTTTGGTTGCCATGCTCGAGTGCTATAATCTTGAGATTTATCAAAAATAGCACAAATATCAATTATATCAGTTTTATCATTAATAGAATCAATCTCAGAATTAACAAGAAAATATTCAAGAGGATCAAAGTCATGAGCTATGGAAACTCCCTTATCGATGAGTGACTCGATCATGTATAAGTGGTGGTTCTCATCCTCATCTTCGGGCTATTTTGCAACGTTGAAAATGTTCACCTCAAGATTCATATTTCCAAAGGACAGCTTCATGAGTCCATTCCTGCAATTAATAAGAGCATTTGCAGTAGCAAGGAAAGGTCTACCCAAAATCAAAGGAATTATAGAGTTAGTGTCAACAGCAGAGGTAGTATCAAGGATTAGGAAATCAACAGGATAATAAAATTTATCAATTTGAATGAGAACATCCTCTACCACACCCCAGGGTACTTTGACTGAATGGTCAGCCAATTGTAATACCACAGTAGTTGGTTTTATTTCTCCCAATCCTAGCTACAAATAAATAGAAAATGGCATCATATTTACACTAGCTCCTAAATCTAGCAAGGCTTGTCCAACCTCATGATTTCCAACACTACATACAATGGTTGGATAGCCAGGATCCTTGTATTTTGGGGGAATTCTTTGCTCAATTAAAGCACTAACTTGCTCTATTAAGAATATTGTTTTCTTTATATGGTGCTTCCTCTTAATTGTATATAAATCCCTGAGAACTTTTGCATAGGTAGGAACTTGCTTAATCACATGCAAAAGAGGTAGATTAAGTTTTACTTGCCTTAGGTTCTCTAGGATTTCATTGTTTAGGTCTAGATTTTTCTTGTTTGAATTTAAGGCTTGAGGGAATGGTGCCTTAACAGGGCTCTTGGTAACTTCAGGGTCCTTGGGTAACTTGGCATCACTACTACCTTGACCCTTTTCCACATCCTCTAATTTGTTCGTTGTTGGGATGTGTAGTGACTTACCACTTCTTGTCATAATGGCATTCACATCTTTCAGATTTGCTTGTGCCATATGTTGACAATGGGGTGTGGACTAAGCTTGGGAAGGGAACTTACCTCACCCATTCACACTCAAGGAGCCCATCAATTTGGACACTTGGCTCATATTCTCTTCCACAACCTGTGTGATTAATGCATCACACCTTTGGTTTATCTTACCCTGTGCCTCAATGAAAGCATGCAAGGTGTCTTCTAAAGAACTCCTAGAGGATTAGGGTGCATTATATGGTGCAGGGTATGATCTAAGGGGTTGTGCAAGCTGCTGGCTTTCAGACTTCCAACTGAAGTTGGGGTGATTGCGCCATCCCGGATTATAGGTGTTAGAGAAGGGTGCTAGAGGCTTCTTGTACATGCCTAAGGCATTACGTTGTTCCACATACATCTCTCTCATATCTACGAATGTGGGACACTCTTGAGCAAGATGATCTACCTCACCACACACAAAACATGGTTTTGAAGATTCGGCATGATTAACCACGTGTGTTGGCTTTGAGCCTTTAGTCTTTAACGCATATAACTCCCTAGTGAACATTTTGACCTCAGCTTTTAGGTTGTCTTCTTCTCTAAGATGGTATATTCCACCATGACTTAGGTTTCCTATAGGTCATGACCTATTTGTGCTTTTAGTAGCACTAGGTCCAGTCCAAGTATGAGCTTTTTCAAGAAGCTCATTGAGGTATTCTATGGCATCATCAAGATCTTTTTGCAGAAATTCACCATTACACATCATCTCTACAAATTGGCGCTCTCTATAGGTAAGTCCCTCATAAAAGTAGCTCACTAAGCGCCAACTCTCATACCCATGGTGAGGACACATACTTAATAGCTCTCTAAATATCTCCCAAGATTGATACAAAGTCTCATTATTCTTTTGTGTAAAGGTGGAGATTTGGATTTTTAAAGCATTGGTCTTATGTTGAGGGAAGTATTTATTGAAGAAGACCTGAGTCATCTCATTCCATGTCCCAATAGATCGTGGTCTCAGCAAGTATAGCCAACTCTTAGCTTTATCCTTTAAAGAGAAAGGAAAAAACTTGAGTCTCACGATATCATCAGTTGCATCTTGACTATGAAAAGTCGCAATTACTTCCTCAAACTCCCTAATCTGTACATATGGGTTTTCATTTTCCAAGCCATGAAATGTAGGGAGTAACTGTATCATCCCTGTTTTGAAATCTTGATGGCGAGTATTGGCTAGAAACATTATGCACGATGGTGTGGCTGTTCGGCTAGAATGTAAGTAATCTTTAAGTGTCCTAGCAACATTCTCATTAGGGTTTTCAGCCATGTTAACAAAGTCTTCTAAATTCTCGTTTAGGTGTACACTAGGATTTGATCTAGGCGAGGTTTCAATAACAGACATGGAAGGAAAGGGTAGCTCTATTTCGGGTCCTTTAATGAATCTACCTCGCGAATCTCTTAGTCTAAGCATACACCAAATGAATAAAAAGGAAATAAAAAAAACATAACAAATAAAAGAAATTAGAAAATCAAAAACTTAAAGAAAGGAACAATAGTACCGCCTTGTCTTAGAGTTGACAATCTTCCTTGTATGTAACTGTGTTTTTCCCGGCAACAACGCCAAAATTTGATTACACTCAAACTAATACATGGTTATTGTGTATAGTTGAGGTGTCGATCCCATGAGGAAAAGTGATCTATAAAGGAAAAGTGCAAACCTTAACACTAATGATAACAATCAAGTGAGAAAATATGAATTTTGATAATGAAGTAATTGTGAGAAAATTGTGTAAATAGATTGAAGAATATAATAAAGAAACAACAAGGTTTCGGGAATCCACCCCAGGTTCGTTGCCTTATTCCAATCTTGATTCAGTTGTTTTTATCTCTATTGCAAGTTTCACATCCCAAACAGGCAATCGACAAATATTCAATCAAAGTATATGTAAACCCTAATGTAATTGATATGAATTACTCTTTACTTTTGATTTAAGCACACATGACCTATCCTATAGACTTATCAAGAAATGAAAATATATCTTAATGACAATATCGCAGTAATAGACAAACCTAAAAGATAAATCTATCGGACTCAATCACATCCAAACAATCTTGACATAAGAAGAGCATGACTAGACTTATATCGAGGAGAAAGATATAATCACTGGATTAAGAGAAAATCTTCTAATTAAATTAAAGAGTAAATTATAACAATGTTTTAACAATAAATCCCAACTACAACTGAATCAATAAAGGAAAATAAGAACAACTACACCTAGGGATTCATCCCTTCGCCTTGCTTGAAGATTAGTTGGCCATGGGGCTCATTCTTGAACACTTTGATGGAGGAGAATGTAGCAATCTTCTTGTGTTTTCTAGCCTTAATGATGTCCCTTTTCTCAAACCCTAAATGATCTATTTATAATACAAAAGGTCCAAGGGTGTTTTCAGGTTTAAACCATCATTAAAGTCCTAATTAGGTCATGACGCGGAGCACGGGATCGTGTGTGCGCCGCAGCTCAGCCTTTTCCTTGTTTTCTTCACTTTTTGGAGGCCGCAGCCCTGCTTGGTCTAAGCCGCGGGCTCTGCCTGATGGCATCCGTACTCTTTTGGGCTTTAATTCTGGAGGCTGAGGCTTAGACTTCTTCAGACCGTAGTGCACATACTTAAGACTTGATTTCTCTTCATTTTGTCCTTCCGCAACCACTCCTTCACCTTGATATGCATGGAATCTTAGTACTTCAAGCAACGATAGCTTTTCAATCTCTTTTAAACACAAAGTACCTGAAAATGCACCAAAACAAGTCAATGATCCAAGAATATCACTTTAGAGTTATTAAGGTATAAAAGTGCAATTCAAACCTCGATCAACCCAAAAATACTAACAAATAAGTATTGTTAAGATGCATTTTATGACTCTCATCACGACCCATCTTGGGTTGGCCACTCCCGAGATGGTGTCATCACATTTTGAAAATCCCAACATTACACATATATGCAACAATAAAAAAAATAATACTAACAAAATTTTTTATTATAATACTTAACCCTCAACAAGGGAGGTACATTAATATGATATTAATTTAAACACAATATACAACGTAAAATGCATGAATATTTATAAATAAAATTTTTATTTCATTTTCTCATTTCTCTGAGGATGTTAACACGTACGTGGCTTACAGAAATGATTTCGTTTGACTCTTAACCCACCATACTAATTGTCCTGTCTGCTACCTGAAATCATTGTACAGTGAGGGATGAGCTTCACAAGCTCAGTGAATTAAATTTACTAGATGTATTCAATTTGCATAAATAGCCCTTTAATATTTAATCATTTATTTTTTATATGACTGGATAATAGCATATAGTCTAACATTTAAATAATTACTATCACATCATACTTCTATATCTCTTTCTGCCTATAACTATCTCTCTGTGAGACTCATTTATTTATAAAATAAATGCATAAAATCAACAACACTTCAGTAATACAATCAACATGTAAAACAGATACAATGCATGAATTATTATTAGGGAACGTCTTCCCACATATCAACATGTTTTTATCTTAGACCGGCCCATTCCTAGTTATTTCATTCAAATTTAGACCGACTGCCTTCCCGGTTCTTTTATTCTCATTAGACCGGTTGCCTTCTCGGTTCTTTCATTTTCATTTAGACCGGCTACCTTCCTGGTTCATTTATTCTCATTTAGATGCATATGAAAACTGATATGAATATGCGTATAAATAATAAAATAAAAACAAGTATGTATTCAAACATTTGAACTAGCTATCTTGATTATTCTCAAATTATTATTTGAAAATTTCACTAAATTCTTCTCCTCATATATCACATCAATTTATCAACCATAACTTATCAAGAATTTTATTTATCACCATTATTATTAAATCAACTCATTATTCTAATAATATTTCTCTTTACATAATAGTTTTCTACATGTCCAATATTTATATCGTACATATCAATTAAATTTTTATCTACCACCAAGCATAAGCTAATAATTTATTTTAATGTTATCACTGGATAATTCATTTTTATTTAGATTACTTAAAGTAAATCTAACTCACCATGTAGCACTTAAAACTACTCGTGGATCACCTCTTTGCCTTTTCCATTCCTCTCAACAATTTCCCTCGGTTGCTGATCGTCAACACTTGATATAATATTTATATTAAATTTCTGATTTATTCTTCATAAACCATACCCTTTGAAAATTCCCACTTTGAATTCTGGGAAATTTCATGAATGCTAAAAATTCAAAAATAAACATTATGTTATTACCTTCTATTTTCCTGATAGCTTCTCGTGATTCTCTATAAAATTCCTCGTAAACCCCTTCAAAATTTTGCTCTTTCAATATTTCTTTTGGTCCTTAAGTGTTTAAAAAAAATAGAGTAATTGAAGGAAGACTAAACAAATGTTGGTAAGTATAATATAATTACGCTTACATATTATATATATATATATATATATATAGAAATTTTTTTTTTTTTTTGAAAACTTTGGCAGCTGAAGGAAAAAGCCTTTTCAGCACTTAACTCCCTAAATCCTCCACGTTTTAGCTACCTGTAACACATGCACCCCTTTTGCTTAATTTGGCAGCAGGTGACAACACCTGTTGCCACGTTTTTGGTTTATTTTATTTTATATTATTTTATTTTAAACTGTTTTATAAAAATTTGACTTCACGCATTTAAATATATTTACATTGTTTAAACATGAGGGGAATGTTTACATAATGATTGACTATATAGTATGTTGAAAAATATTAAAAAATAAATAAAGTATAGTAAAGTAAGGATGTTAACATTCTTTTGTGATAAATAAATAAAGTCTTATTAAATTACGCCTATAGAGAAATAATTTATATGAAAAAGTTTGCAATCAAAGAATTAAATCCCAAAACCAATTACTTCTAGTAAAATAATCAGTCACCGAGTTTTTTAGCTCACCCCCTCCCTTTTTACTAACTTTTCAAGAAACTTGAAATCAAGTCAAAGAAAGTCTTTAGCAAGGTCCTCGTCCACATCATCCTCACCTCTTTGGTCGTTTAAGAGTCTAAGTTTTTGTTATTGTTTGACATAAGGAAAAAATATCCAAGTTAGTTGTAAATTAAAAGGTCCATTTACTTATGTCTTTTGTAAAACCTTAATAATTGATTTAGTGTATTGGAAAGTTCCTTAAATGCAAAAGAAATATGTTTATATGAAATTTTATGTTTGAAAAGAAAGTTACTTGATTTGTAAAGTTTTTATGTTGAATATAGGTCGGGATGCTCAGAGCTGAAATGTGATGACACCACCTCGAGTAGGGCCCATCCAGGGATGAGTCGTTACATTTTTTGTATCAGAGCTTTAGGTTTAAGGTTCTATAGACTTTAGTTGCATGGCACATATTGCATAGGGTGGTTATAGAAAGTCGAATGCATAGAGTTAAAGAGGATTAACCAGAAATTGTTTAAGTGAGGTAAGATGTTTTGAGATTAAATTCGAGTCGACTTGTGCGTATTAGAAGTGATAATGGAAAAGAATTTGAAAACTAAAGTTTTTCAAAATTTTGTGATGAAAATGGAATTGATCACAATTTTTCAGCCCCTAGAACTCCCCAACAAAATGGTGTCATTGAGCAGAAAAATAGAGTTCTAGCAGAATTTGCCAGAACTATGCTTTGTGAAAATAGTTTACCAACATATTTTTTGGCGGAACTCATAAATACTTCTTGCTATATTT
Source organism: Bretschneidera sinensis (assembly GCA_023935145.1). Taxonomy (NCBI): domain Eukaryota; kingdom Viridiplantae; phylum Streptophyta; class Magnoliopsida; order Brassicales; family Akaniaceae; genus Bretschneidera; species Bretschneidera sinensis. The sequence goes on along the minus strand of CM043703.1, from coordinate 65,285,203 downwards.
TAAATAGAGTATTTTATAGAACTAACCCCAAAAGACCCAAGAAATTTTGGGTACCTAAAAGTGAAATTGTATATCCATTTGTAATGTAGATATGTCTCCACACCAAAGAAAAAGGTAACTATTAGTACCTTGATAGTGGATGCTCAAAGCACATGACTAGTGATCAAAGTGTGTTCAAGGAATTAACTCTACAGGTTGGCAGACATGTCACCATTGGAGACAACATTAAGATAAAGATTATCAGGCATGATAAAGTGGGTAAAGATTCCTCAACCATTGACCATGTCTTATATGTGTAAGGCCTTAAGCAAAATTTTTCCTCACAACGAATGGTTCAAGAATTTCAAGGAGATCAATGATGGAAGGGTCTTCTTGGGGAATGACAATTCTTGCCAAGTGAGGGGGATTGGAGACATCCAATTGAGGATGCTTGATAGAGTCACAAGGCTACTGCGAAATGTGAGGTATCTTCCAGATTTGAAGAGAAATTTGATCTCATTGGGGCAGCTGGATTCCATGGGGTATACATGCAAAGTAGAGGGAGGAAAGATCAAGGTGGCCAAGGGATCTTTGGTAGTGATCAAGGCAGCAAGAAACGATGGACTCTATGAGATGATCGGAGAGACAGAAATCAATGATCAAGCAGCAAACTTGATGGCTGAGATGGATAAGGCAGCCTTTTGGCACACTCGCTTGGGACACATGAACGAAAAGGGCCTGCAAGTTCTTAGCAAGTATGGTCTACTTGGTGTTGACAAAGTAGAGAAATTGGATTTCCATGAGAGTTACATTCTTGGGAAGTAACACTGGGTTAGCTTCAACACCGGAGTGCACAAGTCTAAGGGGATTCTTGACTACATTCATTCGGGCCTTTGGGGACTAGCAAGAACACCAACACAGGGAGGTAACTTTTACTTTCTATCTTTAATTGATGATTATTCAAGAAGAGTGTGGGTTTATTTACTTAGAAATAAATCAGATGCCTTAGATAAATTTGTTGTGTGGAAGAAGTTGCTGGAAACTCAAACGGGTAGGGTAGTTAAGGCTTTACGAACTGATAATGGCTTAGAATTTTGCACTAAGGATTTTGATAAATTCTGTGAATTAAATGGCATTCTAAGACATAGAACGGTTGTAAAAACACCTCATCAAAATGGAGCTTCTGAAAGGATGAATAGAACCTTTATGGAAAAGGTTAGGTGCATGTTAATAAGATCCGGTTTACCAAAATATTTTTGGGGAGAAGCTATGACTACAGCTGCATACTTGGTAAACAGGTCACCCTCTAGAGCTTTAGAGCTCAAGACTCCCACGGAGGTGTGGAGTAGGAAACCCCCTGAATTAAGCAACCTTAGGACTTTTGGGTGTGCTGCATTTGCACATCAAAAGGAGGATAAACTTAGCCCAAGATCTAGAAAATGTGTATTTCTAGGATATGGTGATGGGGTTAAGGGATATAGGTTGTGGTCCTTAGAAAAGAAAGGCATGAAATTTATTATAAGTAGGGATGTTATTTTTAATGAATTGTTATTTCCCTACTTGGAGAAAACTAACCCTGCAGGGGCTAGTGAGCAAACTAGTCCGGAAGTTGTGGAGCATCGCATCAAGGAGAGTTCGGTTCAGGTAGAGTAAGGAAGGCAAAAGGGTTCGGACCAGGTAGAGCCCTTGAATGAAGGCCATGCTCAAGAAACTCAAGAAGAGGCTAAACTAGAAGAGGTTGATGCAGTAAGTCATAATGACTACCAGCTCACAAGAGACCGAGAAAGAGGGTGGTTAGACCACCTTTGAGATATGGGTTTGCGGATGCTAATGTAGCAGCTCCTTGGACAGAAGGAGAGGTTGAACTAGAAACTTACATAGATGCCATGGAGTCTAAGGATTCGTCAAAGTGGCAGTTGGCTATGGAGGAAAAAATGGACTATTTGATGAAGAACAACTCTATGGAGTTGGTGCCCAAACATGAAAAACAGAGAGTTATAGATTGTAGATAGATCTACAAGATCAAATAAGGGAATACTCTAGGGGATAAAGTTTGGTATAAAGCTAGGCTGGTAGCGAAGGGGTTCACACAAAAAGAAGGCATAGATTTCACCGAAATCTTCTCACCGGTTGGGAAGTACAAGACGATATGGATAGTGTTAGCATTAGTGGTCCAATTTGATTGGGAAATCAAGCAAATAGATGTGAAGACAGTGTTCATACATGGAGAGCTCGATGAGACCATTTTCATGAGGCAACCCGAAGGCTATGAGGAAGAAAGGCAGGGAGAGTTAGTGTGCAAATTGAAGAAATCTCTCTATGGCCTGAAGCAATCTCCTCGGCAATAAAGTAAGAGGTTTGATTCCTTTGTAATCAGCTTAGGTTTCATGAGGAGCTACTATGATTCGTGCTTGTGTTATAAGGGGTAGAAGGTTGAGGAAGTGGTGATCATCCTCATCTATGTTGATGACATGTTGCTAGTTGGGAGTAGCATGGAGAGGATAAGGAAATTGAAGGCTCAACTCAGTGAGGAGTTTGAGATGAAGGATCTTGGCCATGCACAAAAGATCCTTGGGATGTGTATCATCTGGGAAAGAGAGAGAAACAGATTGAAGATCTTTCAAACTTCCTACATAGAGAAGATGATATCTAAGTTCTCTACGGAAGATAGCAAACTAGTGAAGGTTCCCCTTGCTGGTCATTTCAAGTTCTCCAGCGATCAATGTCCGAGATCGGAGGCGGAGAAGAAAGAAATGGAAAAAGTCCCTTATTCTAGTGTTGTTGGTTCTATTTTGTTCACCATGGTAAGCACTATACCTGATGTTGCTCATGCAATAAGTGTTCTCAGCAGGTTTATGAGTAATCTCGGAAAGAAGCATTGGCTTGGGATGAAATGGTTACTGAGGTACTTGAAGGGAAGCCCAAAACTAAGGCTGGTTTATGAGAAGAGGGGTAAGTCCATCTGCCTTGAGGGTTTTGTGGATTCGGACTATGGAACAGACTGAGATAAAAGGAGATCGATTACCTCCTACTTCTTCAACTTAAATAGATGTTGTGTAAGTTAGAAGGCTCAGTTACAGCTAGTGGTAGCACTCTCAACAACTGAGGCTAAGTACATAGCGGCTACAGAGGCCATTAAGGAGGCTATGTGATGCAAAGGGTTGCTGGAAGAGTTGAAAGTACTGGAGGTGCAGGTTGTGGTGTTTTCAGATAGTCAAAGTGCATTGTACTTGTGTAAGAATCCGGTCTTCCATGAGAGGACAAAGCACATGGATGTTCGGTATCCTTTCTTTCAGGAAAATGTTATGAAAGGATGCATCTATGTGGACTAGCCATGGAAGAATATCCTGCAGATTTAGGTACTAAAGTTCTACCTCTAAGTAAGTTCAATCATTGCCTTGGACTACTTAGGATTTGAGTAGGTTAATTGATGACTCAAGATGAGTTTGGATCCTGAAGCTCTCTGCATAATGGTTTGGGTTTAAACACATAGACAACGGTAGAGGTTGTTGGTATTTGTCTAAGGTTTAAACATGTCTAAACATGGTTGAAAGATGGCTAAAGTCTAAACCAAGTTGGAAGATTAAAATACAGCATGTTAAAGGAGTGCACACATGTGTGTGCATCCATTCGGGTGTGTGTGCACACCCCTAATCAACAAAGCAAAGTAGTGTGCACTGTTATGTGAAGGGCAGCATCAGTGTGCACCTCACCGCCCCTTCACCAGTGCCTCACCGCCCAGCAAGAAAGCAGCTTGGAGAAGGACAATGCCGCACCGCTCCTCCACCAGCACTGCACCGCCCAAAATGTGGTGCAAAGGAGCTTTGCCTAGCGCCTCACCGCCCCCTGTTCAGCTCCTAGGTGCTAGGCAAATTGATGCACACATAGACAGCTTGTTTAAACCTCCTCTTAGGTGCATGGATGCAAGGTTAAATGCACAGCACCACTTAGGATTGATGGAGGGCCATGGTTAAGTGGTCATCAAGATCTAGGGGTGGAGATTGACTCTCAAGATTGGATAAGAAATTGGTGCACTATATAAGGGGTTACCTAACTTCATTCTCAACATGATAACATTGTGATATAATTTGAGATCAATTTTAAAGAGTGACATACAAGAGAGAATTATGTAAGACTGCAAAGACACAAACACAAGAGGGACTCATTGTAGTGAGGCTGGTTGTAAAGAGAGAGGAGTCTAGATTTGATAGAGAGCGTTGTTAGTTCTTATCTTCTTCCTTTCTTCTCTTCTTGGTTTCTTCAAGAACTTGAGCTTCTTGAAAAGAGTTGCTATAATTGTAAAGAACCATTGATTTAGTGCAGAGAGTTTAGAGGAACTCACAGGGATGTAGGCTATTGCCGAACCTCGATAACAAATCGCTTGTCTTCTTCTCTTTCTTGCTTTCGATTACTGTATTTCTTTCTACAAGTCATTCTAGACTTGGGTGTTTGGAAGATCACCACCTAGCCATCTTACCAAGGTGATTTCCAACAATATTTTCTAGGACTTACCCCAAAAGACCCAAGAAATTTTTGGTACCTAAAAGTGCAATTGTATATCCATGTGTAACGTAGATATGTCTCCGCACCAAAGAAAAAGGTAACTATTGGTACCTTAATAGTGGATGCTCAAAGCACAAGACTAGCAATCAAAGTGTGTTCAAGGAATTAACTCTACGAGATGGCAGGCACGTCACCATTGGAGGCAACATTAAGATAAAGATTATCGGGTATGGTAAAGTGGGTAAAGATTCCTCAACCATTGACCATGTTTTCTATGTGCAAGGCTATAAGTAAAATTTACTTTATATTAGTCAACTATGTGATAAAGGCCACAAAGTCATATTTGAATCCTCTCATTGTCTAGTAATAGACATCAAGAGTAATAAGATCAAGTTTGTTGGCTATAGAAATGAAAATGTCTATCTAGTTTATTTAAAATCTTTACATTCGAAAAGTGAAAATTGTTTTCCCGCTTTTAGTGAAAACCTATGGCTATGGCCTTGAAGGCTTGGGCATGTGAACATGGATTTACTAAAAATTCTTTAAAGAAAAGATTTAGTTGTTGGACTTCCCAAAATCAAATTTAAAAAAGATAAAGTTTTTGATGCTTGTCAAATGGGAAAACAAACAAGAGTTTCTTTTAAATCTACAAATGTAATTTCAACCTCTAGACCATTGGAACTTTTATATATGGACTTCTTTGGTCAAATAAGCACCATTAGTCTAGGTGGCCATCAATATGATCTTGTTATTGTTAATGATTATTCAAGATATACCTTTATTATTTTTATTGCTTACAAGGATGAAGCCTATAAAGGTTTTGTGAACCTTTGCAAGAAGGTTCAAAATGAAAAAGGAATTTCTATCCCAAGTATTAGAAGTGGTCATGGAAAAGAATTCGAAAACTAAAGTTTTTCAAAATTTTCTGATGAAAATGGAATTGATCCCAATTTCTCAGCCCCTAGAACTCCTCAACAAAATGGTGTTGTTGGAAGGAAAAATAGAGTTCTAGCATAATTTGCCAGAACCATGCTTTGTGAAAATAGTTTGCCAAAATATTTTTTGGCAGAAGTCATAAATACTTCTTGCTGTATTTTAAATAGAGTATTTTCTATGACTAACACCAAAAGACCCAAGAAAATTTGGGGGAAATTGTATATCCATGTGTAATGTAGATATATCTCCATACCAAAGAAAAAGGTAACTATTGGTACCTTGATAGTGGATGCTCAAAGCACGTGACTAGTGATCATAGCGTGTTCAAGGGATATAAACTAAGGGATGACAGACACGTCACCATTGGAGATGACACTAAGATAAAGATTATCGGGCATGGCAAAGTGGGTAATGATTCCTCAATCATTGACCATGTCTTATATGTGCAAGGCCTTAAGCAAAATTTACTTAATATTAGTCAACTATGTGACAAAGGCCACAAAGTCATATTTGAATCCTCTCATTGTTTTCTAATAGACATCAAGAGTAACAAGATCAAGTTTGTTGGCTATAGACATGAAAATATCTATCTAGTTTATTTAAAATATTTACATTCGAAAAATGAAAAATATTTTCCCATTTTTAGTGAAAACCTATGGCTATGGCATTGAAGGCTTGGCCATGTGAACATAGGTTTACTAAAAATTCTTTCAAGAAAACATTTAGTTGTTGGACTTCCCAAAATCAAATTTAAAAAAGATTAAGTTTGTGATGCTTTTCAAATCAGAAAATAAACAAGAGTTTCTTTTAAATCTACAAATGTAATTTCAACCTCTAGACCATTGGAACTTTTATATATGGACTTGTATGGTTCAATAAGCACCATTAGTCTAGGTGGCCATCAATATGATCTTGTTATTGTTGATGATTATTCAAGATATACCTTTATTATTTTTATTTCTTCTAAGGATGAAGCCTATAAAGGTTTTGTGAACCTTTGCAAGAAGGTTCAAAATGAAAAAGGAATTTCTATCCCGAGTATTGGAAGCGATTATGGAAAAGAATTTGAAAACTAAAGTTTTTCAAAATTTTGTGATGAAAATGAAATTGATCACAATTTTTTAGCCCCTAGAACTCCACAACAAAATGGTGTTGTTGAGAGGAAAAATAGAGTTCTAGCAGAATTTGGGAGAACCATACTTCGTGAAAATAATTTACCAACATATTTTTTGGTGGAAGTCGTAAATACTTCTTGTTATATTTTAAATAGAGTATTTTCTAGGACTAACACCAAAAGACCCAATAAATTTGGGTACATAAAAGTGAAATTGTATATCCATGTGTAATGTAGATATGTCTCCTGATTACACCCAAAGTATAACGTGGTAGTCATAGCACAGCTTTGGGGTGTCGATTCCACAGGGAAAAGCGATCTATAAAGGAAAAGTGCAAACCTTAACACGAACGATAACAATCAAGTGAGAAGATATGAATGATGAAGTAATTGTGTAAATAGATTGAAATATATGATAAAGAAATAACAAGGTTTTGGGAATCCTCCCTAGGTTTGTTGCCTTATTCCAATCTTAATTCAGTTGTTTTTATCTCGATTGTTAGTTTCACATCCCAAACAAAGCAATCGGCAAATATTCAATCAAGTACATATATATACCCTAATGTAATTGATATGAATTACTCTTTCAAGTTAAGCACACATGACCTATCCTATAGATTTATCAAGAAACGACAATATATCTTTAATGACAATATTGCAGTAATGGACAAACCTAAAAGATAAATCTACCGGACTCAATCATACCCAAATAACGTCACATATGAAAAGTATGACTAGACTTATATGGAGAAGAAAGATACAATCACTGGATTAAGAGAAAAATCTTCTAATTAAATTAAAGGGTAACTCATACAATGTTTTGATAATAAATCCAAACTACAATTGAATCAATAAAGGAAAATAAGAACAACTACACCTAGGGATTCATCCCTTCGCCTTGCTTGGAGATTAGTTCACCATGAAGTTCATGGTTGAACACTTTGATGGAAGAGAGTGTGGTAGCCTTCTTGAGTTTTTCAGACTTCCAAGATGTTTTTTTCCTCAAACCCTAAGTGATCTATTTATAGTACAAGAGGTCTAAGGATATTCTAGGATTTAAACAATCATTAAAGTCCTAATTAGGTCTTAACTCGGAAACAAACTTTCGTCTGCGCGTCGCGGCTCTCACTTACTCACACCGCAGCTCTGACAATTCTTTGTTCTGGAGAGCTTCTGGGCACCGCGACCCTGCCTAGTCCAGGCTACAGCTCTGGCTAGTGCTGAAGCTTGTGGAGGTTCTGAGCGTCGCGGCGCACACTGAAGGAGGACTTGGCCATTTTGGGCAGTCTTCTGGAGGCCGAGGCTTGGGTATTTCCAGGCCGCAATGCACATGCTCAAGACTTGATTCTCTTCATTTTGTCCTTCTCACAATCATGCCTTCACTTTGGTATTCATCGAGTCATTGTGCTTCAAGCAATGATAGCTTTTCCTTCTCTTTTGGACTCAAAGTTCATGAAAATGCACAGATATAGATCAACAATCCAAGGAAATCACTTTAGAGTTATTAACGTATAAAAGTGTAATTAAAACCAAAATCAACCCTAAAATGCTAATAATTAAGTACTGTTAAGATGCATTTTATGGCTCTTATCATAACCCCCAACTAGCTTATTGCTAGTCCCTAGCAATTCAAGCGAAAACAAGAGATGAATTCTACGGTAGAAATTTAAAACAAAGTAAAGCAATGTTAGTGTTAAACCAAGAGCAATTCATTCTTTGTCTCAAAAATCGCACATAACACATAGCATTTGAATTATTAAATATCACCCAAGTCCAAAAGTAATCCAAACATCAATCTTAAAATTGTTATCAACTCTTAACATCCATCTTACCACAATCCATTAATCCGAACACCCATATGATTTTATGCAATACATTCATGAATACAAGTCTTAGCCTCTAAAAACATAATAAATTGCGTGATATCAATCACAAATCAAGCTCTATAGGCTTATTTTTCAAATCACTCTCCACTATTGTAGAAAAATCACACTGCATTGGATCAATAGGTCTTTAATAAGCTTGTAACGTTAGGCTAAGGTAAAGGTTAAGGAAGAACGGGAAGGATTTGCAAGTAAAAGAACTCGATCTCTTAGCTTTAAACACAACTACTTTTAAGCACTGGATAACCTTACTTCAACACCCAACTCTTTCAACCATTTTTTTATAAGAGCATATCTCTTGATAAGTCACCACTTTTCTTTTCTTTTCTTCTTTCTTTGCCATACTTCACTTCTCTTTTTATTTCCTTTTTTTGTCTTTTCTTTTCTTTTCCACAACCCCCAACTTATCTCCTTTAATGTACTTAGGCTATGGTAGTAATACTTTTTTTTCATATTTCCATCCTTACTCCTCTCAAGTGCTTTGCAACAAATGTGTATGACTAAGTTCTTTTAAAAGAAGGGTGAGGATAAAATATTTTTAGGCTCATAAGGGTAAGTGAATGGGTTATCGAAAGAAACAAGGCTCAATTTTGTTTTCAAGAAAAAGGCACAAACCGGTGACTAGCGATAAATATAGCAATGGTAAGTTTGAAAGGCTCAAACGGTTCAAAAATGGTCTATATCATATCCTAAGTAATGTGCATTCTAGGAATTCGCCTAAAGTGATTATCAAATAAGTTCTAGAGCTTGTCGAGACCGCAAAAGCATTCACAAACAATCACACATAAAACTTCTCTAAATGTTTTAGACTAATCATACAATCTTACCGCAAACTAGAGTCTCAAACCAAATGAAGATTGACACTTAAATTATTCTCAAACCGAAGGAAGATTTAACTTCTTCTAAATGCTATATGCTATCTCAATTAAGTTTATATCATTGACACATGAATTGACTCCAAGGCTAACACAAAGCATGCTAAAGACAAACAACAAGGGAAAGTAACACCAAGCAGTTCAGAAAAATAATACGTTTCCTCCACCCCCAACTTAAAAATTGCATTGTCCTCAATGTGAAAGAAAAGGTAAAGGAAACTCCCTTTGTAAGCAAAAGTGCACACAAGCTGAAAATTGGGCACCATCATGTGAACTGTATGCCGTTCCTCTTGCTGAAATTCTGATCTACAATATAGAACAAAATAACAAAAGGGAAGCAACTGCGGTGTACCATTAAGATTCCCACCGTATGTTAGGTTAACACAGGAAATGGAAAGAAATAACTAAAAAGGAAAATAAAGTATGAAAAATAAAATAATGAAAAGGAAAAGAAAAAAAATGTTAGTATAGTCATCCGATAATAAATAAAATAAAATAAAAGGAAAAGAAAAAGAAAAAGAAATGTCACTACAGTCATCCGATAATAAATAAAATAAAATTAAAGGAAAAGAAAAAGAAAAAAAATGTTACTACAGTCATCGGATAATAAATAAAATAAAATAAAAGGAAATAAACAAGATAGAACCCAAAATTAATCCTCTAAGTTTTCATCCTCTTCTCCATTCTCTTCATCTTCTTCTGGAGGTGGATCAAAAGATGAACCCGGATAGGGTGGCAAAATGGGAAAGTGATCCATGTCACAATCAGTGGCGGAGGCAAGGTGTTGGTACATCTGACCAAAAGAAGAGTACACCCCCGCTTGATAATCAGCTTGCCTAGCCAAGAAACGTTCCTGACGATCAAATCTATCATGCAAAATTTTTTGATGCTCATCAAAACAAATCTCTAAACGCTCAAGGGGCTCTGCAACAGTGAAATGCCTAGGGGAATGAGGGCTGCAATCGCTGCTCTCTCTCCTGAAACTGGCTGCCTTGAGGCTTTAATTTGAGTGAGTATGCCATCATCGATGGGCTTCTTTGGTTATTGGGCGTCCTCATCAGGACTGTACTGAACTCCGGCTTGGATGCATAATTGGGTAATTAAGGAAGGGAAGTACAATCCAAGCTTTTGTTGTACAGTGTGTATGATAGAATTAAATATGATCTGGCCCACATCAATAGTCATGCCCATCAAAATGGCATAAATCAGCATAGCTTTCTCAACAGTAAGGTCACTATAGTGTGTAGCAGGCATGAACCTCTGACATACAAAATATTGCCAAGCTCTAGCATTGACAGTCAGAGAAGTATCGGGCAAGGTTACAGGGGTATCTCCTGTCATTTTCCATGTAGTGCCCGGAGTACAGAGAGTATTGCAAATCTCTTCATAATTAATATTAGATACATATGCACTATACTCACTGTTTTCTATGTCAGGGAGCCCATAGAATCTATTTATAGATGTGCTGCTAAAAGAAACTATTTTGCCTCTCACCCTCACCTTACCATTCTTATGTTCGTCTGCGTTAGCGTAGAATTCTCTAACCACATTTGTGAGGGAATGAGATGGTTGTCTAGAAATTGTACCCCAATGCCTATCAATGATCATTCTAAACAAGGTGGGGTTTGCTCTCTCTGTTATATTGAATCCTCTCTTAGGAATGGGTTTCCTAGGTTGTATCATCCTAACATACCTCTCACTAGCCTCAAAACTAACGAATTTGCTCTCATCAAATTCTTTAGGTTGTTTTCCCCTTAGTCTCTTAGGTTTAGGTGCCATTGGAATCAAATATATAGAACAATAGAACTAATTCAAAATTAACCACCCAAATAGCACAAATGAACAACAAAGAGAAGAAATTTAACCTACTTGATGCCCAAAGTTGAAGAAAAGAAAGACTACCCACCAACTTGAGTTTTCTTGATGAACCCAAAATCTTCTTAGTACCAAGCTTTTTGGAGAAATTTCCAACAAAATCTGCAATATTAGTACAAAATCCTACAAGAAATGATGTTAGAATCAAGAAATTTTGAGTAAAAGTGAGTGGGTAAGTGAGGGTTTTGGAGAGAGGATGAGAGAGAGGGAGGTGTGCTGCTGTAATCTCAAATTAGAAATGAAGAAGGAGGGCTGAAATTTTGCTTTAAATGGACCAGGGTACGAGTAGGCACCGCGGCTTGAGCTGATGGGCGTGGGTGGTGTGCATTCTATGCGCTGCGGTGTGCAAAATGTTGGGGCATGGCGCTGTGGGAAGGGCGAGATGGGCTGGATTGGTGCACTTCCTGGTGGGTGAGGTGCAACGCACACTGGGCCTAGGCACGGCCCAATCTGGTTCTAATAGGAAAAACTTGTTGTTCACTTAAAAAAAAATAGAAAAACATATAAAATAAAGTTAGTAAGAAGAACCTTAAAATAAAAATTAGATGAAATGAAATTAAAAACTAAAAATTAAACTGAATATAGACCTAATTAAAAATAAAACAAACAAAACAAAAGAAAATAAAAGTGAAAAACATACATGTTTGGTGTGGTCAAGGTGAATAGACCGGATCCATAAGCAGAATGTCTTCCACTTTCGGATCTCATTCAAGAATTTCCTCTTGTCTTGAGCGCTCCAATCCATCGGTATCTCACTGGTAGCTAAATAATTCACAATATGAGCAAACCATGGTAGAGAAGTAACAGAGAGTAATTACTCATCCGGAAAATCATCCTTGATTGGCATGTCATCAGAGGTGTCCTCAAACGTGAGCCTTGAGAGATGGTCCGCCACTACATTCTATACTCCTTTTTTTTATATGTAAATAAAGATTGTATTAATCAAAAAGATTTACAAAAATCACTGGGCATACCCAGGGGATATACAAAGAGAGCTTATATAGAAAGAAAGACTAAAAAGCTTACAAAAGCAGTCTAATCAAATCATGGAGACTTACAATGATGCTAGGCAAGCCCAATGAGTATACAAAGCTTGGAATAAAAACAAGCATACAAGCTAGACTTACAGCAGCAGCCTTACAAAAATTCACTGGGCATACCAAGGAGATAAACAAGGAGAGCATACATAAACAAAATAAAAGATAGCTTACCCAAGATGACAACACTTTCCATGGAATGCAATCTAAGGTTCAAGGCAATTACAGCAGCAGCCTAATTTCTGGGCAAGAAGCATACACAATCTTGTACATTACAACTTGGATTTTCTTAGCTAGACTAGATAGTAGCACAATAGCTTGATCAAAGAGCTTAGCATTCCAGGCCATCCAAATGTTGTACACAGAGCAAGCAAGGGCAATTCTTTTTGCAATGGCTGGGGGGCCAGTTCCCTTAACTTTGTGAGTCCACTTGATTGCACTTTCAATTGTAGACATTTGTCTTCTCTATTCGAGCTATACTTTGATAGAGTTCCATGTTTCCTTGCTGACCCGGCAGGAGAAGAAGAGGTGATCCCTGGATTCATCTTGATCTTTGCATAGGGGACAGAGTTTGTCCTCCCTTTCAAGTTGGAGTTTATCTTTGGTGAGGAGTCTGTTCTAAATGGCTAGCCAAAGAATGAAAGAGTGTTTTGGAGGGCAGTGACCATTCCACACTAATATGGCCCAGCTAACCTCATTACCTTTCTATCTGATGGAGTTGTACACCTTCTTGATACACAACTCATCCTGGACACTCCAGTCCTTAAGTCTGTCACTACCAAGCTGACCAGTGGGTGGATGATCAGATAGGCTATCCCTGATTTCAAGAATTTTCTTCCAAAAAAGGAAGTCACCCTTAGCAGCCCTGGTCTCCCAGATGGATCTGTTCAGTAGGTAGTAGTGTTGTACCCATTGAATCCATAGAGAGTCCTTCATGTGGATATCCCACAAGATTCTAGTGAGGAGAGCTTTGTTCCAAACTTTAAGATCAACCAGTCCTAACCCTCCTTCAGAGTTAGATCTGCAGAGGGCAGCCCAAGCAACAAGAGCCTTTCTCATGCCACTACACTTACCATTCCATAGGAAGGTCCTGTACATCCTGATAATTTTCTCCAGGATGTTACCAGGGATAGGGAAAATGGCCAGCCAGAAGCACTAAACACCTTGAAGTACTGACTTGATCAGTTCTGTTCTGCCAACATAGGACAATGAAGATCTAGCCCAGACATTGATGTACCTAGCAATTTTGTCAATGAAGGGGGAGTAATGAGTGGCATTTAGTCTGGCTGAGGCCAGAGGAACTCTTAAGTACTTGAAGGGAAGACTACCCTCCTCCATTCTAGTAATTCTTCTGATTTCAGTCTGCTCCTCAGCCTTAACTCCAGCATTATAGATGTTAGACTTGGCCAGGCTGGCTTGCAGCCCAGAGCACTCACTGAACTGGTTGATACACTCCATTAATAGACCAACAGATTTACCATCCCCTCTAGCAAAGAGAATGAGGTCATCTGTAAAAGCTAAGTGGGTGATCTTAAGTTTGTCACATTTAGGATGATATCTGAAGCCATCCTCTTCCTTTAACCTCCTAAGGAGCCTGGATAAGTATTCCACTATCAATACAAACAAGTAGAGGGAGAGGGGATCTCCTTGTCTAAGGCCTCTTTTGCCAGCAAAGAACCCATGCATACTCTCATTAACGGATAGAGAGAAGGATGTAGTGGTGACACATTCCATGACCCAGCCCCTAAATTTTCCAGGAAACCCAAGACCCTCAAGAAGGTTGTCCAGAAAATCTTATTCAACATAATCATATGCTTTCCTGAGGTCTATCTTGATCATACATCTTGGAGAGATTCTTTTCCTTGAGTACTTTGTAAGGAGTTCCTGAACCAAATAGATGATCTCTGTTATACTCCTTGCTTTGATGAAGGCAGCTTGGGCTTGGTTAACAATAAGGTTTAGGCATGGAGCTAATCTAGCTGCCAGGATCTTGGAAATGATCTTGTAAACCACATTACAACATGCTATAGGTCTGAAGTCTTCAACTCTTGAAGCTTGAGTGCATTTTGGGATCAAAGCCAATGAGATGTGGTTTAGTTGCTTTAGGAGTTTACCATTCTGAAAAAATTCTCTCACTGCCTCTATAATATCTTTACTGATTACATCCCAAGATTTCTTGAAAAATCTGGAGGAGTAGCCATCAGGACCAGGGGATTTATCCTCCCCAATACTCCACAGGGCATCCTTGATTTCATCCTCAGAGACCTCTTTAGTCAACTGGTCAGATTAGCTCTCTTGGACAAGAGGGCCAGCTCTAATAATATCCATGTCTAGTGGGCAGCAATTTGAAGAGGAACCAAGAAGGTCCTTATAGAACTTAAGGAATTCCTCCTTCACTTCAGCTTTAGAGGTGGTCAATGCTCCATTAGAGGAAATAACTGCAGCTAAATGGTTTTTACTAGTCCTTCTTTTAACCAAGGCATGAAAGAACTTAGAGCCCCTATCACTGTTGAGGAGATATCTACACTTAGCCTGTTGGGATAGGAAACTCCTTTCAGCTTCAGCCAGTTGAAAGGCTTTGAGTTTCATGGAAGCCACCATAGATTGGAGCTCTAGGTCAGATAGGTTGTCATGAAGATCCTTTTGGAGACTGACAAGGGTGTTAGAGGCATCCAAGGCTCTTTTAGAGATGTGACTAAAGTGTTTTTCATTGAGAAGTTTGAAGTGAGGTTTGAGGGCTTTCAGGTTTCTACAAAATTTGAACATCTTAGTCCCCCCCAAGGTCCTGCCCCAATGAGCTCTTACAGTGTCCAGGAACTTTTCATGCTCAGTCCACATATTGAAAAACTTGAAAGATCTCTTTCCCCCACTAACCTCATCCATTAAACTTACAATGCCTGGAGAGTGATCAGAGAGGCACCCAGCAGGCAGGAAGGATGCTTGAGCTCTTAGCCCCTTATGATACCAAACATTATTCACCATTATCCTGTCCAACTTGCTCCAGACTTTGTTGTTAGTCCAAGTAAAGTGGCACCCAGTAGCACTGACATCAGACAAGCCTGTTTCTCTACAACAAAAGGAGGGGTCCCTGAGCTCATAATCAGTCACAGGAAGGCCATTTGCTTTCTCTTCAGCAGCAAAGAAATCATTGAAATCACCCAAGACAAGCCAAGGGCTAGTGCAATCAAAGCTAAAATTACAAAGATTATCCCATAAAGGCCTTCTAGCCACAATGGTGTTACATCCATATACAAAACTAATTACAAAAGTATAAGAAGAGATTAAACATAAAGCATTACAATGAATAACTTGAGGGCTAGCTTCAATTATAGATAGACTAACCTTAGAGGGGTCCCAAAGAACCAAAATTCTGCCTTGCTGATGAATGGAGAAGTTTTTTATCTGACTCCACTGGTTGAATTTGTTACCCATGATTCTATGCAGCTTAGTTTCATCAAGTTTACATTCCAAAATTCCCATCACATCAATCCTCTTGCTCTTCAAGAGGTGTAACACCCCATTATGTTTCAAGGGCATGTGAAAGCCCCTGATGTTCCAGCTTGCTACAATCATTTAAGGGTATGAGAGGGCTTTCTTTCCTTCCCAACTTGGTGGTGATCTTTCTGGCCAGCCTTCCCCTTCTTTTTCTTAGTGGCAAGGAGGAGTCTCCCCTGCTCTTCTGGGACCATAGGCATCATACTAGTATCTGGAGGATCAGGGTAATGGCTGGGCCTTATACCAGCTACCACCTGAATAGAAGTTGATGAAGGCTCATGGCTATCCTCCTCCCTTGTCTCTCTGGGGCTTGGATTGGCACTTGAAGAATCTCTCTCAGCTTGGGCCTGATCTCTGGGAGCTTGGGCTGTCTTTCCTTTAGCTGGAGGGACAGCACTTAGCCTCTCCCCAACTATCTCAGCCTGATGATTGGACCCCCTGTTATCAACCTCTTTAGGAACTTGAGACCCTTCATGCCTTGTTGTTTCTACTTCCTTAACATTCTGCTTCCTTCCCTTATCTGACTTTGAATTTAGGCTGCAAAAGTGAAGGTCATGCCCAAGGACTTGACATTTGGAGCAGTATCTTAGGAGATTCTCATAGGAAATTCTTTGCTCAAAAGTATTCCCATTAGGGAAGCTAACTGGTACAGAGAACTTAACCTTCTTTACTATATCAACCTCTACAAGCATCCTAGTATAAGAGATTCTATCTTTGTTGTTTGTGAATTGGTCAGTATATAGGGGTTTCCCTAGAAGGGAGCCTATCTTACTTAAGTAGTTAGCAGTCCACGGCTCAAGGGGCAGGCCCTTCAATTGAATCCATAGTGGAATGGTACTTATTTCTTCATTGCCAAATTGAAAAAATTTAGGCATGGTTTTCAGGAGAAGAGGTCTACCATAAACTTGATAGGGCCCTTGTTGCATTACATTCAAACTAGCCTCAGCAGTCTCAAACTTAAATACTATCCAGCCACTATCATGGAATTGAGTTGAGACTTTTACCTTCCAGGAGTCAGTGAGCATCTTCAGGGCTGTCCTTCCTGGAAATCTCCATCAAGGTAGCCTATCAAGCAGAATGGGTAATCACTAAACACCTCCTCAATGTCCTCCTCTGTGGCACAGACAGTTTCTCCCTCACATTCAACTGTGGAAAGTTGGAGACCCTTGCTTTGCTTCCTGTTGTCAACAAACAAGCTGACCCAAGGAGCTTTCTTTCCTTGCTCTTAAGGAGCACTTTTTGAGTTAGCTTGACCAGTAGTTCCTTGGTTCTCAAGAGTGCCTGGAGAGCCAGCCTGCTCAAGGGGAGCCATATTGGAACAAGAACCAGCTGGGGAGCCCCCATTCTTTATTAGAGAATATGGTCTAAGCCCTTTGCTTGCCTCTTTCCTTTCCAGCCTAGCTGCAGCTGGACCTTCGTGAACAGTAGCATTGCAGCTGGGATCATCTTCTTCACTAGAAGAATAGGACTCTTCTTGGGCAGGGCTATCATTACTCTCTTCAGAGGAGCTTTGGTTCTTTTCCTCAAGGGTCTGAGACTCATCCTGCATTGTCTGCCTATCTCCCTTACCCTTGGTTTGAATTTGGTTACTGTTCACCATTGAAGCTCTACACATGCTTCCTTCACTGTCTGAGGCTGGGCTTTCCACTCCAGCCCTTATGGACTTGGATACTTCCTCTCCTAGGGAGCAGGAAGAGCTTTCTGACCCTTTGCTTAAAGCTCTGGCTCCATGCTTGCTGGAACTTACAGGAACTTCTTCTGACGACAAAGTTACTGTAGCTGCTTTGGTTTTGAAATTATTCTGGATATACTCCTAATCATTCTGCTCTTGGACTGAAAGAGTTGGCTTCCTATTAGTCTTCTTCTTTCCCATGCTATAGGTAGCAGAAGATTTAAGACAGAGAACAGGGATGGAGGAGGAGAGAAGGGCGAGAAACAATGGACAAGCACTGTAGCAGTTAAGAGCTTCTCTCTCTAGCTTTCCCGGGACTGAGAGCTCTTTCTTGACTGAAAGCTCTTTCTTCTCTCTCTACATCTTTCTTATCTTTGATGGTGATGTCAAATTCTTATAGGAGTAGGATCCATCGTATTAGTCATGCCTTGGCATCCTTCTTTGTAAGAAGGTACTTGAGGGCTGCATGATCTGGACCAAGGAAGACATGCTTCAAACCCTTAGGTAGTGGCTTCAATTTAACTTTAGGTGCTTCCACACTTGAGGGGATTTGTTTCTCGCTTCTTTCGGGCAACTCCTCAAACTTTGGTTGCCATGCTCGCATGCCATAATCCTTAGATTTGTCAAAAACAGTACAAATATCCATTATATCAGTTTTATCATTAATAGAATCAATCTCAGAATTAACAAGAAAATATTCAAGAGGATCAAAATCATGAGCTATAGAAACTCCCTCATTGATGAGTGACTCGATCATGTATAATTGATGGGTCTCATTCTCATCTTCAAGCTGTTTTACAACATTGAAGATGTTCACTTTGAGGGTCATGTTTCCAAAAGACAGCTTCATGAGTCCATTCCTACAATTAATTAGAGCATTTGCAGTAGCAAGGAAATTTTTACCCAAAATTAAAGGTATTTTAGAGTTAGTGTCAACAGTAGAAGTAGTATCAAGGATTAGGAAATCAATAGGATAGTAAAATTTATCAATTTGAATCAGAATATCCTCTACCACACCCCAGTGTACTTAGACTGAATGGTCAGCCAATTGTAATACCACGGTGGTTGGTTTGATTTCTCCAAAACCTAGCTGTACATAAATAGAAAATGGCATCAGGTTTACACTAGCTCCTAAATTTAGTAGGCTTGTCCAACCTCATGACTTCCAATGCTACACGCAATGGGTGGACAGCTAGGATCCTTGTATTTGGGGGGAATCTTTTGCTTAACTAAAGCACTAACTTGCTTAGTTAGGAATGTTGTTTTCTTTACACGGTGCTTCCTCTTAATGGTACACAAATCCTTGAGAACTTTTGCATAGGTAGGAACTCGTTTAATCACATGTAAAAGAGGAAGGTTAAGTTTTACTTGCCTCAAGTTCTCTAGGATTTCATTGTTTAGGTCCAGATTTTTCCTGTTTGATTTTAAGGCTTGAGGAAATGGTGCTTTAACAGGGATCTTGGTAACCTCAGGGTCCTTGGGTAGTTCAGCATCACTACTACTTAGACCCTTTTCCACATCCTCGGATTTGTTCGTTGTTGGGATGTGTAATGTCTTACCACTTCTTGTCACAATGGCATTTACATTTTCCATATTTGTTTGTGCCATATGTTGACCATGGGGTGTGGACTAAGTTTGGGAAGGGAACTTCCCTCGCTTATTCACACTCAAGAAGCCCATCAGTTTGGTCACTTGGCTCCTTATCTCTTTGTTCTCTTCAATAACCTGCGTAATTAATGCTTCACACCTCTGATTTGTCTTACCTTATGCCTCTATAAAAGCATGTAAAGTGTTTTCTAAAGAACTCCTAGAGGATGAGGGTGCATGATATGGTGCAGGGTATGATCTAGGGGGTTGTGCAAGCCGCTGGTTTTCAGACTTCCAGATGAAGTTGGGGTGATTTTGCCATCCCAGATTATAGGTGTTAGAGAAGAGTGCTGAAGGCTTCTTGTATATGCCTAAGGCATTACATTGTTCCTCATACATCCCTCTCATCTCAGCAAATGTAGGACACTCTTGGGCGAGATGATCTACCCCACCACACACAAAACATGGTTCTGAAGATTCGGCATGGTTAACTACGTGTGTTAGTTTTGAGCCTTTAGTTTTTAATGCATCTAACTCCCTAGTAAGCACTTCGACCTTAGCTTTCAGGTTGTCTTCTTCCTTAAGATGGAATTTACCCCCACTCGGGTTTCCTATAGGTTGTGACCTATTTGTGCTTTCAGTAGCACTAGGTCCAGTCCAAGTATGAGCTTTTTCAGCAAGTTCATTGAGGTACTCTATGGCCTCATCAGGATCTTTTTGCAGAAATTCACCATTACACATCATCTCTATGAATTGGCACTCTCTATAGGTAAGTCCCTCATAAAAGTAGCTCAGTAAGCACCAACTCTCATACCCATGGTGTGGACACATACTTAATAGCACTTTAAATTTCTCCCAAGACTGATACAAAGTCTTATTCTCCTTTTGTGAAAAGGTGGAGATTTGTCTTTTTAAAGCTTGGTCTTATGTTGAGGGAAGTATTTATTAAAGAAGACTTAGGTCATCTCATTCCATGACCCAATAGATTGTGGTCTTAGCGAGTATAACCAACTCCTAGCTTTATCCTTCAAGGAGAAAGAAAAAAACTTCAGTCTCACGATATCATCAGTTGCATCTTGACTATGAAAAGTCGCAACTACTTCCTCAAACTCCCTAATGTGTACATATGGGTTTTCGTTTTCCAAGCCATTAAATGTAGGGAGTAATTGTATCATCCCTGTTTTAAAGTCTTGATGACGAGTGTTGGTTGGAAACATGATGCATTATGGTGTGGTTATTCGGGTAGGATGTAAATAATCTTTAAGTGTTATAGCAACATTCTCATTAGGGTTTTCAGCCATGTTAGCAAAATTTTCCAAATTCTCGTTTAGGTGTACACTAGGGTTTGATCTAGGTGACGTTTCACTAACAGACGTGGAAGGAAAGGGTAGCTATACTTTGGGTCCTTTAATGAATCTACCTCATGAATCTTTTGGTCTAAGCATACACCAAATGAGTTAAAAGGAAATAAAACAGAACAAATAAAATAAATCAAAAAATCAAAAACTTAAAGAAAGGAACAATAGTATCGTCTTATCTTAGAGTTGACAATCTTCCTTGTATGCAAGCATGTTTCCTTGGAAATGGTGCCAAAATTTGATTACGCCCAAAGTATAATGCGGTAGTTGTAGCACAGCTTTGGGGTGTCGATTCCACAGGGAAAAGCGATCTACAAAGGAAAAGTGCAAACCTTAACACAAACGATAACAATCAAGTGAGAAGATATGAATGATGAAGTAATTGTGTAAATAGATTGAAATATATGATAAAGAAACAACAAGGTTCTAGGTATCCTCCCTAGGTTCGTTGCCTTATTCCAATCTTAATTCAGTTGTTTTTATCTCGATTGCAAGTTTCACATCCCAAACAAGCAATCGGTAAATATTCAATCAAGCACATATATATACCCTAATGTAATTGATATGAATTACTCTTTCGAGTTAAGCACACATGACCTATCCTATAGATTTATCAAGAAACGACAATATATCTTTAATGATAATATTGCAGTAATGGACAAACCTAAAAGATAAATCTACCGGACTCAATCATACCCAAACAACGTCACATAAGAAAAGCATGACCAGACTTATATGGAGAAGAAAGATACAATCACTGGATTAAGAGAAAAATCTTCTAATTAAATTAAAGAGTAACTCATACAATGTTTTGATAATATATCCAAACTAAAACTGAATCAATAAAGGAAAATAAGAACAACTACACCTAGGGATTCATCCCTTTTCCTTGCTTGGAGATTAGTTCGCCATGAAGTTCATGGTTGAACACTTTGATGGAAGAGAGTGTGGTGGCCTTCTTGAGTTTTTCAAACTTCCAAGATGTTTTTTCATTAAACCCTAAGTGATCTATTTATAGTACAAGAGTTCTAAGGATATTCTAGGGTTTAAACAATCATTAAAGTCCTAATTAGGTCATAACTCGGAAACAAACTTTCTTGTGCGCGCCGTGGATCTCACTTACTTACGCCGCGACTTTGACTATTCTTTGTTCTGGAGAGCTTTTGGGTGCCGCGGCCCTACCTAGTCCAGGCTACAGCTCTGGCTGGTGCTAAAGCTTGTGGAGGTTCTGGGCACTGCGGCCTTGCCCAGCCCAGGCAGCAGCGCACACTGAAGGAGGACTTGGCTCTTTTGGACAATCTTCTGGAGGCCGAGGCTTGGGTATTTCCAGGCCGCAGTGCATATACTCAAGACTTGATTCTCTTTGTTTTGTCCTTCCGCAATCATGCCTTCACTTTGGTATTCATCGAGTCATTGTGCTTCAAGAAATGATAGCTTTTCCTTCTCTTTTGGACTCAAAGTTCGTGAAAATGCACCGAAATGGATCAACAATCCAAGGATATCACTTTAGAGTTATTAACGTATAAAAGTGTAATTAAAACTGAAATCAACCATAAAATGCTAATAATAAAGTAATGTTAAGATGCATTTTATGGCTCTCATCATCTCCACACCAAAGAAAAAGGTAACTATTAGTACCTTGATAGTGGATGCTCAAAGCACATAACTAGTGATCAAAGCGTGTTCAAGGAATTTATGCTAAGGGATGGCAGACATGTCACCATTGGAGACAACACTACGATAAAGATTATCAGGCATGGCAAAGTGGGTAAAGATTCCGCAACCATTGACCACGTCTTATATGTGCAAGGCCTTAAGCAAAATTTACATAGTATTTGTCAACTAGGTGACAAAGGCCACAAAGTCATATTTGAATCCTCTCATTGTCTTGTAACAGACATCAAGAGTAACAAGATCAAGTTTGTTGGCTATAGACATAAAAATATCTATCTAGTTTATTTAAAATCTTTACATTCGAAAAGTGAAAAATGTTTTCCCGCTTTTAGTGAAAACCAATGGCTATGGCATTGAAGGCTTGGCCAAGTGAACATGGATTTACTCAAAATTCTTTCAAGAAAAGATTTAGTTGTTGGACTTCCCAAAATCAAATTTAAAAAAGATAAAGTTTGTGATGCTGGTCAAATGGGAAAATAAACAAGAGTTTCTTTTAAATCTACAAATGTAATTTCTACCTCTAGGCCATTGGAACTTTTATATATGGACTTGTTTGGTCCAATAAGCACCATTAATCTAGGTGGCCATCAATATGATCTTGCTATTGTTGATGATTATTCAAGATATACCTTTATTATTTTTACTACTTACAAGGATGAAGCCTATAAAGGTTTTGTGAACCTTTGCAAGAAGATTCAAAATGAAAAAAGGAATTTTTATCCCAAGTATTAGAAGTGATCATGGAAAAGAATTTGAAAACTAAAGTTTTTCAAAATTTTGTGATGAAAATGGAATTGATCACAATTTTTCAGCCCCTAGAACTCCTCAACAAAATGGTGTTGTTGAGAGGAAAAATAGAGTTCTAGCAGAATTTGCTAGAACCATACTTTGTGAAAATAGTTTACCAACGTATTTTTTGGCGGAAGTCCTAAATACTTCTTGCTATATTTAAAATAGAGTATTTTCTAGGACTAACACCAAAAGACCCAAGAAAAATTGGGTACCTAAAAGTGAAATTGTATATCCATGTGTAATGTAGATATGTCTCCACACCAAAGAAAAAGGTAACTATTGGTACCTTGATAGTGGATGCTCAAAGCACATGACTAGTGATCAGAGTGTGTTCAAAGAATTTACACTAAGGGATGGCAGACACATCACTATTGGAGACAACACTAAGATAAAGATTATCAAGCATGGCAAAGTGGGTAAAGATTCCTCAACAATTGACCATGTCTTATATGTGCAAGGCCTTAAGCAAAATTTTCTTAGTATTTTTCAACTATGTGACAAAGGCCACAAAGTCATATTTGAATCCTCTCATTGTCTTGTAATATACATCAAGAGTAAAAAGATCAAGTTTGTTGGCTATAGACATGAAAATGTCTATCTAGTTTATTTAAAATCTTTACATTCGAAAAATGAAAAATGTTTTCCCGCTTTTAGTGAAAACCTGTGGCTATGGCATTGAAGGCTCGGCCATGTGAACATGGATTTACTCAAAATTCTTTCAAGAAAAGATTTAGTTGTTGGACTTCCCAAAATCAAATTTAAGAAAGATAAAGTTTGTGATGCTCGTCAAATGGGAAAACAAATAAGAGTTTCTTTTAAATCTATAATTGTAACTTCAACCTCTAGACCATTGGAACTTTTATATATGGACTTGTTTGGTCCAATATGCACCATTAGTCTAGGTGGCCATCAATATGATCTTGTTATTATTGATAATTATTCAAGATATTCCTTTATTATTTTTATTGCTTACAAGGATGAAGTCTATAAAGGTTTTGTGAAATGAAAAAGGAATTTCTATCTCGAGTATTAGAAGCAATCATGGAAAAGAATTTGAAAACTAAAGTTTTTCAAAATTTTTTGATGAAAATGGAATTCTTCACAATTTTTCAGTGCCTAGAACTCCTCAACAAAATGGTGTTGTTGAGGAAAAATATAGTTCAAGCAAAATTTGCCAGAACCATGCTTTGTGAAAATAGTTTACCAAAATATTTTTTGGCGGAAGTCGTACATATTTATTGCTATATTTTAAATTAAGTATTTATTAGGCCTATACTTGATAAAACTCCATATGAACTACGGAAAGGCAGAAAACCTAATATCTCTTACTTTCGTGCTTTTGGTTGTAAGTGCTTCATCTTAAATAACAATAAAAATAATTTAGGTAAATTTGACTCCAAGACTAGTGAAGGGATATTCTTAGGATATTCAATCTCTAGTAAAGCTTATAGAGTCTTTAACAAAAGAACTCTAGTGGTTGATGAATGTGTACTTGTTGCTTTTAGTGAATCTAACCCAATTAGTAGTGGAATAGTATCGCTTAATGATGATGCAGATTTTATTCCAAGGTGGATACTTTTACTCCCATTCTGGACCCTAAGAAGAGTCAACCTCAAACAAATCAATAGGTAGATGCTCCCAATCTTGATCAACCATCTGCAAGTCAACAAGGAGATGGTCTTCCCAAAGATTGGAGGTATGTGAATTATCATCAAATCGATCAAGTGGTTGGTGATCCTTCACAAGGGGTAAGAACTCGATCTTCTATGAGAAATATTTGCAATTGTGTAACTTATTTATCTCAAGTAGAACCTAAGACTTTTGTAAAAGCTGAAAAAGATGTTGATTGCATAAATGCTATGGAAGAAGAATTAAATCAATTTGAAAGAAAAAGTATGAACTATCTAGACCAAAAAATTATACCATCATAGGTACTAAATGGGTATATAGAAACAAAATGAATGAAAATGGGATAGTAATTAGGAACAAGGCTAGACTAGTTACTAAGGGTTATAATCAAGAAGAAGGAATAGACTTTGATGAGACGTATACTCTTATAGCTAGATTAGAAGTCATTTGTATGTTACTAGCCTTTGCATGCTTTAATAAGTTTAAACTATTTCAAATGGATGTGAAAAGTTCCTTTTTAAATGGTTTTATAGAAGAAGAGGCTTATGTTGAGCAATCTTTTAGTTTTGAAAATCTTAGTCTTCGGAACCATGTTTATAAGCTTTCTAAAGCTCTCTATGGATTGAAGCAAGCTCCAAGGGCATGGTATGAAAGGCTAAGTAAGATTTTACTTGAAAATGGTTTTACAAGAGGAAAAATAAATACAACCCTCTTTACAAAAACTCATAACCATGACACACTTTTAGTCCAAATATATGTTGATGATATTATATTTCGTGCCTCTAATGAATCCATGTGTCAAGATTTTTCTAAGTATATGCAAGATGAATTTGAAACGAGCATGATGGGAGAGCTTACTTACTTAGTCAGACTCCAAATCAAACAATTAAAATGAGACATCTTCATCAATCAATCTAAATACACCAAGGACCTATTGAAA
Source organism: Bretschneidera sinensis (assembly GCA_023935145.1). Taxonomy (NCBI): domain Eukaryota; kingdom Viridiplantae; phylum Streptophyta; class Magnoliopsida; order Brassicales; family Akaniaceae; genus Bretschneidera; species Bretschneidera sinensis. The sequence goes on along the minus strand of CM043703.1, from coordinate 65,259,854 downwards.
AGATTTAGGATGGAGAGCTCAAAATCTATTGGGACTCCCATGAGCACCTCTACAAAACTTGACATATACAAGGAAGGTAAATGTGTAGATACTAAAGCATGATAAGAGCTTTACTATATCTAACTACAAGTAGACCCGATATAATGTTTAGTGTATGCATGTGTGCTAGATTTCAAGCTATTCCTAAAGAATCACATATTGTTGTCGTGAAAAGAATCCTAAGATATTTGCAAGGCACTCAAAATCTAGGTTTATGGTATCTAAAAAATCAACTTTTGAGCTTGTTGGGTAATCGGATGCTTATTTTACGGGTTGTAAGCTAGATAGAAAAAGCACTAGTTGAACATTCCAATTTCTAGGTGCAATGTTAACCTCTTGGTTTTCAAATAAACAAAATTCAGTTGTACTGTCAACTGCCGAAGCGGAATATGTAGCTGCCGGAAGTTGTTGTGCACAAGTTTTGTGGATGAAATAACAACTAAAAGATTATGGCATGTATTTTGAAAATATTCCAATTCATTGTGACAACACTAGTGCTATCAACTTGACAAAAAAATCCAATTCAACATTTGAGAACCAAACATATTGAGATAAGACATCACTTCATAAGAGATCATGCTCAAAAGGGTGATATTAGATTAGAATTCATTCCTTTAGAAGATCAAATTGCTGATATTCTTACTAAGCCCTTGAAAGAAGACAGCTTTTGTAAAATAAGACTGTTAATGAGCTTAACAAACTATGAACATATATGTGTTTGATTGCATCTACATTCATCATATGCACACTAGCCATTAAGTGAGTGAATATTTACTCTTATTTAATATCTCTCTCACTCAACAATGGCATAAATAAATCATTTCTTGCAAAATTTCAGCTTGGAGCTCAAAATTTTAAAATTCTTGATTGGCCCAGTCGACTAATTGGATGACCTAGTCGACTGGTATCTCACTATTCAATTATCCAATTAACTAGTTGGGTCAAACCAATCGATTGGTAACCCACTGTTTAATTACCCAGTCGACTAGTTGGGTCAAACCAGTCGATTAGTAACCTACTGACCATTTAACTAGTCGAGTGGTACCTTAACCCAGTAAACTAGTATCACAAAAATAAACTCAAAACCATCAAATTGTTAATGGACCAGTTGACTGGTACCTTGACCCAGTCGATTAGTATCACAATTTTATATAATGTCTCTTCAAAAGAATACATACCTGGACCACATGTCTTGATTTTATATAATGTCTCTCTCTAGAAATATCTTGATTTTAGTCTAAAATACCCCGAAATCATTCAAAAGAATACATACGCATCCTTCAAATCACTTGATATTTGACTCTCACGATTGAATCTTCACCTTTTTCACACACACCCTCTCTTCAACCCCTCAAAATTGTGTTTTACCCAAAATGTCTAAACGAATTCGTATCAAGACAACTGTACCTAGACCACATGTACCGAAAGAATCTAGAACATGCAAATTTTTGGCGTCAGACTCCAAAGGGAAATGGGTTGTCGGTTCTTCAAGCAAATAAGCAAGAACCAAGTTACACAATTCACTATTTTGGAGTCCTGCAATCAAAAATAACTATAACACTATCATTCATCATAAAAAAAAAATCATGACAGGTAGATACATTGATTTTGATTCAATTAGACATGCAAATTTTGAAATTTTACCTGCTTTTGAGGTCATAGGACTGAGACTTCTAGTGAGTATCCACAGGAAATACTACTCTAGGTTAATTCACCAATTTTATGCCAATATAGTGAAACCTAGTCTCTTAGCCCTTAGGTTCAAAACCAGTGTGATGGGTGTTGAGTTTGAATTCAACACTAATTTGTTGGTTAGCATTCTAAAAATCCTTGTAGACGGGATATCATGGTGTCTAGATGGTTGGCTGAATAATTTTGACTATGAAGAAGCATATCAAGTAGTTAGGGGAGACCCTGATTATGTTTTCAAACCTACTACCTTCTGTCAATGCAGTGACATGCTCCTAGACTCCAAGTCATTTAATTTGATAGTCAGTTAGACTATTCACCTAAGACTTAGGAGTCAGGGTTACATGTCTAAGAGAGACATCATTTTAATCTGGTGCCTCAAGACTAGGAACCCCTTCAACGTCTATCTACTGATCCTAGCCAACATGATCAATAAAGAGGCTCATAACTATGGTTGCCTCTCTTATGATATGTTCATCATCCTAATACTTCACCACTTCTAGGTTCCCCTACCTGCCACAGAAGCCTATGACATAGGCCCCAATGATATTATCAATGTCTCTTCCTTAAAGAAGATGGGGTGCACTATACAAAACGAGATGGTTCTCTTCAAGGCCGGAAAGAATATCCGTATTGGTGATGATGACAGTGATGAAGAAAAAGAAGTCCTTGAAGATGAAGCTCCTCCTAATGAGAAAGACACTGAAGAACCTAGGACTAGTCCATAGAATCTCGGATATGGTGGCTCGACAGCCGGTCAAGGTGGTGAACATTTATTTGGTGTATTACTAGTGACAAATAGGCAGAGAGTTGCCTTTGCTTATTTTCGATTAGAGAGGGATGCTTATAATCGGTGGGATGATATTCTTCCTAAGTTAAATATGGATGCAGATCGATCCTTAACCTGGAGTAGGTTTAAGGAGGTATTATTTGCAAAGTATTTCCCTAATACCTTTAGATCCCAACAAGAGAAGGATTTTATCTAATTGAGGCATAATATGATGACTATGGCACAATATGATGGTAGAATGATAGTTTTATCGAGATTTGTCCCTGAGCTGTGAATACTGAGGAGAGAAAGTGCAAGAGATTTCTTAATGGCTTAGACTTTGAGATACGTTCTAGACTCTCATATTTAAGGCATTTGAATTATACTGCTTTGGTGGATATGTCTCTTTAGATAGAGAAGGATATCTTTGAGTCTAGAGGACGTAAAGAGTGGTTAAAGAAGAGTAGAATTAAGGGAAGTAGAGGTGCTAGTCTTAGAATTCAGGGAGGTTGTCCACCCTAGTGGCTGAGAGAGGATGTAATGGTTAGACACAACCCAGAGAGAGTAGAGTGCATGCCCAGTAGGATGCTCAAGAAAATCCTGATGTTATAATGGGTACAATATCTATCTTTAATAGAACTACTAGAGTATTGATTGATCCTGGTGCAACTCATTCATTTGCATCCAGTTCTTTTATCAAATATATAGATACATGTGTTAGATCTTTATTGGATAATGTTATTGTTGAGGTTTCTACTAGGATAAAGTTGTGATCAGAAGTGTATATCGGGGTTGTAATATTTATTTGTGCGAGAGATAATTTGAAGTGAGTTTATTACCTTTGAGTATGATAGATTTTGATATAATATCGGGAATGGATTGGTTGTCGGCATATCATGTCTAGGTTTATTGTTTTAAGAAGAATGTAGTGTTTATAATACCTTGGTAGGATGAGTTTAGTTTTTAGGGAGAACATAAAATACTTTCAAATTGTGAGATTATCCGGAGATATTTCCTGATGAATGATAGTTTGGCTCCGAGTAGGAAGTTTGAGTTCTCCATTGACTTGATTCTAGGTTCTGCACCTATTTCTATAGCACTCTATAGAATGGCACCCATTGAGTTGAGAGAGCTAAAAGTGCAATACAGAAATTGTTAGATAAACAATTCATTCATTTTAGTGTGTCGCCACGTTGAGCCCCAGTATTATTTGTGAAAAAAAAAAAGATAGAACTATGACATTGTGTATAGATTATAGACAACTGAATGAGATAAACATTAAGAACAAGTATCTTTTACCAAGGATAGATGATCCATTTGAGTAGTTATAGAGAAATAGAGTATTTTCTAAGATAGATATAAGATCAGGATACCAACAATTGAGGATAAAGAAAGGAGATCTGTCTAGAACTACTTTTAGGATACGCTATGGTCACCATGAATTTCTTGTTATTCCATTTGGGTTGACAAATGCTTCGACTGCAATTATGAATTTAATAAATGGACTGTTTAAACCCTTTCTTAATAAATTTGTGGTTGTATTCATTGATGACATTTTAGTGTATTCTAAGAGTAAGGAAGAACATATAAAGCATTTAGAAATTGTGTTAGAAATTCTGAAGAGTGAGAAATTGTATGCTAAAGTTTCTAAATGTGAGTTCTGGTTGAATGAGGTAACTTTATTAGGGCATGTAGTATCTGGAGCAAGAAAAATAATTGAGTCATAAGGTTTAAGCAGTGTTGAGTTGGGAGAGACCTACCAATGTGACAGAGATTAGAAGTTTCTTAGGATTTCCTAGTTATTACAAGAGGTTTATCCAAAACTTCTCGATAATTGCAAACCTTTTGACTATATTGACCAGGAAATAGGTGAAATTTGTATGGTCTGAGGAGTGTGAAAAAGTTTCCAAATGTTGAAAGAAAAATTAACTACTGCTCCTATATTAGTACTTCCTTCTGGTGATGAAGGATTTGTTGTATATAGTGATGTTTCGCATTAAGAGTTGGATGTGTGTTGATACAACATAGGAAGGTAGTGGCTTATGCGTCTAGGAAGTTGAAGACTCATGAAGAGAAACTATCCGACCCATGACTTAGAGGTAGCTGCCATAGTATTTGCTTTGAAAATTTGGATGCATCAACTGTATAGAGCCACTTGTGAGATATTTATTTACCATAAGACTTTGACATAGTTACTTACTCTGAGATGATTGAATTTGAGACAGAGGCGTTGGATGGAGTTGACTAGTGATTATGATTGTAAGATTCATTACCACCCAGGGAAAGCGCATGTGGTAGCTGATGCTTTGAGTAGAAAATCCACAAGAAAATTAGCTACTATAGAGAACCATAATATAAAGATGTATAAGAATGAAATTGAATATCGATGAGAGAAAAGGATTGTTAGCTAATATGACTATACGATTATCCATTGTAGAACGCCTTCTAGAAACTCAAGGTAGAGATGAGAAGATAGAAAAAATGAAGCAAGAAGTGCTGACTGGAAAGCAATATGAGTTTAGACTCAAAGATGATGGTATGTTGGTATTATAATATAGGATTTGTATTCCCAATGATGCTGAGTTGAGAAAGGAGATACTGAAAGAGGCACATGATGTGGTGTATTCGATATACCCGGGAAATAATAAGATGTACAAGGGATTAAAAAAGAATTATTAGTGGTCAAGACTAAAGATGCATGTAGCTGATTATATTTCCAAGTGTCTAGATGGTTGGCTGAATAATTTTGACTATGAAGAAGCATATCAAGTAGTTAGGGGAGACCCTGATTATGTTTTCAAACCTACTACCTTCTGTCAATGCAGTGACATGCTCCTAGACTCCAAGTCATTTAATTTGATAGTCAGTTAGACTATTCACCTAAGACTTAGGAGTCAGGGTTACATGTCTAAGAGAGACATCATTTTAATCTGGTGCCTCAAGACTAGGAACCCCTTCAACGTCTATCTACTGATCCTAGCCAACATGATCAATAAAGAGGCTCATAACTATGGTTGCCTCTCTTATGATATGTTCATCATCCTAATACTTCACCACTTCTAGGTTCCCTTACCTGCCACAGAAGCCTATGACATAGGCCCCAATGATATTATCAATGTCTCTTCCTTAAAGAAGATGGGGTGCACTATACAAAACGAGATGGTTCTCTTCAAGGCCGGAAAGAATATCCGTATTGGTGATGATGACAGTGATGAGGAAAAAGAAGTCCTTGAAGATGAAGCTCCTCCTAATGAGAAAGACACTGAAGAACCTAGGACTAGTCCATAGAATCTCGGATATGGTGGCTCGACAGCCGGTCAAGGTGGTGAACATTTATTTGGTGTATTACTAGTGACGAATAGGCAGAGAGTTGCCTTTGCTTATTTTCGATTAGAGAGGGATGCCTATAATCGGTGGGATGATATTCTTCCTAAGTTAAATATGGATGCAGATCGATCCTTAACCTGGAGTAGGTTTAAGGAGGTATTATTTGCAAAGTATTTCCCTAATACCTTTAGATCCCAACAAGAGAAGGATTTTATCTAATTGAGGCATAATATGATGACTATGGCACAATATGATGGTAGAATGATAGTTTTATCGAGATTTGTCCCTGAGCTGTGAATACTAAGGAGAGAAAGTGCAAGAGATTTCTTAATGGCTTAGACTTTGAGATACGTTCTAGACTCTCATATTTAAGGCATTTGAATTATACTGCTTTGGTGGATATGTCTCTTTAGATAGAGAAGGATATCTTTGAGTCTAGAGGACGTAAAGAGTGGTTAAAGAAGAGTAGAATTAAGGGAAGTAGAGGTGCTAGTCTTAGAATTCAGGGAGGTTGTCCACCCTAGTGGCTGAGAGAGGATGTAATGGTTAGACACAACCCAGAGAGAGTAGAGTGCATGCCCAGTAGGATGCTCAAGAAAATCCTGATGTTATAATGGGTACAATATCTATCTTTAATAGAACTACTAGAGTATTGATTGATCCTGGTGCAACTCATTCATTTGCATCCAGTTCTTTTATCAAATATATAGATACATGTGTTAGATCTTTATTGGATAATGTTATTGTTGAGGTTTCTACTAGGATAAAGTTGTGATCAGAAGTGTATATCGGGGTTGTAATATTTATTTGTGCGAGAGATAATTTGAAGTGAGTTTATTACCTTTGAGTATGATAGATTTTGATATAATATCGGGAATGGATTGGTTGTCGGCATATCATGTCTAGGTTTATTGTTTTAAGAAGAATGTAGTGTTTATAATACCTTGGTAGGATGAGTTTAGTTTTTAGGGAGAACATAAAATACTTTCAAATTGTGAGATTATCCGGAGATATTTCCTGATGAATGATAGTTTGGCTCCGAGTAGGAAGTTTGAGTTCTCCATTGACTTGATTCTAGGTTCTGCACCTATTTCTATAGCACTCTATAGAATGGCACCCATTGAGTTGAGAGAGCTAAAAGTGCAATACAGAAATTGTTAGATAAACAATTCATTCATTTTAGTGTGTCGCCACGTTGAGCCCCAGTATTATTTGTGAAAAAAAAAAAGATAGAACTATGACATTGTGTATAGATTATAGACAACTGAATGAGATAAACATTAAGAACAAGTATCTTTTACCAAGGATAGATGATCCATTTGAGTAGTTATAGAGAAATAGAGTATTTTCTAAGATAGATATAAGATCAGGATACCAACAATTGAGGATAAAGAAAGGAGATCTGTCTAGAACTACTTTTAGGATACGCTATGGTCACCATGAATTTCTTGTTATTCCATTTGGGTTGACAAATGCTTCGACTGCAATTATGAATTTAATAAATGGACTGTTTAAACCCTTTCTTAATAAATTTGTGGTTGTATTCATTGATGACATTTTAGTGTATTCTAAGAGTAAGGAAGAACATATAAAGCATTTAGAAATTGTGTTAGAAATTCTGAAGAGTGAGAAATTGTATGCTAAAGTTTCTAAATGTGAGTTCTGGTTGAATGAGGTAACTTTATTAGGGCATGTAGTATCTGGAGCAAGAAAAATAATTGAGTCATAAGGTTTAAGCAGTGTTGAGTTGGGAGAGACCTACCAATGTGACAGAGATTAGAAGTTTCTTAGGATTTCCTAGTTATTACAGGAGGTTTATCCAAAACTTCTCGATAATTGCAAACCTTTTGACTATATTGACCAGGAAATAGGTGAAATTTGTATGGTCTGAGGAGTGTGAAAAAGTTTCCAAATGTTGAAAGAAAAATTAACTACTGCTCCTATATTAGTACTTCCTTCTGGTGATGAAGGATTTGTTGTATATAGTGATGTTTCGCATTAAGAGTTGGATGTGTGTTGATACAACATAGGAAGGTAGTGGCTTATGCGTCTAGGAAGTTGAAGACTCATGAAGAGAAACTATCCGACCCATGACTTAGAGGTAGCTGCCATAGTATTTGCTTTGAAAATTTGGATGCATCAACTGTATAGAGCCACTTGTGAGATATTTATTTACCATAAGACTTTGACATAGTTACTTACTCTGAGATGATTGAATTTGAGACAGAGGCGTTGGATGGAGTTGACTAGTGATTATGATTGTAAGATTCATTACCACCCAGGGAAAGCGCATGTGGTAGCTGATGCTTTGAGTAGAAAATCCACAAGAAAATTAGCTACTATAGAGAACCATAATATAAAGATGTATAAGAATGAAATTGAATATCGATGAGAGAAAAGGATTGTTAGCTAATATGACTATACGATTATCCATTGTAGAACGCCTTCTAGAAACTCAAGGTAGAGATGAGAAGATAGAAAAAATGAAGCAAGAAGTGCTGACTGGAAAGCAATATGAGTTTAGACTCAAAGATGATGGTATGTTGGTATTATAATATAGGATTTGTATTCCCAATGATGCTGAGTTGAGAAAGGAGATACTGAAAGAGGCACATGATGTGGTGTATTCGATATACCCGGGAAATAATAAGATGTACAAGGGATTAAAAAAGAATTATTAGTGGTCAAGACTAAAGATGCATGTAGCTGATTATATTTCCAAGTGTTTAGTTTGTTAGTAAGTTAAATCAGAGAACAAACATCCATCAAGTATGCTACAACCTCTTCCAGTGCTTGAATGTCTATTGGAGAACATGAGTATGGATTTCGTAACTGGCTTTCCTCGTACCTAGAGAGGTAACGATGTTGTGTGGGTGATAGTAGATAGACTTTCTATGTTATCTCATTTCTTTCCTATTAGAACTATATAGACTCTTGAAATGTTGGTTTAAATGTATGTTGCTTAAATTGTAAAGTTGCATAGAGTACATTTGATTATAGTGTCAAATAGAGATGCTAGATTTACATCTCGACTTTGGAGAGGCTTTCAGAAAGCCATGGGTATGTAGTTACAGTTCAATACTGTTTGTCATCCTTAAACAGATGGGCAGACTGAGAGAGTTATTTGAATACTAGAGGACATGTTGAAGGGTAGTGTGATGAGTTTCTCAGTAAGCTGGGATGCTTACTTACCCCTGATAGAGTTTGCATATAATAATCAATTTCAAGCTAGTATTGAAATGGCACCGTTTGAGGCCTTGTATGGTAGAAGATGTAGAACTCCTATGTGTTGGAAAGAAGTGGGAGAGAGAAAAATATTTGGTCCAGATATAATATAATTAATAATTAAGAGGATTAAACTGGTTAGATTAGAATTCATTGGAGCAAAACAAGGTATGCATAAGAGTTATGCCGATAATAAAATGAGACTTCTTGAATTTAAAGTAGGTGATTGGGTACATATGAAAATATCTCTATGGAAAGGAGTGTTGAGGTTTAGACAGAAAGAGAAGTTGAATCGAAGGTATGCGGGACCATATGAAATTATTGAAAAAGCTGGACCAGTGGCATATAGACCGAACTTACCTCTAGAGTTAAATTAGTTGCATAACGTTTTCATGTTTCAGTTTTGCGTAAGTATTTACACAATGAATCCCGTAACATTTCATATCAGCTTGTAGACCTTTAGAAAGACCTAACCTTTTTGTAAGTTCCCACCAAAATTTTAGACACAAAAGAGAAAGTGTTGTGTAATAAGGTTATTCCTCTAGTTAAAGTATTGTGGCAGAATCGAGACGTTGAGGAAATCACTTGGGAACATGAAGCGAGCATGAGAAAACAATACCCCAAATTTTTCATGACATATGTAAGAAAATTTCGAAGACGAAATTTTAATATGGTGGGTAGAATTGTAATATTCATACCCTCGATATAAAGGTAAAAGAGTAAATTGATTTATATATTGAATTTAACATCCATACATACGTGAATTGAAAGTTCAATTTGAAACAATTGTTGAACGAAATAAAAGAAAAAGAGTTAGAAAATGTTTTAGCAAGAAAGGAAGAAAATTTTCAAATTTGTGGAGAGATCGATCGACTGTACGATCGACTGGTGACCCAACCGATCAACCAATTGGTCGGATGGTGAGTTGACTAATTGGCTGACCAGTAGGCTGGTTGAGGTAGGATCAATCGACTGCAAGCCAACCAGTGGTTGAATGGATTCGGTGGTCGGCAGCTCAAGGGCAAATTTGAAATTTTATTAAATGGCCAATCAATCAACTGGTCATATTGGAAATTTTCATATAAAATGGATTTAGAGATTTTGAATTCATTTTTCGACCATTTTAAATCTCATTTTCTCTCTATATAATTACTCTCTCTATAGAAAACATTCTCAAACATTATAAAATTAAAGGATTTTATAATCCTGTCTTGGAAATCATTTGATTTACGGATGAATTTCAAGAAATCTGAGGAAAAAGTTTTAACAAGGTAAAATTCATGAATTTGATTGTAAGATTTCAATTTTTAGAATATTTTCTTCTACTTTTCTTTAAAAAGGTATTTGAACTTAGATTCAAATCAAAAGAAACGAATTTCTATTAAAACCATTGAATTTGAGGAAGATGAACATGCATACATGAAATTTAAACCGATATAGAGTATAGAAATTGAAAGTATGAGATAGAGAGATTAATGAATATTTGATGATTAGATGGTGGTTATCAGTAATTTGAAGAAATTGTTGAGACGAGCAGGAAAGGAAAGGAAGTCCACGATTAGCTTTAAGTGCTACATGGTAAGTTGAATTTACTATTAAGAAGCTAGACAAACATGATAACTACATAAATCTTGAAATGATTGATAATATAAGATAATTATAAATATGATCGATTTGATCAAATACATGTTATATGTATGAGTTTGATGATTTAATATGAAAGTATGACTTTCAATATAATTGAAATGAATATATGATAATTGTTGAGATTGTATCCTTGAAAGGATAAGAATGATGAAAAATCGAAGAGATACATGATATTATTGAGAATAATTTTTGAATCTATATGATAGATGAATTGATATTATATATATGAATAGATGATTTGACTTAATTGATGAAAAGAAAAACTTAATGAAAGAAAAGAAAAACTTAATGAAAGAAAACAATTTTGAATTGTTCGATCATATGATATGCTTGTTTGTATGTGATTGTTCATATGCATTGTTGGAAGACCAGAACCATGGCTGGTCTAGATGAAACATGTCAAAATGTGGGGAGACGTGCCAAAGAGTGGCATGGATACCCGAAAATGGATGAATTACTCATACGATGATTGGATGAGATGTGATGTGATGTAATGAGATGTGAAAGAAGGAAATGAAATGATGAAATGAGGATGTTGATGAATACATGTTTATTTTTAAGTGTTATTGAAGTTGACTATGAGATGATGATAGAAATATGAATCCCATGATGAGACAATTGTGATGAGAAAATGACAAACATTTGAATTAATATGCTATATACTAAATGACTGTGTTATATGACATGAACCTTATGATGAAAATAATATTAAAGTGATAATTTATAATTCATTGAAGTATGTGAGATGAAATTAGAAAGAATATATATATATATATATGAATGAAACCATATGATTTAAGAATTGATAAATAAATGATTTGAATGATATATATGAGAATTGAGATATAAAATATGACTAGAAGTATACAAATCGAGTATTTCTAGTAAATTGTAATTCATTGATCTTGTGAAGCTCATTCCTCAATATTAAATGATTTTAGGGCACGGGCAAGACCGGTAGATTCTTGACCTGAGACTCAGAGTATGTTTTAGGTAAGTCCTCGTAGTTGGCATCCTTAGACTGTATAAACAAAAGAAAGAAAGAAAGAAAGAAAGAAAGAAAGAAGAAAGGAAAGAAAGAAGAAAGGAAAGAATGAATGAAAGAAAAAAAAAGAAGAAAAGAAAGGAAAAAAAGAGTTGCATAAATTTGTAAATAAAGTTGTATAGTTGTATATTTGTACGTGTACATGCATTGTAATTATTTGAATATTTTCTAAGTATTGTGAAAAAGAAAATTGTAACTCCTCCATGAAAGAGTTGAAGAAATATTTGTAATTATTTTCAGTATTTTATGCAATAGTTATTGCATAAATGTGTCATGCTTGGATCTTAAATATGACGGCACCGTCTTGGGTGGGCTCACCCGGGATGGGTCATTACACTTTCCTTCCTTTGTTGCCCTATTGTCATCAACCTTGTTTTACCTCTCTTTGTTTGTAGCTGCATCAAATATATTGGGTCCCCAACAATTTGCAATGATGAAGGTCGACCAAGAAGGAGTCCCAGATATGCATTCAGACAAAGCTCCGAGCTTACAACTAGACAGAGCCCTAAGCGTATAACAAGACGGAGCCCCAAGCAAAGTTCTAGATAAAGTCCCAGATGGAGTCCAAGAAGAAATACTCAAGCCGATAGGCTTCGCCAAAACAATAGAGACAATGCTACCACGGTGATCGACACCATCAAAACAATTTTTGGAGGACCGATGGTCGAAGATCAATTTTTACAAGCCAAGAAAGCATATGCTTGGTCAGTAGCCTTCGTTAGCGAGCCCCACAAGAGGGTTAAGACTGGTCAGCTGATCTCTTTAACCGATGACGAATTTGAAGGGTTACAAACTCTCCATAACAATGCCATGGTCGTCACTCTACTCATTTCAAATTACAATGTGGAGCGAATCCTAGTAGATAATGGGAGTCCAACAGATATTTTATATTATGGAACGTTCCAAAAGATGAAGCTAGAAGATGAACAACTTAAACCAATAACTTCTCTACTGTATGGGTTCTCGGGGATGTCGGTGTTCGCAGAAGGAAGTATATTTCTACTTGTTGTCGTGGGCTTAGCCCCTCGGCAAATTACAGTAACGACTGCATTCTTGGTTGTCAAGAATCCATCCTCCTACAATGCTATCCTCGGAAAGCCCAGTCAAAACAAGACGAAAGTACTAGTCTCCACTTATTACTTGAAAATGAAGTTCCCCACCAAAAATATTATAGGAGAAGTCTGAGGGAGTTAACTGGAATCTTAATCCTGTTACCTTAACTCTATCAAGGGACATAAGAAGGCGAAAACCTTGTCTTTGGAAATTGAAGACTTAAAAGACAAAATTAAAGCTCCGAGGGGCCAACCCATGGAAGAGCTAGTAACTTTCCCCTTGAACGAAGAAGAAGGTCAAAAGACTGTACAGATCGGATTAAGCCTGTCTAAACAGTTCAAAGAACTACTAGTCCTTTTTCTCAGAAAAACCATGACGTGTTCATATAGTGTACCTTCAACATGCTCAGAATAGGTCCGCAAGTCATTGTCCATAAACTGAACGTAGATCTAGAGCACATGTGATCCAAAAGAAAAGATCTTTCACTCCTGACCGACAAAAGGCTATAGAAGAAGAGGTTGATAAACTCCTCGTCGTCGACTCCATCTGGGAGGTCCACTACCCGAACTGGGTCACCAACGTGGTTATGGTTAAAAAACCTAACGGAAAATGGAGAATCTTCATTGACTTCACCGACCTCAATAAGGCATGCCTAAAAAAAGGTTTCCTTTTTCCTCGGATAGACCAACTGGTCAACACTGCGCTAAGGTATGAATTGTTCAACATGGACGCATACTCAAGGTATAATAAGATCCTCATCCATGAGTAAGACCAATCAAAGACCACTTTTGTCAGCGACTAGGATCTCTACTACTATAAGGTCATGCCCTTCAGACTTAAGAATGTAAGACTAACTTACCAAAGATTGCTCAACAAGATTTTCCAGGAATAAATCAAAAAAAAATATATGGAGGTTTACATTGATGACATGCTTGTCAAGAGTGCCAAATCAAAAGACCATGTGCCCGATCTTGAATAAGCCTTCGACATACTCAAACTCTATCAGATGAAGCTAAACCCATGAAAATGCGCCTTCAGAGTCACCTCTAGTAAGTTCCTAGGATTCATGGTTAACCATTGAGGGATATAAGCTAATCCTGAGAAAATAAAGGCAATCCTAGATATGAGTCCTCCCTAAAATGTCAGAGAAGTCCAACGACTGAGCGGACACATCAGCGCCCTCAATTGTTTCATGTCAAAATCTGTCGAAAAATGCTTACCTTTCTTCAAGGCACTAAAGAAAGCTAAAGACTTTGCATGGATCGAGGATTGTCAAGTAGCTTTTGAAGAATTAAAATACTATATTAGCTCGTCACCCCTCCTCACCATGCTGATTGGAGGAGAAGAGCTTTTCCTTTACATCTCCGTAAGCTCGGCCGCAATTGTCACTCTGTTAATTCAAGAAGAAGGTGGGACCCCGAGACCTATCTACTAAATTAGTAGGGTTCTCCATGATGTAGAACTTAGTATCTCCCTATTGATAAATTAGCCTATGTCGTCATAATCATAGTTCGGAAGCTAAGGCCGTACTTTCACTCTAACACGATCATAGTATTGATTGACCAGCCCTTAAGGCAGGTCTTGCACAAACCAAATATTTCCAGAAGGTTGGTAAAATGGTCTATAGAGTTGGGTGAGTTTAACATCCACTACAAACCTTGAACAGCTATCAAAACGCAAGCTCTAGCTGATTTCATCGTGGAAAGCATGCTCACTAAAATGCCTCTTAAGAGGCAGAAGCTCGAAAGTAACAAATATACACCAGGATGGATGCTTTTCATTGGCAGATCCTTCAATAGCACCGATAGTGGGGTCGACCTCATCCTTACTAGTCTCAAGGGTTTCACGGTCAAATATGCCCTCATATTTGAATTCAAAGCTTCAAACAATGAAGTAGAGTACAAATCGTTGCTCATAGGAATGAAGTTAGCAAAAACGTTAGTTATCCAAGCATTAAAAGTCTACAGCGACTCCCAATTGGTGGTCAACCAGATGATTGACAAATACAAAGCAAGAGGGGTCATGATCATTAGATATCTGGAAAAAGCTAGAGAATTGGCTGTAACTTTCAAAATTTCTTAAGTGTCCCAAGCAAAAAAATTTAAAGCGGATGTCTTGTCCCTATTCACTTCTTCCAAATAATCTGATCCCACTCAGACTGTCTATTTGAAGACTTTACCATGCCCAGCATCGATAATCATACAATCATGCTAGTAGTCGAAGAACAAACTTGGATGGACTCGATCATCCAGTATTCGCGAGATGGAAGACTCCTTGACATGAAGAATGAAGCAAGAAAAGTCTTCTCCCTTGCTTCGTGGTTTGCCATGATTGAAGGCCAACTGTATAAGAAAGGCCTCACCACACCCTACTTGAAATGTCTCGATTCTGCCATTGCAAACTATGCTCTCCGAGAGGTTCATGAAGGCATATGTGGAAATCATCTAAGGGGCAAAATTCTAGCCTATAAAATCCGCTAACATGGGTATTACTGGTTTAAAATGCTACAAGATGCCACAAACATAGTCAAAAAATGTAAAACATGCCAAGAATATGCTCAAGTGTCTCGTCGACCTTCTAATCCGCTGACATCGATCACAAGTCTCCTTTCTTTTATCATACGGGAAATGAAAATGCTCAGACCTTTTCTTGAGGCTCTAGGGCAAAGGGAGCACCTAATAGTGGCTATTGACTACTTCATCAAGCTGAAAGAGGCTGAACCACTTGCTAAAATCACTGATTAAAATACCTAGGAATTTGTGTGGAAGTCCATCGTGTGCCGATTCAGATTATCGAGAATCCTTGTTACTGAAAACGGGAAGCAATTTGACAGCTCTCGATTGAAATCTTTCTGCCAAGACCTCGAGATCGAACACTGATTAACCTCAATAGGTTATCCCCAAGCCAATGGGTAAGTTGAAGTCATCAACATAACCTTCCCATAGGGCATCAAGAAGAGCTTTAAGACACTGACAGACAGTGGGCCAGGCAATTTCCAAATGTCCTTTGGGCTTACCAGATGACTACTCGAACTCCCATGGGAGAAACTTCTTTCTTCTTAGCCTATAGATCTGAGGCCATCATTCCCCTGGAGATAGGAGCACCCTCACTACAAGTACAACACTTCAAGCTTATGAACAACAATGAAGCCCTCAAGGTGAATGTCAACCTGATTGACAAGGCTAGAGATAAAGCTTAGATTAAGCTCGTTGCCTACCATCAGAGGGTAGCATGATATTACAACTCTCGTATCAGAAAAAAAAAAAAAACATTCAAACTTAATGATCTCTTCTTAGATCAAATCAAAAGACATTCAATCTCCTTGAGAAACCTAAAGACTAGGAAAAATGCCCTAGGCCACTTCTCATACTCAGCATGGAATGAAGCATCTGTTGTGTTAAGAAATTCAACATAAAATACCAAAAGGCTCTGAGCCAATTCTATTAATATTAAAGTTTAAGTACAAAGGGTAGGCACTACTGGTCAATTACAAAAGCACAAAAAAGGAAGAAAAAAAGATAACATATAATCCTCGTCCTCTCTGACCCTTGTTTCCACATCCTCGGCCTCTTGGCCACCTTTAGTAATGGCAGTTCCCTCGTTATTAGTGAGCTCAATCATGGAGAGCTCTATGTCAGTGTAGGCCTGACCACCTTTCCTTTTGCACCCTTAAAGCCATCTAGGTAGTATCTCCATCCCTTATTGGCAACCAACATATCAAACTTTGTTGAGAGCTTGAACTCTGGCACAACCCTCACTCCAGCAAACTCCAACTCATAAGCCATGGCCTCTGACCCTTGATACTCCTTGAAAGCGTCGTTTTTGGCCTCATGGACTTAGGCGTTTAGAGCATTGAATGCCTCTTAAGAGCTCTCCAATTGGGCCTTTAAGACACGATCTATTCATCTTTAGCTACAACTTGTGCATCCTTGTCTTGGAGGGAGACTGTTGATCAACCACCAAGGTCTTGTGCTCCTCTAACTTTCTATTGACATTAGTATAGCACCGTGTTAGCACTCCTATGGCAACACTGGATTGAAAAAAAAAATTAAACGAAGTCAAAAAAACTCAAAGCAGACAAATAAAGGAAAAAGAGGAGAAGAAACCATACCTTGGAGGCTAGCTCCTCAACCATGGTTGCCAACACCTCCAGTGCTTGGGAGGCTAACTCCACCTTGTCCCTAGGAGGGATACCCTTCACCAGATGCTCACGAGCGATCCGAGGACTCCCCATGACTGAGTCCTCTACCTTGACAAACCAATTCGGACACAAGACCTTAGAACTCAAGGGACCGATTAAAGGACACCCTAGCCCTAAAACTGCGGAACCCCGAGGAATTGGTGGGGCATCCTCTGTTATAGCAGCAAGGACCCTAGGAAAAGCAGAACTCCCACCAGCTGACTCTTGAGGCACGGATGACTCGCACCTTCTCTACTCGGCACTTTGATTGTCGTCCCTCCTATCATAAGGCCTTTTCTCCTTCGAACACTTGGCTTCCTTCAACACTTGAGACAAACTTGGAGGCATGGCTATGCAAGCAAACAAAGAATCGTCAAACAACAATTAATCAAAAACGATAAAAAAGAAAAATGAAAGCTACGAGTTATATCCCCACGAGGACAAAGGCAGAGCTTTGATAAGACTTTGTTATCCTCTAACACCAATGCTTCAATAGCCCTAATAACTATATCCTTCACCGTTCTCTCTTCTATATCGCTAAACACCAAGCATCTATGCTTTCTTAAGAAAGTTAAGTCCCACTCTCTCGGAACTTCGAAGTCACTTTCACTTTGAATAAAAAAGAATTTGTTTTTCCAAGTTTTGACGAAAGTGGGCTTCCCCTTCACTATGGATCTATTGGCCCTCTGACTCAAAACCACCCATTCATTCTCCACACAGAAGTTCACTAAGAAAATGTTTTTGAAAACTTCCAAGGAACGGTAACCCTTGACCTTCTGATAAACATAGATAAACCCTACCAACGAGAGAATGGAATTGGGTACAAGTTGTGGAAGAGCTATATAGTAGTAGTTCGGAAATAAGCGAATGAAAGGGTGCAAAGGGAACCTAAGCCTTCATAGAATTGGTATATACACACAACTTGTAAGGGGGATCTTCATGAGGATCATCATACACTCTCTCTCCTAGCTCGACCACTTTGGGAGAGTACTTGACTGGTATCCTATATTTCTCCCTAATTTTCTCTAACTGATCTTCCCCCAACTCATTGGTCTCATCCTCGACACTATACTTATTGTCCCTATTATCAGAGCTAAATCATCTTATATGTCATTCAACAGCCTCATCCTCGACTTCTTCTTTAATACTGTCTAAATTTTATTCTAGTGAGGAGCTATTCACCTCGATTTCAGAAGAACTAGACCCACTATTATTTACGCTAACAGAATAAGAAGCCATAATTGAGGAAAGGAATAAGGGACTAACTCGAGTTCGGAAAGTTTCGAAGGTTGAGAAAACTTTGAGGGATTTGCGAGAAGACATCGAAAAACTTGAAGATTCAGAAGAACTTGAAAATTTCAAAGAACTCAACAATTTTAAGGGCTCTCTAAATCTCTTTCAAGATGGAAAATTTGAAAATGAAAGAAAAATAGATGGCTAAGATGATTTGAAATCGATGATCCAAATCATGATATTTTGAATACTGAAGAAGTACAATGGTTTGACGCACCCCCTGAAGATTCTAGAAACCATCTAAAAACACATGGGCTCACACCAACTAATAGGCCAACCTCCAAATTCACAGGCCCAAAAACTCTCAAATGGGCCAAACACCCTCAGTTGGACCAAACGCCCATAGTTGGATCAATCCTTATCAAACCCAAATACCTAAACTCGGTCAAAAAGATAAAGCAAAGGTGCTCAGCTCAAGGATAACATCGAAAAGAACATGGACTTCGAAGAGATAGGCCTGAGCTATTCCTCTCTTCAGACCTATTTCACACTAAATTCTGATGAGATAGCCATGAGCTATTCCTCTCCTCGAACCTATTTCACATTAAATTCCAAGGAGATAGCCCTGAGTTATTCCTCTTCTTGAACCTATTTCACATTAAACTCTGAGGAAATAGCCCCAAGTTATTCCTCTTTCGGACCTATTTCATTCTAAACTCCGAAGAGATAGCCCTGAGCTAATTTCTCTCATCGGGCTTATTTCATCATTAATTCCAAGGAGATAATCCCAAGCTATTCCTCTCCTCAGACCTATTTCATATTAAACTTCAAGGAGATAGCATAGAGCTATTCTTCTCCTCGGACCTATTTCATGGAAAACTTTGAGGAGATAGCCCCAAACTATTCCTCTCCTCAAACCTATTTCATACTAAACTCCAATGAGATAGCCCAGAGATATTCCTCTCCTCGGACTTATTTCATATTGAACTCCGAGGAGATAGCCTCGAGCTATTCTTCTCCTCGGACCCTTTGTACTTAAAAGTATGAGGAAATAGCACCAAGCTATTCTCCTCCTCAAACCTTTTTTACTTGAAAGTCTGAGGAGATAGCGTCGAGTTATTCTCTTCCTCAAATTCATTTCACCCAAACTTCCCATGAGGTAGCTCCGAGCTACCTCCCCCTTTTTATTTGAATTCTAAGGCGCCATTCTCGGACTTTTTAGTACCGAGGTAACTCGAAAGCCTCAAACCTGATCTAAACTACTCAGCATAGAAAAGATTATTTTGGAACCTGCTCTTGCATGTATTTCGATAATTTGCTTCCTTAACTGCATAATTGCACTTAAGGAAGTGGGAGGCATCTGATTTAGGGGAAAATTACCCCACCAATGACATATGGCACTTTGCAAGGGTAAAAAGATAATTTCACAAATAAGACAGCTTTGCCAGTTAAGCGGATACACATGGCAAAAGGGCAAGATGGTAACTTTATACAAAAAACCCTAATTCTGCTAAAATATTTTAACCTATGGAAACCTTAGTCAAATCCTAGTCCAACTAAGACAATCCAACCCATGGAATCCTAATCCTATTATGACACTCCACATTAATTAGTTTCCTAATTATATTCCACCTCTAAACACTATATAAGGGGCCTCTCATTATCACAAGTACACACACTCAATTCAATCTCAAAACTCTTCAGCTTTCTTGCCTTTTAAGCCGTATACTAACTTAAGCATCAGAGAGTCCCCCCAGACGCACAACCTCTTTGGTCCTTCGAAGACTTCTTAGGTTTTCTCTTGTCTTTTCGTGGGTATCAAATCCCGGCTATTTAGTTGCTTGGCAGATTTTTGGCATCAATAACTTTTAAATTGAAGAAAAAATTAAAAATAGTTGAAAAATAACTGAATTTGGCCCAAATGTTATTTTGACTTGATGTAAGGGAAAATACCCCATCCAATGATATCATGACACGTGGCAACCTCTCAGAGCAAAAAGGTAATTTCATGAGTTAAACAGATCAGCCAAGCAAATCGTCACACTTGGCAAAAGGTGTAATGATAATTTCACACCAATGTCCTAGTACTACTACGATACTCCAACTTATGGATAAACTGTTATTTAAACAAATCCATCCTATGGATAAAATATTCTAGCTTATGAATAACTTCAATTTTATTCATATCGTAATACTTAGTGATCAATCATTTACTTAATTGGATTCTACTTCAAGACACTATATAAGGGGGCTCCCATTATCAAAGGTACACAAAGAGACATAATTTACAATTATACTTCTTTTCAGCTTTATTGTTCTCTAATTATTCTTTCGAATCATTGACTTGGACGTTAGAGAAACTCTCTGAGGGACCTTCTAGTTTACGTGCCTTTCATGTGCACAGGGGCCTGTGAGATCATTAGGTAGATTTTTGGCATCAACAAATGGCGTCATCTATGGGAATGACAAAACAATTTTTTTCTCTGAAGATGCCAATACAGATGAGCCACCAATCCATAACTACAAAAAACATAAGATCTCTTCTGATCTAATAAAAGTCCTTGTGCACCACCTAAATTTCACCAAAAATTGGGATCTTTACAATAAGATTTGTCAAAATCTGTCCATCAAAATTCAGATCAACCAACATAAACAAATTCTCTGACCTCCGATCTACATGCCTTCAAAGTTTCACGACGATCGAATGTTGGAAAGTCCTTTATCAGAATCACTAAAATTCAACGGAAAATGGTATCTTTACCGTCAGATCTGTCAAATCTGGCCATCAAAAGTAAAATTAGGCCACACTAACACATTCATCAGCCTTTAATTTACATGTCTTCAAAATTTCACGATGATTAGATGTTAGAAAGTACTCAATCAGAGCTGTTAAATATCACCGCAAAATAGTATTCTTGAATTTGGACTATAACTCAACTAGAAATTCACCACCGCATGTCCCCTCACAAGAAGCTCCGTCATTGCCTCATCTCCACAACTAAGAACAACCAATGTTATCACTGAATGTCATCAAAATCCAATGTTTTCCTCACCCTCTTACAAGGATGCAGCAACCTCAAAACGAATTAAAAAAAATCCATGCCCACGTCATTGTCAATGGGCTACAACACCACCCCACCATTTGCAACCAACTCCTAAACTTCTATGTTGTCTCTGCCTTTGGTTGCTTAGAATATGTTTGAATTTCTATTTGCATTGGCAACCCACAAACAAAAGCTTGGAATTCTATCATCAGAGATTTTATACAAACCTAATCTCCGGCAACCAAAAACCGACACCACCACCACAGGGCATCATATTGTCCAATGACGCGTCAAACAAACAAGTTTCGTGGCCCATTGAATTTCTGGCCATCAGCACGCGTCGGGTCATACCGACGGACATAATCACTTGAACGGGTCAGTAGCATCTTCTTCAAAAAAGTTGTTGCCACTTGTCTAGCTCTAGCTACATGTTCAGATTTCAAGTTATCTACAAACGCAACATGTCCATATCTTATTGGGCAACCAGATTACATCACATATCTTCAAATCTACCATTCCCACATGCTTGAATCTCATTAGACACCCAAATTGCCACTTATCTCTTCAAATATCCTTCTACTACATGTCAAATTTACATTGGTTTATCAGATTTTCATTCAATCTTAAAAAATAAATTATTGCCGTATATGTCCAATCTCCAATGGCTAGTAAATGCCAAGTCATCACCATATCAGCCCCACCTAGACGCCAAAATTAGTGCCCAAGTCATCACCACTTAGGCATCACATTAGCACCATCTAGGCGTCATGTCATCACCACCAAGGCGCCACATCATCGCCATATAAGCACCATATCAATACCACCTAGGCATCATGTCATCGCTGATTAGGCACCACATCATTGCTGCTTAGGCACCACATCATCACCACCTAGGTGCCATGGCAATGCCATGTAGGTATAATGTTGGTTGACTCAAACTAGTAGGTTCAACTAGGTTTGATCACCCAGTTCACCACTTTGACCATCTGGTTTACCTAATTATAACTCAGTTTCATATCTAAAAAGATCGGTTCCTAAGGTTTTAAGACATTCTCGTTCCAAATCTGGGCTCAAAATTTCAATACTCTACTTGATCATATGAGTTTCTTCAATAACCCATTATTTTGACTAAAGTTTGACTAGTCAATTCACCTACTTCAAACTAGATTTTATACATGGACAATCCTGTTCTTAAGGTTTTTAAGCCTTCTCTTTCCAAAATCAATCTCAGAATTTTGAAATTTGACTTTCTCAGCCAAGTTTCTTACAAATGTTTAAAGAAAAGACTATTATTTATTCATCAAAGCGCCTAAAACACGCCCCAAAACTCGAACTAATAGAGAACATCATGATCATTCACAATCAAGTATTATCTTTCCTTACTTCATATATTATCAAGTTTACATACTAATTAAACTGTTATGATAACTACACTTCTAAGAAAAATCTAAAATTGTCACTTAGTGATGTATCTAAAGTCGTCACCCAGTGACGGTTCTGAAGCCATCAGCCAATGATGCACTAAAGCTCTCCAATTTCGAGGCGATAGGACCAACCTATCTCAAACCTTGAACCCATGTCTTGATCATGTCTCCAGCTATGAGAAGATAGGGCCGATCTATCTCAAACTTTGGACCCAATTTATACTAAGCTATCAAACGGACATGACCAAGCCATCTCTAGCCTCAGTCTGCTCCATACCCCTTCCAAAGAGATTACACTTGGCCCTCCAAATTCTCAAACTCGACTCACTCAATACTATAAGTCAATGGTTTCTCTTTTTTCCACAAGCCTACTCATTATAATCTGCACACTCGTCATATCCATCTTCTTTAAGGGGAATTGATTACACTCAAACTAACACGTGGTTATTGTGTATAGATGAGGTGTCGATCCCACGACGAAAAGCAAACTACAAGTGAAAGAATCTAAGTTTTGATAATAAAATAATCTATGTTTGTTGCCTTATTCCAATCTCGATTCAAATTTTTTTATCTCGATTGCTAGTTTCACATCCCAAACAAGCAATCAGAAAATATTCAATCACAGCACATTAACACTCTAATGTAATTGCTACAAATCACTCATTGATTTCGATTCAAGCACACATGACCTATCTTATAGATTATCCAGAAACGACAATATATCTCAATGAAAATACCGTAGTAATGGACAAATCTATAAGATAAATCTATCAAAATCAATCATATCCAAGAACTTGACATGAGAAAAGCTTGACTAGACTTATATGGAGGAGAAAGATGCAATCACTGGATTAAGAGAAAATCTTCTAATTCCTTACTTAATCAAAGAGTAAATCATAAACAATGTTTAACAATAAATCCTTACAACTGAATCAAGAATGGAAAATAAGAACAACTACACCTAGGAATTCATCCTTTTGCCTTACTTGATGATTAGTTGGACATTTGGCTCATGTTTAATGAAGAAGAATAATGGTAGCTCCTCTGATTCCAGCCCCCTTTTTCAGTCTTCACAATGTTCTATATATAGCTCATAAGGTTTAGGGGTATTTTGGGCTAAAAAATGTCATTAAAACACCCTAATTAGATTTGAAGCGGAGACAGGGGACCGCGTGCACGCCGCACCTCAGCCTTTCCAGGCCGTGGCGCACAGCCTTGGGTCGGAATTGGAGTGATGCTGGAGGGCACGGCTCCCTTGGTCTAGGCCACGACACACACTAGTTGGCTCAAACTTCTGAAGTTTCTGGAGGCCGTGGTGCACACCTTATGTGCTGCGGCATGGAACCCTGAAGACTTGGTTTCTCATCATTTTGTCCTTCTGCAACCACTCCTTCACTCCGATATGCATCGAAGCTTCGTGCTTTAAGTGATGATAGCTTTTCCATCTCTTTTAAACTCAACATACCTGAAAATGCACCGAAATAGATCAATGATCCAAGAATGACACTTTAGAATTGTTAAGGTATAAATGTGTAATTGAACCCTAGATCAACCCTAAAATGCTAACAAATAAGTACTATTAAGATGCATTTTATGACTCTCATCATAACCCCCAACTAGCTTATTGCTAGTCCCTAGCAATTCAAGCGAAAAACATGAAAGAATTCTTTATTAGAAATCAAAACAACTAAAGCAATGTTAGTGTTAATCCAGGAGTAATTCAAATTTTTGTCTCAAAAATCATGCATAACACACAACACATAGAATCATTAAATATCACTCAAGTCCAAAAATAATCTAAATGTCAACCTCAAAATTGTTATCAACTCTTAACATTCATCTTACCACAATCCATTAATCCAAATACCCAGATGATTTTATGCACTACATTCATGAATACAAGTCTTGGCCTCTAAAAACATATTAAATTGCATGACATCAATCACAAATCAAACTCCATAGGCTCACTTTTTGAATCACTCTCCACTAGTTTAGAAAAATCACACTACATTGGATCAATAGGTCTTTAATAAGCTTCTAACATCAGGCTAAGGTAAAGGTCAAGAAGGAACGGAAAAGATTAAACAAGTAAAAAAACCCAGTCTCTTAATTTTAAACACAACTCTTTAAGCACTAGATGACCTTACTTCAACACCCAACTCTTTCAACCATTTTTTGAGCATTTCTCTCAATAAATCACCACTTTCTTTTTCTTTTTTTTTTCTTCTTTCTTTGCCATAATTCACTTCCTTTTTATTTTGGCACATAACCATTTACCTCAGTTTTCATTTTTTTTTTACTCTTTTCCACAATCCCCAACTTATCTCTTTTAATGTACTTGGGTTATGGTAGTAATATTTTTTTTTTTCATATTTCCATCCTTACTCCTCTTAAGTACTTCTCAACAAATGTGTAAAAACTAAGTTCTCTTAAAAGAAAGGTAAGGATAAAATATTTTTAGGCTCATAAAGTAAGTAAATGGGTTATCAAAAGAAACAAGGCTCAAACAGTTAACTAGTGATGAATATAACAAGGGTAAGGTTGAAGGGCTCAAATGGTCCAAAGATGGCCTATATCGTGTCCTAAGTAGTGTGCATTCTAGGATTTTGCCTCAAGTAATTATCAAATAAGTTCTAGAGTTTGTTGAGACCGCAAAAGTATTCGTAAAACAATCACACATAAAACTTCTCTAGATGCTTTAGACTAATCATGCAATCTTATCACAAACCAGAGTCTCAAACCAAATGAAGATTGACACTTAATTTATTCTTAAAATGAAGCAAGATTTAACTTCTTCTAAACGCTATATGCTATCTTAATTAAACTCATATCATTGACATGTAAATTAACTCCAAAATAAACACAAAACTACAAAGGGAAAATGACACCAAACAATTCAATGGTATATATAAGAAATATGTTTCCTCCACCCCCAACTAAAGATAAGCATTGCCCTCAATGTAAAAGCAAAAGTAAAGGAAATTCCATTTTTAACCAAAAATGCGAGGAACCCAAAAATTGTGCACAACCATTTGAACTCCATATCGTTCCTCTTTGTGAAATTTTGATCGCTAAAATTGAATCAAAACAAACAAAAAAAAAGGAAACTACAATGTACCATGAAGATTTCCACCGAATGTTAGGTTAGCACATAAAAACTAAATAGATAACTAAAAATAAAAAATGAAGTACCCAAAATAAAGATAACGAAAAAGAAGTACAGAATAAAAGTTAATACAGTCATGAAGTACGAAAAAGGGGTACAGAATAAAGGTTAATACAGTAATCTGATAATAAAATAAAATAAAACAAACAAGATATAACCCAAAAGCTAAGCCTCCATGTCTTCGTCCTCCTCTTCGTCCTCTTCACCCTCCTCTAGAGCTGGATCAAAACATGAACCCGGATAGGGTGGCAAGCTGGGAAAGTGACCCATATCACAACCCGTGGCAGAGGCAAGGTGTTGGTACATCTGACCAAAAGAAGTGTACACCCCCGTTTGATATTCTGTTTGCCTGGCCAAGAATCATTCCTGACGATCAAACCTATCATGCAAGAATTTCTGATGCTTATCAAATCGAATCTCTAAACACTCAAGGCGCTCTGCAATAGTCAGATTCATAGGAGGTGGAGTGGCGGCAGCAATCGCTGCTCCCTCTCCCAGAGCTAGCGACCTTGAGGCCTTAATTAGATTGAGCATGCCATCATTGATGGGCTTCTTGGGGTGCTGGGCTTCCTCATCAGTACTATACTAGACGCCGGCTCGGATGCATAATTGGGTAATCAATGAAGGGAAGTACAATCCAAGCTTTTGTCTTACAGTGTGTATGATAGAATTAAATATGATTTGGCCCATATCAGTAGTTATCCCCATCAAAATGGCATAAATCATAACAACTCTCTCAACAGTAAGATCACTATAGTGCATAGCAGCCATCATCCTTTGACACATAAAATATTGCCAAGCCCGAACATTGATAGTCAGAGAAGTACCGGGCAAGGTTTTAGGAGTATCACCCGACATTTTCCAAGTTGTGCCCGGAATACAGAGTGTATTGCAAACCTCTTCATAGTCAATATTAGACAAATGTGCACTATACTCACTATTTGCTATGTCAGGTAGCCCATAAAATCTGTTTATAGATGCACTGCTAAAAGAAACTGTTTTTCCTCTCCCCATCATCTTCCCATTCCTATGCTCTTCCGTATTAGCATAGAATTCTCTAACCATATTAGTAAGGGAATGAGGTGGTTGTCTTGCAAATGCACCCCAATTCCTATCAATAATCATCCTAAACAGAGTGGGGTTTCCCCTCTCTGTGATAGTGAACCTTTTCTCAGGAATGGGTCTCCTAGCATGCATTAAGCTAACATATCTTTCACTAGCTTCATAACTAACAAATTTACTCTCATCAAACTCTTGGGACTGCTTTCCCCTTTGTCTCTTAGTTTTATGTGCCATTTAAACTAATTTCTAAGATAAGAGAACTAAATCAAATGCAACCACTCAAAAATCACAAGTCCACAACAAAGAGAAGAAATTGATCTTACTTAATTCCCAAAGAAAGACCCACAAACTTGAAATCCTCTTGAAAAACCCAAAATCCTCTTAGAATCAAGCTTTTTGGAGAAATTTGCAGCAAAATCTGCATATAAGTGAGAAATTCTTCAAGAATTTGTGTTAGAATCAAGAGATAGTGAGAAAAAAGAGATGGGTAAGGGAAGGATTTGGAGAGAGGATGAGAGAGAGTTGAGTGTGCTGTAAGAAAGCTGCAAGATTGGGTTTTATAAAGTGTAGCTTACGTGTGTGAGCCGCGGATTGGGCTTATGTGTGCTGCGGCTTAAAGACCTAAAACCCTCTTTGAGTGTTGCTGTGCGCTACAGCGCTGGAGAGGCTGGGACGCGGCCCTGGGTTGCTGGGCGAGGTACACCTAGTGGGCCGCGGCCTAGACCACCTGGGCCTGCTTCTGGTTCTAAAAAAAATAGCAAAACACCTTGTTCGTGCAAAATAAAATAAAATAAACATAAACATAAACATAAAATTAGTAAAAATAACCCTTAAACTAAAAATTAGATTAAATCAAACTAAAAACTAAAAATTAAAAATTAAAATTATGATAAACTTAACTAAAAATGGAACAAACAAAAGACAAATAAATAAAAACATACATGTGTGGTGTGGTCAAGGTGAATAGACCAGATCCATAAGTTGAATATCTTCAACTTCCGGACCTTGCCTATCAATTAAGATTTTAAGGCGTTAACCATTTACTTTAAAGATCCGACCATCTTTCATATCCTCTATTTCTACCACCCCATTTGCAAAAACATTCTTCACTATAAAAGGGCCAGTCCACCTCGACCGAAGTTTTCCTAGGTGCTTGTGGAGTCTAGAATCATATAAGAACACCCGATCATTAGGCTTAAAAGTTTTCCTCAAATTTTTTTAATCATGAAACACTTTAATTTTAGCCCTATAGATTCTAGAGTTCTCATAAGCATCATTTCTCAACTCCTCTAACTCAGTCAACTGAAATTTCCTAAGTTTACCAGTTTCTCCTACGTCAAAATTGAAATGCTTGATGGTCCAATAAGCTCGATGCTCGAGCTCCACAGGTAGGTGGCAAGGCTTTTCAAAAACCATCCTATAAGGTAACATACCCAAGAGAGTTTTGAAAGTTGTACGGTAGGCCCAAAGCGCATCAACTAGTCTCAAAGACCAATCTTTGTGATCCAGGTTGACCCTTTTTTTTAAAATTTGCTTAATTTCCTTGTTTGCAAGTTCTATCTGTCCACTTGTCTAAGGGTGGTAGGCCGTAGAGATCTTATATAACACCCCATATTTTTTCATCAAAGTTTCAAAAGAATGGTTACAAAAATGTGTACCCTGATCACTAATTATAGCACGTGGTGTACCAAATCGAGAGAACACATTTTCTTTGAGAAATTTAATTACCGTCTTATTATCATTGCTCCTGCAAGCTACTGCCTATACCCATTTTGACACATAATATATTGCCACAATGATATATTGATATCCAAAAGAAGGAGGAAATGGTCCCATAAAATCAATGCCCCAACAATTAAAGATTTCAATCACTAAAATTGGGTTTAAATGCATCATATTACAATGGGACCTAGCTCCTAACTTCTGACACTTTTCACATGAGCGACAATAGATGTTTGCATCCTTAAACAAAGTTGGCCAATAAAATTCACACCGTAGAATTTTTGCAGCGGTTTTTTTCATTGAAAAGTGGCCCCCACAAGCTTGGGAGTGACAAAATTCCAAAACACTAGCAATCTCTTCATTAGGGATGCAACGCCTTAAAATTTGGTCAGAGCAGTATTTAAAAAGACAAAGGTCATCCCAATAAAAATTACATACTTCAGTCATGAACAACCTCTTATCCTAAGGGCTCCAATCCACCGGTATCTCACCAGCAGCCAAATAATTCACGATATGAGCAAACCATGGTAGAGAAGTAACAGAGAGTAAATGCTCATCGGGAAAGTCATCCCTGATTGGCAAGTCATCAAAGGTGTCCTCAAATGTGAGCCTCGAGAGATGGTCAGCCACTACATTCTCTACTCCTTTCTTTTCTTTGATGGTGATGTCAAATTCTTGCAAAAGTAAAATCCACCGTATTAGTCGCTCCTTAGCATCCTTCTTTGTAAGAAGGTGCTTAAGGGCTGCATTATCTGTGAAAATAATAATAGGAGAACCAATGAAGTAAGCACGAAACTTGTCCAAAGCAAACACTACAGCTAGCAATTCTTTTGCAGTGGTGGAGTAATTCATCTGAGCACTATTTAAAGTTCTACTAGCATAGTAAATGACAAAAGGCTTCCCCTCCCTTCGCTGTCCAAGAACAACACCTACAGCAAAGTCACCAGCATCACACATGATCTCAAAAGGTAAAGTCCAATTAGGTGACTGCATTATGGGTGTTGAGGTAAGCTTGCCAATTAGCATTTTAAAGGCCTCTTGACAAGCTTGTATCCAATCAAATGGGGCATCTTTAACTAAGTGGTCACATAATGGTCTAGATATGGTGGAAAAATTTTGTATGAACCTCCTATAAAAGCCCGCATGACCAAGAAAGGATCTCACATCCTTTATTGTCCTAGGTTTAGGCAACTTCGTGTTAGAAATCACCTTGACAAGATGCCCAGGTGGTGATCTTTCAAACACTCAAGTCTTGAATGACTTGTAGAAAGAATTTTAGCAATCGAACACAAGAACAGAAAATCAAAGAAAGAAAGAAGACAAGTAATTTGTTATCGAGGTTCGGCAATGTGCCTACGTCCCCGTGAGTTTCTCCGAACTCTCTGCACTATCTCAATGGTTCTTACAAAGTTATAGCAATCCCCTTCAAGAATCCAAGTTCTTGAAGAAACAAGAAGAGAAGGAAGAAGACGAGAACTCAACAATGTTCTCTAATCTAATCTGGACTCTCTCTATCTTATTACAACCAGCCTCACTACAAGAGTCCCTCTTGTGTTTATGTCTCTCTACACAATTATCTCTTAGTGTTTATAATGATCTCACAATGTCACAAAACTCTCTTGTATGTGTGTTTTTGTATCTTGTATTATCTTATGAAATGAGGCCTTGAGAACCCCTTTTATAGCCTCTTAATTCTTGGACATTCTTGTGAGTCATTATCCTCCCTTTGATCATGTTCTTCCTTTATTCTCAGCCCTACATCACTCTCCAAGTGATGCTGTGCATTTTGGTGTGGTGCCACATGATTAGAGAGGTCTTATGCATGCTGGATCATGTGTGCAGCCATGTGCTATGTGCTGCGGCGTGACCTGATGCTGCAGCCTCCTGATGCTGTGCGCACACCTCCTGCCTGTGGGCAGAAACTTCCACAGCAGTGTGCCTGACCTTCCCATGCTCAAAATTGAAGCACACACATGTGTGCAACCTTATAACTTGCTGAACTTTGATATCCCACAATTGGTTTGGACATTAACCAAAATTAGACCATGTTTGGACATGTTTGAAACTTAGGTAAATAACAACAATCTCTACCTTTGTCTAAGTGTTCAAAAAAAACAAAACCTGAACCATTGTGCAGAAAGCTTCGGGATCCAAAATCATATTGAGTTACCAATTAACCAACTCCAATCCTAAGTAATTTAAGGCAATGATTGAACTTACTTAGAGGTAAGACTTTAGTACCTAAGTCAGCAGGATTTTCTTCCGTGGCAACCTTGTCCACATGGATGCATCCTTTCGTAACATTTTTCCGAATGAAATGATACCGAACATCCATGTGTTTTTTCCTCTCATAGAACACTGGATTTTTACACAAGTGCAAGGCACTTTGACTATCTGAAAATACCACAACCTGCTCATCCAGTACTTTCAACTCTTCAAGCAACCCTTTGCACCACATAGCTTCCTTGATAGCCTCCGTAGCAGCTATGTACTCAGCCTCGGTTGTTGAGAGTGCTACCACTGGCTGCAACTGAGCCTTCCAACTTACACAACATCTGTTTAAGTTGAAGAAGTAAGAGGTAATCGATCTCCTTTTATCCCGGTCTGCTCCATAGTCCGAATCTGCAAACCCTTCAAGGTAGATTGCATTACCCCTCTTCTCATACACCAGCCCTACTTCTGGGCTTCCCTTCAAATACCTCAGCAACCACTTCATCCCAAGTCAATGCTCCTTTTCGGGATTACTCATAAACCTGCTGAGAACACTCATTGCATGAGCAATGTTTGGTCTAGTGCTCACCATGGTGTACATAACAGAACCAACAGCACTAGAGTAAGAGACTTTCTCCATTTCCTTCTTCTCCGCCTCCGATCTTGGACATTGATCGCTGGAGAATTTGAAATGACCAGTAAGTGGAACCTTCACTGGTTTGCTATCTTCCATAAAGAATTTAGATATCATCTTCTCTATGTAGGAAGTTTGAGAGATTTTCAATCTGTTTCTCTCCCTTTCCCGGATGATACACATCCCAAGGATCTTCTTTGCATGGCCAAGATCCTTCATCTCAAACTCTTCACTGAGTTGAGCCTTTAATTTCTTTATCCTCTCCATGCTGCTCCCAACCAGTAGCATGTCATCAACATAAATGAGGATAATAACCATCTCCTCAATCTTCTGCCCCTTATAGTACAAGCAAGAATCATAGCTGCTCCTCATGAAACCCAAGCTGATTACAAAGGAATCAAACCTCTTGTTTCATTGCCGAGGTGATTGCTTCAGGCCATAGAGAGACTTCTTCAATTTGCACACTAGCTCTCCCTACCTTCCTTCCTCATAACCTTCGGGTTGCCTCATGAAAATGGTCTTATCGAGCTCTCCATGCAAGAATGCAGTCTTCACATCCATTTGCTCGATTTCCCAATCAAATTGGACCACTAATGCTAACATTATCCATATTGTCTTGTACTTTACAACCAGTGAGAAGATTTCGGTGAAATCTATGCCTTCTTTTTGTGTGAACCCCTTTGCCACCAGCCTGGCCTTATATCGGACTTCATCCCCCGGAGTATTCCTTTATTTGATCTTGTAGAGCCACCTACAATCCACCACTCTCTGTTTTTCTGGTTTTGGAACCAGCTCCCAAGAGTTGTTCTTCATCAAAGAATCTGTAGCTCGAGGTTTCAACCCAAGAGAGGGGGGTGAATTGGGTTTTTAAAAACTTTTGCGGAATTTATACAAGTTTATAAAAACTGATAAGCAACAAATAATTAATACAAGTAATAAGCTGTAAATAAAGAGTTTAAGGAAAGAGGATGCAAACACAGTTATAGTGGTTCGACAATATCGGATTCGTTCCGACCCTACGTCCACTCTCTTCAAGGAACTCCTTGAAATAATCCACTAAGAAAACTTAGTCGCACAACTTAGCCGGGTGTTGTACAAACCGTACACAAGCAATTTACAGGAATTGCTTAAACCAAAAAATCCCCTTCCTTTCGGAAGTTTCCCCTTCCTTTCGGAAGTAATCCCTTTACAAAGATGGTGTAAAGTAAAAGGTAGAGAGACAGCAAATGAAAGCTTTTTACAACAGAAATGTCTCTCTTTCAAAGTAAAGCTTGAAGAAATGGCTCAACAAGATTATTTCAAAGCTTTTTGTGTTTCAAGAGTATAAAAACTTGATTATATGAGATCAACTCTTTTTGAATATGTGCTGCTTGTTGTTGAATGCTTTGTTGAATGGGTTTATATAGCAATCAATTAATATGGCCGTTTTGGACTTTAATTTGAAAAAGATTTACTTTAAAACATTCAGATTTGGAGTCCAACGGTCATATTTTCGGATTACCAGTCGACTGGGTCGAGATGCCAGTCGACTGGGTCGAGATACCAGTCGACTGGGTTCACTTGAAAAATACTCGTTTTCAGACCTTCTGGGTATCCAGTCGACTGGTATATATCATCCAGTCGACTGGGGACTTTCTGTCCATTTTACCAGTCGACTGGGTTGATTCATCCAGTCAACTGGAAACTTACTGGTCAAAGTACCAGTCGACTGGGTTGTTTCATCCAGTCGACTAGGTACCTTCTGACCTATACACCAGTCGACTGGTATATGTACCCAGTCGACTGGGTTGTTTTCCAACCCTGTTTTTCTTCTGTTTTTCATTAAAAACATTTAAAAATAATGGTTTTAGAAAAACCTTTTGTGTTTGAGCCATTGAATAAGCTAATACAATGTATGAGTGAGACTTACATTGGTTCTAAACCTTAAGACCTATACTAGATCTTCAGCCTTCACTTGATACTTGATTTGGTTCGAGTTTTTGCACTTTGTTCCTTGGTTGAATGTGTTTGATCCTTAATACAACTTAGTTTAAACATGTTAGTTAAATAATAGTTGTGTTTTGCCATCATTAAAATATGGGCGAGGGTCAACAATCTCTCCCTTTTTGATGATGACAAAACTAATAATGTAAAAACAGTTTTAAAAACTAAGTGTTAAGATTTTACAAAAATTTGGACAGAGTCTCCTCTGTTTTTCGAGTAAAACCACCCTGTAAACAAGCAAACACAGTTTATATTTCTTTCAACCAATCCAGAATTAAACTCAACCAATCAATAAACATTTTTACAAAGATATGGAGCAAAGCTCCCCCTAAATCAATGCATTGGTTGCGTTTTACTTAGATTTTCTCGTTTTTCTCATTTTTCTCCCCCGTTTTGACAATAGTAACCAAAGGGGGCATAACATAAAAAATAAGCTAGTTAGCTAATACAGTCAAATAGATTATAAGAAAACAAAGTTGTATGCGAAGATTTGGCTTCATTCGAATTTCGGAAGCCTACCCGGGAAGAACCGGAAGTTTTCAAGCGTATAAGCATTTTATAGCAGTTTTAGTGACCAAACAGAGTTTTAAAACAGTACTAACATATCACAAATAGTGTAAATAAATGCAAAAAATATGGTTAATAGTAATATATCATCATAGAGAAAAAGTTAATACAATCAGGGCTTCTCAGAGCCATAACTAAGAAGAAAAAAAATAGTACATGAGATGTCCGTGCTATATGATAAGAACTAGAAAACCGCTAAGTGCTAACAAAGGATAGAGACTCAAGGTGCGAGGGAGTCTGAGCTGTCACGAAGAAGTTCCCTAATCTCAGCTAGGGAACCTTCTGTGTGCTCTTGATGTAACTCGAAGTCGTCCCGTAGGTGGTCTATGGAGGAGCTCAGTCTCGGGTAATCAAACTGCATGGACTGAAAACCAGACTCCATCGTCATCTGGAGACTTGTGATAGCTCGTAGGATGTCACCGTAACCAGTCTGACCAGTACTCGAGTCACCAATGGGAGGTGCTCGGGTATCCGTCCCCATCTCAGCAGCCGTATTAGCATCCTTATCACTGTCGCTCGCATCCTCTTGGATTCTTAGGCGCTTTCCGGCCTTCAGATAGAGGAATCCATCACGAACAGTACATCCCATCTTCTTCAGAGATGAGATGTTGATGATGTTCGTCAATCCGATATCCTGAGCCTCAGAGGCAGGCAAAGGTACCCGGAAGTGCTGAAGGATGAGTGTAATGAGCATCCCATAAGGAAGACACCCGGAGTCATTTGCTTCGCCGTTTATCATGTTGGCGAGCAGCAGAGGATATATATTGAAGTGGTGCCCAGATTTTAGGCACCAAATCAATACCGTATCTATTTTAGATAGATACCCTCGACTCCCGAGTCTCGGGTGGATGGTCTAACTGATAATCAACTGAAACATCTTTGAGTCGAGGGGCAAGTCACTACATGTGTGAAATGTAGTGGGTCTGTACACATAGTTAGGGTCGCCCTTGACTATCCGACAGGCCTCCTCAACTTCAAAGTTGTCTGGCCATCCATCCAGACTCCATTGAACCCCCCTTATAGGGATTCTCAGAATGCTCATCAAGAGGTCAGTGTTGACCTCAAACTCCACACCGTTAACTCTGGTTCTGAATCTCAGAGCCAGAGGACTGGGTTTCACCAAGTTCATATAGAACTGGTGAATCAGTCGCGGGTAATATTTTTCATGAATTCTGACCAGTGGGGTCAGATTTATTGCCTCAAATGCTGGTAGAATATCAAAATAACCATGGCGAATAGAGTCGAAATCAACGACTCTACCCATCATGATTTTCTTGTGACGGATTATAGAATTATAGCTCTTGTGAGCCGCTGGGCTGTAAAACAGAGTCTGTTCCAACTCTGTTCTGGGCTCCTTGTTGGATGACCCTGCTGCTCCCTTCCCTTTCGACTCCGAAACCGAAGGTTTTGAAGACCTTGGCTTTTTAGGCGCATTAGGTCCACTTGTTGTGAGTTTAATACGGATTTTGTCACTCATTTTGGAGAAATCTGGAGTTTTTGGAAAAAAGTGATTTTGGTGAAAATGACAGATTTTAACCGTAGAAAGTTAAAAATCTCTTTAGGAATGTGTAGATCGGTGTGTTTAGAAGGGATTTGGATGGTTTTTGGATCAAAAAGATGAATTTTTCTATAGAGAGAAAGCTTGGGCTCTTTGAAAATGGCGTAAAAAATGGCGAAAATGAACAGTCCCTTTTATAGAATCGTGATACCAGTCAACTGGGGTCGATATACCAGTCGACTGGGTCCCTTTGAAAAGATGAACAGTTTCTTTACCAGTCGACTGGGTAAACGTACCAGTCGACTGGGTAAACTGACAGAGAGTTACCAGTCAACTGGGCTATCTTTACCAGTCGACTGGGAGGACAAGGGGTATTCAAAAAATTGGCTCCAAACAGGATTTGATCTTATAGACGACTGGAGAAGACTTACCAGTCGTCTGGAAGCTTTGACAGAGAGTTACCAGTCAACTGGGTCAAAATTACCAGTCAACTGGAAGATCAGGCAGAGACTTACCAGTCGACTGGAGCACATTTATCAGTCGACTGGACCCTTAGTAAAATTTCCAGTCCTGAATCTTTTTAGCACGATTTTGTTTGTCTATGACATTTTTGAGTGAGGGGAATAATTAAACATGGATTAATACTCTATCACTCAATGTCAAACATGCAAATGATGAAATGAGATGCAATCAAACATTCAGTTTATCAAAATCAAGCAATCCCATCAACATTCTAATCTTACAAAAACTAGCTTCACTTAAGGGTTTTGTAAGAATATCAGCTATTTGATCTTCTGAATGTATGAATTCTAATCTTATATCACTTTTTTGAGTGTGATCTCTTAGGAAATGATGTCTAATCTCTATATGCTTGGTTCTAGAGTGTTGAATATGATTTTTGGTTAGGTTGATGGCACTAGTATTATCACAAAATATAGGAATATTTTTGAGACTCATGCCATAGTCTTCTAGTTATTGTTTCATCCATAGTACTTGGGCACAACAACTGCCAGCTGCTACATATTCCGCCTCAGCGGTTGATAGTGCAACTGAATTCTGTTTCTTGGAGAACCAAGAAGTTAACATAGCACCTAAGAATTGGCATGTTCCACTTGTGCTTTTTCTATCTAACCTACATCCAGCAAAATCAGCATCCGAATATCCTACTAGCTCAAAAGATGATTCTCTAGAA
Organism: Bretschneidera sinensis; assembly: GCA_023935145.1. Lineage (NCBI taxonomy): Eukaryota > Viridiplantae > Streptophyta > Magnoliopsida > Brassicales > Akaniaceae > Bretschneidera > Bretschneidera sinensis. The sequence goes on along the minus strand of CM043703.1, from coordinate 65,223,144 downwards.
TACCATAATCCTATGGTCTGGGTCCCTTGTAGATATCTAAGGATTCTTTTTACTGCAACTACGTGTGATTCCTTAGGATTAGATTGAAATCTAGCACACATGCATACACTGAACATTATATCAGGTCTACTTGTAGTCAAGTACAGTAAAGCACCTATCATGCTTCTATAATATTTAGAATCTACAGTTTTACCTCCTTCATCAAGATCAAGTTTGGTGGTTGTGCTCATAGGCGTTCCAATTGGCTTTGAGCTTTCCATCCCGAACCTTTTTAGTAGATCTTTGATGTACTTTTGTTGATTGATGAAGATACCTCCTTTTAGTTGCTTGATTTGCAGTCCAAAGAAGTAGGTAAGTTCTCCCATCATGCTCATTTCAAATTCACCTTGCATGCACTTTGCAAACTCTTGACACATAGATTCATTAGTAGCACCAAATATAATATCATCAACATATATTTGAACTATCAAAGTGTCATTTTTGTGAGTTTTTGTGAAGAGAGTTGTATCTATTCTACCTCTTACAAAATCATTATCAATCAAAAATTTACTTAGTCTTTCATACCATGCCCTTGGAGCTTGCTTCAACCCATATAGAGCTTTAGAAAGTTTATAGACATGATTTGGAAGACTTTGATTTTCAAATCCATGAGGTTGTTCAACATAAACCTCTTCTTCTATAAAGCCATTTAAAAAGGCACTTTTCACATCCATTTGAAATAGCTTGAATTTATTAAAGCATGCAAAGGCTAATAACATTCGAATAGCTTCTAATCTAGCTACGGGAGCATAGGTTTCATCAAAATCTATTCCTTCCTCTTGGTTATATCCCTTAGCAACTAGTCTAGCCTTATTCTAGTTACTATACCATTTTCATCCATTTTATTTCTATATACCCATATAGTTCCAATAATTGAATGATCTTTAGGTCTTGGAACTAGTTCCCAAACATTATTTCTCTCAAATTGATTTATCTCTTCCTACATTGCAATTATCCAATCATTATCTTTTTCAGCTTCTATAAATGTCTTAGGTTCTACTTGAGACAAATAAGCTACAAAATTGCAAATATTTCTAATGGAAGAGCGAGTTCTTACCCCTTGTGAAGGATCACCAATTACTTGATCAATTGGATGATGATTTACATACCTCCAATCCTTGGGTAGATTTTCCTCTTGTTGACTTGAGGATGGTTGGTCTAAATTTGGAGTTGCCATCCCTTCATTTGTTTGAGAAGAACTCACTTTTGGGTCAACAATGGGAGTAGGAGTTTCCATTCTTGGAATAAAATCTGCATCATCTTTAAAGGAAACTTCTCCACTACTCATTGGGTTAGATTCATCAATAGTTACATGCACAGATTCTTCTACTACTAGAGTTCTCTTATTGAAAACTCTATAAGCCTTACTAGTAGTTGAATATCCTAAAAATATTCCTTCATCGGTCTTGGAATCAATTTTACCCAAGTTAATTTTATTGTTATTTAAGATGAAGCACTTACTACCAAAGGCACGAAAATAGGAAATATTGGGCTTTCTCCCTTTCCATAGTTCATATGGTGTTTTATCAAGCAAGGGCCTTATCAAAATTCTATTTAAAATATAGCAAGAAGTATTCACGGCTTCAGCCCAAAAATATTTTGGTAAATTATTTTCACAAACCATTGTTCTTGAAAATTCTTCTAGAACTCTATTTTTCCTCTCAACAACTCCATTTTGTTGAGGAGTTCTAGGAGCTGAAAAGTTGTGATTAATTCCATTTTCATCACAAAATTTTGAAAAGCTTTGATTTTCAAATTCTTTGCCATGATCACTTCTTATGCTTGAAATACAAATTCCATTTTCATTTTGTACCTTTTTGCAAAACTTTTCAAATCCTTTGAAAGCTTCATCCTTATAAGCAATAAAAATAACAAAGGTATATCTTGAATAGTCATCAACAATAACAAGAGCATATTGATGGCCACCTAGACTAATGGTACTAATTGGACCAAATAAGTCCATATGCAAAAGTTCCAAAGGTCTAGTAGTTGAGACTACATTTTTTGCTTTAAAAGATATCCTAGATTGTTTTCCCATTTGACAAGCATTGCAAATTTTGTCTTTCTCAAAATTGATTTTAGGAAGACCAATAACTAAATCTTTTCTTGAAACAATTTTTAGCAAATTCATGTTTACATGACCAAGCCTTCTATTCCATAGCCATTGATTTTCACTAAAAGCAGGAAAACATTTTTCATTATCGGAATGCAAGGATTTCAAATCCATTATATAGACATTTTCATGTCTATGGCCAATGAATTTGATCTTGTTGCTCTTGATGTCTATAACTAGACAATGAGAGGTCTCAAATGTGACTTTATATCCTTTGTCACATAACTGACTAATGCTAAGTAAATTTGGCTTAAGGCCTTGTACTAGCAATACATTATCTAAAGTTGAGAAATCATTACCAACTTTTCCATGCCCGATGATCTTTATTTTAGTATTGTCTCCAATGGTCACAAGTCCACCATCTCTTAGAGTTAGCTCCTTGAATACACTTTTATCATCGGTCATATGCTTCGAGCAACCGCTATCAAGGTACCAACAGTTACCTTTCTCTTTGGTGTGAAGACAAATCTACATCACACAAGGATATACGATAGCACTTTTAGGTACCCAAAATTTCTTGGGTCCTTTGGGGTTAGTCCTAGAAAATATGGTTCCTTTTGGGACCCATACTTTCTTAATATGAGGTGCTCTATGAACAAGTTGATGATGCACAGTCCTAGCATGATAGTCATAGAAATTTCTAGGATGTCTTACATGTGAATTCCTATAAACCTTAGGATAATAGTTCCTAGGATACATGTTTCTATGGTAAAGAGTATGAAAATTCATGTCATTTCTATAAAGAGTATGATGATTCATTCTAGGATACCCATGATGATAATTCCTAGGATGAGCATGAGCAGAATGCATTCTTTGATTATACACATTGTTCCTAGAATGAGCATGATAATGATTTCTAGGATGTGTATTAGTATTTCTAGAATGAGCATACATATAAGCATGAGTATTTTTAGAATGCTTCAATTTAGTATGATCATTTAAGTTTCTAGACTTCCTAGCATTTATCGAGGGAGTGCTTTTAACAATGCTAGGAGCTTTTGAAGTAGAAGCTCCATCTACACAAGAGGCTTTCATGAATAAGCTCTCTTTTGTTTTTTGTTTTCCCAATGGAGAATATCCTACACCAAATTTTCCTCCACTTAATCTTTGGGAAGAAAGCACTTCATCAAGTTTTTCTTTACCAAGCACAAGTCTAGATATAGTGCTGTTTAATTCAGAAATTTTATTTTTCAAATTCTCATTTTCATCTTTACGAAAATTTTGAGACGAATTATACAGTACAGATGATAATTTTTCTTTTTCTTCTCTAAGAACTATCATTTCTTTAGAAAGAGATGATACTTCTTTCTTAAGAACAGAATTTCTAGAATCAAATTTCTTTAATTCTTCATGCGTTTCATTTATGACTTCTAGCAGTTCTTCACTACTAGTAACAATATTATTTTTTGAAGAGGGAGAAGATGTTACCTCACTTTCATCATCGATTGCCATCAAACAAAGGTTGGCAATTTCTTCGTATCCGATTTCTTTGTCTGATGACTCATCTTCTTTGTCATCGCTCCAAGTAGTTGCTACCATAGCTTTCTTCTTGAAGCCCTTGTATGGTTTGCTTGAAACCGGAAAGTCAGCTTTTATATGTCCTGGCTTCTTGCAGCCATAGCACATAAGTGGTTCCCTTTTTGAGGTGGGATCCTTTGAGTAAGGTTTCTTGCTTTTCTTCAAGAACCTATGGAATCGTCTAGTGATTAAAGCCATTTCACCATCCTCTTCACTGCTCTCTGCTTCTTGTTCTAATTCCTTTTCTTTGTTGCTCGTAGAAGCTTTGAGAGCTTTTTCTTCTTCTCATCATCATTGACGATGGGAGTCATTTCTTCCATCTTGTATGTCAATAATGACCCAAGCAGCGTCTCAACATCAAGCTTGTCAAGATTTTTGGCCTCCTGAATGGCTGTCCTCTTTGGTTTCCATTCTGGTGGCAGAGATCTTAAGATTTTTCTGGTTAGTTCAACTTCCTCAATATTCTTGCCAAGCAATTTTAAACCATTTATAATAGTAGTGAATCGTGAGTGCATTTCGGAAATGGTTTTGTTAGGAGACATCTTAAAAGATTCATACTCAGAAATTAGCATGTAAATTTTAGACTTTTTTACTTCACTTGTTCCTTCATATATGACTTGCAATTTATCCCATATTTCTTTAGCAAAAACACATGCAGATATTTTGTTATATTCAGAAATATCTAATGCACAATGTAGCATGCTTGTTGCTCTGCTATTGAGAGACATCGTTCTACAATCCTCGTCAGTAAATTCAGTTTTGAGTTTAGGCATTGTATGAAGAGTCTCTCCAATAACTATTTCTTTTGAGGGAATTTTAGGTCCCTCTTCTATAATTCTCCATAGATTGTAATCTTGTCCTTCGACGAAGATTTTCATTCTATTTTTCCAATAGTTATAATTTGAGCCATTGAACAATGGTGGTCTAGTATAAGAGTGTCCCTCAGAGTAGCTATTTGCTGCCATTGGATCAACTCTAGGATTTTATGCCTAATAAAGAGAACGAGGCTCTGATACCAATTGTAGCTCGAGGTTTCAACCCAAGAGGGGGGTTGAATTGGGTTTTTAAAAACTTTTGCGGAATTTATACAAGTTTATAAAAACTGATAAGCAACAAATAATTAATACAAGTAATAAGCTGTAAATAAAGAGTTTAAGGAAAGAGGATGCAAACACAGTTATAGTTGTTCGGCAATATCGGATTCGTTTCGACCCTACGTCCACTCTCTTCAAGGAACTCCTTGAAGTAATCCACTAAGAAAACTTAGTCGCACAACTTAGCTGGGTGTTGTAGAAACCGTACACAAGCAATTTACAGGAATTGCTTAAACCGAAAAATCCCCTTCCTTTCGGAAGTTTCCCCTTCCTTTCGGAAGTAATCCCTTTACAAAGATGGTGTAAAGTAAAAGGTAGAGAGACAGCAAATGAAAGCTTTTTACAACAGAAATGTCTCTCTTTCAAAGTAAAGCTTGAAGAAATGGCTCAACAAGATTATTTCAAAGCTTTTTGTGTTTCAAGAGTATAAAAACTTGATTATATGAGATCAACTCTTTTTGAATATGTGCTGTTTGTTGTTGAATGCTTTGCTGAATGGGTTTATATAGCAATCAATTAATATGGCCGTTTTGGACTTTAATTTGAAAAAGATTTACTTTAAAACGTTCAGATTTGGAGTCCAACGGTCATATTTTTGAATTACCAGTCGACTGGGTCGAGATACCAGTCGACTGGGTTCACTTGAAAAATACTCGTTTTCAGACCTTCTGGGTATCCAGTCGACTGGTATATATCATCCAGTAGACTGGAGACTTTCTGTCCATTTTATCAGTCGACTGGGTTGATTCATCCAGTCGACTGGAAACTTACTGGTCAAAGTACCAGTCGACTGGGTTGTTTCATCCAGTCGACTGGGTACCTTCTGACCTATATACCAGTCGACTGGTATATGTACCCAGTCGACTGGGTTATTTTCCAACCCAGTTTTTCTTCTGTTTTTCATTAAAAACATTTAAAAATAATGGTTTTAGAAAAACCTTTTGTGTTTGAGCCATTGAACAAGCTAATACAATGTATGAGTGAGACTTACATTGGTTCTAAACCTTAAGACCTATACTAGATCTTCAGTCTTCATTTGATACTTGATTTGGTTCGAGTTTTTGCACTTTGTTCCTTGGTTGAATGTGTTTGATCCTTAATACAACTTAGTTTAAACATGTTAGTTAAATAACAGTTGTGTTTTGCCATCATTAAAATACGGGCGAGGGTCAACAGAATCCATTTCTTCCTCCATAGCCAGCTACCACTTTGACGAATCCTTACACTCTATGGCATCCGTGTAAGTTTCTGGTTCAGCCATCCCTCCTTCTATCCAAGGAGCTGCTGCATCTACAGCATTTGCAAAACCATATCTCAAGGGTGGTCTAACCACTCTTTTTTCCCAGTCTCTTATGAGCTGGTAGTTATTTACTGCATCAACCACTTCTTGTTCAGCCTCTTCTTGAGTTTCTTGAGCTTCTTGGCCTTCTTCCAAAGGCTCTACCTGGTCCAAACGCTCTTGTCTCCTCTGCTCTACCTGAACCGAGTGCTTCTTGATGCGATGCTCAATAATTTCTGAATTGGTTTGCTCACTAGCCCCTGCAGGGTTAGTTTTCTCCAAGTAGGGAAATAATAATTCATTAAAGACAACATCCCTACTTATAATCAGTTTCATGCCCTTCTTTTCTAAGGACCACAACCTATATCCCTTAACCCCATCACCATATCCTAGAAATACACATTTTCTATACCTAGGGTCAAGTTTATCCTCCTTTTGGTGTGCATATGCTGCACATCCAAAAGTCCTAAGGTTGCTTAATTTAGGGGGTTTTCCACTCCACATCTCCATGGGAGTCTTGAGCTCTATTACTCTAGAGGGTGATCTATTCACCAAGTATGCAGCTGTAGCTACAGCTTCTCCCCAAAAATATTTTGGTAACCCGGATCCTATTAGCATGCACCTAACTTTTTCCATAAGGGTTCGATTCATTCTTTCAGCAACTCCATTTTGCTGGGGTGTTTTTACAACCGTCCTATGTCTTAGAATGCCATTTAATTCACAGAATTTATCAAAATCCTTATTGCAAAATTCTAAGTCATTATCGGTTCTTAAAGCTTTAACTACCCTACCAGTTTGGGTTTCCAACAATTTCTTCCACGCAACAAATTTATTCAAGGCATCCGATTTATTCCTAAGCAAATAAATCCACACTCTTCTTGAATAATCATCAATTAAAGACAGAAAGTAAAAGTTACCTCCCTGTGTTGGTGTTCTTGCTGGTCCCCAAAGGTTCGAATGAATGTAATCAAAAATCCCCTTAGACTTGTGCACTCCGGTGTTGCTTCCCAAGAATGCAACTCTCATAGAAATCCAGTTTTTCTACTTTGTCACCACCAAGTAGACCTTCCTTGCTAAGCACTTGTAGGCCTTTTTCGCTCATGTGTCCCAAACGAGTGTGCCAAAGGGCTGCCTTATCCAGCTCAGCCATCAAGCTTGTTGCTTGATCATTGATTTCTGTTTCTCTGATCATCTCATAGAGTCCATCGTTTCTTGCTGCCTTGATCACTACCAAAGATCCCTTGGCCACCTTGATCTTTCCTCCCTCTAATTTGCATGTGTACCCCATGGAGTCCAGCTGCCCCAATTAGATCAAGTTCCTCTTCAAATCTGGAAGATATCTTATATTTTGCAGCAGCCTTATGACTCCATCAAACATCCTCAATTGGATGTCTCCAATCCCTCTCACTTGGCAAGAATTGTCATTCCCCAAGAAGACTCTTCCCTCATTGATCTCCTTGAAATTCTTGAACCATTCTTTGTGAGGGCACATATGATAGGTGCACCCAGAGTCAAGAATCCACTTTCCACTGCCTTGCCTCCTGCTCACATTTGAGCATGCAACAAGAACATCATCTTGCTGTTCTCCTTTGGCAACCGAAGCCTCTCCATTGTTGGTATGACTTCTCCTCTCATCCCATAACCTCTTCTTGCAATCTTTCTTGAAATGGCCTTCCTTGTTGCAGTAGAAGCATCTCTTCCTCCTCCATATCTTGTCTTGGAGTGAGATCTCCCATGGCTCTGCCCTCTACCTCTTGATTTCTCCCGGTAGCTGTCATGAGTGCTACTGCCATTCCGAGCTACTGGCCTTCCTCTTACGAACAACCCTTCACCACTTGATGCCTCCTTCATCTTGGCTTTGAAATCATGTGCCCTTATGGCATTGATCACAATCTCCTTTGTCAAACTATCTCTCCCTTACTCAATTTCATTAATCAAATTATCAAAGCAATCAGGAAGTGAATTTAACAAAATAACAGCCAATTGTTCATCCGGAAAAGAAATGCTACAGCTATTCAAATCTTGAACTAGCTTATTAAAGACATCAAGATTATCTTGCAACTCCTTACTAGGGTCCATTTTAAAAGCAAAGATTCTTTTAAGAAGATAAATTTTGTTAGGAAGAGTTTTGGTAAGAAACAACTCATCTAATTTCTTCCATATGACAGCCGGATCCTCCGAGTCTCCACACTCCCTTGTGATACTATCCGACATGTGCAAGAAAATGGTGTTGTAGGCCATCTTCTTCATCTCAGTCCGTTGGTCCTCCGTGACACTTGCTGGAAAAGCATCATCTTCTCCAATAGCCAAGTCCACTTTCTGCTGCATTAGAACCGCCTTGATCTTCCGCTTCCATAGGGTAAAGTCCCCCTTTCCATCAAACTTCTCCACACAGAAATTTGAAGCCATCTTTTGCGGACAAGATCCCAAATTTGTGCACTAACCACAACTACTTTCTTCGACCTCAAGAACACAGATTGAAGATGGATCTTTAAGACCGTTCTTGAATCAACCTTCAAGAACACGACCGAATCTTGATCTTTACAGCGTTCTTGAATCACCCAAGAAGTTTGATCTTTGATTCTTGGAGTCTTGGCTCCGTACCTTCTACTTCTTATTCCGATAACCAGCTGTTGTGCTCTGATACCACTGTTGGAAATCACCTTAACAAGATGCCCAAGTGGTGATCTTCTAAACACCCAAGTCTTGAATGACATGTAGAAAGAATTTCAGTAATCGAACACAAGAACAGAAAATCAAAGAAAGAAAGAAGACAAGTAATTTGTTGTCGAGGTTCGGCAATGTACCTACGTCCCCATGAGTTCCTCCGAACTTTCTGCACTATCTCAATGGTTCTTACAAAGTTACAGCAATCCCCTTCAAGAATCCAAGTTCTTGAAGAAATAAGAAGAGAAGGAAGAAGATGAGAACTCAACAATGTTCTCTAATCTAATCTAGACTCTCTCTATCTTATTACAACCAGCCTCACTACAAGAGTCCCTCTTGTGTTTATGTCTCTCTACACAATTCTCTCTTAGTGTTTACAATGATCTCACAATGTCACAAAACTCTCTTGTATGTGTGTTTTTGTATCTTGTATTATCTTATGAAATGAGGCATTGAGAACCCCTTTTATAGCCTCTTAATTCTTGGCCATTCTTGTGAGTCATTATCCTCCCTTTGATCATGTTCTTCCTTTAATCTCAGCCCTACATCACTCTCCAAGTGATGTTGTGCATTTTAGTGCGGTGCACACATGATTGGAGAGGTCTTATGCATGCTGGATCATGTGTGCAGCCATGTGCTGTGTGCTGCGGCGTGACCTGACGCTGCAGCCTCCTGATGCTATGCGCACACCTCCTACTTGTGGGAAGAAACTTCCACAGTAGTGTGCCTGACCTTCCCATGCTCAAAATTGAAGCACACGCATGTGTGCAACCTTATAACTTGCTAAACTTTGATATCCCATAATTGGTTTAGACATTAACCAACCTTAGACCATGTTTGGACATGTTTGAAACTTAGGCAAATAACAACACTTAGAGATTAATTCAATCTTAGATTGATCAACCTCTATCCCCCTAGAAGAAATAATATGCCCTAAGAAAAAACCTGAAGGTACCATAAAATGACATTTTTCCCAATTCAAAACTAATTCCTTCTCCTCATAACGAGTCAATACCCTCTCTAAATTTAATAAACATACATCTAAAGAAGATCCAGAAATAGTCAAGTCATCCATAAAAACTTTCATGCAATTTTCAACCATGTCACTAAAAATGCTCATCATGCAACGGTGAAAAGTAGCAGGTGCATTACACAATCCAAATGGCATTCTACGAAAAGCATAAGTACCAAAAGGACAAGTGAAACTGGTTTTATCTTGGTCTTCTAATGCCATTTCAATTTGATAATAACCAGAATAACCATCCAAGAAATAATAGAAAGGATGGCCAGCAACACGCTCAAGAATTTGATCAATAAAAGTTAGGGGAAAATGGTATTTCCGGGTGGCAGCATTCAATTTTTTGTAATCAATGCACATCCGCCACCCAGTCATAAGTTTTGTAGAGACTAACTCTCCCAGGTCATTCTTCACCATAGTAATAACTGACTTTTTAGGAATGACCTGTGTAGGACTTACCTATTTACTATCAGCAATAGGATATATGATTCCCGCATGCAATAGTTTCAACAATTCATTCTTCACCACTTCTTTCATAGTGGGATTAAGCCTACGCTAAGGGTCTCTACGAGGGCCAATTCCTTCCTCCAAATTCATTTTATGAGAATAGACCAGGGGACTAACACCTTTTATATCAGCCATGCTCCAACCTAGGGCTAACTTATGCTCACTTAGGGTCTGAATTAATTTCTCACCTTGCGACTCAGACAATTCAGATGAGATAATAATAGGAAAAATATCACCTGGACCAAGGAAAACATGCTTTAAACCTTTAGGCAGAGGCTTCAATTCAACTTTGGGTGTTTCCACACTTGAGGGAATTTGTTTTCACTTCTCTCAAGAAACTCCTCAAACTTTGGTTTCCATGCCCGAGTGCCATAATCCTGAGTTCTATCAAAAATAGCACAAATATCAATTACATCAGATGGATCATTGATATAATCAAACTTAGAATTAATAAGAAAATACTCAAGGGGATCAAAATCATGAGCTATAGAAACTCCCCTATCGATGAGTGACTCAATCATATATATCTGGTGGCTCTCGTCATCATCTTCTAGTTGTTTTGCAATATTGAATATGTTCACCTCGAGGGTCATGTTTCCAAAGGATAACTTCATGAGCCCATTCCTGCAATTAATAAGAGCATTTGGCAGTGGCAAGGAACGGCCTACCTAAAATCAAATGAATTTTAGAGGTAGTATCAACAGCAGAGCTAGTGTCAAGGATAAGGAAATCAACAGGATAATAAAATTTGTCAATTTTAATCAGAACATCCTCTACCATACGCTGGGGTACTTTGACTGAATGGTCAGCCAATTGCAATACCACAGCGGTTGGTTTGATTTCTCCTAACCCCAACTGCAAATAAATAGAAAATGGGATTAGATTCACACTAGCTCCTAAATCTAGCAATGCTTGCCCAACCTCATGATTTCCAATGCTGCATGCAATGGTTGGACAACCAGGATCCTTGTACTTGGGAGGAATCCTCTGCTCAATTAGAGCACTAACTTGCTCTGTCAGGAATGCTCTCTTCTTCACATGGTGCTTCCTCTTAACTGTACACAAATCCTTGAGAACTTTTGCGTAAGTAGGAACTTGTTTAATCACATACAAAAGAGGAAGATTGATTTTTACTTGCCTTAGATTCTCTAGGATTTCATTTTTTGGGTCCAAACTTTGCTTGCTTGATTTTAAGGCTTGAGGGAATGGTGCTTTAACAGGACTCTTTATGACCTCAGGGTCCTTGGGCAGCTCGGCATCACTACTATCTTAACCCTTTTCCACATCCTCTAATTTGTTCATTGTTGGGATGTGTAATGACTTACCACTTCGTGTCACAATGGCATTCAGGTCTTTCAGATTCTCTTACGCTATGTGTTGACCATGGGGTGTGGACTGAGCTTGAGAAGGGAACTTACCTCACTCATTCACACTCAAGGAGCTCATCAATTTGGACACTTGGCTCCTTATCTCCTTATTTTCTTCAACAACTTGCATAATCAATGCTTCACATCTTTGGTTCGTCTTACCCTGTGCCTCAATAAAAGCATGCAAAGTGTCTTCTAAAGAACTCCTAGAAGATAAAGGTACATGATATGGTCTAAGATATGATCTAGGGGGTTGTGCAGGCGGCTGGTTTTCAAACTTCCAGCTAAAATTAGGGTGATTGCACCACCCTGGATTATAGGTATCAGAGAAGGGTGAAAAAGACTTCTTGTACATACCTTAGGTATTACATTGTTCCTTATACATCCCTCTAATATCAACAAATGTGGGACACTCCTGGGCGAGATGATCTACCCCGCCACACACAAAACATGGTCCCAAAGACTCTGCATGATTAGCCACGTGTGTTGGCATTAAGCCCTTAGTCTTTAACACATCTAGCTCCCTAGTGAGCATCTCGACCTTAGCCTTTAGGTTATCCTCTTCCCTAAGATGGTAAATTCCACCACTATTTGGGTTTCCTGCAGGTCGTGACCTATTTGTGCTTTCAGTAGCACTAGGTCCAGTCCAAGTGTGAGCTTTTTCAACAAGCTCATTGAGGTATTCTATGTCCTCATCAGGGTCTTTTTGTAAGAACTCACCATTACACATCATCTCCACAAATTGGCGCTCTCTATATATAAGTCCCTCATAAAAATAGCTCACTAAGCACCAATTCTCATACCCATGGTGAGGACACATACTCAACAACTCCTTAAATTTATCCCAAGACTGATACAAAGTCTCACTATCCTTTTGTGCAAAGGTGGAGATTTTCTTTTTTAAAGCGTTGGTCTTATGTTAGGGGAAGTATTTATTAAAGAAGACCTGAGTCGTCTCATTCCATGACCCAATAGATCGTGGTCTCAGTGACTTTAGCCAACTCTTAGCTTTATCCTTCAAAGAGAAAGGAAAGAACTTAAGTCTCACAATGTCATCAGTTGCATTTTGACTATAAAAGTCACAACTACTTCCTCAAACTCCCTAATGTGCATATATGGATTTTCATTTTCCAAGCCATGAAACGTAGGGAGTAACTGTATCATCCCTGTTTTAAAATCATGTTGGTGAGTATTAGCTGGAAACATGATGCATGATGGTGTGGCTATTCAGCTAAGATGTAAGTAGTTCTTAAGTGTCCTAGCAACATTCTCATCGAGGTTGTCAGTCATGTTAACAAAATCCTCTAAATTCTCGTTTGGGGGTGCACTATGGTTTGATCTAGGCGACGTTTCACTAACGAATATGGAAGGAGAGGGTAACTCTATTTCGGGTCCTCTAATGAATCTACCTCACGAATTTCTCGGTCTAAGCATCCACCAAAAGAATTAGAGGGCAAATGAATAAAACAGAAAGAAAAAAAAATTAGAAAATCAAAACAAAGAGCAAAGAACAATATTACCGTCTTGTCTCAAAGTTGACAATCTTTCTTAAGTTAAGCGCGTCTCTCCGGCAATGGTGCCAAAATTTGATTATGCTCAAACTAACACGCGGTTATTGTGTATAGATGAGGTGTCGATCCCACGAGGAAAAGTGAACTACATGGGCAAGTGTAAACCTTAACATGAACGATAAAAATCAAATGAAAGAATCTGAGTTTTGATAATGAAATAATTTGAGAGAGTTGTGTAAATATAATGAAGAATTCAATAAAGAAATAACAAGGTTCCGGGAATCCTTCCTAAGTTCGTTGCCTTATTCCAAACAAGCAATTGGAAAATATTCAATCACAGCATATTAACACTCTAATGTAATTGCTACAAATCACTCATTGATTTCGATTCAAGTACATATGACCTATTTTATAGATTATCAAGAAACGACAATATATCTCAATGACAATACCACAGTAATGGACAAATCTATAAAATAAATCTACCGAAATCAATCACATCCAAGAACTTGACATAAGAAGAGCTTGACTAGACTTATATGGAGGAGAAAGATGCAATCACTGGATTAAGAGTAAATCTTCTAATTCTTTACTTATTCAAAGAGTAAATCATAAACAATGTTTAACAATAAATCCTTACAGCTGAATCAAGAAGGGAAAATAAGAACAACTACACCTAGGAATTCATCCTTTTGCCTTGCTTCATGATTAGCTAGAAATTTGGCTCATGTTTGATGAAGAAGAATAATGGTAGCTCCTCTGATTCCAGGCCCCTTTTTCAGTCTCCATAATGTTCTATATATAGCTCATAAGGTTTAGGGGTATTTTGGGCTAAAAAATGTCATTAAAACGCTCCAATTAGGTCTGAAGCGGAGACAAGGGACTGCGTGCGCACCATATCTCAACCTTTCCAGGTCGCGGCGTATAGCCTTGCGTCAGAATTGGAGTGGTGCTAGAGGGCGCGACGCCTCTAGTCCAGGCCGCGGCGCACACTTGTTGGCTCAAACTTCTGAAGTTTCTGGAGGTCGTGGTGCACACCTTCTATGCTGCGGCATGGAACCCTAAAGATTTGGTTTCTCATCATTTTGTCCTTCCGCAACCACTCCTTCACTCTGATATGCATTGAAGCTTTCTGCTTTATGTGACGATAGCTTTTCCATCTCTTTTAAACCCAACATACCTAAAAATGAACCGAAATAGATCAATGATCCAAGAATGACACTTTAGAATTGTTAAGGTATAAATGTGTAATTAAACCCTAGATCAACCCTAAAATGCTAACAAATAAGTACTGTTAAGATGCATTTTGTGACTCTCATCAGGAATGGCCTTGGGTAATAAGCCAGATGCATGGGTCCTAAGCGAAAAAGAAGGTACCTACATCCATCATCTTTTTAGATACTCTAGTACCTTCGAGTACCTCCAAAACCTCAAGCCTGATCCGAGCTACTGCTACGATCACCAGTGAACCCAATCATCATAAAATAAAAAGTAATCTTATATATTAACAAAACATATCACAATATACTTCAACATTTGGGCTTCATCCTAGGAATCATCCTGGGCCTCATCATGTCCTCAACCAATGGGCCATAAGCCCTCAAGTCCTAGCACATCCAATGGGCTTTAAGCACACCAAGCTACCTCCATAATCAACTTGGGCCAAATGCCTAGAACTTTATTTCAACCAGCAAGCTTACCTATAAACAATCTGAAGAAGCCTCAGTCTAAAAGGTTCATAACATTTGGGCCTCTATTAATAGAAGAAAGAAACCTAGGAGCATAAGCGCCCACAAACATAAAACATTCTGACACCTCTGTTCCTTCAACTCTGATGAAGTATCCCCGAGCTACTTCAACTTCAGCTCAGTTTCTTCATTAGCTCTAAGGAGGTAGTCCCGAGCTACTTCGGTCTCAACTTAGTTTCTTCATCAGCTCTGAAGAGGTAACCCGAGCTACTTTGGACTTAGTTCAATTTCTCCATTAGCTTTGAGGAGGTAGCCCCGAGCTACTTCGACCTCAGTTTAGTTTCTCCATCAGCTCTGAGAAGGTAACCCTGAGCTACTTTAGCCTCGGTTCAAATCGTAAACTACTTTCTTAAAATTACTAAAACAAACTCTGAAATTAAATCCTAAACACTCTAATTAAAATATTTGTGAAGAGAAAATTGAAATAAAAACAATTAAGTAAATTAAACAAAATGAATTATGAAGAGATGAGTGTAATCGATGAGAACAATTGGGAGTTTAGCTTGCTATCCAATCATGAATTGGAACATTTGGTGAATATAAAGAATTAATCAACATCCAAGATTATTAGTATTTCCGCTAAGACTAGAGAATGTCATTGATCCTGTTTATTCTCAATTTATAACTAATTAATTAAATTTCATGGATCGTGTCCATCAATTAATTAGTAAAATTAAGTATAAGGAAAACGCAACCAACTAAATCATAATTTGATTTGAATCTTGATTTAAATTCCTATTCAAGAAAGCTTAATTTGGTCTAGATGATTTGACCTCAACTTAATCTCAAATATCAACCTTAACTATCAATAATAGATGGCCAATATACAAGCAATAATCAAAGGTATGAAGGATATTGAATAAGAAATAATATGGAAAATTTCATAAAACTAAATCCACCAAAATATCCAAAACAATCAAGACAGCTAAGCCAAACGCCCAACAATATGTCCAGACGCTCACGTTTAAATCCCAATCACATAATTCAAATACTAGGGTTACAAGCATATTGAAGGATAAAATGAGCAAAGATAGAATTTCTTTCCGAATTACAAGATGAATCCTCAAAGTCTTGAAGCGATTGATCGTCATTTTCAATCTCTTGATAAGCCGTCTTGATGAAAGAAACCGTCTCCTCCTTCAATCTCCCAAAACTCTTCTTGATAATATTTCTCTAAGAACTTTCATTGTCTCCCTCTTCTTTGAGTCTAAAATTCCTATATATAGCTGTATGGAGATGGCTTTCTAGACAGAAAAGTCGCTCTAGGGTTTCTGTTCAGGTCGTGTGCTTCTACTACTGTCCAGGCCCGGTTCTATTGCTGTCTAGGCCGTGTGTTTGTTGTTGTCCATACCAAGTTTCTACTGTCCAGAACTAGTCCGGTTGTGCTGCTGTCCAACCCATGCAAATCCCAAAAAAATCAGAATTTAATAGCACATTTACTTTTGACACGCTGAAATCACACACAGCCTAACCTTTGTCTACTAAAACTGTCATAACTTTCTATAGAAAAATCATTTTTATGAGCCGTAAATTCTCCATAAAATAGACATTCGGATCTTTCCAAGCATATATGGCTCATCTTCTGGTTCTTCCTGAATCAATACAGTTTAATCCGCAAAAATCACTTCTTCCACACTGAAATCACACACAGCCTGACTTTTTTCTACTAAAATGTTCATAACTGTCTCTAGAAAAATCATATTTACGAGATATAAAATTATCTAGAAAATAGTCATCTGGATCTTTCCAAGCATATATGGCTCAACTTCTGGTTCTTCCTAAAGCAATACATTTTAATCCGTAAAAATGACTGATCTGTACGGGAAATTCTGGCAATTTAGTGAAACTCCTTTCCAAGTGCTTGTGAACCTAACGAAAAACAACTCAAAGTAACAAATTCCTAAGCTAAACATATAAATAAATACTTGAAAAACATACAAAATACTATGACAAATATTCGTTCATCAAATACCCCCAAACCTAGATTTTGCTAGACCTCAAGCAAAACTAAAAGAAAACGTAAACAAAACAAACCTAAAAACTTAAATCAATAAAACCCTCACGCCTTAATTCTTATTATGACTCATATCTAGATATCTTATGCACAATTATGTTCACAGTCCCAACATTTCACAATTCATTGCTCAAATCAAGTACACATCGCACATCAATATTCCATTGCTCAAAACATCTCACATCAATTACCCCCAAACCTAACGTCAAGAATCTGAATTCGCTTCGACTCTAGACCTCACAGGATTCACTCATTAAGCACACCGAACCTAGGTTTCAAACACTCAGCAAGCATATGCGAATAGAAGTTATGTAAACAAGAAATTTCAAATATAAATTCGCATATGAATATGGATATCATCAAAGAACGCTTATATGTTTGCAAAATAGATCTCATGAAAGGAATCAAATGTTAGGATTGCAAAGCTATCACATCGCCTATATCATATCATAGTCAAACACGTCAAGCAAAACATATTGATTATAAACCTATGCATAGATGGGTGTGGTTGGTCGAACCTGATTTACACCAAAGCTTTTTCTTTTCAACTCTTTATAAGAGCGACTTCAATACCCTTGAAGTATCTCAGGTCCTCTTTCTTGTTTAACCAAATCCCTTTTTGACATGTTTCTCATATATATATATACACACACACATATTCTTTTCTTTTCTTTTTTTCTTTTTTTACTTTTTTTTAATAGGAATTTGGATCTTTCTCTAGAGACAGTGGCAATTAAGGCGTATAACGATCGGCACATACTCAAACTTCTTACTCAAGTCATTCAACTAAAATAATGAGAATACACAACATGATACTTCAAGTAAGTTATATAATCCTAGCATTCAATGCAAAACCTATAGAGATCATCTAAAAATTAAGGTCATAACGAAGAGTGTTTAAGAGTACCAAGAAATTAACTCTCAGAATAAAACGCTCATGGCTCAAATAACTCACTAGGTAGTCTCCACTATTTGATTCTCAATCATTAGATCTAGGTTCATCTCATTATCAACATCAAGAGCACGGTCTATGGAATATGAATATGCATCAATCCTCACAACAACTTGTCAGTGTTAAAGAAACTAAACTCAACGTGCATAAAAGACTTGATTACTAACCATAAAACAAATTGTAGCATGAAAATTTTGTCTCAACAAGTAACAAGTTCTAATTGAACCCCTAAACCTAAAATTAACATTGTCCTCAATGTATGAAATCAAACATGCATTTAGAAAAACATTTAGAAGGGAACAATGAAAATGAAATAACAGAAAACATACTCTATCAAATGGGTGGGTTGCCTCCCACCAAGCCCTTTCTTTAACGTCTTAACAAGACGTTGGTTAAACTTATTTAGGATTGTTCACCTCAATGAACTCAACAACCTCCTTCTCATGGACTCCTTCCAAGTAAGGCTTCACACGATGCCCACTGACCTTAAATGTCACTTGAGTCTTTGGGTTCAGCAACTTAACCGCTCAATGAGAAAAAACATTGACTACTAAAAATGGTCCGCACCATCTTGACTTCAATTTTCCTGGAAATAATTTGAAACGAGTGTTAAACAAAAGAACTTTCATTCAAGAATAAAGAGACTTATGGATAAGGCTTTGGTCATGGAAACACTTAGTGCGTTCTTTGTAGATCTTTGCATTCTCATAGGCTTTATCATGAATCTCTTCTAACTCATTGAGTTGTAGTAACCGCTTCTCTCCTGCCATTGCCATGTCCATGTTCAACTCCTTAATTGCCCAATACGTCCGATGCTCAAGCTCAACTAGTAAGTAGCATGCTTTTCCAAAAACCAACCGATAGGGGCTTATCCCAATGGGTGTTTTGTACGCCGTGCGGTATGCCCACATTGCGTCATTAAGCTTGGTTGCCCAGTCCTTCCGTGATGGTCGCACCGTCTTTTCTAGAATGCCCTTGATTTATCGATTGCTTATCTTAACTTGATAATAACCTGAAAGACCATCAAGAAAACAATAAAAATCATGCCTTGCTAGTCTTTCCAACATCTGATCAATAAAAAGAAATGGAAAATGATCCTTTTTAGTAGCTGAGTTCAGTTTCCTGTAATCAATGCACATTCTCCATCTTATAGTCATCCTAGTGGGAACTAGCTCATTCTTCTCTTTTCGCATTACTGTAATCCTAGACTTCTTAGGCACAACATGAACTGGACTAACCCATCTACTATCTGAAATAGGGTAAATAACTCCTGCATCCAAGAGTTTTAAAATTTCTTTCTTCACTACCTCTTATAGGTTAGAGTTTAGTCTCCTTTGAGCTTCTCTCACATGTTTGGCACCATCCTTTAAAATGATCTTATGCATACATGTAGCAAGATTAATACCCCTAATATCACTCATACTCCATCCTATGGCTCTCCTAAGTCTGCTAAGCACCTTCATAACTCTCTCTTCTTGGGTTTGGCTCAAAGTAGATGAAATAATCACAGGATATGTGTCTCTGTCTCCCAGAAATATGTACTTAAGGTGCTTAGGTAACTTTTTAAGTTCATGCTTAGGTGGAGTAGTATTTTCCCTAAGTAAGGAACTTGGCAATTCTAAAAGTTTGCTAGACTTTTCTTGGGGTGACAATGGTATTGCACTATCTAACATCTCATGATACCCTTTAGTCTCCTCTTCTAGTGTTTCCTCTACTCTTTTAGTTGTAAGAGCAACTTCAAGCTTGTCCTCTATTTCTGTTTGCAAATAAGTGTCATAAACAAATGAGTCCACACAATCAATAAAAGAACACTCATCGATAGTAGAAATAGAAGAATAAGTGGTTAAAGAATCAAATACTTTACCTTGTACAGTCTCTCCCAAGACTATCATCGTTAACCTCCCATTATGGACATCAATAATAGTCTTGGTTGTGGTCATAAATAGTCTACCAAGAATAATTATGTGCTCCTTGTTGTTAGATGGGGTTCCTTCGATCTCCAATACCACGAAATCCATAAGCATAATCACTTTGTCTACCTGCACCAATATATCCTCAACTATTCCCTTAGGATATTTAATTGACCTGTCAGCGAGTTGAAGGGACATAGTTATTGACTTAAGCTCCCCCAAACCTAGTTGCAAGTATATTGAATATGGCATGAGATTTATACTTGCTCCTAGGTCTAGCATTGCTTTGGTAACCTTTTTGTTTCCTATTGTGATGTTGATGATGAAACTTTCGGGATCTTTCAGCTTAGATGGCAAGCTTTGTTGGAGCACTGCACTGGCAACTTCTGACACTATCACTTTCTCATTCTTCTCATATTTCATCTTTTTGGTGTTAAGTTCCTTAAAGAATTTCATATATGTTGGCACATTCCTGATAACATCCAAAAGAGGCAAATTAATATTCACTTTAGAAAGCATGTCAAAAATATCAGAAAATTTCTTATCCTATTTAACATCCTTCAAACAGCTTTGATAAGGAATAGGAGGTCTATAAGGCTCGATTGCCTTTTGCAGTGTTGTGAAGGAAGATGGCTCATATTCCTTACTCTCTTTAGATGTTTGAGAAGATTATGGATCTTCAGTTGGATTTCCTTTAGGAGCATCATGCCCCTTTTGCTTCTTAATTGATTTTCTTGCATCACGTGGCAAGTCATAAGAAATTTTATCATCATAATTGTTGTTAAGAATTTTACCATTTCACAGCACTGTGATAGCCTTTGCTTGTTCAGGTTGGCTAGGCAACTTTTCTTTTTGATGTACTTGCAATTGTTCCGTAAGTTGCCCAACTTGTACTTCAACCCTCTTCATTGATGCCTCTAAGGAATCCAACCTTTGGCTATAGCTCTCATGGTTCTCTTTGCTAACTTGAATAAAAGCACTCAAGTTCTCCTTCAAAGTTGGATTTCTAGGCTGAATGGGTGGTGCAACTTGGTTTTGGTATTGAACCGATCTTGAACTTTGAGCATATGCCGGAGCGTTGTTAGTCTTCCGGGAGAAATTAGGATGATTTCTCCACCCAGGGTTGTAGGTGTTAGAATATGGATCATTCCTCGGCCTAGGTTGGTAAGACTCCATTGCATTAACTTGTTCTTGTTCATTTCCTACATAAGATTCATAAGACAAAGAACAAGTGTTAGCACCGTGACCAAAAACTTCACAAACTCCACATACCTCATGATTGGGTGTGTTTGTGGTAGTGAGAAGTTTGACTTGTTTGGTCAACTTTGCAAGTTGCATTGCCATATCGTTGTTGGAGCTCAATTCATAAATCCCAACTCTTCTTCCTCTTACACTCTTTTGTTGGGAATTAGCACCCAACGTCTCATATAGCTCGCATGTCTCCTCAGCAGTCTTTTCTCCCTTGGCTCCACCGGCAGCGTTATCAACCGTATATTGACATTGTTATGTCATTCCATCATAGAAGAATTGATTTTGTAGCTGTAATGGGTAGTGATGGTGGGGACACTAGATTAAAAGCATCTTGAACCTGTCCCATGCTTCATGGAAGGGTTCTCCCTCCATTTGTGAGAATGTGGCAATCTTAGTTATCAACTCAGTGGTCTTCTAATGGGACTAGAATTTGTTCATGAACCGATTGTAGACCGCTTCCTATGTAGTCAAAGACTGAGTGGAAGAGTCATCAACCATGCTTTTGCTCTATCTTTTAATGTGTAAAGGAAGTATCTCTTCCTTTTAATGTGTAGGGGAAGCATCTCATCCTGAATTGATCCTCATTCAGCCCTCATAGAGGAAAAGTCTACACTGTTGCATAGAAATCCCTTATGAAAGTTAATAGATCTTCATTTGGAATTCCGTAGAATGAAGGGAGCTTGCTAAAGTGGATATTTCTTATCTCATAATTCCGTGCAGCTTCCCCTAATTGGATGCAAGATGTGGAAGTGTCGATGATCGGCCTTGCATAGTCCTTCATCATAATTTGTCTTTCAGCTCCTTCCATTCTTTCAGGCTCCTCTTTTTCTATTCCCTCGACATTTTCTTCTTCTTCCATAAGCTGTAATGTCTCCCTTAGCCTATGGATGTTGTCTATTGCTGGCACTAGATTCCTCCCTTGAGATCTTCTACCGTGCATTTACTTGAAGAAAACAAAAGAAAAATTAAGCTACTTGGAATCAAGAGAGCGGAAATCAAGAAACAAATTAATGACAATTTAAATCAAGAAAATCAAGAAGCAAATAAAGAAAATTTGACGAAATAAAAGAAATAAAAATTACGCCTAAAAGAAATAAAAGAAAAGAAATAAAAATAAAAACAAAGAAAATAACTAAAGAATTAAATGCCAATTCCCCGGCAACGGCGCCAAAAACTTGATGTTCAAATTTTAAATGCTCGCAAGTGCACGAATCACAAATAGTATTGCGATGAGTTTACTCTTGAGGTCGATCTCTCAAGGAATTGCAATGGTTTAAATCCTAAATTACTTTCTTAAAATTACTAAAACAAACTCTGAAATTAAATCCTAAACACTCTAATTAAAATATTGGTGAAGAGAAAATTGAAATAAAAATAATTAAGTAAATTAAATAAAACGAATTATGAAAAGATGAGTATAATCAATGAGAACAATTGGGAGTTTAGCTTGCTATCCAATCATGAATTGGAACATTTGGTGAATATAAAGAATTAATCAACATCCAAGATTATTAATATTTCCACTAAGACTAGAGAATGTCATTGATCGTGTTTATTCTTAATTTATAAATAATTAATTAAATTCCATGGATCATGTTCATCAATTAATTAGTTAAATTAAGTATAAGGAAAACACAACCACCTAAATCACAATTTGATTTGAATCCTGATTTAAATTCTTATTCAAGAAAGCTTAGTTAGGTCTAGATGATTTGTTCTCAACCTAATCTCAAATATTAACCTTAACTATCAATAATAGATGGCCAATCCACAAGCAATAATCAAAGGTATGAAGGATATTGAATAAGAAATAATCTGAAAAATTTCATAAAACTAAATCCACCAAAATATCCAAAACAATCAAGGCAGCTAAGCCAAACGCCCAACAATGCGTTCAGACGCTCACGTTTAAATCCCAATCACATAATTCAAATACTAGGGTTACAAGCATATTGAAGGATAAAATGAGAAAAGATAGAATTTCTTCCCAAATTTATTCCATGCAAATCCCAAAAAAAAAATCAGAATTTAATAGCTCCTTCACTTCTGCCACGCTGAAATCACGCACAGCCTGACATTTGTCTATTAAAACTGACATAACTTTCTTTAGAAAACTCATATTTATGAGCCGTAAAATTCTCCATAAAATAGACATCCAGATCTTTCCGAGCATATATGGCTTATCTCCTTGTTCTTCCTAATCAATATAGTTTAATCCGCAAAAATCACTTCTGCCACGTTGAAATCATGCACAGCCTAACCTTTGTCTACTAAAACTGCCATAAATTTCTCTAGAAAAATCATATTTACTAGCCATAAAATTCTTCAGAAAATAGACATCCGGATATTTCCAAGTATATATGGCTCATCTCTTGGTTCTTCCTGAATCAATACAGTTTGATCTGCAAAAATGACTGATCTGTACGGGTAATTCTGAGAATTTAGTGAAACTCCTTTCCAAGTGCTTGTGAACCTGTAGAACAACAAAAAACAACTCAAAGTAACAAATTTCTAAGCTAAACATATAAATAAATAATTGAAAAACATACAAAATACAAGGAAAAATATTCATTCATCAAGGTAGCCCCGAGCTACTTCGGCCACAGTTTGGTTTCTCCATCAGCTCTGAGGAGGTAACCCCGAGTTACTTTAGCCTTGGTTCAGTTTCTCCATCAACTTTAAGGAGATAGCCCCGAGCTGCTTTGACCTTGGTTTAGTTTCTCCATCAACTCCAAGGAGGCAGCCCGAGCTGCTTCGAACTCAGTCCTGTTTTTCCATTGATTCCGAGGAGGTAGCCTCGAGCCACTTCGACCTCGGTCCAATTTCTCCATCGACTCCGAGGAGGTAGTCCCGAGCTACTTCGATCTTGATCTAGTTTCTCCAACAACTTTGAGGAGGTAGCTTTGAGATACTTCGACTTAACTTAATTTCCCCATCAGCTTTGAAGAGGTAGCCTTGAACTATTTCGACCTCGGTTCAGTTTCTCTATCTATTCCGAGAAGGTAACCCGGAGGTACTTTGGCCTCTTTCCAGTTTCTCTATCGACTCCGATGAGGTAGTCCTAAACTATTTCAGCTCGGTCTAGATTCTCCATCGAATCTGAAGAGGTAGCTCCAAGCTGCTTCAACTTTGGTCTAATTTCTCCATTGACTCTGAGGAAGTAGCCCCGAGCTACTTCCACCTCGGTCTAGCTCCTCCATCCACTCCAAAGAGGTAGGCCCGAGCTACTTCGACCCTAGTCCACTTTCTCCAAGAACTCCGAGGAGGTAGCCTCGAGCTACTTTAACCTCAGTCTAGTTTCTCCATCGACCCCGATGAGGTAGCCCCGAGCTATATCGATCTCGATCTAATTTCTCCATCGAATCTAATGAGGTAGCTCCGAGCTACTTCGACCTCGGTCCAATTTCTCCATCGACCCCGAGTAGGTAGTGCCGAGCTAGTTTGACTCGGTTCAATTTCTCCAACAGCTCCGAAAAGGTAGCCTTGAGCTACTTTTGCCTCAGCTCAATTTCTCTATCAGCTCTAAAGAGGTAGCCCCGAGTTACTTCTGCCTCAGTTCAGTTTCTCCATCGACTTTGAGATCACTGACTTAGGCATTGGATCTCTATGACTTAGTGCCGAGCTAGCTTTATTGTTCTCCGATTTTTCTTTCAGATCACTGACTTAGCGTTGGATCTCTATGAACTCTTCAAGAAGATTTTTAACATCAACATGACCAAAATGTAAGATTCCTTAAATATTTTTGGATAGCAAAGGAAATTACACTTGTACAACTACAAAGCCTCATTTATTCGCGCATATATATATAAATATTATTTATGTTTATTATTATTGTTGTTATTGTTTTTGTTAGATAACATTAACTAATTTAACATCTTTTTCTCATCTTCCTAACAAATACACTATTCGGACATCTCACAAAAATACTCATTTTATACATTTTTTAGGGTGTTTTTAGGGTGATTGAGGGGGTGTAATCATTATTCTTGTAGCAAAAACTCTAGCTATGCCAAACGGACACATAAAACCAGTAAAACAGCGTCGGTTGAAGTATTTATCCAATTCTTACAAAGCTCCTCACTACGAGTACCAATAAAGGTACGTTTAATAAAGCTTTTGACCACAGAAAAAAAAATATGTTAGGGAGCCAATATTAATGTTTGATAAACTTTGACTATATTAGCTTTTACCAAAAATAACTATCACGGAAAGCTGAAAACCCACATTTTGCAATAGCAAGGGGAACCAAGCTTTTGGTAATGAGCTTGCTCGGGAAGGACCCTTTGGTTTAATGAATTATTTGATAACCCTAAAATGTCCTGCAACATTATCATTAATTCTTCCCTAAATCCCTTTATAAAGCTTTTTACAAACCATTAATCTTCTCTTTTCTCATCTCTACTAATACGCTGATTCCGTTCTCTCTCAAACGACGAGCTCGACGTGATCTTTCTCGGTGACGACAATGGAAATGGAAAGGGAAACGACATTGAGAAGGAAGTCTTATTCCCTAAAGATATTTTGAATTGAGCATTGAGAAGGAAGTCTTATAAAATTCCTAGGAGATTTCGAGTTCTTGACTTTTAATGTTGTACAAGCAGTGATAATCCTAGGCTTGCTTCTTCTGCTATTAGTTATTGTTGCAATCTATCACTAAGCTTTCTGTGCAGATTAATTAAAGAGTGTTTTGGGTGATTTGGGATTATTGATGGAATTCCCAGATCCTTCGTTATAAGTGTAGTGATAGGATTAAGAAATGTTAGTGTAGTAAAATGTTATGGTTTTTGATTACTGCATGTTACATGACAGGTAGATTTGGTCAATTAATTTATCATTATTAGTTCTTGAAGAAGATGATCTGTTCAAGAACCACATATAAGTGTGTTATTAGATCAGATGAAAAATTCTCTCTGTGGTTGTAATTTTTCTGTTGTTGTTATGATTTAGTTCTGTTTTAGGTGTAGCCTCTGCCCCTTTGAAAGGTATCACATATTAATGAATTTTGTTGGAGACAAGCACACTTGAATATAGATTATTTCTGCGTTTATAAAATGAAAGGCTTTGATTCTTTTTCAATATTTGATGCATATTAAGTTCAGAACTTTATCATTATTTGAGATTGTTTGGCGGATTTAGATTTTTGAAGCTTTTTTAAATCCTTGTTTACTGATTCAAGATGATATCGACTATTAGTTATACAAAAGGGTTTTTGAGAGAGGGGCTTCTCTTTATCCAATTAGTTCATCTTTTAGTTACTGTATGGGAAACTGTTCAGGCAAGTTTTTTGTCATTGCTCAGTATTTTTATAATTTTAATTTTCTTTTGTACTTTTTTGTGAAATGAAGTTATTGTTATTAAAATATATCAATATATTGAATTTCTATTTATTTGTTTTATGATTATGGGAGTATGAAATTTTTTTTGATCTGTTCAGGAAAACATTATCTCATTGATTTTGGATATCCACAAATAAAAGGTTATTTAATAACTTTATCAATGTAAAATATATCATTTACTTGAGTTTCAAGCTTGTCAACCTTCGAGTTACTAAAAAATATTCAATTATGTTTATTCATCGCTTAGAAACGTATTTGAGCAAAATTTTATGATTTAGAAGATATTAAAGTGAATGTTTAATTACAAAATTTAAACTTAAAATAGTATGGTTGTTGCAATGATGACATTGCATAATTATACATTTTTTGATAATTTGATGATGACTCAAATTTAAAGTTTTTGTAACTTGACAATAATAAGAATACGAGAGAAAGTGTTTCTGGTGAAAAAATTATTGAAATAGCAGTGCTAAGAAATATTATTATTGTTAATTTGACGAGGGTACAAAATTAAAGTAAATGAAAATTTCAAATTATATAAATTTGATATTACTAAATTATTTACTCATAATTGTAATTTTTTATTATTAATTAATAAATAATTTCTTTTACCTTGTTAATAAAGGAACCTTGTTTAGTTAGTAAAATAGTTATATATTTTTATTTTATTTATTTTGATAATTTTATTTTACAGTACCATTAAAATTACAATTACCAAATATAGGTATTGATACTAGACAATTTACCAAACTTCAAGAACGCTCCCACAACTCTTTTACTGTCAGTACGCTAATAGCACTGTTACAACTACAGCTACAGCTTCGGCATTTCCAAATACACCCTAAATCTGGTATCAGTTTCAGTAACACAAATTCACAACATTTGCTCTCATCTTCCTTTTCTTCTTTTGCGTTTCTGTTTCCAGCTAATCAGCCAAGCATTGGACAAGAGACCCCAAAATAAGAAAAAATGGAATTTGAGGTTTCAATTTCCTCCGCAACCAAACTCTCTCTCTCCAGTAACGCCATCTTCTTTTCTTTCACCGAGAAATTATTGCTGTTATCCCCAACAACTCTCAAACTTCCTACCATATCCTCTCCCTTCCTATCACCTCTCTCCAAGCGAGGAAAAGGAAGAAGAAGAAGAAGAAGAAGCACAAATCACTTCTTCATTTTAGAGACTCTCGTCTTCTATACCAGTAAGCGTCAATTACTTCATTCTTTTGTTGTTTCTACTTGTCTTTCACTTTCTGCTCACTGTTTGGTTTCTGGAAAAACTTCCTCTTCCTGGGTTCAGTTACTATCTAGTTTTATGCTATGTGCTTTTGAATTTACACTCTTTCGAACAAAATGAAAATAGATTTTCGAATGAATTGGAAAAAGAATTCATTTTGAAAAGAATTAAATTGAATTTTTATGTTTGACTAAATAGTATAATTCAATTGAATTCTTGTATTTAAAATGCTTGGAATAAATAAAGAATTCAAAAGATGGAGGAGGCAGAGGCAAGAGAGAGGAAGGGAAAGGGAAGAAGAGAGTGAAAGAGAGTATTTTGCTAACCTAGTTTTTTACTCCATATTGTGAAATTCATTTGTATAATCTATATCAATTTTGATAGAATATGTAACTCGGTAACTCAATTTTAAATTCTATAATGAATTTATTGCGAAATGAATTCTATAGTTTTTTTATTGCTCCAAATGAATTCCCTATAAATTTATGGAATTGATAAGAGTAACTCTCAACTTATCCAGGCAAATGGGCTTAGAATTGAGGTTTTATCATTATTATTCCATTTTGTTTGCTTGCTTCTTATGAATTGGTGCGAAATCGAGAATCCCACTTTAGTAAACCTCAGTATCACTTGTTGAAGTTTGGTTTTCATTTTCTCTTCTTTAAAGAGAAGGATGGAAACTCATCTTTATTTTCAGTTCCATGTACTGTCAGCTTTCGAACTAAGGATGAGGGTGAATTTTTATCTTCCACCCCCACCCCTTTCTGTTAATGTGTTCTGGCGTTGATTTTTCAATTGTTATCTATGTTCTGTTTTATGGGTCTCTTAAGAAAAACGTTTTTTAGGTCCACAAGCAAGTAGCTCGGCCAATGCTCAGCTGGAGGATCCTATGGAGGTTCAAGTTGTGGAAGGCTACAGTATGACTCAATTCCATGACAAGATTATCAATGTCTTCTTGAATGAGAAGCCTAAGGTAAAAGAATGGAGGAAGTACTTGGTGTTGAGGGAAGAATGGAACAAGTATAAGGAAAGCTTCTATAACCAGTGTCGAACCCGGACAGATAAGGAGATTGACGCAACAATGAAGCAAAAATTGATTTCACTTGTAAGCAAAGTGAATAAGGTATAATAGTCTTTATATTGCTCCTCTTTTCTGTATTTATATTCATGCTTTATTTGGTTGCTGAAAGAGATTAGGAAAAGCATACAAGACTCATTTTTTTGTTGTTTTGAATCTTGAAGAAACAGAAAGGTTGCCCCAGCCAAACTAAGTAACTGTACTTTAAAAAAATAATAATAACTGTACTTGTATGGGGCTTATAGGAGTGGAGGGTTTGTTTTTTCTCAGGTTTGAGACTATGAAAATTATGATATTAGAAAATTCATTTTTTTGCTTGTTTTCCTAACCTTCTTGAGCAACCAAATGCAGAGTTGTAAGATTGAATATAGATACTCTTTTGGGTTTAGAAGTTTTCCTGGTTCAATGTACTCAGGAGTGAGCATTGCAGATTGATGAGGAAATAGAAAAACACAATGACCTTCTAAAGGAGATACAAGAAAGCCCTACTGACGTAAATGCAGTTGTTGCAAAAAGGCGTTCAGACTTCACAGGAGAATTTTTCCGCTATATCACTCTAGTTTCAGAAACCTGTGATAGTTTGGAGGACCGAGATGGTAATTGTTCAAGCTTTTTTTATGTTTAATATTCTAGATTAGTTTAGTGGATCAAGATGAATGGTTAGTTGTTTTAAAATGCATGCCTTCTTAATATACTTATTTCTCTGTGGTTTACTTGATGCTAATAGGAATAATAGTTTACTCTTACATTTGTAATTTGTTGAAGAATTGTTTATTGCCTTATTTGCAATGTCAAATTTTTAATTTTTGTATCCCCTTTTTCTGGTGTTTAAAGATAACTCATATTTCAAGCTTGAATTTAGCTGAGTGGGAAAAGAAAAAGTGCAGAAAGCATTTGTGATATCACATATAGTGAAGTTCTATAAGCAGTTGAAGATACTTGTTGCCGGTTATGGGAGATCATAATAACATACTAGAGAATGAGACTATGCTTGAAAATAAATTCAGTAACTAGTGGATGTTATATGCAAAACGCACTTTAACGACACTTACGGTGTCTTGCCTCCTGGTATGTCAATGCTAACACCTGTACTAGACTTCACTAACATCAATGACAGCCATCAAGCATAAGGTTTTATGAGAATATGGATGTTGAAGTCATAATGCCTGAATATGTTGAGAAGTTCCAGCCAGATGATATCAAAGTAACAAGGAATGAAATGATCGTTATAATTACCAATCTGAAACTCATATATCTACAGCAATAAAAAGAATGTATATGTAGATAGATTTTCCTTATAACATGAACTTTTGGTGATGCTATTTGAGAGTTTTACAATCCCGAACCCCTACCCCCCAAAAAAATTACCATTCCATTCTTGAGCAGCGGTGGCCCGGCTGGCAGCTAGATGCTTGTCTGCTGTGAGTGCTTATGACAAGACACTGGAGAGTGTGGAGACCTTAGATGCTGCCCAGGCCAAATTTGATGATATCCTCAATTCTCCTTCGGTGGATGTAGCATGTGAAAAAATTAAAAGCCTTGCCAAGGCCAAGGAACTCGACTCCTCATTGATCTTATTGATAAACAGTGCTTGGGCTGCAGCCAAAGAGTCCAAAACCATGAAGAATGAGGTAAGTTGACAGCCTTGAGATGAATATGTTTTTTGTGCACCATGTCATATTTTTATTGCATTGTCAGGTGTAACTAGCAAGGGAATTAGGCTATGTATAGGTTGAACTCATTTTGCCTGTCCAGTCAAAAGTTTTCCGTTTAATTTATGTTGCTTAATGGATTTTAAAATATTTCACATTCATATGTGTTCTCAAGTGTTGAATTTGAGCTGGCTACAAAACATTGGATCCAGCAACTTGGAAAATTAGGACTGTTGACTGATTGCAGTGTTTAGGAAGAATATATTGATGAACAAACATTAATAATCTGGCATTTAAATCATTGGATTCTAAGTGACATTGTATTATACATATTAGTGTCGATTTCATGAGTTTTAATGTCATATATGCCTAGAAACTTCACCTAGGCAGAAATATAACTTCATGATTATGTATTGATGCTCAGTGTGTTGGTGTTTTTTGTTTGGTTATGGGTGATGTAAACACCATCCTCCCCTGCAGGAGCCCTTAATATTTTAACTCAAGCTTCGATATCATAACTTCTGAGCCTTGTTTTTCAGTGCTGCCATGAATTTAAGCGATTTTCTGCTGTTCTTGCGTTTGCAATCTTCAACAGCTGAGTGCAGGCCAAAGACATAATGTATTGTTTATACAAAGCCACAAAGAGCAGTCTTAGGAGTATTGCACCAAAAGAAATAAAGTTACTCAAGTACTTGCTGACTATCACAGATCCTGAAGAGGTTCTCTGCATTAGCAACTGCTTTCTCACCTGGTGATGAACATGAAGCCAAGGATCCTAAAGCTTTATACACGTAAGAGTCTTTTTGCCTTGTTAGTACAGTTCAATAGTCGCAGATATTTGGTGTTCTTATTCCAGCCTAAGTATTTTTTTCTTCGTTGAACTTTATATGGTTGACCAGTACTCCCAAGGAGCTGCATAAATGGATTATGATCATGCTTGACGCATACAATCTCAATAAGGAGGATACTGACATTAGGGAAGTCGAGCAGATGAGTCAACCTATAGTTATACAAAGATTGTTTATCCTCAAGGAAACTATTGAAGAGGAATACTTGGAGAAAATCACATTCCTCTCACATCAAACAGGAGATACTAAATCAGAGGAGTCGTGAAGATATTGGCTAGCTTTCATTTATACCTATAGTACCTGTTGTCACTTTCAGCTACAGGCATGAAACCTGGAGTTTGAATTGTGAAGGTTGCAACCAAAGGCATTCTTGCATCTTCAGCGTCTCAAGTTCACTCTTTTCAGGCATTAAGGGGAAGAGAATCTTAATGCTACTTTTTATCGTACTAAAAAAATGGTAATTTTTTTTTGGGGGGTGAGGGAGGATTACTGTTATGTATTGGAGGTCCAAGCCTTCTGTTTTCTTCATTGACTGCTCAGAACTCTGTAATAACATAAATCATACTAATTCCATCATGGTGCAGTCAAATTGTTCCTATTTATTGATTTATGTTTAAACCACCAAAGAAAAGAAATATAACTCAAATGAGAAGCGGCCTTGAATCATGTGTGGTGTGACAGATCAAAGTTTGAGAGGTTGTTGAACAACTTAAACCGAACAAGAAACCTATGGATGTTAAAAACGACCTGACATTCAAAAATCTGATCCATTTGCTTTCATGGGTTGGTTCTTTTTTTTTTTGTTTGAACACGGTTGATGGGTCTGTTGCGGAAGTATAATTCTCATTTCAAACTTGGGTGATAGCAGATGTAGCTTCTCATCTTACATGGATTTTCATTTGCCTTATCCACTTTTGTGAAAATCGATTTTACTCTTGATAAATTATTATATTGACATAAATACATGACCTTTATTTATATAAGCTTTTCTTTTAAGTTTTATTTAGAATATTTGGTAATTATTGGGTAGTAAGTTTGTGTTGTTTAAAACAATACAATTTCTTTCATGATAATATGCACATGTACAGCCGTACAAGTTTATATATGGATAAAACAACATTTTAAATATATATATATATATATTTTTTAAATGTTAGGTTGTAAAAGACTGGTGTGGATGGCTATCCACCTGCATTGGGTGGATTTGAGTACAACAATTCTCATCCATATATAGGTGGTAATGAAAATGGATGATGAATTCTATCGTTGTGGATGAGGACGAATGGAAGAACTTTTGCATCTGATCCGACCTCTTGATATTCCAAAGAAAACCCCAGTAAGAAGTACTATTAAAAGGCTAAGGGATTTCAAATGATGAGATTGAGAGGATGGTCAAGGAGGCTGAGATGTACTTTGAGGGATACAAAGAATACAAAGTTTTTGATTGAGTTGAAAATAGAGCTGACACAACCATATACAGCATTGAGGAGAGCTTGAGCGAGTACAGGGGCAAGATTCCAGCTGAGGTTGTAACAGAGATAGAGGAAGGCATTGTCTGGGGAGAATATTGATGCTGCAAATAAGGCTGTTTCAAATATTTTTAGAGCATGTCTAAAGGCTCTGAAGGGTTGGAGGGTGGTTATCAGACCCTAGAAACATGATATGAGGAGGCATTGAAATAGAAGATCGTCTCAATTCACGTCATGCCTTATACAACATTTAATTAACTAACACATAAAAAAATTAATTAATTAAGACCAATAGTTTTCTTGCTGGTTTTGGTGCGGTTGGTTTTTGGAGGTAGATATTAGTTGAGAATTCAATGAAAGGATTGTGACAGCAATTTACTGCTTCCGTATAAGAGATTCATGTTCAATCTCTCTCCGTCAATAAATAAAAATAGAAGATCATGGGTGTGGTTTTCATTTTTTCTGCTGCCAGTTGGATAAAGTTTTAATTCATTTTTGTTGCTGATGTTAATTTGCATTTGATATTGAGAATGAATAGAGACCATTCTCTTGCTAATAATCAATAAAATTTGATTTTAGAGACTGATAAATGATACTCTGATTGCGCCTTTGTGATGTGACTTGGAGACTTAAAGGCATAGGGCAAAACTGCTACGTGGCTCAAAGACCTAAACGACATGGGCCAAGAGCCTCTGGTGCAAATCTAAAGACATTGGCTAAGACCCCCAATGGGACCCACTCAAGATTTTCTAGAGATGAGATCTCTAGTGCCTATATAAACAGGCTCAAGCCCTCATAAATGAAACTTCCAACAACTAGAACCACTTAAGCTCACACTCTCTCTCTCTCTCTCTCTCGGTATTTCTCTAGCCCTTCCTTTCATTTCATCTCAGTACACTTATTGACTAGAGAGTAGGAAGGTCCTTCCTGGAGAACCAAACTCCAAGTGGCTTTCCTTCCAGGGGTACGTGTACCAAGCTGATGTGGCACAGGAACGTGATCCGTACCAAACATCTATCTCATCGAACTCAGATCCAATTTGAAAACAGCACCCTCAATCTTCTTTCCAACATCAACAGATTGGCACCGTCTGTGGGAAATACAAAATTCATCTAAAGATGCCGCCAAAGAAACTACCTCCTCCGCCCCTTCCACCTTCCAACCTAACCTTACGAAGTTCTATACATTTTCTTGATGAAGGTTATGCCCGTTCGTGTGCCCTAGAATTTATATCTTGGTTTTTTTCCAACCTAACCTTCACTAGATTTTGGGGAGTCGACAAAACCCTAAAGCCCACGGTAAGTGGGCCCAGTCTAGCCTAATAGAGATGGGCCTAGAAGAGAATTCTTTAGCCCTAGTAAGATGAACTAAGCATGAAGAGCTCCGACGCCGATATGACACCCTGGCCACACTAGTTGCGCAGATGGGGTTAAATAATGTTCTACCTCAACATGATCAAGCACGCTATCAGGAAGCCAATGCGATCCCTACTAGGGAAGAAAGAGAGAGAACTGGTATTTATAGCCAACGTGATCACCAATACAAGGTAGACAGAGGAGAAGGTGTCTAAAGCCGAACTATGCACGCTGAAACCCCTAGGCTCAGCACTCGGAGGTCGATCCCAGAAGAGGAGGAAGAGTTTATGTCCAACTTCCGAGCTCGAAGGAAGGGCAAAGAGCAGGAGCATCTCAAAGTCTCCCAACAATTAAAGCAAATGAATTGGAGCATAGACCTCGCTCTAAAAGCCATTCGGCTGAATATCCTGGACGAGATCACATCTTTAGGGAACCCATTATCGAAAGAAATCATGGACATGAAGGTGCTTAACAACTTTATGATGTCGAATATTGAGCCATATACATAGAAGACCTGTCCAATCGATCAATTAGAGACCTTAAAGTCTCTAATGTTCATCCACGGGCACTTTGAACCAACAATGTACAGAGCCTTCCCTATTACACTTGGAGACCTTAAAGTCTCTAATGTTCATCCATAGGCACTATAAAGCAGCAATGTGCAGAGCCTTTGTTATCACACTCAGGAAAACAATAAGAACCTAATTTTCGCGCTTGCCTTTTGGCTCCATCAAGTGTTTCAAAGATCTAAGTGAGTAGTTTACTACTTCTTTAGTATTCAATAACCAAATAAAATAGTGGCAAATCTCCTCAGCCTTAACTAACAGGTTGATGAACCATTTCGAGACTACATCTCCTAGTTCAGAGCAGGTAGAGTGCAAGTTCGAGACTTAGACCAGAAAGTAAAAGTGATGGCTTTTGTTAATGGTTTTTGGGCATCAAACATTAACCATTATCTATCCAAGAACCAAATTCACTCAATGCCAACCCTTTTGGCTTATACAAATGAGTTTTTCATAGCCGAGGAAGATTAAGCCTTTAGAAGGTAGAGATAAGATGCCTTGATGCGCCAAGAAAAGGAAAGAAACAGATGGGTTAAAGTCAAAGACAGATCAGATGAAAAGAGCTAAACAATGCCCCCAAAACTAAAAAATCCGAGGCTTTATGAGTTACACTCTCCTCAACACCTCGAGGTCGGACCTTTTGATGGAGATAGCTGATCAAGACATTGTCAGATGGCCCTCGAAGATCAAGTAACCCCTTGCTAAGCGAGACATGAGTCAGTACTGTCAATTTCATAAAGATCATGGTCATGATATAGATGAGTGCAGACACCTAAAGAACTAGATCGAAGACCTGATCCGGAGGGGGTACTTAAAGAAGTATGTGAAGACAAAGTAGAAAAGAAGTCCACCTAGAAAAAGAAAGTCCTAATCTCTATGAGAGGAAAAGGCAAAGAAAAAATTTCAAAGGCAGAGACCAAGATAGAGGTAGAGGTCGAGAAAAAGGGTCATTATACCCTAGAAAAAAAGTTGGATAACACTTCCAATGTAGGCATTATCTGAACTATCTTCAGGGGGTAACCCATGGTAGATAATCAACAGATTCTCATGGAGATTATATAAGATTTGTGGGTTCGGTAGAAGGACCGAGCAAGAAAAGCCAGACAGAGAAGATAATCAATGTCATAGACGAAGACCTGGAAAGAGTTAAGTTCCCTCATAATGTTGCAATCATGGTCATTCTTGTCATTGCCAATTTCTTAGTAGAGATGACCCTAATGGAAAACACCTCATCCCAAGATATCCTATACTACAGTGCTTTTAAGAAGATGTTGTTGTTCGATGACAAATTGAAATCCATAAGGTACCTACTGTATGGCTTTTCAAGGGATCTACCAGTCACAATAAGGACTACACTATGCAAGACCACCATCATGAGCACCTTTATGGTGATTGATCTTCCCTCTTTCTATACCACCCCGGGATGAATGCGATGAAAGAAGTAGTATCCACTTACCACCTCAAGATGAAATTTCCCACTGAGTTTAGAGTGAGGGAAGTAAGAGGGAATCAGTATGCATCCCATAAAAGTGATCTAACCTTAGTAAAAAGCAAGAACAAGGCTGATGTCCTGAAAATAGAAGACCTTCAAGATGAAGCCAAGACTTCAAGAGGGAAGCTCATGGAAGAATTGTTCTCAATCCCTTTAATAGATGACGAGGGAAATGAAAAAGTGGTCCAAATCAAATTAAGCTTGAAGGGTGAACTCTAAGCACAATTGATCTCTTTCTGAAGGTAGATTCAAGATGTCTTTGCATGGTTAGCGATAAATATATCAGGAATTAATCCTAAGGTGATGGTCCACCGCCTTAACATCGATGTCGAGCATAAGCCTGTCATTCAGAAAAAGCCTTCTTTCAGCCCAAAAAGGCAGTAAGTAATTGATATTGAAGTTTGAAAACTGCTTGAGGCCGAATTTATAAGAGAAATATATTACCCAAGGTGGCTTACCAATGTTGTCATGGTAAAGAAGCCAAAGAAGAAGGGTAGAATTTGTATTGACTTCACCAACCTCAACAAAGCTGGTTCAAAAGACAACTATCCCTTGGTGAGAATAGACCAGTTGGTTTATGCAACTTTAAGCTATGAAATACTGAGCTTTATGGATTTCTAAGAATCATCAAAATCAAAATTATTAAGAGGGAATTCCAAAGAGTTAGAATTATCTTTGATGTACTCATCCTCCAAAATAAGCTCATCGATCATGTAAGTGTTGAAACACTCATCCTCTTCATGTGACTGTCTTGACACTCGAAAAACATTCACCTCTAGAGTCATATTTCCAAATGATAATGTCATTAGGCCATTCTTACAATTAATGAGGGCATTGGTGGTGGCAAGGAATGGTCTTCCAAGTATCTAAAACCAAAAAGTCAACGGGATAATAGAATTTGCCAATTTGCAATAAAACATCTTCCACAATACCTCTTGGTTTTCTTACCGATCAATCTGCTAGTTGAAGTGCCATGGAGGTCAGTTTGGTCTCACCTAGATTGAGTTGCAAGTAAATGAAGTATGGCATGAGGTTCACACTAGCTCCCAAATCTAGTAATGCTTAGCCACAAGATTTGTTTTCAATTTGGCAAGCCACCGTTGGATAGCTCGGATCTTTATACTTAGGTGGTGTCTTGCTATCAATTACCGCACTTGCTTGCTCTTTTAAGAATGCGGTCTTCTTCACATTGTGCCTCCTCTTGAGTGTGCATAGATCCTTAATGACTTTAACATAGTTGGGAACCTGTTTTATGGCATGAAGAAGAGGGAGGTTAATTTTAACATGCTGAAGCTGTTCAAGGATCTCACCTTTTAATGCCGAATTTCTCTTCTTAGGCTTAAGGAGTGCTTGAGGGAAAGGCATCAGTAAATAATTACTATGGGCATCTTGTTCCTTAGGGGCTTCGTCCTTGTTGCTCACGGTGTTAGGAATCAAATTTGATGGTAGAGTAGGTCCATCAATTTTCTTACCGTTGTGAGTAATTATGACATCAACCTCTTTAACATTTTGATTATTAGGATTGGAGGTTTGCGCCATATGTTGTCCCCTTGGATTTTGTTGTGGTTGCGAAGGAAAATGACCTTTCTCTTGAATCATCAAGAAACTAGTCAACTTGGTGAGTTGGCTCTTTATCTCATTTTGTTCCTCTTTGATCGCTTGTTGCTCCTCTAGCAACCGTTAATTTATCTTTCCTTGCTCTTCCAAACTCTTGGCATGTACCTGCATAAATGACTTAAAAGCATCTTCCAATGTAAAGATTGTTGTGGTGCATTAGATGAAGTTGCTTTCGGTCTCCATTGGGTATTATGGTGGGATGAGGTTGTATATCGGATCTCTAATGGGTACTAGAGTGGGTAGAAGATTGTGTATCGGATCTCCAATTAAAATTTGGGTGATTCTTCCAACGAGGATTATAGGTGTTAGAGTAGGGTGATTAT
This sequence comes from Bretschneidera sinensis, assembly GCA_023935145.1. Taxonomy (NCBI): domain Eukaryota; kingdom Viridiplantae; phylum Streptophyta; class Magnoliopsida; order Brassicales; family Akaniaceae; genus Bretschneidera; species Bretschneidera sinensis. The sequence goes on along the minus strand of CM043703.1, from coordinate 65,185,190 downwards.
GGTTTCCCAAAGGGTATACCTAAAGCATTACACTCTCCCTTCATCTCAAAATAGGCTGGACAATCCTTAGGTACATGATCTACCCCGTTACACATAAAACAAGGTTCATGGGACTCTACCCTAGCAACCAGTTTGGGGATTCTAGCATCCTTGGTTTTTAAGGCTTCAATTTCCTTAGTTAGGACCTCTAATCGGGCTTTAATGCTATCCTCTTCCTTAAGTTGATAAATTCCATCGGGTTGATTTCTCCTAGTGCTTTCCATGGCATTTGGTCCTGTCCAATTGTGGGCATTTTTTGATAGGTAATCTAGGAAATCTATAGCTTGGTCGGGATCTTTTTGAAGAAAATCTCCATTACACATCATTTCTATGAATTGCCTTTCCCTACTTAGAAGTCCACCATAGAAATAGCTAACTACCCGCCAACTCTCATACCTATGGTGTGGACAAGAATTCAAAAGGTCTTTGAAACATTCCCAAACTTGATATAAGGTTTCACTCTCCTTTTGTACAAAGTTTAAGATTTGTCTCTTGAGGTTATTGGTCTTATGGGTTGGGAAGTACTTTTGGAAGAAGGCTTGGGTCATCTCATCCCAACTTCCTATAGACTTAGGCCTTAGTGAGTAAAGCCAAACCTTGACCTTCTCCTTAAGTGAAAAAGGGAAAAACCAAAGTTTGACGGTGTCTACCATTTCAGCCATATTTTGAAAAGTTGATACTACTTCCTCGAATTCTCTAATATGGACATAGGGGTTTTCATTCTCAAACCCATGGAAGGTTGGTAGCAATTGGATCATGCCCAGCTTAAACTCAGGTTGTTGCACATTAGGGGGGAACATGATACAAGATGGTGTGGCCGTTCGGCTAGGGTGCAAATAGTCCTTAAGTGTCCTAGCAACATTCTCATTGTGATTGTCGGTCATGTTATTAAAATCTTCTAAATTCTCATTTGGGTTTGCACTATGGATTGATCTAGGTGAGGTTTCACTAACGGACATGGAAGGAGAGGGTAACTCTATTTCGGGTCCTTTAATGAATCTACCTCACGAATCTCTTGGTCTAAGCATACACCAAAGGAGTTAGAGGGTAAATGAATAAAACAAAAAAAAATAGAAAATCAAAATAGAGAGAAAAGAACAATATTACCGTCTTGTCTCAAAGTTGACAATCTTCCTTGTACTTAAGCGCGTCTCCCCGGCAATGGCGCCAAAATTTGATTACGCTCAAACTAACATGCGGTTATTGTGTATAGATGAGGTGTCGATCCCATGAGGAAAAGCGAACTACAAGGGAAAGTGTAAACCTTAACACGAACGATAAAAGTCAAATGAAAGAATCTGAGTTTTGATAATGAAATGATGTGAGAGAGTTGTGTAAATATAATGAAGAATTCAATAGAGAAATAACAAGGTTCTGGGAATCCTTCCTAAGTTCGTTGTCTTATTCTAATCTCGATTCAAATTGTTTTATCTCAATTGCTAGTTTCACATCCCAAACAAGCAATTAGAAAATATTCAATCACAGCACATTAACACTCTAAAGTAATTACTACAAATCACTCATTGATTTTGATTCAAGCACATATGACCTATCTTATAGATTATCAAGAAACGACAATATATCTCAATGACAATACCGCAGTAATGGACAAATCTATAAGATAAATCTATCGAAATCAATCACATCCAACAACTTGACATAAGAAGAGCTTGACTAGACTTATATAGAGGAGAAAGATTCAATCACGGATTAAGAGAAAATCTTCTAATTCTTTACTTAATCAAGAGTAAATCATAAAAAAATGTTTAACAATAAATCCTTATAACTGAATCAAGAATGGAAAATAAGAACAACTGCACCTAAGAATTCATCCCTTTGCCTTGCTTGATGATTAGCTAGACATTTGCCTCATGTTTGATGAAGAAGAATAATGGTAGCTCCTCTGATTTCATTCTACTTTTTCAGTCTCCACAATGTTCTATATATAGCTCATAAGGTCTAGGGGTATTTTAGACTAAAAAATGTCATTAAAACGCCCTAATTAGGTCTGAAGTGGAGACAGGGGACCGCGCCGCACCTCAGCCTTTCCAGGCCACGGTGCACAACCTTGGGTCAAAATTGGAGTGGTGCTGGAGGGCGCAACGCCCCTAGTCCAGGCCACGACACACACTGGTTGGCTCAAACTTTTGAAGTTTCTGGAGGCCGTGACACACACCTTCTGTGCTGCGGCATGGAACCCTGAAGACTTGGTTTCTCATCATTTTGTCCTTCCGCAACCACTGCTTCACTCCGATATGGATCGAAGCTTTGTGCTTTAAGCGATGATAGCTTTTCCATCTCTTTTAAACCCAACATATCTGAAAATGCATAAAATAAATCAATGATCCAAGAATGGCACTTTAGAATTGTTAGGGCACAAATGTGTAATCGACCCTAGAACAACCCTAATATGCTAACAAATAAGTACTATTATGATGCATTTTACGGCTCTCATCAGGAGTTTAGCTTGCTATCCAATCATGAATTGGAACATTTGGTGAATATAAAGAATTAATCAACATCCAATATTATTGGTATTTTCGCTAAGACTAGAGAATGTCATTGATCGTGTTTATTATCAATTTATAACTAATTAATTAAATTCCATGGATCGTGTTCATCAATTAATTAGTGAAATTAAGTATAAGGAAAACACAACCACCTAAATCACAATTTGATTTGAATCCTGATTTAAATTCCTATTCAAGAAAGTTAATTAGGTCTAGATGATTTGTCCTCAACCTAATCTCAAATATTAACCTTAACTATCAATAATAGATGGCCAATTCACAAGCAATAATCAAAGGTATGAAGGATATTGAAAAAGAAATAATTTGGAAAATTTCATAAAACTAAATCCACCAAAATATCCAAAACAATCAAGGCAGCTAAGCTAAACACCCAACAATGCGTTCAGTTGCTCATGTTTAAATCTCAATCACAAAATTCAAATACTAGGGTTACAAGCATATTGAAGGACAAAAGGAGCAAACATAGAATTTCTTTCCGAATTAAAAGATGAATCCTCAAAGTCTTGAAGCGATTGATCATCATCTTCAATCTCTTGATAAGCCATCTTGATGAAAGAAACTGTCTCCTCCTTCAATCTCCTAAAACTCCTCTTGATAATATCTTTCCAAGAACTGTCGTTGTCTCCCCAGAACTCCCTTCTATGAGTCTAAAAAATTCTTATATATAGCTGTATGGAGATGGATTTTTAGACAGAAAAGTCACCCTAGGATTTCTGTTCAGGCCATGTGCTTCTGTTGCTGTCCAGGCCCGGTTCTGCTGCTGTCCAGGCTCGGTTCTGCCTAATCTTCGTCTACTAAAACTGGCATAAATTTATCTAGAAAAATCATACTTATAAGCCATTAAATTCTCAAGAAAATAGACATCCAGATCTTTCCAAGAATATAGGCTCATTCCCTGGTTCTTCCTGAATCAATACAGTTTAATCCGGAAAAATGACACTTCTACCTCGCTGAAATCACGCACAGCCTGACATTTGTTTACTAAAACTGCCAAAACTTTTTCTAGAAAAATCATATTGTTGGGAAACCACATCAAGATGCCCAAGTGATGGTCTTCCAAACACCCAAGTCTAGAATAACTTGTAAGGAAAAGAAACAGCACACGAAGCAAGAAAGAAAGACACAACAATTGTTATCGAGGTTCGGCAATAGCCTATATCCCCGTGAGTTCCTCCGAACTCTCTGCACTAAATCAATGAGTTCTTACAATCCAGCAACACCTCGCCAAGAATCCACAAGTTCTTGAAAGAACAAAGAAGAGAACAAGAAAGTGATAAGGTCTTGAGGTACCCTGGAACTTTCCCCCTTGGAAATTCCACTTACAAGTCCCTTGAATCCCCTTTCTATTCTAATCTTTCTCTTTACAACCAGCCTCTCTAATGAGTCCCTCTCGTATGTCTGTGCCTTTGCACTCTCACACAATTATCTCATTCACATGTTCTGTCACACACACACACTTGTGTTTCTATCACATTACATTCACAAGTTGTCTTCTTTCACTTGTCGTTTTGAGATTGAAGCTAGGTGACCCTTTATATAGTGCACCAACTTCTTGTCCAATCCTGAGGGTCAATATCCACACTTAGATCTTGATGACCAATCAACTATGGCCCTTGATCAATCCTTAGTGATCCTATGCATTTTGAATATGTCTCACGAACTCAACTAAAGGCTGAACCAATGTGCATCAGTGTGCCTTCAGGCTGTGGCCTAGAACAGGGCATGCTGCGGCCTGAAGCAGAGCACACTTGCTGCCCCTCTGGGAGCCACGGCCTGGGGGAGGCAGCGCCGTGGCTTACCCTTTCCTCCAGCACTCCTCCTTGTTGGGCGCCATAGCCTGGACAAGGCTGGGCCGCAGTGCACAATGGTGTGCATTCCTTTGCCTTGCTGCAAGGTGAGGCGCACACACTCCGAAGGTGTGGCGCACACTTGTGTGCACTCCTTTAACATACTGAACTTCACTCTTGTTTTCCCATTTAAACCTTAGACAAACTCCAACAATCTCTACCTGATTACACCCAAAGTATAACGCGGTTATTGTAGTACAGCTTTGGAGTGTCGATTTCACAGGGAAACAAGTTAATTACAAAAGAAAATGTGTGAACCTTAAAACGAACGATAAAAGTTAAACGAAAGATTTTTGAGTTTTGATAATGAAATAATGTAAGAAAAAATTATGTAAATGTAAATGAAATATAAATAAGAAATAACAAGGTTTCGGGAATCCTCCTTAGGTTCATTGCCTTGTTCCACTCTCGATTCAATTGTTTTTATCTCGATTGCTAGTTTCACATCCCAAACAAGCAATCAGAAAATATTCAATCAAGCACATTTATAATCTAACGTAATTGCTACAAATCACTCATTGATTTCGATTAAAGCACACATGACCGATCTTAAAGATTATCAAGAAACGACAATATATCTTAATGATAATATCATAGTAATGGACAATCAATAAGATAAATCTACCGAAATCAATCACATCTAAACAACATCACATAAGAAAAGCATGACTAGACTTATATGGAGGAGAAGGATGCAATCACCTGATTAAGAGAATCTAAAAGAAGAAGAATATAAAGTGCAGCTATCACATGAACTCAAATCCTTCTTACTTAATCAAAGGGTAAATCATAGACAATGTTTTAACAATAAGTCCATACAAATGAATCAAGAACAGGAAATAAGGAACAACAAAACCCTAAGGATTCATCCCTTTCCCTTATTTGATGATTAGTTGGCCATGAAGCTCAAGGTGGAAGAACAATATGGATGCTCACCTCTTGATTTCCAGGCCATGGAGCTCAAGGTGGAAGAACAATATAGATGCTCTCCCCTTGATTTCCAGCCTTGAAGAAACTTGGAAATATTCTGGATTTGGATCCCTTGGATCCCCTTCAAGATGCTCCCCCCTTTTGATGATGCTCGCTGCACACTCCTTAAAGATGTATTTATACAGCACAAGTAGTTAGGGGAATTTTGGTCCAAAAAATGTCATTGTGCCGCCCTAATTTGGTCCTGGAACGAGTGGATGCTGGAAAGTGAGGGGTGTAGTGCTGGAAAGAGAGGGTGCAGTGCTGGAAAGTGAGGGGCGCGGCGCTAGGTGGATGCTGATATGGAGGCCTGACCTGTGTCTACTAAAACTGCCATAACTTTCTCTAAAAAAATCCTTTTTATGAACCATAAAATTCTCCAGAAAATAGACTTCCGGATCTTTCTAAGCATATATGGCTCATCTCCTGGTTCTTTCTGTATCAATATAGTTTAATCTGCAAAGATGATTGATCTGCACGGGCAATTCTGGCAATTTAGTGAAACTCCTTTCTTGGTTTCTCTTCATCTTGGCTCTTCTGCGACCATTATCTCACTCGAGTATTCATTAAAGCTCCGTGTTTAAAAAGATGATAGCTTTTCTATCTCTTTTTTAAGCTCAAAGTACCTGAAAATGTATTGAAATAAGTCAATGATTCAAGAATAACACTTTAGAGTTATTAAGGTATAAAAGTGTAATTCCAACCTCGATCAACCCTAAAATGCTAACAATTAAGTATTGTTTAGACGCATTTTATGACTCTCATCACAACCCCCAACTAGTTTATTGCTAGTCCCTAGCAATTTAAGTGAAAGACATGAAATGAATTCTTTATTTAGAAATCAAAGCAAAATACAACAATGCTGGCGTTAACCAAGAGTGATTCAAAAATCTTTGTCTCAAGAATCATGCATAGCACATAACAAATAGAATCATTAAATATCACTCAAGTCCAAGAATAATCCGAATGTCAACCTTAAAATCGTTATCGACTCTTAACATCCATCTTACCACAATACATTAGTATGAACACTCGGATGATTTTATGCACAACATAGCATGAATACAAGTCTTGGCCTCTAAAAACATATTAATTTGTGTGACATCAATCACAAATCAAGCTCCATAGGCTCACTTTTCAAATCACTCTCCACTATGTAGAAAAATCACACTACATCGGATCAACAGGTCTTTAATAAGCTTGTAACATTAGGCCAGGGTAGAGGTCAAGAAAGAACGGGAAAGTTTAAACAAATAAAAGAACTAAGTTTCTTAATTTAAACACAACCACTTTATGCACAAGATAACTTTACTTCAACACCCAACTCTTTCAACCATTTTTCGAGCATTTCTCGCAATAAATCACCATTTTTTTTCCTTCTTTCTTTGCTATAATTCATTTTTTCTCTTTTTTTATTATTATTTTGGCATAAGACCATTGACCTCCTCTTTCATTCTTTTCTTTTCTTTTCCACAACCCCCAACTTATCTCTTTTAATGTACTTGGGTTATGGTAGTAATATTTTCTCATATTTCCACCCTTACTCTTTTTAAGTGCTTCTAAATAAATGTGTATAACTAAGTTCTTTTAAAAGAAAGATAAGGATAAAATATTTTTAAGCTCATAAAGGTGAGTAAATGGGCTATCGAAAGAAACAAGGCTCAAATTCGTTTTCAAGAAAAAAGCTCAAACTGGTGACTAGCGATAAATATAACAAGGGTAAGTTTAAAAAGGCTCAAACGGTCCAAAAATGGCCTACATCATATCCTAAGTAATGTGCATTCTATGATTTTCGCCTCAAGTGATTATCAAATAAGTTCTAGAGCTTGTAGAGACCGCAAAAGTATTCACAAAACAATGGCACATAAAAGTTCTCCAAATGCTTTATACTAATCATGCAATCTTACCACAAACTAGAGTCTCAAACCAAAGATTGACACTTAATTTATTCTCAAAGCGAAGCAAGATTTAACTTCTTTTAAATGCTATATGCTATCTCAATTAGACTCATATCATCGACATATGAATTAACTCCAAGATTAACACAAAGCATGCTAAAAACAAACAAAAAGGTAAAATGACACCAAGCAGTTCAATAAAAACATGAAAAACAGGAATATGTTTCCTCCACCCCCAACTTAAAGTAGGCATTGTCCTCAATATGAAAGCAAAAGATAAGGAAACTCCTTTTGTAGCCAAAAGTGCATAGAAGCTGAAAATTGTGCACCACCATTTAAACTGCTTCGTATATTTGTCCCTGAGAAAGAAATACGAAAGTAAAACTGGAAAACAGCAAAACACTAATAATAAACAAGAAAAAGAATTATGAAAAATAATAAAAATAAAAGGATATACTATGGGGTGCCTTCCATGAGCGCTAAGTTTACGTCTTTAGCCAGACACTCTTATTCCCTCCTAAACAAGCATGAGTTGAATGCACCAGCAACTGCTTTACTGTTAAATTTAGTGCATATGTGCTTCGGAGAGGCCTTAAGAATGTTATCAGTAACATCTGCAGATTCTGGCTCAATATATGCTCTTGTGAAGTCATGGGTGAGGGTGGACTCTAATGGATTAAGGTGATGGACCTTTTCCATGAATGAGTCAATCATGTATACTTGGTGGTTCTCGTCCACATCCTCTGATTTTTTCATTGTTGGGATGTGTAACGACTTACGACTAAGTGTCTCAATGACATTCACCTCTTTTTTATTCTGTTGCGCTAGGTGCTGACCATAGGATGTGGACTAAGTTTGAGAAGGGAACTTACCTCGCTCAGTCACACTTAAGTAGCTCGTTAGCTTGGAAACTTGGCTCTTTATCTCTTTATGTTCTTCAACAACCTACATAATTAAAGATTCAAGCCTTTGATTAGTCTTACCCTGTGCCTCAATAAAAGCATGCAAAGTGTCTTCTAAAGGACTCCTATAAGATACAGGTGCATGATATGGTTCATGATATGGTGCAGGGGATTGTGCAAGCTGTTGGTTTTTAGACTTCCAGCTGAAATTGGGGTGATTTCGCCATCCAGGATTATAGGTATTAGAGAAGGGTGTAGAAGGCTTTGTGTACATGCCTAAGGCATTACATTGTTCCTTATACATCCCTCTCATATCAGCAAATGTGGGACACTCTTGTGTGAGATGATCTACCCCGCCACACACAAAACACGGTTCAAAAGATTTTGCATGATTAACCACATGTGTTGGCTGTGAGCTTTTAGTTTTTAATATCTCTAGTTCCCTAGTGAGCATCTCGACCTTGGTCTTAAGGTTATCCTCTTCCCTAAGATGGTAAATTCCACCACCATTTGGGTTCTCTATAGGTCATGACCTATTTGTGCTCTCAGTAGCACTAGGTCCAGTCCAAGTGTGAGCTTTTTCAGCAAGCTCATTAAGGTACTCTATGGCCTCATCGGGATCTTTCTCCAAGAACCCACCATTACACATCATCTCTACAAATTGGCGTTCTCTATAGGTAAGACCCTCATAGAAATAGCTCACTAAACGCCAATTCTCATACCCATGGTGAGGACACATACTCAACAACTCTTTAAATCTCTCCCAAGACTGATACAAAGTTTCGCTGTCCTTTGTGCAAAGGTGGAGATTTGTATTTTTAAAGCATTGGCCTTGTGTTGGGGAAAGTAATTATTAAAGAAAATTCGAGTCATCTCAGTCCAAGACCCAATAGATCGTGGTCTTAGTGAGTATAGCCAACTCTTAGCTCTATCCTTCAAAGCGAAAGGAAAGAACTTAAGCCTAACAATGTCATCGGTTTCATCTTGACTATGAAAAGTTGCGATACTTCCTCAAACTCTTTAATGTGCACATATGGGTTTTCATTATCCAAGCCATGAAAAGTAGGGTGTAATTGTATCATCTCTGTTTTAAAATCTAGTTAGCGAGTATTGGCTGGAAACATGATGCATGATGGTGTGGCTGTTGTTGTGAGTTTTAAATTACTCGCAAGCGCACGAGTCGTTTGCAATATAGTGTTGTGCAAGTGCGAGGTCGAATCCACAGGGAATTGCGTTGTGAAAATATAATTTTTTAATCTAAACTAACTCTATCTTAACCTAGTTCCGAATTTTGAATGATAATTTGTAAAATAAATTAAAACTAAATTAAATTGATTTTAAAACTAATAATAAAAAGCACTAAGGTTTCCGAATCCACCCCACCGAAGTTAAGCATACATGTTCTAAAAATATAGCCTATCAAAACATTCTATGAATCCAACTATAAGACAAAAAACAAAGAATATCCCAACTAAACCAAAAGCACCCAATGTATCCGCTCTTAACAAATCACAAAGAGAATCCAATTTAATCGAAAAGCATTCAATGTATCCATCAGATGAAACACAAAGAAAATCCAACAGACAATTTAAACTCAATCAATTATAAGATTAACTCAAATAATTGACAGAACATTTATACTAAAAATTGTCAGATTTGTACAAGCAAATCTGAACTACTACGCCAAACAACGGCGGGGCTTCATCTTCAACCTTAGCTGAAGAGTCTAGCCACTCATAACTATAAAACTATAATAAAAAGTGCTAAACATTTAAACTAAAACAACTGAATATAAAGAAATAAATAAACAACTTTACATGGGAGAAATTCCACTCGCTGACGGGCGGCGCTTCCCCTCGTGGTAGCAATGCCTTCGGGATCCACCAGAATGCTGACGGATGTCCACCGGTAAACACCAAAGTGGCTCAGGAATTGTACCTTGGATTATGAAGCCAAATGGTGTTTATATAGGAGGAGACCCAGAGTAAAACAGGTTGCAGAAACGATGTGGGATACAGGCCCGTGTGCGCTCGATCGCAGCGTGTTGCGATCGATCGCAGGTACGATCGATCGCATGTCTTGTGCGCACGATCTCATGTGCGATCGATCGCATGTCTGCTGCGATCGATCGCAGATGCACTGAACTTCAAATATTTCGATGTGGGATGTTGACCTTGCGCTCGTTCAAAGGCAGGTGCGCTCGAGCGCTGGTGCGCTCGATCGCATATCTGTTGCGATCGAGCGCAATGTCTCCAGAAGCTTCAAATCAACCTGAAATGCTGCACTTTCTCCACAAAGCTGTAAAAACACACAAAACACAAGAAAAACATAAAATGAAGTAAAATACTACTAACTAAGAGCATAACAAATGTAAGTTAAGGGTCTAAAATATGCAATATTTAAGACTCATCAAATACCCCCAAACTTATATTTTGCTAGTCCCGTAGCAAAACAAAATAAAAGACTCAATGAAAAACAAAGAACATAAAGATAAAGTCATCATTGATGGTATCCAAAAATTTAAGGAGCACACATCACCATGATATTCATTCATAAGCAAGCTTAAAAAGGTAAACCCATCTTCTCAATGAATAGAAATGTTAAAATCTAATTACTTACAAAATGCACGATAAGGCATCACAAGCTTGAATCAGTGTAAGGTGAATTAGCATATAAAAATGAAGCTTCCAAGTAACTCTAATGTGTAAGGTCTCCATGTCTCAAGATTCACCGAATTTCCCATAAAAAATGAACGAAAAGGCATAGTTTTTATTTTATTCTTTTTTTTTTTTTTTAATAAGGCACGGTTATGTTTAGTTCCCTTAAGCTTTCTAATTGACCCATGTAGCGAGTGTTACTCCCAAACTAGGAGGCTTTAGGGCATTAGGTGTAAAAACACCCCTAAGGACTTACTAACTCGAGTAAAAAAGGCTACGAAATTAAACTGACCTTAATATTACCAAGCAAAATTCCACCTTTTGACGTGAACACTCACTGCTTACTGAGACAAGAGGTCCAGTTACTTAGCGAAAAGTTTATTGATAATTTTATTTTATTTTATTTTTTATTTTCCTATGCCCAAGAGTTCATCCAACAAGTCATCCAGTTTCAGTTAAGATAAGGAAAAATACACATTAAAATCACGTGTCATACCTCACATAATTTGTGCTAATGTGCTCGTGTTAGATTAGATCAAACATGTGAATTCTCAAAATGCCTAAAGTAAGTAACTAAATTTTAAAAATTTATCACCAGATCATGTGTTCAAAATGTTAAGCTCACCAATGACATCACATCACAGAAAATGTTTAGATCAACTAAAATTTCACGATAACATGAGCATGCATTTATCTCTATGACGAAAAGACAACAAATTAGGACAAAGTGCGTGATGTGTCCCCCATACCCCCAAACTTAAATTACACATTGACCCCAATGTGTGACTAATATAGAAAGAGCTGACCTGAGATATGGAGAACTATCTGGACTGGTATGGCTCATAGCATACCCCCAAACTTGAACTGAAGTACGCTTTGTCCCTGAAAAATAAAAACTGGAAAACAAAAAATACTGGAAACAAACATTAATCATAAAAATGCGAAATAATAAATAAACAAAAGAAAAGATAAGCTGTGGGGTGCCTCCCATGAGCGCTAAGTTTTACGTCTTCAGCCAGACTCTCCCTAGAATACTACACTCAATCTGAGTAACTAGGATCCTCCAACAGTATCGTCTCAATGTCCGGACTCCTCAACTCTAAGAATAGTTTCAGCCTCTGTCCATTTACCTTGAAAGTATTACCATTCTTAGGATCCTCAATCTCGATGGCCCCATGAGGAAAAACCGATCGAATAATGAATGGGCCTGACCATCGGGATTTGAGCTTGCCTGGAAAAAGATGCAGGCGCGAATTATAAAGAAGAACTCTCTGACCAGGCTCAAAAGCTCGTCTCAAAATATTTTGGTCATGAGTCTTCTTCATTTGTGCTTTGTATGATCGGGCACACTCATATGCATCATTCCGCAGCTCCTCCAATTCATTGAGTTGGAGCTTTCGTTGTGAGCCAGCCTTGGAAAGATTAAAATTTAGTTGCTTGACAGCCCAATACGCACGATGCTCTAATTCAACCGGAAGGTGACATGCCTTTCCGTATACAATGCGATAGGGAGACATGCCAATTGGTGTCTTGAAGGTTGTCCGATATGCCCACAGTGCATCCGTCAATCGCAGAGACCAATCCTTTCTAGTAGGGTTCATAGTCTTTTCCAAAATATGTTTGATCTCGCGATTTGAGATTTCCACTTGACCACTCGTCTGTGGGTGATATGGGGTGGCAAATTTGTGTGTAATACAATATTTCTTCATCAACTGCTCAAAGATCTTGTTGCAAAAGTGCTTACCTCCATCACTTATGATTGCTCGAGGCGTACCAAAACGAGCAAAAATAGTGTCTTTCAAGAACTGGACCACAACTCTGTGGTCATTGGTCTTGCACGCAACAGCCTCCACCCACTTGGACAGATAGTCCACAGCAACTAGAATGTATAAGTAGCCAAAGGATTTTGGAAATGGTCCCATGAAATCAATGCTCCACACATCAAAAATCTCAACAATCAGAATAGGGTTGAGGGGCATCATATTTCTCCTAGAAAGACTCCCTAGCTTTTGGCAACGCTCACAAGATATACAGTAGGTGTGAGAGTCCCGGAACAGGGTAGGCCAATAAAATCCACACTGCAAAATCTTTGCAGCGGTCTTTTTAGCACTAAAATGGCATCCACATGCATGATCATGACAAAAGGCGATGACATTAGATTGGTCATGCTCAGGAATACATCGTCTAATGATCTGATCAGGATAATACTTGAACAGGTAAGGATCGTCCCAAAAAAAGTGTTTTACCATGGCCAAAAATTTTGATTTATCTTGCCTCCCCCAATGCAAGGGCATGTGTCCGGTGACAAGATAGTTCACTATGTCAGCAAACCATGGTGCGGGACTGTGAGCAATGTGCATCAATTGCTCATCAGGAAAGGTCTCAGAGATGGGAGTGGCAGCCTCACTGAATTCCACAATCAATCTAGACAAATGGTCCGCCACCACATTTTTCGAACCTTTCTTATCCCGAATCTCAATGTCGAACTCTTGAAGTAGCAAGATCCATCGGATAAGACGAGATTTAGCATCTTTTTTAGAGAAAAGATACTTCAATGCAGCATGGTCCGAGTAGATAATGACTTTAGATCCTAACAAGTAGGATCTGAACTTGTCTAGTGCAAAAACGACTACAAGCAACTCCTTCTCAGTGGTAGAATAATTGAGTTGTGCGTCGTTTAGAGTTCGACTTGCGTAATAGATAGCATGGGGAAGTTTATCAACACGCTGCCCCAAAACAACTCCAACAGCATAGTCTGATGCGTCACACATAATCTCAAAAGGCACACCCCAGTTAGGTGGCTGAGTAATGGGTGTGGACGTCAGAATTTCCTTCAGATCCCCAAATGCTTTCTTACAATCCTCATCAAATAGAAATGGGGCATCTTTTTGCAACAACTTGCACAAGGGCCTGGCGATCTTGCTGAAATTCTGGATAAATCGCCTATAGAAACCTGCATGGCCCAGAAAAGATCGAACCTCTTTCACCGTACGTGGGGGTGGAAGGCTGGAAATCAAATCCACCTTTGCTTTGTCGACCTCAATCCCTCGATGAGATACGATATGCCCCAGTACAATTCCTTGCTTGACCATAAAATGGCACTTCTCCCAATTAAGCACCAGGTTCTTCTCCTTGCACCGTACCAAAACCAAAGAGAGACGGTGCAGGCACTCCTCAAATGTTGAACCGAAGACGGAGAAGTCGTCCATGAAAATCTCCAAGAACCACTCTACCATGTCAGAGAATATACTGACCATGCACCGCTGAAAAGTGGCGGGTGCATTGCATAAACCAAAAGGCATGCGACGGTAGGCGAAGGTCCCAAAAGGACAGGTAAATGTCGTCTTCTCCTGATCTTCGGGGTCCACGGGGACCTGGTTATATCCAGAATAACCATCCAAAAAGCAATAATACTCGTGCCCAGCCAAACGCTCCACCATCTGATCAATAAATGGAAGTGGAAAGTGATCCTTCCTTGTGGCAGTGTTCAGCTTACGGTAGTCTATACACACTCTCCACCCAGACTGCACACGAGTTGGCACCAACTCGTCGTCCTTATTCTTTACTACCGTTAACCCAGCTCGCTTGGGCACGACATGAATGGGGCTCACCCACTTGCTATCAGAGATGGGATAAATGATCCCTGCATCTAACAGCTTAATAACCTCTGCCCTCACAACCTCTTGCATAGCAGGGTTGAGCCTTCTTTGCGGCTCCCTCGATGGCTTAGCATCTTCCTCCAAATGTATCCTGTGCATCACCACCGAGGGGCTGATTCCCTTAATATCCTCAATGGTCCAGCCGATAGCTTCCTTGTGCTCTCTTAAAACATCTAATAATTTCTCCTCTTGAGCCTATCCCAAATCTAAAGCTATTATCACAGGAAAACAGTGTGCTGGACCCAGGAACTTATACTTAAGATTATCCGGTAAAGGCTTAAGTTCCTTCTGTTGAGGTTCGGGTGACTCCTTCTCCTCCTCTATGCTTTCTTGAGGATCATACTCCAAAATGGCATTTACTTCCTCGAGTAACTTATCTAAACCCAAGTCCTCTCCAAAGTGAGCAAAGCATGCCTCCATAGGATCCTCAATGCTTGATTCATCCACAGTATCCTCAAGAATCTCCTCTACCAAGCATACATCTCTCATTTCATCATATTCCAGTGGTTGCCTAGTGATATAAAAAATGTTCAACTCCACTGTCATATTTCCGAAGGAGATCTTCATCACCCTTGTCCTACAATTGATTAGGGCGTTAGCCGTGGCTAAGAATGGTCGCCCTAGAATCACCGGTATTTGAATCCCTACATTCTGAACCGGCTCTGTGTCAAGCACAATAAAATCCACGGGGAAATAGAACTTATCCACTTTTATCAAAACATCCTCAACTATCCCCCGTGGTCTTTTCACTGACCTGTCAGCCAATTGAAGCGTCGTGGATGTGGGCTTCAATTCTCCTAACCCCAACTGCACATAGACTGAGTAGGGTAGAAGATTCACACTCGCCCCTAGATCCAAAAGGGCCCTCTCAATATGGCTGACTCCTATCGTGCAAGAGATGGTAGGACACCCCGGGTCCTTATTCTTGATGGGTAGCTTGCACTGAAGGATTGAACTGACCTGCTCGGTCAAAAATGCCTTCTTTGGGACATTCGTCCTTCTCTTGATAGTGACCAAGTCCTTTAAAAACTTGGCATATGATGGCACTTGATGGATGGCATCCAAAAATGGGATATTGATATGGACTTGCTTGAATACCTCCAGAATTTCTTCATACTTCCCTCATTTCTTAGGCGCCTGTAATCTCTCGGGGTAGGGCGCTCTAGGTACAAACGACCTA
Source organism: Bretschneidera sinensis (assembly GCA_023935145.1). Classification (NCBI taxonomy): domain Eukaryota; kingdom Viridiplantae; phylum Streptophyta; class Magnoliopsida; order Brassicales; family Akaniaceae; genus Bretschneidera; species Bretschneidera sinensis. The sequence continues at coordinate 65,169,508 of CM043703.1, read as the reverse complement.
GGAGGGTCTTTCTCAGTAGGTGTGGCTGTAGATGGCTCAGCATCTCTCTTCTCTGTGTTGCCACTCCCTTGCCCTTGCTGCATAGCAGGGCTCTCTTCCACTCGATTGTCCACTTGTCTCCCAGACCTTAGTGTGACAATCGACTGTACTTGTTCCTCCCCGTGCGTTGGAGTTGATGAACTCTCAACCATAAATTGTCCTTTTGGGTTTTGCACGGGCTGACTGGGGAACTTTCCTTTCTCTCTCTCACCCAAGTGACTTGCAATTTGCCCTATTTGACTCTCCAGCTTGGCAATTGCTTGGGTGTTTACCATTGTTGCACTCCTCACATCGCTCATATTTTGGCTAGTCGCCTTCATGAATTCCTTGAGGGTGTCCTCAAGCGATTGAGAAACTGGCGCTGGTGTTTGAGCGGGTGCATGGTAAGCAGGTGAAGGTGCTGGATGGGCAGAACGACCATGATTAGGAATTTGTGGGGCAAATCCAGGAAGATATTAATTTTGAGCATGATGAAAGGATCCTCCCTGATTCATTGGTTGGTTCTGTCTCCATGAAAAATTTGGGTGGTTCCGCCACCCTGGATTGTACGTCTCAGAGTACGATCCATTTGACTGCCTTCGAAAGTCATTGAAAGCATTTACTTGTTCCATAGGATACTCGGCACAAGCCGGCATTGATGGGCAATTCTGTGCTAGATGCATGGGACTAGCACAGATGGAACAGCTTTCAACATTGAATGTGTTGGCAGCATTAATGGATTGGGTCACAGTGAGAGCGTCAATCTTCTTAGTGAGGGCATCTAACTTTATCCTCAAATCAGCGTCCTCTCTGACCTCATAGATGCCTCCCCTCTTAGGAGCACGAATGGACTTATCTCGATAGCTTGAAAAATCCCACTGCTGTGAGTTGTCGGACAACTTGTCCAACGCCATATATGCTTCATCTCCTGTCAGACTCAAGAATGCACCCCCATTCATAGACTCGATCATGCTACGGTTGGGTTGAGTCAACCCTTGGTAGAAGAATTGAACGAGTCTCCACTTCTCATATCCATGTGGAGGGCATCTGATCAGTAACTCTTTAAAGCGCTCCCAGCTTTCAGAGAACTTCTCATCCTCGTCCTGAGTGAAAGAGCTAATCTCCTTACGGCACTCATTCACTCGAGACATTGGGAAAAACTTATGGTAAAATTTGCTAAGTAGGTTTTCCCAAGATGTAATAGACCCGGACGTGTTGGAGTCCAACCACGCCCTAGCTCTATCGTGAAGGGAGAAAGGGAAGAGTCGAAGATGGACTGACTCCTCAGAGAAGTTCTGGAATTTGAATGTAGCACAAATGTCTTTAAACTTCTTCACATGACTATAAGGATTTTCAAGATCTAAGCCATGGAATGAGGGTAGGAGTTGGATAACATGTGGCTTCAAATCAAAGTGTGTGGCATTGGTTGGTGGCAACACTATGCAGGAAGATGAGTTAGTCGCAACGGGTGCGAACAAATCCCTAAGGGATGTAGTGGAGTCCGCGTTCCAAGCTCTAGGTTGCTCTATATGTTCAGGATGATTAAAATTTTCTCCCATCTCAGCAGTCTCTCTCTCAACTAGCGCTCTTTTCTGTCTCCTAAGAGTTCTTTCTAAGTCGGGATCTAAATGTGTCAAATCTAAGTTCAAGGATCTCCGACCAAGCATACACTATCAGAAAAATAATGAGATACTAACCAGCAGAAGCAACAGAATAAAGCAAAAATAATTTTTTTTTTAAAACTAATTAAATTAACTAGTAGAAAAATAAAATCAATTCAGACCAAAAATTTTCACAAACAAAACAATTCCCCGGCAACGGCGCCAAAAACTTGTTGTGAGTTTTAAATTACTCGCAAGCGCACGAGTCGTTTGCAATATAGTGTTGTGCAAGTGCGAGGTCGAATCCACAGGGAATTGCGTTGTGAAAATATAATTTTTTAATCTAAACTAACTCTATCTTAAACTAGTTCCGAATTTTGAATGATAATTTGTAAAATAAATTAAAACTAAATTAAATTGATTTTAAAACTAATAATAAAAAGCACTAAGGTTTCCGAATCCACCCCACCGAAGTTAAGCATACATGTTCTAAAAATATAGCCTATCAAAACATTCTATGAATCCAACTATAAGACAAAAAACAAAGAATATCCCAACTAAACCAAAAGCACCCGATGTATCCGCTCTTAACAAATCACAAAGGGAATCCAATTTAATCGAAAAGCATTCAATGTATCCATCAGATGAAATACAAAGAAAATCCAACAGACAATTTAAACTCAATCAATTATAAGATTAACTCAAATAATTGACAGAACATTTATACTAAAAATTGTCAGATTTGTACAAGCAAATCTGAACTACTACGCCAAACAACGGTGGCGCTTCATCTTCAACCTTAGCTGAAGAGTCTAGCCACTCATAACTATAAAACTATAATAAAAAGTGGTAAACATTTAAACTAAAACAACTGAATATAAAGAAATAAATAAACAACTTTACATGAGAGAAATTCCACTCGCTGACGGGCGGCGCTTCCCCTCGTGGTAGCAATGCCTTCGGGATCCACCAGAATGCTGACGGATGTCCACCGGTAAACACCAAAGTGGCTCAGGAATTGTACCTTAGATTATGAAGCCAAATGGTGTTTATATAGGACGAGACCCAGAGTAAAACAGGTTGCAGAAACGATGTGGGATACAGGCCCGTGTGCGCTTGATCGCAGCGTGTTGCGATCGATCGCAGGTACGATCGATCGCATGTCTTGTGCGCACGATCTCATGTGCGCTCGATCGCATGTCCGCTGCGATCGATCGCAGATGCACTGAACTTCAAATATTTCGATGTGGGATGTTGACCTTGCGCTCGTTCAAAGGCAGGTGCGCTCGAGCGCTGGTGCGCTCGATCGCATATCTGTTGCGATCGAGCGCAATGTCTCCAGAAGCTTCAAATCAACCTGAAATGCTGCACTTTCTCCACAAAGCTGTAAAAACACACAAAACACAAGAAAAACATAAAATGAAGTAAAATACTACTAACTAAGAGCATAACAAATGTAAGTTAAGGGTCTAAAATATGCAATATTTAAGACTCATCAGCTGTGCGTGTAGGGTGAAGGTAATCCTGAAGTGTCCTAGCAACATTCTCATTAGGATTATGGCCATGTTAACAAAATCCTCTAAATTGTCATGTGGGGGTGCACTATTGTTTGATATAGGCGAGGTTTCACCAACGGACGTGGAAGGAGAGGGTAACTCTAATTCGGGTCCTCTAATAATCTACCTCACGAATATCTCGGTCTAAGCATGCACCAATTAATTTAGAGGGGAAATAAAATAAATAAAACAGGAAAAAAAAATAAAACAGAATAATAAAAGAAAATTAGAAAATCAAAACAAAGGTAAATGAACAATATTACCGTATTTACAAACTGCTGAAAAGAAAAATATTTACAATTCTTCTAACATCACACTCAAAGTTGACAAGCTTCCTTGTACTTAAGCGTGTTTCCCCGACAACGGCGCCAAAATTTGATTACGCCCAAAGTATAAGGCGGTTATTGTAGTACAGCTTTGGGGTGTCGATTCCACAGAGAAACAAGTTAATTACAAAAGAAAATGTGTGAACCTTAAAACGAACGATAAAAGTTAAACGAAAGATTTTTGAGTTTTGATAATGAAATAATGTGAGAAAAAATTGTGTAAATGTAAATGAAATATAAATAAGAAATAACAAGGTTCCGGGAATCCTCCGTAGGTTCGTTGCCTTGTTCCACTCTCGATTCAATTGTTTTTATCTCGATTGCTAGTTTCACATCCCAAACAAGCAATCGAAAAATATTCAATCAAGCACATTTATAATCTAACGTAATTGCTACAAATCACTCATTGATTTCGATTAAAGCACACATGACCGATCTTAAAGATTATCAAGAAACGACAATATATCTTAATGACAATATCGCAGTAATAGACAATCAATAAGATAAATCAACCGGAATCAATCACATCCAAACAACATCACATAAGAAAAGGATGACTAGACTTATATGGAGGAGAAGGATGCAATCACCAGATTAAGAGAATCTAAAAGAAGAAGAATATAAAGTGCAGCTATCACATGAACTCAAATCCTTCTTACTTAATCAAAGGGTAAATCATAGACAATGTTTTAACAATAAGTCCATTCAAATGAATCAAGAACAGGAAATAAAGAACAACGAAACCCTAAGGATTCATCCATTTCCCTTATTTGATGATTAGTTGGCCATGAAGCTCAAGGTGGAAGAACAATATGGATGCTCTCCCCTTGATTTCCAGGCCATGGAGCTCAAGGTGGAAGAACAATATGGATGCTCTCCCCTTGATTTCCAGCCTTGAAGAAACTTGGAAATATTCTGGATTTGGATCCCTTGGATCCCCTTCAAGATGCTCTCCCCTTTTGAAGATGCTCGCTGCACACTCCTTAAAGATGTATTTATAGAGCACAAGTAGTTAGGGGTATTTTGGTCCAAAAAATGTCATTGTGCAGCCCTAATTTGGTCTTGGAACGAGTGGGCACTGGAAAGTGAGGGGTGTAGTGCTGGAAAGTGAGGGTGCAGTGCTGGAAAGTGAGGGGCGCGGTGCTAGGTGGATGCTGATATGGAGGCCTGACCTGTGTCTACTAAAACTGCCATAACTTTCTCTAGAAAAATCCTTTTTATGAACCGTAAAATTCTTCAGAAAATAGACTTCCAGATCTTTCTAAGTATATATGGCTCATCTCCTGATTCTTCCTGTATCAATATAGTTTAATCTGCAAAGATTATTGATCTGCATGGGAAATTCTGGCAATTTAGTGAAACTCCTTTCTTGGTTTCTCTTCAACTTGGCTCTTCTGCGACCATTATCTCACTCGAGTATTCATTGAAGCTTCGTGTTTAAAATGATGATAGCTTTTCTATCTCTTTTTTAAGCTCAAAGTACTTGAAAATGCACTGAAATAAGTCAACGATTCAAGAATAACAATTTAGAGTTATCAAGGTATAAAAGTGTAATTCCAACCTCGATCAACCCTAAAATGCTATCAATTAAGTATTGTTTAGATGTATTTTATGACTCTCATCCCTACCTTTGTCTAAGTATTTAAACTCTAACCCATTGTGCAGAGAACTTTAGGATCCAAACTCATCTTGAGTCATCATTCAACCGACTCCAATCCTAAGAAGTTCAAGGCAATGATTGAACCTTCTTAGAGGTAGAACTTTGGTACCTAAATCTGTAGGACTTTCTTCCGTGGCCTTCTTGTCAACATGAATGCATCCTTTCATACCTCTTTTTAGAAGGTAATGATACCAAACATCTATATGCTTTGTCCTCTCATGGAACACCGAATTCCTCCACAAGTGCCATGCACTTTGGATATCGGAAGACACCACCACCTGCTCTTTTAGGACCATCCACTCGTCCAACAACCCTTTGCAGCACATAGCCTCATTTATGGCTTTCGAAGCCACTATGCATTCTACCTCCGTTGTTGAGAGTGCTACCATCGGCTGTCTCTGAGCCTTCCAATACCTCAGCAACCACTTCATCCCAAGCCAAAGCTCTTTTTCAGGATTACTCACACATCTGCTGAGAACACCCATTGTCTGAGAAATGTCGAGTCTAGTGCTCACCATCATGGACATGACTAGTCCAACTACACTAGAGTAAAGGACCTTTACCATTTTCTTCTTCTCCTCATCCATTCCAGGACATCGTTCGCTGGAGAACTTGAAATGACCAGCAAGGGGAACCTTCACTGGTTTACCATCTTCCATAGAAGACCGAGAAACTTTCAACCCGTTTCTCTCCTTTTCCTGAATTCTTCTCATCTCAAAGATCTTTTGTGTAAGGCTGAGATCCTTCCTCTCGAACTCCTCACTGAGTTGAGATGTAAACCTTTTAATCCTCTCCCTGCTGTTCCAAACTAACAGCATATCAACGACATAGATGAGGATACTCACTATTTTCTCCACCTTATGTCCAGGTGAGAAAGTTTCTGTGAAATCTATGTCTTCTCTTTTCGTGAACCCCTTAACCACCAACCTAGCCTTGTTCTGGACTTCATCTCCTGGAGGGTACCCTTCTTTGATCTTGTAAGTCCACTTACAATCCACAACTCTCTGTTTTCTCTGAATGTGCACCAATTCCCAGAAGTTGTTCTTCCTCAAAGAATCCATTTCTTCCTCTATAGCTAGCTTCCATCTTGGTGAATCCTTACATCCCATGGCATCAATGTAAGTCTCTTATTCACTCATCTCTCCTTCTGTCCAAGGAGCTGCTGCATCCACAGCATCTGCAAACCCATATCTTGAAGGTGGTCTAACCAGCCTTCTTTCCCGGTCTCTTGTAAGCTGATGGTCCTTCTGACTTGCTGCATCATCCTCTTTCAGTTCAGCCTCCTCATGAGTGTCCTGAGCTTGGCATTCATCAGTGGGCTCTACCTTGTCCGAACCCTCTTACCTTCCTTGCTCTACCTGAATTGAATCTTCTTTGATGCTATGCTCCATAAATACCGAACTGGTTTGCTTACTAGCCCCTGAAGAGTTAGTTTTCTCCAAATAGGGAAATAACAATTCATTAAAATTAACATCCCTATTTATTATGAGTTTCAATCCTTCTTTCTCTAAGGACCACAACCTATATCCCTTAGCCCCTTCCCCATATCCTAGAAACACGCACTTTCTAGATCTTGGGCTAAGCTTATCATCCTTTTGATGTGCAAACGCAGCACACCTAAAAGTCCTAAGGTTGTCCAACTCAGGGGGTTTTCCACTCCACATCTCATTGGGAGTCTTGAGCTCTAAAGCTCTAAAGGGTGATCTATTAACCAAATATGCAGCAGTAGACACTGCTTCCCCCCAAAAACATTTAGGTAATCCGGATCCCATTAACTTGCACCTAACCTTTTCCATAAGGGTCTTATTCATCCTCTCAACAACTCCACTTTGCTGAGGGGTTTTCACAACCATTCTATGTGTTAAAATGTCATTTAACCTACAGAATTGATCAAGTTATTGGTTAAAAATTTCTAAGCCATTATTGGTTCTTATCCCCTTAACTATCCTACCCATTTGAGTCTCCACCAGCTTTTTCCACACCACTAATTTATTCAAAGCATCTGATTTATTTTTAACCAAATAAACCCAAACCTTTCTTGAATAATCATCAATTAAAGACAGAAAATTAAATTTACCTCCCTGTGTTGGTGTCCTTGCTGGTCCCCAAAGGTCAGCATGAATGTAGTCAAGAATGCCCTTAGACTTGTGCACTCCGGTGTTGAAGCTGACCCGATGTTGCTGCCCAAGAACACAACTCTATAGAAATCGAGTTTCTCTACCTTGTCAACATCAAGTAATCCATTCTTGCTGAGAACTTGCAGGCACTCTTCACTCATATGTCCCAAGCGAGTTTGCCAAAGGGCTACCTTCTCCATCTCAGCCATCAAGCTTGCTGCTTGATCCTTGATGTCCGTGTTTCCGATCATTTCATAGAGACCATCCTTTATTGTTGCTTTGATCACTATCAAAGATCCCTTGGTTACCTTGAACTTTCCTCCCTCTGCTTATATATGTACCCCATGGAATCCAGCTGCCCCAATGAGATCAAATTCCTCCTCACATCCGGAAGATACTTCACATTCCTCAGCAACCTTGTGACTCCATCCAACATCCTCAACTAGATGTCTCTTATCCCCTTCACTTGGCAAGAAATATTATTCCCCAAGAAAACCCTTTCATCATTAGTTTCTTTGAAATTATTGAATCAATCTTGGTGAGGGCACATATGATGAGTGCATCCGATATCCAAGATCCATTTACCGCCGTCTTCTTGCCCCTTGCGCACATCTGAGCACACAATAAGAACATCATCATCTTGTTGTTCCGTCTTGGCAATCGAAGCCTCTCCATTCTTCGTATAGCTTCTTCCCTCATCCCTCATCTTCTCCTTGCAATCTTTCTTGAAGTGACCCTCCTTGTGGTAGTAGTAACATCTCTTCCCTCCAAATCTTGGTTTGGAGTGTGCTTTCCCATGGCTTTCTCCTCTACCTCTGTCCTGGTAGTAGCCATGTATGTTGTTGTGCATTCACCCATGGCTTTCTCCTCTACCTATGTCCCGGTAGTAGCCATGTATGTTGCTGTGCACTCTCCCATGGCTCTCTCCTCTACCTCTGTCCCGGTAGTAGCCATGTATGTTGCTGTGCACTCTCCCATGGCTCTCTCCTCTACCTCTGTCCCAATAGTAGCCATGGATGTTGCTGCCATACCGAGTTGTTGCCTTCTTCTAATGAATAGCCCTTCTCCACTTGATGCACTCCTCATCTTGGCATCAAGATCATCTCGCAACTCTTTATTAGGATCAAATTTAAAAGCAAAGATTCGTTTACGAAGATAGCTCTTATTAGGGAGAGTCTTGGCAAGAAACAACTCATCTAGTTTTTTCCATATGATAGCTGGATTTTTGAGTCTCCACACTCACTTGTGACATTATCTGACATGTGCAAGAAGATGGAGCTGTATGCCATCTTCTTTATCTCATTCCGCTGGACTTCCATGGTACTTGCTGGAAAAGCATCATCTTCTCCAATCGCCAAGTCCACTTTTTGTTGCATAAGAACAGCCTTGATCTTCCGCTTCCACAGGGAAAAATCTCCCTTTCCATCAAACTTTTCAACCATGAAGTTTGAAGCCATCTTGCGGAGAGAATCCCAGATTTATACAGCACCCATAATTGCTCTCCAACTTCTTCTAAATCTCAAGAACACGATCGAAGATTGATCTCAATACCGTTCTTAAATCACCCTAAAAAACATGATCAAATCTTGATCTCTACTCCGTTCTTGTATCACCCTCAAGAACACGATTAGATATTTATCTCTACTCCATCCTTGAATCGCCTCAAGAACATGATCAGATATAGATCTTTACTCTGATCTTGAATCTCCCAAGAAGTTGACCTCTAATTCTTAGAGTCTTGCTCCGAAACCTTCTGTTCTTGCTCCGATACCAGCTAATCTTGGCTCTCTTGGCTCTAATACCACTGTTGGGAAACCACCTCAAGATGCCCAAGTGATGGTCTTCCAAACACCCAAGTCTAGAATGACTTGTAAAGAAAAGAAATAGCACACGAAGCAAGAAAGAAAGACACAAGAATTGTTATCGAGGTTCGACAATAGCCTACGTCCCCGTGAGTTCCTCTAAACTCTCTGCACTAAATCAGTGAGTTCTTACAATCCAGCAACACTTCTCCAAGAATCCATAAGTTCTTGAAGGAACAAAGAAGAGAACAAGAAAGTGATAAGGTCTTGAGGTACCATGGAACTTTCCCCCTTGGAAATTCCACTTACAAGTCCCTTGAATCCCCTTTCTATACTAATCTCTATCTGTACAACCAGCCTCTCTAATGAGTCCCTCTTATATGTCTGTGCCTTTGCACTCTCACACAATTCTCTCATTCACATGTTCTGTCACACACACACACACACTTGTGTTTCTATCACATTACATTCACAAATTGTCTTCTTTCACTTGTTGTGTTGAGATTGAAGCTAGGTGACCCTTTATATAGTGCACCAACTTCTTGTCCAATCTTGAGGGTCAATATCCACCCTTAGATCTTGATGACCAATAAGCCATGGCCCTTGATCAATCCTTAGTGATCCTATGCATTTTGAATATGTCTTACGAACTCAACTAAAGGTTGAACTAATGTGCATCAGTGTGCCTTCAGGCTGCGACCTAAAACAGGGTGCACTGCGGCCTGAAGCAGAGCACACTTGCTGCCCCTCTGGGTGCCGCGGCTTGGGGGAGGTAGTGCTGTGGCTTGCCCTTTCCTCCAGCACTCCTCCTTACCGGGCATCGCGGCCTGGACAAAGCTGGGCCATGATGCACACTGGTGTGCATTCCTTTGCCTTGCTGTAAGGTAAGGCGTGCACACTCCCAAAGTCCGACGTACACTTGTGTGCACTCCTTTAACATGCTAAACTTCACTCTTCTTCTCCTGTTTAAACCTTAGACAAACTCCAACACATATTTATGAGCCATAAAATTCTCCAGAAAATAGACATCTGGATCTTTCCAAGCATATATGGATCATCGCTTGGTTCTTCCTGAATCAATACAGTTTAATCCACAAAAATGACTAATTTGTATGGGCAATTCTGGAAATTTAGTGAAACTCCTTTCCAAATTCTTGTAAACCTGTAAAACAATGAAAAACAACTCAAAGTAACAAATTCCTAAGCTAAACATACAAATAAATACTTGTAAAACATACAAAATACTAGGACAAATATTCGTTCATCAAACACCCCCAAACCTAGATTTTGCTAGTCCTCAAGCAAAACTAAAAGAAAACATAAACAAAACAAACCTAAAAACTTAAATCAACAAAATGCTCATGCCATAATTCTTATTATGACTCATATCTAGATATCTTATACAAAATTATGTTCACAGTCTCAACACTTCACAATTCATTGCTCAAATCAAGTACACATTGCACATCCATATTCCAATGCTCAAAACACCTTACGTCATTTACCCCCAAACCTAACGTCAAGAATCCGAATTCGCTTAGACTCTAGGCCTCACATAATTCACTCATTAAGCACACCGAACCTAGGTTTCAAACACTCATCAAGAATATGCGAATAGAAGTTATGTAAACAAGAAATTTCAAATATAAATTCTCAAATGAATATGGATATCATCAAAGAACGCTCATATTTTTGCAAAATAGATCTCATGAAAAGAATCAAATGTTAGAATTACAAAGCTATCACATCGCCTATATCATATCATAGTCAAACACCTCAAGCAAAACATATTGAGTATGAAACTATGCATAGATGGGCGTGGTTGGCTGAACCTAATTTACACTAAAGCTCTTTCTTGTCAACTCTTTATAAGAGTGACTTCAATACCCTTGAAGTATCTCAGGTCCTCTTTCTTGTCTAATCAAATCCCTTCTTGACATGTTTCTCATATATGTATATATATACATATATTCCTTTCTTTTCTTTTCTTTTTTACTTTTTTTAGTAGGAATTTGGATCTTTCTCCAGAGACAGTGCAACTAGGGCGTATAACAATAGGCACATACTCAAACTTCTTACTCAAGTCATTTAACTAAAATAATGAGAACACACAACATGATACTTCAAGTGAGTTATATAATTCTAGCATTCAATGCAAAACCTATAGAGATCATCTAACAATTAAGGTCATAATGAAGATTGTTTAAGAGTACCAAGAAACTAACTCTCAGAATAAAACGCTTATGGCTCAAATAACTCACTAGGTAGTCTCCACTATTTGATTCTCAACCATTAGTTCTAGGTTTATCTCAATATCAACATCAAGAGCATGGTCTATGGAATATGAATATGCATTAATCCTCATAACAACTTGTCAGTGTTAAAGAAACTAAATTCAACGTGCATAAAAGACTTGATTACAAACCATAAAACAACTTGTAGCGTGAAAATTTTGTCTCAGAAAGTTCTAATTGTACCCCCAAACCTAAACTAAACATTGTCCTTAATGTATGAAATCAAACATGTGTTTAGAAAAACATTTAGAAGGGAACAATGAAAATGAAAGAACAGAAGACATACTCTATCGAATGGGTGGGTTGCCTCCCACCAAGCGCTTTCTTTAACGTCTTAGCAAGACATGGTTGAACTTATTTAGGATCATGTACCTCAATGCACTCAATAACCCCCTTCTCATGGACTCCTTCCAAGTAAGGCTTCACACGATGCCCATTGACCTTGAATGTCACTTGAGTCTTCGGGTTCAGCAACTCTACCGCTCCATGAGAAAAAACGTTGACTATCGAAAACGGTCCGCACCATCTTTCAATTTTCCTGGAAATAATTTGAAATGAGTGTTAAACAAAAGAGCTTTCATGCCAGGATAAAGAGACTTACGGATAAGGCCTTGGTCATGGTAAGGCTTAGTGCATTCTTTGTAGATCTTTGCATTCTCATTGACTTCATCACAAATCTCTTCTAACCCATTAAGTTGTAGTAACCGCTTCTCTCCTACCATTGTGGTGTGCTGTCACAGGCAACCAAAAATAAAACCTATACTCCTAAAAATACATGTAGTAGTGTGAGTAAGGATCGTTCCCACTAAGAGTATCTAGCATAGTTTTATGCTACGTGAACAAGGATGGGGGGGATTTGAGTATAACGAAAACAATTTTAAGAAAAACAACTAATGAACAATTCAAATTGAAGTATCGAAATCAATCAAAAGAACAAACCTTGGTCGAAGTCAACATCCACCATCAAAATTTTACAACTGATCATTGATGCAAATATATGTCAATTCACACTTTGAATATTCACCATTGAAATTATTTTCCTATCTCTCCTTAGTCCTAGTTATTTAGAAAACAAGTGATCTAATTAACCCTAACTACTAAACAACCCAAGACAAGCGCTAAAGGTTTAATCTAATTGCAGCCTTAAGAATTAGAGAGATCAATGAAGCTAAACAACACAAGCACACGCAGCTGCATTTAATTTAGTCGAGCATTCTTCCTAAGATCTAATAATTTCTGACGTAGCAAATCATTAAATCTTAGTTGCTTCAAAATTAGAGGGATCAAACAATTACGGATTTGATATCTAACCTAGCAGTAGATTGCAATGAATAATAAACTAATAGGCCTCCTAGTAATTAAATGAGACAATCATGAAAATAGGGACAGAAAAACATCTGATACTCAAAGCATAAATTGAACAATAAAAACAGATTAGATCTCACAGTTTTATTAATTTTGAGGCTTCCATTTCCTTCGACCAATTATAAAAGTTTAGACACACAGGGTTATAATGAAAACTCGAAGGAGAAGTTAGAAAAGAGGAGAGAGAGAGGTGTCCCTGAAGTCTGATGATTTCTCCCCTCTTATACACGTTATTTTCAGTATTGAAAACCTACAAGGTCTCCTAAAAATATTCTAAATATTATCTTAAAATAGCAATATCCAAATCTGACTAATTTAAGGAAAATATTAAAAATAAAATAAAGTCCTAATATAATTAAGAAACTGGTGTTTTCAGCATGAATTTTCGTGCACCAGATCTGGAAACTTTCGAAAATAAACCACGTCAAATCAGCGTACTAGAATTGCAGGCTAAGGGACTTTCCAGAACTGCAACAGTGCAGGTGCAGCAACTCCAGACCCAGTTTTGACCTTGATGCAGACAATATCTCTTAAAACTTAAAACATGAAAGTTGTAGAGATTTTTTGCGGCGTTCCGTAGAATCTTAAATCGTCTTAATCGGAGGTCAGATGAGAGAGTTATGCCAAGATTACAAAATGATGTCAAAACTGTTCGAAATCACCCAATTAGTTTCGTTTTGCACTTCACGCCTCCATTTGCATCCTAAATCAAAATATAAGAATAATGAGTACATTTAGACACCAAATGAGTATAAAAAACTAAACATTAAGGGATAAAAATATGACATTTTGTATTCTAATCAAATTCCCCCACACTTAACCTTTACTCGTCCTCGGGCAAAACTCAAATTCACTGGGATCACATGCATAACACAAATCATAAGAAATTTTCAAGGGTTGTAACGGGGTTTAGGATTAAGGTGCGAAATATTTGGGAATGTAGCTCAAAGCCATCGAAACTAGTGGAGCAAAAATGAATCAACTCATGCTTGAATATATAAGACATGTAAAACCAATCACTCCATTCATCAGCTTATTTGATTTGACTTTAAAGCATTTAAACCATGTAAAAGTCCTGCATTGAAAAAGAGATTGTTCAAAGGAACACTTTTTGTTTGTAGCAGGGAACAATCCTTCGCAATAGCTTCCACTTTTGTATATATCACGTATAAACAGACCCCTTTCTTGGAATTTTAGGAGGAATTATGAACATAGACAGTTTGTAACATTAATAACAATTTCCTCCATCACTTCCTTCCTTTTTTTTTGTGAACAATATTACATCAACAATGGAACTAACGAATCCAGACACTCCCACACTTATTTCTTGCACATCCATACATATCATAATGATGAATAATGCTCCACTAGCTCTATGGCTTAGGTAAAGGCATTGTTTTTCGAGTTTAAAGCTTGTAACGTGGGTTCACAAAAATTAAATAAAAAATTAATAAAGCTCAAAAAGGTTCAACAAAGGGGAAAAAATTAATTACAAGGTAGGCTATTTGGTTTATGTAGCTTATAAAAAAGAGGGCCTTAATTATGTTCATGCATGCATGTGTCAATATGACCTCGAAGAGAATCAAGGCAAGTTCTAGAGAAACAAATCCATAGAAGAATATCTCACATGAAAGAAAATAGTGAGACTGATATGGATGTATCAATCTAAAGGCTCATCTCACCAGCTTTTGTCTACTAAATTTAGTCGCTACCATTCTCAAGGAAAATAACTATACTAAATTAATTCTAAGTTGGAAGATTACTTATTCAATCATATTATGAATTTTTCAAGCTTAATTAAATCTTGCTCATGACATACACAACCAAAAATTGTTGAAAACCACAAAAACAAAAAGTAAACTATTTTTGTTTTTAGAAACAAATTTTAAAACACAATCTAAATCCCCTCCCCCACACTTAAAACTTAAATTGTCCCCAATGTAAGGTGAAATGCAAAGAAAAGGCAAAAATAACCAAAATATAAATGAGAAAATAAGGAGAAAAAAAAAAAGCGAACTCCCCTTGGGTTGCCCCCTAAGCAGCGCCTTTGTTTATTGTTGTTGGCTCGACTAAATGCTTCCTTCTTCAATGAGTATAAATCGGATCCTCAAGGTCCAATTTTTCAACATTCTCTACTTGGAAACCTTCATATAAAGGCTTAAATCTATGACCATTAACCTTGAACACTTTGGAAGTTGCTAAACTTTGAATTTCAACTGCACTATGAGGAAAAATATTAGTAACAACAAAAGGTCCAATCCAACGAGAACACAACTTACCCGGGAACAAATAGAGCCATGAATGGTATAGAAGGACTTTTTAACCAACTTTAACTCCTTCCTAGAGATCATCTTGTCAGGAAAAGCCTTTGTCTTTTCCTTGTAAATCCTTGCACTCTCATAGGTATCATTGCAAATTTCCTCTAACTCTTGTAGTTGAAACTTCCTTTGTTCTCCACTTTCATCCATCTTCATGTTGAAACTCTTGATAGCCCAATAAGCCTTGTGTTCTAACTCAACTGGAAGGTGGCATGGTTTCCTAAACACCAATTGATAAAGTGACATACCAATGGGCATCTTATATGCAATCCTATACGCCCACAAGGCATCATCCAAGCGCAAACTCAAATCTTTTCTACTTGGACTGACCGTCTTTTCAATGATGGACTTGATCTCTCGATTTTACACTTTCACTTGTCCAGTAGTTTGCAGATGATAGGCAGTCAAAACCTTGTGAGTCACATGGTACTTTCTTAACAAAGTCTCCACAGTTCTATTGCAAAAGTGAGTGCCTCGATCACTTATTAGAGCTCTTGGAATTCCAAACCTGGAGAATATGTTAGACTTGATAAAATCTGTAACAAGTTTAGAATCATCAGTCCTGGTAGCTTTTGCTTCCATCAATTTCAAGATATAATCAACAACAAGAAAAATGTAAACATAACCAAAAGATACAAGGAACGGTCCCATGAAATCGATGCCCCAAACATCAAATATTTCGCAAAATAGTATCGGGGTTTGTAGCATCTCATTCCTTTGGGATATATTACCTGTCTTTTGATAATGATCGCATGACTTACAAATAGAATATGAATCTCGGAATAAAGATGGCCAATAGGTGAGAATATTCTAGCACTTTCTAGCACTTTTCTCGCCGTCCTCTTAGCTCTAAAGTGACCTCCACAAGCATAAGAATGACAAAAGGTGAGAATATAAATAATTTCATTTTCAGGAACGCACCTTCTTATCATTGGATCTGCAAAATGCTTCTATAAGTATGGGTCATCCCACATATAGTATTTGGCATCACTCTTGATCTTATCTCTTTGAGCCTTAGACAAACCAGGAGGTAACATATTTGTTGGTATTTGTCTAAGGATTAAACAGATGAAAAGTTTAGCATCAGGTCCTGGCTGTGTGCCATGGCCCGGCCTTGGGTGCCGCAGCCTCCAGCAAGTCCAGGACTCCTCCCCTCCAGGCCGCACCGTGGCCTAGCCCATCCAAGCCTCAGCATGAAGCACTGAGCCTCAGCACGAAGCACTGAGCCTCAGCACGCCCTATTCCAAGCCTCAGCACGAGGCACACCTGACACCTTTGAATCAGCACTTTGAGATGGTGCGTGGGACTTGGTTAAAATGTACAGGATTACTTAGAATCTTAGAGAGCCATGAGTCTTTGGTTCTTGAGATCTAAGGGTTGAGATTGATCTCAAAGATTGGTTCAAGAAGTGGTTGTTCTATATAAAGGCTCTTCTAAGAACAAGTGAAGATAATCATCTCAATACAAGGAGGTCAATGACATGTGAATGTGTGTGAAATAGAACACATGGTGTGTGAGAGTGCAAAGACATAAAACACAAGAGAGACTCATTCAAGAGAGGCTGGTTGTTTAGAGAGAAAGTAGCATAGATTGGGGATTCAAGGGCTTTGTAATTGGAATTTTCTTGGGGAAAATTCCAGGGAAACACTTAGTCCTTATCACTTTCTTTCTCTTCTTTCGTTCTTCAAGAACTAGAGGAATCTTGAAGAGGTGTTGCTATAATTGTAAGAACTCCATTAATTTAGTGCAGAGAGCCCGGAGGAGCTCACGGGGACGTAGGCACATTGCCGAACCTCGATAACAATTGATTGTGTTATTTCTTTGATTGTTTGATTTTTGTTCTGTTTCTTACAAGTCATTGTGGACTTGGGTGTTTAGAAAGATCACAACTTGGGATTCCACAAGAAGGTGACCTCCACAAGCATAAGAATGATAAAAGGTGAGAATAGAAATAATTTCATTTTTCAGGAACGCACCTTCTTATCATTGGATCTGCACAATGCTTCTATAAGTATGGGTCATCCTACATATAGTATTTCGCATCACTCTTGATCTTATCTCTTTGAGCCTTAGACAAACCAGGAGGTAACATATTAGTAAGAAAATAATTTACAATATTCGCATACCAAGGTAATGTCACACTCGCGAAGAACAATTGCTAGTCAGGGAACATTTCTTGCAGATGAAGTTCATCCTCCACATGAACTAAACAACTCAAATGATCTGCGACATGATTTTCTGTCCCTCTTTTGTCTTTGATCTCTAAATCAAATTCACTCAAGAGAAGTATCCATCTTATTAATCTTGGTTTTGCCTCTTTCTTCATCATCAATCAACGAAGAGCTGCATGATCAGAGTAAACAATGATTTTAGACCAAATAAATAAGATCAAATTTTTTCTAAAGCAAAAACAACAGCTAAAGGTTCTTTTTTAGTAGTAGAATAATTTCTATGGGCATCATTCAAAGTCCTTGAAGCATAATAAATGGCATGAGACGTTTTTCCAATTCTTTGACCCAAAACAGCACCTACTACATAATCACTTATGTCGCACATTATCTCGAAAGGAACATTCTAGTAAGGAGGCTGGATAACTGGGGTAGAAGCCAACAGTTCCTTCAGCTTATCAAACACTTTTTTACACCCCTCATTGTACTCAAAAGCCACATTCTTTTGTAGCAACTTGCATAGGGGTAATGCTATCTTGGAGAAGTCCTTGATGAATCTTCGGTAAAAACTTGCATGTCCAAGAAAAGAATGAACTTCCCGCACACTAGTGGGATAAGGTAAAGATTGAATAATATTAACTTTAGCTTTATCTACCTCAATTCCCCTAGAATAAACAACATGACCCAAAACTATACCTTGTTCAACCATAAAATGACATTTTTTAGACTTTAACACAAGGTTAGTTTCTATGCATCTTTGAAGAACAAGTGTAAGGTTATGCAAACAATTATCAAAGGAGTCTCCATAAACTGTGAAATCATCTATAAATACTTCTATGATGTGCTCAATATAATATGAAAATATGCTAACCATACACCTTTGGAAAGTGGCTGGGGCATTGCAAAGGCCAAAGGGCATGTGACGATATGCAAAAGTCCTAAATGGGCATGTAAAAGTCATCTTTTCTGGATCTTCCAGAGCAATTGCAATATGAAAATAACCTGAATAACCATCAAGGAAACAATAGTAAGAATGACTAGCTAATCTTTCAAGCATTTGATCAATAAAAGATAAAGGGAAGTGGTCATTGCAGGTTACAACATTTAATTTTCTATAATCTATACAAACCTGCCACCCATTCTGAACACGGGTGGGAACTAACTCATCATTCTGATTTTTCACAACAGTTATTCCATTCTTTTTAGGAACTACTTGAACCGAGCTAACCCAATTGCTATTTGAAATAGGATAAATCACTCCAACTTCAAGAAGTCTGAGGATCTCCTTCTTCACTATATCCATCATGGGCGGGTTCAATCTTCTTTGTGGTTGATGGGAAGGTTTTGCTTCCTTTTCAAGTAAGATACAATGCATGCATATAGACGGGCTAATTCCTTTAATATCCGCAGTTGTCTAACCAATAGCTGTCTTATGCTTCTTAAGGATCTGCACAAGCTTTTCTTCTTGCGGTGCACTAAATTTACTGGAGATGATCACTGGTAACGTTCCTTCGTCTCCAAAGAACACGTACTTAAGGTGATCAGGGAGAGGCTTCAAATTTAGAATAGGGGCCTGCAAAATAGAGGGTAAAGGTCTTTCATTAGAAACTGGTAACGTAATACAAGGAACATTACCTGACTGCAATAACTATGAAAAATCATTCAACACCGCAACAGTTCCCTGCAAATCAGTACTCAAGGCTATCTCCTCATTCTCTTTCTCAAGATGCCTACTAATGGAAACTTCCAAGCCATCGTTTCCATCAAGTTCAAAAACTTTATGTGCTAAAGAATCAATCACATCAATAGAATAAACAGGATTATCATCACCAGGATATTTCATGGCTTCATAAATATTAAACTTAATAATTTCACCATCAAATTCCATGGTAAGTGTGCCACTATGAACATCTATCTTAGTATTGGATGTCTTTAAGAATGGTCTTCCTAACAAAATTAGAGTAGTTTAATCACCATTCTCCATATCAAGCACATAGAAATCAGCAGGGAAAATCAAATCACTAACTTGCACAAGAACATCCTCAACTACACCTTTAGGATAGGCATTAGATTTATCAGCCAATTGAATCATAACACCAGTTTTATTCAAAGGTCCAAGTTTCAAAGAAGCATATATAGAATATGGCATGACATTGATAGAAGCTCCTAAATCTGCGTGGCCTTCTCAAATCTAGTGTTACTTATCGTACAAGGGATAGTAAACATACCTGGATCTTTGCACTTCGCAAAGAGTTTTCTTTGAATAACTGAAGAAACATTCTCCCCTACTCTCACCTTCTCACATCCTTTAAGTTTTTGTTTCCTCTTAATTGTACACAGTTCTTTCAGGAATTTAGCATAATGAGGTACTTGTGTAATAGCATCTAAAAGTGGAATATTTACCTCACATCTACAAAAATTTTGCTCATCTTTTCTAGATTCTGCTATAGCCTAAGGAAAAGAAGGTACTGGTTTATAATCAGAAAGAGGCGGAAACTTACGCTTAGGTACGTCATCGTCATTGGGAACGTCCCTGTCTGCAACGACATTTTTCTCCTTCTCTTGCTTTGACGATACATGGGCTGCCTTTACTGGAATCTCAACCTCTTTACCACTTCTCAAAATGATCGCACTTGCATTTTCTCTTGGATTTACTACTATTTGAGAGGGTGATTTCCCCGAACTATGTGCCTCTAGCTGATTAATTGCGGTTGGCATCTAACTCATCTGATTGTCCAAACTATGAATACTGGCCCTCGCTTCTTATTGAAATTGTTTCATTTCTTGTTGAAATTGAAAAGTATTAGTGGCAAAAGACTTTACAATATCTTCTAAAGACATAGCAAAATTAGAAGTTTGGCCCGGTTGTTGTCTAGGGGGATATAGCTGCTTATATTACGAGTACCTTGGGCGGTTTTGAGTCGTGGGCTGATTTACTTGTGGATGCCCATAACTAAGATTGGGGTGATCCCTCCATCCCGGGTTATATGTGCTCGAATAGGGATCATATTTCCTTTACGGTTGTCCAGGAAAACCACTCACCGCATTCACTTGCTCAATGGGCTCCTTTTGAAGAGTTGGGCACATATCGGTTGGATGCTCTACTACCGAACAAATCAAATAAGCTTTTGCCATTTGTATATTATATACAGTCATTTGACAAACAAGAGAAATTAGAAACCCAAGTTGTTGTTCAAGGGAGGAAATATTTACCTCATTAACATGCTTTAATGGAGGGTCAAACCTAGTGCCAAATTATTGAGAATTGGCTGCCATATTTGCAATCAAGTTTCTCACGAACTCGAGAGTTTTATCTACCAAATCTCATACACTAGCGGCATCAATCATGCTCCTATCAGTGGGTAGAAGGCCCTCATAGAAATACTGAATAAGTAGCTGCTCACTAATTTGATGATGGGAGCAACTTGCACATAATTTCTTGAAACGCTCCCAATATTTGTGTAGGGACTCTTCGTTGTGCTACCTTACACCACAAATTTCTTTTCAAATGTTGGCCACCTTTGAAGCTGAGAAATATTTCTCCAAAAATAACCTCTTCATCTCGTTCCATATGGTAATACTCCCGGAGGGTAGATGATAGAGCCGATCCTTAGCTGAATTTAATTTGCTCTTTAGTCACCCCCGTGGGTTTCATGCTCGTTCATACCACATGAATCTCCTTTAGATGCTTGTGAGGATCTTCACCTACAAGGCCATGAAAAGTGGGCAAAAGATGTATTAGTCTAGATTTTAATTCAAAAGTAGTGGTAGTATCTAAAGTAGGGAACGTTATGCATAAGGGTTATTGATTTAAATCAGGGGCAGCAAGCTCTTTCAAAGTTTGATTTCCAGCTATGACTTCCTCCTCTTCTAAATCAGAATCGCTAGCAAAAAGGGGATCAAGAGCTAGATCGTTCTCTTCAGAATTTCTCCGAGCTTCCCTTCTTAACCTGCGCAAAGTTCTCTCTATTTCTGAATCACACTGCAAATCACTTGGATTAGAAGATCGAGTTACAGTCATAAACAATCAAGGAAACTCTAATAAACCATGAAAAACAAATCAGGAAAAATCTGGAGTAATGAAAATAAATAAAAACACAAATAATCAAGGTGAAATTTATTTATTTATTATTTTTTTTCAAAAATTTCAAGAACGAAATAAGGATCACAAGAAGCACAAAAATCAACTAGAATCACTCCCCGGCAACGGCGCCAAAATTTGGTGTGCTATCACAGGCAACGAAAAATAAAACCTATACTCCTAAAACTACATGTAGTAATGTGAGTAAGGATAGTTCCCACGGACAGTATCTAGCCTATTTTTATGCTACCTGAATAAGGATGGGGGAGATTTGAGTATAATGAAAACAATTTTAAGAAAACAACTAATGAACAATTCAAATTGAAGTATTGAAATCAATCAAAAGAACAAACCTTGGTCTAAGTCAACATCCACCATCTGAATTTTACAACTAATCATCGATGCAAGTATATGTCAATTCACACTTTGAATATTCACCGTTGGAATTATTTTTCTATCTCTCCTTAGTTGCAGTTAATTAGAAAATAGGTGATCTAATTAACCCTAACTACTAACCAACCAAAGACAAGCGCTAAAGGTTTAATCTAATAGCAGCCTTAAGAATTAGAGAGATCGATGAAGCTAAACAACACAAGCACATGCAGTTGCATTTAATTTAGTCAAGCGTTCTTCCTAAGATCTAATAATTTCTTACGCAGCAAATCATTAAATCTTAGTTGCTTCACAAATTAGAGGGATCAAACAATTACGGATTTGATATCTAACCTAGTAGTAGATTGCAACGAATAATAAACTAATAAGTCTCCTAGTAATTAAACGAGACAATCATGAAAATAGGGACAAAAAAACATCCGATACTCAAAGCATAAATTGAACAATAAAACATATTAGATCTCACAGTTTTATTGATTCTGAGGCTTTCGTTTCCTTCGACCAATTATAAAAGTTTAGCCACGTAGGCCCATGATGAAAACTCAAAGGAGAAGTTGGAGAAGAGGGGAGAGAGAGTTATCCCTAAAGTTTGATGATATCTCCCCTCTTATACACATTATTTTCAGTATTAGAAACCTACAAGGTCTCCTAAAAATATTCTAAATATTATCTTAAAATAGAAATATCCAACTCTGACTAATTTAAGGAAAGTATTAAAAATAAAATAAAGTCCTAATATAACTAAGAAACTGGTGTTTTCAACATGAATTTTCATGCATCGGATCTGGAAACTTCCAAAAATAAAACTCGTCAAATCAGCATATTAGAATTGCAGGCTACAAGACTTTCCAGAACTGCAGTAGTGCAAGTGTGGTAACTCTAAGCTCGGTTTTGACCTTGATTCAGCTAGGATCTCTCAAAACTCAAACATGAAAATTGTAGAGCTTTTTATTAGCATTCCATATCATCTTGAATCGTCTCAATCGGAGCTTAGATAAGAGAGTTATGCCCAGATTACGAAGCGATGTCAAAACTGTTCGAAATCGCCCAATTAGTTTCGTTTTGCACTTAACGCCTCCATTTGCATCCTAAATCAAAAAATAAGAATAATGAGTACATTTAGGCACCAAATGAGTATAAGAAACTAAACATTAAGGGAGAAAAATATGACATTTTGTATTCTCATCACATTGCCATGTCCATGTTCAACTCCTTGATTGCCTAATACGCCCGATGCTCAAGCTCAACCGATAAGTGGCATGCCTTTCCAAAAACCAACCAATAGGGGCTCATCCCAATGGGTGTCTTATATGTTGTATCGTATGCCCACAATGCATCATTAAGCTTGGTTGCCTAGTCCTTCCGTGGAGGTCGCACCGTCTTTTCTAGAATGCCCTTGATTTGTTAATCGCTTTCTCAACTTGACCCGAAGTTTGTGGGTGATTTGAAGTCCCCACCTTGTGTGTGATGCTATACTTCTTCAACAACCCATCATAGAGTTTATTGCAAAAATGAGTTCCTCCATCACTGATTATGGCCCTCGATATCCCAAACCTACTAAATATCACATCCTTCAAAAATTTCACAAGACAGTTAGCATCATTGGTTCGGGTTGGTATAGCCTCAACCCATTTGGACACATAATCAACTGCAACTAATATATATTTATATCCAAATGAAGGTGGAAAAGGACCCATGAAATCAATTCCCCAGACATCAAATAATTCGATGACAAGATTGTTAGTCAGAGGTATCTCATTTGTCTTTCCAATACTACCAGTCCTCTGATATTTATCACAACACATGCAAAACTTATAAGTATATTTAAAGAGAGTTGAGCAATAAAATCCAGATTGCAATACCTTGAAGGCCATTTTCTTACCTCCAAAGTGACCCCCATAATGAAGTTCATGGAAAAAAGAAAAAATGCTCTCATACTCAGCCTTAGGTACACATCTCCGAATGATTTGATCTTGACCAAATTTGAACAAATAAGGCTCATCCCAAAAGCAATTCCTGCAAGAAGACAAGAATCTCTTCTTTTCTTAAAAAGAGAGGTTAGGTCGCAAGACACCATAAGCAAGATAATTTACAATATCAGTATACCATGGCTCTTGACTTATAGCAAATAATTGTTCATCGGGAAAAGTGTCAACAATTTTCTTATCTTCTCCTTGTTTATGTGAATCAAAGTCTAAAATTAACCTAGAAAGGTGATCTACAACAATGTTCTTACTACCCTTCTTATCCCTTATTTCTAGGTCAAATTCTTGCAAAAGCAAGACCTACCGAATTCGTCTTGGCTTAGCATTCGACTTAGTTAATAAGTGTCTCAATGCCATATGATCCGAATGCACAATGACCTTATACCCTACCAAGTAAGGCCTGAACTTGTCTAATGCAAACACGGCAGCCAAAAACTCTTTTTCCGTGGTGGAATAGTTGAGTTGGGCATCATTAAGTGTTCTACTAGCATAGTAAATAACATGTGAATGCTTATCCACTCGTTGCCTGATGAGAGTCATAAAATGCATCTTAATAGTACTTATTTGTTAGCATTGTAGGGTTGATCTAGGGTTGAATTACACATTTATACCTTAACAATTCTAAAGTGTAATTTTTGGATCATCGATCTATTTCGGTGCATTTTTCAGGTGTTTTAGGTACAAAAGAGATGGAAAAGCTATCGTTGCTTAAAGCATGATGATTCAAGGCATGCCAAAGTGAAGGCATGATTGCAGAAGTACAAAATGAAGAGAACCAAAGCTGTGCATCGTGGCCTGGACCAGCTGAGCCATGGCCTCTAGAAGCATTCAAAAGTTGAGCTCACCACCTTAGGCCGCGGCTTGGAAAGGTTGAACTGCGGCCTGGACCAGCTGAGCCGCAGCCTGGAAAGGTTGGGCTGTGGCCTCCAGAAATGTGAAGAAAACCAGTCAAAAGATGGCGCTACGGCCTGGACTAGTGTGCGCCGTGACGCAAGCTCGATGCCCTGTTTCCTAATTAGGGTTTTAATGAAAGTTTAGACCCCAAAATACCCTTGAACCTTTTGTATTATAAATAGATCACTTAGGGTTTGATAAAGGGAGGCCGGAAAACTTAAGAAAGTGGCGACATTCTTCTCCATTATGGTGTTCAAGCATGAGCCCCATGGCCAACTAATCTCCAAGCAAGGTAAATGGATGAATCCCTAGGTGTAGTTGTTCTTATTTCCATTCTTGGTTCAGTTGTAAGGATTTATTGTTAAACATTGTTATGATTTACTCTTTGATTAAACAAGAAGAATTCAGGTTGATGTGACAGCTGCAATTTATGCTCTTCTTCTCTAAGAATTTCTCTTAATCTGGTGATTGCATCCTTCTCCTCCATATAAGTCTAGTAAAGTTCTTCTTATGTCAAGTTGTTTCGATGTGATTAATTCCGATAGATTTATCTTTTAGGTTTGTTCATTACTGCGATATTGTTATTGAAATATATTGTGGTTTCTTGATAAATCTATAAGATAGGTCATGTGTGCTTGAATCAAAATCAATGAGTGATTTGTAGCAATTAAATTAGAGTGTTAATGTGCTGTGATTGAATATTTACCGATTGCTTATTTGGGATGTGAAACTCGCAATCGAGATAAAAACAATTGGATCGAGATTGGAATAAGGTAATGAAGTTAGGAAGGATTCCCGGAACCTTGTTATTTCTCAATTATATTCTTCATTATATTTACACAACTCTTTCACATTATTTCATTATCAAAACTCAGATTCTTTCATTTAGATTTTATCGTTTCGTATTAAAGTTTACACTTTCCCTTGTAGTTCGCTTTTCCCTGTGGAATCGACACCCCAAAGCTGTTCTACAACTACCGCGTTATTCTTTGGGCATAATTAAATTTTGGCGCCGTTGCCGGGGAAACAAACTTAAGTGCAAGGAAGATTGTCAACTTTGAGACAAGACGATAATATTGTTCTTTACTCTCTGTTTGGATTTTCTAATTTTTGTTTTTCTGTTTTATTTGTTTCCCTCTAATTCCTTTGGTGTATGCTTAGACTGAGAGATTCACGAGGTAGATTCATTAAAAGACTCGAAATAAAGTTACCCTCTCATTCTGTGTCCGATAGTGAAACCTCGCCTAGATCAAACCATAGTGCAAACCTAAGGAAGAATTTAGAGGATTTTGTTAACATGGCCGACAATCACAATGAGAATGCTGCTAGGACACTAAAGGATTACTTGCACCTTAGCCGAACGGCCACACCATCGTGTATCTTGTTCCCTCTAATGTTCAACAACTTGAGTTTAAGCTAGGCATGATCCAATTGCTACTAACCTTCCATAGGTTTGAGAATGAAAACCTCTATATCCATATTAGGGAATTTGAGGAAGTAGTAGCTACCTTTCAAAGTAGGGCTGATATGGTAGACACCGTCAAACTTCGATGTTTCCCCTTTTCACTTAAGGAAAAGGCCAAGGTTTAGCTGTACTCGTTAAGGCCTAGGTCTATAGGTAGTTGGGATCAGATGAGCCAAGTTTTCTTCCAAAAGCACTTCCCAACCCATAAGACCAATAACCTCAAGAGACAAATCTCAAACTTTGCACAAAAGGAGAGCGAAACCTTATATCAAGTTTGGGAACATTTCAAAGACCTTTTGAATTCTTGTCCACACCATGGGTATGAGAGTTGGTGGGTAGTTAGCTATTTCTATGATGGTCTCCTAAGTAGGGAGAGGCAGTTTATAGAAATGATGTGTAATGGGGATTTTCTTCAAAAAGATCCTGAGTAAGCCATAGATTTCCTAGATGACCTATCGGAAAAAGCCCACACTTGGACAGGACCAAATGCCATGGAAAGTACTAGGAGAAATCAATCCGTTGGGATTTATCAACTTAAGGAAGAGGATAGCCTTAAAGCCCGTTTAGAGGCCCTAACTAAGGAAATTGAAGCCTTAAAAACCAAGGATGCTAGAGCCCCCGAACCGGTTGCTAGGGTAGAATCCCATGAACCTTGTTTTATGTGTAATGGGGTAGATCATGTACCTAGGGAGTGTCCAATCTATTTTGAGATGAAGGGAGAGTGTAATACTTTAGGTATACCCTTTAGGAAACCATACTCACCCTACTCTAACACCTACAATCCCGGTTAGAAGAATCACCCTAATTTTAGTTAGAGATCCGATATACAACCTCCTGCCCACTCTAGTACCTAATGGAGATCCGATATACAACCTCATCCCCACTCTAGTACCTAATGGAAATCGAAAGCAACCTCATCTAACGCACCATAACAATCTTTACCTTTGGAAGATATGTTTAAGTCATTTTTGCAGGTACATGCTAAGAGTGTGGAAGACCAGGGCAAAATAAATCAATGGTTGTTTAAGGAGCAACAAGCAATCAAAGAGGAACAAAAGGTAAAAAAGAGCCAACTTACAAAGTTGACTAGTTTCTTGACGATTCAAGAGCAAGGTTGTTTTCCTTCGCAGCCACAACCTAATCCAAGGGGAGAACATATGGTATAAACCTCCAATCCTGACAACCAAAATGTTAAAGAGGTTAATGCCATAATTACTCACAGTGGTAAGAAACTTGATGGACCCACTCTACCACCAAACTTGGTTCCTAACACCGTGAGCAACAAAAATGAAGCCCCCAAGGAACAAGATGCCTATAGTGATTCTCTACCGGTGCCTTTCTCTCAAGCACTCCTTAAACCTAAGGAGAGAAATTCAGCATTAAAAGGTGAGATTCTTGAACAACTTCAGCATGTCAAAATTAACCTCCCTCTTCTTCATGTTATAAAACAGGCTCCCAACTATGCTAAAGTCATTAAGGATCTATGCACACTCAAGAGGAGGCACAATATGAAGAAAATGACATTCTTAACGGAGCAAGCAAGTGCAGTAATTGACAGTAAGAAATCATACAAAATATAAAGATCTGGGCTATCCAATGGTGGCTTGCCAAATTGGAAACAAATCTTGTGGCCAAGTATTGCTAGATTTGGGTGCTAGTGTGAACCTCATGCCGTACTCCATATACTTGCAACTCGGTCTAGGAGAGATCAAACCTACTTTTGTGGTACTCCAACTAGTGGATCGATTGGTAAGAAAACCAAGAGGTATTGTGGAAGATGTTTTATTGCAAATTGACAAATTCTATTATCTCATTGACTTTTTGGTTGTAGATACCGTTTCTATGGTGAATACGGAGTCAAAAATTCCTTTGATACTTGGAAGACCATTCCTTGCCACCGCCAATGCCCTCATTAATTATAGGAATGGCCTAATGACATTATCATTTGGAAATATAACTCTAGACGTAAATGTTTTTCGAGTCTTAAGGCAGCCATATGAAGGTGATGAGTGTTTCGACACCTACATGATCAATGAGCTTATTTTGGAGGATAAGCACATTCAAGATAATTCTAACTCTTCAGAATTCCCTCCTAATAATTTTGACTTCGATGATTCTTCAATTTATCCCCATGCCATTAATGTTGTTAATATTTTTGATAAGTCATAGGGATTTATGAAGAAATCGTGGCAATCATGCTTTGAGGAGTTGCCTGAGAGAAGTGCATAACAAATTCCTTCAAGTTAGAGCATTGTTGATATAAAAGGTGTTAGTCCGCTGGTCTGTTCTCATAAAAGTAATTGGGAGGGAGGGACTGGCTCTTGTATAGACCCTCCAGCATAGGCTTAATCCCACTATGGAAGAAATGGTATTGAAACTATCAGATGCGGGAGTCATATATCCTATTACTGATAGTAAATGGGCAACACCAAGAACACTTGAACCACATGGGGTGGACTTTAAGTATCCCCTACCAAAAGACTAGCACTAAGTATGGAGCCTCATCTTCAGCACCATAATGAGGCCAGCAGTGAGTGTGGTGCAGCGTTTGGCTGAAGATGTAAAACTTAGCACTCATGGGAGGCACCCCACAGCATATCCTTTAATTTTTATTGTTTTTCATATTTCTTTTTCTGGTTTATTATTAGTATTTTGCTGTTTTTCGGTATTACCTTCGTATTTCTTTTTCAGGGAAAAATATGCGCATTAGTTCAAATGGTCATGCACAAATCTTGGCTTCTTTGCACTTTTGGTTAAAAAGAGAGTTTCATTTACTTGTTCTTTCACATTGAGGTCAATGCAATTCTTAAGTTGGGGGTGGAGGAAACATATTTCTTTTTCCATACATTTCTTTTTCCATACCATTGAACTGTTTGGTGTCACTTCCCTTTTTCGGTTGTTAGGATATATATATATATATAAAATAGAAAAAAATAAATATATTTTGTGTTAGCCTTGGAGTTGATTTACATGTCAATCATATGAGTTTAATTGAGAAAGCATATAGCATTTAGAAGTAGTTAAATCTTGCTTCGGTTTGAGAATAAATTAAGTGTCGATCTTCTTTTGGTTTGAGACTCTGGTTTGCAGTATGATTGCATGATTAGTCTAAAGCATTTAGAGAAGTTTTATGTGCGATTGTTTTGTGAATACTTTTGTGGTCTCAACAAGCTCTAAAACTTATTTGATAATCACTTGAGGCAAAATCCTAGAATGCACACTACTTAGGATATGATGTAGGCCATCTTTGGACTGTTTGAGCCCTTCAACCTTACCCTTGTTATATTTATCACTAGTCACCTGTTTAGTTGAGCCTTGTTTCTTTTTTTAACCCATTACTTACCTTTACGAGCCTAAAAATATTTTATCTTTACCTTCATTTTAAGAGAACTTAGTTTATACACATTTGTTGAGAAGCAATTAAGAGGAGTAAGGATGGAAATATGGAAAAAAATATTACTACCATAACCCAAGTACATTAAAGGAGATAAGTTGGGGGTTGTGGAAAAGAGTAAAAAAATACGTAGGTGAATGGTTATGTGCCAAAAAAAATAAATAAATAAAAGAGAAGTGAATTATGGCAAAGAAAGAAGAAAGAAGAAAAAAAATGGTGATTTATTGATAGAAATGCTCGAAAAATGGTTGAATGAGTTGGGTGTTGATGTAAGGTTATCTAGTGCTTGAAATGGTTGTGTTTAAATTAAGAGACTGAGTTCTTTTACTTATTTAATCCTTTCCATTCTTTCTTGACCTTACCTTAGCCTAACGCTACAAGCTTATTAAAGACCTATTGATCCGATGTAGTGTGACTTTTCTATGTTAGTGGAGAATGATTTGAAAAATGAGCCTATAGAGTTTGATTTATGATTGATGTCAGGCAATTTAATATGTTTTTTAGAGGCCAAGACTTGTATTCATGAATGTTGTGCATAAAATCATCTGGGTGTTCGGATTAATGGACTGTGGTAAGATGGATGTAAGAGTCGATAACAATTTTAAGGTTGACATTTGGATTATTTTTGGACTTGAGTGATATTTAATGATTCTACATGCTGTGTGTTATGCATGATTTTTAAGACAAAAATTTTCAATCACTCTTGGATTAACACTAACATTGCTTTAGTTTATTTTGATTTCTACTATAGAATTCATTTCATATTGTCTTGTTTTTCACTTGAATTGCTAGGGACTAGCAATAAGCTAGTTGGGGGTTATGATGAGAGTCATAAAATACATCTTAATAGCACTTATTTGTTAGCATTGTAGGGTTGATCTAGGGTTGAATTACACATTTATACCTTAACAATTCTATAGTGTCATTATTGGATCATTGATCTATTTCGGTACATTTTTAGGTGTTTTGGATTCAAAAGAAATGGAAAAGCTATCATTGCTTAAAGCACGATGATTCGAGGCATACTGGAGTGAAGGCATGATTGCAGAAGTACAAAACGAAGAGAACCAAGGTTGTGCGTCGCGGCATGGACCAGTTGAGCCGCGACCTCAAGAAGCATTCAGAAGTTGAGCTCACCACCTTAGGCCGCGACCTGGAAAGGCTGAGTTGCAGCCTGGACCAGCTGAGCCACGGCTTCTAAAAACATGAAGAAAACCAGTGAAAAGGTGGTGCCACGGCACAAGCACGATGCCCTGTTTCCTAATTAGGGTTTTAATGATAATTTAGACCCAAAAATACCTTTGAACCTTTTGTATTATAAATAGATCACTTAGGGTTTGATAAAGGAAGGCCGAAAAACTTAAGAAAGCGGTGACATTCTTCTCCATTACGGTGTTCAAGCATGAGCCCCATGGCCAACTAATCTCCAAGCAAGGCAAAGGGATGAATCCCTAGGTGTAGTTGTTCTTATTTCCATTCTTGGTTCAGTTGTAAGGATTTATTGTTAAACATTGTTATGATTTATTCTTTGATTAAACAAGAAGAATTTAGGTTCATATGACAGCTGCAATTTATGTTCTTCTTCTCTAAGAATTTCTCTTAATCCGGTGATTGCATCCTTCTCTTCCATATAAGTCTAGTCAAGCTCTTCTTATGTCAAGTTGTTTGGATGTGATTGATTCCGGTAGATTTATCTTTTAGGTTTGTCCATTACTGCGATATTGTTATTGAAATATATTGTGGTTTCTTGATAAATCTATAAGATAGATCATGTGTGCTTGAATCGAAATCAATGAGTGATTTGTAGCAATTACATTAGATTGTTAATGTGCTGTGATTGAATATTTACCGATTGCTTGTTTGGGATACGAAACTCGCAATCGAGATAAAAACAATTGAATCGAGATTGGAATAAGGCAACGAACTTAGGAAGGATTCCCAGAACCTTGTTATTTCCCAATTATATTCTTCATTATATTTACACAACTCTTTCACATTATTTCATTATCAAAACTCATATTCTCTCATTTGGATTTTATCATTTCATATTAAAGTTTACACTTTCCCTTGTAGTTTGCTTTTCCCTGTGGAATCGACACCCCAAAGCTGCGCTACAACTACCACGTTATTCTTTGGGCGTAATCATTACCCCAAAACAACACATAAAGCATAATCAAATGCATCACACATAATCTTAAAAGGAACTGACCAGTTAGGTGCCATGATAATAGGCACCGATGTCAACTTTTCTTTCAAAGCATTAAAGGCGATAAGGCAATCATCATCAAAAGTAAAAGGAACATCTTTAGACAACAAATTACATAATAAACGACTTATCTTAGAAAAATCTTTGATAAATCTCCTATAAAAACTTGCATGTCCTAAGAAACTTGTTGGTATTTGTCTAAGGTTTAAAAATGGTTCAAACATGGTTAAAATCTAAACCAAGGTTGGAAGAATAAATTTCAACATGTTAAAAGAGTGCACACATGTGTGTGCACACCTCTATTCATCAAGGCAAAAGAGTGCGCACAGTTGTGTGAAGGGCAGCATCAGTGTGTGCTGCACCACTCCTTCACCAGCGCTGCACAGTCCAGTAAGGGAGGTGCTGAAAGAAGGGTAGCGCCGCACCACTCAGCAAGTGGTGAAAATGGCGTTTTGCCTAACGTTGCAGCATGCCCTGTTCAGTGCCGCAGCACTAGGCACACTGATGCATACATGGACAGCTTGTTTAAGCCTCTACTTAGGTGTGTGGATACAAGGTTAAAATGCACAGCACCACTTAGGATTGATGGAGGGCCATGGTTAAGTGGTCATCAAGATCTAAGGGTGAAGATTGACTCTCAAGATTGGACAAGAAGTTGGTGCACTATATAAAGGGTCACCTAGCTTCATTATCAACAATAAGTTTGTGACATACTTTGAGATCAATTGTAAAGAGTGACAAGACACAATACAAGAGAGAATTATGTGAGAGTGCAAAGACAGAAAACACAAGAGGGACTCATTGTAGAGAGGCTGGTTGTAAAGCAGAGAAAGTAGTACAGATAGAGAGCTTTGTAATAGTTCTTATCATCTTCTTTCTTCTCTTCTTGGTTTCTTCAAGAACTTGAGGTTTCTTGAAGAGGGTTGCTATAATTGTAAAGAACCATTGATTTAGTGTAGAGAGTTTAGAGGAGCTCACGGGGACGTAGGCTATTGTCGAACCTCGATAACAAATCGCTTATCTTCTTTTTTTTCTTGCTTTCAATTGATGTATTTCTTTCTACAAGTCATTCTAGACTTGGGTGTTTGGAAGATCACCACCTAGGCATCTTGTCAAGGTGATTTCCAACAGTGGTATCAGAGCTTGCACAGCTGGGTCTCGAAGCAAGAACAAGAAGGTTACGGAGTCAAGACTCCAAGAATCAAAGATCAACTTCTTGGGTGATTCAAGAACGGAGTAAAGATCAAGATCAGATCGTGTTCTTGAGGGTGATTCAAGAACGGTGTTAAGATCCATCTTCGATTATATTCTTGAGGTTGAAGAAAGCATTTGTGGGTATTGCATAAATCTGGGATCCTGTCCGCAAAGATGGTTTCAAATTTCATGATTGAGAAATTTGATGGAAAGGGAGATTTTTCCCTATTGAAGCGGAAGATCAAGGTTGTTCTTATGTAATAGAAAGTGGACTTGGCTATTAGAGAAGATGATGCCTTTTCAGCAAGTGTCACAGAGGACCAACGCGTTGAGATGAAGAAGATGGCTTACAACACCATTTTCTTGCACATGTAAGATAGTGTCACAAGGGAGTGCGGAGACTCGGAAGATCCGGCTGTCATATGGAAGAAACTAGATGAGTTGTTTCGTACCAAAACTCTCCCGAACAAAATTTATCTTCTTAAAAGAATCTTTGCTTTTAAAATGGATCCTAGTAAAGAGTTACAAGATAATCTTGATGTCTTTAATAAACTAGTTCAAGATTTAGGTAGTTGTAGTATTAAATTCCTGGATGAACAATTGGCTGTCATTTTGTTAAATTCTCTTCCTGATTGCTTTGATAATTTGATTAATGCTATTGAGTATGGAAGGGATACTTTAACCAAGGAGATTGTGATCAATGCCATAAGGGCATATGACTTCAAAGCCAAGATGCAGGAGACATCAAGTGGAGATGGGCTGTTCATAAGAGGAAGGCCAACAACTCGGAATGGCAGTAGCAACCATGGCAACTACCGGGAGAAATCAAGAGGTAGAGGGAATAGCCATGGGAGAGCACATTCCAAATTAAGATTTGGAAAGAGGTGCTTCTACTGCAACAAGGAGGGCCATTTCAAGAAAGATTGCAAGAAGAAGATATGGGATGAGAGAAGAAGCAATACCAACAATGGAGAGGCTTCAGTTGTCAAAGGAGAACAGCAATATGATGTGCTTATTGTGTGCTCAAATGTGAGTAGGAGGCAAGGCAGTGAAAAGCAGATTCTTGATTTCGGGTGCACTTATCACATGTGCCTTTACAAGGAATGGTTCAAGAATTTCAAGGAGATCAATAATGGAAGGGTCTTCTTGGGGAATGACAATTCTTGCCAAGTGAGGGGGATTGGAGACATCCAATTGAGGATGTTTGATAGAGTCACAAAGCAGCTGTGAAATGTGAGGTATCTTCCAGATTTGAAGAGAAATTTGATCGCATTGGGGCAGCTAGATTCCATAGGGTATACATGCAAAGTAGAGGGAGGAAAGATCAAGGTGGCCAAGAGATCTTCAGTAGTGATCAAGATAGCAAGAAACGATGGACTCTATGAGATGATCGGAGAGATAGAAATCAATGATCAAGCAGCAAGCTTGATGGCTGAGATGGATAAGGCAGCCCTTTGGCACACTTGCTTGGGATATATGAGCGAAAAGGGCCTACAACTTCTTAGCAAGGATGGTCTACTTCGAGGAGACAAATTAGGGAAACTGGATTTCTGTGAGAATTGCATTCTTGGGAAGCAACACCAGGTCAGCTTCAACACCGGAGTGCATAAATCTAAGGGGATTCTTGACTACATTCATTCGGACCTTTAGGGACCAGTAAGAACACCAACACAGGGAGGTAACTTTTACTTTCTGTCTTTAATTGATGATTATTCAAGAATAGTGTGGGTTTATTTACTTAAAAATAAATCAGATGCCTTGGATAAATTTGTTGTGTGGAAGAAGTTGCTGGAAACTCAAACGGGTAGGGTAGTTAAGGCTTTACGAACCGATAATGGCTTAGAATTTTGCAATAAGGATTTTGATAAATTATGTGAATTAAATGGCATTCTAAGGCATAGAACGGTTGTAAAAACACCTCAGCAAAATGGAGTTGCTGAGAGGATGAATAGAACCCTTATAGAAAAGGTTAGGTGCATGTTAATAGGATCCGGTTTACCAAAATATTTTTGGGGAGAAGCTGTGGCTACAGCTGCATACTTGGTAAATAGATCACCCTCTAGAGCTTTAGAGCTCAAGACTCCCATGGAGATGTGGAGTGGGAAACCCCCTGAATTAAGCAACCTTAGGACTTTTGGGTGTGCTGTATATGCACATCAAAAAGAGGATAAACTTAGCCCAAGATCTAGAAAATGTGTATTTCTAGGATATTGTGATGGGGTTAAGGGATATAGGTTGTGGTCCTTAGAAAAGAAAGGCATGAAACTCATTATAAGTAAGGATGTTATTTTTAATGAATTGTTATTTCCCTACTTAGAGAAAACTAACCCTGCAGAGGCTAGTGAGCAAACCAGTCTGGAAGTTATGGAGCATTGCATCAAGGAGAATTCAGTTCAGGTAGAGCAAAGGAGGCAAGAGGGTTCGGACCAGGTAGAGCCCTTGAATGAAGGCCATGCTCAAGAAACTCAAGAACATAAGAGGTTGATGCAGCAAATTAGAATGACTACCAGCTCACAAGGGACCGGGGAAGGAGGGTGGTTAGACCACCTTTGAGATATGGGTTTACGGATGCTAATGTAGCAGCTCCTTGGATAGAAGGAGAGGTTGAACCAGAAACTTACGGAGATGCCATGGAATGTAAGGATTCGTCAAAGTGGCAGCTGGCTATGGAGGAAGAAATGAATTCTTTGATGAAGAACAGCTCTTGGGAGTTGGTGCGTAAACCAGAAAAACAGAAAGTTGTGGATTGTAGATAGATCTACAAGATCAAAAAAGGAAATACTCCAGGGGATGAAGTCTAGTATAAAGCTAGGCTAGTGACGAAGGGATTCACACAAAAAGAAGGCATAGATTTCACCGAAATCTTCTCACTGGTTGTGAAGTACAAGACGATACGGATAGTGTTAGCATTGGTGGTCCAATTTTATTTGGAAATCAAGCAAATGGATGTGAAGACAGTGTTCTTATATGGAAAACTCGATGAGACCATTTTCATGAGGCAACCCAAAGGCTACGAGGAAGGAAGGCAGGGAGAGTTGGTGTGCAAATTGAAGAAATCTCTCTATGGCCTGAAGCAATCACATCGGCAATGGAATAAGAGGTTTGATTCCTTTGTAATCAGCCTAGGTTTCATGAGGAGAAGCTATGATTCGTGCTTGTACTATAAGGAGCAGAAGGTTGAGGAAGTGGTGATCATCCTCATCTATGTTGCTGGTTGGGAGCAGCATGGAGAGGATAAGGAAATTGAAGGCTCAACTCAGTGAGGAGTTTGAGATGAAGGATCTTGGCCATGCACAGAAGATCCTTGGGATGTGTGTCATCCAGGAAAGGGAGAGAAACAGATTGAAGATCTCTCAAACTTCTTACATAAAGAAGATGATATCTAAGTTCTCTATGGAAGATAGCAAACTAGTGAAGGTTCCCTTTGCTGGTCAATTCAAGTTCTCCAGCGATCAATGTCCGAGATCGGAGGCGGAGAAGAAGGAAATGGAAAAAGTCCCTTATTCTAGTGTTGTTGGTTCTGTTATGTTCACCATGGTAAGCACTGAACCTGATATTTCTCATGCAATAAGTGTTCTCAGTAGGTTTATGAGTAATCCAGGAAAAGAGCATTGGCTTGGGATGAAGTGGTTGCTGAGGTACTTGAAGGGAAGCCCATAAGTAGGGCTGATTTATGAGAAGAGGGGTAAGTCCATCTGCCTTGAGGGTTTTGC
Source organism: Bretschneidera sinensis (assembly GCA_023935145.1). Classification (NCBI taxonomy): domain Eukaryota; kingdom Viridiplantae; phylum Streptophyta; class Magnoliopsida; order Brassicales; family Akaniaceae; genus Bretschneidera; species Bretschneidera sinensis. The sequence goes on along the minus strand of CM043703.1, from coordinate 65,132,958 downwards.
GGATTTAGACTATGGAGCAGACCGGGATAAAAGGAGATCAATTACTTCTTACTTCTTTAACTTAAACGGATGTTGTGTAAGTTGGAAGGCTCAGTTGCAGCCAGTGGTAGCACTCTCAACAACCGAGGATGAGTACGTAGCGGCTACACAGGCCATTAAGGAGGTTATGTGGTGCAAAGGGTTGCTAGAAGAGTTGAAGGTACTGGAGGAGCAGGTTGTGGTGCTTTCGGATAGTCAAAGTGCATTGCACTTATGTAAGAATCTAGTGTTCCATGAGAGGACAAAGCACATGGATGTTCGGTATCATTTCATTCGGGAAAATGTTGCGAAATGATGCATCCATGTGGACAAAGTAGCCACGAAAGAAAATCCTATGGATTTAGGAACTAAAGTCCTACCTCTAAGTAAGTTCAATCACTGCCTTGGACTACTTAGGATTGGAGTTGGTTAATTGATGACTCAAGATGAGTTTGGATCCTGAAGTTCTCTGCACAATGGTTCAGGTTTAAACACTTAGACAAAGGTAGAGATTGTTGGTATTTGTCTAAGGTTTAAACATGATTCAAACATGGTTAAAATCTAAACCAAGGTTGGAAGAATAAATTTCAGCATGTTAAAGGAGTGAACACATGTGTGTGCATCACTTTGGGTGTGTGTGCACACCTCTATTCATCAAAGCAAAATAGTGCGCAAAGCTGTGTGAAGGGCAGCATCAATGTGTGCTGCATCACTTCTTAACCAGCGCTACACCGCCTAACAAGGGAGGTGCTCAGCGTCGCACCACTCCTTCACCAGCGCCGCACCACTCAGCAAGTGGTGAAAATGGTGTTTTGCCTAAGGCCGTAGCATGCCCTGTTCAGTGGCGCAGTGCTAGGCACATTGATGCACACATGGACAGCTTGTTTAAGCCTCTTCTTAGGTGTGTGGATGCAAGGTTAAAATGCACAGCACCACTTAGAATTGATGGAGGGCCATGGTTAAGTGGTCATTAAGATCTAAGGGTGGAGATTGACTCTCAAGATTGGAAAAGAAGTTGGTGCACTATATAAAGGGTTACCTAGCTTCATTATCAACAATAAGTTTATGACATACTTTGAGATCAATTGTAAAGAGTGAAAAGAAACAATACAAGAGAGAATTGTGTGAGAGTGCAAAGACACAAAACACAAGAGGGACTCATTGTAGAGAGGCTGGTTGTAAAGAAGAGAGAGTAGTATAGATAGAGAGCTTTGTAATAGTTCTTATCATCTTCTTTCTTCTCTTCTTGGTTTTTTCAAGAACTTGAGGTTTCTTGAAGAGAGTTTCTGTAATTGTAAAGAACCATTGATTTAGTGTAGAGAGTTCAGAGGAACTCATGGGGATGTAGGCTATTGCTGAACCTCGATAACAAATCGCTTGTCTTCTTTTCTTTCTTGCTTTCGATTACTGTATTTCTTTCTACAAGTCATTCTAGACTTAGGTGTTTGGAAGATCATCACCTGGGCATCTTGTCAAGGTGATTTCCAAAAAAACTCCTAATCCCCTTAACCGAAGTAGCGGTGGCAATTTAGCAATCAAGTCAATTTTAGCCTTATCTACTTCAATACCTTTACTAGAAATCACATACCCTAATACAATGCCATGTTGTACCATAAAATGACTCTTCTCCCAACTAAGTGTTAAATTACGCTCAATGCATCTTTCAAGTACCAAAGTCAAATTATGCAAATAGTTGTCAAATGAGATTCCAAAAACTGAAAAATCATCCATAAATACCTCAATGAATTTCTCCACCATATCCGAGAAGATTGGCATCATGCATCTTTGGAATATGGCTGGAGCATTGCATAGGCCAAACGGCATCCTCCTAAAGGCAAATGTCCTAAATGGGCAGGTGAATGTTGTCTTCTCTTAATCCTCCGGCGTTATCGGCACTTGATAATAACCTAAAAGACCATCAAGAAAACAATAAAAATCATGCCTTGCTAGTTTTCCCTACATCTGAACAATAAAAGGAAGTGAAAAATGATCCTTTCTAGTAGCTGAGTTCAGTTTCCTGTAATCAATGCACATTTTCCATCCTATAGTCATCCTAGTGGGCACTATCTCATTCTTCTCGTTTCTCACCACTGTAATCCCAGACTTCTTAGGCACAACATGAACTGGACTAACCCATCTACTATCTGAAATAGGGTAGATAACTCCTGCATCTAGGAGTATTAAAATTTCTTTCTTCACTACCTCTTGTAGGTTAGGGTTTAGTCTCATTTGAACTTCTCTCACAGGTTTGGCACTGATAATAGCCATTAAATGCATTATATTCGTACTTATTTGTTAGCACTTTAGGGTTGATTTAGGTCTTAATTACATTTTTATTCATTAACAACTCTAAAGTGGTATTTTTGGAGCATTAATTTATTTCGGTGCATTTTTCAGGTATCTTGAGTTAAAGGATATGAAAAAGCTATCATCATTTTGAAACACGAAGTTCCATTGAACACTCAAGCAAAAGAATGATCGCGGAAGAGCCAAGATGAAGAGAAACTATGGAAGGAGTTTTCACTAAGTTGCTGGAGTTGGCATACAAATCAACCATCTTTAAAAATTAAACTGTATCGATGTAGAAAGAACCAGGAAGTGTGCCACATATGGTTAGAAAGATATGGAAGTCTATTTTCTGGAGGAGTTTACGGTTCGTTAAAATCATTTCTCTAGAGGAAGTTATGGCAATTTTAGCGGACAGAGGTCAGACTTTCTGAATCAGCGCGCGCACAGCCTTGTGCACTCCGAGTTAGACCCTAATTAGGTCTTTAATGACTTATTCAAACCTTAAAACACCCTTAGACCTTGTATACTATAAATATACCACTTAGGGTTTGTAATTAGATATTGAAAAATCTGGAGAACTCAAGAGAGCAGCAACTTTCCTTCCATTGTGCAACCATGAGCCCCATGGCTAACTAATCTCCAAGCAAGGAGAAGGGATGAATCCCTAGGTGTAGTTGTTTCTATTTCCCTTATTTGATTCAGTTGTAATGGAGCTTTAACATTCAAATATTGTTATGATTTACTTTTATTCTAATTATAAAGATTTCATCTAATCCGGTGATTGTATCTTTTTCCTTGATATAGATTTAGTCATGCTTTCTTTATGTCAAGATTATTTGGGTATGATTGAGTCCGGTAGATCTAGCCTTTAGGTTTGTCCATTACTGCAATATTGTCATCAAAGATATATTGTCGTTTCTTGATAAACTTAAAAGATAGATCATATGTGCATGAATTGAAAATAAAGAATATTTCATAACAATCAAATTAGGGTTTATACATGTGCTTTAATTGAATATTTGTCGATTGCCTGTTTGGGATGTGAAACTTGCAATCGAGATAAAAACAACTGAATCAAGTTAGGATTAGGGCAACAAACCTAGGGAGGATTCCCGGATCCTTGTTGCTCTCCTATTATATTTCACAATCTACTTTACATAATTGTCTCACTATCAAATTTCAGATTCTATATTTAATTTGATCATATCGTCTCATATTAAAGTTTACACCTTCCTTTATAGTTAATTTGTCTCCCTGTGGAATCGACACCCCAAAGCCGTACTACAACACCGCGTTACTGTTTTGGGCGTAATCAAATTTTGGCGCCGTTGCCGGGGAGACGCGCTTACAAACAAGGAAGATTGTCAACTTTGAGACAAAACGGTAATATCGTTCCTTTCTTGAAGTCTTGAAGTCTTGAAGTCTTGATTTTCTGATTTTTTTTATTTTTTTGTTCTTTGCTCTTTGTTTTGATTTTTTTAATTAATTAATTAATTAATTTTCTTTCTGTTTTATTTATTTCCCCTAACATGGCCGAAAATCACAATGAAATTGTTGCTAGGACACTTAAAGACTACTTGCACCCTAGCCGAACAGCCATCCCATCTTGTATCATGTTCCCCCCTAATGTTCAACAACCTGATTTTAAGCCGGGCATAATCCAATTGCTACCAACCTTCCATGGGTTTGAGAATGAAAACCCCTATGTCCACATTAGGGAATTTGAGGAAGTAATAGCAACTTTTCACAGTAGGGCTGATATGATAGACACCGTTAAACTTAGGTTTTTTCCTTTTTCACTTAAAGAAAAAGCCAAGGCTTGGCTATACTCATTAAGGCCTAGGTCAATAGGTAGTTGGGATGAGATGACACGGGTTTTCTTCCAAAAACACTTCCCAACCCATAAGACCAATAACCTCAAGAGACAAATCTCAAACTTTGCACAAAAAGAGAGCGAAACCTTATATCAAGTTTGGGAACGTTTCAAGGACCTATTGAATTCTTGTCCACACCATGGGTATGAGAGTTGGCGGGTAGTTAGCTATTTCTATGATGGACTCCTAAGTAGGGAAAGGAAGTTCATAGAAATGATGTGCAATGGAGATTTTCTTCAAAAAGATCCCGACCAAGCCATAGATTTCCTAGATGACCTATCAGAAAAATCCTACACTTGGACAGGACCAAATGCCATGGAAAGCACTAGGAGAAATCAACCCACTGGGATTTATCAACTTAAGGAAGAGGATAACCTTAAAGCCCATTTAGAGGCCCTAACTAAGGAAATTGAAGCCTTAAAAACTAGAAATGCTAGGGCTCCTGAACCGGTTGGTAGGGTAGAGTCCTATGAGCCTTGTTTCATGTGTAATGGGGTGGATCATTTACCTAAGGATTGTCCAATTTATTTTGAGATGAAGGAAGAGTGTAATGCTTTAGGTATACCCTTTGGGAAACCACACTCACCCTACTCTAACACCTACAACCCCGGTTGGAAAAATCACCCAAATTTTAATTGGAAACCCGATACACAACCTCCTGCCCACTCAAGTACCCAATGGCAACCGGAAGTAACTTCATATAATGCACCTCAACAATCTTTACCTTTGGAAGATATGTTTAAGTCATTTATGCAGGTACATGCCAAGAATGTGGACGATCAAGGCAAAATAAATCAACAGTTGTTAGAGGAGCAACAAGGGATCAAAGTGGAACAAAAGGAGATAAAGAGCCAACTCACTAAGTTGACTAGTTTCTTGGCGATTCAAGAGCAAGGACAGTTTCCTTCGCAAACACAACAAAATCCAAGGGGACAACATATGGCACAAACCTCCAATCCTGGAAATCAAAATGTTAAAGAGGTTAACGCCATAATCACCCGTAGCGGTAAGAAAATTGATGGTCCCACTCTACCATCAAACTTGAGTAACAAGGATGAAACCCCCAAGGAACAAGAGGCTCGTGATGTTTATCGCCCACCGGTGCCTTTCCCTCAAGCACTCCTTAAACCTAAGGAGATAAATTCAACGTCAAAAGGTGAGATTCTTGAACAACTTCAGCATGTTAAAATTAACCTCCCTCTTCTTCATGTTATAAAACAGATTCCCAACTATGCTAAAGTTATCAAGGATCTATGCACACTCAAGAAGAGGCATCATGTGAAGAAGACGGCATTCCTAATGGAGCAAGCAAGTGCAATAATTGACAGCAAGACACCGCCCAAATATAAAGATCCGGGTTGTCCAACAGTGGCTTGTCAAATTGGAAACAAATCTTGTGGCCAAGCATTGCTAGATTTGGGTGCTAGTGTGAACCTCATGCCATACTCCATGTACTTGCAACTCGGTCTAGGTGAGATCAAACCAACCTCCGTGGTACTTCAATTAGCGGATAGATCGGTAAGAAAACCAAGAGGTATTGTAGAAGATGTTTTGTTGCAAATTGATAATTTCTACTATCCTATTGATTTTTTGGTTTTAGATACTGTTTCTACTGTAAACATGGAGTCCAAAATTCCTTTGATACTTGGAAGACCATTCCTTGCCACTGCCAATGCCCTCATTAATTGTAGGAATGGCTTAATGACATTATCATTTGGAAATAGAACTTTAGAGATAAATGTTTTTCGAGTCTCAAAACAGCCACATGAAGAGAATGAGTGTGTCGATACTTACATGGTTGATAAGCTCAATTTGGAGGATGAGCACACTAAAGATAATTCTATGGAATTCCCTCCTAATAATTTTAAGTTCGATGATTCTTTAATTTATTCCCATGCCGTTAATGTTGTTGATATTTTTGATAAGTCACAGGAATTTATTAAGAAATCATGGCAACCATGCTTTGAGGAGTCACTTGAGAGAAGTCACATGGATGCGAGAACCAAATACCCTACTGCTGATAGTGAGTGGGCAACACCAAGAACACTTGAGCCATATGCGGTGGACTTTAAGTATTCCTTGCCAAAAGATTAGCATTAAGGCCATTAAATTGGAGCCTCATTTTCAGCACCACAATGAGGCCAGCAGTGAGAGTGGTGCAACGTCTGGCCGAAGACGTAAAACTTAGCGCTCATGGGAGGCAACCCACAACATATCCTTTTATTTTTACTGTTTTTCATATTTCTTTTTCTTATTTATTATTATTATTTTGCTGTTTTCTAGTATTAACTTAGTATTTCTTTTTCAAGGAAAATATACGAAGCAGTTCAAATGGTGGAGCACAATTTTCAGCTTCTGTGCACCTTTGGCTACAAAGGGAGTTTCTTTTACTCTTTCTTTTACATTGAGGTCAATGCAATTTTTAAGTTGGGGGTGGAAGAAACACATCTCTTTGTTTCCATATTCTTTATTTCAATACATTTTTTTTCCTTTGAACTGCTTGGTGTCAATTTCTTTTTTGTTTATTTTTAGCATGCTTTGTGTTTGCCCTAGAGTTAATTCACATGTCAATGATATGAACTTAATTGAAATAACATATAGCATGTTGAAGAAGTTAAATTCTATTTCAGTTTGAGAATATTTTAAGTGTCAATCTTGATTTGGTTTGAGACTTTAGTTTGTGGTAAGATTGAATGATTAGTCTAAAACATCTAGAAAAGTTTTATGTGCGATTGATTGTGAATATTTTTTCGGTCTCAACAAGCTCTAGAACTTATTTGATAATTACTTGAGGCGAATTCCTAGAATGCACACTACTGAGGATATGATATAGGCCATTTTTGAATAATTTGAGCCTTTCAAACCTTCCCTTACAATATATATATCACTAGTCACCTATTTGAGCCATTTTTCTTGAAAAATAATTTGAGCCTTGTTTCTTTCAAAAACCCATTTACTTACCCTTATGAGCCTAGAAATATTTTATCCTTACCCTTCTTTTAAAAGAACTTAGTTGTACACATTGTTGAGAAGCACTTAAGAGGAGTACGAATGGAAATATGAAAAATCATAACCCAAGTATATTAAAGAAGATAAGTTGGGGGTTGTGGAAAAGAAAAGAAAAAAAAAGAAAAAAGAAAAAAAAAAGAGATGAATGAGTATTTGCCAAAAACAAAAAAAAGAAGAGAAGTATGGCAAAGAAAGAAGAAAAAGAAAAGAAAAGTGGTGACTTATCGAGAGATATGCTCTTATAAAAAATGGGTGAAGGAGTTGAGCATTGAAGTAAAGTTATCTAGCACTTAAAGGTGGTTGTGTTTAAAGCTAAGAGATTAAGTTCTTTTACTTGCAAATCCTTCCCATTCTTTCTTAACCTTTACCTTGGCATAGCATTACAAGCCCATTAAAGACCTATTGATCCAATGAAGTGTGATTTTTCTACAATAGTGGAGAATGATTTGAAAAATAAGCCTATGGAGCTTGTTTATGCGATTGATGTCACACAGTTTGTTATGTTTTTAGAGGCCAAGACTTGTATTCATGAATGTTGTGCATAAAATCATCCGGATGTTCGGACTAATGGATTGTGGTAAGATGGAAGTTAAGAGTCAATAACGATTTTAAGATTGATGTTTGGATTACTTTTGGACTTAGGTGAAATTTAATGATTCTATGTGCCGTATGTTATGTACAATTTTTGAGACAAAAAGTGAATTACTCTTGGTTCAACGCTAGCATTGCTTTACGTTGTTTTTAACTCCTACCATAGAATTCATCTCTTGTTTTCGCTTGAATTGCTAGGGACTAGCAATAAGCTAGTTGGGGGTTGTGATAATAGCCATTAAATGCATTATATTCGTACTTATTTGTTAGCACTTTAGGGTTGATTTAGGTCTTAATTGCATTTTTATTCATTAACAACTCTAAAGTGGTATTTTTGGAGCATTAATTTATTTCAGTGCATTTTTCAGGTATCTTGAGTTAAAGGATATGAAAAAGCTATCATCATTTTGAAACACGAAGTTCCATTGAACACTCAAGCAAAAGAATGATCGCGGAAGAGCCAAGATGAAGAGAAACTATGGAAGGAGTTTTCACTAAGTTGCTGGAGTTGGCATACAAATCAACCATCTTTAAAAATTAAACTGTATCGATGTAGAAAGAACCAGGAAGTGTGTCACATATGGTTAGAAAGATATGGAAGTCTTTTTTCTGGAGGATTTTACGGTTCGTTAAAATCATTTCTCTAGAGGAAGTTATGGCGATTTTAGCGGACAGAGGTCAGACTTTCTGAATCAGCGCGCGCACAGCCTTGTGCACTCCGAGTTAGACCCTAATTAGGTCTTTAATGACTTATTCAAACCCTAAAACACCCCTAGACCTTGTATACTATAAATATACCACTTAGGGTTTGTAATTAGATATTGAAAAATCTGGAGAACTCAAGAGAGCAGCAACTTTCCTTCCATTGTGCAACCATGAGCCCCATGGCTAACTAATCTCCAAGCAAGGAGAAGGAATGAATCCCTAGGTGTAGTTGTTTCTATTTCCCTTATTTGATTCAGTTGTAATGGAGCTTTAACGTTCAAATATTGTTATGATTTACTTTTATTCTAATTATAAAGATTTCATCTAATCCGGTGATTGTATCTTTTTCCTTGATATAGATTTAGTCATGCTTTCTTTATGTCAAGATTATTTGGGTATGATTGAGTCCGGTAGATCTAGCCTTTAGGTTTGTCCATTACTGCAATATTGTCATCAAAGATATATTGTCGTTTCTTGATAAACTTAAAGGATAGATCATATGTGCATGAATTGAAAATAAAGAATATTTCATAACAATCAAATTAGGGTTTATACATGTGCTTTAATTGAATATTTGCCGATTGCCTGTTTGGGATGTGAAACTTGCAATCGAGATAAAAACAACTGAATCAAGTTAGGATTAGGGCAACAAACCTAGGGAGGATTCCCGGATCCTTATTGCTCTCCTATTATATTTCACAATCTACTTTACACAATTGTCTCACTATCAAATTTCAGATTCTATATTTAATTTGATCATATCGTCTCATATTAAAGTTTACACCTTCCTTTATAGTTAATTTGTCTCCCTGTGGAATCGACACCCCAAAGCCGTACTACAACACCGCGTTACTGTTTTGGGCGTAATCAGGCACCATCCTCTAAAATGATGTGATGCATACATGTAGTAGGACTAGTACCCTTGATGTCATTGATACTCCATCCTATGGCTCTCCTAAGTCTGCTAGTATCCTATGGAATAGAAGGCCTGTAAGGCTCGGTCACCTTATGCAGTGTCATGAAGGAAGATGGCTCCTTCTCCTTGGTCTCCGCTGATGTTTGAGAAGATTGTGGATCTTTAGCTAGATTTCCTTTAGGAGTGTTATGCTCTTTTTGCTTCTTAATTGATTTTCCTGCATCACGTGGCAAGTCATAAGAAATTTTATCATCGGAATTGTTGTTAAGAATTTTACCACTTCGTAGCACTGTGATAGCCATTGCTTGCTTAAGTTGGCTAGGCAACTTCCCTTTTTGATGTACTTGCAATTGTTCCACAAGTTGCCCAACTTGTACTTCCACCCTCTTCATTGATGCCTCTACAGAATCCAACTTTTGGCTGTGTCTCTCAGTGGTCTCTTTGCTAACTTGAATAAAAGCACTCAAGTTCTCCTTCAAAGTTAGATTTCTAGGCTGATTGGGTGATGCAACTTGGTTTTGATATTGAACCGGTCTTGAACTTTGAGCATATGCCGGAGCGTTTTAGTCTTCCAAGAGAAATTGGGATGATTTCTCCACCCTGGGTTGTAGCTGTTAGAATATGGATCATTCCTCGGCCTGAGTTGGTAAAACTCCATTGCATTAACGTGTTCTTGTTCATTTCCTGCATAAGATTCATAGAACAAAGAACAAGTGTTAGCACCGTGACCAAAAACCCCACAAACTCCATATACCTCATGATTGGGCGTGTTTGTGGTAGTGAGAAGTTTGACTTGTTTGGTCAACTCTGCAAGCTGCATTGCCATATCGTTGTTGGAGCTCAATTCATTAACCCAAACTCTCCTTCCTCTTACTCTTTTTTGTTGGGAATTAGCACCCAACATCTCATATAGCTCGCATGTCTCCTTAGCAGTCTTTTCACCTATAGCTCCACCGACAATGTTATCAATCGTATCTTGACACTGTTGTGTCAATCCATCATAGAAGAATTGAACTAGTAGCTACAATGGGTAATGATGGTGGGGACATTGGATTAGAAGCATCTTGAACCTATCGTATGCTTCATGGAAGGGTTCTCCCTCCATTTGTGAGAACGTGGCAATCTTAATTCTCAACTCAGTGGTCTTCTGATGGGAGTTGAATTTGTTCGTTAACTTATTGTAGACCGCTTCCCATGTAGTCAAAGAACCGGGTTGAAGAGTCATCAACCACATATTTGCTCTATCTTTTAATGTGTAGGGGAAGCATCTCATCCTGAGTTGATCCTCACTCAGCCCCTGTAGAGGAAAAGTCTGCACTGTTGCATAGAAATCCCTTATAAAGGTTAATGGGTTTTCATTTGGAATTCCGTCGAAGGAAGAGAGCATGCTAAAGTGGATATTTTTTATCTCCTAATTTCGTGCAGCTTCCCTCAATTGGATGCAAGATGTGGAAGTGCCGATGATTGGCCTTGCATACTCCTTCTTCATAATTTGTCTTTCAGCTCCTTCCATTCTTTTAGGCTCCTCTTTTTCTGTTCCCTCACCCTTTTCTTCTTCTTCTGTAGGCTGTAACATCTCCCTTAGTGTATGAATGTTGTCTATTGCTGGCACTAGATTTCTCCCTTGGGATCTTCTACCATGCATGTACCTGAAGAAAACAAAAAAAAAATTAAGCTACTAGGAATCAAGAGAGCGAAAATCAAGAAACAAATTAATGTCAATTTAAATCAAGAAGCAAATAAAGAAAATCTGACAAAATAAAAGAAATAAAAATTACACCTAAAACAAAGAAAAGAAATAAAATAAAAATAAAAACAAAAACAAAGAAAATAACTAAAGAATTAAACGCCAATTCCCCGACAACGGCGCCAAAAACTTGATGTGCAAATTTTAAATGCTCACAAGTGCACAAATCACAAATAGTATTGTGATGATTTTACTCTCTATGTCAATCTCTCAAGGAATTGCAGTGGTTTAAATCCTAATTACTTTCTTAAAATTGCTAAAACAAAATTTGAAATTAAATCCAAAACACTCTAATTAAAAGATTGGTGAAGAGAAAATTGAAATAAAAACAATTAAGTAAATTAAACAAAATGAATTATGAAGAGATGAGTATAATCAATGAGAACAATTGGGAGTTTAGCTTGCTATCCAATCATTAATTGGAACATTTGGTGAATATAAAGAATTAATCAACATCCAAGATTATTATTATTTCCGCTAAGACTAGAGAATGCCATTGATCGTGTTTATTCTCAATTTATTCTCACTTTATAGACAGAAAAGTCTCCCTAGGGTTTTTGTTCAGGCTGTGTGCTTCTGCTACTATCTAGGCCCGGTTCTGCTGTTGTCCAGGCCCAGTTCTGCTTGACCTTTGTCTACTAAAACTGCCATAACTTTCTCTAGAAAAATCATATTTACTAGCCATAAAATTCTCAAGAAAATAGACATCCGGATCTTTCCAAGCATATATGGCTTATCTCTTGGTTCTTCCTGAATCAATACAGTTTAATCCGAAAAATGGCAATTTAGTGAAACTCCTTTCCAAATGCTTGTGAACTTGTAAAACAACGAAAAATAACTCAAAGTAACAAATTCCTAAGCTAAACATATAAATAAATACTTGAAAAACATACAAAATACTAAGACAAATATTCGTTCATCATGTGCCCTTTAGACTTAAGAACGTTAGTGCCACTTATCAAAGATTAGTAAATGAGCTATTCAAGGATCAGATCGATAATATAGAAGTATACGTGGATGACATGCTCGTAAAAATTTTGCAAGTGGCAAACCATATAATCGACTTGGAAGAGTGCTTCTCGATCTTGGGAAAACAATAGATGAAATTGAATTCCTCTTTGTGTGCGTTTGGAGTCACTTCGGGTAAGTTTCTCGGATTCATGGTGACCTAAAAGGGAATAGAGGCCAATCTGGAGAAAATCAAGGCAGTTTTGGACATAGAAGCACCTCGAACAATGAAATAGGTATAAAAGCTTGCAGGCTGTATCACTGTCCTTGGTCAGTTCATGTCCAAGTCTGCAGAAAAGTACTTGCCTTTCTTCCAAGCTCTGAAGAAGATCAATGAGTTTTAATGGACAGAAGAGTGTTAAGCCTTGTTTAAAGAATTGAAAAAATATCTAACTTCATCTCTTCACTTGACCGAGCCCAAGGAAGGAGAAAAGTTGTTCTTATACTTAGCTCCTAGTGATATGGTCATGGCTTTGGTATTGGTCCAAGAAGAAAAAAGATCCATAGTCCCATTTATTACATTAATCGGGTTCTATAAGATGTTGTAGTAAGGTATTAGTCTATTGAGAAGTTGGCTTATGTGGTTATCATCTCATCTAGGAAACTGGCACCATACTTCCAGTCGCACCTGGTCACTGTGCTTATTAATCACCCTTTGCAACAAGTCCTCTAGAACCCCGACCTATCAGGTCTACTCGTGAAATGGTCTATAGAGTTGGGTGAATTTGAGATCAGTTTTGTAATACTTTTACCCTCAATGTAAGGGTAAACGAGTAAATTGAATTATATATTAAAATTTAACATGCATACATATGAATTGAAAGTTGAATTTGAAGCAATTTTTGAAGAAAGATGTTGAATAAATTTGAAGAAAAGAGTTAGAAAATTTTTTAGAGAAAGAAAGGAAGAATTTTTCAAATTTTAAAAGAAGGATTGGTCGACTGGTGACCAACCAAACAATTGGTGGGTGACTGATTGGTCAACTGATAAGGGCGAATCGGTCGGCTGGTGAGTCAACCAAGAATTTAAAAGTTTAAAGTGTTTTAAATAAGCAAGTTAGTTTATCGGTAGATGTACTAGTCGGTTGGTAGCTAATTGACAGTTTAGTGAAAAATTTGTAATTTTATTAAGTGACCAACCTGTCAAACCAATTTTTTTTTTTTGTATAAAAAGCATTTTTAGGTGTTTGAATTCATTTTCTTACGTTTTGAAATTCTTTTTCTTCGAAGTTGTTTGATTCACGAAAGAATTTCAAGAAGCTTGATGATAAAGCTTTGAAAAGGTAAAAGTTTAAGAAATTTATTGTAATATTTCAATTTTGAAAGTTGTTTTTCTACTTTTCTCAAAAGGGGATTTGGATTGGATTCAAGCCAAAAAGAAAAACGAAATTTTTTTTATTGAAATCATTGAATTTGAGAAAAATGAATATGCATACATGAAATTAACCCTATACAGAGTACAAAAAGTAAAATATGGAATAGTGAGATTCATAAAAAAATTATGTTTAGGCGGTTGTGAGCATCAATCTGGTGAAATTGCTGAGATGAGCAGGTAAGGCAAGAAGGTGATCCACGATTAGTTTTAAGTACTACGTGGCGAGTACAATTTACTGTTAGTAAGCGAGACAAATAAGAAAAAATACATGAACTTGAAATAACTAATATTATGAGAAAGCATTATTGAATATATTATGAACATGTTGATTTGAAGAAATATATGTGATATTGGTAAATTGAATGATTACATAGAAGTATGAATTATGATATGATTGAAAATGAAGAGATGATTTGATTTATATGATTAAAAAAAAGATTTTATGAAAGAAAATGATTTTGAATTGTATGATGATATGTTATGCCTACTTGTATGTGGTTGTTCATATGCATGCCAGGCCACTCGTAGAGTTGTGATATGTGGTCCCGGGGATGACCAAAACCATGGCTCGTCTAGATGAAACATGTCGACATATGGAGAGACATCCCTAAAAACTGTACCAGAGACTAGTATGGATACCCAAAAACAGATCAATTACCTATATGTTGATAGTATGGATGAGATTTGAAAGCAAGAAATGAAATGATTATGTGGATGCATTCATGTTTATAATATTTATATTAATTGAGATGCTAAGGCATCAAATGATTATGAAATGTTGATATGAGTATGAGTCTCATGATGAGACAATTATGATAAGATGTTGATGAATATGATATCTACATGATTTTCATATAATAAATGATATGAATATGAACCTCATGATGAGGATTATGATAAAAGTTGATGATAATAATATCAAAGATGATAATTATAATTGATTGAAATATAGGAGATGAAATCAAAATTGATGTATATATATGATAAATAAGATGATATGAGAATTGATAGATGAAATAAATTATTGAATTATGAATATTAATTTGATATAATTATGACTAGAAGTATACAAATTGAGTACTTCTAGTAAATTGTAATTCACTGAGTTTGTGAAGCTCATTCCCCAATATTAAATAAATTTCAAGCTATGGGTAAGACCAATAGATTCTGACTTGAGACTCAAAGTAAGTTTTAGGTTGGCATCCTCAGACAGTATAAAGAAACAAATAAATAAAGAAAAGAAAAGAAGAAAAGAAGAAAAGAGAAATGAAATAGATAGTTGTATGTATTTGTAAAGAGTTGAACATGAACATGCATTTTAGTAAGTATTTGTATATTTCCAGAAAGTTGTATAGAAAGAAAGTTGTACCTCCTCTATTAAAGATTTGAGGTAGATATTTGTGATTATTTTCAATAATTAATGAAATAGTTGGCGCATATATATCGTGCTTGGATCTTAGAAGTGACGGTACCGTCTTGGGTGGGTTCATTTAGGATAGGTCGTTACAATTTTGGTATCAAAGCTATAGGTTTTATGATTCTGTAGACTGCATAAAACAAATTAATTAAGTGAAAATTTAAAAAAAAATTTATTTTAATGCAGAAGCCTGAGGTTGAGATTGATGTGGATGTGGTAAGCCTAGAGCCAGAGAGGGTGTGGCAAGCCCCCATTTTTAGAAGCAAAGAGATTGAGATTGATGTTGAGTCTATAGTTCCTAACTTAGTACTAATGGTGTAGTGGGGAATTATGGTGCTGAGAGATATGAGTTAAGAGAAGCTCTTGCTCATGCTCTTGAAAGAATGAATGAAGAGGAGTGTAGAGCTGATAATCTACAGCGTAGATTGGATGAACAGGTTAGGCCAAAACCTGATATTTAGTAGACTGTGTGGGGAGTCATGAGAGGCATGAAATTTAGAGGGGTGATGATGCTAACTTTGTTAATGAGATGCAGGGAGATTGTTTTGCTAGATTCATTAAGCTGAAAACCCCATCTTTTAAGGGATCTGATAACTCTTCTGAAATTGAGCTATAGATAAAATGTGTGGGACGTTTATTTGGTGTATTTCGTGTGACTGACAGGAAGAGAGTTGCCTTTGCGTCTTTTCAATTAGAGGGTGAGGCCTCTAATTGGTGGGATGATATTCTTCCTAAGCTGAATATAGATGTAGATTGATCCTTAACCTGGAGTAGGTTTAAGGAAGTATATTTTCAAAGTATTTCCCTAATACTTTTAAATCTTAGTAGGAAAAATATTTTATCTAATTGAGGCAAAATATGATGATTGTGGCATAATATGATGGTAGATTTATGCCTAGACTGGTAAATACTAAGGAAAGAAAGTTTCAGATATTTCTTGATGGCTTAAACTTTGAGATACGTTCTAGACTCTCATATTTAAGGCATTTGGATTATGTTTCTTCGGAGGATATGTCCGTTTAGATAGATAAAGATATCTTTGAGTCTAGAGGACTTAGAGAGTGGTTAAAGAGGAGTAGACTTGAGGGAAGTAGAGGTGGTAGTCTGGGGATTCAGGGAGTTAGCCCACTCCAAATGGATCATTCCTTTTCACAAGGACTCATTATTTAGAGTCAACAGAGGCAAGGCAGTATATAGCCTCTATGGTTTATAGTTCTATTGGAGGAACCCCTAGGTTTGGAAAACAACCTCTGGGAGTTGGAGGATTCAATGGAGGTATGAGTATGCCACCAAAGAGAAGTAGTAGTGTTGCATTTGATAGAGAGAGCAGAATATGCTATATTTATAATCAGACAGTACACTTGTCTCAGAATTATCCTAGCTTGATATGTTTTGTTTGTGGAGAGGGTGGACATATTAGTGTTGATCGTCCATTGAGGAGATCAGTTGATATAAGTGGTGGATCTGGGAGTGTTCGGGGTAAAGCTCCAAGTAGAGGAGCAGTTGTTGAGAGAGGATGTGGTCGTTAAACATAACCCAGAGAGAGTATAGTGTATGCACTGACCCAGTAAGATCCCCAAGCAAACTCCTGATGTTGTAATGGGTACAGTATCTATCCTTAATAGACCTGCTAGCTTTTTGATTGAACTTGGTGCAACCTATTCTTTTGCATCTAGTTCTTTTAAGAAATCTATTAATGCATATGTTAGTTCTTTAATTCATAATATCATTGTTGAAGCTCCTACTAAAGATAGAGTTATATATATATATATATATAAGGGATGTGTTATATATATGAGTGATAGAGAATTTGAGGTCGACCTATTACCTTTGAGTATGATAGACTTTAATTTAATACTGAGAATGGATTGGTTGTTGGCATATCATGCATGGGTTGATTGTTTTAGAAAGAATGTAGTGTTTAGAATACCTGGGTAGGAAGAGTCGTAGCTTTTAAGGAGAACGTAAGATACTTTTAAATTTTCTAATTTCTTCCATGATAGCTAGAAAGTGAGCCTATGTAGTATATTATAGTAAAGAAGGTAGAAAGTTGGAAGAAATCTCAGTGATAAGAGATTATCCGGAGGTATTTCCTGATGAATTATCTATTTACCTCCAAGTAGGGAGATTGAGTTCTGCATTGATTTAATTCCAGGTTCTTCATCTATTTCTATAGTACCCTATAGAATGGCACTTGCTAAGTTAGGAGAGTTGAAACTACAACTGCACGAATCGTTAGATAAACAATTTATTCACCTTAGTGTATCGCTATGGGGAGCCTCAATATTATTTTTAAAGAAGAAAGATGGAATAATGAGATTGTGTATAGATTACAAGCAGTTGAATAAGATAACTATTAAGAATAAGTACCTTTTACCCAAAATAGATGATCTGTTTGGATAATTGCAAGGTACGATTGAATTTTCTAAGATAGACTTGAGATCAGGATACCATCAATTGAGAATTAAAGAAGGAGGCGTGCCTAAGACTACTTTTAAGTCACGTTATAGTCACCATGAATTTCTTGTGATGCCATTTGGGTTGGTAAATGCTCCAGATGCATTTATGGATTTAATGAATAGAATGTTTAAACCCTTTCTTGATAAATTTATGGTTGTACTCATTTATGATATTCTGGTATATTCTAAGAGTGAGGAAGAGCATGTAAAGCATTTAGAAATTGTGTTAG
Source organism: Bretschneidera sinensis (assembly GCA_023935145.1). NCBI lineage: Eukaryota > Viridiplantae > Streptophyta > Magnoliopsida > Brassicales > Akaniaceae > Bretschneidera > Bretschneidera sinensis. The sequence continues at coordinate 65,115,321 of CM043703.1, read as the reverse complement.
AAATTTCGAGGAATGAAAAATAATATGCAAATTTTTTTAAATGGGAGTATTTGTTGAATAGGGTAACTTTCTTGGGGCATGTAGTATCTGGAGGAGGAATAGTAATTGATCTTTAAAAGGTTTGAAGCAGTGTTGAGTTGGGAGAAAAATATTAATATAACAGAAATTAAAAGTTTTTTTGGAATTGGCTGGTTATTAGAGGAGGTTTATCCAAAATTTCTCGATAATTGTAACACCTTTGACTAGATTGAACAAGAAAGAGGTGAAATTTGTATGGTCTGAGGAGTGTGAAAAGAGTTTCCAAATATTGAAAGAGAAATTGACTACCGCTCTAGTGTTAGTGTTTCCTTCTAGAGATGAAGGATTTGTTGTATATAGTGATGTTTCGCATCAAGGGTTAGGATGTGTATTGATGCAACATGAGAATGTGATGGCTTATGCCTATAGGCAATTGAAAAATCATAAAAGAACTATCATACTCATGACTTAGAGTTAGCTGTCATAGTGTTTGCTTTGAAACTTTGGAGACATCATCTATATGTAGTCACATCTGAAATATTCAATGACTATAAGAGGCTATATATTTACCTACCCAAAGAGAGCTGAATTTGAGTCAGAGGCATTGGATGGAGTTGATTAGTGATTATGATTGTACGATTTATTACCATCCAGGGAAAACCAATGTAGTAGCTGATGCAATAAGTAGAAAATCCATAAGAAGATTAGCTGCTATTAAGAACCATAATGTGAATTTAATGCTAGAGTTGAGAAATTTGAGAATGAAATTGAATATTAAAGAAAGAGGAGGTTTTTAGTAAATATGGTTGTACAATCGTCCATTCTAGAATGCCTATGAGAAATCCAAGGTAAAGATGAGCAGATAGAAAAGATTAAGCATGAAGTGCTAAGTGAAAAGTAATATGAGTTTAGAATCAGAGATGATGGTATGTTGGTATTGAGACATAGGATTTGTGTTCATAATGATGCTGGGTGGAGATAGGAGATATAGAGATAGGCATATGATGTTGTACACTCGATGTGCTCGGGTAATAATAAGATGTACATGAGATTACAAAAGAATTATTGGCAGTCAGAATTGAAGAGGGGTGTAGCTAATTATATTTCTAGATGTTTAGCTTTTTTAGTAAGTTGAATCAGAGAATAAACATCCAACAGGTTTACTACAATCTCTTTGAGTGCCTAAATGACCATGGAAAAATATGAGTATGGATTTCGTAACTGGTTTTCCCTTCACCCAAAGAGGTCACAATGCTGTGTGGTTGATAGTAGATAGACTTTCTAAGTCACCTCATTTTCATCCCATTAGAACTACTTGGAGTCTAGAAAGTTTGGTTGAACTGTATGTTGTTGAGATTGTAAAATTGCATGGAGTACCTTTGCGTATAATGTCAGATTGAGATACTAGATTTACATCTCAGTTTTGGAGAAGATTTCAGAAAGCCATGAGTACCAGTGTTTTTAGAGGTGAGGGAGTTAGACGAGACGATTTGTCTCAATGACACGAGGCGTAAGCCTCAAGGTATTAGGGCGTAAGCCTTTTGAAATAGTGAACCGAGGTTCAAACCCAATAAAGGGGTGAATTAGGTTTTTAAAAATTTTTGCTAATTACTTTGCAAGTTTATAAAAACAGTTAATTGCACAAAGCATACAAACAAATAATGTGCTTGAAGTAAAAGAGTTTAAGGAAGAGAATGTGCAAACTCAATTTATAGTGGTTTGACAATATCGAATTTCTTCCGACCCTGCATCCACTCTCTTCAAGGAACCTGTTACACATTTATCTACCTAAATAAATAAGTAAATAATCGAACTTGTTTTACTTGCAAGTGCACAAGGTCTACAGTAGCATAGTGTGCAAGTGCGTGATCATTTCCATAAGGATTGGTGAATTTCGATTTAGAATTAATTTCACAAAGTAAAAATAGATAGAAATAAATGTTGAGTCTAGATTAATAATAATGATAAAGGCGTAGGGACTTGGTATCCACCACTAATCATGCTACCCCAACAAAACAATATGCCAATGCTCTACTCATGCTATGAATACCTACTGGTTGTCAACCTACGAGTTTTGTCCACTCCTTGGGCTATTGATTTCCCTAAGCAACGAGTTAGGCATTGTATATACTCTAACTCTTTTCTCTCTTAAGGGATTCAGCATGGTGTATACTGAGTTGTTCCTTAAGAGAGCATAGGATCTGTGGAAATCGACAACCGCACGAGACTTAGGGCTTGGTCCACTCCCGGTTTCCCATGTTGATTAACACAAGAATTTGGATAAGATATCTTTTGTTACTATTGTTGAACCCAGGACTTGGTCATCCAAATTGATTTCACTAACTAATCCATAGTTGATTAGACACACACATATGAGGAATTTAAATAAAAATAGGTATTAATCAAATCAAGAATCACAGCATAAATATTGCAAAGGTGCCAATACTGAATTATTGGTTAAACATAATAGGGCTTCAACCAAGCCCTACTAAAAGTTTAGTTACACATAATAAAATAAAGGAAAGAAGAAACCCGAGAGAGCTCCATTGAAGAGTCATCAATTCTTCTGTGAAATCCCCTCTGGCCTCTGGCCTCCCGACCTAAAAACTCAAACCAAAAGGGGAGATGCTGTTTCTATGTTTTACAAGGCTATTTATAGGGTTCTAAGGACACTTGGAAACCCTAATTTCCAAAACAGGTCTCTAACCCTACTTTAAAAAATAAGAACTGCCGTTTTGATGTTTCACTGATGCGTGTGCGCTCGATTGCATGAGTTTGCGCTCACGCACAAGGTTGCCCTTGAGCCTTCTCTTTGTACGCATGAGTGCTTGTGCGCTTGATCGCACCAAGCATTGTGCTCGATTGCACTCTTTCTTTCTTCCAAAAACCTATAAAAACACAGAAAACACAAAAAAGAAGTAAAATGGAATAAAATACACAAACTAATAGCTTAACAAATGTAAATTAAGGGGCTTAAATATGAATATTTAAGCTCCTATTAGAACTTCCTTGAAGTAATCCACTAAAACTTTAGTCATGTAACTTCACGGGTGTTGCATAAACCTTACAAGAAATCCCTTTCCTCACAGAAGCTAATCCCTTCCTCACAGAAGCTACAAAGAAGTGTTTAATCCTAAACACTCTAAGAGTTATTACAACTCTTTCCCTTTTAAAATAAATTAGATTTGCTGTAAAATAAATGGTAGAGAGATAGCAATAAGTGCTTCTACAAATGAACAACAATAGAGTTATTCTCTCTTTCAAGAACAAGCTTGAAGAATGGCCAACAATAGATTTTTCAAAGCTTTTTGAGAATTAATGAGCAAACTTGTATATTGAATGTGTTCTCTTCTTTTTTTAAATGCTCATTGAAGTGGGTTTATATAACCTTGAATCAATATGGCCATTTGACACTGACTTGGTAGGTTTGGTGCATTAAATGCTCAAGTCCCGCATCTCAAACGGTCATATTTTCAAATTACCAATTAACTGGGTCCTTGTACCAGTCGACTGGGTTAAGTGAGAAACTTCAGTTTTTAGACTATAAGAGAGTACCAATTGACTAGGTCCTAAGCACCAGTCGACTGGGAACTTTCTGTTCCAGTTTCCAGTCGATTGGGTCCTTGACATTAGTCGACGAGGAACCTTTTGTCCCATACCCCAGTCGATTGGTATATGGAGCCAATCGACTGGGTTGTCCTTTAACCCAGTTTTTCATGTTTTAAAACTGTTTTTGACTTAGAAACATTTGTATTAATAGTTTTGTCAAAATCTTTTGTAAAATGAGCCATATATTAAGCTAAGTATTTGAACATGAGAGATTTACAATTGTTTTCATTACCTTAATGCCTATTCTAGATCTTCTGTCTTATCTTGACGTCTAAATCGAGTTGAGTTCTTACATCTTTATTTTTATGTTGAATGCTTTTGCCACTTAAACACTTGGATAAACCTGTTAGTGTAATTAGAGTAGTGTTTTGTCATTATTAAAATCAAATACGGGTCAACAATCTCCCCCTTTTTGGTGATGACAAAACTATCAAGGGAAAAACAGTTTTTAAAAGCTAAGTGTTGGTTTTTAGAAAAATTTGGACAGAGTCTCCTCTGTTTTTCGGATAAAAGCCAACCTGTTGGGCATTAAAAATGTAGTTTATAAGAAGTTATCTCAACTCAACCAAGCATGCATTTCTATAATACATTTGTCAATGTGTTTAGAGCAATGCTCCTCCTAAATATGTGTTATATTCTAAGTTTACATTGATTTTTCTCTTTTCCTCCCCCATTTTGACAACAGCAGAAAAGGGGGTGTAAATGTGAAAAAAAAACTAGTATAACAAGAACAAGAAGATAATGCAAAAAAATTTTGTATGTGAAAACTATGAATTATTTGGGGCTGGGAAAACTTCTCGGGAAAAGCTAGAAATTTCCACACTAGCATAAGTAGTTAAAGCATATTACGGAGTACGAATGGCTTAAACCAATCAATCATATAGCTCAAAAGTAAAGCAAGTATATGAACTATAAACTAGATAACTTAAAAGTAGGTATAAATACAAGAATCCATACATCATGGGCTTATAGGAGCCGAATAATGAGTATAATAATAAAAATGTATGATAAAGCATGAAATGTTCGTGCTAAGATCATCTAAGAGCTATATATATACATAATAAGGAGATACATCATAAAGCTCAGTGAGTGGGAGAACCAGAGCGGTCTCATAGAAGATTTTGAAGCTCAACCAAGGAGCCTTCTATGTGCTCTCGGTGCAGCTCGAAATAGTCATGAAGTATGCGGAGGTTGTGATGCATAGAATCAACTGAGGAGCTCAAGCTTTGAAACCTGGACTGCATAGATAGCTGGAGGCTCAAAATAGCTTGTAATAAATCATCGTATCCAGCTTGACTAGCACTAGAACCACTATGCTGTGAAATAGGTACTCAGTCATTAGTATCCATCACAGTAGTAGGGGCTGCATCACCATAAACCTCATCATCTTCCTCGCTACTGTTAGAGAATAAACCTTGATGATGTCCTTGGGGATGATGTCCTGAGCCTCAGAGGCCAGTAGAGGGACACGGAAGTGCTGGAGGATAAGGGTAATAAGTATCCCGTAGAGAAGGCACCTAGAGTCACGAGCTTCACCATTTATCATGTTGGTGAGCAATAAGGGGTAGATATTGAAGTGGTGTCCAGTTTTAAGACATCAAAGCAATACCACGTCTATCTAAGAGAGATAGCCATGACTCCCGAGTCGTAGATGGATGGTCCAACTCACAATGAGGTTGAATAGTTTCGAGTCGAGGAGCATGTCACTACAGGTGTGAAATGTAGTGGGCCTAAAGATGTAGTTATGGTTTCCCATAATGATCTGGTATACCTCCTTATAATCGAAGTTGTCCGGCCATTCGTCTAGACTCTATTGGATTCCTCCCACAGGGATCCTCAGTAAGCTAACCAAGAGGTCAGTGTTCACCTTGAACTTAATACCCATCACATTGGTTCTGCAACGAAGAGCTAGTGGACCAGGCTTCACCAGGTTTATGTAGAACTAGTGAATGAGGCGTGGGTAGTATTTTTGGTGAATCTTGACAAGTGGTGTTAAGTGTACTACATCGAAAGAAGGTAATATGTCAAAATTTGCATGACGGATAGAATCGAAGTCAACGAATCTACTTGTCATGATCTTTTTGTGGCGTATGACGGAGTAATACATTTCTTTAGTTGCTAGACTCTAGAAGAGTGAGTCATCGAGCTTAGTCCTCACCTTTTTTCTTAAAGAACCCGCCAAACCCTTTCCCTTGGCATCTGGTGCCGTGGATTTCTTGGACCGTGGTCCTTGTAGGCATGTGAGGTCCTCCAACGGTGGTTTTGGTCTGGATTCTCTTATATATTTTGAAAAAGTTATTTTAGAGAGAAATTTTTGGGAAAAACAGAATTTTCAACCGTGAAAAGATGAAATGGAGGTGATATAGGATGAATTTGAGGGTTATATGGAGTGGTTTTGGGAGATTTTGATCTTAAATCAAGGATTTTCTATAGAGAGAAAGCTTAGGGTTTTCAAAAATGGTGTGAAATTTTTGAAAAACTGAAGTGACTGTTTATAATATCGCGATACCAGTCGACTGGGTCCTTCATGATTTTGAGAATTTTTTATGTATCAGTCAACTGGGTAAACTGGCAAAGACATACCAGTCGACTGGGTAGGTTATCAAAATTTCAAATTTTGGCTCCAAACAATGTCTTGTGGTGCTAGTCGATTGGTTCCTTGAACTGGCAGTGTGTTACTAGTCGACTGAACCCTTTATGAAACTTAAAAAATTGAGCTCTAGCTTAGAATTTTAGCACAAATTTTGTTTATCTATGCTATCTTCAGTGAGAGATATATTAAATAAGAGTTAATACTCATTCACTAGATGTCAAATATGCATATGATGAATGTTTTTGCAATCAAACATACAGTTTATCATAATCTTTTAAGCCCATCAATAGTTTAATCTTACAAAGACTATTTTCACTTAATGGTTTTGTAAGAATATAAACTATTTGATCTTCTGAAGGAATGAATTCTAGTCCAATATCACCCTTTTGACCATGGTCTCTTATGAAATGATGTCTAATTTCTATATGCTTGGTTCTAGAATGCTGAATAGGGTTTTTGGTCAAGTTGATGGCACTGGTGTTATCACAATGAATTGGAATATCTTTAAAATTCATGCCATAGTCTTCTAGTTGTTGTTTCATCCACAACACTTGTGCACAACAACTTCCGACTACTATATATTCTGCCTCGGTAGTTGATAGCGCAACCGAGTTTTGTTTCTTGGAAAACCAATAGGTTAGTATTGCACCTAAGAATTGGCATGTTCCACTAGTGCTTTTTCTATCTAATCTATAACCCGCAAAATTAGTATCTGAATATCCTACAAGCTCAAAAGATGAATCTCTAAAGTACTATAATCCAAGGTTTTGAGTCCCTTATAGATATCTAAGGAATCTTTTTACTGCAATTACATGTGATTCCTTAGGATTAGCTTGATATCTAGCACATATGCATACACTGAACATTATATCAGGTCTACTTGCAGTTAAATAAAATAAAGCTCCTATTATGCTTCTATAAGTTTTAGTGTCTACACACTTACCTCCCTCATCTAGGTCAAGTTTTGTAGAGGTGCTCATAGGAGTTCCAATTGACTTTGAACTTTCCATATCAAACCTTTTTAATATGTCCTTGGTGTACTTTGATTGATTGATGAAGATCCCCTCTTTCAATTGTTTGATTTGAAGTCCGAGAAAGTAGGTGAGTTCTCCCATCAATCATGCTCGTTTCAAATTCTCCTTGCATGCACTTAGCAAACTCTTGACATATGAATTCATTAGTAGCACCAAATATAATATCATTAACATATATTCGAACTAGCAGTGTGTCATTCTTGTGAGTTTTTGTGAAGAGAGTTGTGTCTATTTTTCCTCTTGTAAAACTGTTTTCAATCAAAAACTTTCTTAGTCCTCATACCGTGCTCTTGGAGCTTGTTTCAACCTATAGAGAGCTTTAGAAAGCTTATAAACATAGTTTGGAAGACTAGGATTTTCAAATCTAAGAGGTTGCTCAACGTACACCTCTTCTTCTATAAAACCATTTAAAAATGCACTTTTTACATCCATTTGAAATGGCTTAAATTTATTGAAGCATGTAAAGGCTAATAACATTCGAATAGCTTCTAATCTAGCTACGGGAGCATAGGTCTCATCAAAATCTATTCCTTCTTCTTGATTATTTCCCTTAGCAACTAGTCTAGCCTTGTTCCTAGTTAATATTCCATTTTCATCCATCTTATTTCTAAATACCCATTGAGTTCCTATTATAGTATGATTCTTTGGTCTAGAAACTAGATTCCATACTCTGTTTCTTTCAAATTGATTTATTTATTCTTGCATAGCATTTTTCCAATCAACATCCTTCTCGGCTTCTATGAACGTCTTAGGTTCTACTTGCGATAAATAAGTTACATAATTACAAATATTTCTAATAGAGGAACGAGTTCTTACCCCTTGTGAAGGATCACTAATCACTTGATCAATTGGATGATAATTCACATACCTCCAATATTTGGGAAGACTACCCTTATTGACTTATAGATGGTTGATCAAGATTGAGAGCATCTATCTCTTGACTTGTCTGAGGTTGGCTCTCCTCCGAGTCAACAATGGGAGTAGATGTTTCTGTTCTTGGAATAAAATCTGCATCACCATTAAAAGAAACCACTCTACTACTATTTAGGTTAGACTCATCAAAGGTTACATGTACAGATTTTTCAACCACTAGAGTTCTTTTATTAAAGACTCTATAAGCTTTACTAGAGGTTGAATATCCTAAGAATATCCCCTCATCGGTCTTTGAGTCAAATTTACCCAAGTTAGTTTTATTGTTATTTAGGATAAAGCATTTACAATTAAAATCAGAAAAATATGAGATATTAGGCTTTTTACCTTTCCATAATCCATATGGAGTTCTGTTAAGCATAGGCTTAATTAAAACTCTATTTAAGACATAGCAGGAAGTGTTTGGCTTCCGCCCAAAAATATTATGGCAAGCTATTTTCACAAAGCATTGTTCTTGCAAATTCTTCTAGAATTCTATTTTTCCTCTCAACAACTCTATTTTTTTAAGGAATTCTAGGAGCCAAAAAGTTGTGATCAATTCCATTTTCATCACAAAATTTTGAAAACTTTGGTTTTCAAATTCTTTTCCACGATCACTTCTAATGCTCGAAATACAAATTCCTTTTTCATTTTGAACCTTTTTAAAAAAGTTTTCAAATCCTTTGTAAGCTTCATCCTTGTAAGCAATAAAAATAATATACGTATATCTTGAATAGTCATCAACAATGACAAAAGTATATTGATGGCCACCTAGATTAATGGTTCTTATTGGACCAAATAAGTCCATATGCAAAAGTTCCAATGGTCTAGTAGTTGAGACTACATTTTTTGATTTAAAAGAAATTCTAGTTTGTTTTCCCATTTGACAAGCATCACACACCTTGTCTTTTTCAAATTTGATTTTTGGTAGTCTAATGACTAAATCTTTTTTGAAATGATTTTAAGAAAATTCATATTCACATGGCCAAGTCTTTTATGCCATAGCCATGGGTTTTCACTCAATGTGGGAAAAATTTTTCATTTTCCAAATGCAAAGATTTTAAATCAACTATATAGATATTTTTAGTCTATGGACAACAAATTTGATCTTGTTACTCTTGATGTCTACATCTAATGGAGAATAACCCAATCCAGATTTTCCTTCACTTAATCTTTGGTAAGATAGCACTTCATCTAGCTTTTCTTTTCCAAGTATAAGTCTTAATATAGTGCGATTCAAATCCATTATTTTCTTCTTTAAATTTTCATTTTCATTTTTAGAAAATCTTGTGAAAAATCATAAAGCATGGAAGATAGTTTTTCTTTTTCTTCCTTTAGGCCTTCCATCTCTTTAGAAAAGATATGCGACTTCCTTTTTTAGGGTGGTATTCCTATAATCAAATTTCTTCAATTCTTAATGTATTTCATTTATAACCTCTATTAATTCTTCATTACTACTAACATTGTTATTATTAGAAGGGGAAGAATTTGATAGCTTATTTCATCGTCGATTGCCATTAGACATAGGTTGGCAATCTCCTTGTATCCGACCTCATTGTTCGAGGATTCTTCTTCTTCATCATCACTCTAAGTGGTTAGAATCATAGCTTTCTTTTTTAAGCTCTTATATGGTTTGCTTGTCGTTGTACAATCGGCCTTGATGTGACCAGGATTCTTGCAATCATAACACATAAGTGATTCCCTTTTTGGAGTAGGATCCTTTGTGTAAGGTTTCCTTGTCTTCTTCAAGAACCTGTGAAACCTCTTGGTGATTAGAGTTATCTCACCATCTTCTTCGCTGCTCTCTACCTCTTCTTCCATTTCTTCCTCTTTGTTGCTTGTAGAGGCCTTAAGAGCAATCACCTTTTTATTGTTCTCATCATCATTGACAACGAGATTCAAGTTTCGTATGTCAATAGTGATCCAAGAAGCGTTTCGACATCAAGTTTGTCGAGATTTTTGGCCTCCGTGATGGTCGTCTTCTTTGCTTTCCAAGGGGATGGTAAAGACCTTAAGATCTCCCTCATTAGTTCAAATTCCTCAATGTTCCTACCAAGAAGCTGTAAGCCGTTAACAATAGTGGTGAAACGTGAGTGCATTTGAGAAATTGTTTCATTATGAGACATTTTGAATGATTCATACTCAGACAGTAGCATATATATTTTTTTTATTTTTTTAACTTCGCTAGTTCCTTCATATGTAACTTGCAATTTGTCCCAAATCTCCTTAGTCGAAACACAAGCAAAAATTTTATTATATTAAAAAATATCTAAAGCACAATGTAAAACACTTGTGGATCTACTATTTAGAGACATTATTCTAAAATCCTCTTCATTGAACTCAATTTTGAGTTTAGGCATTGTATGATTGATTTCTCCAATAGTTATTTCCTTTGTAGGAATTCTAAGTCCTTCATCAATGACTCTTCATAGATTGTAATCTTGTCATTCGACAAAGATTTTCATCCAATTTTTCCAATAGTTATAGTTGGAGCCATTGAACAAAGAAGGCCTAGTATAGGAATGCTCTTCATAATGGCTATTAGATGCCATCGAATCAAACCAAGGATTTTGAGCCTAAAATTGAGTACAAATCTCTGATACCAATTGTGAATCAAGGTTCAAACCCAAGAGGGGGTGAATTGGGTTTTTAAAAACTTTTACTAATTACTTTGCAAGTTTATAAAAACAGTTAAATGCATAAAGCATACAAACAAGTAATGTGCTTGAAGTAAAAGAGTTTAAGGAAGAGAATGTGCAAACTTAGTTTATAGTGGTTCAACAATATCAAATTTCTTTCGACCATACGTCCACTCTCTTTAAGGAACCTCCTTGAAGTAATCCACTAAAACTTTAGTCGTGCAACTTCACGAGTGTTGCACAAACCTTACAAGCAATCCCTTCCTCATGGAAGCTAATCCTTTTCTCACGGAAGAGCTACAAAGAAGTATTTAATCCTAAACACTCTAAGAGTTATTATAACTCTTTCCCCTTTACAATAAATGACATTTACTGTAAAGTAAATGGTAGAGAGATAGTAATAAGTGCTTTTACAAATGAACAATAGCTCTCTTTCAAGAATAAGCTTGAAAAATGGCTCAACAATAGATTTTTCAAAGCTTTTTGAGAATTAGTGAGCAAACTTGTGAATTGAATGTGTTCTGTTCTTTTTTAAAATGCTCATTGAAGTGGCTTTATATAGCCTTGAATCAATATGGCCATTTGACACTGACTTGGTAGGTTTGGTGTATTAAATGCTCAAGTCTCGTGTCTCAAACGGTCATATTTTTAATTACTAGTCGACTAGGTCCTTGTACCAGTCGATTGGTCAAGTGAGAAACTTCATTTTTTAGGCTATGGAAGAGTACCAGTCGACTAGGTCCTAAGCACCAGTTGACTAGGAACTTTTTGTCTCAATTTTCAATCGACTAGGTCCTTGACATTGACTGGGAACCTTCTGTCCCATACCCCAGTCGACTGGTATATGGAGTCAGTTGACTGGGTTGTCCTTCAACCCAATTTTTCATGTTTCAAAACTGTTTTTGACTTAGAAACATTTGTATTAATAGTTTTGTCAAAGTCTTTTGTAAAATGAGCTACAGATCAAGCTAAGTATTTGAACATGAGAGATTTACAATTGTTTTCATTACCTTAATGCCTATTCTAGATCTTCTAGATAGTCTTGATGTCTGAATCGAGTTAAGTTCTTGCATCTTTGTTTTTATGCTATTTTGCTAATTAAACATTTAGATAAAACTGTCAGTGCAATTAGGGTAGTGTTTTTTTATTATTAAAATCAAATGCGGGTCAACAAAAACATTGAGGCGTTTTAAATAAAATTATAAAAATAAAAAGTAAAATTTAAATAAATTATCAAATCAATTAAATAATTTAAAACCTAAAAATAAATATTTATCATTAATTCACAATATTTTACAAAAATTACAATAACATTACAACAAACATATAGTAACTGTTAGGTGTTACAAATTACTGAGACCAAAGTTTAAACTTTAAAGTGTAGATGTATAATTTAGTAAAGAAAAAAATAAATACACAATCAAAATATCCCAAGTCCCAATCAAAGTTGCACATCACAAAAGGAACAAACCTTATCACACACTTTATATACACTTTTATCACCAAAAATCTGTATCCATGGGTATGATCGCAACTCACACACAAGTTCACAAATCACAACAACCCACCCCTATCAAACCCGGCCTTTAAGTCTCTCCCAAATCCCAATCGCCATGGGTCTCCATCTCTCCTCCTCTCTAATCAAATGCATCTTTCATCTCTGTAACTTCAAATTTATCCTCATAACTAAATCTCTCCAAAATCTTCCTCTAATCCTGCTCACGTTGCGTCAAGGGCTGTTTAACATGTTTTGCGATTGGGTTCTATTGGCTTTAGGTGTTGTTTTTATTTTTATTTTTTGTGGATTGGGGCCGATGTGTTGCTATTTTTTTGAAGTTTTGGAACTTTGTTTTTGTTGTGGTTCTTGAGCTATTGAGGTGTGGGTTTTTTTTCTTGATTTTGGTGGTAATTATAGTCTTCTCAAAGAGATCTTCGGCGAATGAGAGCTCCAATTCGGCCCTTAAGCGGTTTTCAAGTGATCGTTCCCATCTCTATCACTAGGAAAAATATGTTCCATGAGGTGTACGCCTTATCATTCTAGGCGTGAAATACGTACGCCTTGACCCGGAGTGGATGACCCAACTCAAAAAATGAATGCCTTTGGAATGAAACCCCTAAATTTTGATGCCTCGAGGAATTTTGTGTCCGCCTCGCCTCTGGGCGCGCCCATAATTCGCCCTTGAAAATACTGATGGGTACGCAGTTACAGTTTGGTACCATTTTTCATCCTAAAAAAGATGGGCATACTAAGAAAATTATTCGAAAACTAGAAGATATGTTGTGGGCTAGTGTGATGAGTTTCCCAGTAAGCGATTATGCTTACTTACCCTTGATAGAGTTTGTATATAATAATCAATTACAAGTTAGTATTAGAATGGCACCGTTTGAGGCCTTATATGGTAGGAGATGTAGAACTCTTATATGTTGGCAAGAAATGGGAGAGAGAAAGATATTTGGTTCAAACATAATAGAATTACTAACTAAAAGGATCAAACTGGTTAGAGAGAACATTAGGGCAGCACAAAATAGACAAAAAAGTTATATTGATAATACAAGGAGACCTCTTGAATTCCAAGTCGATGATTGGGTTCATCTGAAAATATCTCTAAGGAAATGAGTATTGAGATTCAAGCAGAGACGAAAGTTGAGTCCAAGGTATGTTGGACCATATGAAATCATTGAGAGAGTTGGACCAGTGACATATAGAATGGATTTACCTCCAAAATTAAATCAGTTGCATAACATTTTTTATGTTTCTGTTTTGCGAAAGTATTTACATGATGAATTCCATAACATTGCATATCAATATGTAGACCTTTAGGAAGACTTAACTTTTGTGCAAGTTCCAATCAAAATTTTAGACACAAAAGAATAGGTCTTGCATAATAAGATTATTTCGCTAGTTCAAGTGTTGTGGTGGAATGAGATGTTGAAGAAACCATGTGAAGCGAGTATGAGAAAACAGTACCCCCAACTTTTTTATGATGTAGGTAAGAAAATTTCGATGATGAAATTTTAATATGGTGGGTAGAATTGTTATACCCATCCCTTTGATATAAGGGTAAAAGAGTAAATTGAATTATATATTGAAATTTGATATGTATACATATGAACTGAAAGGAGATTTCGAAATTTTTTTTAAAGAAAGATGTTGAACAGATTTGAAGGAAAGAGTTAGAAAAATTTTCGAAGAAAAAAATGAAGACTTTTTCAAATTTTAAAAGAAGGATTAGTCGACTGTACGGTTGATTGGTGACCAACCAATCAACTGGTGGGTGATCGATCGAATGGCAAGGGAGAACCAGTCAACTGGTGAGCCAATCGGTAATATAAAAGTTTAAAATGTTTTAAACAAAGGTGGTCGACTCATTAGTTGAACCGGTCGACTGACCAGTTAATAGGCAACGGAACGGATCGACTGACCGGTCTGTCAACTGGTAGACGATCTAGTCAGTTGGCAACCGATCGGTGGTTAAGTGATAAATTTGTAATTTTATTTAGTGACCAACTGGTTGACCGGTTAGACCAATTTTTTTGTATAAAAGCATTTTCAAGCGTTTGAATTCATTTTCTTACGTTTTGAAATTCATTTTCTTTCTCTAAAAAACACTCTCTCTAGGAAAAACTTGCAAACATTTCAAAATTTAAGGATTTCATAATCCTATCTTAGAAGTTGTTTGATTCATTGAAGAATTTTAAGAAGTTTGAGAATAAAGCTTTGAAAAGATAAAATTTTAAGAAATTTATTGTGAGATTGCAATTTTAAGGGTTGTTTTTATACTTTTCTTAAAAGGGGATTTGTATTGGATTTAAGCCAAAAATAAAAGGATTTTTATTAAAATCATTGAATTTGATAAAGATGAACATGCATAGATGAAATTAACCTGGTACAGAGTATAGAAATTAAAATATGAAATAGTGAGATTGATGTTGGACAATAGCTAACAAATGGTGAATTTAAGGGAACACTCAAGAACACACTGATCCAACTCACATGGAACAGTAGTCCAAATCACATGGACATCTAAACACTTAATCACATAGTAGAATAAATAATATTAAGTCTTATTTCATTCATGATTTGTTGAATAACAAATGAATCTCCCATATATGTAGGAGAATTTTAACCTAAAGATAAAAACTAAATCCTATAAAGAGAAGAACAACATATTAGATAACAATAGATGAAGATAAGCCTAATCCTAATCTTATTCAAATAAGGAAGCTAACTAAGATAATAATTCTTAATATTTTTAATTACATAATTATCTTCTTATCTCCCAATTCGTAGATTACAATATCTAATCCTAATCTTCCTCGTTTTCCCCATCATTCTCCATCACTTAGAAAGAACTCATTATTGAGTTGAAAAATGTTCCAGTGGTAAGAGCTCGAAGGAGTCAAGGAACAAAGCATGGTTAGGAAAGTCTCGCAAGGAAGGGGAAAAAATTTCTTTGAAAACGTCTGTTGCCTAGGTACTTGAAACCAAGTAGGGAGGACAAACTCAATATGACGGACAAATGTGTCAACTCGAATATCAATCGAACAATCAAACTTGTATTCCTATTTGTCTAGAATCTCTTCAACCATCTCAATGTGCTCAGCAAACTCATTATCTTGCTAGACTAGTTCAAATAAAACAAACTTACATGGCACTGGTTCAATATGCTCAACAACATCAAGCTGGTCCTCGACTTGTCCTTCATATTTGTCAACATCTTGGTTTCAAACCTGGTCAACAAACTCAATGGGCATAAGCAAATCATTATCTGAATGACATGGTTCAACTACAACAGTCTCACATGGAATTGGGACAACATGTTGAACCAATACTTGAATATCTTCATTCACGTTGACTTCATCTTGGTGCTCTGTGGACTCTTCTCTATCATTAGTGGGCTTGGAGTTATCAAGTTTGGGATCAGCTTGCATTATCACAACATCCAAGGGCTTCCACAATTCTTTATATTCTTTCAAAAATTGGATTATGTAAGCATGATCATACCCAACAAAATCATGGTTAGCATCTTTAGGAGCATAATAATAATTTTTATACGCAACTCCCTCATCATCATAAATATAACTGCCATTACCATTCAAAGCATGGACATCTCGAGAACTTTCTTCATACTCATATTGGTGCTATAATTCTTAAAGTCATCTCTTATCACGATAAACCCAATATTGAAGTTCTCTATATTCTTCACACATACGTCGGGGAAGATAACACCAACCACACTTGATCACTTTGGATTTAAACACATCCAAGCAAGAATAAGCACTTGATAACTGAGCTTATAGATTTCAAATACGAATTCGGGTACGGTAAGACATGATATCAAACTAAAATACCTCAAACATAACTATTTTTTTTCTTTTTTTCTTTTTTTTTTTCGTTTTTGCTTTTTTTCTACTCTTTTTTCTTTTGTTTTTTTTCACGAAAAAAAGTACAGATAATTACAGTAAAAGAAATTAAGAACACCTAGAATTTATTTTTTGAACTGGCTCTCTCGGGCTCGGCTCAGCCTGTCTCTCTGTTCACGGCCAATGGTGGTGCCAACGTGTAACGGCTGGTGGTGGAGGTTGATGGCAGACAACAAAAGAAGATGTGTTTGGCTACTATATGAGGAATTCTGTGATGGTGTTTTTTTTTTCTCACAGGGGAATGAAATTAGGGCTCTGATACCACTTGATGTCGTACAGTAGGGAAGAATTGAAAAAGAAATAGGAAAATTAAAGATAGATGATCCAAATCACATGGATTTTCCCAAATTACATGGGAACAACAGGTCGGATAACAATAGAAGAAGATAAGCCTAATCCAAATCCTATTCAAATTAGGAATCTAACTACGATAATAATTCTTACTATTTTCAATTACATAATTATCTCCATATCCCCTAATTCCTAGATTAAAATTTCTAATCCTAATCTTCCTCGTGTTCCCTATCAAAGATTGATAAGAATTTTATTGTTAGGAGGAAAGGAGTAGGAAGGGCAAAAAGTGATCCACAATTAGCTTTAACTGTTACGTGGTGAGTACGAGTCACTGTTAGTAAGGGAGAAAAATAATAAAAAAAAGTACATGAACTTGAAATAAATAATATTATGAGTAAATGTTATTCAATATATTATGAACATGTTGATTTGATGAAATATATGTGATATGTGTAAATTGAATGATTTCATAGAAGTACGAATTATGAAATGATTTAAAATGAATATATATATATATATATATGTGTGTGTGTGTGTGTGTGTGTGTGTGTGATAAGTGATGAAATTGTAATCTTGAAAGGATAAAATTGATGAGCAATTGAAGAGATGATGGATATTATCGAGAAAATCTCTTGAATCTATATGATAGATGAGTTGATATTATATATGAAGAGATGATTTGATTTATATGATGAAAAAAAAAGATTTTATGAAATAAAATGATTTTGAATTATATGATCATATGTTATGCTTGCTTGTATGTGGTTGTTAATATGCATGTCGGGCCACTCGTAGAGTTGTGGTATATGGTCTTGGGGAAGACCAGAACCATGGTTGGTATGGATGAAATATGTCGATATGTGGGGAGATGTCCCCAAAAGTTGTACCAGAGACTGGTATAGATACCTGAAAACAGATGAATTACCCATATGTTGATAGTATGGATGAGATGAGGGAAAAAAAAAGAAATGAAATGATGAAATAAGGATGTGGATGCATTCATTTTATATTATTTATATTAATTGAGATGCTAAGGCATCAGAATGATTATGAAATGTTGATATGAGTATGAGTCTCATGATAAGATATTTGTGATAAGAAGTTGATGAATATGATATCTACATGATTTTCATATAATAAATTATATGAATGTGAACCTTATGATGAGGATTATGATAAAAGATGATGATAATAATATCAAAAATGATAATTATAATTGATTGAAATATATTAGATGAAATCTGAATTGATATCTATATGATGATAAATAAGATGATATGAGAATTGATATATGAAATAAATTATTGAATTATGAATATAAACTGTGATATAATTATGACTAGAAGTATACAAATCGAGTACTTCTATTAAATTATAATTCATCGAGCTTGTGAAGCTCATTCCTCAATATATAATAAATTTCAGGTTGTGGGCATGACTGGTAGATTCTTAACCTGAGACTTAGAGTAGGTTTTAGGGAAGTATGTGTGCTTGGCATCCTCCAACAATATAAAGAAAGAAATAAAGAAAGAAAGAAAGAAGGAGAGGAAAAGAAGAAAAGAAAATGAAATAGATAATTGTATATATTTGTAAAGAGTTGAATATGAACAACATTTTTGTAAGTATTTGTATATTTTGTGAAAGTTGTGTAGAAATAAAGTTGTAACTCCTCTATAAAAGAGTTCAGGCAAATATTGTAGTTATTTTCAGTAATTAATGCAATAGTTGTTGCATATATGTTATGCTTGGATCTAAAAAATGAAGACATCGCCTTGGATGGGCCCACCCGAGATGGGTCGTTACAACTTTCAAGCCTTAGCCAACCATTAAAGGCCAAGCTCTTTTAGACTTCATTATAGAGTGCATATTTCCTAATCATCCTATAGAAAGGCAACAAGTCTGTTGGAAATCACCTTGACAAGATGCCTAGGTAGTGATCTTCCAAACACCTAAGTCTAGAATGACTTGTAATGAAATGAAACAGTAAACGAAAGCAAGAAAGAAAAGAAGACAAGCGATTTGTTATCGAGGTTCGGCAATAGCCTACGTCCCCATACGTTCCTTTGAACTCTCTGCACTAAATCTCAATGGCTCTTACAAGTTACAGCAACCCTCTTCAAGAATCCACAAGTTCTTGAAAGAACAAAGAAGAGAACAAGAAAGACCTAATCATTTTCTATACTAATCTCTCTCTTTACAACCAGCCTCTCCAATGAGTCTCTCTTGTATGTCTGTGTCTTTGCACTCTCACACAATTCTCTCATACACAGACACTCTTGTGTCTTACTTATGTCTTTTCACAATTCCTTTCACATTATATTCCATCTTGAGATTGAACCTAGGTGACCCTTTATATAGTGCACCAACTTCTTGTCCAATCTTGAGTGTCATTCTCCACTCTTAGATCTTGATGACCAATCAACCTTGGCCCTCTATCAATCCTAAGTGATGCTGTGCATTTTGGACTTACACCCACACACCTAACAAAAGGCTAAATCAAGTTAATCATGTGTGCATCAGTGTGCCTAGAGCCTAGGCTTCCAACAAGGCACGCTGCGGCCTTGGGCAAAACACCTTTTCACCACTTTTTGGGCGCCGCAGTCTTGGCCTTCCTCCAGAACCTCCCTTCCTGGGTGCCGCAGCCTGGGAGGAGTAGGGCTATGATGCACACTAATGCTGGCCTATCCAAAGCTGTGCGCACTTGTTTGTCTTTCTGAAAGGAGAGGTTTGCACACACCCAAAATGATCTTTTAACATGTTGAACTTCACTCTTCCACCTCTTGTTTAAACCTTAACCATGTTTAAAACTTAGACAAATACCAACAATCTACACCTTTGTCTAAGCATTTAAACCAGAACCATTGTGCAGAGAACTTCAGGATCCAAACTCATCTTGAATCATCAATCAACCAACTCCAATCCTAAGTAGTCCAAGGCAATGATTGAACTTACTTAGAGGTAGAACCTTGGTGCCTAAATCTGTAGGACTTTCTTCCGTGGCCTTCTTGTCAACATGAATGCATCCTTTCGTACAATTTTTTGGAATGTAATGATACCAAACATCCATATGCTTTGTCCTCTCATAGAACACCGGATTCCTCCACAAGTGCCACGTACTTTGGATATCCAAAGACACCACCACTTGCTCTTTTAGGACCATTTACTCGTCCAACAACCCTTTGCACCACATAGCCTCCTTTATGGCTTTCGAAGCCACTATGTATTCTACCTCCGTTGTTAAGAGTGCTACCACCGGCTATAACCGAGCTTTCCAATTCCTCAACAACCACTTCATCCTAAGCCAAAGCTCTTTTTTGGGATTACTCACACATCTGCTGAGAACACCCATTGCCTGAGAAATGTCGGGTCTAGTGCTTACTATCATGGACATGACTGGTCCAACTGCACTAGAGCAAGGGACCTTAACCATTTCCTTCTTCTCATCATCCATTCCAGGACATCTTTTACTAGAGAACTTGAAATGACCAGCAAGGGGAACCTTTACTGGTTTACCATCTTCCATAGAAGACCGAGAAACCTTCAACCTGTTTCTCTCCCTTTCCTGAATTCTTCTCATACGAAGGATCTTTTGTGTAAGGCTTAGATCCTTCCTTTTGAACTCCTCACTGAGTTGAGATGTAAACCTTTTCATCCTCTCCTTGCTGTTCTGAACCAACAGCATATCATTGGCATAGATGAGGATAATCACCACTTCATCCACCTTATGTCTAGGTGAGAAGGTTTATGTGAAATCCATTCCTTTTCTTCTCGTGAACCCCTTCACCACCAACCTAGCTTTATACCGGACTACATCTCCTGGAGTATTCCCTTCTTTGATCTTATAGATCCATCTACAATCCACAACTCTCTGTTTTTCTGGAATGTGCACCAATTCCCAGAAGTTGTTCTTCCTCAAAGAATCCATTTCTTCCTCCATAGCTAGCTTCCATCTTGGTGAATCCTTACATCCCATAGCATCAATGTAAGTCTCTTGTTCACTCATCTCTCATTCTGTCCAAGGAGTTGCTGCATCCGTAGCATCCGCAAACCCATATCTTGAAGGTGGTCTGACAAACCTTCTTTCCCAGTCTCTTGTGAGCTGATAGTCCTTCTGACTTGTTGCATCATCCTCTT
This sequence comes from Bretschneidera sinensis, assembly GCA_023935145.1. Classification (NCBI taxonomy): domain Eukaryota; kingdom Viridiplantae; phylum Streptophyta; class Magnoliopsida; order Brassicales; family Akaniaceae; genus Bretschneidera; species Bretschneidera sinensis. The sequence goes on along the minus strand of CM043703.1, from coordinate 65,094,667 downwards.
TTAGTTCAGCCTCCTCATGAGTGTCCTGAGCTTGGCATTCATCAATGGGCTCTACCTGGTCCGAACCCTTTTTCCTTCCTTACTCTACCTAAACTGAATTCTCCTTGATGCTATGCTCCACAAATGCTGAACTGGTTTGCTCACTAGCCCCTGCAGGGTTAGTTTCTCCAAATAGGGAAATAACAGTTCATTAAAAATAACATCTCTATTTATTATGAGTCTTAATCCTTCTTTCTCCAAGGACCATAACCTATACCTCTTAGCTCCTTCCCTATATCCTAGAAACACACATTTTCTAGATCCTGGGCTAATTCTATCATCCTTTTGATGTGAAAACGCAGCGCACCCAAAAGTCCTAAGGTTGTCCAACTCAGTGGGTTTTCCACTCCACATCTCCTTAGGAGTCTTATGGTACACAATCCTAGAGGGTGATCTATTAACCAAATACACAATAGTAGACACTGCTTCCCCCCAAAAACATTTAGGTAATCCAGATCCATCTAACATGCACCTAACCTTTTCCATAAGGGTCTTATTCATCCTCTCAGCAACTCCAATTTGCTGAGGGGTTTTCACAACCGTTCTATGTCTTAGAATGCCATTTAACCTATAGAATTGATCAAGTTCTTGGTTAAAAATTTCTAAGCAATTATTGGTTCTTATCCTCTTAACTACCCTACCCCTTTGAGTCTCTACCAGCTTTTTCCACACCACTAAGTTATTCAATGCATTTGATTTATTTTTAAGTAAATAAACCCAAACCTTTCTTGAATAATCATCAATTAAAGACAAAAAGTAAAAGTTACCTCCCTATGTTGGTGTCCTTGCTGGTCCCCAAAGGTCCGCATGAATGTAGTCAAGAATGCTCTTTGACTTGTGCACTCCGGTGTTGAAGCTGACCCGATGTTGCTGCTCAAGAACATAGCTCTTGCAGAAATCGAGTTTCTCTACCTTGTCACCATCAAGTAACCCATTCTTGCTGAGAATTTGCAGGCCCTCTTCACTTATATATCCCAAGCGAGTATGCCAAAGGGCTGCCTTCTCGATCTCAACTATCAAGCTTGCTTCTTGATCCTTGATGTCCGTGCCTCCGATCATCTCATAGAGACCATCCTTCATTGCTGCTTTGATCACTATCAAAGATCCTTTGGTTACCTTAATCTTTCCTCCCTCTGCTTTATATATGTACCCCATGGAATCTAGTTGCCCCAATGAGATCAAATTCCTCTTCACATCCAGAAGATACCTCACATTCCTCAGCAGCCTTGTCATTCCGTCAAACATCCTCAACTGGATGTCTCCTATCCCCCTCACTTGGAAAGAATTGCCATTCCCCAAGAAAACTATTTCATCATTGGTTTCCTTGAAATTCTTGAACCAATCTCGGTGAGGGCACACGTGATGAGTGCACCCGGTATCTAAGATCCATTTCCAGCTGCCTTCTTGCCCCTTGCTCAAATCCGAGCACACAACAAGAACATCACCATCTTGCTGTTTTATCTTGGCAACTGAAGCCTCTCCATTCTTGGTACAGCTTCTTCCCTCTTCCCTCTTCCCTCATCCCTCATCTTCTCCTTGCAATCTTTCTTGAAGTCACCCACATTATGATAGTAGTAACATCTATTCCCTCCAAATCTCATTTTGGAATGTGCTTTCCCATGGCTCTTTCCTCTACCTTTGTCCCGATAGTAGCCAAGTATGTTGCTGTGCACTCTCCCATGGCTTTCTCCTCTACCTCTGTCCTAGTAGTAGCCATTGATTATGCCCAAAACATAACATGGTAGTTGTAGCATAGCTTTGGGGTGTCGATTCCATGGAGAAACAAGTTAACTACAAAAGAAGGTGTGAACCATAACACAAATGATAAAGATTTAAGTGAGAAAATATGAACTTTTGATAATGTAGTAATTATGTAAAATAGATTGTAAAATATAATAGAGGAACAACAAGGTTCTAGGAATCCTCCCTAGGTTCGTTGCCCTAATCCTAACTTGATTCAGTTGTCTTTATCTCGATTGCAGGTTTCACATCCCAAACAAGCAATTGACAAATATTCAATCACAACACATATATAAACCCTGATGTAATTGCTTATGAAGTACTCTTTACTTTCGATTCAAGCAGTAGGGTATTTGATTCCCGCATCCATGTGACTTCTCTCAAGCAACTCCTCAAAGCATGGTTACCAAGATTTCTTAATAAATTTATGTGCCTTATCAAAAACATCAACAACATTAACGGCATGGGGATAAATTGAAGAATCATTGAATTCACAATTATTAGGAATGAATTCCAAAGAGTTAGAATTATTTTTGATGCACTCATCCTCTTCATGTGGCTGCCATGAGACTCGAAAAACATTTACCTCTAGAGTCTTATTTCCAAATGATAATGTCATTAGGCCATTCCTACAATTAATGAGGGCATTGGCGGTGGTAACGAATGGTCTTCCAAGTATCAAAGGAAATTTTGACTCCGTGTTTACAGTAAGAAACAGTATCTAAAACCAAAAAATCAATAGGATAATAGAAATTATCAATTTGTAACAAAACATCTTCTATAATACCTCTTGATTTTCTTACCGATCTATCTGCTAATTGAAGTACCATGGAGGTTCACACTAGCTCCCAAATCTAGCAATGCTTGGCCACAAGATTTATTTCCAATTTGGTAAGCCACTGTTGGACAACCCAGATCTTTATATTTGGGCAGTGTCTTGCTGTCAATTACTACACTTGCTTGCTCTATTAAGATTGTCGTCTTCTTCACATTATGCCTCCTCTTGAGTGTATATAGATCCTTGATGATTTTTGCATAGTTGGGGATCTGTTTCATAACATGAAGAAGAGGGAGGTTAATTTTAACATGCTGAAGTTGTTCAAGAATCTCACCTTTTAATGTTGTATTTATCTCCTTAGGTTTGAGGGGTGCTTGAGGGTAAGGCACTGGTGATCATGGGCCTCTTGTTCCTTGGGGGCTTTATCGTTGTTGCTCAAGGTTGATGGTAGAGTGGGCCCATCAATTTTCATACTGCTGTGGGTGATTATGGCATTAGCCTCTCTAACATTTTGATTTTCAGGTCCGAAGGTTTGTGCCATATGTTATCCCCTTGGATTAGATTGTGGCTGTGAAGGAAAACAACCTTTCTCTTGAACCGTTAAGAAACTAGTCAACTTGGTGAGTTGGCTCTTTATTACCTTTTGTTTCTCTTTGATTGCTTGTTGTTCCTCTAACAACTGTTGATTTATTTTTCCCTGATATTCCACACTCTTGGCATGTACCTGCATAAATGACTTAAACATATCTTCCAAAGGTAAAGATTGTTGAGGTGCATTAGATGAGGTTGCTTCTGGTTGCCATTGGGTACTATAGTGGCCAGGGGGTTGCATGTCGGATTTCCAACTGAAATTAGGGTGATTCTTCCAACCGGGATTGTAGGTGTTAGAGTAGGGTGAGTGTGGTTTTCCTAAGGGTATACCTATAGCATTACACTTTTCCTTCATCTCAAAATAAACTAGACAATCCTTAGGTAAATGATCTACCCCATTACACATGACACAAGGCTCATAGGACTCTACCATAGCAATCGGTTCAGGGGCCCTAGCATTTCTGGTTTTTAAGGCTTCAATTTCCTTAGTTAGGGCCTCAAAATAGGCTTTAAGGCTGTCCTCTTGCTTAAGTTGATAAATCCCAGTGGGTTGATTTCTCTTAGTGCTTTCTATGGCATTTGGTCCTGTCCAAGTGTGAGATTTTTCTGATAGGTCATCTAGGAAATCTATGGCTTGGTCGGGATCTTTTTGAAGAAAATCTTCATTGCGCATCATTTCTATTAGCTGCCTTTCCCTACTTAAAAGCCCATCATAAAAGTAGCTAACTACCCGCCAACTATCATACCCATGGTGTGGACAAGAATTTAAAAGGTCCTTGAAACATTCCCAAACTTGATACAAGGTTTCACTCTCTTTTTGTGCAAAGTTTGAGATTTGTCTCTTGAGGTTGTTGGTCTTGTGGGTTAGGAAGTGCTTTTGGAAGAAAACTTGGGTCATCTCATCCTAACTACCTATAGACCTAGGCCTTAACGAGTACAGCCAAGCCTTAGCTTTTTCCTTAAGTGAAAAAGGAAAAAACCTAAGTTTGACGGTGTCTAACATATCAGCTCTACCTTGAAAGGTTGCTACTACTTCCTCAAATTCCTTAATATGGATATAAGGGTTTTCATTCTCAAATCAATGGAAGGTTGGTAGCAATTGGATTATGCCTGGTTTGAAATCAGGTTGTTGAACATTAGGGGGGAACATGATACACGATGGGGTGGCCGTTCGGCTAGGATGCAGATAATCTTTAAGTGTCCTAGCAACATTCTCATAGGGTTTTCAGCCATGTTAACAATATTTTCTAAATTCTCTGTTGGGTGTACCCTAGGGTTTGATCTAGGCGAGATTTCACTAACGGACGTGGAAGGAAAGGGTATCTCTAATTTGGATCCCTTAATGAACCTACCTCGTGAATCTCTCGGTCTAAGCATACACAAACTAAGTTTAAAAAGTAATAAAAACATAACAAATAAAAAAAATTAAAAACTTAAAGAAATGAATGATAGTACTGTCTTGTCTTAGAGTTTGACAATCTTCTTTGTACTTAAGCGCGTTTCCCCGGCAACAGCACCAAAATTTGATTACACCCAAAGAGTAACGCTGTAGTTGTAGTACAACTTTGGGGTGTCGATCCCATGAGGAAACAAGTTAACTATAAGAGAAGATGTAAATCTAAACACGAACGATAAGATCAAGTGAGAGAATCTGAATTTTCATAGTAAAGTAATATAAAAAAAATTGTGTAAATAGATTAAAAATATGATGGAGACGACAAGGTTCTGGGAATCCTCCCTAGGTTTGTTGCCTTATTCCAATCAGCAAATATTCAATCACAACACATATATAAACCCTGATGTAATTGCTTATGAAGTACTCTTTACTTTCGATTCAAGCACACAAGACCTATCCTATAGGTTTATCAAGAAATGACAATATATCTCTATAACAATATAGTAGTAATGGACAAAACTAAAAGATATATCTGCCGGACTTAATCACATCCAAACAACTTGGCATAAGAAGAGCTTGACTAAACTTATATGGAGAGGAAGCATGCAATCACCGGGTTAAGAAAATCTAAAATAAGAAGAACATACAGTACAACTGTCACATGAACCTTAATTCTTCTTGTTTAAGCAAAGAATAAATCATAAACAATATTTAGCAATAAATCCAAATTACAACTGAATTAAGAAAGGAAAATACGAACAACTACACATAGGGATTCATCCCTTCGCCTTGCTTAAAGATTAGTTGGCCATGGGGGAGAGTGTGGCAGCCTCCCTTGAGTTTTCCAGCCTTTGATTCCTTTTCCTCTCTTCAACCCTAAGTGATCTATTTATAGTACAAGGGTCCAAGGGTGTTTTTGGGTTTAATCTATTGCTAAAACCCTAATTAAGTTCAGACTCAGAGATGGGAAAAACGTGTGTGCACTGTGGCACAGGCTGAGGGATGCTGTGGCACTTGCCTTCCACCTGGTTGGGTAGTTCCTGGGTGCTATGGCATGGGCTGAGGGATGCTATAATACTTGCCTTCCACTTGGTTTGGTAGTTCCTGGGTGCTGCGGCATGGACTGAGGGATGCCGCAGCATAGGCTGATGCTGTTCAAGAGGCCTGACCTTTGTCTACTAAAACTGTCATAACTTTCTCTAGAAAAATTATTTTTACGAGCCGTAAAATTCTCCAAAAAATAGACTTCCAGATCTTTCTAAGAATATATGGTTCATCTCCTGGTTCTTCTTGCATCAATACAAATTAATTTGTAAAAATAATTGATCTGTACGGGAAATTCTGGCAATTTAGTGAAACTCCTTTCCAAGTGCTTGTGAACCTTCACTCTGGTGTTCATCGAATCATTGTGCTTCAAGAAATGATAGCTTTTCCATCTCTTTTGAACTTAAAGTACCTGAAATGCATCAAAATAGATCAATGATCCAAGAATGACACTTTAGAGTTGTTAAGGTATAAAAGTGCAATTCAAACCTAGATCAACCCTAAAATGGTAACAATTAAGTATTGTAAAGATCATTTTATGACTCTCATCATAGTCCTTATAGCCAAAAGGATTTAAAATCATAATAAGTAGGGATGCCATTTTTAATGAGCATTTATTTCCCTATTTGGAGAAAATTAACCCTGCAGGGGATGGTGAGCAAACCAGTTCGGTATTTATGGAGCATAGCATTAAGGAAAATTCTGTTCAGGTAGAGCAAGGAAGGCAAGAGGGTTCGGACCAGGTAGAGCCCATTTGATGAGAGTCATAAAGTGCATCTTAATAGTACTTATTTGTTAGAATTTTAGGGTTGATCTAGGGTTGAATTACACATTTATACCTTAACAATTCTAAAGTGTCATTCTTGGGTCATTGATCTATTTCGGTGCATTTTCAGGTACTTTGAGTCTAAAAGAGATGGAAAAGCTATCGTTGCTTAAAGCATGAAGATTCCATGCATATCGAAGTGAAGGCATGGTTGTGAAAAGACAAAATGAAGAGAAACCAAGTTTTTAGTGTTCCATGCTATGGCTCAGAACCTCAAGCCTCGCCCACCAGAACCATCAACTTCTTGGATAAAAACTGGAGTTTGTGCGCCGCAGCCTGGAAAAGCTGAGCCGCGGCCTCCAGAAGCCTCCACAAGACCAGGATCAAAGGCTGAGCCATGGCCTAGACAGTCTAAGTCACTGCTTGGCCAGTCTGAGCCACAGCCTCCAGCACCACAGAAAGCCAGTCAAAAGGTGGCGCCAAGGCCTGGACTAGTGTGCACCGCAGCGCAAGTGCGATAGCCTGTTTCCTATTAGGGTTTTAATGATAGCTTATACCCAAAAATACCCTTGAACCTTTTATATTATAAATAGATCACTTAGGGTTTGATAAGAGGGCCCTGGGAAAACTTAAGAAAGCTGCCATATTCTTCTCCATTACGGTGTTCAAGCATGAGCCCCATGGCCAACTAATCTTTAAGCAAGGCAAAAGGATGAAGCCCTAGGAGTAGTTGTTCTTATTTCGATTCTTGATTCAGTTGTAAGGATTTATTGTTAAGCATTGTTATGATTTACTCTTTGATTAGCAAAGAATTAAAAGATTTTCTCTTAGTCCAGTGATTGCATCCTTCTCCTCTATATAAGTCTAGTCAAGCTCTTCTTATGTCAAGTTGATTGGATATGATTGATTATGGTAGATTTATCTTTTAGCTTTGTCCATTACTGCGATATTGCTATTGAAATATATTGTCGCTTCTTGATAAATCTATAAGATAGATCATGTGTGCTTGAATCGAAATCAATGAGTGATTTGTAGCAATTACATTAGAGCGTTAATGTGTTGTGATTGAATATTTACCAATTGCTTGTTTGGGATGTGAAACTAGCAATCGAGATAAAAAAAATTGAATCGAGATTGGAATAAGGCAACGAACTTAGGAAGGATTCTCGGAACCTTGTTATTTCCCTATTATATTCTTCATTATATTTACGAAACTCTTTCACATTATTTCATTATCAAAACTCAGATTCTCTCATTTAAATTTTATCGTTCATGTTAAGGTTACACTTTCCCTTGTAGATCGCTTTTCCTCATGGGATCGACACCTCAGCTATGCACAAAAACCACGTATTAGTTTGAGAATAATCAAATTTTGGTGCCGTTTCTAGGGAAACGCGCTTAATCAACAAGGAAGATTGTCAACTTTGAGACAAGACGGTAACATTGTTCTTTGCTTTCTATTTTGATTTATTAATTTTTTCTGTTTTATTTATTTACCCTCTAATTCCTTTGGTATATGCTTAGATCGAGAGATTCGTGAGGTAGATTCATTAAAAGACCCGAAATAGAGTTACCCTCTCCTTCCATGTTTCTTAGTGGAACCTCGCCTAGAGCAAACCATAGTGCACACCCAAGTGAGAATTTAGAAGATTTTGTTAACATGGCCGACAATCATAATGAGAATGTTGCTAGGACACTTAAGGACTATTTGCATCCTAGTCGAACGACCACACCATCTTGTATCATGTTCCCCCCTAATGTTCAACAACCTGAGTTTAAGCCGGGCATGATCCAATTGCTAACAACCTTCCATGGGTTTCAAAATGAAAACCCCTATGTCCATATTAGGGAATTTGAGGAAGTAGTAGCAACTTTTCAAAATAGGGCTGAAATGGTAGACACCGTCAAGCTTTTGTTTTTCCATTTTTCACATAAGGAAAATGCCAAGGTTTGGGTTTACTCATTAAGACCTAGGTCTATAGGTGGTTGAAATGAGATAACCCAAGTCTTCTTCCAAAAGCATTTCCCAACCCATAAGACCAATAACCACAAGAGACAAATCTCAAACTTTGCACAAAATGAGAGTGAAACCTTATATCAAGTTTGGGAACATTTCAAAGACCTTTTGAATTCTTGTCCACACCATAGGTATGAGAGTTGGCGGGGAGTTTGTTATTTCTATGATGGACTCCTAAGTAGGGAAAGGTAATTCGTAGAAATGATGTGTAATGGGAATTTTCTTCAAAAAGATCCTGACCAAGCCATAGATTTCCTAGATGACCTATCGGAAAAAGCCCACACTTGGACAGGACCAAATGCCATGGAAATTACTAGGAGAAATCAACCCGCTGGAATTTATCAACTTATGGAAGAGGATAGCCTTAAAACCTATTTAGAGGTCCTAACTAAGGAAATTGAAGAAATCAAGGATGCTAGAACCCCCGAACCGGTTGCTAGGGTAGAGTCCCATGAACTTTGTTTTATGTGTAATAGGGTAGATCATGTACCTAAGGACTGTCCAGCTTATTTTGAGATGAAGGGAGAGTGTAATGCTTTAGGTATACCCTTTAGGAAACCAGACTCACCTTACTCTAACACCTATAATCTTGGTTGGAAGAATCGCCCTAATTTTAGTTAGAGATCCGATATGCAACCTCCTGCCCAATCTAGCACCCATTGGAGATCCGATATACAACCTCATCCCTACTCTAGTACCCAATGGAAACCGAAAGTAACCTCATCAAATGCACCACAACAATCTTTACATTTGGAAGATATGTTTAAGTCATTTTTGCAGGTACATGCTAAGAGTGTGGAAGAGTAGGGCAAAATAAATCAACAGTTGCTAGAGAAGCAACAAGCGATCAAAGAGGAACAAAAGGTGATAAAGAGTCAACTCACCAAGTTGACTAGTTTCTTAATGATTCAAGAGCAAGGTCGTTTTCCTTCGTAGCCACAACCTAATCCAAGGGGACAACATATGGCGCAAACCTCCAATCCTGATAATCAAAATGTTAAAGAGGTTAATGCCATAATCACCTGCAGTGGTAAGAAAATTGATGGACCCACTCTACCATCAAACTTGATTCCTAACACCGTGAGCAACAAGGATGAAGCCCCCAAGGAACAAGATGCTCATAATGATTCTTTGTCGGTGCCTTTCCCTCAAGCACTCCTTAAACCTAGTGAGAGAAATTCAACATTAAAAGGTGAGATTCTTGAACAACTATAACATGTTAAAATTAACCTCTCTCTTCTTCATGTTATAAAACAGGTTCCCAACTATGCTAAAGTCATTAAGGATCTATGCACACTCAAGAGGAGGCACAATGTGAAGAAAATGACATTATTAACGGAGCAAGCAAGTGCAGTAATTGACAGTAAGACACCACCCAAATATAAAGATCTGAGCTGTCCAACGGTGGCTTGTCAAATTGGAAACAAATCTTGTGGCCAAGCAATACTAGATTTGGGTGCTAGTGTGAAGCTCATGCCATACTCCATGTACTTGTAACTCGGTCTAGGTGAGATCAAACCGACCTCCGTGGTACTTCAACTAGCGGATCGATCGGTAAGGAAATCAAGAGGTATTGTGGAAGATGTTTTATTGCAAATTGACAAATTTTATTATCCCATTGACTTTTTGGTTTTAGATACTGTTTCTATGGTGAATACAGAGTCAAAAATTCCCTTGATTCTTGGAAGACCATTCCTTGCCACTGTCAATGCCCTCATTAATTATAGGAATGGCTTAATGACATTATCATTTGGAAATATGACTCTAGAGGTAAATGTTTTTCGAATCTCAAGGCAACCACATGAAGAGGATGAGTGTTTCGACACTTACATGATTGATGAGCTTATTATGGAGGATAAGTACATCAAGGATAATTCTAACTCTTTGAAATTCATTCTAAATAATTTTGAGTTTGATGATTCTTTCATTTATCCCCATGCTGTTAATGTTGTTGATGTTTTTGATATGTCACAGGGATTTATTAAGAAATCATGGCAACCATGCTTTAAGGAGTTGCCTGAGAGAAGTGCAAAACAAATTCCTTCAAGTTGGAGCATTGTTGATATAAAAGGTGTTAATCCCCTGGTCTGTTCTCATAAAAATAATTAGGAGGAAGGAACTAGCCATTATATGGACCCCCAACGTAGGCTTAATCCCACTATTGAAGAAGTGGTGAAGAATGAAGTATTGAAACTATTAGATGCGGGAATCACATATCCTATTATTGATAGTAAATGGGCAACACTAAGAACACTTGAGCCCCATGTGGTGGACTTTAAGTATCCCCTGCCAAAAGACTAGCACTGAGGCCACTGAGTATGGAGCCTCATCTTCAGCACCACAATGAGGCCACCAGTGAGAGTGGTGCAGCGTCTGGCTTAAGTCGTAAAATTTAGCACTCATGGGAGGCACCCCATAGCATATTCTTTAATTTTTATTTTTTTCATTTTTCTTTTTCTTTTTTCTTATTAGTATTTTGTTATTTTCCAGTATTACCTTCGTATTTCTTTTTCAGGGACAAATATGCTCATCAGTTCAAATGGTTGTGCACAATTTTTGGCTCCTCACACCTTTGGTTAAAAAGGGAGTTTCCTAAACTTTTGCTTTCACATTGAGGACAATGCTTATCTTAAGTTGGGGGTGGAGGAAACACATTTCTTATTGCATTCATTGAATTGACTATTTTGTTTTGGGTGTCACCTTCCCTTTTTCATTTTAAATTGTTTATTTTGTTTTAATACACCTGGTTGTTAGGATATATATATGTGTATATATATATATATATATATATATATATAATATGTTTTGCGTTAGCCTTGGAGTTGATTTACATGTCAATGATATGAGTTTAATTGAGATAACATATAGCATTTAGAAGAAGTTAAATCTTGCTTCGATTTGAGAATAAATTAAGTGTCAATCTTCTTTTGGTTTGAGACTCTGGTTTGCAGTATGATTGCATGATTAGTCTAAAACATTTAGAGAAGTTTTATGTGCAATTGTTTTGCGAATACTTTTGTGGTCTTGACAAGCTCTAGAACTTATTTGATAATTACTTGAGGCAAAATCCTAGAATGCACCCTACTTAAGATATGATGTAGGCCATCTTTGGACCATTTGAGCCCTTCAGCCTTACCCTTGTTATATTTATCACTAGTCACCTGTTTGAGCCTTTTTCTTGAAAAAAAAAATTTTGAGCCTTGTTTCTTTCAATAACCCATTTACTTACCTTTATGAGCCTAAAAATATTTTATCCTTACCTTCCTTTTAAGAGAACTTAGTTTATACACATTTGTTGAGAAGCATTTAAGAGGAATAAGGATGGAAATATGAAAAAAAATATATTACTACCATAACCCAAGTACATTAAAGGAGATAAGTTGGGGGTTTTTGAAAAGAATAAAAAAATATGGAGGTGAATTGTTTTGTGTCAAAAAAAAAGAGAAGTGAATTATGGCAAAGAAAGAAGAAAAAAAGTGGTGATTTATTTAGTGAAATGCTCGAAAAATGGTTGAATGAGTTGGTTATTGAAGTAAGGTTATCTAGTGCTTAAAGTGGTTGTGTTTAAATTAAGAAACTGAGTTCATTTACTTGTTTAATCCTCCCCGTTCTTTCTTGACCTTTACCTTAGCCTAACGTTACAAGCCTATTAAAGACCTATTGATCCGATGTAGTGTGATTTTTCTACATTAGTTGAGAGTGATTTGAAAAGTGAGCTTATGGAGCTTGATTTTTTATTGATGTCACGCAATTTAATATTTTTTAGAGGCCAAGACTTGTATTCATGAAAGTAGTGCATAAAATCATCTGGGTGTTTGGATTAATGGTTTGTGGTAAGATGGATGTTAAGAGTCGATAACAACGTTGAGGTTGATAGTTGGATTATTGTTGGACTTGAGTGATATTTAATGATTCTATATGTCGTGTATTATATATGATTTTTGAGACAAAAAGTTGAATTACTCTTGGTTTAACGCTAACATTGCCTTACTTTGTTTTTTATTTCTAATAAAGAATTCAGTTCATGTTTTTCGCTTGAATTGCTAGGGACTAGCAATAAGCTAGTTAGGGGTTATGATGAGAATCGTAAAGTGCATCTTAATAGTACTTATTTGTTAGAATTTTAGGGTTGATCTGCACATTTTTACATTAACAATTCTAAAGTGTCATTCTTGGATCATTGATCTATTTCAATACATTTTCAGGTACTTTGAGTATAAAAGATATGGAAAAGCTATCATTCCTTAAAGAACGAAGATTTCATGCATATCGGAGTGAAGGCATGGTTGCGGAAAGACAAAATGAAGAGAAACCAAGTTTTTAGTGTTCCATGCTGCGGCTCAGAACCTTAAGCCTCGCCCACCAGAACCATCAACTTCTCGGAAAAAAGCTGGAGGTTATGCGGGGCGGCCTGGAAAAGCTGAACCGTGGCCTCCAGAAGCCTCCATAAGACCAGGATCAAAGGTTGAGCCGCGGCCAGGACAGTCTGAGCCGCGGCCTGGCTAGTCTAAGCCACTGTCTCCAACACCACAGAAAGCCAGTCAAAAGGTGGCACCGCGGCCTAGACTAGTGTGCGCCGCAGCGCAAGGGCGATGTCTTGTTTCCTAATTAGGGTTTTAATGATAGTTTAAACCTACCCTTGAACCATTTATATTATAAATAAATCACTTAGGGTTTGATAAGAGGGTGATAAGTACTTAAATATTCACATTTAAGCCCCTTAATTTACATGTGTTAATATTTTTGTCTATATATTTTAGTATGTTTTACTTCATTTTGTGTGTTTCACATGTTTTTATAGGTCTTGGAGAAAAAGGAAGCAATTTTGGCACTTAAGGGAAGAAGCTTGGAAATCCTGGAGCAGTTTCTGGTCAAATTGCGATCGATCGCACTACTACATGCGATCGTTCGCACACATGAAGGATCGAGAGCAGCAATGCGATCGAGCGCACATGTATGGGCGTGAACAGTAAACTGTAGAACCCTATTTTGGAAATAACCCTATTTATGAAATAACCTTATTTTGGAAATAAAGGAGTTTTGTGTTTTAGGAAAGTTTAGGAACTCATGAGCCTTCTAGGACTACTCAAGCCCTATAAATACACTTGTAAAGCACACACAAAGGAGCACTTCTTAGATCACTTCTTCTATCTTTTACTTTTAGCTTGGAGAAGAAAACTGTGGAGGAGAATTGACGACTCTTCTCTCGGGTTTCTTCTTTCCTTTATTTTTATTATGTGTACTTAACTTTTAGTAAGGGCTTGGTTGAAGCCCTAATTATGTTTATTCAATAATTCAGTATTAGCGCTTTTGCGATATTTATGTTGTGTTGTTTAACTTTATTAATACCAGTTTTTATTTAAATTCCTCATATGTGTGTGTCTAATCAACGGGTGCATGTGGTATGGACTTGTTAGTTAGATCAATTTGGATAACCGAGTCCTGGGTCTGAAATTAGTAACAAAAGATATCCACACCGGATTCTTGGGTTAATCAACATAGGAAACCGGGAGTAGATACCATGCTCTAGGTCCCGTGTGGTTGTCGATTTCCACAGATCCTATGCTCTCTTAAGGAACAACTCAGCATACACTAGGTTGAATCCCTTGAGAGAGAAAAGAGTTAGAGTAGATACCATGCCTAACTCGTTGCTTAGGGAGATCAATAGCTTAAGGAGTAGATACCATGCCCTTAGGTTGACAACCATTAGGTTTTCATGACATGAGTAAAGCATTGGCATACTGTTTTGTTGTGATAGCATAATTAGTGGTGGATATCAAGTCCCTACACCTTTATCTTTATTATTTCAAACTCCATATTTATTTCTTTTGTTTTTATTTCATTATTTCGAAACTAATTCTAAATCGAACTTTACCAATCCCTATGGAGATGATCTTCCATTCGCACACTATTCTACTGTAGACCTTGTGCACTTGCAAGTAAAACGAGTGTGATTATTCACTAATTAATTTAGGTAAATAAACGGTCAACAAGTTTTTGGCGCCGTTGCCGGGGATTGTGCTAAATTTCTTTTTGGAATTGTTTTCGTTGTTTTTTTAAATTATTTTATTTTATTCCGTTTTATTTTTATTTTTATCAAAAATCAGATTTATTTCTTTTTTTCGTTTTCTGTTTTTTTTGTCAGGTGTGTAGAAGAGGAGTTTCTGTCTTCATTGCGATCGAGCGCACTACTTGGTGCGATCGATCGCAAGCCCAGAGCAATCGAGCGCAAAAGGTCCAGAGTGTACCCGAGCAGCAATACTGAAACTGCTGCGCTGAAGCTTTTCAACCAATTCATTTGAAGGAGAAGCACCAATGGTGGAAGCTAGTTACGCTTATCTAAATGCTATGGAGTGGAAGCTGGATATGCTCATAAACACCATGACTACTCAAAACATCTCACCTAGTCCGCGAGCCAAACCACTCCAGGTATGTGCTATATGTTCTCATTTTGATCACACTACTGAAACTTGCCCTTTATATTTATATGCAGATCAAGAGCAAGCAAATTATGAGGGACCAAATAATGCATATGCATATACCTACAATCCTGGATGGCAGAACCACGCCAACTTCGCATGGAACAATCAAAATGTCTTGAACCTTCAAGGGCAGCAAAAGAACTTCCAACAAGCAGCTTAATTAGTCCCTGAATCAAGAGAGAGTGACCTAGAACGCATTGTGAGGGAATTGGTCATTCAACAACAACAGCTGCTTACCTTACAAGAGCAGTTTATGACTGAGCAAAGACAAATAAATGCAAGGCATGAGCAAGCTATTCAAAGATTAGATGTACAAGTGGGGCATATAGCTAAGGAGTTAAGTAAACAAAAGCAAGATATTGTTGAACAAGTTTTTCATGACCATCACTTTGATCCATTAGAAACTGCTCTTACATATAGTCTCACAAGATCGAGTACAGTGCCAGAATCTGAGGATGTTACTGATGACATCATCAAAACTATGCACCTCATTGAAGCCTCTCCAAAGCATCTCAAAGTAAGTACACTGATCCATTTGATATTCATGTGCCTACTAATACTATTTTCCCTTTTATTGTATAGGCACCTAACTTGGAACTCAAGCAGTTTCCAGAACAATTAAACTATGCTTATATGGGAAAGAATAAGACACTACCGGTGCTAGAACCAGCCAATCTTAGTCTTGGGGAAGAATAAAGCTTGGTCCGACTGAAGACGTTAAACTTAGCGCTCATGGGAGGCACCCCAGACTTATTCTTTTAATTTTAGTGTTTTTCTTTTGTTTATATTTATATTTACATATCTAGTATTTATATTTCTTGTTTTCTATAACAACATTTATTTTTCTTTGTGAGGTACTTAGTGTGTGCATCCAGTTCAAGTTTGGGGACGTGTTACAAGCAAAGCAAGCAATCTAGTTCTCCATCTCCCAGGTCAGATCTTTCCATACCACACACATTGGGGACAATGTGTATTTTAAGTTTGGGGGTAGTGGGAGATACTAGATACTATCACACACACACTTGAAACACATGCACACACTAAGTCCCAGTTTTTTAGGAAGATAAATGCATGTTCTTTTGGTAAACAAAAATTTTGATTGATTTAAAATCTTGATAACACTTCATTAGTAAGCTTAAAAGCTAGAACACATAGTCTTGCAATACGAATTTTACAAAGTTTAGTTACCTACCTCAAGGCACCTAAGAATTCACGAGTTTGATCCAAATTTGCACAAGCACATTTAGCACACATTTGTGTGGGGAATGACATATAATTCTCTTGTATATGTTTCCATAATCTAACTGTAATCGGATAACTTGTTGAAAAGAACACTTTGGCATAAGAAAAATAAAGATGAAAAAAAAAATATAAGAAAAATGTTCATCATGCAAAAAGTGATCAAAAAGCTTTCCACTGAGTAACTGGGCCTCTTGCCTCAGTAAGCATTGAGTGTTCACGTCAAAAGATGGGAATTTCATTTAGAAGCATTAAAACTTGTTAGTTCCGTAGCCTTTTTTATTCGAGTTAGTAAGTCCTTAGGGGTGTCTTTACACCTAATGCCCTAAAACCATCTGGTTTGGGAGTCATTGGCTAAATACTCGTTACAACGGTCAAATAGAAAGCTCGATGGAACTCAACATGGCAAAGATCGCGTAATGAAAGAAAAAGAAAGAAGATGAAAGTATTATGCCATTTTTCTTCTCTTTGATAAGGAATTCGATAAAGGTTTGGGCATCGAAACCATATGCACTAAAATTATATGGAAGCCCCATCTTATATGTGCTAATTCATCACACACAAATCAAACTTACGATGCCTTAAGCCAACCTTAGGTAAGTAACATGAACTTTTGAAAATCCTTTTTCAATACAAAAAGTTGTTTTTATTTTAAGCTTACTCATGAACTGTTATCATAGTTTTCTGTGCAACCCAAATCTTTGAGTATCATGGAAGTAAATTTATCTTTAATTTTGTTCTTCATTTAGTTTTTAGTTTTGTATTGCTAAGGGACTAGCAATATGTAAGTTTGGGGGTGTGATAAGTGCTTAAATATTCATATTTAAGCCCCTTAATTTACATGTGTTAAGCTCTTTGTCTATACGTTTTAGTCTATTTTACTTCATTTTGTGTGTTTCACATGTTTTTATAGGTCTTGGAGAAAAAAGAAGCAATTTTGGCACTTAAGGGAAGAAGCTTGGAAATCTTGGAGCAGCTTCTGGTCAAATTGCGATCGATTGCACTACTACATGCGATCGAGCGCACATGGGATCATTCGCACACATGAAGGATCGAGCGCACATATACGAGCGTGAACTGTAAACTGCAGAACCCTATTTTGGAAATAACTCTATTTTGGAAATAAACCTATTTTGGAAATAACCCTATTTTGGAAATAAAGGAGTTTTGTGTTTTAAGAAAGTTTAGGAACTCATGAGCCTTCTAGGACTACTCAAGCCCTATAAATACACCTATAAAGCACACACAAAGGAGCACTTCTTAGATCACTTCTTCTATCTTTTACTTTTAGCGTGGAGAAGAAAACTGTGGAGGAAAATTGACGACTCTTCTCTCGGGTTTCTTCTTTCTTTTATTTTTATTATGTGTACTTAACTTTTAGTAAGGGCTTGGTTGAAGCCCTAATTATGTTTATTCAATAATTCAGTATTGGCACCTTTGCGATATTTATGTTGTGTTGCTTAACTTGATTAATACCTGCTTTTATTTAAATTCCTCATATGTATATGTCTGATCAATATGTGCATGTGGTATGGACTTGTTAGCTAGATCAATTTGGATGACCAAGTCTTGGGTCTGACATTAGTAACAAAAGATATCCACACCGGATTCTTGGGTTAATCAACATGGGAAACCGGGAGTAGATACCATGCCCTAGGTCCCGTGTGGTTGTCGATTTCCACAGATCTTATGCTCTCTTAAGGAACAACTCAGCATACACCATGTTGAATCCTTTGAGAGAGAAAAGAGTTAGAGACCGGGAGTAGATACCATGCCCTAGGTCCCGTGTGGTTGTTGATTTCCACAGATCTTATGCTCCCTTAAGGAACAACTTAGCATACACCATGTTGAATCCCTTGAGAGAGAAAAGAGTTAGAGTAGATACCATGCCTAACTCATTGCTTACGGAGATCAATAGCTTAAGGAGTAGATACCATGCCCTTAGGTTGACAAACATTAGGTATTCATGACATGAGTAAAGCATTGGCATACTGTTTTGTTGTGGTAGCATAATTAGTGGTGGATATCAAGTCCCTACGCCTTTAACTTTATTATTTTATCTTTATCATAATCAACTCTTTTATTATTTCTATCTTTTTTACATTGCGAATATAATTCTAAAAAGAAATTCACCAATCCCTGTGGAGATGATCTTGCTTTCGCACACTATACTACTAAGTTGATCTTGTGCACTTGCAAGTAAAACGAGTGCGATTATTAACTCATTAATTTAGGTAAATAAACGCACAATAGAGGGCTCCGGGAAAACTAAAGAAAGCTGCCACATTCTTCTCCATTATGGTGTTCAAGCATGAGCCCCATGCCAACTAATCTCTAAGCAAGGAAAAGGGATGAATCCCTAGGTGTAGTTGTTCTTATTTCAATTCTTGATTTAGTTGTAAGGATTTATTGTTAAACATTGTTATGAATTGCTCTTTGATTAAGTAAAGAATTAGAAGATTTTCTCTTAATCTGGTGATTGCATCCTTCTCCTCCATATAAGTCTAGTCAAGCTCTTCTTATGTCAAGTTGATTGGATGTGATTGATTCCAGTAGATTTATCTTTTAGGTTTGTCCATTACTGCGATATTGTTATTGAAATATATTTTCGTTTCTTGATAAATCTATAAGATAGGTCATGTGTGCTTGAATCAAAATCAATGAGTGATTTGTAGCAATTACATTAGAGTGTTAATGTGCTGTGATTGAATATTTACCGATTGCTTATTTGGGATGTGAAACTAGCAATCGGGATAAAAAAAATTAAATCGAGATTGGAATAAGGCAACGAACTTAGAAAGGATTCTCAGAACCTTGTTATTTCCCTATTATATTCTTCATTATATTTACACAACTCTTTCACATTATTTCATTATCAAAACTCAGATTCTCTCGTTTAAATTTTATCGTTCGTGTTAAGGTTTACACTTACCCTTGTAGATCCCTTTTTCTCGTGGGATTGACAGCTTAGCTATACACAAAAATTGTGTATTATTTTGAGCGTAATCACCATTGATGAAGGCCAAGCTCAGGACACTCATGAGGAGGCTAAACTAGAAGGGGATGATGCAGCAAGTCAGAATGACTATCAGCTCACAAGGGACCAGGAAAGAAGGCTGGTCAGACCACCCTTAAGATATGGTTTTGTGGCTGCGAATGCAGAAGCTCTTTGGATAAAAAGAGGGATAAATGAACCAAAAACTTACATTAATGCCATGGGATGTAAGGATTCGTCAAGATGGAAGCTAGCTATAGAGGAGAAAATGGATTCTTTGAGGAAGAACAACTCTTGGGAATTGGTGTACATTCCAGGAAAACAAAGAGTTGTGGATTGTAAGTGGATTTACAAGATCAAAGAAAGGAACCCTCCAGGAGATGAAGTCCAGTACAAAGCTAGGCTAGTGGCGAAGGGGTTCACGCAAAGAGAAAGTATAGATTTCACATAAATTTTCTCACCTAGACACAAGGTGGAGGAAATGGTGAGTATCCTCATCTATGCTGATGATATGTTGTTGGTTGATAATAGCAAGGAGATGATAGAAAGGTTGACATCTTAACTCAGTGAGGAGTTCGAGAGGAAGGATCTTGGTCTTGCACAAAAGATCCTTGGGATGAGAAGAATTCGAGAAAGGAAGAGAAACGGGTTGAAGGTTTCTTAGTCTTCCAACATATAAAAGGTGTTGTACAAGTTTTCTATGGAATATGGTAAACCAGTGAAGATTCCCCTTGCTGGTCATTTCAAGTTCTCCAGCGAACAATGTCCTAGAATAGATGAGGAGAAGAAAGAAATGGAAAAGGTCCTTTACTCTAATGCGGTTGGATCAGTCATGTTCATGATGGTAAGCACTAGACCTGACATTTCTCAGGAAATTAGTGTGCTCAGCAGATTTGTGAGTAATCTCGGAAAGGAGCTTTGGCTTGGGATGAAGTGGTTGCTGAGGTATTTGAAGGCTCAGTTGCAGCCAGTGGTAGCACTCTAAATAAACGAGGCTGAGTATATAGCGGCAACGGAAGCCATAAAGGAGGCTATGTGGTGCAAAGGGTTGTTGGAAGAGTGGAAGGTCCTGAAAGAGCAGGTGGTGGTGTCTTCGGATAGCCAAAGTGCGTGGCACTTGTGTAGGAACCCGGTGTTCCATGAGAGGACTAAGCATATTGATGTTTGGTATCATTTCATTCAGGAAAATGTTACAGAAGGATGCATTCATGTGGACAAAGTCGCAACGGAAGAAAATCCTGTAGATTTAAGTACTAAAGTTCTACCTCTAAGAGAGTTCAATCATTGCCTTGAACTTCTTAGGATTGGATTCAGTTGATATGGTGTCTCAAGTTGAGTTTGGATCCTGAGTTCTCTAGACAATGGGTTCAGGTTTAATTGCTTAAACAAAGGTAAAGATTGTTGGTATTTGTCTAAGGATTAAACGGGATGGAAACATGAAGCTTCATCAACTTCAGGTCAGCCCAGTGAGCCACAGCCTGGCCTTATGTGTCACGGCCTCCGGCAGCTCCAGAAGCTCCTCCCTCCAGTCGCGCCACAGCTCAGCTTCCCTCACACCGCGGTGCCCAGCAAGGATGAAGAATGGAAGTTGTGTGCCCTGGTCTGGGCCGCAGCACCAGGCACACCTGAAGCATCATTTTGGGCACTTTGAGATAATGCATGGAACATGGTTAAAACACACAAGATTACTTAGATTCTTAGAGAGCCATGAGTCTTTGTCTCTTAAAATCTAAGGGTTGAGATTGATCTCAAAGATTGGATGAGGAAGTCATTGCTCTATTCTAACAACAAGTGAAGAGATCATCATCTCAACAAGAGAGGTGAATGACATGTGAATGTGTGTGAAAAGGAATGCATGGTGTGTGAAATAGAGCACATGGTGTGCAAAGACACAAAACACACAGGAGAGACTCATTCAAGAGAGGCTGGTTATTTAGAGAGAGAGTAGTATAGATTGGGGATTCAAGGGCTTTGTAGTTGGAATTTTCTTAAAAATTCCAGGGAAACACTAGCTCTTATCACTTTTTTTTTCTCTTCTTTCATTCTTCAAGAACAAGAGGATTCTTGAATAAGTGTTGCTGTAATTGTAAGAACTCATTGATTGAGTGCAGAGAGCTCGAAGGAGCTCACGAGGACGTAGGCACATTGCCGAACCTCGATAACAATTGCTTGTGTTCTTTCTTTGATTGGTCTGATTGTTGTTTGCTGTTTATTACAAGTCATTCTAGACTTGAGTGTTTGGAAAGATCACAACCTGGGATTCCACAAGAAGGTGATTTTCCAACATTCACCATGCAGGCAAAGTTCATGCAAGACATAGAAGATAAAAATATATGTGTTGAAATGGTGGGGACTTAATTATATACAAATTTTGTTTTTGTTTTGTTTTAGTTATTTATTTCTTACCAAATCCTGTTTAGTTTTCTTCTTTCTTCAATTCAAATTACTCTCTTTCTTTAAACACCTGGGGACTCAAAGAAAGGTTGAAATATTGAAATTTTGAAGAAGTTTATGGGAGAATTTTTAAGAGATTTGAGGAAAACTTTAAGAAAAACAAAAGGTAATAATGTGTATTTTATTTTTGAAATTATACATACATGAAATTATCTGGTATTTGATGTGAAAATTTAAAGGGTGTGAATTGTGGAAGAACTGAAGAATAAATTAGAATTTTTAATATAAATATTATGTCAGGTGTTGATTATCAGCAATCGGGTGAAATTGCTACAAAAGGCAGAAAAGGTAAGGAGGTGATCCACAAGTAGCTTTAAAGCGCTACATGGTGAGATAGATTTACTTTTAGTAATCGAGATAAATATGAAATATAAAGTGGTGATATTTGAATTAATTATTGAACTACAATGATTGGATGATATATGAAAGTTGATTGATTGATATTATATGAATAATTGATATGTTTAAAATTTATTATATAAGAAGTAATATTAATGAAATATATAATGAAAGGATAAATGAAATTCTCGACAAGCTATGATTGATAATTTGATATGATATATGAGGAGACAATGTAATGAATATGATAAAAATAAGGATTTTTAGAAAGAGCTGGATAGTTAAATTGAATGCTTAAATGTATGCTTGTTTTATTTATTGCTCATATGCATATTTCATATTATTGTTCATATGCGTTAAATAAAATAACTAGGAAGGCAGCCAGTCTAAATGAAAATAAAATAACTGAGAAGGCAACCAATATAATTGAAAATAAAAGAACTGGAAAAGCAACTGGTGTAGCTGAAAATAAAAGAACCGGGAAGACAGTCAGTCTAAATAAAAATAAAAGAATTGTGGCAGCTGGTATAGCTGAAAATAAAAGAATCAGGAATGCAGCTGGTCTAAATGCAAATAAAAGAGTTGTGGCTGCCGATATAGCTAAAAATAAAAGAACCGGGAAGGCAACCGATCTAAATGAAAATAAAAGAACTGTGACAGCTGGTATAGCTGAAAAGAAAAGAACTGGGAAGACATCTAGTCTAAGCTAAAACATGTTGACATGTGGGAAAATGTTCCCAAATGATAATATGAAATGATTTGATAAATTAAATTCATGCATTGCATTTGTTTTAAGTATTGATTTTTATTGCTTAAGATGCTAAAGAAACATTCTTGATTGTGATATGAGTGATAGATAAATGAGTTTCATAGAGAGACAAATATGATGAGAAAGAAATATGAAAGTATGATATGATAAGAATTATCTTAGTGATTAATTATATGTTGTGAACCTCATAGCGAGGTAAATAATGAGGTTGAATTAATAGTCTCAAGATGATTAAATATATGAGAAGAAAGATTGATATATTTGACGATTAAATAAAGAAGTGATTGACAAATGATGAGGATTATGATATGAGTAGTGATAATAGAATGCTATTATCGAATTATATAAGATATAGATAAATGAATATTGGAAGATTATTTGAACATTTGAATTATAAGATGTGATTGGAATTATACAAATTGAATACTTCTAGTAAATTTAATTCACTGAGCTTATGAAGCTCACTCTTCATTGTTAAATAATTTCAGGAAGCAGGCAGGATACATAGATTGGTTAGCTGAGATTCAGACTGAATCATTTTCTATAAGCCATGTGGTCCACATTCTTAGACTAATGAGAAACAAAAATTTTGTAAGTATTCATTCATTATATGTTGTATATATTATTTCAATTAAAATTTTAATAATATAACTCCCCTGTTGAGGGTTGAGGATTGATTTATAGATATACATTCAGTTGATGTACATTTTTATATTGTTGCATATATGTGTCGTGCTACGATTTCAAAACGTGATGACACCATCTCGAGGGTGGCCAACCCGGAATGGGTCGTTACAATTTTGGTATCAGAGTATTAAGTTTTATGATTTTGTAGACTGCATAAAAAGAAAGAAAATGGAAGATTAAAAAAATTATATTTTAATGAATAGTTTGAGGATGACACGTGGACGTGCTAGAGCTAGAGTTAGATTTGTTGACTTGAGAGGGCGTGGTAGGCCCCCAATTTTTAGACAAGCTGAGGTTGAGATAAAGGTTGAGTCTGAGTCTGTGATTCCTATAAGGGAACATGTTGACAGTATAATTGATACTAGTAGGGGTGTGAGAGAATCTGGAGTTGAAAAAGATGAGCTAAGAGAAGCTCTTGCTCATGCTCTTGAGAAAAATGAATGTAATAGATGATAGAGTTGATAGTCTATGGTATAGACTTGATAAACAGGCTAGAGTAGTGCCTAAAGTTATTGTAAATCCAATAATGGTAGACGTTAAAAAGGGGAAAACTGAGTTTATGCATGAGATGCAGGGAGATTTTTTTGTTAGATATATTAAGTTGAATGCCTTGTTGTTTAAAGGATTTATGAATCCTTTTGAGCCTGAGCCATGGGTGAAACATGTAGAGAAATTATTTGGTATTTTACCTATGACTGATAGACAAAGGGTAGCCTTTGCTTCATTTAAGTTAGAAGAACAAGCTTTAGAATGGCAGGAGGATATTCTTCATTGACTAAGTGCACATGTTGATAGACCCTTAACTTGGAGTAGGTTTAAGGAGGCATTTTCTTTTACAAATATTGCTCATATACTTTTAGGGCCCAACAGAAGAGATTCATTTATTTGAGTTAAAATATTTTGAATGTGGCTCAGTATGATAGCAGATTTGTGGCCTTGTCAAGGTTGTATCGAAAATGGTAAACATAGAGGAGAAGAAGTGTAAGAGGTTCCTAGATGGATTATATTTTGAGATTAGATCAAGACTATCTGAAATACACATGTTCTTAAAGTAAGGGAAAAGAAATAATTTGATAGATATGACATGAAATTAAAATTATATATATATATATATACACACAAAAGATTTATTTTTAAATAAAATAATTCTTTTGAAAAAAAATACACGTTCAGGTGGGAATTGGGAAGATAAAAATGTTAGACAACACACAAAATCAGCTTTAGTTTACTTATTTCTTACCAAATCCTGTTTGGTTTTCTTCAACTTCAATTCAAATTATTTTATTTCTTTAAACACTTGGGGACCCAAAGAAAGGTTGAAATATTGAAATTTTAAAGAGGTTTATGAGAGAATTTTAAATAGATTTGAGGGAAGCTGTAGGAAAAACAAAAGTTAATAATGTGAATGTTTAGTTTGAAATTTAACATACATGAAATTTATTGGAAATTCAATGTGGAAATTTTTAAAGGGTATGAATTCTAAAGGGATTGAAGAATAAATTAGAAATTTTAATATAAATATTATGTCAGGTGTTGATGATCAACAATTGGGAGAAATTGCTGGGAAGAGCAGAAAAGGCAAGAAGGTGATCCAAGGGTAGCTTTCAGTGCTAAATGGTGAGTTAGATTTACTTTTAGTATTTGAGATAAATATGAAATATATAGTGATAATATTTGAATTAATTATTAACCTATGATTTGATGATGGATGAAAGTCAGCTGATGGGTATGATAGGAATAATTGATATGTTAGAGATTTATTATATGATAATTAATATTATTGAAATAATGATTGATAATTTGATAGGAACTATAAGGATATAATTTGATGAATATGATAAAATAATAAAGAGCTGGATATGTAAATTGAATGTTAGAATGTATCTCTATTTTTAAATTATTGTTCATATGCATGAATTAAAAGAACCGGGAAGACAACCAGTCTAAATTAAAAAAAAAGAACTGGAAAGGCAGCCGGTCTAAATGAAAATGAAATAACCGGAAAGATATCCGGTCTAAATGAAAATAAAACGAACCGGGAAGGCAGTCAGTCTAAATGAAAATGAAAGAACCGAAAAGACAGCCAGTCTAAGCAAAAACATGTCGACATGTGGGAAGATATTCCCAAATAATAATAATAATATTTAAATTCATGCATCACTGATGGGTGTCGAATCCAACAAATAATAAAATTCTCACTCTCAAAAAATACAAATTGTAACAGTGATGAGCAAGGTCGTATCCACAGAGATTGAGTAGATTTATTTTAATGAAAATTAAAGCAAAGAAAAAAAGGAGGGGTTTGAAATTTCAAAGTGAAATAAAAGAGAAAGCAATTATAATCAACTAAAAACTAAGGAGAAATCAATATCAGGCAAATATCCAACCAAATGTATAATTTCAGAATTGGTTCAGAGAATTGATCACAGATACAAGGATAAAATCTTCTATTCTTCACTAAATTGGTTATGGTTATTAACAAGCTCTAACAACCTATCTCTTCTAACTTTCTCGATAACCAAAACAACCTCTTTGATTATTTTCCTTGTTAATAAACAACCCTAAACAAGCTCTTAGGATTTAATCTATCGACGACATTAATAATTAGAGAGACTACCAATTCTAGCCAACGAATACACAAGCTCGATTCATTTGGACTGGGTTATATATCTTCATAACATAAATCGAAAATCTCTCTATAATCAACTACGTTATTTTACCACGAATATTTAAAACATTTAAACAATTACGGATTTAAAGTTCTAAATAGCAATTTATTAACCTGATAACTGAACAACAGGCCCTTTGCATCAATCAATCAATACAATATTTTTTAATAAATATAGAAGATATATAAACAGTGAAGAAATAAAAGAACAATGAAAATTATTTAGATCTCACAATTCTTGAAGAACCAATACTTCAATTATCCTTCAGCTGGAAGAAAAGTATTTAGCTACTCATAATTAAAAGAACACCTAAAGAAAAGAGAAGAGTAATTTTTCTTGTGAATAATCTATGTCTTTCCAACAGCCGCTCTTCTATCCACGAGATCCCCTTTTTGTTTTGCTAGGGTTACTATTTATAAAAATTATGAATCCGCCGACCAGCGTTGCAGCGCCAGGCACAAATCGAACCCTAACCAGCGTTGCAACTTTGAGTTTCTGTCCTCTTTTCACATATTTCGCAAATTACAGCGCTGCAGCGTTGACTTCCCAGCGCTGCAGCTTTGAGTTTCTGTCCTCTCTTCACAATTATTGCCCTTCCAGTGCTATTCCAGCGCTGCAGCGTCAACTTCTCAGCACTGCAGCTTTGAGCTTCAATTTTTCCTCTCCAAATCTCTTGATTTTGAATTCAGTTTAATTTAACTCCTCAATTTACTCCACAAAATACGAAACATAATCAAAATCCAAGATTTAAGCATTTATAACCATTAAAACATGAGGAAATATAACAAACATATAGATATTATGAATTCTTATCAAATTCCCCCACATTTAAACAATGCTTGTCCTCAAGCATACAATAGCTCAAGTTCGTCACATTTTCTCATCATCGTTCCTTCTTCTACCTTTACTCATCCTTTATAATCCAAATTATCATGCCTTAAAGATTTAAATCTAAAGACAAATAAGAAATGAACAATTTCATAGAGTAAATTCTTATAAACCACACCCATGAACAATCACCTCAATGTTCTTCTCGAATTCAAAATGCAATAGGATCTAACACCCTCTCATTGGATTCACTCAATAAGCTCAAAGTGTTTAGGGTATCAATGAACTCTCAAGTCAAAACATAGAAGATCTTTACCATAAGCTTGCTAATATATCACATCTTTTTCATCAATGGATTGAATTGAATGCAAAGAATCTAAGGGTCTTAAATGGGTTGTAACGGGGCTTAGGTAAGGTGTGGTGAGAAGGGATTTTTAGGTACTTTTATCAAAGGAATTATACCAACTTCTCCACACAAAGCACAACTCAATAACGTCAAATGTTTTCTTCAATCAATTCACTTCCAAACAATTGAAATTGCACAACTTTTCTCTCTTTTTGGACACCTATTTTTTCTCTTCTTTTTTTTTAACAATATAAGGCACTTGTAACTTGAATCATTTTATTCCCAGCATCTTTCAATCCTTTTAAAGATAATTTGAAGCTTCATGTGAACAAGCTAGTACAATCATTCAATTCAAGGTTTAAAAGAGGGAAATCGACAAAAGAATGGGTTGACATTGCTTATACCATGGTTAACTTCCAACAAAAAGGCCAAGGTTCAAAATTGGCTTTCTAAGGTAAAAATCAAGGTAGGCTTTTTAAGAAAGCTAAATGGCTCCACCTAATTGCCCTTATTAATTCAATGCATCCATTTCAACAATGTAGTCTCCTGAAATGCATAACAAAGCAAGTTCTAGAAAAATCAACTATGTATGACAATCACTCAATTAAGAAAATGGAGCAAAATATAATATGAATGCTCATTGGCTCAAAAGCGCACAAAGAGGGTCATGTGCATTAGATCCCACACATTTTTCATTCAATCAATCATCAAGAGCAATTAATCACTGTGTAGTAAATAAGAATTCAACCATTCATGCTAAACCCTTATTATGCCTCAATTTATCTCAATAATTTACAATATTCCAGATCATTTAAGACAAGCATCGACAGAATCTAGAATTTAGAAGAGAATGCTCACAAACAAGAACTAAAGTATCACTTGGATTCTTGAAAAATGATGCAAAAATTGATTAAAATGGAGCTAAAAGTGAGGTTCAAAGTAAAATCAAATTCATATGTCAAAGACTCTCCCCCACATTTAATCCATACATTGTCCTTAATGTATCAAAAATAGATACTCAAAAACTATAAAAGAACAAAAGTAAGTAGAAAACTCCCTTAAAAATGTTGCGCATCATCCAAGATATCAGTCATGTGCTTGGGGGTGAAGGTGGTGTGAATCCCATGTAAGAAAGCTGTCATGTTTCTGTCCAATCTGGCAACTTGGTCTTCGAGTCCAAAACAATAATTTCCCTCTTTTTTTTTTCAGCGCTGCGGCGCCCAAAACTCGTGTCTACAGCTCCGGTTCTCAGGCCTGACTCCAATATAACCTGAAAACAAGAAAATAACTAATTTAAAACATAAATACTTAACTAAAAGACAAATCTAGTGAAAATAAAAACACAAAACAATTTCAAGTTCAAGAAAAATAAAAAACAAAATGTTAGTTCTAATTTATAGTCTTTAGCTTGACTTTCCAATTTATGGCTCTTGGAAAATAGTTGTGGACGATTGAGGGTCAAACATCCTTATGATGTAGTGCTTCAATCTGTGCCTGTTGACCATGAATGTTTCCTTGTTTTTCTTATGTCATATTTCAACGGCACCAAAAGGTGATACACTTATCACGGTGTATGGTCCAGTCCACCGAGATTTTAGCTTTCCTAGAAATATGTGCCTTCTTAGGACTTCTAGCAACCGTTCTTCCATTTTACCTGTCAATGAAGAAGATATTATAACAAGGAAAATATTTTTCTCTAAATAAGCATATTTCAAATAAGCAAGTAAAGTTTTCAATTCAGTTATTATTATTTGTTCTTCTGGCACTTCTTTTCCCATTTCAGACTCAAAGTTCCTTGCTTCTTCTTGGTTGATGAGTTCTTTAGTGGTAGCAGTTCCTGATTCCATGATCCATCTCTTTAAAGTATCTTCATTTAATGTTTTCTCCTGAAACTCCTCAATGAGGTTATCAACAATATCCACTTGAAAACAAGAAGAAGTAGATAAGCCAGAAGAGTATTTCATAATTTTATACATATCAAAAACTGCTTGCTCATCATTGACTCTTAAAGTCAATTTCTCTTGTTTTACATCAATTAGGGCTCTCTCTATAGCAAGGAATGGACATCCAAGAATAAGAGGTTCCTCACGATCCTCTTCCATGTCGAGAACATAAAAATTAGTAAGAAAGACCAACCCATTAACTTGTACTAAGACATCCTCCAAGACTCTTTCAAGATATACATTAGATCTATCAGCAAGTTGAATAATCACACCTGTTTCTTTTAATAGACCACTATTCAATGATGAATAAATAGAGAGAGGCATGACATTTATTGAAGCCCCTAGATCTAGCATTGCTTTCTCAATCCTAACATCACCTAGTTTGCAAGGGATAGTAAACATACCTGGGTCCTTGCATTTTGGAGGTAATTTTTTCTGAAGGACTGCTGAAACATTTTCCCCCATACTTATCTTTTCATTACCTTTCAACTTCCTCTTGTTGGTGCACAACTCCTTGAGAAATTTAGCATATCGAGACACTTGTTTAATTGCATCAAGTAAGGGAATATTTACCTCAACCTTGCGAAGAGTTTCAAGAATTTCCTTCTCTTCCTCTTCTTTCTTGGATTTAGTCAATCTAGTAGGAAAGGGAGGATTTGTCACCAATGCCTTTGGTTGTTCACTATGGAGTCCTCTAGGCTGGTTAGTTTAAGGTTGAGGAGCAACTACTTGTTTTTCAATTTCTTCTCCACATGCTGCCTTACTAGGTTCCTTCAACTTCTTCCCACTTCTCAAGGTAACTGCACTAGCATTTTGTTTTGGGTTAACAATAGTTTGGGAGGGTAATTTACCTTGAGATTCCAATCTGTTCATAGAAGATGCCATTTGACTCATTTGATTCTCTAGTTGCTGAATGCTTGTTCTTGTCTCTTGTTGAAATTGTTGCGTGTTAGCTGCAAGTGATTTAACAATTTCTTCTAGAGACATACCTGAACTTGTGGAGGTTTGTTGCGGTGGTGGAGCAGGTGGTCTATACTGAAAGTGTTGGAATTGTGGTCCTGCTCCATAGCTGAAATTGGGATGATCCCTCCATCATGGGTTGTAGGTATTTGAATAGGGATCATATTTCCTTTGTGGTGGGCCTGCAAATCCTCCAGCTGCATTGGCATACTCATAGAAATCATCTCGAAGTGTAGGGCACATATCAGTTGGATGACCGATAGTAGCACAAATCCCCGGCAACAGCGCCAAAAATTTGATGGGTGTCGAATCCAACAAATAATAAAATTCTCACTCTCAAAAAATACAAATCGTAACAGTGATGAGCAAGGTCGTATCCAAAGAGATTAGGTAGATTTATTTTAATGAAAATTAAAGCAAAGAAAAAAGGAGGGTTTGAAATTTCGAAGTGAAATAAAAGAGAAAGTAATTATAATCAACTAAAAACTAAGGAGAAATCAATATCAGGCAAATATCCAACCAAAGGTATAATTTCAGTCAGAGAATTGATCATAGATACAAGGATAAAATATTCTATTCTTCACTAAATTGGTTATGGTTATTAACAAGCTCTAACAACCTATCTCTCCTTACGTTCTCGATAACCAAAACAAGCTCTTTGATTACTTACCTTGTTAATAAACAACCCTAAACAAGCTCTTAGGATTTAATCTATCGACAACATTAATAATTAGAGAGACTACCAATTCTAGCCAACAAATACACAAGCTCAATTCATTTAGACTAGGTTATATATCTTCATTACATAAATCAAAAATCTCTCTATAATCAACTATGTTATTTTACCACTAATATTAGAACATTTAAACAATTACGGATTTAAAGTTCTAAATGGCAATTTATTATTCTTATAACTGAACAACGGGTCCTTTGCATAATCAATCAAGATAATAATTTTTAATAAATACAGAAGATATATAAATAGTGAAGAAATAAAATAACAATGAAAATTATTTAGATCTCATAATTCTTGAAGAACCAAGACTTCAATTATCCTTTAGCTGGAAGAAAAGTATTTAGCTATTCATAATTAAAAGAACGCCTAAAGAAAAGAAAAGAGGAATTTTTCTTGTGAATAATCTGTGTCTTTTCAACAGCCGCCCTTCTATCTGCGAGATCCCCTTTTCGTTCGGCTAGGGTTACTATTTATAAAAATTCTGAATCCGTCAGCCAGCGCTGCAACGCCAACTTCCCAGCGCTGCAGCGCCAGGCACAAATCGAACCCTAACCAGCACTTCAGCGCCCCACGAACCAGCGCTGCAGCTTTGAGTTTCTGTCCTCTTTTCACATATTTCGCAAATTTCAGAGCTGCAGCGTTGACTTCCTAGTGCTGCAGCTTTGAGTTTCTATCCTCTCTTCACAATTATTGCCCTTACAGTGCTATTCCAGTGCTGCAGCGTTGACTTCCTAGCACTACAGCTTTGAGCTTCGAGTTTTCCTCTCCAAATCTCTTGATTTTGAATTCAATTTGATTTAACTCCTCAATTTACTCCACAAAATACGAAACATAATCAAAATCCAAGATTTAAGCATTTATAACCATTAAAACATGAGGAAATATAACAAACATATAGATATTATGAATTCTTATCATTCACATTACTTTAAATATTGATTGTTATTGCTTGAGATGCTAAAGTGTTATTCATGATTTTAAATTTTTTGATAGATGAATGTATCTCATATAGAGACAAATATCCTGAGAAATAAATTCAAAAATATAATATGATGATAATTATCTGAGTGATTGATTATATGCTGGGAACCTTATAACGTGGTAATTATGAAATAGAATTGATAATCTCAAGGTGATTAAATATAGGAGAAGTAGAGATTGATAAAGGATGGGGATTATGATGTGAGTAGTGATAATAAAATGTTATTATCAAATTATATAAGATATAGATGATTGAATATTGGAAGACTATTTATACAAATTGAATACTTCTGGTAAATTTAATTCGCTGAGCTTGTGAAGCTCACTCCTCATTATTAAATAATTTTAGGTAGCAAGCAAAACAGGTAGATTGGCGAGCTGATATTCAGACTGAGTCATTATTTGTAAGCCATGTGGTCCACATCCTCAAACTAGTGAGAAAAAAATATTTGTAAATATTCATGCATAATATGTTATATATAATGTGTCAGTTGAAATCTTAAAAATGTAACTCCCATGTTGAGGGTTGAGGATTTATGTATATAGATAATTCAGTTGATGTTTTTATATTGTTGCATATATGTGTCGTGTTGGGATTTTCAAAATGTGACGACACTGTCTCGGAGGTGGCCAGCCTGGGATGGGTCATTACAATTTTAGAATCAGAGCATTAGGTTTTATGATTATGTAGACTGCATAAAAATTTAAAGAAGTGGAAGATTTAAATAAATTATGTTTTACTGTAGAGTTTGAGGATGATACGTGGACGTGCTAAAGCTAGAGATAAAATTCTAAATCAGAGGGGACATCGTAGACCCCCAATATTTAGAAGAGATGAAGCAGAGGGGAAAGTTGAGTCTATGGTGTCTGTAAGGAAACAGGTTGCTAGTGCAACTGGTACTAGTAGAGGTGGGAGAGAATATTAGATTAGGAGGGATGAGTTGAGAGAATTTCTTGATCGTGCGATAGAGAGAATGAATGCATTACAGAAGAAAGGGCTAATAATTTGCATAAGAGATTAGAGGAAAAGGGTATAATAGAACCTGATATGGTGAAACAAGAGGTTTATGAGGGAGAAGGTGTGTTTGAACGTGAGATGCAAGAGGATTGTTTTGTGAGATTTCTTAAGTTCAAACCCCATTCTTTTAGAGGATTTGTAAATCTTGTGGAAGCTGAGCAGTGGATTAGAGATGTTGAGAAATATTTTGAGGTCTTACTAGTGACAGATAGACAGAAGGTTGCTTTCACTTCATTTATACTAGAAGGTGAGGCTTCTCAATGGTGGGAGGATATTCTGCTTAGACGGAGTACACAGCTAGATCAAACCTTAACTTAGCATAAGATAAGGATGAGTTCTTTGCGAAATATTTTCTAGATACATTTCGAACACAGCATAAGAGAGACTTTATTCATTTAAGGCTGAACATGATGGTAGATTTATAGGTCTGTCGAGGTTTTTACTTGAGTTAGTAAATACGGAGGAGAATATTTGTAAATGATTTTTAGACGGGTTACACTATGAAATTCGATCTAAACTCTCTTACATAGGTATTGAGAATTATGTTATATTGGTGAATAAAGCATTACAGATTGAGAAGGATTTGATATAGTTTAGAGGCATGAGAGATTGACTGAAGAGGTCTAGATTTGAGAGGCCTAAAGGGGGTAGTAGTATGAACATGCAAAGTGGAGACCACCATTGAGGGATCGTTCCTTGTCATAGGGAACTGTAGTATAGAGTCAGAGGCAAGTAGGATCTGTTGGTTTTGTAGCTCAGAGTAATATCGATAGGACCCTTAGATTTGGGAGACAGGTTGTGGTAACTGGGAGTTATGGTAGAGGAGTAAGAATGCCACCAAGGGGAAGTGGTAATCTAATTTATAATAGAAAGCTAAGGGTTTGCTTTAGATGTAATCAGATGGGGCATCTATCTAGAAATTGTGCCACTCTGATGTGCTTTCTATGTGGTGAGAGAGGATATTTTGGTGTAGATTGTCTAGTGGGAAAATCTGTTGAGATAGATGCTGGAGGTGTTGGGAGAAGACAGGTGGAGAGAGGTGGCAGATCAGGGAGTATGTGGGGCAGAAGTAGAGGATCAGTAGCTGAGAGAGGACGCGGTAGCCAGTTATAGTCCAGAGATAGCAGAGTCTATGTGTTGACTCAATAGGATGCATAGGGCACTCCTGATGTTGTTATGGGTATGGTATCTGATTACACCCAAAGTATAACACGGTTATTGTAGTACAGCTTTGGGGTGTCGATTCCACAGGGAAACAAACTAATTAAAAAAGAAGGTGTAAACCTCAACACAAACGATAAAAGATTGATTGAAAGAATCTGATTTGTTGATTGTTTGAAAATTGTGTAAATAATTGATGGATATAAATAAGAAACAACAAGGTTTCGATAATCCTCCCTAGGTTCGTTGCCCTAATCCTAACTTGATTCAGTTGCTTTTATCTCGATTGCAAGGTTCATATCCCAAACAGACAATCGGAAAATATTCAATTAAAGCGCATGCATAAGTCCTAATGTAATTGTTATGAAATCTTCTTTACTTTTAAGCACACCTGACCTAACTTATAAATTATCAAGAGACGGCAATCAATCTAACTGACAATACCATAGCAATGGACAAATCTATAAAAGAGATCTATTGGACTCAATCACACCCAAACAGATACACATAAGAAGAGCATAACTAGACTTATATGGAAAAGAAGCATGCAGGAGTAATAATAAATCTTCTAATTAAATTAAAGAATAAAACATAACAACATTTAATGAAAATAATACCAAACTACAACTGAATCAAATAAAGGAAAATAAGAACAACTACACCTAGGGATTCATCCCTTCGTCTTGCTTGGAGACTAGCTGGCCATGGAGCTCATGCTTCCTTGAGTTGCCTCCGGCCTTTCAACGATCATCTCCTCCTTGGTAGCGAAAGCTTCAGCGATTCCTTAGCTTGCCCTCCAAATTTATACTTCGGGTTCCTCCTAAAGGCCCTCTGGATTGCTCCTAAAGGCCCTCTGGATTCATCCCCGATTGATTGATTTCAGATGAGCTCCGATTGATCCTCAAAGCTAAAGTGGAGTGGATCTTATATAGGCAAATACCAAGAGTGCAATGTGTTTCCCATCTGATGTGGGATTTGGGATATAGAAATGTGTTTTCCAACCAATGTGGGATGTGGGATGTGGGATGTGGGATTTAAGCCCAAAATCACGCTGAAATCCCGCACAGCCCGTACAACCTGACCTTTGTCTACTAAAACTGCCATAACTTTCTCTAGAAAAATCCTTTTGACAAACTGTAAAATTCTCCAGAAAATAAACTTCCAGATATTTCTAAGCATATATGGTTCATCTCGTGGTTCTTCTTGTATCAATACAGTTTAATTTTCAAAGATGATTGATCTGTACGGGTAATTCTCGCAATTTAATTAAACATCTTTCCAATGCGGGCAGCAGTTGTTGCTCTTTTAAGCCCTCCATCTTGTCCTTCCGGAAGTATTCCTTCACTCCAATATGCCTCGAGTTTTTGTGCTTCAAGCAATGATAACTTTTCCTCCTCTTTTGAGCTTAAAGTACCTGAAAATGCACCGAAGTAGATCAATGATCCCATAATGATACTTTAGAGTTGTTAACGTATAAAAATGAAATTAAAACCTAGATCAACCCTAAAATGCTAACAATTAAGTACTGCTAAGATGCATTTTATGACTCTCATCAGTATCTATCCTTGATAGACCTGGTAGATTATTGATTGACCGTGGTACAACCTATTCTTTTGCATCCAGTGTTTATATGAAATCTATTGATGCTAGTATTAGTCCTTTGATGCATGCTATTGTTGTTGAGGTTCCTACTGGGGATAGGGTTATTATCAAGAAAATTTATTAAGGTTGTGTGATTAATCTGGTTAATAGAGAATTTGAAGTTGATTTATTTCCTTTAGATATGACAGATTTTGGTTTAATTCTGGGGATGAATTTGTTATCTACATATCATGCTTGGGTACATTGTTTTAGGAAGAATGTGGAGTTCAAGATACCAAGACAATATGAGTTTAATTTTCAAGGAGAACGTAAGATACTTGCCAACTGTCTTATTTCTACCCTGATTGTTAGTAAATGGTTGAAGAAGGGTTATAAGGTGTATGTGGTGGATTCTAGCAAGGAGATTGGTAAATTAGAAGAAATCTTGGTAGTGAAAGATTTTTCTGACGTATTCCCTGAGGAGTTTTCTGGTTTGCCTCCCAATAGGGAGATTGAGTTTTCTATTGAGGTGATTCTGGGATCAACACCCATATCTATAGCACCTTATAGAATGGCATCAGCTGAGTTAAGGGAGTTGAAAGTTTAGCTTCAGGAGTTGCTAGATAAACAGTTTATTCGACCTAGTATTTCACCTTGGGGAGCTTATGTGTTGTTTGTGAAGAAGAATGATGGAACGATGAGGTTATGTATTTATTATAGACAGTTGAATAAGATTACCATCAAGAATAGATATCCTTTGCCCAGGATAGATGATCTATTCGAGTAGTTACAGGGAGCTAGGGTGTTTTCTAAGATAGACATGAGATCAGGTTATCATCAATTGAGGATAAAGGAGGGGGACGTGCCTAAGACTGCTTTTAGGACACGTTATGGCCATCATGAGTTCCTTGTGATGCCATTTGGGTTGATTAATGCTCCTGCAGCATTAATGGATCTAATGAATAAGGTGTTTAAACCATTCCTAGATAGATTTTTTTATTATGTTTATTGATGATATTTTGGTATATTCCAAGAATGAAGAGGAGTATATGCAACATTTAGAGATAGTATTGGAAATTTTGAGGAGAGAGAAATTATATGCAAAGTTCTCTAAGTGTGAGTTTTGGTTGAGTGAAATATCTTTCTTGGGGCATGTTGTGTCAAGAAAGGGGATGTCAGTTGACCCACAGAAAGTAGAGACTGTTAAATTGGGAAAGACCCACTAGTGTGATGGAAATTAGAATCTTTTTAGGGTTGGCTTGTTATTATAGGAGGTTTATCCAAAAAATTTCTATGATTCCTGGACCATTGACTAGATTGACCAGGAAGGAAGTGAAGTTTAGTTGGTCAGAAGAATGTGAGAGGAGTTTCCAACTGTTGAAAGAAAAATTGACTACTGCTCCGGTATTAGTGCTTCTTTCTAGTGATGAAGGATTTGTGGTATATAGCGATGCATCATATCAGGGGTTGGGATGTGTGTTGATGCAACATGGGAGAGTTATAGCTTATACTTCTAGGCAATTGAAGAACAATGAGAGGAATTAACCGACTCATGATTTAGAATTGGTTGCCATAGTTTTTGCTTTGAAGATTTGGAGACACCATCTTTATGGAGCCACTTGTAAATTTTTTACTGATCATAAAAGTTTGATGCATTTACTTAACCAATAAGAGTTGAATTTGAGGCAGAGAAGGTGGATGAAGTTGATTAGTGATTATGACTATAAAATTCATTATCATCTAGGAAAAGCTAATGTAGTAGCTGATTTATTGAGTAGAAAGGCTACAGGGAGATTAACTGCTATTGAGAGTCATAATACTAGCTTGATGATAGAATTAAGAAAAATGAGGATTCGGTTGAGTGTCAGTGATAGAGGAGTATTGATGGAAAATATAGTGGTACAATCTTTTATTATTGATAATTTATTACAGATGCAAGGTAGAGATGAAAGGATAGAGAAGATTAGACAAGAAGTATTGAGTGGGAAGTTGACTGAGTTTAGAATTAGAGAAAATAGTATGGTGGTATTGGGATATAGAGTTTGTGTTCCTAATGATGTGGAGATGAGAAAAGAAATACTAAGGGAAGCTCATGATTCTATATACTCTATGCACCCAGGTAATAATAAGATGTACAAGGGGTTGAGATAGAATTATTGGTGGTCAGGAATGAAGAAGGATGTAGCAGAGTATATTTCTAAATGTTTGACTTGCCAACAAGTGAAGTCTGAGAATAGACATCCAGCAGGTTTATTACAACTACATGGGTCCTGAAAAAGTTGGCTGAATTGTATGTAGTGGAGATTGTGAGATTACATGGATTACCTTTAAGTATTGTATCAGATAGAGATTCTAGATTTACCTCTAGATTTTGGAGAGGTTTTCAAGAAGCTATGGGGATGCAATTTCAGTTTAGTAAAGCTTTTCATTCACAAACTGATGGGCAAACAGAGAGAATCATCAGAATACTAGAAGATATACTGAGGGTAAGTGTATTGAGTTTCTCAGTGAGCTGGTATGCTTATTTACCTTTGATCGAGTTTTCATACAATAATTAGTATCAAACTAGTATTGTGATGGCACCATTTAAGGCTTTATATGGTAGAAGGTGTAGAAATCCAGTATTTTGGGAAGAAGTTGGAGAAAGAAAGATATTTGGTATAGAAATGATAGATTTGATTACTGAGAGGATCAAACTGGTTAAAGAGAACCTTAGAGAAGCACAGAACTAATAGAAGGGATATGCTGATAGTAGAAGATGACCTCTTAAGTTTCAGGTTGGTAACTGTGTATTTTTTAAGATATCTTCATGAAATAGTGTATTGAGGTTTAAAAAGAAGGGAAAGTTGAGCCCGAGATTTGTGGGGCCATACGAGGTGGTTGAAATAGTTGGACTAGGAGTATATAGGTTGGATTTGCCTCCAGAGTTAAAGCAATTACACAATGTGTTTCATGTTTCACTTTTGAGGAAGTGTTTACATGATGAATCCCAAAGTGTTATGGATCAGGTTGTAAAACTTCAGGAAGATTTGACTTTTATTCAAGTACCAGTTAGAATTCTAGATAGAAATGAACAAATCTTGCGTAATAAAGTCATTCCTTTGATTCAAGTATTAGGGCAGAACAGAGATGTTAAAGAAATTACTTTGGAGCATGAGGCAAGAATGAGGAAAGAATACCCTCAACTTTTTCATGAGTTAGGTAACAGAATTTCAATGACAAAATTTTTATA
The DNA here is from genome assembly GCA_023935145.1 of Bretschneidera sinensis. Taxonomy (NCBI): domain Eukaryota; kingdom Viridiplantae; phylum Streptophyta; class Magnoliopsida; order Brassicales; family Akaniaceae; genus Bretschneidera; species Bretschneidera sinensis. The sequence goes on along the minus strand of CM043703.1, from coordinate 65,055,876 downwards.
AAGTGGGTAGAATTGTAATACCCGTGCTCTTAAAGTAAGGGTAAATAAATAATTTTATAGATATGATATGAAATTAAAATAATATATATATGAAAGATTTATTTTTAAATAAAATAATTCTTTTAAAAAAAACACGTGTTCAGGTAAGAATTGGGGAGATAAAAAGAAAAAGAAAATAAAGAAAAATAAAGAGAAAAAAAACACTACAGGTGTTGGCTGTCTAACATGCATTTTGCATGTTAGACAACACACAAAATCGTGGCAACAAAAAAAGGGGGGGGGGAGGTGCTAACTATATATATATATATATATATATATATATATATAATTAGTTTGGTTTTCTTCAACTTCAATTCAAATTACTCTTTTTCTTTAAATACTTGGGAAACCAAAGACAGGTTGAAATATTGAAATTTTGAAGAGGTTTACAGGAGAATTTTAAAGAGATTCGAGGGAAGCTATAGGAAAAATAACAGGTAATAATGTGAATGTTTATTTTGAAATTTAGTATACATGAAATTTCTCGAAAATTCAATGTGGGAATTTTTAAAGGGTATGAATTCTAGAAGAATAAATTAGAAATTTTAATATAAATATTATGCTAGGTGTTGACGATCAATAATTAGGGGAAATTGTTGGGAAGAGCAGAAATGGAAGGAGGTAATCCACGGGTAGCTTTAAGTGCTACATGGTGAGTTAGATTTACTTTTAGTATTTAAGATAAATATGAAATATACAGTGATTTGATAATGGATGAAAGTCGGTTGATAGGTATGATAGGAATAATTGATATGTTAGAGATTTATTATATGAGAATTAATATTATTGAAAAATAATTGATAATTTGATATGAACTATGATGATATAATTTGATGAATATGATAAAATAATAAAGAGTTGGATAGCTAAATTGAATGTCTGAATGTATGCTTGTTTTTATATTATTGTTCATATGCGTATTCATATCATTATTCATATGCATATGCATGAAATAAAAGAACCGGGAAGACAGCTGGTCTAAATGAAAATAAAAGAACAGGAAAGGTAGCCGATCTAAATGAAAATAAAAGAATCGGGAAGGCAGCCGGTCTAAATGAAAATAAAAGAATCGAGAAGGCAGTCATTCTAAGCAAAGACATGTCAACATGTGGGAAGATGTTCCCAAATAATAATAATATTTAAATTCACACATCGCATTACTTTAAATATTGATTGTTATTGCTTGAGATGATAAAGTGCTATTCATGATTGTAAACCTCACAGAGAGAAAAATATGATGAGAAAGAATTATGGAAATATAATATGATGAGAATTATTTGGGTGATTGATTATATGCTGGGAATCTCATAATGAGGTAATTATGAAATAGAATTGATAGTCTCATGGTGATTAAATATAAGAGAAGAAGAGATTGATAAAGGATGGGGATTATGATCTGAGTAGTGATAATAAAATTTTATTATCAAATTATATGAGATATAGATGATTGAATATTGGAAGACTATTTATACAAATTGAATACTTCTAGTAAATTTAATTCATTGAGTTTGTGAAGCTCACTCCTCATTGTTAAATAATTTCAAGTAGCAGGCATGACAGGTAGATTGGCAAGCTAATATTCAGACTGAGTCATTATCTGTAAGCCACGTGGTCCATATCTTCAGACTAATGAGAGAAAAAAATATTTGTAAATATTCATGCATAATATGTTGTATATAATGTGTTAGTTGAAATCTTAATAATGTAACTCCTATGTTGAGGGTTAAGGATTTATGTATGTAGATAATTCAACTGATGTTTTCATATTGTTGCATATATGTGTCGTGCTGGGATTTTCAAAACGTGATGACACTGTCTCAGGGGTGGCCAACCTGGGATGGGTCGTTACACTATCTTACATGAGGCATATGAATTATGTTAGTTTGGCGAATATAGCACTTCAGATTAAGAAAGATGTGATGGAGGTTAAGGGAGAGAGAGGGATTAGCTGAAGAGGTCTAGATTTGAGGGACCTAGATGTGGTAGTCGTGTGAGTGTGAAGGGTGGGAAACCACCCCATAAGGGGCATTCCTTATTACAGGAAACTGTAATACAGAGCCAGAGGTAAGTAGGATCTGTTGCTTCCGTAGCTCAGAGTAATATTGGTGAGATCCCTAGATTTGGGAGATAGTCTGTGGGAACTGGATGTTATGGTAGATGTGGGAGTGTACTACCTAGGGGATGTGGTAATGTGATAGAAATATTAGAATTTTTTATAGATGTAATTAGATAAGATATTTATCCTAGAATTGTCCTAATTTGAGGTGCTTTTTATGTAGAAAAGGTGGACATATCAATGTTAGTTGATCCTAGTGCAACTCATTCTTATACATCTAGTGTGTTTATGAAGTCTATTGATGTGTATATTAGTCCTTTGATGCATAATCTTATTTTTGAAATTCGAACTGAAGACTAAATTATGATTAAAACTATTTATTGGGGCTATGTAATCCGTATGGAAGATAGAGAGTTTGAAATTGATTTGTTTTATTTGAATATGGTTTATTTTGATTTTTTTTAAGATGAATTGGTTATCGGCATATCATGTCTGGGTTGTTTGTTTTAAGGAAAATACACTATTCAGGATACCTGGACAGGAGAAGTTTAACTTTCAGGGAAAAATGTAAGATACTTGCAAATTGTCTTATTTCTGCCCTGACTGCTAGTAGATGGTTGAAAAAGGGTTGTGAGGAGTATTTGGCATACATAATGGATTCTAAAAAGAAAAACAGGAAGTTAAAAGAAATCCTAGTATTGAAAGATTTTCCTGATGTGATTCGCGAATAATTGTCTAGATTGCATCCCAATAAGGAGATTTAGTTTTCTATAGATATGATTTTGGGTTCAACACACATATCTATAACACCTTATAGGTTGACACCAGCTGAGTTGAGAGAGTTGAAAATAATATTTTAAGAATTTTTAGATTAATAATTTATTCGATCAAATGTGTCACCATAGGGAGTCATTGTATTGTTTGTAAAGAAGAAAGATAAGACAATGAGATTGTGTATAGACTATAGACAGCTGAATAAGATCACTATTAAGAACAAATATCCTTTGTCTAGGATAGATGATTTGTTTGAACTTTTGTAGAGAGCAAGGGTGTTTTCAAAGATAAACCTAAGATCAGGTTATCACCAGTTAAGGATAAAGGAGGAAGACATGCCTAAGACTGCTTTTAGGACACATTATGGTCATAAGTTTCTTGTGATGCCATTTGGGTTGACTAATGCTCCAGCAACATTCATGGATTTGATGAATAAAATGTTTAAATCATTTCTTGATAATTTTTTGGTTGTGTTCATTGATTCTTGGTGTATTCTAAGACTAAGGAAGAGCATGTAAAACATTTAGAAACTGTGTTAGAAATTTCAAGGAGAGAGAGATTATATGCAAAATTTTCTAAATGTGAGCTTTGGTTGAATAAAGTAATTTTCTTGGGGCATGCAATATCTGGAGATGGTATAACAGATGATCCACAAAAGGTAGAGGCAATGTTGAGTTAGGAGAGACCAATTAATGTGACTGAGATTAGAATCTTCATGGGGTTAGCTGGTTATTATAGAAGATTCATTCAGAATTTTTCTATAATTGTAGTACTATTGACTAGATTAACCAAGAAGGAGATTTGTATGGTTTGGGGAGTCTGAAAAAAGTTTCCAACTACTAGAAGAGAAATTAACTACAACTCCAGTACTGGTGCTTCCTTTTGGTGATGAAGGTAATGGAATATGTTTCTAGTCAATTAAGGGATAATGAGAGAAAGTACCCTACCCATGACTTAGAGTTAGTTGCCATAGTGTTTGCTTTGAAGGTTTGGAGTCATCATCTGGATGAAGCCACTTGTGAGATATTTACTGATCACAAGAATTTGACACACTTACCTACCTAGAGAGAGTTAAAGTTGACACCGAGGCGGTGGATGGAGTTGATTAGTGTCTATGATTGTATAATTCACTAGCATCTAGGAAAGGTATGCCCAAGCAACCAAGGCCTTCCTCATTCCAGCATTCTTCCCATTCCAAAGGAATGTTCTACACATCCTGATAATCTTTTCCAATATGTTACCAGGGATTGGAATATTGCAAGCCAGAAGCACTCCACACCTTGGAGCACTGCTTTGATCAGCTCAGTTTTACCAGCATAGGAAAGGGAGGAGCCAGCCCAAACATTAATATACCCAACTATTTTCTCAATGAGGGGGGAGTAATAAGTGGCATTCAATCTAACAGAGGCAAGGGGAACCCCCAAATATTTAAAAAGGAGACTATCATCCACCATACCAGTGCACCTTCTAATTTCCATTAGCTCCTCAGGCTTGACCCCAGCATGGAACAAGTTTGATTTGGCCAGACTAACTTGCAGCCCTGAGCACTCACTGAAGGTGTTTACACAATTCATAAGCATTCCCACAGATTTAGCCTCCCCTCTAGCAAAAAGGATGAGATCAACTGCAAAGGCCAGATGTGTGATCTTGAGCTTGTCACACTTAGGATGGAATCTGAAGCCCTCCCTTTCAATTAAACTCCCCAGAAGTCTGGACAAGTACTTCATGACCATGATAAAAAGATAAGGAGATAGAGGATCCCCTTGTCTAATTCCTCTTTTGCCTGCAAAAAACCCATGTAAACTGCCATTGATGGAGAGGGAGTATGCTGTTGTTGACAGACACTCCATGATCCAGTGCCTAAATTTTACAGGAAATCCCAGGCCCTCAATTAGGCTGTTCAAAAAAACCCAATCAACAGTGTCATATGCTTTTCTAAGGTCAATTTTGATCATACACCTTGGAGAGATTCTCTTCCTGCAATACTTCCTAAGCAATTCTTGGACCATATAGATGTTTTCAGCCATACAACTGGCCTTAATAAAGGCAGTCTGAGCTGGATTGACAATATGGTTCAGGCATGGAGCAAGTCTTGAGGCTAGGATCTTAGAGATGGTCTTGTAGATAACATTACAACAGGCTATAGGTCTGAAGTCTTCTACTTTGGAAGCTTGTTTGCATTTAGGGATCAGGGCTAAGGTAGAGTGGTTAAACTGCTTAAGTAGCCTCCCATTCTGAAAGAATTCTTAGACAGCCCCAATGATGTCTTCTTTAACAACCTCCCAAGCCTTCTTGAAAAACTTGGAAGAGTAACCATCAGGACCAGGGGACTTCTCCTCCCCTATACTCCATAAAGCTTCCTTTATCTCTTCCTCAGTGATAGCCTTAATCAATGTCTCAACTTTATTTTCTTAGATTATAGGGCCTTTTTTAAGAACCTCCATGTCTATAGGATTACTTCTGGAAGAAGAGCCCAAAAGGTCCTTGTAGAACTTAATGAATTCCTGAACCACTTCTTCTTCTGAGGTTGTCAGTGTGCCATTAGAAGACATTACTGCAGCAATATGGTTTTTACCATTTTTCCTTTTAACCAAGGCATGAAAAAATTTGGTCCCTCTATCACTGTTAAAAAGATATTTACATTTGGCTTGATGGGATAGGAAGCTCCTCTCAGCTTCAGCCAGCTGGAAAGCTTTCAGCTTCAAACCTGCCACCATGATTTGAAGGTCAGGATCACTAGGGTTGTCATGGAGCTCTTGTTGGAGACTAACCAGCTTAGTTGCAGCCTCAGAGGCTCTCTCAGATATGTGACTGAAATGTTTCTCATTGAGCTTTTTGAGATGGGGTTTGAGACCTTTCAAGTGAGAACATAAAATGAACTGTTTGGTATCTCCCACAGGAGCACCCCAATGGGTTCTAGTTAATTCCAGGAACTTATCATGATCAGTCCACATGTTAAAGAACTTGAAAGATCTCCTACCCCCATAAGCTTCATCCATCAATCTTACCAGGCAAGGGGAATGGTCAGAAAGGCACCCAGCTGGAAAGAATTCAGCCTGAGCCCTGTACCCCTTTTGGTACCATACATTGTTAACCATAACTTTGTCCAACTTACACCAAACTTTGTTGTTTGTCCAAGTATACAAGCATCCAGTTGAGCTGACATCAGTAAGACCTGTCGCCCCACAACAATAAGAAGGGTCTTTGATCTCATAATTAGATACAGGTAGCCCATTTGCTTTCTTATCAGTAGCAAACACATTATTGAAATCACCCATTACAAGCCAAGGAGCAGATAATTCATGACTAAAAGTACAAAGATGATCCCATAGGGGTCTTCTAGCAACTATGGTATTCAAACCATAAATAAAACTAATAACAAAATTACATGAGGAGATTAAACATGAAACATTACAATGAATAACTTGAGAGCTAACTTCTATGGAAGATAAACTGACCTTTGAGGGGTCCCGTAGAACCAAAATTCTGCCTGAGGGATGAGCAGAGAAGTTGTTGATCTGGCTCCATATTTTGAATTTATTTCCCATGATTCTGTGCAGCTTCTCTTCATTCAATTTGCATTCCAAAATCCCCATTACATCTACCTTTTTGCTTTTCATGAAATGGACCACCCCATTGTGTTTCAGGGGCTTATGAAATCCCCTGATATTCCAACATGCTACAATTATTGTGAGGCAAAGGGGGTTGTCCCCCCTTCCTTGTTCGTTGTGGTTCTATCAAGTATGATCTTCCTTTCTTTTTCTTTACTGACTGAAATCCACTACCCTGCACACCAGGAGCCTTATCAAGGGAGCCTTGTGGGTCTTGAGAAAGCTTTTTATTTACTGACTGGGCTGTGGCAGGAATAGATCTTGGGAAAATGTTCACCCCAACTTCCTTTCTAGTTGGGTCAGAGGGGGGGGGGGGAGGACTCTGGTCCTCTTGCTTGAAGGCTTGAAGAGTTAGAAGGCTCCTAATCCTCAACCATCCTAGTATCTCTGAGGCCAGGCTTCTCTCTACCTGGATCCTTTTCCAAGGGATTTGAATCTCCATGCTCATGCCCTAGTCTTTCTATGACTGGAGGGCTCAAGCTTGGACTATCTACCACAATCACAGTGTTCTGGATGTTCACCCCTTTTTCATTCACCTTAGGATCTTTAGGCCTTTCCTGTCTCACTGACTCTTTCCCTCTTCCATTAGGCTTTCTCCCCTTATCTTTGGTCACTCTATAAGTGCAAGAGTGGAGGTCATAGCCTAGGACCTTGCACTTGTGACAAAATTTAGGTAGGTTTTCATATACTATCTTTTGTTCAAAAGAGTCCCCATTTGGGAAGCTAACAAGCACTGAAAATATAATTTCCTTTGCTACATCAATCTCCACAAGTAGCCTAGCATATGATATTCTTTCTTTGGTGTTAGTGAACTGGTCAGCATATAAGGGTTTGCCAATCTTAGTGCCTAGTTTACTAAGGCAGATAGCTGTCCACAGTTCAAGAGGCAAACCCCTCAATTGAATCCATAAAGGAATGGTGCTGATTTCTTCATTAGCAAAGTGGAAGAATTTTGGCACAGATTTCAATAAAAGTGGTCTACCATATACTTGATAGGGCCCTTCATGCAATACATTCATACTGGCTTCAGCATTCTCAAATTTGAACACAATCCAACCACTATCATGGAATTGGGTTAGAACTTTTACCTTCCATGAGTCAGTGAGCATCTTCAATGCTGCTCTCCCTGGAAATCTTCCAGCAAAGTAACCAACCAAGCAGAAAGGGTGGTCTTCAAACACCTCCCCAATGTCTTCCTCAGAGATACAGACAGTATCCTCCTCACTTTCAATACTTGAGAGAGGGAGGCCCTTACTTTGTTTCCTATTGTCAGCAAACAAGCTAACCTAGGGAGCTTTGTTGCTCTCCTTCAGAGGAGCATTGCCATTTTTGTTGGTCTTAGATTTCTCTTGAGCTCCTGTTGAAGCTTCCTGCATCAGGGGAGCCCTATTGGGTGAGGGACCAGTGGGGGGGGGGGGTCTTCTTCAAGGTAGATTGAGAAATAGACCCTTGCCTTGCCTCTTCCTCTCCTAGCTTAGCTGCTACTGGTCCTCCGTGAACAGTAGCTTCACAACTAGGATCATCTTCTTCACTAGAGGAGCAGGAGTTTTCTTGGATTGAGGTATCTTCACTGTCCTCAGAGGAACTTAGAATCTCCTCCTCATTAGCCTGGGACTCTTCTTGCATTGCATGCTGTGTTTCTTTTCCTTTAGCTTAGATTTGGGTACTGTTCACCATTGAAGCTCTGCACAAACTTCCTTCACTGCCCGAGGCTGAGCCTTCCACTTCAGGCCTCCTAAACTTAAATACTTCCTCTCTAAGGGAGCAGGAAGAGCTTTCTGATTTTTTGATTGAAGCTCTAGCTCCATGCTTACTGGAGCTTACAGGAACTTCATCCCGCGACAAAGTTACTGTAGCATCTTTGGATTTGAAATGATTCTGGACATACTCTAGATCATTCTGCTCTTGGACTGAAAGGGGAAGCTTCTTGGAGGGTTTCTTCCTACCAATGCTAAGGCTGGCTGAGATAAGAGCTCAGAGAATAGAGGTGGAGGGGTAGAGAGAGGCGGGAAACTATGGGCAAGCACTGTTCACAGTTGAGAGCTTCTCTCTCTAGCTTGCCCGAGACGACTTTTTTAGACTGAATCTTTTTCTCTAAGCCACGTTGTTCACATCCTCAGACTAATGAGAAAAAATATTTGTAAATATTTATACATAATATGTTGTATATATTATTTCAGTTGAAATTTTATTAATGTAACTCTCATGTTGAGGGTTGAGGATTTATGTATAGATATATATACATTCAGTTGATGTATGTTTTTATATTGTTGCATATATATGTCGTGCTGGGATTTAAAGACATGACGATACCGTCTCGGGGGTGGCAAACCCGATATGGGTCATTACAAAGACTATGACGTGACTCACAATCCTAAAGGCATAGAGCAGGACTGTGATGTGACTCACATGCCTAAACGTCATAAGCTAGTGTGAAAATATTTGCAAGTGAAAAAAATCGCAACAAGTAATAAAGTTTTAAATAAAAAAATATCGAACCCACAAGGACTAATTATGCTATTGAGTATTGAAATTTACCAAATTATTTACTATTTGGAAATAAAACCGAAATTTTAAAGACTTTACCACCTAAAATAAACTAAAGTACTTGACGAAGATAAATTAAAATAAAAGAGAATAAAACTTAAGATTGTAGAGATTATAAAAATAATTTAGAGCTTTTGATTTCACCTAGCTAATCCCACACAATTTATTATTCCTTATTATAAAATTTCAATTTTTCAAGTTGATGAAAAATAAATCCCTTAATTATTCAATGTTTTCTCTCGAATAATATTAGAAATATCTCCACTTAATAATTCATCACATTTCTATGTAAATTAAATTATTTGAAGATTCATTAAGTTCTTTGGATTTTTCTAAAATCACACTAATTGCGGTAAAGTATTTCAATCTTTCGCTCAACTAATGATATTTAATCCTAAAAGCTTCTAATTACAAATTACCTCTCGGTTTCATTATGATTCAATAAATCAAACAATAATTGGCTAGAAAATTGTAAGCAATAAGATCAAGGATAAACACTCAACATAAAAAACTTTGAAATAAAATAACTTGGAATTTAAATTGTGTGTTCAAAGCTAGACTACATCAAAACCCTAGAAAAATAAAATTAGTTGATCACAAATCTGAAATCAACCATGTTCTTATTGGAATGCATCAAAAGAAAACTAAAGAGAAGAGAGTAAAACTCTTTTACTTGAAATAAGTTGATGAAGCATTTAAGATTGTTGAAGATCTCTCTTCATTGAGACTCGGCAGCCGCCCTCCTTCTCTTCTCTCTTTATTATTAATGTCTAGGAAAAATCTGAAGTCTCTCCAATAAGAGAGCACCCGGCTATATATATAGGCAAAATCCTAGAAAAGGAAAGGAAAATACCATAATACTACTCCTTCTAGGAAAACAAAAGACACTGAAATGGGAAATTCTTCTACTACTAGGAACATGAAATAGGAAAGTAACTAAAAGGAAATATTACATAAAATAGGAAAAAGCGCACCCTAGGAAAAGGAAAGACACTAAAATGGGAAATACTTCTACTACGAGGAAAACATGAAATATGAAAGTAACTAAAAGGAAATATAACACAAAATAGGAAAAAGTGCGACACAAGCAATTGATGTTGTGCGTGAATGCAATATGGCATGGTGCGGGCTAGATGTTGGATCAATGTGAAAGTTTTGTGCACAATGTCTTAGGCTTGTATGCATTCTAAAATTTGGTTCCTAAGTTGGTCCTAGTCCTGAACACAGTGGGTGCACATCTTGATTCGTACAGGCGTTAGGTGTTTTTAATCTTCTAGGCATATCAGTTTACTTTTTCAATAAACCTTCTCATTCCTTCAAACATAAGAAAAATAAAATAAAATAAATAAAAATCAAATCAAATCAAAAGAAATAAAGGAAAACTAACAATTTTAATACGTAAATGAGTAATAAAAATCATGTAAAAATTACACTTATCATAGGCCAAGACCCTTTAGCGCATATCTAAAGACATTGGGTTAAAACCCTTGGTAGAACTCACTCTAGATTTTCTGGAGATGAGATCTCGAGTACCTATGTAAAAGGGCTCTCTCTCTCTCTCTCTCTCAGTTCAGTATTTCTCTAATCTTTCCTTTCACTTTATCTTGGTACACTTACTGACTAGACCGTCGAAAGGTCCTTCATGGAGATCCAAATTCTAGGTGGCTTTTCTTGCAGAGGTTTGTGTATCAACCTGACGTGGACACATGAATGTGGCCCATACCAAACATCTGTCTCATCCAACCTAAATCCAATTTGACAACAATACTCTCAAACTTCTTTTTGGCATCAACAGTACCAATGGTGTGATTTTCATCAATAGTAATCAATTCATCAAATGACTTTAATTTGATTCATATAAAGAAAAGGCCAACAACAAAGTAGCATGCATAACGTGACTAGTGTCCTTTTTGCTCCACATTTGCTTACGTTTTTAATTGCTCAATTTGTTATGTTTCTAAATTAGATGAGGTTTAGTAAATGTTGCTGACTCTCTTGTCTTCTAGCTCGAAACTGCCTTCCTAACAGAAATACTAAGCCCACTTCAATGTGACTTGTGGGGACAATCACCAACAATTGAATTACAAATTTTTTCAAGAAAACAAAAAACAGAGTATGTGTGTTTGCTTTTTTTTTTTTTAAGTTCATAAAACATTAGCACCACTTGATTTTAAGTTTACACTATCAAATTAGACATGAGTGTTTGCTTTTTGTAATATGTTTTCCTTTGAATGTAAATTCATCCTTCACAATGAAATTTCTCAACTCCTCAAATATATAAAAAGATGTGATCTAGTTTGCTCAAGTTTGTGAGAGGTAGTAGCTTAGATTAGGTTCAAATATGTCTTGAAATTCCTATCACTTTATTCGCCTCCCTTCTCATAGCATTATTTTTTATTACATAAGAAAGAACATCATATACATCATAATTGAAAGGAAAAATTACATTAACACAGTTTGAACTAGAGGTGGCAAACAAGCGGTTCGAGATTCGGTTTGGGTTGGGTCATTTCGTGTAATACCCATAATCGTAATATAAAGGTAAAGAAGTAATTTAATAAATATGTCTTGAAATTAAAATAATATATTTACACGAAGGATTTAGTATTAAATAAAATAATTCTTTTGAAAAAAAATTATGGACGTGTCCAATATGAAAAAAAGGAAAAAAAATGTTGGAAATCACCTTGACAAGATGCCTAGGTGGTGATCTTCTAAACACCCAAGTCTACAATGACTTGTAAAGAAAAGATAAAGCAACCAAAGCAAGAAACAAAAGAAGACAAGCAATTTGTTATCGAGGTTTGGCAATAGCCTACGTCCCCGTGAGTTCCTCTGAACTCTCTGCACTAAATCAATGGTTCTTTACAATCACAGCAACCCTCTCCAAGAAACCTAAGCTCTTGAAGAAACAAAGAAGAGAAGAAATGAGGAAGATAAGAACTATTACAATGCTCTCTATCTTAATCTATGATACTCTCTCTTTTACAACCAGCCTCACAAATGAGTCCCTCTTATGTTTTGTGTCTTTGCACTCTCACACAATTCTCTCTTGTATTGATCACTTGTATGTCACAAGTCGTATCTTGTATTGATTTTTTTTAAGAATGAAGCTAGGTGACCCTTTATATAGTGCACCAACTTCTTGTCCAATCTTGAGGGTCAATATCCACGAACTCAACATAAGACTAAAAAACTAGCCTTGGTGTGCCTTCAGGTCGCGGCCTGAAGCAGGGCAGAAAGCATTCTTCTTTGTGGCCTTTCTGGGCGCCATGGCCTGGAGGAGTCTGAGCCACGGTGCACACTAGTTCTAGGCAGCCTCCATGCTGGGCACCGCGACCTGGAAAGAGCTGGGCCTCGGTGCACACTGGTGTGCACTCCTTTGCCTTGGTGCAAGGTGAGGCGCACACTTGTGTGCACTCCTTTAACATGCTGAACTTCACACTTCCAACCTTGTTTAAACCTTAACCATGTTTAAAATTTAGACAAATACCAACAATCTCTACCTTTTTCTAGGTGTTTAAACCTAAACCATTGTGCAGAGAACTTCAGGATCCAAACTCATCTTGAGTCATCAATCAACCGACTCCAATCCTAAGTAGTCCAAGGTAATGATTGAACTTACTTAGGGGTAGAACCTTGGTGCCTAAATCTGCAGGATTTTCCTCCGTGGCTACCTTGTCCATATGAATGCATCCTTCTGTAACATTTTCTCGAATGAAAGATACCGAACATCCATATGCTTTGTCCTCTTATGGAACACTGGATTTTTACATAAGTGCAATGCACTTTGACTATCCGAAAACGCCACAACCTGCTCTTCTAAGACCTTCAACTCTTCCAATAACCCTTTGCACCACATAGCCTCCTTTATGGCTTCCGTTGCTGCTATATACTCAGCCTCGGTTATTGAGAGTGCTACCACCGGCTGCAATTGAGCCTTCCAACTTACACAACATTCATTTAAGTTGAAGAAGTAGGAGGTAATCGATCTTCTTTTATCCTGGTCTGCTCCATAGTCCGAATCAGCATAACCTTCAAGACAGATGGACTTACCCCTCTTCTTATAAATCAGCCCTATATCTAGGCTTCCTTTCAAGTACCTCAGCAACCACTTCATCCCAAGCCAATGCTCTTTTCTGGGATTACTCATAAACCTTCTGAGAACACTTATTGCATGAGCAATATCAGGTCTAGTGCTTACCACGGTTAACATTACAGAACCAACTGCACTAGAGCAAGGGACTTTTTGCATTTCTTTCTTCTCCGCCTCTGATCGGACATTGATCGCTGGAGAACTTGAAATGATAAGCAAGGGGAACCTTCACTGGTTTGCTATCTTCCATAGAGAACTTAGATATCATCTTCTCTATGTAGGAAGTTTGAGAGATCTTCAATCTGTTTCTCTCCCTTTCCTGGATGATACACATCCCAAGGATCTTCTGTGCATAGCCAAGATCCTTCATCTCAAACTCCTCACTGAGTTGAGCCTTCAATTTTCTTATCCTCTCCATGCTGCTCCCAACCAGCAACATGTCATCAACATAGATCAGAATTATCACCACTTCCTCTACCTTGTGCTCCTTGTAATACAAGCACAAATCATAGTAACTCCTTATGAAACCCAGGCTGGTTACAAAGGAATCGAACCTCTTATTCCATTGTCGAGGTGATTGCTTCAGGCCATAGAGAGATTTCTTCAATTTGCACACCAACTCTCCCTACTTTCTTTTCTTATAGCCTTCGGGTTACCTTACGTAAATGGTCTCATCAAGCTCTCCATGTAAGAACGTTGTCTTCTCATCCATTTGCTCGATTTCCCAATTGAATTGGACCACTATTGCCAATACTATCTGTATCGTCTTGTACTTCACAACCAGTGAGAAGATTTTGGTGAAATCTATGCCTTCTTTTTATGTGAACCCCTTCGCCACCAGCCTAGCTTTATACCAGACTTCATCTCCTGGAGTATTCCCTTTTTTGATATTGTAGATCCATCTACAATCCACAACTCTCTGTTTTTTTGGTTTGGGCACCAATTCCCAAGAGTTGTTCTTCCTTAAAGAATCCATTTCTTCCTCTATAGCTAGCTGGCACTTTGACAAATCCTTACACTTCATGGCATCCATGTAAGTTTTTGGTTCAAGCATCCCTCTTTCAGTCCAAGGAGCTGCTTGTTATGATGATTATCTACCTAAATAAATATACAAATATCTATCCTAGTTTTACTTGCAATTGCACAAGGTCTGTGGTAGCATAGTGTGCAAGTGCGAGATCATTTCCACAAGGATTGGTGAATTTCGTTTTAGAATTAGTTTCTTCAAGTTAAAAAGAGAAATAGCAAATTTGATTGTGAGTAAATAACAATAATGAGAACATAGGACTACGATATCCACCCTATTTTTAAAAACTTGTTGTGACAATTATCTACCTAAATAAATATGCAAATATCCGTCATAGTTTCACTTGCAAGTGCACAAGGTCTGTGGTAGCATAGTGTGCAAGTGCGAGATCATTTCCATAGGGATTGGTGAATTTCGTTTTAGAATTAGTTTATTCAAGTTAAAAAGAGAAATAGCAAATTTGATTATGGCTAAATAACAATAATGAGAACATAGGACTATGATATCCACCCTAATTATACTTTCCCACTAAATAAAGTGTCAATGCTTTAGCCTTATCATGAATATCTAATGGTTGCCAACCTAAGGGCTTGGTCCACACCTTAGGCTATTGATCTCCCTATGCAACGATTTAGGCATGGTGTATACTCTAACTTTTTTCTCTCTTAAGGGATTCAGCATGGGTGTATACCGAGTTGTTCCTTAAGAGAGCATGAGGTCTGTGAAGATCGGCAACCACACGGGACCTAGGACTTGATCCACTCCCGGTTTCCCATGTTGATTAATCCGAGAATCCGGTGTGGATATCCCTTATTACTAATGTCGAACCCAGGACTCAGTCATCCAAATTGATTCGACTAACGTACCCATATCACATGCATACGTTGATCAGGCACACACATATGAGGAATTTAAATACAAACAGGCGTTAATCAAGTTAAATATTCTAACAAGGCTATAGCAAAGATAATCAGTGAATGAATATGTGGAAAAGTATAACTAGGGCTTCAATCAAGCCCTATAGGAGTTTAGTTACACATACTAAATAAACTAAACATTCTAAACATAATGAAATAAAAATAGAAAACTAAAACTGAAGAATACTTGGGAGATGAGTCGTTAATTCTTCTCCTAAGCTTGCTACTTCGAATCTAGAACAAAATGTATGGTTTATGTGTTTTACAGGGCTATTTATAGGGTCCTTATGGTGTCCCGAAACCCTAATTTCCTATTTGGAGTCTGGAGACTTCCTTCCATATCTGGTTCTGCCGCCTCTGGAGTGATTGAGCTCGAGCGTATGCGAGATGCGCTCGTACTCTTGTGCACTTGATCTCAAGGGGGGTGCGCTCGAGCACACTTTACTGGATGGCAAATCTTGACTTTTGCTCCTAAAAGCTCCAATTTATCATCTTTTTGTCCAAGTCCTGTGAAAAACACATAAAAAACGAAAATGAAGTAGAAACCACTAAAATATATAAATAAAGAGTCTAACAAGTGTAAATTAAGGGGCTTAAATATGGCTATTTAAGCACTTATCACACCCCCAAACTTACATATTGCTAGTCCCTTAGTAGTACAAAACTAAAGACTATGTTAGAACAAAATTTAAAGATAAATTCATTTCAATGATACTCAAAGATTTGGGTTGTGCATAAAATTATGATAACCGTTCATAAGTAACCTTATAATAAAAACAAATTTTGGTATTGAAAAAGAATTTTCAAAAGTTCATGTTACTTCCCTAAGGTTGGCTTAAGGCATCGCGAGTTTGATTTGTGTGTGATGAATTAGCACATATCAGATGGAGCTTCCACATAATTTTAGTGTATAGGGTTTCGATGGCCAAACCTTTATCGAATTCCTTACCAAAGAGAACAAAAATGGCATAGTGCTTGCTTCTTTTTGTTTTTCTTTTATCATGCTATCTTTGCCATGTTGAGTTCCATCGAGCTTTCCATTTGACCCTTGTAACGAGTGTTTTTCTTATGCCAAAGTGTTCCTTTTAACAAGTTATCCGATTACAGCTAGGTTATAGAAACATATATAAAAGAATTATGTGTCTTACCCCACACAAATGCATGCTAAATGTGCTTGTGAAAATTTGGATCAAACTCGTGAATTCTTAGGTGCCTTGAGGTAGGTAACTAACTTTGTAAAAATTCCCAATACAAGACTATATGTTCTAGTTTTTAAGCTTACTAATGAAGTGTTATCAAATTTTTTTTTTTTAGATCAACCAAAATTTTTGTTTACCAAAAGAACATGCATTTATCTCTCCTAAAAAAAAAAACCTGGGACTTAGTGTATGCATGTGTTTCAAGTGTGTGTGTAATAATATCTAGTATCTCTCACTACCCCCAAACTTAAAATACATATTGTCCCCAATGTGTGTGTGGCATGGAAAGATCTGGCCTAGGAGATGGAGAACTAGGTTGCTTGCTTGCTTGTACACGCCCCCAAACTTGAACTGGATGCACGCACTAAGTACCTGACAAAGAAAAATAAACGTTGTTTCGGAAAACAAAATATAAATAATAGACACGTAATTATAAATATAAACAAAAGAAAAGTACTAAAATGAAAAGGATATGTCTGGGGTGCCTCCCATGAGCGTTAAGTTTTACGTCTTCAGCCAGACGGGGTATCCTCTCATTGTTGATCATCTGTGGGTGCAGTCGAGGAGGTACCAGGTGTAGGAGGTAGGCGGTCAAGGATGGGTGATACACGGTGGTAGAGTGGTGAGTGTGATGGAGGAGTGGTGAAATGTGGTGGTCGGAATGGTATGTTAGTGGTTAGTTAGCCTTGAGGATGAGTTTTGGCAGTGTGAGTGCGAGAGAGCATAGCCAGAGTGCGTTTGAGCGTAAGGGTGAAAAAATGGGTTTCTGAGCTGAGTATATTTAAAAATCCTCACGTACCTTCTGCCCCGAGTGCGCTCTTGCGCATAGTGAAATGTGCTCGATCGCATGTGTGCGCAATTGCTTAATGTGATGCGCTCGCGCGCACTAGTGTGCAGGGCAAGAAGGCGCTCGTGCGCATGTGGTGTGCACTCGATCGCATGACATATAATTTTGTTAAGAGTAAAAAGAGTTAATAGTAACTTAATAAATAAAGGTAAAAATAGGAACTATACAGTCATACCAACTTGTAGTGGTCTCAGTACCACTAACTTTGATAGAGGCACTTGAGCTATATGTTATGCAAGTGGAATTGCTCAAGTGCTCTCTATGGTAGCTTCAAGGCTACGTCCCTTAAAGGAGGCACTTAGGGCCCCCATCAGGTGGTTCCAGTGCCGTCGACGGCTTCTTTGTCTTCAATTTGGGTGCCTGGTCAATAAAATAAGGAGAAGTAGTATTAGCAAGTGCAAGTTTTTTTATTTGGGGATTACACTTACTTGAGAGCTTAGGTGTGTCTTTGATGGTGTGCATAGCTCCATTAATATCTTTAATCACGTTATCATCTGGCCCAATGTCCAATCTTATGTCAATATTGTTGGGGATGATCACCAATGGAACAGTACAATGGACTTTAGACATTTTTTCACTAATACCTTGCATGAAGCTCACATTATAACACCTATCATCAGTTCTAGGGGAGTCTATTGTATTAAATATTTTAAATTCTATCTCTTCATCATTTACTCGCATGGTGACAATACCCCTTTTTACATTAATGTTTGTGTCAGCAGTGATCATAAATTGTCTCCCTAAGATGATAGGGAGTGGTACAGGCATATGGCATTCCTCCATATGTAATACAATAAAATCAGCAGGTAAAATAAATTTACCTACTCTTACCAAAACATCCTTGAGGATACCTCTTGGTCATTTGATGCTTTTGTCAGCCAATTATAACGTAAGGGATGTTGGTTAGAGTTTCCCCAAACCTAGTGTCTCGAATACACTGTAGGGTAGCAAATTGACACTCGCTCCTAGGTCTAATAATGCATGCCCGAAAAGCTGGTCACCTAGCCTGCAAGGAATAGTAAAACTACCCGGATCTTTTAGTTTAGGAGGTAATTTTCTCAATAATATAGCACTCATCTCTTCGGTCAAGGCTACCGTCTCATGCTCCTGAAATTTTTGTTTGTTAGTGCAACAATCTTTTAAAAACTTAGCATAAGCAGGTAGTTGTCTTATTGCATCAAATAAAGAAATATTTATTTCCCCCTTTTTCAAGGTTTCGAAAATGTTAATCAGTTTAGTTTCCTTTTTAGGCTTCACTAACCTTTGAGGGAAGGGTGGAGGTGTATTTACCTTTTCCATCTCTCTTACCTTAGATGTGGAGGTTTGGTCTGGAGATGCTTGTGTAGGCTTATTGGTGCCGATTATCTTACCACTTCTTAAAGTTGTTACAGTATTCAGTTGCTGATGTCCTCTTGGATTAGGCAGTGGCTGGGCTGGGAGCTCTCCTTGCTTTCTGCTACTCAATTCCTTGGCCAACTGTCCCATTTATACCTCTAGTCCTTGAATTGCTTGATCGTGTTTTGTAGTGATTTGCCTCATTTCAGTCCGAAATTTCCTTGACTCTTCTATGAATTGTTCATGATTATTCAGGATTTGTTGTTGTTGAGTCGCTAGTTGCCTCACGAGACTTTCAAAGTCATTCTTCTTTGGTTCAGGAGCAGATTGGGCTGCTGGTTGGAAGTTTCTTTGCTGCCCTTGACTGTTTTGGTTGTTGCTCCATGAGAAATTCGGGTGATTCCGCCATCCAAGGTTTTAGGTGTTAGCATAAGGGTTGTTCTTCGGCGGATAATTATTGGGTCCCACAAAGTTAGCTTGCTTATGATCTGCAGATGAATACAAGGGACACGTATCGGTATTTTGATCAAATTGTGAGCAAATGGCACATACCTTGAGTGGTTTAGCTGGTGGGTTCGTTGAGGTGTTCTGAGCAGCCATAGCTTTAACCAATAGATCAAGTTTCCTCTCCACAGCAGCTATTTGAGGTGATGATCCTCCATTTAAGCTTACCTTATACATACCCTTACTTTTGGTTATATATCTACCTCGAGAGGAGAACTGCTGCATGTGTTCACTTAGGGTTTCGAAGAGTTCCATAGCTTCTTCGCTACTCTTCTCCATCAGCACTCCTCCACAACCTGAATCCATAATGTTTTTGTTAGAATCACTCAAATCTTTATAGAAAGCTTGTACCAGTTCATCTTAGGGTAGGTTGTGGTGTGGGCACTTGAGTAGTAGCTCGTTCAAGTGTCCCCAGGCCTCAAAGAATAGATAACCATCCTTTTGTTGGAAGGATTGAATTTCCTTCCTCATTTGTCCTTTTGGGCTGGGAAGAACTTTCTTAGGAATTTGCTAGCCAACTCCTCCCAAGTGTGGATGGAAACTGCAGGCAAATAATTATACCATAATTTAGCATTATCTTTCAAGGAAAAAGGGAAAAGAATTAACCTTATTCCTTCTTGGTCAAAGCCTCGGATATGTTAGAATTTGCAGAGGTCGAAGAACTCTCGAAGGTGCAAATGTGGATCCTCACTAGGTGTACCCCTAAAGTGAGTCAGTGCACTGAGTATCCGCGAAGATATGTAGTAGTTTCATTCTGCCTCAGGTTGATATGCAATGCACGATGGTTGATCGAGGTTCTGCGGGATGAAGGATTGCTTCATTGGCCTCCGCTCAGGTGGTTGCTGTTCGGCTATCTGTTCTGCCATTGGTGTGTCTTCCTCGATTCCTCCTTCTACCTTTTCCAAGTTATCTCTAAACCTTTGTCGGATAGTCCTCTCTAGCTCAGGATCAAGGGGAAGGAATGCTGGATTCTTGGATCAACATCCGTGCATGAATCGGTGGGAGTTACGTGAGTGCAACAGTTACACACTGCCGCTCGGATGACTCTCTACCTCAATTGCGCTCGATCGCACAGGAGGGTGCGCTTGATCGCAAATGGCACAGAAAGCTCTCCTGGAGTACCTAAAAGAGAGAAAAAGGAAATTGATTAGGGTTTTGATGAAAATAAAAAAAAAAGATAAAAACAATAATCAAGAACGGAATAGATTAAAAAGGAAATAACAATAATTAAACTAAATGAAAAATTAATTCTACAAAGAAATTTAGTGCAATCTCCGGCAACGGCGCCAAAAACTTGTTGTGACGATTATCTACCTAAATAAATATGCAAATATCCGTCCTAGTTTTACTTGCAAGTGCACAAGGTCTGTGGTAGCATAGTGTGCAGGTGCGAGATCATTTCCATAAGGATTGGTGAATTTTGTTTTAGAATTAGTTTCTTTAAGTTAAAAAGAGAAATAGAAAATTTGATTGTGAGTAAATAACAATAATGAGAACATATGACAGCGATATCCACCCTAATTTCAAAAACTTGTTATGACGATTATCTACCTAAATAAATATACAAATATTCATCCTACTTTTACTTGCAAGTGCACAAGATCTGTGGTAGCATAGTGTGCAAGTGCGAGATCATTTCCACAGGGATTGGTGAATTTTTTTCTAGAATTAGATTCTTCAAGTTAAAAAGAGAAATAAAAAATTTGATTGTGGGTAAATAACAATAATGAGAACATAGGACTATGATATCCACCCTAATTATACTTTCCCACTAAATAAAGTGTCAATGCTCTAGCCTTATCATGAATATCTAATGGTTGCCAACCTAAGGGCTTGGTCCACACCTTAGGCTATTGATCTCCCTATGCAACGAGTTAGGCATGGTGTATACTCTAACTCTTTTCTCTCTTAAGAGATTCAGCATGGGTGTATACTAATTTGTTCCTTAAGAGAGCATGAGGGCTGTGGAGATCGGCAACCACACGGGACCTAGGGCTTGGTCCTCTCCAGGTTTCTCATGTTGATTAATCCGGGAATCCAGTGTGGATATCCCTTGTTACTAATGTCGAACCCAAGACTCGGTCATCCAAATTGATTCGACTAACTTACCCATACCACATACATACGTTGATCAGGCACACACATATGAGGATTTTAAATACAAACAGGCATTAATCAAGTTAAATATTCTAACAAGGCTATAACAAAGATAATCAATGAATGAACATGTGGAAAATCATAACTAGGGCTTCAATCGAGCCCTATAGGAGTTTAGTTACACATACTAAATAAACTAAACATTCTAAACATAATGAAATAAAAACAAAAAACTAAAACCGAAGAAGACTCGGGAGATGAGTCGTCAATTCTTCTCCTAAGCTTGCTACTTCGAATCTAGAACAAAAGGTATGGTTTATGTGTTTTACAGGGCTATTTATAGGGTCCTTATGGTGTCCTGAAACCCTAATTTCCTATTTGGAGTCTAGAGACTTCCTTCTATATCTGGCTCTGCCGCCTCTAGAGTGATTGCGCTCGAGTGTATGCGGGATATGCTCGTAGTCTTGTGCGCTCGATCTCAAGGAGGGTCACTCGAGCGCACCTTGCTGGATGGCAAATCTTGACTTTTGCTCCTAAAAGCTCCAATTTATCATCTTTTTGTCCAAGTCTTGTGAAAAACACATAAAACACGAAAATGAAGTAGAAACCACTAAAATATATAAATAAAAAGTCTAGGAAGTGTAAATTAAGGGGCTTAAATATGACTATTTAAGCATTTATCACTGCTACATTAGTGATTACGCCCAAATAATAATGCAGTAGTTGTAGCATGGCTTTGGGGTGTCGATTCCACAGGGAGACAAGCAAACTACAAGAGAAGATGTAGACTTTAATACGAAACGATAAAAGTCAAAGGAAAGAATCTGAGTTTGAAGTAGTGTGAAATAATTATGTACATATAATAGAGAACAACAAGGGTTCGGGAGTCATCCCTAGGTTCGTTGCCTTATTCCAATCTTGATTCAGTTTTTTTTTTTATCTTGATTGCAAGTTTATCATCCCAAACAAACAATCGGCAAATATTCAATTAAAGCACATATATAAACCCTAATGTACTTGAGATGAATTGCTCTTTTGAATTAAGCACACATGACCTATCCTATAGGTTTATCAAGAAACGACAATATATCTTTAATGAAAATATCACAGTAATTGACAAACCTAAAAGATAGATCTACCAGACTCAATCACATCCAAACAAATTGACATATGAAGAGCATGACTAGACTTATATCTAGGAGAAGCATGCAATCACCGGATTAAGAGGAAATCTTCTAATTATATCAAAGAGTAAACCATAACAATGTTTTGATAATAAATCCAAACTACAATGAATCAAGACTTGAAAATAAGAACAACTACACCTAGGGATTCATCCCTTTCCCTTGCTTGGAGATTAGTTGGCCATAGGGGAGAGTGTGGCAGCCTTCATGATGTTTTCCCCAGCCTTTGGCCTCTAATTCTCCATATAATTATCAAACCCTAAGTGATCTATTTATAGTACAAAGGGTCCAAGGGTGTTTTAGGGTTTAAACAATCATTAAAGTCCTAATTAGTTCAAAACTCGGAGAAGGAATCGTGTGCGCGCGACAGCTCTCTCTTCTGGGTGCCTAGGCTTGGCTTTGGTCCAAGGATGTGGAGTTTTTGGGCATTGCGGCCCTACTTTTTGGGCACCGTGGCCCTGACTCTTATTTTTTCTAGGCACCAAGGCTTAGCCTGATGCTGATTTGTGGAGGTTCTGGGCGCTTAGGCTTGCCTTCTAGGCGCCTAGGCTTGGCCTGGTGCTATAAACTCTTCATCTTATCCTTTCCGGAAGCAATTCTTCACTCCGATACGCATAGAATCTTAGAGCTTTAAGCAATGATAGCTTTTCAATGTCTTTTAAACTCAAAGTACATGAAAATGCACCGAAATAGATCAATGATCCAAGAATGACACTTTAGGGTTGTTAACGTATAAAAGTGCAATTAAAACCTAGATCAACCCTAAAATGCTAACAATTAAGTACTGTTACAATGCATTTTATGACTCTCATCACAACCCCCAACTAGCTTATTGCTAGTCCCTAGCAATTCAAGCGAAAACAAGAGATAAATTCTATGGTAGGACTCAAAACAAAGTAAAGTAATGTTAGCATTAAACCAAGAGCAATTCATTTTTTGTCTAAAAAATTGCACATAATACAAAGCACATAGAATCATTAAATATCACCCAAGTCCAAGAGTAATCCAAATATCAATCTTAAAATTGTTTTCGACTCTTAACATCCATCTTACTACAATCCATTAATCCGAGCACCCGGATGATTTTATGCATAACATTCATGAATACAAGTCTTAGCCTCTAAAAACATAATAAATTGCGTGATATCAATCATATAAACATGCTCCATAGGCTTATTTTTCAAATCACTCTCCACTATTGTAGAAAAGTCACACTACATTGGATCAATAGGTCTTTAATAAGCTTGTAACGTTAGGCTAAGGTAAAGGTTAAGAAAGAACGGGAAGGATTTACAAGTAAAAGAACTCAATCACTTAGCTTTAAACACAACCACTTTTAAGCACTGGATAACCTTACTTTAACACCCAACTCTTTCAACCATTTTTTATAAGAGTATATCTCTCGAACGGTTCAAAAATGGGCTATATCACATCCTAAGCAATGTGCATTATGGGAATTCGCCTCAAGTGATTATCAAATAAGTTCTGGAGCTTGTCGAGACCACAAAAGTATTTACAAAGCAATCACACATAAAACTTCTCTAGACGCTTTAGACTAATCATACAATCTTACCGCAAACTAAAGTCTCAAACCAAATGAAGATTGACACGTAAATTATTCTCCAACTGAAGCAAGATTTAACTTCTTCTAGATGTTGTATACTATCTCAATTAAGCTCATATCATTGACATGTGAATTACATCCAAGGCTAACACAAAGCATTCTTAAAACAAACAAAAAGGGAGAACGACACCAAGCAGTTCAATGGAAAAAGAAAAAAAAAATGTATGGAAATAAAGAATATGGAAACAAAAAAGATGCGTTTCCTCCACCCCCAACTTAAAAATTGCATTGACCTCCATGTAAAAGAAAGAGTAAAGGAAACTCCCTTTGTAGCCAAAGGTGCACAGAAGCTGAAAATTGTGCTCCACCATTTGAACTACTTCATATATTTGTCCCTAAAAAAAATACTAAGTTAATACTGTAAAACAGAAAAAAAAAAATACGAACAATAAAAAGGAAAAAGAAATACGAAAAACAATAAAAATAAAAGGATATGCTGTGAGGTGCCTCCCATGAGCGCTAAGTTTTACGTCTTCAGCCAGATGCTTTTATTCCCTCCTAGACAAACATGAACTGAATGCACCAGCAACTGCTTCACTATCAAATTAGGTGCTTGTATGCTTTGAAGAGGCCTCAAGGATGTTATCAGTAATATCTCTAGATTCTGGCTCAATATATGCTCTTGTGAACCCATGGGTGTGGATTGACTCCAATGGATTAAGGTGATGGACCTTTTCTATGGATGAGTCAATCATATATACTTGGTGGCTCTCACCCACATCCTCTGATTTGTTCAGTGTTTGGATATGTAATGACTTACCACTAAGTGTCACAATGGCATTCACTTCCTTCAAATTCTTTTGCGCTAGGTGTTGTCCACAGTGTGTGGACTGAGCTTAGGAAGGGAACTTACCTCGCTCATTCACACTCAAGGAGCTCATCAAGACACTTGGCTCTTTAAATCCTTATGTTCTTCAACAACCTGCGTAATTAAAGATTTAAGCCTTTGATTAGTCTTACCCTGTGCCTCAATAAATGCATGCAAAGTTTCTTCTAAAGGACTCCTAGAGGGTGCAGGTGCATGATGTGGTGCATGATATGATCTAAGGGGTTGTGTAAGTGGCTGGTTTTCAGATTTCCAGCTAAGATTGGGGTGATTCCGCCACTCCGAATTATAGGTATCAGAGAAAGGTAAAAGAGGCTTCTTGTACATACCTAAGGCATTACATTGTTCCTCATACATCCCTCTCATCTTCGTAAATGTGCGACATTCTTGGGCGAGATGATCTACCCCGCCACACACAAAACATGGTTTAAAGGACCTTGCATGATTAGCTACGTGTGTTGGCTGTAAGCTCTTATTCTTTAACACATCTAATTCGCTAGTGAGCATCTCAACCTTAGCTTTTAGGTTGCCCTCTTCCCTAAGATGGTAAATTCCACCACCACTTTGGTTTCCTACAGGTTGTGACCTGTTTGTGCTTTCAGTAGCACTAGGTCCAGTCCAGGTGTGAGCTTTTTTAGCAAGCTCATTGAGGTATTCTATGGCCTCATCAAGACATTTTTCTAAGAACTCACCATTACACATCATCTCTACAAATTGGCGCTCCCTATATGTAAGTCTCTCATAAAAATAGCTCACTAAGCGCCAATTCTCATACCCATGGTGAGGGCACATACTCAACAACTCCTTAAATCTCTCCCAAGACTGATATAAAGTCTCACTATCCTTTTGTGCAAAGGTGGAGATTTGCCTTTTAAAGCATTGGTCTTATGTTGGGGGAAGTATTTATTAAAGAAAATTTGAGTCATCTCAGTCCATTACCCAATAGATCATGGTCTCAGTGAGTATAGCCAACTTTTAGCTCTATCCTTCAAAGTGAAAAGAAAGAACTTAAGTCTCACAATGTCAGCAGTTGCATCTTGACTATGAAAAGTCGCAACTACTTCCTCAAACTCTCTAATGTGCACATATGGGTTTTCACTTTCCAAGCCATGAAACGTAGGGAGTAATTGTATCATCCCTATTTTAAATTCTAAATGGCGAGTATTGGCTGGGAACATGATGCATGATGGTGTGGCTGTTCGTGTAGGGTGGAGGTAATCCTGAAGGGTCCTAGGGGGTTGATCTTTGTGTTCACTCATCTCTTTGAGACTAGATGGATTATCAAACAAAGGATTTAAAAAAGAATTTAATTATGACTCTAACACAGGCCTACAAGCAAATCTACCTAAAATATCTCTATATCTGGGCATGCAAGATCACAAAATAAAAAAAGAAACAAAAAAAATAATGCAGCAAGCTAAAAGAGGGAACGAAGTTACCACCTTTACAAACTGCTGAAAAGAAAAACTATTCACAATTCTTCTACTGTCTTGTCTCAAAGTTGACAATCTTCCTTGTACTTAAGCGTGTCTCCCCGGCAACGGCACCAAAATTTGATTATGCCCAAAGTATAACGCGGTAGTTGTAGCACAGCTTTGGGGTGTCGATTCCATAGGGAGACAAGCAAACTACAAGAGAAGATGTAGACTTTAATATGAAACGATAAAAGTCAAAGGAAAGAATCTGAGTTTGAAGTAGTGTGAAATAATTGTGTAAATATAATAGAGAACAACAAGGGTCCGGGAGTCCTCCCGAGGTTCGTTGCCTTATTCCAATCTTGATTCAGTTGTTTTTATCTCGATTGCAAGTTTCTCATCCCAAACAAGCAATCGGCAAATATTCAATTAAAGCACATATATAAACCCTAATGTAATTGATATGAATTGCTCTTTCGAATAAAGCACACATGTCCTATTCTATAGGTTTATCAAGAAACGACAATATATCTTTAATGATAATATTGCAGTAATGGACAAACCTAAAAGATAGATCTACCAGACTCAATCACATCCAAACAAATTGACATAAAAAGAGTATGACTAGACTTATATCTAGGAGAAGCATGCAATCACCGGATTAAGCGGAAATCTTCTAATTATATCAAAGAGTAAACCATAACAATGTTTTGATAATAAATCCAAACTACAATGAATCAAGACTAGAAAATAAGAACAACTACGCCTAGAGATTCATCCCTTTGCCTTGCTTAGAGATTAGTTGGCCATAGGGGAGAGTGTGGCAGCCTTTATGATGTTTTCCCCGGCCTATGGCCTCTAATTCTCCATATAATTATCAAACCCTAAGTGATCTATTTATAGTACAAAGGGTCCAAGGGTGTTTTAGGGTTTAAACAATCATTAAAGTCTTAATTAGTTCAAAACTCGGAGAAGGAATCGTGTGCATGCTACAGCTCTCTCTTCTGGGCGCCTCGGCTTGGCCTGGTGCTATAAACTCTTCATCTTATCCTTTCCGGAAGCACTCCTTCACTCCGATATGCATGGAATCTTCGAGCGTTAAGCAACGATTGCTTTTCCATGTCTTTACAACTCAAAGTACCTGAAAATGCACCGAAATAGATCAATGCTCCAAGAGTGACACTTTAGGGTTTTTAACGTATAAAAGTACAATTAAAACCTAGATCAACCCTAAAATGCTAACAATTAAGTATTGTTATAATGCATTTTATGACTCTCATCAATTAGCATCTGCAAACCCATATCTCAAAGGTGGTCTAACAACCCTCCTTTCCCGATCCCTTATGAGCTTGTAGTCATTATGACTTGCTGCATCAACCCCTTCTGGTTCAGCCTCCTCTTGAATGTCTTGAGCATGGCCTTCATTCAAGGGCTCTACCTGGTCTGAACCCTCTTGCCTCCTCTGCTCTACCTGAACCGAATTCTCCTTGATGCGATGCTCCACAAATTTCGGACTGGTTTGCTTACTAGCCCCTGCAGGGTTAGTTTTCTCCAAGTAGGGAAATAACAATTCATTAAAAATAACATCTCTACTTATTATGAGTTTCATTCCTTTAGGTTCTAGGGACCACAACCTGTATCCCTTAACCCCATCACCATACCCTAGAAATACACATTTTCTAGACCTTGGATTAAGTTTATCATCCTTTTGATGTGCGTATGCAGCACACCCAAAAGTCCTAAGGTTGCTTAACTCAGGGGGTTTCCCACTCCATATCTCCATGGGAGTTTTAAGCTCTAAAGCTCTCAAGGGTGATCTATTTACCAAGTATGCAGTAGTAGATACAACTTCCCCCCAAAAATATTTTGGTAAACCAGATCCTATTAACATGCACCTAACCTTTTCCATAAGGGTTTTATTCATCCTCTCAGCAACTCCATTTTGCTGAGGTGTTTTTACAACTGTTTTATGCCTTAGAATGCCATTTAATTCACAGAATTTATCAAAATCCTTATTACAAAATTCTAAGCCACTATCAGTTTGTAAAGCCTTAACTACCCTACCCGTTTGAGTTTCTAGCAACTTTTTCCACACCACAAATTTATTCAAAGCATCTGATTTATGTTTAAGCAAATAAACCCAAACCTTTCTTGAATAATCATCAATTAAAGACAGAAAGTAACTATTAGCTCCCTGTGTTGGTGTCCTTGCTGGTCCCCAAAGGTCCGAATGAATGTAGTCAAGAGTCCCCTTAGACTTGTGCACTCCGGTGTTGAAGCTGACTCGGTGTTGCTTCCCAAGAACGCAACACTCACAGAAATCAAGTTTCTCTACTTTGTCTCCACCAAGTAGACCATCCTTGCTAAGAACTTGCAGGCCCTTTTCACTCATGTGTCCCAAGTGAGCTTGCCAAGGGCTGCCCTATCCATCTCAGCCATCAAGCTTACTGCGTGATCATTGAATTTTTGTCTCTCCGATCATCTCATAGAGTCCATCCTTTATTGCTGCTTTGATCACTACCAAAGATCCCTTGGCCACCTTGATCTTTCCTCCCTCTACTTTGCATGTGTAGCCCATGGAATCCAGCTGCCCTAATGAGATCAAATTCCTCTTCAAATCTGGAAGATACCTCATATCTCGCAGCAGCCTTGTGACTCTATTAGACATCCTCAACTGGATGTCTCCTCTCCCCCTCACTTGGCAAGAATTGTCATTCCCCAAGAAGACTCTTCCATCATTGATCTCTTTGAAATTCTTGAACCATTCCTTGTGAGGGCACATGTGATAAGTGCACCCAAAATCCATAATCCATTTCTCATTTCCTTGCCTCCTACTCACATTTTAGCACACAACAAGAACATCATCTTGCTGTTCTCCTTTGGCAACCAAAGCCTCTCCATTATTGGTATGGCTTCTTCTCTCATCCCACATCTTTTTTTTGCAGTCTTTCTTGAAATGGCCCTCCTTATTGCAGTAGTAACATCTCTTTCCTCCAAATCTTGATTTGGAATGAGATCTCCCATGGCTCTACCCTCTACCTCTTGATTTCTCCTAGTAGTTGCCATGAATGCTACTGCCATTTTCAGTTGCTAGCCTTCCTCTAATGAACAACCCTTCTCCACTTGATGCTTCCCTCATCTTGGCTTTGAAATCATGAGCCCTTATGGGATTGATCACAATCTCCATGGCTAAAGTATCTCTTCCATACTCAATAGCATTAATCAAATTATCAAAACAATCAGGAAGAGAATTTAACAAAATAACAACCAATTGTTCATCCGGGAATTTAATACTACAACTAGCCAAATCTTGAACTAATTTATTAAAGACTTCAAGATTATCTTGCAACTCTTTACTAGGATCCATTTTAAAAGCAAAGATTCTTTTAAGAAGATAAATCTTGTTAATGAGAGTTTTGGTAAGAAACAACTCATCTAGTTTCTTCCATATGACAGCAGGATCTTCTGAGTCTCCACACTCCCTTGTGACACTATCCGACATGTGCAAGAAAATGGTATTGTAAGCCATGTTCTTTATCTCAATTCGTTGGTCCTCCATGATACTTGCTGGAAAAACATCATCTTCTCCAATAGCCAAGTCCACTTTCTGTTGCATAAGAACCACCTTGATCTTCTGCTTCCAAAGGGCAAAGTCTCCCTTTCCATCAAACTTCTAAACACAAAAATTTAAAGCCATCTTTGCGGACAACATCCCAGATTTATGTAATACCCACAAATGATTTCTTCTAAACCTCAAGAACATGATCGAAGATGAATCTTAATATCGTCCTTGAATCACCCTCAAGAACACGATCTGATCTAGATCTTTACTCCGTTCTTGATTCACCCAAGAAGTTGATCTTTGATTCTTGGAGTCTTGACTCCGTCACCTTCTTGTTCTTGCTCCAATACCTTCTCACCAAAGCTCTGATACCACAGTTGGAAATCACCTTGACAAGATGCCCAAGTGGTGATCTTCCAAACACCCAAGTCTACAATGACTTATAAAGAAAAAATACAGCAACCAAAGCAAGAAAGAAAAGAAGACAAGCCATTTATTATCGAGGTTCTACAATAGTCTACATCCCCGTGAGTTCTTTTGAACTCTCTTCACTAAATCAATGGTTCTTTACGATCACAGCAACCCTCTCCAAGAAACCTAAGTTCTTGAAGAAACAAAGAAGAGAATAAAGGAAGAAGATAAGAACTATTATAATGCTCTCTATCTTAATCTAATGCTACTCTCTCTTTTACAACCAGCCTCATAAATGAGTCCCTCTTGTGTTTTTTGTCTTTGCACTCCCACACAATTCTTTCTTGTATTGATCACTTATTTGTCACAACTCTTGTCTTGTATTGATAGTTTTTTGAGAATGAAGCTCGGTGACCCTTTATATAATGCACCAACTTATTGTCCGATCTTGAGGGTCAATATCCACCCTTAGATCTTGATTACCAATCAACCTTGTCCCTTGATCAATCTTTAGTCAAGCTGTACGTTTTGATCTTGCATCTATGCACTCAACATAAGGCTGAAAAACTAGCCTTGGTGTGCCTTCAGGCCGCGATCTGGAACAGGGCGTGCTGTGGCCAGAAGTAGGGCTAAAAGCACTCTTCTTTGGGCCTTTCTGGGAATCGCGGCTTGGAGGAGTCTGAGCCACGGTGCACACTAGTTCTAGGCAGCCTCCATGCTGGGCGCCGCGGCCTGGGAAGAGCTGGGCCGCGGTACACACTGGTTTGCACTCCTTTGCCTTGGTGCAAGGTGAGTCGCACACTTGTGTGCACTCCTTTAACATGCTAAACTTCACATTTCCAACCTTGTTTAAACCTTAACAATATTTAAACCTTAGACAAATACAAACAAAGAAAAAAAAATCTGGATGTCCAGCAAAAGAAAGAAAGAAAAAAAAAGTTTTGTAAAAAAAAAGGGCGTGGCACCTACTGCCAAACGAAAATTTTGAAGTTGCATGCTGCCCACGTAGCCTGCGTGGCAGCTTGAGAAGCCTGGCAGTTGGCTGATTGTTTTAAATTTTTTTATATAGTTTAGTTTTGCTTTTCTTTCATTATTTCATTCCCAAATTTCGTTTAAGTTTTCTTGCGATTACTAGTTTTCTTTAAACACTTGGGAACCGAAAGAAAGGTTAAAAGAGAAAATTTTTGAAGGGGTTTATAGTGGAATTTCATAGAGTC
The DNA here is from genome assembly GCA_023935145.1 of Bretschneidera sinensis. Classification (NCBI taxonomy): domain Eukaryota; kingdom Viridiplantae; phylum Streptophyta; class Magnoliopsida; order Brassicales; family Akaniaceae; genus Bretschneidera; species Bretschneidera sinensis. Next base: position 65,024,588 of record CM043703.1, on the reverse strand, counting down.
ACGAGAGGCTATCAGAAAAATAAAAGGTAATAACGTAATGTTTATTTATTTAATTTTTAGCATTCATGAAATTTCCCAGAAGTCAAAGTGAGAATTTTCAAAGGGTGTGGTTTATGATGAATTCAAGAATAAATTAGAAATTTAATATAAATATGATGTCAGGTGTTGACGATCAGCAACTGAGGAAAATTTCTGAGAGAAATGGGAAAGGCGAGGAGGTGATCCAAGGGTAGCTTTAAGTGCTACGTGGTGAGTTAGATTTACTTTAAGTAATCTAAATAAAAATCAAATATCTAGTGATAATATTAAAATAAATTATTAGCTTATGTTTTGGTAATAGAAAAATTATTATGTGAGAAGAAATATTATTAGAATAATGAGTTGATTTAATAATGATGGTTATAAATAAGATTTTTGACGAGTTTTGGTTAATGAATTGTATGATAAATGAGGAGATGAAATTTAGTGGATCTTGACAAGCTTTGATGGAGGATTTGATGTGATTTGGGATGAAATTTAGTGGATTTTGACAAGGCTTGATGGATAATTTGATGTAATTTGGGATGAGAGGAATTTAGTCGAAATTTTTATATACTTTGAGAAAAATTAGGATAGCTAAAATTAAATATTTGAATTCATGTTTGTTTTTTTTATGTTATTGTTCAGATGAATATTTCATATCCTTGTTCATATGCATATGCATTAAATAAAAGAAAAGAATCGGGAAGGGGTCGGTCTAATTGAAAAACCATGACAACCAATATAGGCTGAAAATAAAATGGACACTATGGCAGTTGGTATATGCTAGAAATTGTGATAGTTGGGACAAGCAATAAAGAAAAGAACCGGGAAGGCAACCGGTCTAAATGAGAATGAAAGAACCGGGAAGACAGCTGGTCTAAGATAAAAACATGTTAACATGTGGGAAGACGTTCCCATAATAATAATTCATGCATTGTATCTATTTTAATTATTGCTTGCATTATTGAAATTCTGATGTGTGGTGTGTTGATGAGAGTCATAAAATGAATCTAAACAATACCTAATTGTTAGCATTTTAGGGTTGATCGAGATTTGAATTACACTTTTATACCTTAATAACTCTAAAGTGTTATTCTTGAATCGTTGACTTATTTCAGTACATTTTCAGGTACTTTGAGCTTAAAAAAGAGATAGAAAAGCTATCATCATTTTAACCATGAAGCTTCAATGAATACTCGAGTGAGATAATGGTCGTGGAAGAGCCAAGATGAAGAGAAACCAAGAAAGAAGTTTCACTTAATTGCCAGAATTGCCCGTGCAGATCAATCATCTTTGTAGATTAAACTGTATTGCTACAGGAAGAACCAGGAGATGAGCCATATATGCTTAGAAAGATCCGGAAGTCTATTTTCTGGAGAATTTTACGTAGACACAGGTCAGGCCTCCAGATCAGCATCCACCTAAAGCTGCACCCCTCACTTTCCAGCGCCCACTCGTTCCAAGACCAAATTAGGGCTGCACAATGACATTTTCTGGACCAAAATGCGCCTAACTACTTGTGATCTATAAATACATGCTTAAAGAGTGTGCAGCCAACATCATTAATCCTAAAAGGAGAGCAAGTTTTTGGGATCCAATTTTAGCATTCTTCCAAGTATTCTTTGGCTGGAAATCAAGGGGAGAGCATCCATATTGTTCATCCACCTTGAGCTCCATTGCCAACTAATCATCAAGTAAGGGAAAGGGATGAACCCCTAGGGTTTTGTTGTTCCTTATTTCCTGTTCTTGATTCATTTGTATGGACTTATTGTTAAAACATTGTCTATGATTTACTCTTTGATTAAGTAAGAAGGATTTGAGTTCATGTGATAGCTGCACTTTATATTCTTCTTCTTTTAGATTCTCTTAATCCGGTGATTGCATCCTTCTCCTCCATTGATGTTGTTTGGATGTGATTGATTCCGGTAGATTTATCTTATTGATTGTTCATTACTGCGATATTTTCATTTTGATATATTGTCGTTTCTTGATAATCTTTAAGATCGATCATGTGTGCTTGAATCGAAATCAATAAGTAATTTGTAGCAATTATATTAGAGTTTATAAATGTGCTTGATTAAATATCTTCCAATTGCTTGTTTGGGATGTGAAACTAGCAATCGAGATAAAAACAATTGAATCGAGAGTGGAATAAGGGAACAAACCTAAGGAGGATTCCCGTAACCTTGCTGTTTCGTTTATTTTCTCATTTACATTTACACAATTTTTCTCACAATACACCATTATCAAAACTCATATTCTTTCGTTTAACTTTTATCATTAGTGTTAAATTTTACACCTTCTTTTGTAATTAACTTGTTTCCCTGTTGAATCGACACCTCAAAGCTGTAGTAAAATAACCGCGTTATGTTTTGGGCGTAATCATGTGTTATTGTGATTTTATTTATGGACGGATGAGTCTCACACAGAGAGACAGTTATGGTGATAAGAACCATCTAAATGGTAGACTTTATGATGTGAACCTCATTGTGAGGTAATTATCAGACAATTGATAGTCTTGAGGTGAACCAATAAATAAGAAGAAGAGATTGATAGAGAATGAGACTTATGATATGTGTAGTGATAGTGGAATGCTAGTACCAAGTTGTGTGTGATATGAATGGTTAAATATTGAAAGAATAATTATATAGATTGATTACTCCTAGTAAATTTAATTCACTAAGCTTATGAAGCTCACCCTTCATTGTACAATGATTTCAGATAGTAGACAGGATAAGTAGTCTGGTGGGTTAAAAGTCAGAAGAATCATTTTCTGTAAGCCACGTGCGTGTCAACATCCTCAGACAAATGCAAAAAAGAAATAAAAAAATTTATTTGTAAATATTCATGCCTTTTATGTTGTATATTATGTTTAAATCAATATCAGATTTATGTATCTCCCCTATTGAGGGTTGAGGATTGACGTAAAAGAATTTCTGTTAGTATTATTTTTCGTGTTGCATATATGTGTCATGCTGAGATTTTCAAAATATGACAACACTGTCTCGGGGGTGGCCAACCTGGGATAGGTCGTTACAATTTTGGTATCAGAGCCTTAGGTTTTAAGATTCTGTAGACTACATGAGAACTAAAAGAGTGGAAGATCTAAATAAATTATATTTTAAATAGTCTGAAGATTACACGTGGATGCGCTAAAGCTAGAGTTAGAGTTGTTGATTTGAGAGGGCGTGGTAGGCCCTTAATATTTTTGACAAGTCGAGGTTGAGTCTGAATCTGTGGTTCCTAGAAGGAAACGAGTTAATAGTATGATTGATATTAGTAATATAATTGATACTAGTAAAGGTATGAGAGAATCTGAAGTTGAAAGAGATGAGCTAAGAAAAGCTCTTGCGTATGCTCTTGAGAAAATAAATGTAACAGATGATAGAGTTGGTAGCTATAGTATAGACTTGATGAACAGGCTAAGGTAGTACCTGAGGTTGTTGTAGATCCAGTAATGATAAATGTTAAAAAGGGAAAAAATGAGTTTATGCACCTGATGCAGAGAGTTTGTTTTGCAAGATATATTAAGTTGAATGCCTTGTTGTTTAAAGGATCTATGAATTCTTTTCAGCCTGAGTTTTGGAAGAAACATATAGAGAATGGTGGGAGGATATTCTTCACAAGGTAAGTACAGATATTGATAGGCCCTTAACCGGGAATAGGTTTAAGGAGGTTTTCCTTGATAAATACTTTCCTTAGACCTTTAGAGCCCAACAAGATAAAGATTTATTTATTTGAGGTAAATGGGTTGACAGTGGCTCAGAATGATAGGAGATTTGTGGCTTTGTCGAGATTTGAATCAAAAATGGTATACCTAGAGGAGAAGAAGTGTAAGAGGTTCATAGATGAACTATATTTTAAGATTTGATCAAAACCATCTTACATGAGGCATATGAATTATGTCATATTGGTGGATATAGCACTTCATATTGAGAAGGATGTGATGGAATTTAGAGGAAGGAGGAATTGATGGAAGAAGTCTATATTTGAGGAACCCAGAAGTGATACCAGTATGAGTGTGCACGGTGGGAGACATTTCTTGTCACAGGGAACTAAAGTACAAGAGTCAGCGGCAAGTAGGATACGTTACTTCTGTAGCTCAGAATACTATTAGTGGGACCCCTAGATTTGGGAGATAGGCTATGGGAACTGGGAGTCATGGCATAGGAACTAAGTATACCACCAAGGGGAAGTGGTAATCTAAGGTAAGATTAAGAGACAGAAGTTTGTTATAGATATATTCAGATAAGATATTTATCCCAGAATTGTCAAAATTTGAAGTGCTTTGTGTATAGAGAAGGTGGACATATCAATGTTGGTTGATCTTAGTGCAACCCATTCTTTTGCATCTAGTATTTATATGAAGTCTATTAAAGTATGTATTAGTCCTTTGATGCAAAATCTTTTTGTTAAAGTTTCCACTAAAGATGGAGTGATAATCATAAATGTTTACAAGGCTTGTGTGATTTGTATCAGTGATAGAGAATCTGAAGCTGATTTATTATCTTTGAATATGATATAATTTCATTTAATTTTGAAAATGAATTGGTTGTCAACGTATTGCACTTGGATTGATTGTTCCAGAAATAAGGTAGTGTTCAAGATATGGACATGAGGAGTTTAACTTTCAAGGAGAACATAAGATACTCTCAAACTATCTTATTTTACTCTGACCACTAGGAGATGGTTAAAGAAGGGTTTCAAGGAGTATTGGCCATACATAATGGATTCTAAAAAGGAAAATAGGAAGTTAGAATAAATCCTAGTGGTTAAAGATTATTCTAATGTAATTCGTGATGAGTTAGCTAAGTTGCCTCCAAGTAGGGAGATTAAATTCTCTATTGATGTGATACTAGGATCATCACATATATTTAATAGCACCCTATAGAATGGTACCCATTGAGTTAACAGAATTGAAAATTCGAACAATTTATTGGATCTAATGTATTTGCGGAGCCCATATGTTATTCGTGAAGGAGGAAGATGGAACGATGAGATTGTGTATATACTACAAATAGTTGAATAAGAATAAATATCTTTTTACCCAGGATAAATGGATTGTTTAAGTAGTTGCAAGGAGTGAGAGTGTTTTCTAAGATAAACCTAAGATCAGGTTATCACCAGTTAAGGATAGAGAAGGGAGACGTGCCTAAGACTACTTTTAGGACACGTTATGGTCATAAGCTTTTTGGATGTCATTTGGATTAACTAATGTTCCAGAAACATTCATGGACTTAAAGAATAAAATGTCTGAGTCATTTCTTGATAATCTTGTGGTCGTGTTCATCGATAACATCTTGGTGTATTTTAAGACTAAGGAAGAGCATGCAATATATTTAGAAATTGTGTTGGAGATTTTGAGGAGAGAGAGATTGTATGCTATAATTCCCTAAATGTGAATTTTGACTGAAAGAAATGACCTTCTTGGAACATGTAATATCAGGAAATGGCATAACAGTTGTTCCACAAAAGGTAAAGGCAATGTTAAGTTGGGAGAGACCAACTAATGTGATTGAAATTAGAATCTTCTTGGGGTTAGCTGGTTAATATAGAAGATTCTTTCAGAATTTGTTCTATCATTGTAATACTTTTGAATAGAATGACCAGGAAAGAGGTGAGATTTGTATGGTAAGGGAACTGTGAGAAAAATTTCTAATTACTAAAGAAAAAATTGATTACAGCTCCAGTATTGGTGCTTCCTTCTAATGATGAAGGATTTGTGGTGTATAGTGATGCGTCACATCAATGATTGTGATATGTGTAGCATAGGAAAGCTGTGGCCCATACTCCTAGGTAATTGAAAAATTCATGATAGAAATTACCCTACTCATGATTTAGAGTTAGCTGCTATAATGTTTACTTTAAAGATTGGAGACATTCTGTATGAAGCCACATGTAAGATATTCATGGGTTATAAGAGTTCGATGTACTTACCTACCCAGAGAAAGTTGAATTTGAGGCAAAGATGGTGGATGAAGTTGATTAGTAACTATGATTGTAAAATTCACTATCATTTAGAAAATGCGAAGGTGATAGCTGATGCATTGAGTAGAAAGTTTACAAGAAGTTTAACTGCTATTGGGAGTCCTGATGTGAAATTGATAATAGATTTAAGAGAGATAAGAATGAAGTTAAATATCAGTGATAGAGGATCATGGTTAACGAATATGGTTGTATAGTTATCCATAGTAAAATATTTTAGAGATGCAAGGTAGAGATGAAGAGATAGAAAGATTAAGCATCGAGTGCTTACTAGAAAACATTTCGAGTTCAAAAATTTGAAATGAGGGTATTTTTGGTATTGGAACATAGGAGTTGTTTTCCTAATAATGTGGAGTTGAGAAATGAGATAATGAGAAGGGCACGTGATGATGTAGATTCGATGTAACCAAGTAATAATAAGATATATAGAGGATGGAGACAGAATTTCTGGTGGTCAGGAATGAAGAAGGATGTAGCTGAAATTGTAAGGTTGTATGGAACACCATTAAGCATAGTGTCAAAAAGAGATGCTAGATTTACATATTGGTTTTGGAGAGGCTTTTAAAAAGCCACGAGTGCCTTTTAGAAAGCCACGAGTGCACAGTTGCAATTTGATATAATTTTTCATGCTCAGACAGAAAGGATTATTAGAATACTAGAAGTTATGTTAAGGGCAAATGTGATGAGTCTCTCAGTAAGTTGGGATACTTCCATGCCATCGATCGAAATTGCATATAATAATCAGTATCAAACTAGTATTAGGGTGGCACCGATTGAGACATTATATGATAGGAGGTGTAGAACTCCTATATGTTAGGAAGAAATGGGAGACAGAAATATATTTGATCCATCAATTATTGAGTTAACAACTGAGAGGATCAAATTGGTTAGAGAGAATTTTAGACAAAAAGAAAAAGTTTTGTGAAATAAAATAATTTCTTTAATTCAAGTTTTGATGAGGAATAAGAATGTTGAAGAGATTATGTAAAAGCATGAGACAATTATGAAGAAGTAATATTCACTTTTGTTTCTGGAGTTAGGTAAGGAAATTTTGGGGACGAAACTTTTATAGGCTGGGTAGATTTATAATACTCGTAATCGCAAAGTAAGGGTAAAGAAGTAATTTAATAAATATGACTTGAAATTAAAATAATATATTTACGCAAAAGATTTATCATTGAATAAAATAATTATTTTGAAAAAAAAATTTTGGATGTGTCCAGTATGAAAAGAAGGAAAAAGAAAAAAAATTTGGACGTCCAACAAAAGAAAGAAAGAAAAAAAAGTTTTGTAAAAAAAAAAAGGGCATGGCAGCACACGCCACCTGTTGCCAAATGAAAATTTTGAAGTTGCATGTTGCCCACGTAGCCAGCACGTGGAAGCTTGAGAAGCTTGGGGGTGGGCTGATTGTTTTAATTTTTTTTTTATATAGTTTAGTTTTTCTTTTCTTTCATTATTTCATTCCCAAATTCCGTTTAAGTTTTCTTGCAATTACTAGATTTCTTTAAACACTTGGGGACAAAAAGAAATGTTGAAAGAGCAAAATTTTAAAGAGGTTTACAGCGGAATATCATAGAGAGTCACGAGAAGCAATCAAAAAAATAAAAGGAAATAATGTAATGTTTATTTTTTTAGTTTTTAGCATTCATGAAATTTCCTAGAAGTCAAAGTGGGAATTTTCAAATGGTGTGGTTTATGATGAATTGAAGGAGAAATTAGAAATTTAAAACTAATAAAAGAAGTAAATTAAAAACTGACAATACATGAGGAGAAATTCCACTCACTATTGGGCAGCGCTTCCCCTCATGGTAGCAAAGCCTTCGAGATCCACCAAAATGCTAGCAGAAGTCCTCAAGATTGCACACCGAATGATGAAGTGAGATAGGGCTTTTATAAGGGAATCCTAGAGTACAATGTGTTTCAAATTCGATGTGGGATACTGCCCGAGTGTGCTCAATCGTAGTCTAGTACACTCGAGCGCATACTGGTGCACTACAAAGCATTTTTAACCGATACGGGATGTGCGAGTGCGCACTTGCGATCGATCGCAAGTCTGGTGCGCTCGAGCGCACTAGACATCTTCAGCTTAACCCTTGTCTACTAAAACTGCCATAACTTTCCCTAGAAAAATCTTTTTTATGAGCTGTAAAATTACTTAGAAAATAGACTTCCGGATCTTTCCAAGACTATATGGCTCATCTTCTAGTTCTTCCTAAATCAATACAGTAAAATCCACAAAAATGGCTGATCTGTATAGGCAATTCTGGCAATTATAGTGAAACTCCTTTCCCAGTGCTTGTAAACCTGAAAAACAACGAAAACAACTCAAAGTAACAAAATCCTAAACTAACAAATGTAAATTAAGTGGCCAAAATATGCAATATTTGGCACTCATCAAATACCCCCAAACTTACATTTTGCTATTCCCTTAGCAAAACAAAATAAAAGACTACATGAAAAACAAAGAACATAAAGATAAGTTCATAACTCATGGTATCCAAAAATTTAAGGAGCACTTAAAACCATGATATTCATTCATGAGCAAGCTTAAAAAATATAACCCATCTTCGCAATGACCAAGAATTTAAAACCTAGTTACTTACAAGAGGCAGGCTAAGACATCACAAGCTTGAATCAGTGTAAAGTGAATTAGCATATGCAGATGAGGTTTCCAAATAACTTCAATGTATAATGTCCCCATCTCTCAAGATTCACAGAATTTCTCGTCAGAATAAACAACGATGGCATAGTTTTATTTATTTACTTATATTTATATATGTATATAAGGCTCTGCTATGATTAGTTCCCTTAAGCTTTCTAATTTACCCATGTAGCCAAAAACTTGATGGATCGATTAACTACTTAAATAATTAGACAAATAACCGTTCTAGTTTTACTTGCAAGTGCACAAGGTCTGTGGTAGCATAGTGTGCAAGTGCGAGATCATTTCCACAAGGATTGGTGAATTTCTATTTAGAATTAGTTTCTTCAAGTTAAAAGAGAAATAGTAGTTTGTTTGTAAGTGAATAACAATAATAAGAACATAGGACTACGATATCCACCACTAATTATACTTTCCCACTAACTAAGGTTTCAATGCTCTAGCCTTATCATGAATATCTAATGGTTGCCAACCTAAGGGCTTGGTCCACACCTTAGGCTATTGATCTCCCTATACAACGAGTTAGGCATGGTGTATACTCTAACTCTTTTCTCTCTTAGGGGATTCAGCATGGGTGTATACTGAGTTGTTCCTTAAGAGAGCATAAGGGCTGTGGAGATCGGCAACCACACGGGACCTAGGGCTTGGTCTGCTCCCGGTTTACCATGTTGATTAACCTGGGAATCCGGTGTGGATATCCCTTGTTACTAATGTATAACCCAGGACTCGGTCATCCAAATTGATTCGACTAACCTATCCATACCACATGCATACGTTGATCAGGCACATATATATGAGGAATGTAAATATAAACAAGTATTAATCAAGTTAAATACTCTAACAAGACTATAGCAAAGGTAATCAATGAATAAATATGTGGTAAAGCATAACTAGGGCTTCAATCAAGCCCTATAGGTGTTTAGTTACACATACTAAGTAAAATAAACATAATTAACTAAAAATAGAAAACTAAAACCGAAGAAGACTCGGGAGACGAGTCATCAATTCCTCTCCTAAGCTTTCTACTTCGAGTCTAGAACAAAAAGTGTAAACTAAAAGGAAGATATGCTCCCCAAAAGGGAGATATTGTTTCTGTGTTTTACAGGGCTATTTATAGGGTTCTAAAAGTGCCTTGAAATCATAATTTCCAAAATAGGTCCAGAAGAAATCTTTCCAAAATAGGCTCTACCGCCTCTCTGTGTGTGTGCGCTCGATCGCATGCTTCTAAGCTCGAGTGCATGGGTGCGCTCGATCGTAGTCATATTGTAATCGATCGCACTAGCTCTTTCTAGATCTTCAGTTTTCTTCCTTTAAAGCTTCAAAATGCTTTTTATTCTTAACAAACCTATAAAAAACACAGAAAACACAAAAATGAAGTAAAACATAATAAAATTTGTAAACAAAGAGCTTAACAAATGTAAATTAAGGAGCTTAAATATATTTAAGCTCCTATCACACCCCCAAACTTACATATTGCTAGTCCCTTAGAAATACAAGACAAAAGACTATGTTGAAACAAAATTAAAGATAAATTCATTTTTGTGATACTCAAAGATTTGGGTTGTGCATAAAACTATGGTAACCGTTCATGAGTAAGCTTATAATAAAAACACATTTTTGTATTGAAAAAGGATTTTCAAAAGTTCATGTTACTTACCTAAGGTTGGCTTAAGGCATCGCAAGTTTGATTTGTGTGTGATGAGTTAGCACATATAAGATGGGGTTTTCACATAATTTTAGTATACAGTGTTTCGATGCCCAAACCTTTATCGAATTCCTTACCAAAGAGAACAAAAATGGCATAACGCTTGCTTCTTTTTCTTCTTCTTTTATCATGCAATCTTTGCTATGTTGAGTTCCATCGAGCTTTCTAATTGACCCTTGTAACGAGTGTTTGGCAAATGACTCCCAAATCAGATGGTTTTAGGGCATTAAGTGTAAAGACACCCCTAAGGACTTACTAACTCGAGTAAAAAAGGCTACGGAACTAACACGTTTTAATGCTTCTAAATGAAATTCTCACCTTTTGACGTGAACACTCAATGCTTACTAAGGCAAGAGGCCCAATTACTCAGTGGAAATTTTTATTATGATCATTAAAGGATTACTTCCCACCTTTTGATGTGAACACTCACTGCTTATTGAGGCAAGAGGCCCAGTTACTTAGTGGAAAGTTTTTAATGATCATTAGAAGCTTTCGATTTTAATTTTGCATAACGAAAATTTTTCTTTATTTTTCTTATGCCAAAGTGTTCTTTTTAACAAGTTATCCGATTACAGTTAGGTTATGGAAACATATATAAAAGAACTATGTGTCATACCCCACACAAATTCGTGTTAAATGTGCTTGTGCAAATTTGTATCAAACTCGTGAATTTTTAGGTGCCTTGAGGTAGGTAACTAAACTTTGTAAAATTCCTATTACAAGACTATGTGTTCTAGTTTTTAAGCTTACTAATGAAGTGTTATCAAATTTTTAAATCAACCAAAATTTTTGTTACCAAGTGAACATGCATTTATCTTTCCTAAAAAAAAACTGGGACAAAGTGTGTTAATGTGTCTCCCATACCCCCAAACTTAAATTACACATTGTCCCCAATGTGTGAATAACATGGAAAGATCTGACCTGAGAGATGGAAAACTAGCTGGGTCGGCATAGCTCATAGCATACCCCCAAACTTGAAAGGATGTAAACATTGTCCCTAAAAACGAAAAACTAATGTAATACGGGAAAACAAGAAGTACTAAAAAAAATAACAATAAATACATAAAACAATAAAAATAAAAGGATAAGCTGTGGGGTGTCTCCCATGAGCGCTAAGTTTAACGTCCTAAACCGGACCAAGCCTTATTTTTCCCCAAAACTAAGATTGGCAGCAACTAGCATAGGTGGTGTCTTATTCTCTCCCATATAAGCATAAGTTAAGTGCTCTGGCAATTGCTTGAATTCCAAGTTAGGTGCCTGTACAATAAAAGGGAAAAAAATAGTATTAGTAGGCACATAAGGGTCAAATGGATTAGTGTACTTACTTGGATGCTTTGGAGAGGCCTCAAGGAGGTGCATAGTATTGATGATGTCATCAGTAACATCCTCACATTTGGGCTCAATATCTGATCCTTTGAGACAATGGGTGAGGGCGGTCTCCAATGGATCAATGTGATAGACATGACAAACTTGCTCAACAACACTTTACTGTCGTTCACTCAGCTCTTTAGCCAATTTCCCCATTTGTACTTCCAATCTTTGAATGGCTTGCTCATGCTTTGCAATGATTTCCCTTTGCTCAGTCCAGAATTTTCTTTCCTCTGCCATGAATTGTTCTTGTGAAGTCACCAGCTGTTGTTATTGAGTTACCAATTGCCTCACAAGATTCTCTAGGTCACTTTGCTCAATCCGGAATTGTGTTGCCTCTGCCATGAACTGCTCTTGTGAAGTCATCAACTGTTGTTGTTAAGTTGCCAATTGCCTCACAAGATTCTCTAGCTCACTTTGCTTTGATTCCGGAACTGATTGGGAATTCCTTTGCTGCCCTTGAAAGTTCAAAGCATTTTAATTGTTGCTCCATGAGAAGTTGGGGTGGTTTCTCCATCCAAAATTGTAGGTATTTTCATAAGCACTGTTTGGTCTCAAATAGGTCGCTCGCTCGGAATATGTAGATGAATACGAATGGAAAGTCTCAGTTGTGTGATCAAATTGAGAACATAAAGCACATACCTTGAGTTGTGTGGCTCGTGGATTAGGTGGGTTGTTCCATGCAGTCATGGCTTTTACAAGCATATCTATCTTCCTCTCCATAGCAGCATATCTAGCATCCGCCATTGGTGTTTTTCCCTCGAATGAATTAGTTGAAAAACTTCAGTGTAGCAGTTTCAGTACTGCTTCTCAGGTACTCTCTGGAGCTTTTGTGCTCGAGCGCACCAAGAACAGCGCTTGATCACATTGGGAATGCGCTCGATCGCACCAAGGAGTGTGCTCGATGGCAATGAGAACAGAAACTCCTCTGCACACCTGAACAAAAACAGAAAACGAAAAGAAGGAAAAATCTGATTTTTTGATAAAAATAAAAATAAAATGGAACAGAATAAAATAAAAAAAAAACTAACGAAAGTAATTCCAAAAAGAAATTTAGCACAATCCCCAGCAACAGCGCCAAAAACTTGATGGATTGATTATCTACTTAAATAATTAAGCAAATAACCGTTCTAGTTTTACTTGCAAGTGCACAAGGTCTGTGGTAGCATAGTGTGCAAGTGCGAGATTATTTACACAAGGATTGGATAATTTCTATTTAGAATTAGTTTCTTCAAGTTAAAAGAGAAATAGTAGTTTGTTTGTAAGTGAATAATAATAGTAAGAACATAGGGCTACGATATCCACCATTAATTACACTTTCCCACTAGCTAAGGTTTCAATGCTCTAGCCTTATCATGAATATCTAATGGTTGCCAACCTAAGGGCTTGGTCCACACTTTAGGCTATTGATCTCCCTATGCAACGAGTTAGGTATGGTGTATACTCTAACTCTTTTCTCTCGATGGCTTGGCATTCTCCTCCAAATGTATCTTGTGCATCACCGTCGAGGGGCTGATTCCCTTGATATCCTCAATAGTCTAGCCAATAGCTTCCTTGTGCTCTCTTAAAATGTCCACTAATTTCTCATCTTGAGCCTCAACCAAATCTGAAGCTATAATCACAGACAAAGAATCTGCTGGACCTAGGAACTTATACTTAAGATTGTCCAGTAAAGGCTTAAGTTCCTTCTTGGGGGTTCAGGTGTTGTGGTCTCCTCCATCTCACTACTCTTCTGAGGAGCAGACTCCAAAGTAGCATTTGCTTGCTCAAGCATCTTATCCAAATCCAAATCTTCTCCAAACTGAGCAAAGCATGCCTCTAGGGGGTCCTCAATGCTTGATTCACCCACAGTCTCTTCCGTCTTACTGCTCTCCCGAGGAGCAAACTCCAAGATAGCATTTGCTTGCTCAAGTAGCTTATCCAAATCCAAATCCTCTCCAAACTGAGTGAAGCATGCCTCCACAATGTCCTCAGACTGCCCTCCTTTCTTGGCTGTAGATGGCTCAGCATCTCTCTTCTCCGTGTTGCCACTTTCTTGCCCTTGCTGCATAACAAGGTTCTCTTCCACTTGATTGTCCACTTGTCTCCCAGACCTCAATGTGGCAATTGACTGCAATTGTTCCTGTCCGTGCGTAGGAGTCATTGAATTTCCCACCGCAAATTATTCCTTCGGGTTGGGCACAGGTCGACTGGGGAACTTTCCTTTCTCTTATTCACCCACGTGACTTGTGATTTGATCCATTTGATCTCTAGCTTGACAATCACTTGGGTGTTTACTATTTACGCACTCCTTACTTTGCTGATAGAGTGGCCGGTCATCTTCATGAAATCCTTGAAGGTGTCCTCCAATGATTGTGAAACCGACACTGGTGCTTGAGTGGGAGCTTGGTAAGCGGGTGATGGTACTAGATGGGCTAAGCAACCATAACTTGGAATTGGTGGAGGAAATCCGAGAGGGTATTGATTGTGAGCATGATGAGGGGCTCCTCCCTGATTTATCAGTTGGTTCTGCTTCCATGAAAAATTAGGGTGGTTCCACCACCTTGGATTGTACGTCTCGGAGTAAGATCCATTTGATTGCCACCGATAGTCATTGAAAGCATTCATTTGTTCCATGGGATACTCGGCAAAAGCCGGCATAGATGGACAATTCTGTGCTAAATGCATAGGGCTAGCACAGATGGAACAACTATCAACATTGAATGTATTGGCTGCACTGATGGATTGGCCGGTCATCTTCATGAAATCCTTGAGGGTGTCCTCTAAAGATTATGAAACCGGTACTGGATTAATCCACATTTTTTATTTTTTTATGGGGCAACGCAAATGGAAACAAATAAAATAAAATAAAATTGCAAAAAAAAAATTAAACAAAAAATGCTAACTAACTAGTAGAAAAATAAAATTAATTCAGACAAAAAATTAATTTTCACAAACAAAACAGTTCCCCAGCAATGGCACCAAAAACTTGTTGTGAGCTTTAAATTACTCGCAAGTGCACAAATCGTTTGCAATATAGTGTTGTGCAAGTGCGAGGTCGAATCCACAGGGAATTGCATTGTGAAAATATTTTTATCTAAACTAAGCCTATTTTAACCTAGTTCCAAGTTTTGAATTGTCTTTTGCAAAATAAATATAAACTAAACTAAATTGATTTAAAGACTAATGATAAAAACACTAAGGTTTCTGAATCCACCCCACCAAAGTAAAGCATATATCTTCATGTTCTATATAAAAATAATCTATGAAAACATTCCATGAATCCAACTTTAAACAAATCACAACAAATATCCCAATTAAACCAAAACAATCCAATGTATCCGCTTTTAACAAATCAAAAAGGATATCCAATTTAATCAAAAACAATTCTATGTATCCATCAGATAAAACACACAGAATATCCAACAGAACAATTTAAACGCAATCAATCATAAGATTTTACTCAAATAATTGAACAGAACATTTATACTAAAAAAAAACATCAGAATTGTATAAACAAATCTGAAAATATTATGCCAAACAACGGCGAGGCTTCATCTTCAACCTTAGCTGAAGATTTTAACCACTCATTATCATGAAACTGAAGTTCACGATAACAGTGCTAAACATTAAACTTTAAAACTAACAAAAGCAGTAAATTAAAAACTGACTATACATGGGGAGAAATTCCACTCGTTGTTGGGCAGTGCTTCCCCTTGTGGTAGCAAAGCCTTCGAGATCCACCAGAATGCTAGCAGAAGTCCTCAAGATTGCACAGCAAATGATGAAGTGAGATGGGGCTTTTATAGGGGAATTATTGGGGTACAATGTGTTTCAAATTCGATGTGGGATACTGCTCGAGTGCGCTCGATCGCAGTCTGGTGCGCTCGAGTGCATACTGGTGCACTACAAAGCATTTTTAACCAATATGGGATGTACGAGTGCGCACTTGCGATTGATCGCAAGTCTGGTGCGCTCGAGTGCACTAGATATCTTTAGCTTAACCCTTGTCTACTAAAACGGCCATAACTTTCTCTAAAAAAATCATTTTTATGAGCCATAAAATTCCTCAGAAAATAGACTTCTGGATCTTTCCAAGTATATCATCTACTGGTTCTTCTTGAATCAATACAGTAAAATCCACAAAAATGACTGATCTGTACAGGCAATTCTGGCAATTTTAGTGAAACTCCTTTCCCAGTACTTGTAAACCTGAAAAACAACGAAAACAACTCAAAGTAACAAATTCTTAAGCTAACAAATGTAAATTAAGTGGCCAAAATATGCAATATTTTGCACTCATCAGTGTGGTTTATGATGAATTGAATGAGAAATTAGAAATTTAATAAAAATATGATGTCAGGTGTTGACGATCAGCAACCGGGGAAAATTTCTGAGAGGAACGGGAAAGGCAAGGAGGTGATCCACGGATAGCTTTAAGTGCTACATGGTGGGTTAGATTTACTTTAACTAATCTAAATAAAAATCAAATATCTAGTGATAATATAAAAATAAATTATTAGCTTATGTTTTAGTGATAGATAAAGATTTGGTTGATAGGTATGATATGAATATTGGACATGTAGAAAAATTATTATGTGAGAAGAAATATTATTAGAATAATGAGTTGATTTAATAATGATGGTGATAAATAAAAATTTTAACGCATTTTGGTTAACGAATTGATGTGATAAATGAGGAGATGAAATTTAGTGGATCTTGACAAGCTTTGATAGAGGATTTGATGTCATTTGGGATGAAATTTAGTGGATTTTGACAAGCTTTGATGGATGATTTTATGTGATTTGGGATGAGAGGAATTTAGTCGAAATTTTTATGTAATTTGAGAAAAATTAGGATAGCCAAAATTATATATTTGAATTCATGTTTGTTTTTTTTTTTATGTTATTGTTCAGATGCATATTTCATATCCATGTTCGTATGCATATGCATTAAATAAAAGAAAAAAACCGGGAAGGGGTCGGTATAATTAAAAAATCGTGACAGCCGATATAGACTGGAAATAAAAGGGACACCGTGACAACCGGTGTATGTTGGAAATAAATCTGTGACAACCGGAACAAGCTTTAAAGAAAAGAACTGGAAGGTAGCCAGTCTAAATAAGAATGAAAGAACCGAGAAGACAGCCAATCTAAGATAAAAACATGTTGACATGTGGGAAGACATTCCCATAACAATAATTCATGCATTGCATCTGTTTTAATTATTGCTTGCATTATTGAAATGCTTATGTGTGATGTGTTATTGTGAATTTATTTATAGACGGATGAGTCTCACAGAGAGAGACAGTTATGGTGATAAGAACCATCTAAATGATAGACTTTATGATGTGAACCTCATTGCGAGGTAATTATGAGATAATTGATGGTCTTGAGGTGAACCAATTAATAAGAAGAAGAGATTGATAGAGAATGAGACTAATGATATGTGTAGTGATAGTGGAATGCTAGTAGCAAGTTGTATCTGATATGAATGATTAAATATTGAAAGAATATTTATACAGATTGATTACTCCTAGTAAATTTAATTCACTAAGCTTGTGAAGCTCACCCCTCATTGTACAATGATTTTAGGTAGCAGACAGGATAAATAGTCTAGTGGGTTAAGAGTCAAAAGAAATCATTTTCTGTAAGCCACGTACGTGTCAACATCCTCAGACAAATGAGAAAAAGAAATAAAAAATTTTATTTGTAAATATTCATGCACTTTACGTTGTATATTATGTTTAAATCAATATTAGATTTATGTATCTCTCCTGTTGAGGCTTGAGGATTGATGTAAAAGAATTTTCTTAGTATTATTTTTCTTGTTGCATATATGTGTCGTGCTAGGATTTTCAAAATGTGACAACATCATCTCGGGGGTGGCCAACCAGAGGTGGGTCATTACATTCTGTGTGTCAGGTCGTTTAGTGATGAGTACTTGAAAATACACTAATACTTAGTGATTTATCTGTATTATTTGTGGTAAATTAGGTTTAAATCTTGCATTTTTACTTAATTGTCTTTAAAAAAATGTGTTTTTCATAATCACGGGCATTTTTTTGTGTATTTTCAGGTTATAGGTGCTTAAAAATTATATTTGGATAAAAAATAATATTAATAAGAAGATCTGGAATGTCTTGGATCAAACAGTTCGAAAATCAGAGTCAGAATGAGAGAGATGGCGTCGTTTTATCAAAGGAAAATAAATGAATTCGAAGAAGAACGCATGCCACAACATGGGCTTTGCATGCTGCGACCGTCTGTTCCATGGAGTTTGGCTGGGGATGTCTACTGACACAGGCCGCGACATATTTTTCTTGGGTCGTGGCCCGCTTAGTTTGAAATGGCAATAATTAAAAAAAAAAAAACCCTAATGAATATTGTGAGCCTCCATATATATATATATATATATATATATATGGAGGCTCACAATATTCATTAGGGTTTATATATATATATATATATATATATATATATATATATATATATATTAGTTTTACTTGTGCTGCCTATTTTTGTATTTTGTGTCATATTTCCTTTTAGTTACTTTCCTACTTCATGTTTTCCTAGTAGTAGAAGTATTTCCCATTTCAATGTCTTTCTTTTTCCTATGCTACATTTTTTTTTCCTATTTTGCATTATATTTCCTTTTAGTTACTTTCCTATTTCATGTTTTCCTAGTAGTATAAGTATTTCCTATTTCAGTGTCTTTCCTTTTCCTAGAAGGAGTAGTATTATTGTACTTTCCTTTTCTTTTCTAGGAGTTTGCCTATATAAGGCCGGCTGCCCTTGTCTTGTAAACACAACAGATTTTTCCTATACAAAAAAAAAAAAAAAAAAAAAAAATTGAGAAGAACATAGCTGCTATTGGTGATCAAGGAGATTCATTTGCATAGAAGACTCTTCAATATTACTGTTGTTCGCTTTCATTCTTCATTCTTCCCATATTTCATTTCTTTGAATATTTTTTTTTTTTTTAATTTTAGGATTATGTCTAGCTAATTTTATTTTTGGTTAAGGGTGATTCCAAAGCCCTAGACATGATTTTGTGATTGAATATTCAGAGATTATTATCCATATTTCTAATAAAATTGTTTATGTTCTTCCATAAGAATTGTTTGTAATTATTATTTTATTTTATTCGGGGTGGACAACCAAATGTAATAAGGTGATTATCTATTGCTAGGTTAGGAATCTTGATCCGTAATTGTCTTGAATTTCTAATCAATGGTAGCAATTAGTAATCACTTATGATGGGATATTTTCATGTGATTATTATATGGAACATAACCCAAGATAAATGAACCGAGCTTATACGTTTGTTTCTTGGACCAACCTATCTTTCTTAACCTAACACTTCTATTAAATTAAATTTAGAGAGCTTATTCTAAGTTATTTAATTGCTACCACACGAAAATATCCCATCATTTGTGATTACTAATTACTACTATTGATTAGAAATTCAAGACAATTACGGATCAAGATTCCTAACCTAGCAATAGATAATTACCCTATTTCATTTGGTTGGCCGCCCCGAATAAAATAAATAATAATCATAATCATAAACAATTCTTATGGAATAACATAAACAATTTTATTAGAAATATGGATAATAATCTTTGAATATTCAATCACAAAATCATGTCTAGGGCTTTGGAATCACCCTTAACCAAAAACAAAATTAGCTAGACATAATCCTAAAATTAAAAACAAAATAAATATTCAAAGATATGAAAGATGGAAAGAATGAAAAATGAAAGCGAACAACAGTAATCTTGAAGAGTCTTTTATGCAGATGAATCTCCTTGATCACCAATAGCAGTTACGTCCTTCCCAATTTTCTCTTCTCTTTTTTTTAGTCTAGGAAAACTATGTTGTGTTTACAAGTCAAGGGCAATGGACTTTATATAGGCAAACTCCTAGAAAAGAAAAGGAAAGTACAATAATACTACTCTTTCTAGGAAAAGGAAAGACACTGAAATGGGAAATAATTCTACTACTAGGAAAATATGAAATAGGAAAGTAACAAAAAGGAAATATAACACAAAATAGGAAAAAGTGCAGTATAGGAAAATGAAAGACATTGAAATGGGAAATACTTCTACTACTAGGAAAACATGAAATAGAAAAGTAATTATAAGGAAATATAACACAAAATAAGAAAAAGTGCAGCACAAGTAAAACTGGTATATATATGGAGGCTCATAATATTCATTAGGTTTTTTTTTTATTATTGCCCTCTCCAGCTATACAGGTCGCGGCCCAAGAAAAGTATACCACGGCCCGTGTCAGTAGACATCCCCAGCCAAACTCCAGGGAACAGAAGGCCGTAGCATGCAAAGCCCATGCTGCGACACGTGTCCTTCTTCGAATTCAGCTATTTTCCTTTGATAAAGCGATGCCATCTCTCTCATTCTGACTTCAATTTTCAAATTGTTTGATCCCAGACGTTCCGAATCTTCTTGCCAATATTATTTTTTTCATCCAAATATTAGTTTTAAGCACCTGTGACATGAAAATACACCAAAAATACTCATGATTTCGGAAAACACATTTTAAAGGTAATTAAGTAAAAATGCAAGATTTAAACCTAATTTCCCACAAATAATACCGATAAATCACTAAGTATTAGTGTATTTTCAAGTACTCATCACAACCCCTAACCAATTCCTTGGTAGTCCCTAGCAAGTCAAGCGTTTAAAAATTGCCTCCAACCATAACCAAAAATCAAAACTACTCCTAAACTAAGATAAATCACTTTCATTTATTGCGCGGTTGTACGTAGCAAATGCACTAGAATAGATCTCAAAAGAGAGGCTGGTTGTAAAGAGAGAGTAGCATAGATTGGGTAGAGGGCTTTGTAATAGTTCTTATCATTTTTTTTCTTCTCTTCTTTAGTTCTTCAATAACTTGTGATTCCTGAAGGTGTGTTGTTGTAACTTGTAAGAACTCATTGATTTAGTGCAGAGAGTTCGGAGGAACTCATGGCGACGTAGGCTATTGTCGAACCTCGATAAAAAAATTGCTTGTCTTCTTTCTTTTCTTTGATTTCTATTTCTGTTCTGATCATTACAAGTCATTCTAGACTTGGGTGTTTAGAAGATCACCTCCAGGGCATCTTGAGGGTGATTTCCCAACAGTGGTATCAGAGCTAGAGGAGATACCACAACAGTTGTATCAGAGCTTGCACAGCTGGGTATCGGAGTAAGAACAGAAAGTATCGGAGCAAGACTCCAAGAATCAAAGGTCAACTTTTTGGGTGATTCAAGATTGGAGTAGAGATCTATATCTGATTGTGTTCTTGAGGTGATTCAAGAACAGAGTAGAGATCAAGATCTTATCGTGTTCTTGAAGGTGATTCAAGAACGGTATTGAGATTAATCTTCGATCGTGTTCTTGAGATTTAGAAGAAGTTGGAAAGCAATTGTGGGTGCTGTATAAATCTGGGATCCTCTCCGCAAGATGGGTTCGAACTTTATTGTTAAGAAGTTTGATGGAAAGGGAGATTTTGCCTTTTGGAAGCGGAAGATCAAGGTTGTTCTCATACAACAAAAGGTGGACTTGGCAATTGGAGAAGATGACGTTTTTCCAGCAAGTACCATGGAGGTCCAGTGGAATGAGATGAAGAAGATGGCGTACAGCACCATCCTTCTGTATATGTTGGATAATGTCACAACGGAGTGCGGAGACTCGGAAGATCCAACTACAATTTGGAAGAAACTAGATGAGTTGTTTCTTACCAAGACTCTCCCTAATAAGAGGTATCTTTGTAAATGAATCTTTGTTTTTAAAATGGATCCTAATAAAGAGTTACAAGATAATCTTGATGCCAAGATGAGAAGAGCATCAAGTGGAGAAAAGCTATTCGTTAGAGGAAGGCCAGCAACTCGGTATGGCAGCAACATATATAGCTACTACCAGGACAAAGGTAGAGGAGAAAGCCATAGGAGAGCACACAATAACATACATGGCTATTACCAAGACAAAGGTAGGGGAGAAAGCCATGGGAGCACACTCCAAACCGAGATTTGGAGGAAAGAGATGCTTCTACTGCCATAATGAGGGTCATTTCAAGAAAAATTGCAAGAAGATGATTAGGAATGAGAGAGAAAGCCATACCAAGAATGGAGAGGCTTCGGTTGCCAAGGGAGAACAGCAAGATGATGTTCTTGTTGTGTGCTCAAGTGTGAGCAAGAGGCAAAGAGGCAGCAGGAAATGGATCTTAGATACCAGGTGCACTCATCATATGTGTCCTCATAGGGATTGGTTCAAGAATTTCAAGGAAACCAATGATGGAAAGATTTTCCGAGGGAATGATACTTCTTACCAAGTGAGGGGCATGAGAGACATCCAGTTGAGGATGTTTGATGGAATGACATGGTTGCTGCGGAATGTGAGGTATCTTCCGGGTTTGAGAAGAAATTTGATCTCATTAGGGCAGCTAGATTCTATGGCGTACACATACAAGGTAGAGGGAGGAAAGATCAAGGTAACCAAGGGATCTTTGATAGTGATCAAAGCAGCAATGAAGGATGGTCTCTATGAGATGATCGGAGACACAGAGATTAAGGGTCAAGCAGCAAGCTTGATGGCTGAGATGGATAAGGCAGCCCTTTGGCACAATCGCTTGGGACATATGAGCGAAAAGGTCCTGCAAGTTCTAAGAAAGGATGGTCTACTTAGTGGTGACAAAATAGAGGAACTTGATTTCTGCGAATATTGTGTTCTTGGGAAGCAACATCGGGTCAGGTTCAACATCGGAGTGCACAAATCTAAGGACATTCTTGACTACATTCATGTGGACCTTTGGGGACCAGCAAGAACACCAACACAGGGAGGTAATATTTACTTTCTATCTTTAATTGATGATTATTCAAGAAAGGTTTGGGTTTATTTGCTTAAAAATAAATCAAATACTTTGAATAAGTTAGTGGTGTGGAAAAGGCTGGAGGAGACTCAAATGGGCAGGTTAGTTAAGGTGTTAAGAACTAATAATGGCTTAGAATTTTTTAACAAGGAACTTGATCAATTCTGTAGGTTAAATGGCATTCTTAGACATAGAATGGTTGTAAAAACACCTCAGTAAAATGGAGTTGCTGAGAGGATGAATAGAACCCTTATGGAAAAGGTTAGGTGCATGTTAATTGGGTCCAGTTTACCAAAATATTTTTCAGGGGAAGCTGTGGCTACTACTGCATATTTGGTTAATAGATCACACTCTAGAGCTTTAGAGCTCAAGACTCCCATGGAGATGTGGAGTGGGAAACCCCCTGAGTTGAGCAACCTCGGGACCCAAGGTCTAGAAAATGTGTATTTCTAGGGTATGGTGATGGGATTAAGGGGTATAGGTTGTGGTCCTTAGAACCAAAAGGAATGAAACTCATAATAAGTAGGAATATTATTTTTAATGAATTGTTATTTCCCTATTTGGAGAAAACTAACCCTGTAGGGTGTTGGTATTTGTCTAAGGTTTAAATATGTCTAAATATGGTTCAAAGATGGTTAAAGTCTAAACCAAGGTTGGAGTATTAAAATACAGCAAGTTAAAAGATAGCACACATGTGTGTGCATCACTTTGGAGTAAGGAAAGGGTAGGCGCACTAGTGTGCGCACTTCAGCACACAAGCAGGAAAAAGTGTGTGCACTACTGTGTTAAGGGGCAGCATCAGTGTGCGCCATGTCGCCCCTTCACCAGCGCTTAGGCATCCAGAATGAAGACCCCTTAACCCATGCCAGTGCCATGCCACTCGCCACCAGTGCCGCGCCTTCTAGAATGAGCTGCAAGTGTGCCCTGCTCAGCGCTATGCCGCCCCCTGTTGAGCGCCTAGGCACACCAAAGCACACATGGACAGCATGCTTTAACCTCCTTTTGGGTTCGTGGATGCAATGTTAAAATGCATAACACCACTTAGGATTGATGGAGGGCCATGGTTAAGTGGCAATCAAGATCTAAGGGTGGAGATTGACTCATAAGAATGGACAATAAGTGGGTGCACTATATAAGGGGTTACCTAGCTTCATTCTCATGTAACGAGTACAAGAATTACATTGTGACATTATGTGAGATCAATTATAATATAAGAGAGAATTGTGTGAGAGTGAGAAAGATCAAACACAAGAGGGACTCATTATAGTGAGGCTATTTGTAAAGTGAGAGAAGTCTTGATTAGATAGAGAGCATTATTATTTCTTATCTTCTTCCTTCCTTCTCTTCTTGGTTTCTTCAAGAACTTGAGCTTCTTGAAGAGGGTTTCCGTATTTGTAAAGAACCATTGATTTAGTGTAGAGAGTTCAGAGGAACTCACGGGGACGTAGGCATATTGCTGAACCGCGATAACAAATTGCTTGTCTTCTTTTCTTTTTTGCTTTTGATTGCTGTATTTCTCTTTACAAGTCATTCTAGACTTGGGTGTTTGGAAGATCACCACTTGGGCATCTTGTCAAGGTGATTTCCAATAGTGGTATCAGAGCTTTGGACAGTGGTATCAGAGCTTGCACAGCTTGGTATCGGAGCAAGAACAAGAAGGTGATGGAGCCAAGACTCCAAGAATCAAAGATCAACTTCTTGGGTGATTCAAGAACGGTGTAAAGATCAAGATCTGATCGTGTTCTTGAGGGTGATTCAAGAACGGTGTTAAGATCCATCTTCAATTTATGTTCTTGAGGTTGAAGAAAGCATTTGTGGGTAGTTCATAAATCAGGGATCATGTCCGCAAAAGATGGCTTCAAATTTCTGTGTTGAGAAGTTTGATGGAAAGGGAGACTTTGCCCTTTGGAAGTGGAAGATCAAGGTTATTCTAATTCAACAGAAAATGGACTTGGCTATTGGAGAAGATGATGCTTTTCCAGCAAGTGTCACGGAGGACCAGCGGACCGAGATGAAGAAGATGGCTTACAGCACCATTTTCTTGCACATGTCGGATAGCATCACAAGGGAGTACGGAGACTCGGAAGATCTGGCTGTCATATGGAAGAAACTAGATGAGTTGTTTCTTACCAAAACTCTCCCTAACAAGATTTATCTTCTTAAAAGAATCTTTGCTTTTAAAATGGATCCTAGTAAAGAGTTGCAAGATAATCTTGATGTCTTTAATAAGCTAGTTCAAGATTTGAATAGCTGTAGCATTATTTTTCCAAATGAACAATTGGCTGTTATCTTGTTAAATTCTCTTCTTGATTGCTTTGACAATTTGATTAATGCTATTGAGTATGGAAGGGACACTTTAACAAAGTAGATTATGATCAATGCCATAAGGGCATATGATTTCAAAGCCAAGATGAAGGAGACATCAAGTGGAGATGGGCTATTCGTAAAAGGAAGACCAGCAACTCGGAATGGCAGTAGCAACCATGGCAACTACCAGGAGAAATCAAGAGGTAGAGGGTAGAACCATGGGAGATCTCATTCCAAGACAAGACTTAGAGGAGGAAGGAGATGTTTCTATTGCAACAAAGAGGGCCATTTCAAGAGAGATTGCAAGAAGAGGACTTGGGATGAGAGGAGAAGCCATACCAATAATGGAGAGGCTTCGGTTGCTAAAGGAGAATAGCAAGATGATGTGCTTGTTGTGTGCTCAAATGTGAGCAGGAGGCAAGGCAGTAGAAGGTCGATTCTTGATTTTGGGTGCACTTATCATATGTGCCCTCACAAGGAATGGTTCGAGAATTTCAAGGAGATCAATGATGGAAGGGTCTTCTTGGAGAATGACAATTCTTGCCAAGCGAGAGAGATTGGAGACATCTAATTGAGGATTTTTGATGGAGTCACAAGGCTACTGCGAAATGTAAGGTATCTTCCAGATTTGAAGAGAAATTTGATCTCATTGGAGCAGCTGGATTCCATGGGGTATACATGCAAAGTAGAGGGAGGAAAGATCAAGGTGGCTAAGAGATCTTTGGTAGTGATCAAGGCAGCAAGAAACGATGGACTCTATGAGATGATCAGAGAGACATAAATCAATGATCAAGCAGTAAGCTTGATGGCTGAGATGGACAAGGTAGCCCTTTGGCACACTCGCTTGGGACACATGAGCGAAATGGGCCTGCAAGTTCTTAGCAAGGATGGTCTACTTGGAGGAGACAAAGTAGAGAAACTGGATTTCTGTGAGAGTTGCATTCTTGGGAAGCAACACCGGGTCAGCTTCAACACCGGAGTGCATAAGTCTAAGGGGATTCTTGACTACATTCATTCGGACCTTTGGAGACCAGCAAGAACACCAACACAGGGAGGTAAATTTTACTTTTTGTTTTTAATTTATGATTATTCAAGAAGAGTGTGGGTTTATTTGCTTAGAAATAAATCTGATGCCTTGAATAAATTTGTTGTGTGGAAGAAGTTGCTAGAAACTCAAACGGATAGGGTAGTTAAGGCTTTACGAACCGATAATGGCTTAGAATTTTGCAATAAGGATTTTGATAAATTTTGTGAATTAAATGGCATTCCAAGGCATAGAACGGTTGTAAAAACACCTTAGCAAAATGGAGTTGCTGAAAGAATGAATAGAACCCTTATGGAAAATGTTAGGTGCATGCTAATAGGATCCGGTTTGCCAAAATATTTTTGGGGAGAAGCTGTGGCTACAGCTGCATACTTAGTGAATAGATCACCCTCTAGAGCTTTAGAGCTCAAGATTCCCATGGATGAAGTCCAATCTCAAGAAACTCAAGAAGAGGCTGAACAAGAAGAGGTTTATGCAGCAAGTAGGAATGACTACCAGCTCACAAGAGACTGGGGAAGGAGGGTGGTTAGACCACCTTTGAGATATGGGTTTGCAGATGCTAATGTAGTAGCTCCTTAGATAGAAGGAGAGGTTAAACCAGAAACTTACACGGATGCCATGGAGTGTAAGGATTCGTCAAAGTGGCAGCTGGTTATGGAAGAAGAAATGGATTCTTTGATGAAGAACAACTCTTAGGAGTTGGTGCCCAAACCTAAAAAATAGAGAGTTGTGGATTATAGATGGCTCTACGAGATCAAATAAGGGAATACTCCAGGGGATGAAGTCCAAAACAAAGCTAGGATGGTGGCGAATGGGTTCACAAGAAGAGAAGACATGGGTTTCACAGAAACTTTCTCACCTAGACACAAGGTGGAGAAGATGGTGAGTATCCTCATCTGTATCGATGATGTGTTGTTGGTTTGAAACAGTAGGGAGAGGATGGAAAGGTTTACATCTTAACTCGGTGAGGAGTTTGAGAGGAAGGATCTCAGCTTTACACAAAAGATCCTTGGGACGTGTAGAATCCAAGAAAAGAGAGAAACTGGTTAAGGGTTTCTTGGGCAATGGGAGTTCTCAACAGATTTGTGAGTAGTCCTGGAAAGAAGCATTAGCTTGGGATGAAGTGGTTGCTGAGGTATTTGAAGGCTCAATGGCAACCGGGGCAGAATGCATAACGGCTACGGAAGCCAGAAAGGAGGCTATAGGGTGCAAAGGGTTATTGGATGAGTGGGAGGTCCTAAAAGAGCAGGTGGTGGTGTCTTTGGATAGCCAAAGTGTATGGCACTTATGGAGGAATCTGGTGTTCCATGAGGGGACGAAGTATATGGATGTTCGGTATCATTACATTCCGAAAAATGGTACGAAAGGATGCATTCATGTTGACAAAAAGACCACGGAAGAAAATCATGTGGATTTGGGTACTAAAGTTCTACCTCTAAGTAAGTTCAATCATTGCCTTGGACTACTTAGGATTGGAGTTGGTTAATTGATGACTCAAGATGAGTTTGGATCCTGAAGCTCTCTGCAACAATGATTCGGGTTTAAACACTTACACAAAGGTAAAGATTGTTGGTATTTATCTAAGGTTTAAACATGTATAAACATGGTTCAAAGATGGTTAAAGTCTAAACCAAGGTTAGAATATTAAAATAAAGTAAGTTAAAAGACTGCAAACATGTGTGTGCATCACTTTGGAGCAAGGAAAGGGTAAGTGTACTAGTGTGCGCACTTCAGCACACAAGCAGGAAAAAGTGTGCGCACTGCTGTGTGAAGGGGTAGCATCAGTGTGCGCCACACCGCCCCTTCACCAGTTCCTAGGCGTCCAAAATGAAGACCCCCTGACCCGTGCTAGCACCATGCTGCTCCCCACCAGCGTTGTGCCTTCCAGAATGGGCTGTAAGTGTGCCCTGCTCAGCGCCATGTCGCCCCCTGTTGAGAGCCTAGGCGCTAGGCACACCAAAACACACATGGACAGCATGCTTTAACCTCCTCTTGGGTGCTTGGGTGGAAGGTTAAAATGCACAACACCACTTAGGATTGATGGAGGGCCATGGTTAAGCGGCAATCAAGATCTAAAGGTAGAGATTGACTCACAAGAATGGACAAGAAGTGGGTGCACTATATAAGGGGTTACCTAGCTTTATTCTCATGTAACAAGTACAAGAATTACATTGTGAAATTGTGTGAGATCAATTGTAATACAAGAGAGAATTGTCTGAGAGTGAGAAAGTTCAAACACAAGAGGGACTCATTATAGTGAGGCTGGTTGTAAAGTGAGAGAAGTCTAGATTAGATAGAGAGCATTGTTAGTTCTTATCTTCTTCCTTTCTTCTCTTCTTGGTTTCTTCAAAAACTTGAGCTTCTTGAAGAGGGTTGCTGTATTTCTAAAGAACCATTGATTTAGTGTAGAGAGTTCGGAGGAACTCACGGGGACGTAGGCACATTGCCGAACCTCGATAACAAATTGCTTGTCTTCTTTTCTTTCTTTCTTTCAATTGTTGTATTTCTCTTTACAAGTGATTCTAGACTTGGGTGTTTGGAAGATCACCACCTGGGTATCTTGTCAAGGTGATTTCCAACACAGGGGCTAGTGAGCAAACTAGTCCAAAATTTGTGAAGCATAGCATCAAAAAGAATTCAGTTCAGGTTAAGCAAGGAAAGCAAGAGGGTTCGGACCAGGTAGAGCCCATTGATGAAGGCCAAGCTCAGGACACTCAAGAGAAGGCTGAACTAGAAAGGATTAATGCAGTAAGTCAAAATGACTACCAGCTCACAAAGGACCAGGGAAGGAGGGTGGTTAGACCACTTTTGAGATATGGGTTTGTGGATTCTAATGTAGCAGCTCCTTATTCAGAATGAGGGACGATTGAACTAGAAACTTACATTGATGCCATGGAGTGAAAGGAGTCATCAAAGTGGCAACTAGCTATGGAGGAAAAAATGGATTCTTTGAGGAAAAACAACTCTTGGGAATTTGTACCCAAACCAGAAAAATAGAGAGTTATGGATTGTAGGTGGATCTACAAGATCAAAGAAGGGAACCCTCCAGAGGATGAAATCTGGTATAAAGCTAGGCTGGTGGCGAAGGGCTTCACACAAAGAGAAGGCATAGATTTCACCGAAATATTCTCACCGGTTGTGAAGTACAAGACGATACGGATAGTATTGGCAATGGTGGTCCAATTTGATTAGGAGATTGAGCAAATAGATGTGAAGACAACATTCTTGCATGGAGAGCTTGATGAGACCATCTACATGAGGCAACCTAAAGGTTATGAGGAAGGAAGGAAGGGAGAGTTGGTGTGCAAATTAAAGAAATCTCTCTATGGCCTGAAGCAATCACCTCGGTAATGGAATAAGAGGTTTGATTCCTTTGTAATTAGCTTGGGTTTCATGAGGAGTTACTATGATTCGTGCTTGTACTATAAGGGGCACAAGGTGGAAGAAGTGGTGATCATCCTCATCTATATTGATGATATGTTTTTGGTTGGTAGCAGCAGGGAGAGGATAGAAGAATTGAAGTCTCAACTCAGTTCAGAGTTTGAGATGAAGGATGGCCATGCACAGAAGATCATTGGGATGAATATAATCCGGGAAAGGGAGAGAAACAAATTAAAGATTTCTCAGACTTCTTATATAGAGAAGATGATATCTAAGTTCTCTATGGAAGATAGCAAACCAGTGAAGGTCCTCCTTGCTCGTTATTTCAGGTTCTCTAGCGATCAATGTCTGAGATCGAAGGCGGAGAAGAAGGAAATAGAAAAGGTCCCTTACTCTAGTGCGGTTGGTTCAGTTATGTTCACCATGGTAAGCACTAGACCTGATATTTCTCATGCAAGTGTCCTCAATAGGTTTAAGAGTAATCCCGAAAAGGAGTATTGGCTTGGGATGAAGTGGTTGCTGAGGTATTTGAAGGGAAGCCTAAATGTAGGGCTGGTTTATAAGAAGAGGGGTAAGTCCATCTGTCTTGAGGGTTATGCGGATTCGGACTATGGAGCAGACCGGGATTAAAGAAGATCGATTACCTCCTACTTCTTCAATTTAAACTGATGTTGTATAAGTTGGAAGGCTCAGTTGTAGCCTATGGTAGCACTCTCAACAACCGAGGCTGAGTACATAGCGGCAATGGAAGCCATTAAGGAGGCTATGTGGTGCAAAGGGTTGTTAGAAGAGTTGAAGGTCCTGAAAGAGCAGGTGGTGGTGTATTCGGATAACCAAAGTGCGTTACACTTATGTAAGAATCCGGTGTTCCATGAGAGGACAAAGTACATGGATGTTCGGTATCATTTCATTCGGAGAAATGTTACGGAATGATGCATTTATGTGGATAAGATAGCCACGGAAGAAAATCCTGCAGATTTAGGCACCAAAGTTCTACCTCTAAGTAAGTTCAATCATTGCCTTGGACTACATAGGATTGGAGTCGGTTGATATGGTGACTCAAGTTGAGTTTGGATCCTGAGTTCTCTGCACAATGGGTTCAGGTTTAATCGCTTATACAATGGTAGAGATTGTTAGTGTTTGTCTAAGGCTTAAACATGGTTTGAAAAAGTTCAGCATCAAGTCTTGGCGCCTTGGCTCAAGGTGTGCGCACCTTGGCCTCAAGGAAGTCTAAGGTTTGGGGTTCGTACTGTGTGTCACGGCCCGAAGAGTGTGCGCCGCGGCCTGACCCTGTGCGCTATAGCTCAGCCACTCCAGGTCGTAGCCTCCAGCATGACATGAAGAATTGTGGAGTTTCAGCCCTCTTCAGGCCACGGCTTACCTGTTCTAGGCCACGTCTTGAAGGCACACCTGATGCAATTTTTTAGCCTCTTTGAAAGGTGTGTGGGTGCATGATCAATACACACAGGATCACTTAGACTTGATCAAGGGTTGTGGTTGATTGGTCCTCAAGATCTAAGGGTGGATATTGACCTTCAAGATTGGTCAAGAAGTTGGTGCACTATATAAAAGGTCACCTAACTTCAATCTCAACACAATACATACAAATGATCATCATATAAGAGAAGTCAAGTGCAAGTGTGAGAGTGCAAAGACACAAAACACAGGAAAGGCACTAGAATAGATCTTAAAAGAGAGGCTGGTTATAAAGAGAGAGTAGCATAAATTGGGTAGAGGGCTTTGTAATAGTTCTTATCACTTTCTTTCTTCTCTTCTTTGGTTCTTCAAGAACTTGTGATTCTTGAAGGGGTGTTATTGTAACTTGTAAGAACTCATTGATTTAGTGCAGAGAGTTCGGAAGAACTCACGGGGACGTAGGCTATTTTTGAACCTCGATAACAAATTGCTTATCTTCTTTCTTTTCTTTGATTTCTGTTTTTGTTCTGATCATTACAAGTCATTCTAGACTCGGGTGTTTGGAAGATTACCTCCTGGGCATCTTGAGGGTGATTTCCCAACAAAGAAGCAAATAGTACTCCTCAAAATATATTGCAGAGTCTCATTCTAGAACTTCTAATATTTTAAGGCATATAAAAGGTTATGAAGCTGCACATGCTAGTAAACAAGAAGAAGATTCTCCTAGTAGTAAGAAGGTAGATCATGAATTTTATTATGAAACATAAACATAACAAAGGAGTCCATGTTGTTTTAAATAATAATGACAAATTTATATCTAGGAACACTGCTATGGCAGAGTGTCTGAAATTGCATGTGAAGTATAAAGAAAAACTTCGACATACCTTACAACAAGTTCCTAGTAGGATATGCTTCATTTTTTATTTGTGGACATCATGCAACACCGAGGGTTATCTTTGTATTATTGCACATATATAGATAAAAGTTGGAAGTTGAATAGAAGAGTTCTGAATTTCTGTCATATTCCTCCTCCACACACTAGAATTATTTTATATGAGAAGGTTTATAATTTACTAAAACATTGGGGCATTAACATTAAGGTTTTCACAATTACCTTAGATAATGCAAGTATTAACGATGGTATGCAAGATTACTTGCGTAAGAAACTTAAATTGCAAAATACTTTGGTATGTAGTGGTTATTTTTTTTCATATTCGTTGTTCTGCTCATATTTTGAATCTTATTGTGAAGGATGGTTTGAAAGTGATTGATAAATGTCTGTACAATATTAGAGAGAATGTTAAATATGTTAGTGCGTCAGAGGCGAGAAAGATAAAGTTTTATGAATTCATTCAACAGGTTGGATTGAGTAGTTGTACATCATTGTGGTTGAATACACCTACTAGGTGGAATTTCACTTATTTGATGCTTGAGAGGGCATTATTTTATCGTAATGCATTTGGTAGTTTGACAATGTTAGATCCTCATTATAATTGTAAGCCAACAAATGTTGAGTGGTCAATGATTCAAAGCATCAAGAAAGTTTTGTTTCCTTTTTATGAGATTACCACTCTTTTTTTCAAGATCTTATTAACCTATTGCCAATTTGTACTTTTAAAATTTTTGGAGAATTGAGATATGCATCCTATAGGCGATAGAGAGCCCAAATATTTGTGTAAGGAATATGGCAAGAGAAATGAAGAATTTTTTTTATAAGCATTGGATCTCATATAGTTTGTTGCTTGCTTTTGCTGTAGTACTTGATTTTCATTATAAATTGTTTATGAAATATTGTTTTCAAAACGTGTAAAAGAATGATGCAATTGTGCAAGAAAACTTAAAATAAAGTGTATGATGGATTGTACAAGCTCTTCAAAGAGTATGCAAAGAATACTACATATTCTTACCCATTTTCACTTGGAAGTTGTGTCGGTGGGGGTAATGGTCAATGTAAATGTCGACGTGATATGACGGTGAGTTTAGTATTTATTTGCTATTATTTTTATTTTTTATATCTTTTATTATTTAATAATTAATTTTATATTGTCATAATACTTGATGCAAAGTTGAATTTGCATTGGTATTGGTAGTTTCATGACACTATTTTATTGTTAGGATTTTAACGGTCAATCACTTGATTTTGTATTCCCAATTCTTATGGCTGATTTGCATTTTCTTTATTGAAATGAAGTAGTTTTCTTTTAAAAAACATAATTTAATTAGATAAATAAAAGTTTATCAAGTTGTTATAAAATATTCAAAATTAATCATGAATTTTATTAAGATAAAAATATTGGATAATTAATAATATACCAAGTTATATATCATGCCTTTGTGGCACTCAGTGTAGAAAAGACTTATACATGATATTTATTATAAATAAATCTAAAAATTCATTTATTAGTAATTAGTATAAGATAATTACTTTTTGACTTTATACTCTTTTTTTACGAGTTATGACTTTATACTTGATACCATTAATTTGTGATACTATTGACCAATAAGAAACAAACAGTTTTTCTCTTTTAGAAAAACTGGATCAGTTAAGGTCTTAAGCTCAAGTTATTCGGGTTTCGGGTTATTCGGGTTTCGGGTTATTCGGGTCACAAGTCGTTCGGGTTTCAGATTTTTCAGCTTTTGACTTATTTGCGTTTAAGGTCTCTCGGTTCACGGGTTGCTTGGGTCTCGAGATAGTCGAGTTTCTAGTCTATTGAATCTCGGATCAATCGAGTCATATATCAATTTGGGTTTGGGTTTTTTGGATCTTTGATCATAATATTTTGTTATATTTTTGAGTTCGAGTGAATCAAAACAGATTTTTGAGTCATGTTAGATTTTGTCACCTCTAATTCTAAATCTTGCCGAGAAATAGACAAAAAGAAAGGCTTAACTATCTGCTTTATAAGCGCATGACATAAAATTTTAATGTTGAATCATAATATATTGAAAAGATAACGAAACAATAAATTCAATGTTTACATTTTGTTGATGCCGAAAATTTGCCCAGAATATGAATGGGCGAGAAGCGAAACCTGCGCACACAAAGACTAGAGAAACCTTAAGGAGTCGCTGGAGGACCAGAGAAGTTGTGTCTCTGGTGGGCTCTCTGATGCCTAAGTTAGTCTAGGACTTAAAAATAAGAAAGTTGTTGAGAGTAAAGATAGTGTTTTGTTATATGTGTGTACCTTTTGATGGTGAGAGCTCCCATATAGAGTGTGGGAAGTTGAATCTCGATAGGAACGTGACTATTGGTAAGATTGAATTTCCTTAAATTTGAGTATCCTGAGAGAATTAAAACTCGATTGGAGATAAGATTAGGCTATACTTAAGCTGGAATATGGGATATTACCACTTTACCTTTTAGCCACGTGTCTTGCCTTCAGTGGGAGGATCATTTTGATAGGTGTGGCTGCCATATGTCGTTATGTCGTTGACGAAGAATTTTTCCCTACATCATATGCCCTGCACTTCCTTGAGTGCAGTTATACAGATAAGGAAGTAGTTTATGGAATACTTGATTTGAGATTTGTGATGAATGGGTTCTTCGGTGACCGTAGTCATAGTGCGTATCAGGTCAGGGATCTTCATCATGATTGTGTGCTTAATGGTGATAATGTTGCCTTTCAGGGCTAAAAGTTTTGAGTTCAAATAGTGGGAAGGATCAATATAATGGGCGACGTGTAGAGCATCTCGGTCCATGGAGCTCAGTAAGGTGGTCGAGACATTGAACATCTTGGCCTATGGATCTTAATGGGTGGCCGAGAAGTTGAGCATCTCAGCCCACGGATCTGAGCATAGTGGATGAGACGTTGAACATCTCACCCCACTGATCTCGGCAAGGAGGATGAGACATTGAGTATCTCGACCAGCTGATCTCGGCAAGGAGGATGAGACATTGAGCATCTCGGCCCATTGATCTTGGCAAGGAGGTTGAGACATTAAGCATCTCGGCAAGGTTGATGAAACGTTAAGCATCTTGGCCCATTGATCTCGACAAGGAGGATGAGACATTTAGTATCTCAGCCCACTGATCTCAGTAAGGAGGATGAGACATTGAGCATATCGGCCTACTGATTTTGGCAAGGAGGAAGAGTAGTTTAGTATATCGGCCCACTTATTTCGGTAAGGAAGATGAGATATGGAATGTCTCGGTTCAAAGGTCTTGGCTAGGTGACCAGATGTGGAGTGTCTTTGCTTAAGGATCTCGGTCCTCTAATCTCGTCAAAACAGCCGATATATGGGGAATCTTGTCATGATGTGCTCGGCCCAAGGTAGCCGAGGCTTAAGATTGTCGAAGCATAAAAGTACTTGGCATGAAGTTGCCAATGTGGTGGCTATAACGACCCATCCCGGGCAGGCCACCCCCAAGATGGTGTCATCACGTTTTGAAATCCCAACACGACACATATATTTAACAATATAAAAACATCAACTGAAATTATATACATACATAAATCTTCAACCCTCAACAGGGGAGTTACATTATTAAAATCCCAACTGAAACCATATATACTACATATTATGCATGAATATTTACAAAAAATTTTCTTCATGTAGACCACGAGGCTTACAGATAATCACTCAGTATGAATCATAGCTCACAAGTTTATCTGTCATGCCCGTTACTTGAAATTATTTAACAATGAGGAGTGGGCTTCACAGGCTCAATGAAATAAATTTACTAGAAGTATTCGATTTGTATACTTCCAGTCACATCTTATAATTCATTCGTTTCTAATTCACCAATATTAATCATCTATTTCTTCACATATAACAATTCAATCTCTCAAATAATCTTCCAATATTCATTCATTTATTATCTTATATAATTCAACAATAACATTATATTATCACTACTCATATCATGATTCCAACTATTTATCAATCTATTCTTAAATTAATCATCAAACATATTAATTTTTCTTCTCATATATTTAATCATCTTGAGATTATCAATTCAACATCATTATTTACCTCGTTATGAGGTTCACAGCATACAATCAATCAATCAAATAATTTTTATCATATTATACCTTCATATTTCTTTCTCATCATATATGTCTCTATGTGAGACTTATTTATCTATCAATAATTTCACAATCAAGACTGATACTTTAGTATCTCAATCAATAAAAATCAATATTTAAAACAAATATAATGCATAAATTTAAATTATATTTCTTTTTTTCTCATTATATCATTTCATATTATCATTAGGGAACGTCTTCCCACATGTCGACATATTTTAGCTAAACCAGCTACCTTCCTGGTCTTTTTTTTTTTAGCTAGACCAGCTGCCTTCATGGTCTTTTCAGCTAGACTAGGTGCCTTCTTGGTCTTTTCTTTTATGCATTTAAGCAATAATATGCAAGCAAGCATACATCAAAACATTCAATTCAATTATCTAGCTCTTTCTCAAAATTATTATTTTTATTATATTTATTAAATTGTCTCCTCATATAACATATCAACTTTTCGATCATATTTTTCAGAAATTTCATATGACTTTTCAACACATTTTTCATTTATTCATATAATTAATAATCAACATGTTAATAAATCCATAATCAATAAACCAAATCAATTACCATACTTATCAAAAAGTACATTGTTAAATCATTATAATTCAACCGTTTATTCAAATATCATAAATTCATATTTTTATTGGTTTCGATTACTAAAAGTAATTCTAACTCACCATGTACAAAACTACCCGTTGATCACTTCATTGCCTTTCCTGCTTCTTTCAGCAATTTCTTGAGATTGCTGATCACCAACACCTCAAATATGATGAAGTCTTGCTATTGAAATTGAATGATTATACTATCTCTAACTTTGGAGAAATTTTATAACTTTTTCTACGAAATTTCAATTGAAGAAAGAAGAAAACCAAAAGAGATTTGGTAAGGAAAAAAAAAAAAAAAAAAAAAAAAAAAAAAAACCTAACTTTTATATTTAAACAATTAACACCTGCACACCATTCTTCCTATTTTCATCTCAGGTGGCTTACATGCAAAATGCATGCTTTGTGTGGCTACACTGGACGTCCAGGAGTAGTCCTCCCCCCCCCCCCCTTTTTTGTAATGACATCTGGACACTTCTAAGTGTCCTTTTTTTCAAAATAATTATTTTATTCAATAATAAATCTTTTTGTGTATATATTATTTTAATTTCGTGTAATATCTATCAAATTGCTTCTTTACCCTTACTTTAAGAATACAGGCATTACAATTCTACCCACCTTATAAAAAAAATTTCCCCGAAATCTCCTTACCTAACTCATGAAAAAGCTGGGGGTACTCCTTCCTCATTCTTGCCTTATGCTCCCAAGTAATTTCTTCAACATCTTTGTTTTGCCACAATACTTGAATCAAAAGAATAACTTTATTATGCAAGACTTGTACCTTTTTGTCTAGAATTCTGACTGGTACTTGCATAAAGGTCAAATCTTCTTGAAGTTTTACAGCCTGACTCAGAATACTATGGGACTCATCATGTAACACTTTCTCAAAAGTGAACTCTGGAGGCAAATCCAATCTGTATGATACTGGTCCAACTATTTCAATTACCTTATATGGCCCCACAAATCTCGGACTCAACTTTCCTTTCATTTTAAATCTCAATACACCCATCCACGGAGATATCTTCAAAAACACCCAGTCACCAACCTGAAACTTAAGAGGGCGTCTTCTATTATCAAAATATCCCTTATGTTTGTTCTGTGCTGCTCTAAGGTTCTTTCTAACCAGTTTGATCCTCTCAGTAGTCAAATCTATCATTTCTGGACCAAATACCTTTCTTTCTCCAACTTCTTCCTAACATACTGGAGTTCAGCACCTTCTACCATATAAAGCCTCAAATGGTGCCATCCCAATACTAGTTTGATACTGATTATTATATGCAAACTCGATCAAAGGTAAATAAGCATCCCAGCTCATTAAAAAACTCAATACACTTGCCCTCGGCATATATTCTAGTATCATGATGATTCTCTCTATCTACCCATCAGTTTGAGGATGAAAAGTTGTACTAAACTGCAACTGTGTACCTATAACTTTCTAAAAACCCCTCCAAAATCTAAAAGTAAATCTAGAATCTCTATTTGATACAATACTCAAAAGTACTCCATGTAATCTCACAGTTTATGCTATATATAATTGAACCAACTTTTCAAGACTCCGGGTAGTCTTAATAGAAAGGAAATGCGAAGACTTAGAAAGTTTATCCACTATAACCCATACAACATCATAATCTCTTTAGGTACGAGGGAAACCATAAACAAAATCTATACTTACATTCTCCCATGGCTATTCAGGTACTGGAAGAGGCTATAATAAACCTATTGGATGTCTATTCTCATATTTCACTTGTTGACAAATAAAACATCTAGAAATATACTCAGCTACATCCTTCTTCATCCCTGACCACCAATAATTCTGTCTCAACCCCCTACACATCTTATTATTACCCGGGTGTATAGAATACATAGAATCATGAGCCTCTCTTAGTATCTCCTTTCTCATCTCAATATTATTGGGAACACAAATTCTATGTCCCAATACTACCATACCATCTTCTCTAATTCTAAACCTAGTCGGCTTCCCACTCAATATTTCTTATCTAATCTTTTTTATCCCTTCATCTCTACTCTGCATCTGTAACAAGTGATCAATAATAGAAGATTGTACCACCATATTTGCCATTGATATTCTTCTATCACTGATACTCAACTGCATTCTTATTTCTCTCAGTTCTATTATCAAGCTAATAACATGATTCCCAATAGTAGCTAATCTCCCTATAGACTTTCTACTTAACGCATCAGCTACTACATTAGCATTCCCTGGATGATAATGAATTGTACAATCATAGTCACTAATCAACTCCATTCACCTCCTCTACTTCAAATTCAACTCTTTCTGTGTAAGTAAATGCATCAAACTTTTACGATCAGTAAAAATTTCACAAGTGGCTCCATATAGATGATGTCTCCAAATCTTCAAAGCAAAAACCATGGCAGCCAATTCTAAATCATGCGTCAGGTAATTCCTCTCATGGTTCTTCAATTGCCTAGAAGCATAAGCTATAACTTTTCCATGTTGCATCAACACACATCCCAACCCTTGATGTGACGCATCACTATATACCACAAATCCTTCATTACCAGAAAGAAGCACTAATACCGGAGTAGTAGTCAATTTTTCTTTCAATGGTTGGAAACTCCTCTCACATTCTTTTGACCACATAAACTTCACTCCCTTCCTGGTCAATCTGGTTAATGGTCCAGCAATAATAGAAAAATCTGAGATAAACCTCCTATAATAACTAGCCAACCCTAAAAAGCTTCTAATTTCAGTCACACTAGTGGGTCTTTCCCAATTCAACACTGCCTCTACATTCTGTGGGTCAACTGCTATACCATCTCTTGACATAACATGCCCCAAGAAAAATATTTCACTCAACCAAAACTCAC
This sequence comes from Bretschneidera sinensis, assembly GCA_023935145.1. NCBI lineage: Eukaryota > Viridiplantae > Streptophyta > Magnoliopsida > Brassicales > Akaniaceae > Bretschneidera > Bretschneidera sinensis. The sequence continues at coordinate 64,985,374 of CM043703.1, read as the reverse complement.
ACTTAGAGAACTTTACATACAATTTATTTCTCCTCAGAATTTCCAACACTATCTCTAAATATTGACCATGCTCCTCTTCAATCTTGGAATATACCAAAATATCATCAATAAATACAATCACAATTCTATCCAAGAATAGTTTAAACACCAGATTCATTAGATCCATAAATGTTACAGGAGTATTAGTTAACCCAAATGGCATCACAAGGTGCTCATAATGGCTATAATGTGTTCTAAAAGCAGTCTTAGGCACGTTTCCCTCCCTTATCCTCAACTGATGATAATTCGATCTTAGGTCTATCTTAAAAAACACTCTAGCCCCCTGTCACTACTTGAATAAATCATCTATTCTGGGCAAAGGATATTTATTCTTAATGGTGATCTTATTCAAATGTCTATAATCAATACACAACCTCATCGTTTCATCCTTCTTCTTCACAAACAACATAGGGGCTCCCCAAAGCGACATACTAGGTCAAATAAACTGTTTATCTAGCAACTTCTGAAGCTAAAATTTTAACTCTCTCAACTCATTCGGTGCCATTCTATAAGGTGCTATAGATATGGGTGTTGATCCCGAAATCAGCTCAATAGAAAGCTCAATCTCCCTGTTGGGAGGTAAACTAGATAACTCCTCAGGGAACACATCAGAAAAATCTTTCACTGCAAAGATTTCTTCTAACTTCCTAATCTCCTTTCTAGAATTCACCACATATGCCAAATACCCCTCACAACTATCTACTAGCAGTTAGGGCAGAAATATGACAGTAAGCAAGTATTTTACGTTCTCCATGAAAGTTAAACTACTCTTATCCTAGTATCTTGAACACCACATTTTTCTTAAAACAATCAACCCAGACATGATACACTGACAACCAATTCATCTCCAAAATCAAATCAAAATCAACCATATTCAAAGAAAATAAATCAACTTCAAACTCTCTATCATCCATATGGATTACACAACCACAATATATAGCTTTAATCATAATTCTATCTTCAGTAGGAATTTCAACAATAAGATTATGCATTAAAGGACTAATATAAACATCAATAGACTTTATAAACACACTGAATGCAAAAGAATGAGTTGCACCAGGATCAACCAACATTGATATATCCACCTTTTCTACATACAAAGCACCTCAAATTAGGACAATTCTGAGGTAAATATCTTATTTGATTGTATCTATAACATGTTCTAGTCTTTTTATCACATTACCACATCCCCTAAGTAGTACACTCCCACCTCTACCATAACTTCTAGTTCCCACAGACTATCTCCCAAATATAGGGGTCCTACCAACATTACTTTGAATTATAGAAGCTATGGATCTAGCTTACCTCTAACTCTGCATTATAGGTTTTTTTTCACACAGATGACTCCTATGGGGTGCTCTCCTACCTTGTACACTCATACTACCAATACATCTAGAACTTTCATGTCTAAGCCTCTTCAACCACTCTCTCTCTCCTTTAAACTCTATCACATCTTTCTCAATCTGAAGTGTTATATCCACTAACCTAACAAAATTTATATGCCTCATGTAAGATAGTTTCGATCGAATCTAAAAATATAATCCATCTAGGAACCCCTTACACTTCTTCCCCTTTATGTTTACCATTTTTGATACAAACTTTGTCAAGACCACAAATCTGCTATCATACTGAGCCACAGTCAACATATTTTACCTCAAATAAATTAAATCTCTCCTCTGATGGGCTCTGAAAGTATATGAGCAATATTTATAAAAGAAAAAGCCTCCTTAAACCTACTCCAAGTTAAGGGTATATCAACATTTACACTTACCCAAGGAAGAGTATCCTCTTACGATTCTAAACTCTCTCTTTCTAACTTAAACAAAGCAAAGGTGACCCTTTGCCTGTCAGTCACTGGTAAAATACCAAATAATCTCTCTATATGTTTCACCCAAAGCTCAGGCTTAAAAAGATTCATAGATCCTTTCATCTAACTCGTTGGGCTAGATCTCGACACAATACACTATGTCCCTCTTTCCCTTAGCTAAATCATCATAAAATTTGTTCAAGGTACGCTCAGCCCCGAAGGTTTGAGAAGATGCCCCTACCTTAGCCTCATCCTTAGATTCTACCATGCTAGCCAAGAAGCTATTCTTCTCAGTCTCGAAAAAGCTAGAACTACTACTAACGAAAGACATTGAAAAAAGGAAGGAAAGAAATGACTCACCTATGAAAAAAAAAAAAAAAACTGAAGCTGAATTCCTTGAAGCCGAACTCTCTACTAACCAAGTTCTCAACTTGTCGAGCTCTCTTATTGAGCTCTTTGCCTTTCCTAGATCTTTCCAAAACTCTTGAAAGTGATGTTTAAAATGAAGTAGGGAACTTAGGAACCATTCTCCTCTTTTAAAGAAAAATACAGAACCCAGATCATAACTCTTCGCTTACCGAGGAAAGATGAAAGGCTCAGATCATTTTAAATTGAGAGTCCAGATCGTAACTCTTCACTTACCGAGGAGAAATAAATGGATCAATTCAATTAAAATGGAAAATAATGAAAATTCATCTACTGAGAAGATATAACTATTTAGTACACCATTCTAAAAACTCTAGAACATTCTTTAAAATACACAGCTAAATGGGCCACTATTCAACTATCAGTCATCTCCAAACAGTTAGGCCAGTTGGCTTCAAGCTCCCATTTGGGCCAAAATTCCCACAACAGGCCCTAATGAATATCCTTTCAAAGAAGATATTTTACAAAGAAAAAATTCCCAAAGCTGAAGTAAAATTCTCAAACATTCTAAGTCTCAATACTCGGTCACATCATCAAGCTCAAGGTCGTGATCCTCATGTCGAGGACTCCATCGTCTCGACCACATCAACAAGGTTAAGATCCTCATACTGATGTCTCCATTATCTTAACCATATCACCAAGCTTAAGGTAGGGATCCTTATGTCGAGGTCTCCATCGTTTAGGCCATGTCACCAAGCTCAAGGCCAAGATCCTCACACCGAGGTCTCCATCATCTCGATCACATCATTCCAAGATCTTTTCTGCTTCAGTGATCTCAAGCGTCGATCACTGCATGCCGAGCACGATGAAAGCCTTGGCTACCTTATGCTAAGCTATTTTATGCTTTAGTAATCTCATTCCTCGGTCACCATATACTGAGCATGAAAAATGAAGCTTTGGCTACCTCATGCCAAGCTTTTTCATGCTTTAGCAATTTCAAGCCTCGACCACCGCATGCCGAACACGACGAATCAAGCCTTGGCTACCTTATGCTAAGCTCTTTCACACTTCAGTGATCTCAAGCCTCAGTAACCGCATGCTGAGCATGACGAATCAAGCCTTGGCTACCATATGCCAAACACTTTCATCCTCGACTATATTAAGCCTTGGCCACCGTATGTCGAGCACGAAGCATCAAGCGTTGGCTACTTCGTGATAAGCACATCATGCCAAGCACTTTCATGCTTCAGCGATCTCAAGCCTCAGCCACCATATGTCGAGCACAATGAATCAAGCCTTGGCTACTTTATGGCAAGCATTTCATTCCAAGCTCATCATGGTTCGACTATCTCAAGCCTTGACCATCGCATGCCAAACACGACACATTAAACCTTGGCTACTTTGTGCTAAGCACATCATGTAAAACACTTTCATGCTTTGACAATCTCTAGTCTCGGCACTGTAATGCCCGTATTCTTAAAGTAAGAGTAAAGAAGTAATTTGATAGATATTACATGGAATTAAAATAATATATATATGAAAAGATTTATTATTGAATAAAATAATTCTTTTGAAGAAAAAAAAAGGACACCTAGAAGCGTTCAGATGTCATTACTAAAAAAGGGACACCTAGATGCTGGCGTCTAGCTGTAGCGTGTGTAGTTAAAAATAAGAAAATGGGGGGGGGGGGGGCACCTACACCTGGACGTCCAGATGTAGCCACACAAAGCATGCATTTTGCATGCAAGCCACCTGAGACGAAAATAGGAAGAATTGTGTGCAGATGTTAATGGTTTTAATATAAAAGTTAGTTTTTTTTTATTTTTCTTACCAAATCCTGTCTGGTTTTCTTCTTTCTTCAATTCGAATTTCGTAGCAAAAAGTTATAAAGAAAATTTCTCCAATGTTAGAGATAGTACAATCATTCAATTTCAATAGCAAGACTTCATCATATTTGAGGTGTTGGTGATCAATAATCCCAAGAAATAGCTGAAATGAGAAGGAAAGGCAAAGAGGTGATCCGCAGGTAACTTTAAGTGCTACGTAATGAGTTAGATTTATTTTTAGTAATCAAAACCAATAAAAATATGAATTTATAATATTTGAATAAATGGTTGAATTATAATAATTTAATGAAGTACTTTTCGATAAGTATGGTAATTGATTATGAATTTAATAGCATGTTGAATATTAATTATATGAATAAATGAAAAATTTGTGGCAAAGTTATATGAAATTTCTGAAAAATATGACTGAAAAGTTGATATGATATATGAGGAGACAATTTAATTAATATGATAAAAATAAAAATTTTGAGAAAGATCTAGATAATTGAATTGAATGTTTTGGTGTATGCTTTCTTATATATTATTGCTCATATGTATAAAAGAAAAGACCAGGAAGGCAGCTGGTCTAGCTGAAAAGACCAGGAAGGTAACTGGTCTAGCTAAAAAAAATAGAAGACCAAGAAGGTAGCTGGTCTAGCTGAAAAGACTAGGAAGGTAGCTGGTCTAGCTAAAAAAAAAATTAAGACTAAGAAGGCAACTAGTCTAGCTAAAAGGACCAGGAAGGCAGCTGGTCTAGCTCAAAAAAACCAGGAAGGCATTTGGTCTGGCTAAAATATGTCAACATGTGGGAAGACGTTCCCTAATGATAATATGGAATGATCTAATGAGAAAGAAACAAAGATAATTTAAATTCATGCATTATATTTGTTTTAAATATTGATTTTTATTGATTGAGATACTAAAGTATCAGTCTTGATTATGAAATTATTGATAGATAAATGAGTCTAATAGAGAGACAGATATGATGTGAAAGAAATATGAAGGTATCATATGATAAAAATTATTTGATTGATTGATTACATGTTGTGAACCTCATAACGAGGTAAATAATGATGTTGAATTGATAATCTCAAGATGATTAAATATATGAGAAGAAAAATTGATATTTTTGATGATTAATTTAAGAAGAGACTGATAAATGGTTGGAATCATATTATGAGTTATGATAATAGAACACTATTGTTGAATTATATGAGATAATAGATAAATGAATATTGGAAGATTATTTGAGAGATTGAATTGTTATATGTGAAGAAATAGATGATTAATATTGGTGAATTAGAAACGATTTAATTATAAGATGCAACTAGAAGTATATAACTCGAATACTTCTAGTAAATTTAATTCATTGAGCTTATGAAGCTCACTCATCATTTTTAAATAATTTTAGGTAGCGGGAAGGACAAATAGATTTGTGAGCTGTGATTCAGACTGAGTGATTATCTGTAAGTCTTGTGGTCTACATCCTCAGACTAATGGAAGAAAAAAAAATTGAAAATATTCATGCATAATATGTAGTGTATGTGGTTTCAGTTGGGATTTTAATAATGTAACTCTCCTGTTGAGGGTGGAGGATTTATGTATGTATATAATTTCAGTTGATGTTTTTACATTGTTGCATATATGTGTTGTGCTGGGATTTCAAAACGTAATGACACCGTCTCAGGGGTGGCCAACCCAGGACGGGTCGTTACAATTTTGGTATCATAGCCTTAGGTTTTATGATTCTGTAGATTGCATAAAAATTTAAAGAAGTGGAAGATTTAAACAAACTATATGTTAATACAAAGTCTGAGGATAACACGTGGACGTGCTAGAGCTAGAGGTAGAGTTGTTGACCTGAGAGGGTGTGGTAAGCCCCCAATATTTACACATGTTGAGGTTGAGATGGAGGTTGAGTCTAAGTTTGTGGTTCCTAGAAGGGAATGTATTGACAGTATAATTGATACTAGTAGAGGTTTTAGAGAATCTGGTGTTGAAAGAGATGAGCTAAGAGAAGCTATTGCTCATGCTCTTGAGAAAATGAATGTAACAGATGATAGAGTTGATAATCTATAGCATAGACTTGATGAACAGGCTAGAGTAGTGCTTGAGGTTGTTATGAATCCATTAATGGTAGATGGATGATGATTTAGATAGTCTTCAAGCATTGTATAGTATTCTAGTCGAATACTCCTTTAGGAATGCCAACATAAGGGAGATGGCATGTGAAGCCCTCATGAGGACCTTCCTTATGAGGTTTGTGTGTATACCCACTCCTTGAAGCTAGGTCTTAGGTTTCTTCTTCACCCCTTCATTCGGTTTGTTCTCAATTATTATAACAAGCCATTTGTCAATTGGTGTCGAACTCTATTCACCTGTTGGTAGGCTTCATATATATTTTTAATAAGGTTGGTGTCTTTCCTACTCTTGACTGTTTTAAGAATATATTTACCATTGGTCACCATTCATAGCATGGTTGGGTATGCCTTAAATAAAGAGCCAAGAGGACATTAATGATAGAAAATCTGACCTCATTAAAAAAATGGAAGAATAGGTTTTTCTATATCCAGAGTGATAGAGATTTTGAGGTTCTGTGGGTATAGGATATGATATTTTTAAGGAGAAGTCATCGTTAGAGCTTAGTAGTTCAAAGAAGATAGCTATTAGGAATATTGTAAAAGAGGCTATAGAGGCTGCCGAACTCGAGAGCAATAGTAATTTGGTTAAGCTTGATCTTTGTTCGTACGAGGGTATTCTTCTTTAGCTTCATTTGATTGACTTCTTACTTGTTGTTTAGATTCTTACATTTTGCTTACTTGTGCAGAAATGCCTCCCAACCGTGCTTAAGTATTGAGGGAGGCTAAGCGGGCGAAGAAGAAAGTTATCGATGAGGTTACCAGAAGTCGTCGATCTGACAAAAGAAAACATCGTTCCGCTTCTTCCGAGGACCAGGTTGGCGACCTTTCTCCACCCTTTGTGGTGAATTTTCTTGATCCTTTTTCTTCCTCTGTTCTTTCTTGTGGTGCGGTCTTGGGACTTAGATCTTCTTCCAGTAATGACGTGTTCTTTCCCAACTGGTTTATCAAGAAGAAAGACTCGTTGATGGGGAGCGCTCGAATTTCTTGACAATATCTAACTTAGGGCATCCCTCATTGAGACCGAGTCGAGCTAGGCACTGAAGCCCTCAAGGTTCTGGCCTATACAATGGAGGAGCTTTAGGCTAAGGTAATTCTTTCATCCTTAATATTTGTCTTTTGGTTAATTTTAATTTTCCAAACTTTTTTACTTTGTTTTTATTTTGCTTCAAGCTAGTGTTACCTCAGGAGTGCTAACTCAATGCTTTATCGAGATCAACAAATAGATGGAGGAGCATTGGGCTTTGATTTTCGAGCTACAGTCCACCCTCGTGACGAAAGATGAGGAGGTTGAGCTACTGACGGTTCAATTGGCATCCCTGAACACTCATATAGGTGAGGCTCAAAGTGAGACTATAAAGGAATACCAATAGTCGAAGGTTATGGCTGTTGAGCGTTAGGCCGCTAGGCGGAGGGCTATGGAGGTTTTTAGGATTTTTAAGGCTTTAAACAAGCTGGTTTCCAAGGAAGCCTAAGGGTTTTATCTTGATGGCTTCGTGGATGCCAAAGCCAAGGTGTCTAAGGCCTATTATGACTTGAACTTGTCAATGATGGAGCTTTCCGATGATGATTCCACCATTGTTGCTGAGGGGGCGATGGTGTCGAAGCTGGTGAGAAGGTCAAAACTAGAGCTGTTGGGGATGAGGAGGAGGTTGGAATCTAAGATGTGGATGATAAGGAGGTGGATGTAGTAGGGGATGAGTAGGTGTCCATCCATTTTACTTTTGTTACTTTTTTTTGTATGTTTCTATGTAAAAAAGGCCAATAGTGGCTTAGAATGCATCTTTAATGAATGATATGGGTGTGGACCCTTTTTGTCTATCTTTCTCTGATATTTTACCTTTTGTAAACTTCTTTCCTTTACAGTTATTTGTTAGATAAACGAGGAATTAAGGGTTTTTTCCCTTAGCTTCGAATGAAGGCGCCTTCGAAGATGGAAGAAACTCGGTACTCTCTCCTCGACCTTGATTAGAAGGGCTTCTAAGGAGGGAAGAATCTTGGCACTCTCTCCCTGACCTTGATTGAATTGGATTTTGATGAGGGAGGAATCTCGACACTCTCTCATCAACCTTGATTGGAAGGGCTTTTGAGGAGGGAGGAATTTAGGCACTCTTTCATCAGCCTTGATTGAAAGGGCTTCTGAAGACAGAAGAAACTCGACGCTCTCTTCTTGACCATCACTGAAAGGGCTTCTAAGGAGGTAAGAAACTTGATGCTCTTTCCTCTTTAGTGTAATAACTTGGTGAAAATTCTATGGTGGGAGGAAGCTCGGGGCTCCCTCATTGGCGAAATAATTTGATGTGAATTCTGAAATAATGACTTTATTGATAACTAGCCGAAATTACATAACTAGAAAAGAAAAAGAGAATTTTCTACTGATAAAATTTTCCAAGGATCTCAGCATTCCATGTCCAAGGAATTGGGTTACGGGTGAGGTCTTCAAGCTCGAAGGTTTCGGCCCAACATACTCTCTTGATGCAACAAGGTTCTTCCCAGTCTAGTAGGAGTTTTTTGGTTTCTTATAGATGACCCACCTCTTTCTTTCTGAGTACCAAATCATAGAGTTGGAACATCCTCCCTTTGACCTAGGAGTTATAGTACCATGACACCTTCTAGTGGTAAGTAATGAGATTGATTTGAGCTCTATCTCTTGCTTCGACAATCAATTCAGCATTCATTTTGAGGGCCTCTTTGTTGTTGTTTGCTTTGAAATGTTACACTCATAGGAAATGTGCCCCAATCTCGAGGGGGATAATGATTTCAGATTCGTAAGCAAGAAAGAATGAGGTTTCCCCTGTTGGTGTGCAAGTAGTAGAGGACATTCAGTAAGTGTTTAACCTATTGTCTGTCAGCACCTTCAAGTTTTTTCTTGATGCCTTACATGAGGGTTCTGTTTGTCACTTTAGCCAGTCCGTTGGCTTGCGGGTAGCGTACTAAGGATAGTCAGTGCTCAATTTCAAGGTCCTTGCAAAAAATTTGAAAAGAGAGTTGTTAAATTGCTCCATTGTCAGTGGCTAGAATCCTTGGTATCCCGAACCGACACACTATGGATTTCCACACAAACTGCCGAGTCTAGTAATCAATTATTCTGGTGAGGGGCTCAGTTTCAACCCATTTGGTGAAGTAATCTATAGTGACTATCATGTGTTCTTTTTGTCCTGGTGATTTAGGGAAATGGCCAGTATATCCATCCCCCACATAGTAAAAGGAAGAGGACTACTAATGGATGTTAATGGATTAATGGGCCGATGAGGTACTAGAGTGTACTCTTGACATGTTTTGCATCTTTTGACCATGTCTATAGTTTCTTGTAGCATTTTTGGCCATTAATACATGTGTCGGAGGATCTTGTAGGCCAAGGCCCTTCCTATAAGGTGGTTCCCGCATATTCCTTTGTGAACCTCTCAGAGAGCATAGTTAGCCTCAATTGGGCCGAGGCATTTCAAGTACGGAGTTGTAAGGCCCTTTTGTAAAACTGACCCTTGTTGAGGGTGAATCTCGAAGCGCAAGAGAGAACTTTCTTTATCTCATTCTTTTTATCAAGGAGTCTTCCATCTCGTAAGTATTGGAGAATTGGGTCCATCCAAGTTTACTCCTTTGTCCCATGATGGAGATTTTGTCGATACTCGGTGAGGCTAGGGTTTCCAGGTAGACTGCTTAGGTGAGATCCAATTACCTAGAAGAGGCAAGCCAACCAAATGTATTTGCTTTAGAGTTTTGTGCTCGGGGTACCTGAGATATTTTGAATCGTTGAAGGTTGTTACAAGCTTTTATGCTTTTTCTAAGTACCGAATGATCTTTACTCCTCTTGCTTTGTACTCGTTGGTCATTTGGTTGAGAACAAATTGAGAGTCATTGAAGACTTCTATTGCTTGGGCATCTAGTGTTTTTGCTAGCTTCATCCTGGCTATACTCGACCTCATTGTTAGAGGCTTTAAATTCAAATCAAAGAGCATATTCAATTGAAAATCCTTCAAGACTGGTGAGGATGAATTTAGACCCGCTGCCAATTCTATTAGAAGATCCGTTAACAAATAGTGTCTAAGCTTGTACTTGATCCTCGCCTTCAGGTTCTTGTCTAGAGGGTATTGTGGAGAATATTGTTTCAGATATAAATTCGGCCAAAGCCTGAGCTTTAACAACTGTCCAAAGCTTATAGCAGATGTCGAACTCCCTTAACTCAATAGACCATTTCACTAGCCTTCAGGAGATATCAATCTTGTGAAGTACTTGTCTTAGTGGCTGGTAGGTTAGCATGGCGACAATAGGAGACTAGAAGTACGGCCTCAGTTTCCATGTTGTGATCAAAAGAGCATATGCCATCTTTTCAATAGGGAGATACTTGGTCTCAACATCGTGTAGGACTTTGCTAACGTAATAGATCGGTCTTTGTGTCCCGTTTTCTTCTCGTACTAAGACAGAAGCAATACATCTTGTCTTATGGCTATATAAATGAAGAGTTCTTCTCTATCAACAGGCTTGGTTAGGAGAGGGGGGAACTTAGGTAGTCTTTTAGCTTTTCGAAGGCATTCTGGCATTCCTTGGTCCATACAAAGTCCTTAGCTTTCTTCAATGCCTTGAAGAAAGACATGCATTTTTCGGTAAATTTGGACATGAAGTGGTTGATAGCGGCAATGCGCTCGGTCAGCCTTTAGACTTCCCTAATGTTTTAAGGAGTCATGTCTAAAATTTCTTTTATTTTATCAAGGTTGGCCTCTATTCCTCACTAAGGAATTTTCTTGAGGTGACTCCAAAAGCACACCTCTCAGGGTTTAACTTCATTTGATAAAACCGGAGTATCCCGAAGGCTTTTTCAAGATTGGATTCATGATCATTTGCCTTTATTTTTTGAATAGCATGTCTTTAACATAGACTTCCATATTTCTTTCAACCTGCTATTTGAAGAGTTTATTGACTAACCTTTGATAGGTTGTGCCTGCATTCTTTAGCCCAAAATACATAACCTTGTAGTGATAGGGGCTTAAATATATTTAAGCTCCTTAATATATATTTGTTAAGCTCTTAGTTTGCATAGTTTATTCTATTTTACTTCCTTTCTGTGTTTTACATGTTTTTATAGGTTTTTGGAGAAAAGAAAGCAATTTGGAAGCTTATCGGGCTTAAAAGAGAAAAGTTGGAAAAAGCTGTCATCTGGTAGGTGCGATCGAGCCCAGGATTCCTGCGATCGAGCACACAGCACCTGCGCTCGTGCACACACAAAGAAAGCTCGCGCGCACCAGTGCGATTGAGCGCAAGGAAACTATGATCGAGCGCACACGTACGGCAGTAAACAGTAAAATGGCAGAACCTGTTTTGGAAATAAATTAAAGTTTTGTTTTTAGACTCCTAGGGTTTCCAGGGTTACTCAAACCTTATAAATAGACTTGTAAAACACAGAAACAATATTTCCCTTTTGAGGAGCATATCTTCCATTTAGTTTAGTTTTTGTTCGGGAAGATCGGAGAAGGAAACTATGGAGAAGAATTGACGACTCTTCTCTCGGGTTTCTTCTTTCCTTTATTTTTATTATGTGTACTTAAACTTTTAATAAGGGCTTGGTTGAAGCCCTAATTATGTTTACCAAATAAATTCAGTATTGGCGCCTTTGCGATATTTACGGTGTGTTGCTTAACTTAATTAATACCTGTTTTTATTTAAATTCCTCATATGTGTGTGTCTGATCAACGTATGCATGTGGTATGGATTAGTTAGTTGAATTAATTTGGATGACCGAGTCCTGAGTTTAACATTAGTAACAAAAGATATCCACACCGGATTCTTGGGTTAATCAACATGGGAAATCGGGAGTAGATACCATGCCCTAGGTCCTGTGTGGTTGTCAATTTCCACATATCCTACGCTCTCTTAAGGAGCAACTCAGTATACACCATGCTGAATCCCTTGAGAGAGAAGAGAGTTAGAGTAGATACCATGCCTAACTCATTACTTAGGGAGATCAATAGCTTAAGGAGTAGATACCATACCCTTAGGTTGACAAACATTAGGCATTCATGACATGAGTAAAGCATTAACATATTGTTTTGTTGTGATAGCATAATTAGTGGTGGATATCAAGTCCTTATGCCTTTATCTTTATTATTTCAAACTCAATATTTAATTCTCTTGTTTTTATTTCATTATTGCGAAACTAATTCTAAAGTGAAATTTACAAATCCCTGTGGAGACGATCTTGCATTCGCACACTATGTTACTGTTGACCTTGTGCACTTGCAAGTAAAACTGTACGGTTATTTGCTTATTTATTTAGGTAGATAATCGCACAACAAGTTTTTGGCGCCGTTGCCGGGGCTTGTGCTAAATTTCTTTTTGAAATTATTTTCGTTAGTTTTTATTTTATTTTATTCTATTCTATTTTATTGTGTTCTGTTTTATTTTTATTTTTATCCAAAATCAGATTTATTCTTCTTTTTGTTTTCTGTTTTTGTTCAGGTGTGCAGAGGAGGAGTTTCTGTCCTCATTGCGATCGAGCGCACTCCTTGGTGCGATCGAGCGCAATCCCAGTGCGATCGAGCGCTGCTTTTCGTGCACTTGATGAGTGCCAAATATTGCATGTTTTGACCCTTAATTTACATTTGTTAGCTTAGGAATTTGTTACTTTGAGTTCTTTTTCGTTATTTTACAGGTTTACAAGCTTGGAAAGGAGTTTCACTAAATTGCCAGAATTGCTCGTACAGATCAGCCATTTTTAGGATTAAACTATATTGATTCAGGAAGAACCAGGAGATGAGTTATATATACTCGAAAGATCCGGATGTCTATTTTCTGGGGAATTTTACGGATCAATAAAATGATTTTTCTAGAGAAAGTTATGGCAGTTTTAGTAGACAAAGGTCAGACTGAGAATGATTTCAGTGTGACAGATCAGCCATATTTTAGGATTAAACAGTATTTATTCAGGAAGAACCAGGAGATGAACCATATATGCTTGGAAAGATCCGAATGTCTATTTTCTGGGAAATTTTACGGATCAATAAAATGATTTTTCTAGAGAAAGTTATGCCAGTTTTAGTAGACAAAAGTCAAAGAGTAAAAGCTGAAATCTGCAGTATCCCACATCGGATTGGAAACATATTGCACTTGTGATGTTTCCCTATATATGCCCTTCTTCACTTCATCTTTAGTAAGCAATCCAAGTGTCATTTTGGTGCAATTTGGAGGACTTCTACTAGCATTCTGGTGGATCTCCAAGGGCTTTGCTACAAAGGGGGGAAGTGCTGCTCAACAACGGCGAGTGGAATTTCTCTCAATATATAGTCAGTTTTAATTTATTTCTTTTTGAGTTTTAATGCTTAGCACTTTAATTGTGAAATTTAGTTTCATTATCATGAGTGGCTAAAATCTTCAGCTAAGGTTGAAGATGAAGCCTTTCCATTGTTTAGCATTATATTTTCAGATATGCTCATACAATTCTGATATTTTTAGTATTAAATGTTCTATTTCAATTGTTTGAGTAAATTCTTACGATTGATAGTTTTTAAATTGTTCAAGTTGGATATTCTATTTGTTTCATCTGATAGATACATCAAATCATTTTGATTAAATTGGATGTCCTTTATAATTTGTAAATTAAACGGATACATTAGATGATTTTGGTTTAATTAGGATATTTGTTATGATTTGTTTAAAGTTTGATTCATGGAATCATTTGATAAATCTCTTTTATATAGAACATGAAGATGTATGTTTTACTTTGGTGGGGTGGATTCAGAAACCTTAGTGTTGTTATCATTTGTTTTTAAATCAATTTAGTTTAGTTTATATTTGTTTTGCAAAATACAATTCAAAATTCGGAACTAGGTTAAGATAAGGTTAATTTAGATAAAATTATATTTTCACAACGCAATTCCTTGTGGATTTGACCTCGCACTTGCACAACACTATATTGCAAACGACTCGTGCGCTTGTGAGTAATTTAAAACTCACAACAAGTTTTTGGCGCCGTTGTCGATGAGTTGTTTTGTTTGTGAAATTTTTGTCTGAATTAATTTTATTTTTCTACTAGTTTAGTTAGTATTTTTGTTTTATTTTATTTTACTTTTTTAATTTTTAATTTTGGTTTTAATTTTAATTTTAATTTTAATTTTAATTTTAATCTTAATTTTTAATTTTTAATTTTTAATTTTTAATTTTAATTTTAATTCATTTTTTTAATTTTAATTCATTTTTTTAATTTTAATTTTAATTTTTTTTTCTTTTCTTTTTTGTTTCTACTAGTTAGTTTATTTTATTGCCTTTTTGTGTGGTGTATGCTTGGTCGGAGATCCCTGAATTTAGAATTGACACCTTTAGAACCTGACTTAGAAAGAACTCTTAGGAGACAGAAGAAAGCACTTGTTGAAAGAGAGACAATTGAGATGGGAGATAATTTTAGGAATGCAAATGAACCAGAGAATGTAGAGCAACCTAGAGCTTGGAATGTGGACTCCACTATATTCCTTAGGGATTTGTTCGCACCCGTTGCGACTAACTCATCTTCTTGCATAGTGTTGCCACCCACCAATGCTACCCATTTCGATTTAAAGCCACATGTCATCTAACTCCTACCCTCATTTCATGGCTTAGATCTTGAAAATCCTTACAATCATGTGAAGAAGTTCATAGATATTTGTGCCACATTCAAGTTCCAGAACTTCTCTGAGGAGTCAGTTCATCTTCGACTTTTCCCTTTTTCTCTTCACAATAGAGCTAGGGCATGGTTGGATTCCAACACGCCCGGTTCTATTACATCTTGGGAAAATCTGCTAAGTAAATTTTATAACAAGTTTTTCCCAATGTCTAGAGTGAATGAGTACCAAAAGGAGATTAGTTCTTTCACTCAGGAAGAGGATGAGAAGTTTTCTGAGAGTTGGGAGCGTTTTAAAGATTTACTGATTAGATGCCCTCCATATGGATATGAGAAGTGGAGACTAGTTCAGTTCTTCTATCAAGGGTTGACTCAACTCAACCATAGCATGATCGAGTCTATGAATGAGGGGTATTCTTAAGTCTGACGGGGGATGAAGCATACAAGGCATTGGACAAGTTGTCCGACAACTCGCAACAGTGGGATTTTTCAAGCTATCGGGATAAGTTTAGTCGTGCTCCTAGGAAAGGAGGCATCTATGAGATTAAGGAGGATACTGACTTGAAGATAAAGATATATGCTCTCACCAAGAAGATTGACGCTCTCGCTGTGGGCAAGTCCATCAATGCTGCCAATACATTTAATGTTGATAGTTGTTCCATCTGTGCTAGTCCTATGCATTTAGCACAAAATTGTCCATCTATGCCGGGTTTTACCGAGTGTCCTACGGAACAAGTAAACGCTTTCAATGACTATCGGAGGCAATCAAATGGATCTTACTCCGAAACTTACAATGGCAGAACCACCCTAATTTTTCATGGAAGCAGAACCAACCGATGAATCAGGGAGGAGTCCCTCATCATGCTCACAATCAATACCCTCTCAGATTTCCTCCACCAATTCCAAGTCATGGTCGCTCAGTCCATCCATTACCATCACCTGCTTACCAAGCTCCCACTCAAGCACCAGCACCGATTTCATAGTCATTGGAGGACACCCTCAAGGAGTTCATAAAGATGACCGGCCAATCCATCAGCGAAGTGAGGAGTACGACAATAGTAAACACCCAAGCGATTGCCAAGCTATACAGTCAAATAGGGAAAATCGTAAGTCACTTGGGTGAAAGAGAGACGAGAACGTTCCCCAGTCAACCCGTGCCCAACCCAAAGGGACAGTTTGCGGTTGGAAATTCATCAAATCCTACGCACTGACAGGAACAATTGCAATTTATTGTCACATTGAGGTCTGGGACACAAGTGGACAATCGAGTGGAAGAGAACCCTGCTATGCAGCAAGGGAAAGAAAGTGGAAACAAGGAGAAGAGAGATGCTGAGCCGTCTACAGCCACACCTACTGTTAAGGATCCTCCTAGGTCATTTGTACCTAAAGGGCCTTACCCTGAGAGATTACAAGCGCCCAAGAAAGGAGGGAAGTTTGAGGAAATTCTGGAGGTGTTCAAGCAAGTCCAAATCAATATTCCACTTTTGGACGCCATCCAGTAAGTGCCATCATATGCCAAGTTCTTAAAGGACTTGATCACTGTCAAGAGGAGGACGAATGTCCCGAAGAAGACGTTTTTTACCGAGCAGATTAGCTCAATCCTTCAGTACAAGATGCCAATCAAGTATAAGGACCCAGGGTGTCCATCATAGGAGTCAGCCAGATTGAGAGGGCTCTATTGGATCTAGGAGCGAGTGTGAATCTTCTGCCCTACTCAGTCTATTTGCAGTTAGGGTTAGGAGAATTGAAGCCCACATATACAACGCTTAAATTGGCTGACAGGTCAGTAAAAATACCACGGGGAGTAGTTGTGAACGTTTTGATAAAGGTGGATAAGTTTTATTTCCCCGTGGATTTTATTGTGCTAGACATAGAACCAGTTCAGAATGTAGGGATTCAGATACCGGTGATTCTAGGGCGATCATTCTTAGCCACAACCAATACCCTGATAAATTGTAGGACAGGGGTGATAAAGATTTCCTTCGGAAATATGACAGTGGAGTTGAATATCTTTGACATCACTAAGCAACCACTGGAATTTGATGAAGTTAGAAATGTATGCTTGATAGAGGAGATTATTGAGGAGACTGTGGATGAATCAAGCAATGAGGACCCCCTGGAGGCATGTTTTGCTCAATTTGGAGAGGATATGGATTTAGATAAGTTACTTGAGCAAGTAAATGCCATTTTAGAGTCTGCTCCTTGGGAGAGTAGTGAGAAAGAGGAGATCGCAACACCTGAGCCCCCCCTACAAGGAACTTAATCCTTTACCAGACAATCTTAAGTATAAGTTCCTAGGTCCAGCAGATTCTTTGTCTGTGATTATAGCTTCAGATTTGGTTGAGGCTCAAGATGAGAAATTATTAGATGTTTTAAGAGAGCACAAGGAAGCTATTGGCTGGACTATTAAGGATATCAAGGGGATCAACCCCTCGGTGGTGATGCACAAGATACATTTAGAGGAGAATGCCAAGCCATCAGGGAGCCACAGAGAAGGCTCAACTCAGTTATGCAAGAGGTTGTGAGGACTGAAGTGACAAAGTTGTTGGATACAGGGATCATTTATCCAATCTCTGATAGAAAGTGGGTGAGCTCGATTCATATCATGCCCAAGCGGGCTGGATTGATGGTAGTGAAGAATAATGACGACGAGTTGATGCCAACTCTTGTTTAGTTAGGATGGAGAGTGTGTATAGACTACCGTAAGCTTAATGTTGCCACAAGGAAGCATCACTTTCCACTCCCATTTTTTGATCAGATGGTGGAGCGCTTGGCTAGGCATGATTACTATTTCTTCTTGGATGGTTATTCTGGATATAACCAGGTCCTTGTTGACCCCGAAGATCAGGAGAAGACAACGTTTACCTGTCCTTTTGGGATGTTAACTTACCGTCGCATGCTCTTTGGATTATGCAATGCACCTGCTACTTTTCAGCGGTGCATGGTCAGCATATTCTCTGACATGGTAGAGCGTTCCTTAGAGATTTTCAAGGATGACTTCTCCGTCTTCTGTTCATCAGTTGAGGAGTGTCTGCACCGTCTCACTTTAGTTTTAGTGCGGTGTAAGGAGAAGAACCTGGTGCTTAATTGGGAGAAATTCCATTTTATGGTCAAGCAAGGTATTGTACTGGGGCACGTCATATCCCATCAGGGGATTGAGGTCGACAAAGCGAAGGTGGATCTAATTTCCAACCTTCCACCCCCACGTATGGTGAAGGAGATTCGTTCTTTTCTGGGCCATGCAGGATTCTACAGGCGATTTATCCAGGATTTCAGCAAGATCACCCGGCCCTTGTGCAAGTTATTAATGAAGGATTCCCCATTTTTATTTGATGAAGATTGTAAGAAAGCATTTGGGGATCTAAAGAAGATTCTAACGTCCACACCCATTATTTAGCCACCCAACTAGGGTGTACCTTTTGAGATTATGTGTGACGCATCAGATTATGTTGTTGGAGTTATTTTGGGGCAACGTGTTGATAAACTTCCCCACATCATCTACTATGCAAGCAGAACTCTAAATGACGTACAACTTAATTACTCTACCACTGAAAAGGAGTTGCTAGTAGTCGTTTTTGCATTGGACAAGTTCAGATCCTACTTGTTAGGATCGAAAGTCATTATCTACTCGGATCATGCAGCATTGAAGTATCTTTTATCCAAAAAGGATGCTAAATCTCGTCTTATTCGATGGATCTTATTACTTTAAGAGTTTGACATAGAGATTCAGGATAAGAAACGTTCCGAAAATGTGGTGGCGGACCATTTGTCTAGGTTGATAGTGGATTTCACTGAGGCTTCCATTCCCATTTCTGAGACCTTTGCTGATGAGCAATTGATGCACATTGCTCACAATCCTGCACCATGGTTTACTGATATAGTGAACTATCCTGTCACCAGTCAAATGCCTTTACATTGGGGGCGACAAGATAAGTCCAAGTTTTTTGCCATGGTAAAGTATTTTTTCTGGGATGATCCTTACCTGTTCAAGTATTGTCTCGATCAGATCATTAGAAGGTGTATTCCTAAGCATGACCAATCTAATATCATCGCCTTTTGTCATGATCATGCTTGTGGAGGCCATTTCAGTGCTAAGAAGACTGCTACGAAGATTTTGCAGTGCAGATTCTATTGGCCTACCCTGTTCCGAGACTCTCACACTTACTGTGTATCTTGTGAGCGTTTCCAAAAGCTAGGGAGTATTTCTAGGAGGAATATGATGCCTCTCAACCCCATTCTGATTGTTGAGATTTTTGACGTGTGGGGCATTGATTTTATGGGACCTTTCCCAAACTCCTTTGGCTATCTGTACATTCTAGTTGCTGTGGACTATCTGTCCAAATGGGTGGAGGCAGTTGCATGCAAGACCAATGACCACAGAGTTATGGTCCAGTTTTTGAAGGACAATATCTTTGCTCGTTTTAGTATGCCTCGAGCAATCATAAGTGATGGAGGTAAGCACTTTTGCAACCGGATTTTTGAGCAGTTGATGAAGAAGTATTTCATCACACACAAGGTTGCCACCCCGTATCACCCACAGATAAGTGGACAAGTGGAAATTTCCAATCGCGAGATCAAAGCACATTTTGGAGAAGATTGTGAACCCTAGTAGAAAAGATTGGTCTTTGCAATTAAATGATGCATTGTGGGCATATCGAACATCATTCAAGACGCCAATTGGCATGTCTCCATATCGTATTGTGTACGGAAAAGCCTGTCACCTTCCTATGGAATTAGACCATAGAGCCTATTGGGCTATCAAGCAGCTGAACTTCAATCTTTCGAAGACTGGCTCACAAAGGAAGCTCCAACTCAATGAATTAGAGGAGTTGTGGAATGATGCATATGATTGTGCACGGTTGTACAAACCACAAATGAAGAAGACTCATAACCAGAAAATTTTGAGACGATCTTTTGAGCCTGGTCAAAAAGTTCTTCTTTACAATTCATGCTTGCATTTTTTTCTAGGCAAGCTCAAATCTTGACGGACAGGCCCATTTATTATTCAGTCAGTTTTTCCTCATGGGACCATCGAGATTGAGGATCCAAAGAATGGTAACACTTTCAAGGTAAATGGACAGAGGCTAAAACCATTCTTGGAGTTGAGGAGTCCGGACATTGAAACGATATTATTGGAGGATCCTAGTTACTCTGATTGAGTGTCGTCTACTATGGAGAGTCTGGCTAAAGACGTTAAACTTAGCACTCATGGGAGACACCCCACAGCATATCCTTTCTATTTGTTTATTATTTTACATATTTTTGTTATTGTTTTTCTCTAGTGTTTTTTATTTTCTAGTCTTTATTTTTCAGGGACAAAGCGTACTTCAGATCAAGTTTGGGGGTATGCTATGAGCCATACCAGTCTAGATAGTTCTCCATATCTCAGGTCAGCTATTTCCATATTATTCACACATTGGAGTCAATGTGTAATTTAAGTTTGGGGGTATAGGAGACACATTACACACACTTTGTCCTAATTTGTTGTTGTTTTTCTTCATTTAAAAAAAAAGAAGGTAAATGCATGCTCATGTTATTTTGAAATTTTGGTTCACATGATCTGGTGATAAAGTTTTAAAATTTAATTACTTACTTTAGGCATTTGAGAATTCACATGTATGATCTAATCTAACACGAGCACATTAGCACAAATTGTGTGAGATATGACATGTGATTTTAATGTGTACGTTTCCTTGTCTTAACTGAAACTGGATGATTTGTTGGATAAACACTTTGGCATAAAAAAAGTACCAAAAAAATAAAATAAAATAAAATAAATAAAAAAATTTGATGATCATAAATAAACTTTCCACTGAGTAACTAGACCTCTTGCCTCAGTAAGCAGTGAGTGTTCACGTCAAAAGGTCGGAATTTTGCTTGGTAGTATTAAGGCCAGTTTAATTTCGTAGCCTTTTTGACTCGAGTTAGTAAGTCCTTAGGGGTGTCTTTACACCTAATGCCCTAAAATCATCTGGTTTGGGAGTCATTGACTCAACACTAGCTACATGGGTTAATTAGAAAGCTTAAGGGAACTAAACATAGCAGAGCCTTATAATAAAATAAAAAAGGAGAAGAAAATAAAAACTATGCCATTTTCGTTCATTCTGATGGGAAATTCGGTGAATCTTGAGACATGGAGACCTTACACATTGGAGTTATTTGGAAGCTTCATTTTTATATGCTAATTCACTTTACACAGTGTCAGACTTGTGATGCCTTAACCTGCCTTTTGTAAGTAATTAGATTTTAACATTTCTATTCATTGCGAAGATGGGTTTATCTTTTTAAGCTTGCTCATGAATGAATATCATGGTGATGTGTGCTCCTTAAATTTTTGGATACCATGAGTGATGAACTTATCTTTATGTTCTTTGTTTTTCATTTAGTTTTTAGTTTCGTATTGCTATGGGACAAGCAATAAGTAAGTTTGGGGGTATTTGATGAGTGCCAAATATTTCATGTTTTGGCCCCTTAATTTAAATTTGTTAGCTTAGGAATTTGTTACTTTGAGTTGTTTTACAGGTTTACAAGCTTGGAAAGGAGTTTCACTAAATTGTCAGAATTGGTCGTACAGATCAGCCATTTTTTAGGATTAAACTGTATTAATTCAGGAAGAACAAGGAGATGAGTTATATATGCTTAGAAAGATCCGGATGTCTATTTTCTGGAGAATTTTATGGATTAATAAAATGATTTTTCTAGAGAAAGTTATGGTAGTTTTAGTAGACAAAGGTCAGGCTGTGCATGATTTCAGCGTGACAGATCAACCATTTTTTAGGATTAAACTGTATTGATTCAGGAAGAACCAAGAAATGAACCATATATTATTGGAAAGATCCGGATGTCTATTTTCTGGGGAATTTTACGAATCAATAAAATGATTTTTCTAGAGAAAGTTATGATAGTTTTAGTAGACAAAGGTCAAAGAGCAAAAGCTGGAATCTGCAGTATCCCACCTCGGATTGGAAACATATTGCACTTGTGATGTTTCCTTATATAAGCCCCTCTTCACTTCATTTTAGTAAGCAATTGAAGTGCCATTTTGGTGCAATTTGGAGGACTTCTACTATCATTCTGGTGGATCTCCAAGGGCTTTGCTACAAAGGGGGGAAACGCTGCTCAACAACTGCGAGTGGAATTTCTCTCAATGTATAGTCAGTTTTAATTTATTTCTTTTTGAGTTTTAATGCTTAGCACTTTAATTGTGAAATTTAGTTTCATAATCATGAGTAGCTAAAATCTTCAGCTAAGGTTGAAGATGAAGCATTTCCATTGTTTAGCATTATATTTTCAGATATGTTCATACAATTCTGATATTTTTAGTATTAAATGTTCTGTTTCAATTGTTTGAGTAAATTCTTACGATCGATAGTTTTTAAATTGTTCAAGTTGGATATTTCGTGTGTTTCATCTGATGGATGCATCGAATCATTTTGATTAAATTGGATGTCCTTTATGATTTGTAAATTAAACGGATACATTAGATGATTTTGGTTTAATTAGGATATTTGTTGTGATTTATTTAAAGTTGGATTCATGGAATCATTTGATAAATCTCTTTTATATAGAACATGAAGATATATGCTTTACTTTGGTGGGGTGGATTCAGAAATCTTAGTGTTTTTATCATTTGTTTTTAAATCAATTTAGTTTAGTTTATATTTGTTTTGCAAAATACAATTCAAAATTCGGAACTAGGTTAAGATAAGGTTAATTTAGATAAAATTATATTTTCACAATGCAATTCCCTGTGGATTCGACCTCACACTTGCACAACACTATATTGCAAACAACTTGTGCGCTTGTGAGTAATTTAAAACTCACAACAGCACTAGAGCGCAAAAGCTCCAAAGAGTACCCAAGAAGCAATACTGAAACTGCTACATTGAAGCTTTTCAACTAATTCATTCGAAGGAGAAGCACCAATGGTGGAAGCTAGTTACGCTTATCTAACTACTATGGAGAGGAAGCTAGATATGCTTATAAAAGTCATGACTGCTCAAAACATCTCACCTGATCCACAAGCCAAACAACTCCAGGTATGTGCTATATGTTCTCATTTTGATCACACTACTGATACTCGCCCTTTGTATTCATATGCAGATCAAGAGCAAGCAAATCATGTGGGACTGAACAACTACAATATATATGCAAATACCTATAATCTTGGATGGCAGACTCACCCCAACTTCTCATGGAGCAACGATCAAAATGCCTTGAACTTTCAAGGGCAACAAAGGAACTCCCAACAAGCAGCCCACTTAGTTCCTGAATCAAAGAAAAGTGACTTAGAGAGTCTTGTGATGCAGTTGGCAACTCAGCAACAACAATTGATGACCTCACAAGATCAATTTATGGCAGAGGAAAGGCAATTTCGGACTGAGATAAGACAAACCACTGCAAAGCATGAACAAGCCATTCAAAGATTTGAAGTACAAGTGGGGAAATTGGCTAAGGAGCTGAGTGAACGACAGCAAGGTGTTGTTGAATAAGTTTTTCACATCCATCACATTGATCCATTGGAGACCACCCTCACCTATTGTTTCAAAGGATCAAATGTTGACCCAAAATCTGAGGACGTTACTGATGACATCATTGAAACTATGCACCTTCTAGAGGCTTCTCCAAAGCATCCAAGTAAGTACACCGACCCATTTGAACCTCATGTGCCTACTAATACTATTTCTTTTCCTTCTATTGTCCAGGCACCAAATTTGGAGTTGAAGCAATTGCCGAAGCATTTGACTTATGCTTATATGTGAGAGAATAAGACACTACCTGTGCTAGTTGCTGACAATCTTAGTTTTGGGGAAAAATAAGGCTTGGTCCGGCTGAAGACGTTAAACTTAGCACTCATGGGAGGCATCCCACAGCTTATCCTTATATTTTTTTTTATTGTTTTTCATATTTATTGTTATTTATTTATTTTTAATACTTCTTGTTTCCCCATATTACGTTAGTTTTTCTTTTTTAGAGACAATGTGTGCATCCGTTCAAGTTTGAGGGTATGCTATGAGCCATGCCGACCCAGCTAGTTCTCCATCTCCCAAGTCAGATCTTTTCATGTTATTCACACATTTGGGACAATGTGTAATTTAAGTTTGGGGGTATGGAAGACACATTCACACACTTTGTCCCATTTTTTTTAGATAAATACACATTCATATTTAATGAAAAAAAAATTTTGGTTCTTTACAACAAATATTATGATAAAAACTTCATTAGTAATCTTAAAATCTAGAACACATAGTCTAGTACTAAGAATTTTAAAAGTTGGTTACCTACCTCAAGGCACTTAAGAATTCACAAGTTTGATCCAGATCTGACACGAGCACATTAGCACGCATTTGTGTGGGGTATGACATATAATTTTAATATATATGTTTCCATGACTTAACTGTAATCAAATAACTTGTTAGATAAACACTTTGGCATAGACAAATAAAGAGAAAAATGTCCATCATGCAAAAAGAGAAAATAAAATGCTCTTAACGATCATTAAATAAAATTTTCGCTGAGTAACTGGACCTCTTGTCCTAGTAAGCATTGAGTATTCACGTCAAAAGGTGGGGATTAAGCATTTAATGATCACAAAAATTTCCGCTGAGTAACTAGACCTCTTGCCTCAGTAAGCAGTGAGTGTTCACGTCAAAAGGTGGGGATTTTTGCTTGGAAGCATTAAGACCTATTAGTTTCCTAGCTTTTTTTACTCGAGTTAATAAGTCTTTAGGGGTGTCTTCACACATAATGCCCTAGAACCATCTGGTTTGGGAGTCATTGGCTAAACACTCACTACAATGGTCAATTAGAAAGCTTAATGGAACTCAACATGGCAAAGATCTCATGATGAAAGAAAAAGAAAAGAAGTAAAAACTATGCCATTTTTGTTTCGTCTAACAAGAAATTCGATGAAGGCTTGGACACTGAAACACTATACATTAGAAATATTTGGAAGTTCCTTCTTTTATGTGCTAATCCACCACATACACTAAGTCAACTTGTGAAGCCTTAAACTAGCCTTGTGTAAGTAACATGAACTTTTAAAATCCTTATTCATTGCAAAAATGTGTTTTTATTATAAACTTACTCATGAACTATCATCATGGTTTTCTGTGCGACCCAAGTTTTTAAATAAAACATGAATGCTGAATTTATCTTTGTTGTTTAGTTTTAGTTTTGTATTGCTAAGGGACTAGCAATATGTAAGTTTGGGAGTGTGATAGGAGCTTAAATATTCATATTTAAGCTCCTTAATTTACATTTGTTAAGCTCTTATTTTGCATATTTTATTCTATTTTACTTCTTTTCTGTGTTTTACATGTTTTTATATGTTTTTGGAGAAAAGAAAGCAATTTGGAAGCTTCTCGGGCTTAAAAGAGAAAAGCTGGAAAAAGTTATCATCTGGAAGGTGCGATCGAGCGCAGGATACCTGCAATCGAGCGCATAGCACCTGCGCTCGTTCGCACACAAAGAAGCCTCGCGTGCACCAGTGCTATCGAGAGCAAGGAAACTGTGATCGAGCGCACACGTACGACAGTAAACAGTAAAACAGTAGAATCTGTTTTGGAAATAAATTAGGGTTTTGTTTTTAGACCCTAGGGTTTCCAAGGTTACTTAAACCCTATAAATAGACTTGTAAAACACAGAAACAATACCTCCTTTTGAGGAGCATATCTTCCTTTTAGTTTAGTTTTTGTTCGGGGATATCGAAGAAGGAAACTGTAGAGGAGAATTGATGACTCTTCTCTTGGGTTTTTTCTTTCCTTTATTTTTATTATGTGTACTTAAACTTTTAGTAAGGGCTTGGTTGAAGCCCTAATTATGTTTACTAAATAAATTCAGTATTGGCGCCTTTGTGATATTTACGTTGTGTTGCTTAACTTTATTAATACATGTTTTTATTTAAATTCCTCATATGTATGTGTCTGATCAATGTATGCATGTGGTATGGATTATTTAGTTGCATCAATTTGGATGACCGAGTCTTGGATTTAACATTAGTAACAAAAGATATCCACACCGGATTCTTGGGTTAATCAACATGAGAAACTGGGAGTAGATACCATGCCCTAGGTCCCGTGTGGTTGTCGATTTCCACAGATCCTATGTTCTCTTAAGAAACAACTCAGTATACACCATGCTGAATCCCTTGAGAGACAAGAGAGTTAGAGTAGATACCATGCCTAACTCGTTGCTTAGGGAGATCAATAGCTTAAGGAGTGTTGACAAACATTAGGTATTCATGGCATGAGTAAAGCATTGGCATACTGTTTTGTTGTGATCGTGTAATTAGTGGTGGATATCAAGTCCCTACGTCTTTATCTTTATTATTTCAAACTCAATATTTATTTCTCTTGTTTTTTATTTCATTATTGCGAAACTAATTCTAAAGTGAAATTTACCAATTTCTGTGGAGATGATCTTGCATTCGCACACTATGCTACTGTTGACCTTGTGCACTTGTAAGTAAAACTGTATGGTTATTTGCTTATTTGTTTAGGTAGATAATCGCACAACAAGTAGCAATAAAGGCCTCTGTTAGTGATGAAGGCAGTCTTTGACTGGTCTGGTGGGTGCATGAGAATCTAGTTGTAGCATGAATATGCATCAATAAAGCTAAGTAGCTCATACCTAGAGGTAGCATTGAATAGTTTGTTTATCTGAGGTAAATGATAGCTGTCTTTCGGATAGGCCTTGTTGAGGTCAATGAAGTTTATGTAGATTCTCCACTTTCCATTGGCTTTCTTGACCATGAATACATTAGCGACTCACTCTTGGTAATGGGCCTTTCGAATGAAGTCTATCGTAAAGAGCTTGTCTACTTCTTCTTCTATAGCTTTCTACCACTCTAGGGTAAACGATCTCTTCTTTTGAATCATGGGCTTATGATCTAGATCTACATATAGCCTGTGAACAATGACTTGCAGGTTTATTCCTGGCATATTAGAAGCGGATTAGGCGAACACATCCTGATTCTTTTTTAGGAATGAGACCAGCGAGTCTTTGAGTTCTTCAGATAAGCTCGACCCAATCTACATAGTCTTGTTGTCTCCTGCTCCATTCAACAGGATGGTTACTAGGTCTTCCACAAGTTGGTCTTATTGGTGGCATCCGATTGAGTTAAGGTAGCATAACCGAGATATTTGATGATTCCTCAGACTTCTCCAATCCCCTTCTTTGTGGGGAACTTTATCTTTAGGTGATAAGTTAAAACTACAGCCTTCATTTCGTTTAGTATCGGTTTTCCCAACAAAGCATTGTAAGAAGATAGATGTTTGACAACCAAGAATTTCATCATCACAATGGTTTGCTGGGGTGTTGATCATGTTGTCACAAGTAGGACTATACTGCCTTCAGCAAATATGGGCTTCCTTAAGAAGCTGTAAAGTGGGGAGGCCACAAATTTGAGTTGATCGTCTCCTAGCTTCATCTTTTTGAAGGTGTCATAATATAGGATGTATGTTGAACTCTCGTTGTCAACTAGAATTCGTTCCACGTTGTAATTTGCAATAAGAAGGGTAATGACCACCGTATCATCATGGGGTATTTGCACCCCTTCCAGGTCATCGTTCATGAAAGAGATCACTTGTCCAGCCTTGACCCTTTTATATGGTCTAGTTACAGAAACTACTGACCGAGCCTAGGCTTTCCTAGGTTGAGATGAGTGTCTTCCTATCACTGGTCCTCCGTAAATCATTTTGATAATGTTTGTCACTGCAGTTGTGTGACTTTTGTCATGGTGGCACTTGTCATCTTATCTGTCTTCTTTTGAGCTCCTTATTGGACTTTGGTCCCTTTAAGAGCTTGGATTCCTCTAAGGGTTTCATCTTGGACTCCGTCGAGAATCTTGTTCAGGGTTCCACTGCTTGAAACTCCGTCTAAAAGGGTGTTTAGGACTTCGCCTTAAAGGGTCTCTGCTATGGGGGTTGATGAACTCTTTTAGGTATCCCCGATGAATGAGTGATTCAATCTAGTTTTTCAATGCTTGAAATTCTTTGGTATCGTGCCCACGATCCTTGTGGACCCTGCACCATTTGGACTGATCTTTATCGTTGCTGGGGTATACGGATCTTGGAGGCCAGCGGAGAATATCACGGTTCTAGATGTTCATCAGTATATTAGACCTGGGCGTATTCAATGAGGTATAGTTGTCATATTGCTAAGGCCCTTTAGCGTTGCCTTCTTGCCGAGGTTTTTTCAATGGGTAGTCATTTACCTCGATGGCTTCCTTTTTCCTTTTTTCTCTCTCCTATTCTCTTTCTCTTCAGAACGTTTGATCTTCCTTAGCCAATATGAACTCTTCGGCCCTAGCACGGATCTCATTCATATCTTTGCCCGGTCGTCTGGTAAGCTTTAAGCTAAAGGTCCCTGACCGAAGCTCATTTTTGAAAGCAAGAGTTTGGATTATCAGATCCAGATCTAGGATCTCCCATGCTGCGGCGTTGAACCTTGAGATATACTTTCGAAGTTTTTCTTCTTTGTACTGGATGATGCTGAAAAGACTCTCTGAAATCTTCTAAGGTCCTTTGTTATTGAGAAAGTGTATGGCGAAGGCACGCCTGAGGTCCTTGAAATAGCCTATGCTCCCTGGTTTGAGATGAGAGTACTATGTGCTAGTGGCATTCTCGAGCGTCAGAGGAAAGGCCCGATATAGTACCGCATCTGGGTGACGATACCGCATTATGGTGGTCTTATAGAGCTGAAGATGATCCATTGGATCAGTCGTGATGTCATAAGCCTTGATAATAGGCATTTTGAAGTGTCGTGGAAGAGGAGCATCAAGGATGTCTTGAGTGAATGAAGAATCTTAGGAGTTGAGGTCATCCAATACAATGGTACCTCGCCTTTTGAATGCTTCTCCTATTTTTCAATCTATTTCTTCAAGCTTATGATCTAGGTCAGTTTAGTTTTTGGCAGTGGAGAAATCTCAAGACTTCGACACAAGATTGGGAGAGGACCGGGTAGTAGAGTGGCTGTAAGCCGATTGACTGAGATTCAGCTGCCTCATTGACCGAGGGCTTTGTGGACGTGAAGGAGGTGAGCTTGCCCCCCGAGTTTGGCAGCTAAGCCTACCACTAATTGAGTGAGCTCCATAAAATGCTCTTGTGTAACTGGCACGGTTGATTAGGCACTGTTGGTACTTTTGGACTCTCTAGGATTATAGGATTCACTGTGTTGGACTGAGAGGGCTGCTTGTGTCTGGTTCTGGCCGGAGGAACATGTTCTTGGATAGCAAAGAGGTCGGAACCGGTGTGTTGGCTGCGACTGGCGGCTCTGGTAGTAATTAAAGTGACGATAGTGTTCTTGGCAGTATTCTTGGGCGACATTATAACCGATGAGTTATTTCCTTTTAAAGAAAGAGAGAGTCGCCACAGACAGTGCCAATCTGTTGATGCTGAAAATATGCCCGAAATACAAATGGTCGAGATGCGGAACCTACGCACACAAAGACTAGAGAAATACTAAGGAGTCGCCGGAAGGGTTGTGCCTCCGAGGGGACTCTCCAATACCTAAGTTAGTATAGGGCTTAAAAATATGAAAACTATTGAAAGTAAAGAGAGTGTTTTGTTGTGTGTACCTTTTGATTGTAAGAACCTCTTTATATAGTGTGGGAAGTGGAATCTCGATAAGAATGTGACTATTGGTAAGATTGAATTTCCTTAAATTTGAGTATCCTGATAGAATTAGGACGCGACTAAAGATAAGTTTGGGCGGCTATCCCTAAGCTAGAATATGGGATATTATCACTTTTCTCTTTTGCCACATGTCTTGCCTTCAATGGGAGGACCATTTTGACTGGTGCGGCTGCCACATGTCATTATGTCGTTGGACGATAAATTTTCCCTCTTTTCTAGGCAGTTTCTTCTTCTATGTTTATTATCCAAAAATTCCTACTAGCCTAATTTGATGCTATGTTGTGCATATTTGTGGGTTATGGTTCTTGCTTTTGTTTTCTAAAAAGACCCCAAAGAGTACATGTTATGACATTCCTAATGACTCTAGATTAAAATTAAAATTATACCAGAAGAATCGTCCGATAAAATCCCCTATATAGGCAATGCTTTCCAATTCATATCGATCTATTGCGTGCAAGACAATCAACAGCGTGACTTAAACGTGTACCTTTCATCGCAATTATGATAATGTTTAACAACTAAGTTAAGCCAAATAATTCAAATGTCTGGTCGGCTGGAAGTAATTTACTTGGCATTTCAGGGTACTTTGGCCACTGAAAATTATTTACCCGTTTAAGCAGTATTTGTGCCTACTCCTAAATAGCTCACAATAAATACCGGACCCCAAGATACAAGAATGAAAGCGACGAGCCAAGAGCATTTTATATACTATAGCCATCTACATAATTGATCAAGCGGAGTGCACACTGCGCATCCTTCGCCGGAGAAATTTCTCGGCGATCACTTGAGCTATCTTCGGAGACTGGGAAAAACTTCAAAGCTACTTTGTTCAGGTAATGATATGTCATTTCTCGGTGTATAATGATTACACTGTTGACTTCTCACTCAGTAGAATTTGAAGTAACTGTTTGTTAATTATAATCCGTGAATGTGTTTTCTTATGTATGTGGTGATGAGATGATAGAGATTTTACTCTGTTTGTTTGCTGAGAAAGTGCGGGAAAGGATGAGAAACCCAAGTTTTGAGTGTAAAATTTTTCTTTATTTTCAATTGATTTTAGCTTACTTGAGGTTGGATTTTACATTCTGATTGTATTCCTGGATCATAGCTGTAATTTGAGTACAACTACATGCATGATTAGGATTCATACAATTTGTCTGATCACTGTCTATTCATTATTCTCGATGGTTCATATTTCTCTAATCGAGTACATAATTAGCTAAATAAGATAAAAGTATGGCGTAGCTACAAATTAATATTGTTATCTTACTTTGACCAAAATTATAATTCAAAATTTCGTTGACTTGTAATATCAGGCTAAGAGAAGCAGGAAACTATATGATGATTGATAAGTCTTTTTTTTTTCATGTATTTTTATAGAGACTTTGCACCACAGTTTCAACTTTCGTTTATGTAATTTCTAAGTGGGGTTGTTTCTTAGGTGAACTCTGAGAGATGGTAATGGAGATGGAACAAGAGTTTGAGTGGCTTGAAGCACAAAAGATTGAGATAAGTGTAGACCTTGTGGCTGCTGCGAAACAGCAGCTTCAGTTCCTTGCAGCTGTGGATAGGAACCGTTGGCTTTATGAAGGCCCTGCGTTACAAAGGGCCATTTATAGGTAAGCAGTACTTTATGATCACATTGACATTGTTTCAACTTCGTTTTGGCTTTTGGTTTTTAAGTTTTTCTCAGATGGAAAACTGATAAAGTTGCTCAGTTTATGGATCCTTCATATTTATTTACTCTTTCTTCATATAGTGAACATGTTGAAAGTTGAAATTAAAATTGGAATTAAAATTTAAGGGGGAACGTTTATTCCTAGTAAGCATACTTTTACAATTCTCTTAAATACTTTGAGTGATGTTTTTATGGATGTGGCATTCCATTTTCTGTACCAACTCTATAAGATTCATGCCTTCTTGTGAAGCTGGGATTTCTTTTGTTAAAGAGATAGTTGGGACGATCAATTCTCTCAAACGCTTAAACGTATTTGAAAGAGTCCAACTATTCTTTTAAAACTCTAATACACCCACTCACATGCAAGGTGGGTGAAGGATTAATGGATTTTGCATGTGGACCAAGTATGAGATGATGGTGCAAGCCGAGGAAGGAGCACTGGGTGAACAATTAAAAAGAAGGGGTAGAGACAAGGGAGGTTCCCATAACATAAGACCTCAACTCTGATATAATTTTATTTCTCAAAAAAACTCTGATATAATTTTTATTTTAATGACCAATAAACTCAAAAGTTTAAACTGATGGGAAATAGTCAAACTCTTCTTTCTAAACTCTAATATTTTTATAGCAGAAGCTTTGGTGTATGATTTTCATAATTAATATATTATATGGATGCTGCTTTCCATTTACATTTCACATGGCAGTTCGATCACTATTTGTAAAGCTCTAAATATTAGAAATGCTAATTCAGGTACAATACCTGCTGGCTTCCCATGCTCGCCAAACATTCTGAGTCACAAATTTCTGAAGGGCCACTGATTGTTCCTCTTGACTGTGAATGGGTTTGGCACTGTCACAGGCTCAATCCAGTAAGCTTCTGAGAACACACACATACATATGCATAGACATAGAAATATCCATAAATATGAATCTGGTTTTCTTTCTTATTAATGTTGAGTTGCTAAGCAGTATTTCTTGGCTTTATCATTCAGGTACGATACAAATCTGACTGTGAGGAACTTTATGGGAGAATTCTTGACAACTCTAATGTTGTATCTTCTGTTAAAGGCAGTTGTAATAGACAAACTGAAGATATTTGGAATAGACTGTATCCAGAGGAGCCCTATAACTTAGACTTGGCAAGGGCACTCTCAGAGGACATCTCTAACAAATTTTCTGAGCTTGAAAAATACACCAAATATGACCTGGTTTCAGCCGTTAAAAGACAGAGTCCCTTTTTTTATCAGGTAATGGTAGAGTGATCATGTTTTTCTCTAGTTACAATGTTTGGATTTATTTGTAAATCTTTGTCATTTATTTATTTTTCTGTAATATGACTAGATTGCAACCCTCTAATGCTACTTTGTGGTGTCTTACTTTAGGTTAAAACATGGTGTTAAACTAAGAGAGATTGAGAAGAATTCTCCGTATTATTTTATGTAATATTTATTACATGGACAGACTTATATAGAGAGCTTAAGTTATAAAACCTAGTAGAAATAGGAAATATAATTATATTAGAACTAGAGAACTACATCTAAATAACTAGAAACCAAATCTAATTAGGAAGCCAATACATATCCTAACACATGGAGATGACATTTGCTAGACTCACTACTCAAATTTTGACATAGTAGCTGTCTTGACTTAGAACAGGATGCATAGGCCTCTTCCATCATCTCCATACATCTTCATCACTGATTTTACTAAATTATTTTATTTGTTTGTGATTTATTTTAGATGATTAGCCAGGGCAGTATTGTATTGATGTCGATATCAACCTTAGCTGCAAAAAGAAGATCTAATCTTATGAAGTTTATTAAGTGTTTCAGTGGGTTTCTAAAGTTAATTACAGGATCGCATCCTTTTTTTTCCCTTAAAAAGAACTAATATCATAGCTTTCCCTTTTAATTTTCTGTCACCAAATTATGTCTTTCATTTTAAATAATTTATGTCTTCTTATGGGGTGTAAAAATTTAAACAGGTGAAAGATAACCTTTTCAAAAACTTTAAAACGCTGTTAAGTCATTGAAATTGTGGGGCCATCTCATGGACATTTTACATGGAAATAAATTTATGTACTGCTGTGGGGCTATTTTGTGGATAGTTTGAGGTGATCAATTTCTAATTGATCAGTGTATGTTTCACCAGCCTCTCATGATCTTAATGGAAAGATTAGTCCTCAAAAAAGAAAAAGAAAAAAAGAAAAGAAAGAGATTGTAGAAGGGCTGAACCACTATGCAATTGGAAGGCTATCTAGTACAGTTGCACAATTACAATTTTAGGAACTATTTATATGGACGTAGTAACTTCATAGTTCAGTCATAAACACATCTCAAGATTTCTGTCCTCCAGTTCTTCAATTTTTTTATTCTTCATGATTATGTTCTTGCCCTCATTTGTTACAGGTTTCCAGAGCTCATATGAATAATGATATCTTTCTTGAAGAGGCTGTGGCCAGATATAAGGGTTTTCTACATCTAATCAAGAGAAACAAGAAAAGATCAATGAAACGTATGTGTGTTCCAACTTATGACATTGACCTTATCTGGCACACACATCAGTTGCACTCTGCTTGTTACTGCAAGGATTTAAGCAACGCAATTGGCAAGGTATTAGAGCATGATGACATGGACGCGGACAGAACTAAAGGTAAGAAGCTTGATGTTGGGTTTTCTGGAACTACTGCACAGTGGGAAGAGATATTTGGTACAAGGTATTGGAAGGCAGGGGCAATGCATAGAGGCAATGCCCCATCTCCTCTCACAACCATTCCCTTGACATCTGACTTTTTGAGAAAGGACTTAGTTGCAGCAAATGAGTGTCAGAATATAATCCAGCTTCCAGAGATGAAGTTTGTTGAGGTAGTTTCTACTTACCTTTCTTTTGCCTTGCCTCAAACATGTGATTCTTTTATCATCTGTCAATTGAATGTTCTTGGTTTTTTCCTCCTTTTTATTTTGTACCTTATCTAAGCTAAGCCAAGGGGACATAGAGTAGATTGGTAGTGATGTTAGCCTTAGATCGTAATACTTGACCTAGAAATTAGAAGTTGACCTTAGAGAAAAGTCCGATATTAGAAGTTAACGTACAAATGTTATATAACATTAGGCTGAACTGTTATTAGAAGTTGACCTAGAAATGTTATATTATATCATTAGGATGAACTATTATTATTGATTTTAAAATAAATAATAATTTAAGAAAATAAAAAACTTTGATTCAACAAACTTCAGTTGTAACATGCTCATTAACATATTGAGCATGCTTTGGATCGCAGAGGTGCTCTCTCAATGGCATTTAGGCCCTGCTGGTTGTTGATATGGTAATGTGCCTTTAGATACTGCAGTGTTTATAGCTTCTGGACCTATCTGTTGGTCTTTTGTATTTTAAGGGAACATGTTGAGACTGAGCTGTAAGTGAATCAGTTTTCATCTTTCTAAGGCTTTTCCTTCATGTTCCTTACAAATTTTTCAGGTTCTTTTGGAGATTGTGGGAGTTAAGAACTTACCAGATGGACAGAAACAGTTTGCTTCTTTCCAGTGTGAGCTTACTGGAGAGTTGCTCTTTGAACTTATGTCACGTTCACCTTCCAATTTACCAGTAACAATGACATTTAAAATGATGGGTACTACTTCATTCTCTCTGCAAGAGTTCCTAGTGCCAGTTTCTAAACTCTCTCTGGAAAAATGGTTGGAATTGACTCCCAGTACTGGCAATGTGGCCTCAAAACCCATCTGCTTACGAGTTGCTCTCTCGTTTACCACTCCAACCAAGGGTCCATCTGTGCTTCACATGATTCGATCCCCGTCCTTGTCAAAAAGTACTTGTTTTTTCCCCCTTCTTGGAAAGGCTCATCGTGCTAAGAGCTGGACACGTGTCGTTGATGGAGCTCAAGCTGAGGTGATCAGCCTCCAAATGAGGTATAATTAAGTCCACATTTTCTTCTGAAAAATGGTTTTAACATGACCTCCTAGGTTTTCTAGTCTCTCATGTGTGCACAAATGACCTGGATGTGTATATTAGTAATTGCTGGCCTTTTTTCTTTCTTTTTGATGCTTTAGTAACTTTT
Organism: Bretschneidera sinensis; assembly: GCA_023935145.1. Lineage (NCBI taxonomy): Eukaryota > Viridiplantae > Streptophyta > Magnoliopsida > Brassicales > Akaniaceae > Bretschneidera > Bretschneidera sinensis. The sequence goes on along the minus strand of CM043703.1, from coordinate 64,950,228 downwards.
TTTAGGAACAGAAAAATATATGAACGAAGGCATCAAGTGGATGCCCTCGCAAGTACAAAACCCTTACTTTAAGTAACTCTTGGTCTTTTATCCCTTACTGTTATCATACATATGTGTGCACTACTGAAATGGATGTGTATATTAGTAATTGCTGGCCTTTTTTCTTTTTCTTTTTTGATGCTTTAGTAACAGAAAAATATATTAACGAAGGCATCAAGTGGATGCCCTCTTAAGTACAGAAACCTTACTTTAAGTAACTCTTGGTCTTTTATTCTATACTGTTATCGTAGTTGATTACAGACACATACGTAGAAGAGAATAGATGTATATATTTCAAAGTCAAATACTAAACATACATGTTTCATTTGGATGCAAGTTTATGTTAGAGTCTCCAATATATTTTTTTTACATACTCCATAATATTCTTAGTGAAAGTATGTGATATTAATTTTCCATTTACTTGTTCCTTCTTATTTTCCCCTTTTGATAGCTGTTGAACCACTTGGATTCCACTGTCTTCCTAGTGGGATCTCACAGTTACTGGAGTCTGAATACTACTTGGAATCGCTAGTCTTTTGTACATTGTTGTAAAAAGACCTTTGATTTACTTTAATAAAATAATAGACTTGTGGAAAGTGACAAATGGAAGTGTGGGAAAATAGTTAATGTTTATCTAAGATATATACTGGGAAAAAGTTGCTTCAAATTCTCGACCAACTGAAATTCTGTGAAACCCATTATATTTGAATGATAAATTAGTTAAACTGCTTAGCGGATATATGTCCAAGATTATATAAATTTTATTTTCTAGTCATGTCGCCTTCAATTTTGCTCATGTCAGCGTAATGAGGATCTTTTGGAATAATTGATGCTTCTTGTCATCTGTTTGTCTGTATGTTATACAGTCACTTGCATCTTATGTAATACTAATATTCTGAAGTGCTCAATTTACTGTTTGTGGACTTGGGTTGCTTTTCAGGGACTCAACAAAGGAAAAGGCAAGGGAAAACTGCATCCCAAGGAAGCAGGTAATTGGCATTACAGAGTCTGGTGAAACACATACTCTTGCAGAGTTTGTTGGGACTCAGTGGTCTTTGTTGGATTCCAAATGGTGCCTTCAGAATAATATAGAATCCAGAGCAAATGGTCATCTCTTTTAGCTTGTAGGAAGTAGAATGGTATGCATTTATTGCATTTCACTAGCTTTCTCATTTTGCTGACATCCTTTTAATGTTTATTACAAATACATTATCATTTAAAGAATGCACTTCAATATGATTAAAAATCTCAAATAATTTACTGTCTATTGAATCACGTTTAATTACTCTGCAGTCTATTCTTTTACGCTGTTTTGATTATTGTTTTCTGGCTGTTAACCCTATTCTGTTCGAGTTACCGATCAAGAAGCTGAGATATGCTGAATCATGTGGAAGGTCGTTCAATATGTTCTATAAGATAATCATTTCCTCAACAAAAGTTTTGCACGCTCAGCTACCTGAATTTTCCTTTCGATTTTTGCATGGTGCTTATATATTATTTATAATTTTATTTTGCTCAGCTATACCTTTGCTTGTTTTAGTTGGATTTATGCTTTATGTTATCTTTACATATGTATGATCAAGTTACTGTGGTGCTAAACTAATATTGTGGTACGCTCTTATAGAAGTGTTTCCCAAGAACACTCAGACAGGATGTCCTTTCAATAGAGTTCTTGTAGTTTCAAACTTTCAATAAGATAGGATTACTAAACTTTGTCCACTAAACTTATTATTGGTACAGGTAAAAAATTTCCCGGGCAGAAAACTGGACTATGAACTCAAACATTGTGAGAAGCAAAGAGGTGAGCAAGACTTTATGACTGCAGTTGAATTCTCTCTGGAACATCCGTATGGGAAAGCAGTGGCATTGCTTGACTTGAAATCTGGATATGTCAGGGTATATTGTCGCTCCTTGTCAAATCCACCAATGCATAATTTCTCACTTACAGCTTCCCTTTTTTATCCTTTTTGTGTAATTGAACACTTCGATGTCATTGAATAGGTAAAGGAAGATTGGTTGGTGTTGCCTGGGATTGTATTGGCCTTTATACTTTATGATATTTTGAAGAGGAAAGGATATGATAGCATCACTGCTATTGGCAAATATGTGGAGACAGATAGTACTGTCATTGAAAAGCCCAATGGGTTCTGTAAGGAAGACCACCTCTGTAGAAACTGAAGTGAAGTTAGTTGTAGATGTGGCAGTGGGAAATGTAGTAACACCTGTAAAAGGTGGGTTGTGTAGTGGAGGCTGTGGTGGATGGTGTGGCAATGGGAATGAGAATGGAATGAAGAATGATAGCTGTGGTGGATGCAGTGGTGGAGGATGTGGAAGCATGGTGGAAGGGTGGAGGCTCTGGTGGGTGTGGTGGAGAATGTGGAAACATGGTGAAGGATGGAAGCTCTGGTGGGTGCGGTGGTGGTTGTGGAGGTGGATATGGTGGAGAATGTGGAAGTATGGTGATGGATGGAGGCTCTAGTGGGTGTGGTGGTGGTTGTGGTGGAGAATGTGGAAGCATGGTGAAAAGTGGTGGTTTTGGCAAGTGCGGTTGTGGCAAGTCTAATGGCAGTGTTGCTAACTCATGCATTGATGAATACACCAAAGAAACATCTGCATATATCAATGAGGCGGTGGCAGCTTGATGCTTATCCATCTTGAAATACCAGCGAGAGTGCGAGAACTTAAGACTATCCTAATAAAGTCCATCATCTATTACCTTCGTGTCCAATGTGACAGTGTCCTTTGCGATATCTATTTCTTATGGTTAATTGTGCTCATAATAATATGTAATGGAGTTGTATAATTACATTACATGATATCTTAATTTGAAGGAGTTGAGTTTCAATAGCTTATAGCCCTCCCAATTTAGGTTAATAACATTTCGTTTGATTTAATCCTAATTTAAGCGGTTGGTTTGCTTATAAATTATTAAATTTATTTACAAATGAATTGGTCATATATTTGGTTTACTATTAAAAATGTAAAATTCATTTAGTAGAATTGAATAAGTAAGTTAAATTCTACCAAAATTGATAGAATATGTAAATGAATTTTAAACTTAAACTTCAATAAAATTATAATAACAAAACTATCATTATTTGCTCCGCCTTACTTTCTTGTTTCTAGGTATCTATACTCTCAGTCTCTCTCATCTCTCTCTCAAGGCTTTAATACCTAGAATGAGAACAATTTCAAAAATAATTCTCTCAATACTTTGATGTGCGTATGGTACTGGTGTATGGATTGTTCACTTTTTGTGTTGATTTTACCTTTTTTTTTTTTATTGACAGAAAACAATTGATCTTACTTTTTTTTATTAAAATGATGAAAGCAGTTGATGACAAAAATGGGATGGTGAGATAGGATTGAAGACTAAGCTGGGACAAAATTAGTTATAATCTCATTAATTATAACCATATTTGGTAACTCATTTAAGTCAACTGAAAGCCTTGAACCATTTAAGCCAACTTGCTTTAAGTTGACTTAATTAGCTTATCAAACATATCCTATTGTCCCACTCACCACTGGGACAAATAGTATTTGCTAAATCATAGTATTTGCTAAATCATGTTTTTCCTCTCATGGTAGTGGACTTGGATGGAACTAACCGGCCCGGTCAATGGTGGTGGCAGGCCGCATCACCATCCCACGGTGGCTGCTGCGGTGGTTGTCCGTTGCTGGCCAACAACATTAGAGCAAAAAATGAGGGCAATTGCATGCGTCAATGACTCTATAAGATGCCTACAATGTGTCCCTCCTTGAAACAGAATTAATTGGCCCGGTCAATGATGGTGGCAGGCCGCACCACCACTCTCTTTCATCATTAACAACCCAAGAAAAAAATTGTAATAAAAAACCAAAAATAAAAAACGATCTAAACAAGAAAAAGGAAGAAAAATAGGAATTTACAAGCATAAAGAGAAGAAAAAAAATGTGATAAAAAAACAGATTTGCATTTTCTCCACAAACAAACATAAAATGAGAAGAAATGAAAGAGATCTGCACAACAACAAGAAGATCTGTTTTTGAAGAAGAAAAATTTAAGAGCATCAAGAGAAACAAAAACATAATAAAAAAAACCAAAAAAAGAGTGCATCTTCTCGAGAAACAAATAAAAAAGAAAGAAGAGAAAAATAGATCTGTACAATAAAAAGAAGAGAAAAAAAAAAAAAAAACCAGATATACACACCAAGAAGAAGAAGAAAGATGAAAAAGAGAAAAAAAAAAAAACCTTCTTGATTTGCTTCGCTGCCTTCTTGTAGCCAGGCGTTTGGAGAAACCTTTTGTCCTTTGTTTTTTCTTCTTTTCTTAATGGAATTTTTGTTCTCATTTCTTACTAGATTGTTATCTATTGGTGGATTTTGTTTTGCAGATCTGGGAGGGGTGATCTACAAGATAGTTGATATGTAAAGTTTAAAAATGAATTGAATTCTTAATTAAATCTAAATACAAAATTAATATCAATTCTACAGTATAAATAAAACTATATCAAACATAAAAATTCATTTGGTTTCATTTATAAATAAATTTTAGTTCAATTCATTTGATAATAAAATATAAATTCATTTACAAATGAATTTTAGTTTCAATCCATTAAATTTTATACTTTAATTGATATCAATATGAATGTAAACTTTTTTATTGGTTTCTGTAGCTTGGCAAGATCAATGAAATGTCAGTACGTTCGATCAGCATGTTTGTATGCATTATTGCACAAGAATGCTGTATGTTACAGTAGTTCGCTCAACAAAGTTGGGTTAACTCCTTATTGTACATATAATTCTTATAACTGTTACACTTTGAAAAATTAACAGAATTTCCTATAATGTGGACTCATTTCAGTCTTAAAGTATTTTTGAGTAATAGTTTTCTGTTTTTGAAAACCGTTTTTGAAACTAAAACAGTTTTCTGAAGAAAATATGTTTGGATAACTGTAACTCAAACTGTTTCTAAAACAGAAAACAATGAAATGTTGTTTGGATAATTTTATTTTGAAAACTGTTTTGATACACCTTGTAATTATTTTTAGTTTTGAGTTTAAATTTAAAATCTATATTAATTTTATTTACCATATTTTCTAAATACTTAAAAATAATTAATATTATTTTATTTTTATAATTTTAACATTTTGTATATACCATGGAAGAAGAATGAAACAGAGAAGTGAACACTGATTTTAGGGCTATTTTTCGAAAATTATGTCAGAAAACACTAATTTGGAGTTTTCAGAAAACAGTTTTTTGAAAACTATTTTAGAAAATTACTTTTGAAAATTGTCTGCCAAATATAGAAAAGAGATTTCAAAAACTATTTCTAGTTTTCAAAAACTGAAAACTGTTTTCAAAAACTCTATCCAAACATGCCCTAACCTTTTAGCCTTTGATATTAAGGTTATGAAAGAGAAAAGAAAGGATAATATTATAACTTTTTTTTAGAGTAGTTACTGTCTGGTAAAGAAAAAAGTAAATGTTACTGGAAGGTTCGCATACCCTTTTGTTGATACCGTTTACTGTTGGTGCTGACGTGGCCGGGACGCTGATGTGGCACGGGTGCCGGTAGGGGCAAGGAGCTGATATGGCTTGGGTGCGGATACGGTCTGGGCCCTGCACAAGTAACAGGAGTGAACTAAAGGCCCTCAGAAGGAGGGGAGGGGGATACCTCCGAGAGCGCTCCGATGCTTAAATTAGCATGGGTTTAAAGGAGAAGCCGAGGGCTCAAAAGAAGCCAAGGGCTTAAGCAGTTGGAGAATAAGTAAAAGCGTGTGTGTGTATGAATCTGGTGAAGTCCATACCTTGGCCCATTTATAGTCGTCTGCCAGAGGGGAAGGTATGATTATAAGCTCAGGAGAGGGGACGTTGTAGGGCGACCGCAGGGCGGTCGTAGGGTGGCTGCAGGGCTAGGGGGTCGCAGGGTAGCTGGTGGCTGTAGGGTGGCTGGTGGTTGTAGGGTTGCTAATGGCTGTAGGGGAGATCCAGGCGTCGGTTTTGCCGGGTCATCCTTAATGGGCTTGGGGATTTTGCTGGGTCTGAGAGTGCGTTGGCCTCTTGTCTGGGCCGGAGAGGTAACTGGACCAGAACGCTTCTTAGGCTGGAAGGTCCGTTGGGCCTTTTGTTGGATTTGAGCACTCTGCTGGGCTTGGTGCTCGTTTGGGCCGGAGTATTTTGGGCCATATCACAGGCCCCTCACTTCCTTGAGTACATTTATGTGCTTAAAGAAGTACTTCACGGGACAGGCTTTAAAAGGAGCTGAAGAGTAGAACTTGGTCGTGGGAGCTGGACCGTCATTCTCGGGAGGCGAAGGGTCTTCTTGAAAATCATAAAGCCAGACTTCCATTTAAATACTTATTTTGGGATTTGGACCGTCATTTTCGGGAGGCAAAAAGTTGTCTGGAGAAGCGAAAAGCCGTTTCGATAGCCACAAAGTTTCCTTTTTTTTCCGTTTTTTGCATTCATTACCCTCGCTGAACGTGTTTTCCCTTCTTATAAAAAGGGGTTTCTGACATATTTTGTCTTAAGAAAAAACGGATTCAGTTTCTGAGATTGAGAGGGAGGAGCAGTCATACTTTCTGACAGAGGAGTCATTGTCTTAGAGAATTCCGAGGGTAGTGATCCTGGAGAGGGAGGGGAGCCAACAGCCTATTGAGGGATTTATGGAGGCCAAAAAGGAAGATGAGATCACTTTGGAGGAGGATCGTGGTTCAACGAATACGGACCTCTTCCTGACTTCAAGCCGAGATCAGGACCTCTTTTAGATTCCGAGTGGGGGCACAGACCTCTTCCAGATTCCTAGCAGGAGTCGAGAGAGGAGTGGTGCTGTGTCTCTGGATGGTGGGCCCTCCTGGACCCGTGCTTATTGGAACCGAGGAAGAGGGGGAGCACCACTGGTTCATTTAAAACCGGGGTGGCCTCTTCCCTGATTCCAAGTGGTGGCTAATGAGGGGGTCCCCTTGGGCCAGGAGCTTTTTAGGCCTCGGACCCTCGAGCTTATTGGAACTGAAGAAGAAGAGGGGAGGTCGGCTTTCTTCTGGTCCTTGGAAGTTGAGAGTAAGGCGCAACCGTCCCTCTGGTGACAGCAAGATAAGGGGGCGACGGCTGCCCCTTCCTTGCCTTAGGGTCGCTGTCCTTTTCTTTGTACTTCGAGGCCGTTAGAGTCCTTTTTTACTTGTACTTCAAGGTTGTTAGTTGTAATCCTTTGAATTAATAAAATACCTTTTATTTCAATCTTTGTCATTGCAAGATATTCTTGCTTTTTACACTTGCGTGAATGAATGAATGGATGTTGATTTTGATGAAATCCGGAAGAAGTTTCAAAAACTCGTACAAGGGGTAGCCTTGGTAGTGCGTTTTCGGAACGTCTGAACCCTGGAGAACAATGCTATGCATTTATAGCACAAGTTCAAACGCTCAGACTTTTGGAGAACTTGGCCGAGCATTAGACAAGGCTCGGACTTTGGAGAATCCTTAGAGAAAACATGGCCGAGGGTATGCAACGCAGCTCATACGCTTGGACGTTTTGGAGAATTTGGCCGAGCGTTGACAAGGCTCGAACTTTGGAGAATCCGGTCAAGCGTTGACAAGGCTTGGACTTTGGAGAACATGGAGAAAACTTGGTCGATTGTATGCGACGTAGTTCATACGCTCGGACTTTTTGGTGAATACTACCGAGCGTTGACAAGGCTCAGACTTTTGGAGAATCTGGCCGAGTGATAGATAGTGCTTGGACTTTTGGAGAATCTGGCCGAGCGATAGACAAGGCTCGGACTTTTGGAGAATCGTTGGAGAACATGGCCGAGCGTATGCAACGGAGCTCATACGCTCGAACTTTTTGAAGAATACGACCGAGTGATAGACAAAGCTCGAATTTTTGGAGAAACTCTTGGAGAAAACATGGCCGAGGGTATGCAACGCAGCTCATACGCTCGGACTTTTTTGAGAATATGACCGAGCGTTGACAAGGCTCGGATTTTGGAGAAATCCTTGGAGAAAACATGGTCGAGCGTATGCAACCCAGCTCATACGCTCGGACTTTTTAGAGAACACGACTGAGCGTTGACAAGGCTCGGATTTTAGAGAAATCCTTGGAGAAAACATGGCCAGCGTATGCAACGCAGCTCATACGCTCGAACTTTTTGGAGAATACGACCGAATGTTGACAAGGCTCAGATTTTGGAGAAATCGTTGGAGAAAACATGGCCGAGCATATGCAATGCAGCTCATACACTCGGACTTTTTGAAGAATACGACTGAACGTTAACAAGGCTCAGATTTTGAAGAAATCCTTGGAGAAAACATGACTGAGTGAATGCAACGCAGCTCATACGCTCGGACTTTTTGGAGAATACCACCGAGTGTTGACAAGGCTCGGATTTTGGAGAAATCTTTGGAGAAAATATGGCCGAGCGTATGCAACGCAGCTCATATGCTCGGACTTTTTGGAGAAACTGGCCGAGCGATTGACAAGGCTCGGACTTTTGGAGAATCGTTGGAGAACATGGCCGAGCGATCAAGACTTAGAGAATCTTAGCTTCGTGTAGCTTCCTCCTTTCTGGGAACGTGGGCCCTTCTGCCCACTCTAGGCCTATTAGGTTTACCTTTCTATAGGCGTGTCAAACGATGGTGACTGATAAGAAATGGTGGCGAGTTGGTTACGGCAGAGGGCTCGTTTTAGTGATAGTTGGCACCTCGGAGATTGGAAACGGTGCCTGGGGAACTGCAGGGGGCGCGTCATTTCGTCTGACGCACGGATTGACGTTTCTCGTTTCTGCTGCCAAAGCTTCTATATAAGCAGGTTCTCCCTTCCTTCACTTTGCATTTTTTAGAGATCTTGAGCATTAGTTAAAGTCTGAGAGCACTCGGTATTTTTAGGAGTCTTCTACAAAAGCCTTTTCTTTCTAAATGAGTAAAATGTCTGGGGGTAGTGATACCAGCGGAGCCCTATCTAGGGAGTTAGAGGAGGTGATGGGTGCTTATTCTAGTGATGGGGTCTCCTCTCATGAGGCGGCTCCTAGGGGGGACAGGCCCTCGTGCTGTATGAGGGAGACAGAGAGGAGGGCGAGGAGGCAGAGACGTCTGGAGAGGGACGTCCGGGCGTCGATGCTTATTAGGGATGAAGCCCTAGATACTGAGAGGGAGGAATGGACGTTCGAAGCGAATTCCATTCCGAGCGTAGTGGAGGAGGCTAGCCTTATGAGGACGAGGGTTAAATATAGGATCCCCTTGGAGTTTCACATGAGGGCCCCCGAGGGTGGAGAGAGGGCCTGCGATGCCCTGTCGAGCCGAGTGCCTTATGAGCTGTGTGTTTATGAACACCAGCTTAAGGCTGGGCTCAGACTTATTCTCCACCTGTTTCTCTATTCGATACTTAGATACTTTGGCATTGCACTAAGCCAGCTAGTGCCCAATTCGGTTCGACTAATCTTGGCATTCATCACCGTGTGCCAGGAAGTTAGAGGGGTGATGAACATCAACGTGTTCAAGGCCCATTTTCAGCTAGCCCAGCTCGGTCATTCGGGATGGGTCATTGTTAGATCGAGGCGGGGGAAAAGTGTTCTGAATGAGAAGCCTTCCTCCATAAAGCGGTGGAATGGGGGCTTTTTCTTTGTTCAGAGCACTAGGAGCTTTGATGTGCCTCTCAATTGGAGTCTGGAGCGTGTTGTTAAATGCAAAAAACCATACCTCTTGCCTCGTGAGCAGGAGACGTTGAGGGCGATGCTGGCCGTGCCCCTGGACATCGAGGTGCTCGGAGATAATGAAGAACTCCATATGCGTGACCTGTGTCCTCCCAGCCTTCCCTCGAGCCTCGAGCATGGTAGTCATTGATTTGCTAGTTTATAGAAACCCTGCCTTTTTCCTCCAAGTCTTTAATACTTCTTTTGTCGTCTTTTGTGCAGACATGGAGATGGCAGCGATGGCCAGGCGCTTGGCTCGCGAGAAGAAAAGGGTCGCGGAGGTCAGCGGATCTGGGCAAAAGAAGAAGACCAAGGTCTCATCCGTGGTTCCAACTCCTGCTGATAGTTCCCTGAAGCCCCCGATTCCTAAAGAACGGGCGGACCCAGTTGCTCCCCTTCCTCTTCCGGGGGCATCTCTACCTCAGGAAGCGTCTAGGATGGCCCCCCTTTTCACTCCAAGGTGGGCTTTGAGGACGGACGACTCTATGTTTGCCAACCCCAGGGTGGTTTGTGAGCATCTGGTGCTGGGGATTCCTCCTCTCGACGTGGTGGATGCCTCATCAAAGCTTATCGAGGTGCTATGCTCAGCCGCATAGGTTGCTTTTTCTCAGGTAATGCCTGTCTCACTTTTTAGTTGGTCCACATCTAACGATGCTGTTTTTTTAGGCCAGGGTTCTTATTGAGGTGCTTTCTCGGCGCACCATGGATATGGCGGATCGTCTGGCCAAGACTCAGCACAAGTTGGAGGAGTCCCAGAACTTGGCCCATAACTTGTCCATCTCTCTTGAGATGGTGGAGAGGGACAAGGCAGAGGCAATCTTTGAGAGGGATCATTGGTGCCGAGCTGAGGAGGTTTCGAGGGAGGAGCTGGAAGAGGTTCGCCCTCATACCGCGGAGAATGAGGCATCCTTGACTAAGGAGGGGGTAATCCAGTACTTCAAGGGTTTCAATGAAGCCAAGAGAAAGGTTGTGCTCTTTTTTTCAGAGATGGACTTCTAGGGTCTTAACTTGGCGGTTGATTCAGAGGGGTCTAATACTGCTTCGTCTAGAAAGGGTGCAGAGGGGACCGCTAGTGCTGGTGCCCAAGAGGGTCCGGGGAGCGAGACCCAGCCAGACCCAGAGGGCGAAGCCGAGGATGTGGGAGGTGGCAAGGACAGAGCGGGGAGTGATGCTATGCCAACTAGGCTCCCACCTTTCAAGAATAGGGTTGCTTTGTACCCGGGGTCGATAGCACCCTTTCTTTGTACTTTCTTTTTAACTTAAGAAAATTTTATGAAGTTCAACTTTCAATCTTTATTGAATTTTTGTTTTTACATTTTGCATCTTATTGATAAAATCTACGGAGGTTCTCCACATTCCAAGTGCGGGGGATGGGTTTGCCATCCATATCTTCGAGCTCGTAGGTGCCAACTTTACAAACCCTTCGGATCCGATAAGGGCCTTCCCAGTTTGAGATGAGCTTCCTTGTGAGGCGAGGGCGGGACACTTCGCTCTTCCGGAGAATGAGGTCATGCAGCTTGAAGTCTTTGGGCCGAACCCGAGAATCGTAGTACCGAGCATCCCTCTGCTGGTAAGTAGCTAGGTGGATTTGGGCTTTGTCTCGGGCTTCATCGACCAAGTCCGCGTTCATTTTTAACCCTTCCTCATTGTTGCTTGGTTCAAAGCATTGTACTCGCATTGATGGGACCCTGATTTCGAGAGGGATGATGGCTTTTGCTCCGTATGTCATGAAGAAGGGAGTTTCTCCCGTGGGAGTTCGTACTATGGTGCGATAGGCCCAAAGGATATTGGAAAGCTGGTCAGCCCACTGTTTATCTGCCTCATCTAATCTTCTTCTGATTCCCTGGAGAAGGGTCTTGTTGGTTACTTCAGCCTGGCCATTGGCCTGAGGGTACCCAACGGACACGAACCTGTGCTCGATGTGGAGGTCATCACAGAATGTCTTAAACCGGGAACTGTCAAACTGCTTCCCATTATCGGTAATCAATATCCGAGGGATCCCAAACCGGCACACTATTGACTTCAAAACAAAATTTCGGGTTTGATAATCCGTGATGCTGGCCAGCGGCTCTGCCTCGACCCACTTGGTGAAATAATCAATGGCCGTGATGAAGTGCTTCTTCTGCCCAGTGGCTGTTAGGAACGGGCCAAGGATGTCCATCCCCCACATGGCGAAGAGAAGGGGACTGGTGATGGAGACAAGAGGGTTAGTAGGGCGGCGTGATATCGGAGACCACCGCTGACAGTTCTCACATTTCTTTACCAAGTCTGCTGCATCGTCCTTCATTGTGGGCCAGTAGTTCCCTTGGAGGAGAACCTTGAAAGCTAAGGCCCGAGCTCCCAGGTGATTTCCGTATATTCCTTCGTGGACCTCTCGGAGAGCATAATCGGCCTCCCTAGGTCCAAGGCATCGCAGGTAAGGCATAGTCAAGGCCCTTTTATACAATTGCCCCTCTATGAGGGTGTATCGCGAGGCACGGGAGATTAGTCTCCTAGCTTGATCCTTCTGCTCAGGTACCGTGCCGTCTTTTAGATACTAGAGGATTGGATCCATCCATGTGGGTACCGTGCCGTCTTTTAAACTGTATTGATTCAGGAAGAACCAGGAGATGAACAATATATGCTTGGAAAGATCCGGATATCTGTTTTCTGAGGAATTTACTACTCGTAAATATGATTTTTTTTAGTGAAAGTTATAGCAGTTTTATTAGACAAAGGTCAGGCTGTACGTGATTTCAGCGTGGCAGAAGTGATTTTTGAGGATTAAACTGTACTAATTCAAGAAGAACCAGGAGATGAGCCATATATGCTTGGAAAGACCCGGATGTCTATTTTCTGGAGAATTTTATGGCTCGTAAATACGATTTTTCTAGAGAAAGTTATGGCAGTTTTAGTAAACAAAGGTCAGGCTGTGCGGGATTTCAGCGTGGGCAGAAGTTTTGAAGGGCATGTGAAGGCTTAAATCCCACATCCTACATCGGTTGGAAACACATTCTATATCCCACATCCCACATCAGATTCGAAACACATTGCACTCATGGAGTTTCCCTATAAAAGCCCCACCTCACTGAAGCAATCGGTGTGCAATCAGGATGACTTCTGCTAGCATTCTGGTGTATCTCGAAGGCTTTGCTACCAAGAGGGGAAGTGCCTTACGACAACTGCAAGTGGAATCTCTCTATCCATGTATTGTTAGTTTTAATTTATTTTAAGTTTTAAAGTTTAAATGTTTAGCACTGTAATTGTGAAAATTATGTTCATAATTATACGAGGCTAAAATCTTCATCTAAGGTTGAAGATGAAGCCTCGCCATTGTTTATCATTATATTTTCAGATATATTTATACAATTATGATATTTTTAGTATAAATGTTCTATTTCAATTGTTTGAGTAAACTCTTATGATTGATTGTTTTTAAATTGTTAAATTGGATATTCTTTGTGTTTCATCTGCCGGATATGGCGGATCATTCAAATTAGATTGGATATTCATTGTGATTTGTGAATTAAATGGATACATTGGATGGTTTTGGTTTAGTTTGAGTATTCGTCGTGATTTGTATAATGGTGGATTCATGGAATGATTTGATAGATTATTTTTATATAGAACATGAAGATATATGCTTTACTTTGGTGGGGTGGATTCAGAATACCTTAGTGTTTTTATCAATTGTTTTTAAATCAATTTAGTTTAGTTTATATTTCTTTGCAAGATACAATTCAAAATTCAAAACTAGGTTAAAATAGGGTTAGTTTAGATAAAAATATATTTTCACAACGCAATTCCCTGTGGATTCGACCACGCACTTGCATAACACTATATTGCAAATGACTTGTGCGCTTGCGAGTAATTTAAAACTCACAATAGAGTACCCTTAAGTATCGTATCATATAGAGATTCTAGATTTACTTCTAGATTTTGGAGGGGTTTCCAAGAAGCTATGGGTACGCAATTACAGTTTAGTACAGCTTTTCATCCACAAACTAATGGGCAGACGGAGAGAATTATCAGAATACTAGAAGATATACTGAGGGCAAGTGTATTGAGTTTCTCAGTGAGCTGGGATGATTATTTTCCTTTGATCGAGTTTGAATACAATAACCAGTATCAAACTAGTATTGGGATGGCACCTTTTGAGGCTTTGTATGGTAGAAGGTGTAGAACTCCAGTATGTTGGGAAGAAGTTGGAGAGAGAAAGATATATGGCCTGAAAATGATAGACTTGACTACTGAGAGGATCAAACTGGTTAAGGAGAACCTCAGAGCAGCTCAGAACAGACATAAAGGATATGTTGATAAAATAAGATGACCTCTCGAGTTCCAAGTTGGTGATTGGGTATTTTTGAAGATATCTCCATCGAAGGGAGTGTTGAGATTTAAGAATAAGGGAAAGCTAAGCTCGAGATTTGTGGGGCCGTATGAGGTGATCAAGAAGATTGGTACGGTAGCATATCGTTTGAATTTGCCTTCAGAATTAAAGTAATTACATAATGTGTTTCATGTGTCATTGTTGAGAAAATATTTACACGACAAATCCCATAGTATCTCTGACCAGGCAATAGAAATTGAAGAAGATTTGAGATTTATGCTAGTACCAGTCAGGATCCTGAACAGAAAGGAACATATCTTGCACAATAAAGTCATTTATTTGATTCAAATATTATGGTGAAATAAAGATGTCGAAGAGGTCACGTGGGAGCAGGAAGCAAGAATGAGAAAATATTATCCCCAACTCTTTTCTTGATTTTAGGTAAGGAAATTTTGGGGACGAAATTTTTATAAGGTGGGTAGTATTGTAATACCCATATTTGTAAAATAAAAGCAAAGAAGTAATTTAATAAATATGATATGGAATTTAAAATAAAGTTTATGTGAAAGGTTATTAGTATTTGAATAAAGAAAAAAAATTCTGAAAAAAAATATCCATGAACAGTAAAACGTGGTAGTAAGTGGCAACACCTGCTGCCAAGTTTTTGTGTAGGAGTGACAAGTTGTGTTTTTGAAGGCTGCATGAAGGACATGTAGCCAAAACGTGGAAAGTTGGTGAATGTTGCAAATTGCAACAAGTATGTGCTGCAGAGATATTTTTGGGTGTGCAACAAACTCTTATATATATATATGAAGTATGAAGTAATTTGTAAACTTAAATTTCACTTACCAAACTCGTTTAGTTTTCTTTCCATTACGCGTCTTCTTTAAACACTTGGGATACCAAAAAAAAAGTTGAAATAGCAAAATTTTGAAAGGGTTTATGGTGGAAATTTTACGAGAAGCTATCGGAAAAATATAAGGTAATAACATAATATTTATTTTTGAAATTTTAGCATTTATGAAATTTCCTGAAAGTCAAAATGGAAATTTTAAAAGGGTGTGGTTTATGAAGAATTTAAGAAAATAATTAGAAATTTAATACTAATATTATGTCAAGTGTTAACGAACATCGACTGGAAAAAATTCTTGAGAGGAACAAGAAAGACAAGGAAGTGATCTACAGGTAGCTTTAAGTGCTACGTGATGAGTTGGATTTACTTTAAGTAATCTAAATAAAAATCAAATATCTAGTAATAATATTAAAATAAATTATTAGCTTGTGCTTGGCGGTAGATAAAAATTAAATTGATATGTATGATATAAATATTGGACACATAGAACATTAGTATGTGAAAAGAAATATTTTTAGAATAATGAGTTGATTTAATAATGATGGTGATAAAGAGATTTTGACTAGTTGGTGAATAAATTAATGTGAAATATGAGGAGAAGAAAATTTTGAAATTTATTAAGCAGAAAGTTGAGGAAAGACCAGATAGTTAATTTAAATATTTTGAATTCATGTGGTGTTTATATTACTGTTTATATGCATATTTCATATTATTGTTCATGTGTATATGCATTTAATAATATAACCGAAAGAAACGGGAAGGGGCCGGTCTAATAGAACAACTGTGATAGTCGTTATATGCTGAAAAATAAAAGAGACACCGTGACAGCCGATATATGCTGGAAATAAATTTTGTGACAGCAGGGATAAGCTGTAAAGAACCGGGAATGAGCCGGTCTAAGATAATAATAACCTGTCGACAGGTGGGAAGATGTTCCCATCATAAGCATTCATGCATTGCATCTGTTTTAATTATTGTTTACGTTATTAAAATGCTGATGTGTATTATATTATTGGGAAATTATTTATAGATGGAAGAGTCTCCCAGGGAGAGACAGTTACAGTGAGAAAAAGAGAAAAAGACATAGAAATATGATAATATGGTGATTATTTAAATGTTAGGCATTATGCTATTATCCAGTTATAGGAAAAATAAATTATTAAATATTAAAGGGCTATTTTTGAAATTGGAATACTTTTAGTAAATTAAATTCACTAAGCTTGTGAAGCTCATCCCTTATTGTATAATGATTTCAGGTAGCAGACAGGACAAGTAGTCTGGTGGGTTAAAAGTTAGACGGATTCGTTTTCTGTAAGTCATGTATGTGTCAATATCCTCAGACTAGTAAGAAAATGAAATAAATATTTTATTTGTAATTATTCATGCATCTTACGTTGTATATTATGTGTAAATTAATATCAGATTTACGTATCTTCCCTGTTGAGGGTTGAGGATTAAAATAAAAAAAAATTTGTTAGTATTTGTTTCATATATGTGTCGTACTGGAATTATCAAAATGTGATGACACCGTCTCGGGGGTGGCCAACCCGGGATGGGTCGTTATAGTTAGGGCCTGAATTCTACTTTGGTAGGAGTGTGACTACTGTTGTAATTCTAGTTTTGCTCGAGTGAACTATGAGGCTTAAGATCTGTAGTTCTATTTTGATGGGAATTATTTAGTTGAAGTCATAGCTCCACTGTAGTAAAATTTGTAGGCTATGAGCTTTGGTTCCTTCTAGAATTTGAATGGGGTTTGTTTTGATGTAGGGGCCATAATCCTTTTCTTCTGGAGGTTTTGCATCACTGGGGTCCTAACCCTACTTTAATGGGAGCATGACTGAAGTCAAAGTTCCTCTTATTCTCTAGTGAACTATAAGGCTTAAGAGCCATAGTTCTACTTCGGCAGGAATTACGTAGCTAAAGTTGTAGCTCCCCTGTAGTAGGAATTGTAAGATAAAAGTCTTTTATCTCAGTTTGATGGCCATTTTGATTGATGCCATAATTCTTATTGACCGGGGTGGAACTTTATGGCTTTGGGAGTGCTTAGTTCCACGTCGGGAGAAATTATTGACTAACATCAATCTCTGAAGATGGATATTGACTGGAGTTCCAATTCTTGTTGACAGGGGTGGAACTTTATGGCTTCAAGAGCATTTATTTCCATATCGGGAGGAATCCTTGACTATAGTAAACTTTTGAAGATGGATGTTAACTGGAGTCCTAATTCCTGTTGACCGAGGTGGAACTTTATGGCTTCAGGAGCGCTTAGTTCCATGTCGGGAGGAATCATTGATTGTAGCCAACTTCTGAAGATGGATGTTGACTGGAATCCTAATTCCCGTTGACCGGGGTAGAACTATATGGCTTTGGGAGAGCTTAGTTCCTCATCGGGAGGAATAGTTGACTATAGTCAATTTTTTAACCAAGGTGAAACTTTTTAAGTTTAAAGCCTTAGTCTTGTCTTAGCTAGGTTTGGATGGAATCATGTGGCTACATAAACCTTGGTTCCCTATAATTTGGGCTTTACAATCATCTTGACTCTAGGCTTATGCTTGTTGGGACCAATAGCTACCAACTTGTTGATGCGTTTAAACCCGCGCATTTGGAGGGGACGTTTGGTTCTTCCGAGGCACCCTTGTGATTTGTCACATTAATGATGAGTGAACACTTCAACTGCCTAAAGTACTTTTGGTTATGTCGGCGTAAGGGGCACATTAACCACGCATTTAGGAAACGGTTCACTTGGCAGAGGCGATTTAATGGACCTTTTGCCTTTCATTTTCTTTTCTTTTCTTTTCCTTACTTTGTTTGCTTTCCAACTTTTAGAGTACCTAGTTTCCAAATTTCCTTAGAGTTCTTCAAGAGTCTTTTTCTCTTTTTGGGTTTCTTCGAGCTCTTTCAAGCTTTGGGTTTTCTTTATTCTCATCTTTTGGTAAGCCTCTTCCTTATTCTTTCCTTTATTTTCACACTATGTTTGCTTTTGGGGCTGGTAGGTCTAGAAAGGTGAAATTAAGAGGAGAAAGATCAGTTCTAAGGGTGGGGAGCAACCTTCTCAAGAGTTTGCAATTGCTTCTATTGATGTGGCAGGCTATAGGGATTCTGAGCCAAATTTCTAGGATTGACTTAGAATCTACACCCATTAGGTTCTCCCTTCATCCTTAATGGAGAGTTAGGCGTCCTAGGCCCAATGAAAGGCTTGCGCCTCTTTGAGAGATGATGAGTCATACTCTCTCAACTGCTTCCTCGATCACATGAAGGTAAAGTTGAGATTCCACGTTGACCCCAATATTAGGGAGATCATAACTATTATTGTATCTGCCCTACCTAGTTTTCCCCAAACAGGATGAGGTGCGTTATGGGGTTTGTACTGGATTTGATGAAGCATACTGGGTTGAGCAGAGGGGACGAGAAGTCCAATGTGTAGATGTTCAGGTGGTTCTACACATTAAAAAATCACGCTAATAATGGGTGTTCAACTTTTACCTAAGGAGTGGGAGAAAGATTCTTGACACTCTTTCCTTGATTAAATGCTGAAAAGAACGATACTTTTTCGTGGAGGGGCCATCGTCTCATCAGATTCTACTAGAGTGGAACTCTGAGGAAATACCTGATCAGACGAAGCATTCATCCTTGAGTGATGAAGAAAACTGGGCGGTTGGGGAGGTCTTAAGAGCCAGACCTATGATGTCTGATAAGGACCTTACTGATGATCTGTTGTTAAGGACCTATCAGCGTAGTTTTCATGCCATTGGCTCTCCTGATAGTAGTGGAGAGCTATTTTTAGCTGTCTTTATTTATTTTTACTTATTTATTCTGATATCCTTGATTTCCTCTAATATGATAACTTTCTCTTTGTAGAAGACACCATGCTCAGCTTAGCTGAAGTCACCAGGATGGCTTGGGAGAGGAGAAAGACCAAGATTGTGAACCTTTCTCCTTTTGACAAAGCTAGGAAAAAGATTGACAGGATAGAGGGGCTTTTCACTCAACAGGTTGAGATGAGGCAGTCTAAAGCCGAGGAGACCGAGATGCAACTAATCGAGGTATAACAAACTGAAGTTCAACGAACCGAGGTGCAAGGGACCGAAGGTCCTGCTATTGGGAGGCAGACTGTCGAGGAGCTAGGTTGGGAGGTTGAGGTTCCTCAAGGGACTAAGGTGAAGACCAGTAACGAGGGACTCCTTCTTATGGGGTTTCTCTTGTTATCATTCCTCTAAACGCAGTTCCTATCACTCTTGAAAACTCCACTCCCACCCTTGAGGACTCCTCTACTGCTTGTAAGAACTCCACTCCTATTCTTAAAGGTTCTTCTACTGACCTAGAGAACTTTGCTCCTATTCCTAAGGGCTCCAATCCGGAGGACTCTACTTCTACATTTAGCTTGAGCTCTAAGACTTACCGTCCGAACTAGAAAGTGAGGCACACAAACTTAGTTTTCGACAGCATGAGTACTATACATCAGCTGCTAAGAGGTTTTATTCTTTCTACTGATACCGATCTAATGAAGTCGATCATTTCTCATTAGCCGATGATCAACACTTTAGATTATTGATACAAGGTAAGGACTTTTTCTTTAAGCTTTTTGAATTATTCATTTTTCTCCTTAGCTTTTTTCTAATCAGATTCTTGGTTGGTATAGGATAGCATGTATGCCTTTTTCTTGAACCATTCTGTCTAGTCTATGGATAACACCATCACTGGACTAAAGAGGAGTGATGAAAATCATGCAAGAGAAGGAGAAGTTCTTTCTAGCCAGGTCAATGATCTGGAGCTTGAGAAGGAGAAGTTGAAGACTTTTCTGGTTACTACTAATGCTAATTGTTTGTCTACTTAGGAGGAAGTGGAACGCTTGAGTAACAAGGTGGCCAGACTTCAAAATGTTGAGAGTCAGCTTGGGTCTGAGATTGTCAAGCTTAATGAGGTCGAGAGCCATCTCGAGGTAGAGGTGTCTCATCTTTAAGGCATTGATGGGGACCTGAGGTCCCAGTTGGTCCAAGCCGAGGCATCTGTTATGGATAAGTATCACAACTTTGAAAGCTATAAGGCGGATATCCTGAAAGAAGCCTCACAGTAATATGTAGAGGGCTTCGATGCAACTAAGATAGAAGGTGCTAAGAGGTGGCTTAATCTTGACTGGGCTATCTTAGAGATCCCTGAGAAGTAGACAGGAGGAGAGGTAATCGAAGTAGCATGGGATGTTGAGGAGGCTGAAGGCGATGGGGCTGAAAAGACCAAGAAAGAAGAGCTGAAGTCTTAGGACTTAGCTGCTTTCTTTTTGTACCTTTTGGCCTCGAGGCCTCCTTTGTAAATGATTTTTTTTACTTTTAATGAAGTATTTTTATTCCTTATTCTTTTGTCTTTGCATATTTACTACTTCTATTAAGTAGAATCAATCAGAATTTATACGAATGTTTACACTTTATTTCTTGATCTCGATTCTTCTGTTGTAACTTTAGAGTAGTGATCGAGCAGAGGCTTGTTTGAATGGGGCCTTTTAACCCTTCACTTTTGGTTCTTGTGATCTTATGTCTCAAGTAGATTGAAATGAGGATTGTTGTACGAGTTTTGCCTTCATTATATGCTTTAGCCCTTTTCTCGAGCTAAGGTGTTCTTTTGAGTTACATATCTTTGAAGCATATAACCTTTAGGTAGGCTAAACTTAACCTTGTTGTTTTCACCGTAAGTAATTGATAACAAGCAAGCTGGGTATAAGTGTTTTCCAACCTTTCTTCCTCTCAAGCTTCAATTTGCTTTGGTCTCCTCCAAGTGATTTTCTTTACATTTTTATACCATCATATATCTATTTATGCTTGAGTTCATAAATTTTCTTAATTCATATACTAAAATCACTCTTAGTTCAATCATACAGCACAAGGCCAAAACAAACAAAGTAGATTTTCATATTAACACTCTTACATTCCTATAATAACACTCATGCCTATTTTTCCGGGCCAAGTATATCGTAACATCACATGCTCCACATGGGCCAATCATATCAAATGCCCCTCATGGACCAATCATATCATACGCCCCTCATGGGCCAATCATATCACACGCCTCTCATGGGCCAATCATGTCAATATGTCCATGAAATATAATGACATGTTGTATGATGCAATGCAATAAATACACAATCAATCACTGCCCCTCATTGGGCTATATCATCATCACGGGGATGTCTCTCTACGTACCAGTACGTCCAATTATCATATCAAATATTTGGAACCCTCTTGATCCAGGACAAGTCCTACTCGTCCAATATTCATTTGGTGCCCTTACACCTCTTATGGGAAAGGACCTATCAGCCTCACTGATCACTCGCCCCTCAATAACATACCATCAAACAAGGTTATAATGCAAAATGCATGAAGTGATATAAACACAAGCAATCATCAATCATTCACATCTAATTTCATACCAATTCAACCAAGTACATCCACTATAATTCCACACATTACAAGTCCTCAACACAACTACTTTGAATCATTTCAATGCTCATATCTTACACAATTACTTCTCCACCCATATCAATTTTTATATAACACAAATTCTTACTATTTTCATACCCAAGTTCATAATTATTTTTCATAAGATTTTTCGAGTTTATACTTATCAAAGTAGATCATATTTTTATTCTTTATTGTTGAATTCATATATAAGTATTTTAAATACGCTTACAAAAAGTAAGACGTACTCACCTCGCTACGCGATCTTACTACTTGCCTCTCAAGGATTTTTCATTAATACCTAGGAATGAACAAAACATAATCTCATTACTTTAATACATTTAAAAGAATATCTAGTAACCACAAGGTGTTTTACACACTTTAAATCTCAAGAGCACACTTCGCACGAAACCAAAAGTCAAAGAAATCGAGGCTTTAAGCTCTTTTTCAAATCATCTATTTTGAATCTCAAAAGCACTTTAATTTTTGTGAATACCAACCCTTTTAAAGGTGTTTTAATCATATTTAAAATGTGTATAAAAATTATAATTATTTTGGAAAGGTTTCATATTCAAAAACTAAGGAGAAAGGTTTTTTATTTTATTTTTAAAATCAGCATGATCCAGTTCATTGGGTACCCAATCCAGTCGATTGGGAAAACGTCTAGAAGGTTATACCTGATGATCTAGTCGACTGGGTGTCTGATCCAGTCGACTAGGTCCTTCCAGAACAGCCCAAAAACCCACTCCAATCAACTGAGTCCTTCCAGAACAGCCCAAAAACCCTTTCCAATCGACTGGGTCCCTGAATCCAACAAAATTTATTCTCGAAAATTCATTTTTTCTCCAAACAATCTTCTTGATTTCAAAAGATCTTTCCAAATCTTTAAAGATACAAGATTCTACTAGTTATATTAACAAAAATCAATGTTACCCACACCAAAAATTTGCATCCTAAACTCAGTCACAACTTTCTCTTAAAACCTCACCTTTTTTTTTAAACAACCTTTTTTCTTCAAACTTTTTCTTAAAGAAAATCTTTGAATTCAAGCTCCAAGTTCACAAATCTTTAGTTTAATAAATATACTTGAATCAAAAAATCAAAATCAAAAGTTTTACCTTGAAAAGTTGCAAGAAAATCCCATTTCGTTCCTTTTTCTTTTCTCTTTCTTCCTCTCTTTTTTTCTTTTCTCTTTCTTCCTCTTTTTATTTTTTTTATTTTCTCATTCTCTCTCTCATTTCTCCTGAAAATTCTAGAGAATTCCAGTAAAATGTTGGATTCTCTCACTCTTTCCTCTTATTTATACTGTTGGAAAATCATCTTCTTGCGGAATCCCAGGTGGTGATCTTCCAAACACCCAAGTCTAGAATGACTTGTAATAAATAGCAATCAAACCAATCAAAGAAAGAACACAAGCAATTGTTATCGAGGTTCGCCAATGTGCCTACGTCCCTGTGAGCTCCTCCAAGCTCTCTGCACTAAATCAATGGAGTTCTTACAATTACAGCAACACCTCTTCAAGAACCCTCTTGTTCTTGAAGAATGAAAGAAGAGGAAAAGAAAGTGATAAAAACTGGTTAGATCCGAACTGGTTTGCTCACTATCCCCTGCACGGTTAGTTTTCTCCAAAAACTTATTGTGAGTTTTAAATTACTCGCAAGCACACGAGTCATTTGCAGTATAGCGTTGTGCAAGTGCGAGGTCGAATCCACAGGGAATTATGTTGTGAAAGTATATTTTCAATCTAAACTAACTCTATCTTAACCTAGTTCCGAATTTCAGATGATAATTTGCAAAAGAAATTAAAATTAAATTAAATTGATTTTTAAAAACTAATAATTAAAACATTAAGGTTTCCAAATCCAACCCCACCAAAGTTAAGCATATATGTTATAAAAATATAGCCTATCAAAACATTCTATGAATCCAACTATAAGACAAAAAACAAAGAATATCCCAACTAAACCAAAAGTATCCAATGTATCCACTCTCAACAAATCACAAAGGAAATCTAATTTAATCGAAAAGCATTCAATGTATCCATCAGATGAAACACAAGGAATATCCAACAGACAATTTAAACTCAATCAATTATAAGATTAACTCAAATAATTGACAGAACATTTATACTAAAAACTGTCAGATTTGTACAAGCAAATCTGAACTATTACGCCAAACAACGGCGGGGCTTCATCTTCAATCTTAGCTGAAGAGTCTAGCCACTCATAATTATGAAACTACAATTCATAATAAAAGTGCTAAACATTTAAACTAAAACAACTAAATGTAGAGAAATAAATAAATAACTTTACATGGGAGAAATTCCACTCGCTGACGGGCGGCGCTTCCCCTTGTGGTGACAAAGCCTTCGAGATCCATCAGAATGCTAGCGGACGTCCACCGGTAAACATCAAAGTGGCTCAGGAATTGTACACTGAATGATGAAGTCAGATGGTGTTTATATAGGGGAAGATCACAAGTGCAATATGCTTCCAATCCGATGTGGGATACTGCAGATTCCAGTTTTTTCTCTTTGACCTTTGTCTACTAAAACTGCCATAACTTTCTCTAGAAAAATCATTTTATTGATCCGTAAAATTCTCCAAAAAATAGACATCGGGATCTTTCTAAGAATATATGGCTCATCTCATGGTTCTTCCTGAATCAATACAGTTAAATCCTCAAAAATGGCTGATCTGTCACGCTGAAATCATGCACAGCCTAACCTTTGTCTACTAAAACTGCCATAACTTTCCCTAGAAAAATAATTTCATTGATCCATAAAATTCCTCAGAAAATAGGCATCTGGATATTTCCAAGCATATATGGCTCATCTTCTGGTTCTTCTTAAATCAATACAGTTTAATCCTAAAAAATGGCTGATCTGCACGAGCAATTCTGGCAATTTAGTGAAATTTCTTTCCAAGCTTGTAAACCTGTAAAACAACGAAAACAACTCAAATTAACAAATTCCTAAGCTAACAAATGTAAATTAAAGGGCCAAAATATGCAATATTTGGCACTCATCACCTTCCTTGCTCTACCTGAACTGAATTTTCCTTGATGTTATGCTCCACAAATACCGAACTGGTTTGCTCACTATCCCCTGCACGGTTAGTTTTCTCCAAATAGGGAAATAAATGCTCATTAAAAATGACATCCCTACTTATTATGAGTTTAAATCCTTTTGGCTCTAAAGACCACAACCTATACTGATAAGTGCTTAAATAGTCATATTTAAGCCCATTAATTTACACTTGTTAGGCTATTTGTTTATGTATTTTAGTAGATTCTACTTCATTTTTGTGTTTTCTATGTTTTTCATAGGTCTTTGAAGAAAATAAGACATTTTGAAGCTTTAAGGAAGAAAAAAAGAAGGTCTATAACCAGCAAGAGCGCACCTCTCTTGTGATCGAGCACACAGGCACTCGAGGGCACACTTAGAAGGCTCGAGCTCACACATGCACTTGAGTGTAGACCCATGTGATGGAGTGCACACGCGCGGTAGAGCCAGATTTGGAAAGAAGTCTCCGGACCTTAAATTGGAAATTAGGGTTTCGAGGCACCTTTAGAACCCTATATATAGACTTGTAAAACATAGAAAACATACTCTTTTTGATTTTGCTTTGGAATTGTAAGCTTTGGAGGAGAATTGACGACTCTTCTCTTAGGTTTATTCTTTCCTCTTTGTTTTTATTTTATGAATATGTTTAGCATCACAACCATGTATAACTAAACCCTAGTAAGGGCTTGGTTGAAGCCTTAATTATGTTTAACCAATAATTCAGTATTGGCGCCTTTGCAATATTTTTGCTATGATTCTTGATTTGATTAATGCTTGTTTTTATTTAAATTCCTCATATGTGTGTCTGATCAACGTATCCGTGTGGTATTGATTAGTTAGTTCAATCAATTCGGATGACCGATTCTTGGGTTCAACAATAGTAACAAAAGAAATCCACGCCGGGTTCTTGAGTTAATCAACATGGGAAACCGGGAGCGAACCAAGCTCTAGGTCTCGTGTGGTTGTCGATTTCTACAGATCCTATGCTCTCTTAAGGAACAACTCAGTATACACCATGCTGAATCCCTTAAGAGAGAAAAGAGTTAGAGTATACACCATGCCTAACTCGTTGCTTAGGGAAATCAATAGCTTAAGGAGTGGACTAAGCCCTTAGGTTGACAACCATTAGGTATTCATAGCATGAGTAGAGTATTGGCATATTGTTTTGTTAGGGTAACACGATTAGTGGTGGATATCAAGTCCCTACGTCTTTATTATTATTAATATAAACTCTAACATTTATTTCTATCTTTTTATATTGCGAAACTGATTCTAAAACGAAATTCACCAATCCCTGTGGAGATGATCTTGCACTTGCACACTATGCTACTATTGATCTTGTGCACTTGCAAGTAAAATTGTACGATTATTTGCTTATTTATTTAGGTAGATAAACACACAACAAGTTTTTGGCGCCATTGCCGAGGATTGCACTAAATTTATTTCTAGAATTATTTTCGTTTAGTTTAGTAATTTTTTTTTTATTCTGTTATATTTTTATCAAAGATCTCAAATTTTAGGTTTCTGTTTTTCACCTTTATTTTTGTTTCATCAAAAACCTAATTTGTTTCTTTTTCGTTTTCTGTTTCAAGTACTATAGCAGAACTCTCTGTGCCACTTGCGATCAAGCGCACCCTTCTGTGCGATCGAGCGCACTTGAGGTAGAGAGTCACCCGGGCAACTGATGAGTGCCAAATATTGCATATTTTGGCCATTTAATTTACATTTGTTAGCTTAGTAATTTGTTACTTTGAGTTGTTTTCATTGTTTTTCAGGTTTACAAGCACTGGGAAAGGAGTTTCACTAAAATTGCCAAAATCTCCTTACAGATCAGTCATTTTTGTGGATTTTACTGTATTGATTCCGGAAGAACCAGGAGATGAGCCATATATGCTTGGAAAGATCCGGAAGTCTATTTTCTGAGGGATTTTACGGCTTGCAAAAACGATTTTTCTAGAGAAAGTTATGGCCGTTTTAGTAAACAAGGGTCAAGCTGAAGAAGTCTAGTGCGCTCGATCGCACCAGACTTGCGATCGATCGCAAATGCGCTCTTGCACATCCCACATCGGTTAAAAATGCTCTGTAGTGAGCCAATGTGCGTTCGAGCGCACCAGAGTGCGATCGATCGCACTCGGGCAGTATCCCACACCGATTTTGAAACCCATTGTGCTCCGGGACTCCTCCTATATAAACACCATCTGACCTCATCATTCAGTGTACAATTCCTGAGCCACTTTGGTGTTTACCGGTGGACGTCCGCTAGCATTCTGGTGGATCCCGAAGGCATTGCTACCACGAGGGGAAGCGCCGCCCGTCAGCGAGTGGAATTTCTCCCATGTAAAGTTTTTTTATTTATTTCTTTATATTCAGTTGTTTTAGTTTAAATGTTTAGCACTTGTTATTATAGTTTTATAGTTATGAGTGGCTAGACTCTTCAGCTAAGGTTGAAGATGAAGCCCCGCCGTTGTTTGGCGTAGTAGTTCAGATTTGCTTGTACAAATCTGACAATTTTTAGTATAAATGTTCTGTCAATTATTTGAGTTAATCTTATAATTGATTGAGTTTAAATTGTCTGTTGGATTTTCTTTGTGTTTCATCTGATGGATACATTGAATGCTTTTCGATTAAATTGGATTCCCTTTGTGATTTGTTAAGAGCGGATACATTGGGTGCTTTTGGTTTAGTTGGGATATTCTTTGTTTTTTGTCTTATAGTTGGATTCATTGAATGTTTTGATAGGCTATATTTTTAGAACATGTATGCTTAACTTCGGTGGGGTGGATTCGGAAACCTTAGTGCTTTTTATTATTAGTTTTAAAATCAATTTAATTTAGTTTTAATTTATTTTACAAATTATCATTCAAAATTCGGAACTAGGTTAAGATAGAGTTAATTTAGATTAAAAATATACTTTCACAACGCAATTCCCTGTGGATTCGACCTCGCACTTGCACAACGCTATACTGCAAACGACTCGTGCGCTTGCGAGTAAATTAAAACTCACAACAAGTTTTTGGCGCCGTTGCCGGGGAATTGTTTGGTTTGTGAAAATTTTTGGTCCGAATTGATTTTATTTTTCTACTAGTTATTTATAAAAAAAAAAAAAAATTAATTTAAAAAAAAAATGTGGATGAATCCAGCGCCGGTTTCACAATCTTTAGAGGACGCCCTCAAGGATTTCATTAAAATGACCGGCCCGTCCCTCAATGCTGCCAACACTTTCAATGTTGAAAGTTGTTCCATCTGTGCTAGTCCCATGCATCTAGCACAGAATTGCCCATCAATGCCGGCTTGTGCCGAGTATCCTATGGAACAAATGAATGCTTTTAATGACTTTTGTTGGCAATCAAATGGATCTTGCTCCGAAACAGACAATCCAGGGTGGTGGGACCACTCTAATTTTTCATGGGAGCAGAACCAACCAATGAATCAGGGAGGAGCCCCTTACCATGCTCACAATCAATACACTCCCGAATTTCCTCCACCAATTCCAAATTATGGTCACTCAGCTTATCCAGCACCATCACCCGCTTACCAAGCTCCCATTCAAGCGCCAGTGTCGGTTTCACAGTCATTGGAGGACGCTCTCAATGATTTCATGAAAACGACTAGCCAATCTATGAGTGAAATGATGAGTGCAACAATAGAAAACACCCAAGCAATTGCCACACTAGAGAGTCAAATTGATCAAATCGCAAGTTACGTGGGTGAAGGAGAGTTCCCCAGTCAATCTGAGCCTAACCCAAAGGAACAGTTTGAGGTGGGAAATTCTTCAACTCAAATGCATTGGCAGGAACAAGTGCAACCAACTGTCCCATACTTGTCTGGGAGACAAGTGGACAATCAAGTGGAAGAGAACCCTGCTATACACCAAGGGCAAGAGAGTGGCAACAATGAGAAGAGAGATGCTGAGCCATCTACAGCCACTCGTATTATTAAGGATCTCTCTAGGTCGTTTTTACCTAAAGTGCCTTACCCTGAGAGACTACAAGTGCCCAAGAAAGAAGGGAAGTCTGAGGACATTATGGAGGCATGCTTTGCTCAGTTTGAAGAGGATTTGGATTTAGATAAGTTACTTGAGCAAGCAAATAGTATCGTGGAGTCTGCTCCTCGGGAGAGTAGTAGGACAGAGGAGACTATGGATGAATTTCGCACTGAGGACCCCTAGAGGCATGCTTTGCTCAATTTGGAGAGGATATGGATTTAGATAAATTACTTGAGCAAGCGAATGCCATTTTAGAGTCTCCTCCTCGGAAGAGCAATAAGATGGAGGAGACCACCGCACCTGAAACCCCCAAGAAGGAACTTAAGCCTTTACCAGATAATCTTAAGTATAAGTTCCTAGGTTCAGCCGATAGTTTGCCTGTGATTATACCTTCCGATTTGGGTGATGCTCTAGAGGAGAAATTATTGGACGTCTTAAAAGAGCATAAGGAAGCTATAGGCTAGACTATTGAGGATGTCAAAGGAATCAACCCCTCGTTGGTGATACACACGATACAGTTGGAGGAGAATGCCAAGCCATCGAGGGAGCCACAAAGAAGGCTCAACCCTGCTTTGCAAGAGGTTGTGAGGGCGGAAGATATTAAGCTGTTAGAGGCAGGGATCATTTATCCCATCTCTGATAGCAAGTGGGTGAGCCAGATTCCAATCGTGCCAAAACGTGCTGAATTTACGGTAGTAAATAAAGACAACAAGTTGGTTCCAACTCGAGTGCAGTCAAGATGGAGAAAGTGTCTAGACTACCGTAATTTGAATGCTGCCACTAGGCCTGATCATTTTCCATTCCCATTTATTGATCAGATGGTGGAGAGCTTAGTTGGGCCTGTTTACTAATGTTGGGTCTGGCTGAAGACGTTAAACTTAGCGCTCATGGGAGGCACCCCACAGCTTATCTTTTCTTTTCTTTTGTTTATTTATTATTTCGCATTTTTTATGATTAATGTTTGTTTCTAGTATTTTTTGTTTTCCAGTTTTTATTTTTCAGGGACAAAGTGTACTTCAGTTCAAGTTTGGGGGTATGCTATGAGCCATACCAGTCCAGATAGTTCTCCATATCTCAGGTCAGCTCTTTCCATATTAGTCACACATTGGGGTCAATGTGTAATTTAAGTTTGGGGGTATGGGAGACACATCACACACTTTGTCCTAATTTGTTGTCTTTTCGTCATAGAGATAAATGCATGCTCATGTTATCGTGAAATTTTAGTTGATCTAAACATTTTCTGTGATGTGATGTCATTGGTGAGCTTAACATTTTGAACACATGATCTGGTGATAAATTTTTAAAATTTAGTTACTTACTTTAGGCATTTTGAGAATTCACATGTTTGATCTAATCTAACACGAGCACATTAGCACAAATTATGTGAGGTATGACACGTGATTTTAATGTGCATTTTTCCTTATCTTAACTGAAACTGGATGACTTGTTGGATGAACTCTTGGGCATAGGAAAATATAAAATATAAAAAAAAAAAAAAAAAAATTTATCAATAAACTTTTCGCTGAGTAACTGGACCTCTTGCCTCAGTAAGCAGTGAGTGTTCACGTCAAAAGGTGGAATTTTGCTTGGTAATATTAAGGTCGGTTTAATTTCGTAGCCTTTTTGACTCGAGTTAGTAAGTCTTTAGGGGTGTCTTTACACCTAATGCCCTAAAACCACCTGGTTTGGGAGTCATTGACTTAACACTCGCTACATGGGTCAATTAGAAAGCTTAAGGGAACTAAACATAGCCGTGCCTTATTAAAAAAAAAAAAAAAAAATACTATGCCTTTGTCGTTCATTTTTGATGGGAAATTCGGTGAATCTTGAGGCATGGAGACCTTACACATTAGAGTTATTTAGAAGCTTCATTTTTATATGCTAATTCACCTTACACTGATTCAAGCTTGTGATGCCTTATCCTGCCTTTTGTAAGTAATTAGATTTTAACATTTCTATTCATTGTGAAGATGGGTTTACCTTTTTAAGCTTGCTTATGAATGAATATCATGGTGATGTGTGCTCCTTAAATTTTTGGATACCATGAGTGATGACTTTATCTTTATGTTCTTTGTTTTTCATTGAGTCTTTTATTTTGTTTTGCTAAGGGACTAGCAAATTGTAAGTTTGGGGGTATTTGATGAGTGCCAAATATTGCATATTTTGGCCCTTTAATTTACATTTGTTAGCTTAGTAATTTGTTACTTTGAGTTGTTTTCATTGTTTTTCAGGTTTACAAGCACTGGGAAAGGAGTTTCACTAAAATTGCCAAAATCGCCTTACAGATCAGTCATTTTTGTGGATTTTACTGTATTGATTCCGAAAGAACCAGGAGATGAGCCATATATGCTTGGAAAGATCCGGAAGTCTATTTTCTGAGGGATTTTACGGCTTGCAAAAACGATTTTTCTAGAGAAAGTTATGGCCGTTTTAGTAAACAAGGGTCAAGCTGAAGAAGTCTAGTGCGCTCGATCGCACCAGACTTGCGATCGATCGCAAATGCGCTCTTGCACATCCCACATCGGTTAAAAATGCTCTGTAGTGAGCCAATGTGCGCTCGAGCGCACCAGAGTGCGATCGATCGCACTCGGGCAGTATCCCACACCGATTTTGAAACCCATTGTGCTCCGGGACTCCCCCTATATAAACACCATCTGACCTCATCATTCAGTGTACAATTCCTGAGCCACTTTGGTGTTTACCGGTGGACGTCCGCTAGCATTCTGGTGGATCCCGAAGGCATTGCTACCACGAGGGGAAGCGCCGCCCGTCAGCGAGTGGAATTTCTCCCATGTAAAGTTTTTTTATTTATTTCTTTATATTCAGTTGTTTTAGTTTAAATGTTTAGCACTTGTTATTATAGTTTTATAGTTATGAGTGGCTAGACTCTTCAGCTAAGGTTGAAGATGAAGCCCCGCCGTTGTTTGGCGTAGTAGTTCAGATTTGCTTGTACAAATCTGACAATTTTTAGTATAAATGTTCTGTCAATTATTTGAGTTAATCTTATAATTGATTGAGTTTAAATTGTCTGTTGGATTTTCTTTGTGTTTCATCTGATGGATACATTGAATGCTTTTCGATTAAATTGGATTCCCTTTGTGATTTGTTAAGAGCGGATACATTGGGTGCTTTTGGTTTAGTTGGGATATTCTTTGTTTTTTGTCTTATAGTTGGATTCATTGAATGTTTTGATAGGCTATATTTTTAGAACATGTATGCTTAACTTCGGTGGGGTGGATTCGGAAACCTTAGTGCTTTTTATTATTAGTTTTAAAATCAATTTAATTTAGTTTTAATTTATTTTACAAATTATCATTCAAAATTCGGAACTAGGTTAAGATAGAGTTAATTTAGATTGAAAATATACTTTCACAACGCAATTCCCTGTGGATTCGACCTCGCACTTGCACAACGCTATACTGAAAACGACTCGTGCGCTTGCGAGTAAATTAAAACTCACAACAGCAACAATGTTGAACTGCTGCACTGAAGGAATTGTTACTGATTCATGCATGGGCTTCGATCCAGATATCCAACATTCTTTCCCCTCGATATAGAGATTGAGTGGACCATTCGATAGAGGCTTAGAAACATTTTTAGGGAGAAAAAAAGAATAATTCGAAGGAGAAGCACTAAAGGAACAGCTAGAAAACCAACAACCACCTGAGCGAAGACCTATGAAGCAATCCTTCATCCCACGGAACCTCAACCAGCCATCATGCATTGCTTATCAACCAGAGGCGGAAGACAATTATTACATGTCTCCACAGATACTCAGTGCCTTGACTCATTTTAGGGGTGTACCTGCTGAGGATCCACACTTGCACCTTCAGGAATTCTTTGACCTTTGCAAGTTCCAGCACATCCAGGGCCTAAATGAAGAGGGAATCAGGTTAATTCTTTTCCCTTTTTCATTAAAAGATAAAGCTAAGTTGTGGTATAATTCATTTCCTGCAGATTCTATCCATACCTCAGAAGAACTATCCAGTAAGTTCCTAAAGAAATTTTTCCTAGCACAAAAGACAAGACAGATGAGGAAGGAGATTCAATCTTTCCAATAGAGAGATGAAGACCATTTCTTTGAAGCATGGGGACACTTTAATGAGCTGCTTCTCAAATGTCCACATCATAACCTACCTCAAGATGAGCTGGTATCAGCCTTTTATGAAGGTCTAAATGATATGAATAAAGGTATTGTTGATTCAGGTTGTGGAGGTGTGCTGATGGAGAAGAGCAGTGAAGAAGCTATGGAGCTGTTTGAGGAATTGAGTGAGCAAACCCAACAATTCTCATCCAGAGGGAGACAAGGAGTAAAGAGCAAGGGCATGTATGAAGTTAGCTTAATTGGTGGAATTCCAATTCAGATGGCTGCTATTGAAAGGAAGCTAGATATGCTTGTAAAAGCCATGATTGCTCAGAATGCCTCACCAAGTCCACAAGCCACACCACGCTAGGTATGTGCTTTATGTTCTCAATTTGATCACATTTATGAGACTTGCCATTTATATTCATCTATAGATCCCGAGCAAGTAAACTATGTGGGACCAAACAGTGCATATGCAGATACCTACAATCTTGGATGGTGAAACCACCCCAATCTCTCATGGAGCAATCTTGAACCTTCAAGGGCAACAAAGGAACTTCCACCAAGTAGCCCAACCAGCTCAAGAGTCAAAGAAGAGTGACCTAGAGAGTATGGTAAGGCAACTGATAATACCACAAGAACAGTTTATAGCAGATGGAAGGCAAATTCAAACTGAGCAAAGACAAACAATTGCAAAGCATGAGCAAACCATCCAAAGACTGGAAGCACAAATGGGCCAAATGGCTAAGGAGCTAAGTGGACGAAGGCAAGGAGAATTTCCAATCCAAACAATGCCTAGTCTTGGAGAACATTAGCAACTAAAGGCCGTTACAACTCTTAGAAATGGTAAGATCATAGGAGTTAATGAGCCAGCACAAGCATCTCCAGCTAAGCCATCCACATCCAAGAAGCATGAAACAGTGACTCTAACTAAAGAAGTAAGTGCGGTATTGTTAAGGAAACTACCACCAAAGCTAAAAGATCCAGAGAGTTTTACCATTCCTTGTAGGATAAGTGACCAGTTTTTTTAGCGTGCATTATTAGATTTAGGAGCAAGTGTCAATTTGCTGCCAGACATGGTAGTTGAAAAACTATGTTTGGGGGAGCTTCAACCAACCTCCATCACTTTACAATTGGCAGACAGAAGCATCAAAAGACCAAGAGATATTCTTGAGAATGTCTTGGTAAAGGTAGGTGAATTTATTTTACCTGCTGATTTTATCATACTAGATATGGAAGAATCTCCTATGCCAATACCTCTGCCCATCATCTTAAGAAGACCCTTTATGAGAACTAATGATACAATAATTAATGTGAAAAAATGTATTGTAAGTATGATGGTAAATGGTGAAAAAATAAAATTTAAGATATTTGATGCATTGAAATTACCACAAGATAATCATGATGATGAATGTTTTAATGAATGTATGATGCAAAGTGCTGTCAAGCAAGCTTTTTAGGTCCATCACACTAATCCATTGGAGGCCACCCTCACCCATAGCTTCACGAGTTCGGATGTTAAGCCAAAATCTGAAGATATTGTTGATGACATCATTGAAGCTGTCCACCTCCTTAAAGCCTCTTCAAAGCATCCAAGTAAGTTCACTCCTCCGTTTGAAACTCTTGCGCATACTAATACTACTTTTCTCTCATCTATTGTCCAGGCACCAAACTTGGAATTACAGCAGTTACCAACAAGAAATTAGTTAGCCATGGTACATGGACACAGAGTCACACCACACTCTGAAATTACAGTGCAACCAAGAGATGGAGATTTAACACTCCAGACTGTCTAGTATGCAGCAGCAACAAGAACACTTGAGCCAAATGCGGGGGACTTTAGGTACTCCCTTTCAAAAGATTATCGCTGAAGCCACTATAGAGAGTGTTTGAGCAGTTCAGACTTTGAAAAACATGTAGCTTAAGCACCTCTGTTGATATTAGTGGTACTGAGGCCACTGAGTACGGAGGTTGAGACTTTTATAGAAGTGTTGCCCACAGCTTCAATTCACTGTCGCCCACAAGTTGTTCGCTAAAAATACTCAGTGAAATCCCAACAGTGAAATTGGTGCCCCGTCTGACTGAAGAAGTAAAACTTAGCGCTCATGGGAGGCACCCCACAACATATCCTTTTATTTCCAGTATTGTCTTTTATTTATCGTTAATATTTATTTTTATTTAACTATTTATTATTAATATTTCTTGTTTTCCGGCACAAAGTTTGTTTTCTTTTTTAGGAACATAGTGCATTAAGTTCAAGTTAGGAGGCGTGCTACGAACAATGCCAACCATCTAGTTCTCCATCTCCCAGGTCAGATCTTTTCATGTCACTCACACATTGGGGACAATGTGTATATTAAGTTGGGGGTAGGGGGAGACACATTCACACACTATATCCTATTTTTTTATTTTAAAAAAAGGATAAATACATGTTCATTTTGTTTTGAAAATTTTGGTTGATTTAAAACAAGTATGATAAAACTTCATTAGTAAGCTTAAAATCTAGAACACATAGTCTTGTAATAAGAATTTTAAAAGTTTAATTACCTACCTCAAGGCACTTAAGAATTCACGAGTTTGATCTAGATCTGACACGAGCATATTAGAATGCAATTGTGTGGGGTATGATATATAACTCTTATGTATATGTTTCCATGACCTAACTGTAATCAAATAACTTGGTAGATGAACACTTTGGCATAGAAAAATAAAGAAAAATGTCAATCATGCAAAAAGAGAAAATAAAATGCTCCTAATGATTAATAAAAATTTTCACTGAGTAACTGGACCTCTTGCCTCAGTAAGTAGTGAGTGTTCACGTCAAAAGGTGGGAATTTCGCTTGGTAGCATTAAGACCTGTTAGTTCCGTAGCCTTTTTAACTCGAGTTAGTAAGTCCTTAGGGGTGTCTTTACACCTAATGCCCTAAAACCATCTGGTTTGGAAGTCATTGGCTAAACACTCGCTACAAGGGTCAATTAGAAAGCTTAATGGAACTCAACATAGCAAAAATATCATGGTGAAAGAAAAAAAATAAAAGAAGTAAAAACTATGCCATTATTGCTCTGACTGATAAGGAATTCGATGAAGGTTTGGACATCGAAACACTATACCTTAGAATTATTTGGAAGCTTCATCTTTTATGTGCTAATTCACCACACACCAAATCAAACTTGCGATGCCTTAAACCAACCTCGGGTAAGTAACATGAACTTTTAAAATCCTTATTCATTGCAAAAATTTATTTTTATTATAAGTTTACTTATGAACAGTCATCATGGTTTTATGTGCAACCCAAATTTTTGGATATCATGAAGTATGAATTTATCTTTGATTTTGTTTTTATGTAGTCTTTCATTTTATATTGCTAAAGGACTAGCAATATGTAAGTTTGAGTGTGTGATAAGTGCTTAAATAGTCATATTTAAGCCCTTTAATTTACACTTGTTAGGCTCTTTGTTTATGTATTTTAGTAGATTCTACTTCATTTTTTGTGTTTTCTGTGTTTTTCATAGGTCTTTGAAGAAAAGAAGACATTTTGAAGCTCTAAGGAAGAAAAAGAGAAGGTCTGCAACCAACAAGGTGTGCTCGAGTGCATCTCTCTTGTGATTGGGCGCACACTTAGAAGGCTCAAGCGCACACATGCGCTCGAGTGCAGACCTATGTGATCGAGCGCACACGCACCAGAGGCGGCAGAGCCAGATTTGGAAAGAAGTCTCTAGACCTTAAATTTGAAATTAAAGTTTTGAGGCACCCTTAGAACCCTATATATAGACTTGTAAAAGATAGAAAACATACCCTTTTGATTTTACTTTGGAATTGTAAGCTTTGGAGGAGAATTGACGACTCTTCTCTCGGGTTTATTCTTTCCCCTTTATTTTTATTTTATGAATATGTTTAGCATCACAACCATGTGTAACTAAACCCTAGTAAGTGCTTGGTTGAAGCTCTAATTATGTTTAACCAATAATTCAGTATTGGTGCCTTTGCAATATTTATGTTGTGATTCTTGATTTGATTAATGGCTATTTTTATTTAAATTCCTCGTATGTGTGTGTCTGATCAACATATGCATGTGGTATGGATTAGTTAATTGAATCAATTTGGATGACCAAGTCTTGGGTTCAACAATAGTAACAAAAGAAATCCACGCCGGGTTCTTGGGTTAATCAACATGGAAAACCAGGAGCGGACCAAGCCTTAGGTCTCGTGTGGTTGTCGATTTCCACAGATCCTATGCTCTCTTAAGGAACAACTCAGTATACACCATGCTGAATCCCTTAAGAGAGAAAAGAGTTAGAGTATACACCATACCTAACTCGTTGCTTAGGAAAATCAATAGCTTAAGGAGTGGACCAAGCCCTTAGGTTGATAACCATTAGGTATTCATAGCATGAGTAGAGCATTGGCAGATTGTTTTGTTGGGGTAGCATGATTAGTGGTGGATATCAAGTCCCTACATCTTTATTATTATTAATCAAAACTCAACATTTATTTCTATCTTTTTATATTATGAAACTGATTCTAAAACGAAATTCACCAATCTCTGTGGAGATGATCTCACACTTGCACACTATGCTACTATTGACCTTGTGCACTTGCAAGTAAAACTGTACGATTATTTGCTTATTTATTTAGGTAGATAAACGCACAACATATACCACTTAACCCCTTCCCCATATCCTAGAAACACATATTTTCTAGACCTTAGGCTAAGTTTATCATCCTTTTGATGTGCAAACGCAAAACATCCAAAAGTTCTAAGATTGTTCAACTTAGGGGGTTTACCACTCCACATCTCCTCGGGAGTCTTGAGATCTAAAGCTCTAGAGGGTGATCTATTAACTAAATATGCAGCAGAACCAATTAACATGCACCTAACCTTTTCAATAAGGGTCCTATTCATCCTCTCAGCAACTTCATTTTGCTGAGGGGTTTTCACAACCATTATATGTCTTAGAATCCCATTTAATTTACAGAAATTGTCAAATTCCTTATTAAAAAATTCTAAGCTATTATCGGTTCTTAACACCTTAACTACCTTGCCTGTTTGAGTTTCTTCTAGCTTGTTCCACACCATAAATTTATTCAAAGCATTTGATTTATTTTTAAGCAAATAAACCCAAACCTTTTTAGAATAATCATAAATTAAAGAAAGAAAGTAAAGATTACCTCCTTGTGTTAGTGCTCTTGCTAGCCCCCAAAGATCTGCATGAATGTAGTCAAGAATTCCCTTAGACTTGTGCACTCCAGTGTTGAAGCTAACCAGATGTTGCTTCCCAAGAACGCAACTCTCGCAGAAATCAAGTTTCTCTACCTTGTCACCATCAAGTAAACCATTATTGCTAAGAATTTGCAAGCCCTTTTCGCTCATGTGTCCCAAACGATTGTGCCAAAGAGCTGCATTATCTATCTCAACCATCAAGCTTGCTGCTTGATCCTTAATGTCCGTGTCTCTGATCATCTCATAGAGACTATTCTTCGTTGCTACTTTGATCACTACCAAATATCCCTTGGTTACCTTGATCTTTCCTCCCTCTGCTTTGTATGTGTACCCCATGGAATCTAGTTGCCCCAATGAGATCAAATTTCTTCTCAAATCCGAAAGATATCTCACATTCCTTAGTAGCCTTGTGACTCCATCAAACATCCTCAATTGGATGTCTCCTATCCCCCTCACTTGGCAAGAAATATCATTCCCCAAGAAAACCTTTCCATCATTAGTTTCCTTGAAATTCTTGAACCAATCCCTGTGAGGTCACATGTGATAAGTGCACCTGAAATCCAAGATCCATTTCTTGCTACCTTGCCTCCTGCTCACATTTGAGCACACAACAAGAACATCATCTTGTTGTTCTCCCTTGGCAACCGAAGCCTCTCCATTGTTGGTATGGCCTCTTCCTCTCTCATCCCTCATCATCTTCTTGCAATCTTTCTTAAAATGACCCTCCTTATGGCAGTAGTAGCATCTCTTTCCTCCAAATCTCAATTTAGATTACCCTCTCCAATGGCTTTGTCCTCTACCTTGTGGTTTATCCCAGTAGTAGCCATGTATGTTGTTGCCATACCAAGTTACAGGCCTTCCTCTAACGAACAACCTTTCTCCACTTGATCCTTCTCTCATCTTGGCTTTGAAATCATGAGCCCTTATAGCATTGATCACAATTTCGTTGGTTAATGTATCTCTTCCATATTCAATACCATCAATCAAGCTTTCAAAACAATCAGGAAGAGAATTCAAAAATATAACAGCCAATTGTTCATCCGGGAATGTTATATTACAACTAGTCAATTCTTGAACTAGTTTATTAAACATATCAAGATTATCTTGCAGCTCTTTATTAGGATCCATTTTAAAAGCAAAGATTCATTTCAAAAGATAAATTTTATTAGGGAGAGTCATGATAAGAAATAACTCATCTAGTTTCTTCCAAATGATAGCTGGATCATCCGAGTCTCTGCATTCCCTTGTGACACTATCCGATGTGTAGAAAGATGGTGTTGTATGCCATCTCTTAATCTCATTCTGCTGGACCTCTGTGATACTTACTGGAAAAGCATCTTCTTCTCCAATCGCCAAGTCCACATTTTGTTGCATAAGAACTACTTTGATTTTCTGCTTACAAAGGGCAAAGTCTGCCTTTCCATCAAACTTCTCAACAATGAAGTTTGAACCCATCTTGCAGAGAAAATCCCAGATTTATATAGCACCCACTATTGCTTTCCAACTTCTAAATCTCAAGAACATGATCAAATCTTGATCACAACACCGTTCTTGAACCTCAAGAACACGATTAGATCTTGATCTCAGCACCGTTCTTGAATCACCCAAGAAGTTTTCTTTGCTTCTTGGAGTCTTGCTCCGATACCATCTGTTCCAGCTTTGATACCCGCTGTTGTAGCTCTGATACCACTGTTGTTAGAACCAAAGCTCTGATATACAACATCCACTATTGCTTTCCAACTTCTAAATCTCAAGAACACGATCAAATCTTGATCACAACACCGTTCTTAAACCTCAAGAACACGATCAGATCTTGATCTCAGCACCGTTCTTGAATCACCCAAGAAGTTTTCTTTGATTCTTGGAGTCTTGCTCTGATACCCCTTATTCCAGCTTTGATACCCACTATTGCAGCTTTGATACCACTATTGGAAAATCACCTTCTTGCGGAATCCCAGGTGGTGATCTTCCAAACACCCAAGTCTAGAATGACTTGTAACAAACAGCAATCAAACCAATCAAAGAAAGAGCACAAACAATTGTTATCGAGGTTCGGTAATGTGCCTACGTCCCCGTGAGCTTCTCCGAGCTCTTTGCACTAAATCAATAGAGTTCTTACAATTACAGCAACACCTCTTCAAGAACCCTCTCGTTCTTGAAGAATGAAAGAAGAGGAAAAGAAAGTGATAAGAACTAAGTGTTTCCCTAGAATTTTCCCCAAAAAAATTCCAATTACAAAGCCCTTGAATCCCCAATCTAGACAACTCTCTCTCTAAACAACCAGCCTCTCTTGAATGAGTCTCTCTTGTGTTTAGTGTCTTTGCACTCTCACACACCATGTGTTCTATATCAAAACATTATGTTATTGCTCTTAGATGATCCTTTATATAGTGCAACCACTTCTTGAACCAATCTTGAAGTCAATCTCAACCCTTAGATCTTGAGGACTAATCAATCATAGACTTTTAACAAGTCTAAGTGATCCTGTGCATTTTAACCAAGTCCCACGCACCAATCCAAAGTGCTGATCAGGAAGCATCAGGTGTGCCTGGCGTTGCAGCCCAAAACAGGGCTGGCTGTGGCGCACATAGGGCAGAAACTCCTCCAGGTCTTTATCCTTGCTGGCGCCGCGGCGTGGGGGAGGCTGTGCCGCGGCGCACACCTCCTTGGACTTCCTCTTTTGCTGGTGGCCACGACGCACACCACCTGTGCCGCGGCGCACACCTGGACCTGATGCTGAACTCTTTAACCAGTTTAATCCTTAGACAAATACCAATATATACTAATAACTCTCCCTTAATTTCCCACTCATCCCCTAACTCTTCCTTTCCCCCATTAACTACCCTAAAGCTCTTTAAAACTTAACATTTCCCACAAAGATTTGATTTTTACAACCAATTCTACTTTAATTACTTATTTCTAAGTTCCATAATTCTAAGCACGAATTAAAAAAAAAATAGAAATTGAACAAACACATTAAAGCACGTCAACAAGGTTTTTTGTGATTAAAATATTTAAAATTAAGTATCGGGCTCTACAATTCTCCCTCACTTATAAAAATTTCGTCCCCGAAATTTCCTTGATCATAGTTTACAATACGACAAGAATATCTCTTTACTAAGTCCATTTCACATTCTCGAAAGTCCTCAAAACTTCAATCTTTACGAAATTTACGATTACAAAACTAAATTATGTTTTAGCATCATATTGAGTTTCCTTTGTATTGCCAACAACCAACTATTGAATCACTAGAATAATCTAAATGTATCTCCTGGTCTTACTATAGATTTATTTCCTTTGCTAAGCAGTGCACCCTTCAGTTAATTCCCTTAGCCTTAAAGTTATTAACTTATGACAATCGATTCGTCTAACTAGTCCCTCAACTATAAGTATTACTTTATAATCATTTCCTTCGTACATATTCCTTTTTCCTCTTGTGCTTCAAAGACAAGATTCTTACCATTTCATATTCCACTATAGGAGTCTTAAGTTTCTACCTTAACCTTATACTTCAAGGGCCTCAAATTTAGTACTACCTTTAAGTTGCATCTCTCTCTCCTAACCTATCTCTTCACATAATCACTTTCCAACCTCTCGCTTTCTCCAATCCCTCATTCATTCCTTCCTCTAGGAGAACTAAAAGACACTTAGCTTTATTAATGTCACTACACCCATCTC
This sequence comes from Bretschneidera sinensis, assembly GCA_023935145.1. Lineage (NCBI taxonomy): Eukaryota > Viridiplantae > Streptophyta > Magnoliopsida > Brassicales > Akaniaceae > Bretschneidera > Bretschneidera sinensis. The sequence continues at coordinate 64,908,881 of CM043703.1, read as the reverse complement.
TTTATCAATTTAACTTAGTCTCTTACTCATGTTTCCGACTCCCTTACTCTATGATTCCCACTTATTCCAAACAAATTAATTTACTCGCAAATCGACCTTTCAATCATTTTAAAGGGTTTCTAGTGCCCCTTCAAGCCAAAACATTACCTAGTTCCAACCAACTTTCTCGCTTAACTCTTTCGTCAGAACTTTTAGTCTATTTCTCATCAATTAGAACATACTTACTGAAGATTCGTATATAACCTATCGCTGCAGTAACTGATATGCACCTTATTCTCCATTACAAAACCAAATCAACTAATCTTCCTTTGATGATACTATTATACTGAAATCTTATCCTAACATCATCGTAAAATAACAATTCAACTGCTTCCATTAACTTGGACATTCTTCATTTTATATCTCCTTCCTTTAACATCTAATACTTTGTTTCCTTCAAAATCAACTTAGTATGATCTGCCTTTTGATCTTTATTGAACTTCCCAACTTATTGTCATAGATCCTTTCATTTCTTTGCATAACTCCTTAAACCAACTCTCCTATTTATTCTCGGTGTCTATCTTTACCCTACACTTCCCGTTAGATCCATATTTCGTTACCCAGAAGCTCAATAACTCATAATCTTCAAAGTTACCAAAATCATTACCACATACTTTCTTATAGTTGTTAAAGCTCTAACATTTATTATCTCTCAAACCAAATTCCCCCAAATCATACTTAAAATTTTATTTTTGAACCTTATCATTTTTCTCTTCATCAACTCACTTCTTTTGTATCCTTGATCCTAATTCTCTTAAACTGATCCATCTCCAAAGTCATCAATGGTTTCTAGATTTACAATTTATACTCCATAAAAAATTCCAATTAAATATCAACTAAACACCAATCATAGGTTCTTAATTCAAATTTCACACTTTCATTCTCTTAATTCGTCAATACAATCATTAGTCTCACTGAAATACTTCATTTCCCTTTTAAATCTAATAATACAGCTCAATACCAATATCTAATGATTTCTTCCATCTATCTCAAACTCTAATATCTCTTACTTTAAAGCAACTTGGTAGTAATACCGATTTCTTACTTCTTACTCAATTCTTTTTGTCATCTCACTGAACTATAGTATCTTCATTTCTTTATTATACTCCCACCTTTCTCTTAAACCTTTACATACTCAAACTACTCTCTTGACCTAACTACACTTCTATCTCATTTTCTTTACCTATTTCCTCTTCCGATCTATTTAGGGATTAAACTTCTAGAAGACCATTTAACATTTCATCTCTGTTCTTTCCTTTTATTGAATCTTATGTTTAGTCACACTAGGTGCAATCAATTTCAACAACCCTCTTTTAACTCACTACCACTAGAAATCCTTGAATAAGGTAACCATGATCACTTTTAATTTACACAACCTCTTAAAGCATCTCTTAATTCCATCATGAACTTAAAATCTTCTTCATCCATTTAAATAAAAATCTATTTTCAATCTTCTTTAATACTTCCTAGTAGCTATTGATTTGTCTATGATCTTCCCTTCACCTTTCGTCGAATTCTATCAAAATTGTATCATATATACAAAAACTCCAATCTCTTTAACTATTTCCCTCCTTAAACATCTCTCACATTATTATTACTCCAAACTTCATAAACTCTTAATTCAAAAACTTTCCTCTTGAAATCTCTCCCCTTTTTAATTTTACTAACTACCTATAAGTCCTTATTACTAATTATGGATGGGGTCATAACTAATTGTCTAACTTTCCAACTCTTCATTAATACTGTTACTTTAACTTTCTATCTGATCAAACCTTGATTTTGTACTTTATACAAATCACCATTTTTTCTATAATTGTTCTGATACCCTTATACACTACTAAACTCTTTCATATACAAAGTAATCTCTTTTGCCAAGCATATGGCTCATATTCTTTCTAATTCTCCCAACCATAACTAGGACAAGTTGTATATAAATCTTTAACTCTTCAAATACTTCAAATATCTTAGCTCATCATCACTTACTTCTCACTATATATCAAAGGTATTCTTCAAATTTTTACACCTCCCAATAAAACGAAACTCATAAGATCATTTAACTGGCACCAATCATTCACTTACTCATTCTTTATTATAGACTCAAGACTTCCTAGGCTTTGGATAAACCTACCATCTCTTTGTATCAAACTTCACTTAACCTTAAGATTAAATCAAAATTCACTACATTTTTCTCCTTCGTGAAATCTCATATAACAACCCCTATCTTTCAAAGTACTTCACTTTCTATCTTCCTTACATCATCATTCCTTACTCGTTTATCTTTCTCCTTATACTTCATTCACCTCTTACTGTACTTTAATCCCCACATTAACCACTTGTCCAATAAATTTATTCCTATTCCTTTATATATACTCACTACCTCATCTATACTCTTGTCTATAAATCTAATCATCCCTTTTTAAATTCTCACTTCTTAACGAAACTCTTACAACTATCTAGGAATCAGTCCTACCTTCCAACTCTTGAATTCTCATATTTCCTAATTGGCAGTTCAACTTAAACTTTCAAGGTACTATAATCCAACACTCCATCAACTATTTCTCCCTATACTCGTCTCTTAGTCATATACACATACAAACCCACCACACTAAACTTTATCCACTTTAAATTTACAAATTCTATGCTATTTATTCCTCAAACTAACACTACACCACCATATTGCAATCATCAATTATAACTATTATAATCTATAGATATATCAAGAGAAGGAAAATTATCAATCAAACATTTACACATAATCCAATATAATACACTAACTTAGTATATTTCAACAATCTAATAATTATTTTGAGTCCCTTTCTAACTATTAGTCCATCAATTATCAATGCTTGCATAAATCAAGATAAAATCTTTAAGTACTTAGTCTCTTAAAAGACCATTTTTCCATCTTTATTTTTAACCATACCAAAAGTCACCAACCACATTCTAAAATCTTCACAATTTCATAAGGAACACACATTAATCACACATTTCATCAAGCACTCTCTTCAAAGCATCATTAACAAGATCATACCATACAAAATTCAATCAAACAACATTAAATCTACACAACAATCGCACACAAACCAATTCAGCTTAGGTCTCACGACACATTACCCCCACTTGAACCACTACTGGTCCTTTTGCAATGACAAATCCCAATCCCAACTTAAATCTTCTAACAAACTTCCAAGAGTGAGGATGTCACTGATAAAAGCCTTAAGTTGGCTTCTTTAACTTGATTGACAAGTCTCCAGTAAATTCCTGAAAGGTTAGCAACAATAAAAGAGTGAGCTAAAAAGCTCAGTGAGACACACTTTACAAGAAATAATCTTATTGGAGGAATTATCTTTTTATTTATAATTATAGCCTAAAGTTTATTATGGCTTATATGTACAAGTGATATTTTTCTTAATTATCCTCCGATTAAATCCTTTAAGTTTTCTTTAAGTGAGTTTCTTTATATTTTTATACCATCATATATCTCTTTAGGCTTGAGTTCATAAATTTTCTTAATTTACATACTAAAAACAGTCTTAATACAATCATACAACACAATGCCAAAGCAAACAGAGTAGATTTTCATCTTAACACTCTTACATCCCCACAATCACAATAATGCAATTTTTTCGGGCCAAGTATATTGTATCGTCATATGCCCGACGTGGACCAATCATATCAAACGCCTCTCATGGGCCAATCATATCATACGCTCCTCATGGGCCAATCATATCACACGCCCATCATAGGCCAATCATCTCATTATGTCCATGAAATGTAATGCCATTTTGTATGATGCAAGCAATAAATGCACAATGAATCACTGCCCCTCACTGGGTTATATCATCATCATGGGAATGTCTCTCTAAGTACTGGTACGTCCAATCATCATATCAAATATTTGGAACCCTCTTGATCCAGGATAGGTCCTACTCATCCAATATTCATTTGGTACCCTTACACCCCTTGTGGAAAGGGACCTATCGGCATCACCCATCACTCACCCCTCAATAACATACCGTCAAACAAGGTTATAATGCAAAATGCATGATGCGATATGCATACAAGCAATCATCAATCATTCATATCTCATTTCATACCAATTCAACCAAGCACATCCACTATAATTCCACACATTACAAATCCTCAACACAACTACTTTGAATCATTTCAATGCTCATATCTTACACAATTACTTCTCCACCCATATCAATTTTTCCATAAAACAAATTCTTACTATTTTCATACCAAAGCTCAAAATTATTTTTCGCAAGATTTCCAGAGTTTATACTTATCAAATTAGATCATATTTTTATTCTTTATTGCTCAATTCATATATAAGTATCTTAAATACACTTACGAAAAGTAAGATGTACTCACCTCGCTACGCGATCTTACTACTTCTTTGCCTCTCAAGGATTTTCCATTAATACCTAGGAATGAACAAAGCTTAATTTCGTTACTTTAATTCATTTAAAGGAATATCTAGTAACCTCAAGGTGTTTCACACACTTTAAATCTCAAGAGGACATTTTGTGCGAAACTAAAAGTCAAAGAAGTCGAAGCTTTAAGCCCTTTTTCAAATTATCTATTTTGAATCTCAAAAACACTTTAATTTTTGTGAATACCAACCCTTTTAGAGGTGTTTTAATCATACTTTAAATATATATAAACATTATAATTATTTTGGAAAGGTTTTATGTTCAAAAACTAAGGAGAAAGGTCATGTTTTTGAAAAATCAGCATAATCCAGTCGACTGATAAAACGTCCAGAAGTTCTGCCTGATGATCCAATTGACTGGGTGTCTGACCCAGTTGACCCAGTCGACTGGGTCCTTCCAGAACAGCCCAAAAACCCTTTCCAGTCGATTGGATGTCTAACCCAATTGACTAGGTCCTTGAATCCAACAAAATTTCTTCCCGAAAATTCATATTTTCTCCACAAAAAAAAAAAAAAATCTTCCTGATTACAAAAGATCTTTCCAAATCTTCAAAGATACAAGTTTCTAGTAGTTATATTAACAAAAATCAATGTTACCCACACCAAAATTTGCATCATAAACTCAAAATCACAACTTTGGCTTAAAAACAATTTTTAAACAGCTCATTTTCTTCAAACTTTTTTCTTAAAGAAAGTCTTTGAATCCAAACTCTAAGTTCACAAATCATTAGTTCAATAAATATACTTGAATTGAAAAAGAAAGAACACAAGCTTTTACCTTGAAAAGTTGAAAGAAAATCCCATTTCTTTCCTATTTCTCCTCTCTTTCTTCCTCTTTTTTTTTTCTTTCTTTTCTCCTTCTTTCTCTCATTTCTCCCGAAAATTCTAAAGAAATCCAGAAAAATGTTGGATTCTCTTCCTCTCTCCTCTTATTTATACTAATAACTCTCCCTTAATTGCCCACTCATCCCTTAACTCTTTCTTTCCCCCATTTACTACCCCAAAGCTCTTTAAAACTTGACATTTCCCCCCAAAGATTTGATTTTTACTATCAATTCTACTTTAATTACTTATTCCTAAGTTCCACAAGTCCAAGCACGAATTAAATAAAAATAAAAACTGAACAAACACATTAAAGTAAGTCAACAAGGGTTTCTGTGATTAAAATATTTAAAATTAAGTATCGGGCTCTACATTATGATTAGGAACATTAAGAATAAAGCTTAAGGAAATACATCTCACTAGCGTGATCTCATCATGGTGCTTATTTCTATTGCTCTTATTCTATGGGTTTTATCATAGAATGCACATGCAATGATTTGTAATAAACATGATCCATAAAATAATTGTCGTTAGTAATATTTTACTGTCAATAAATGAATAAGATTAATTACAAGTAACATGCCTATAGCATCAAATTCTATTGGCTTGTACGGCATACGACTATCAATGTTTTTTTGAAAAATCATCAATGAAAGTTTGAAGATACTGTGCACCTCCCTTAAAGGGTACCCGAGAAAAATCCCAAAGATCTTAATGAATATAATCGAATGCACTCTTAATTGTGTAGTTGAATATACTGAATTTAATCATGCATTTCTTCCCAAAGACACAATGCTCACAGAAATCAAGTGTATTGGTGTTCTGCCCACATAACAAACCACATTTGCTCAAAATTATCAACCCTTCTCACTCCTATGACCCAACTGAACATGCTATAGATTGGTAGTATCTGAATCTTTAGAGGATGACACATCTATAGAATTGATAATTGTACTCCTCAGTAGAACATAGAGACCATTAACTTGTTTTCCTTCATCACAACCAAATATCCCTTTGTGACTCTAATAACTCCACCTCCACCAGTATACTTACAACTAATGGAATTTGAACCACCTAGAGAAATTAGGTTTTTTTTAATCTAGTATATATCGTACCAATACCCATCATTTTGCCTATTACATTATTTCCCATCAAAAGAGAACCACCACACATTTACTCATAGGTGGTGAACCAAGCCTTGTTAGAATACATATGGTATGAATAAGCCGAATCCAAAATATACTCATCCGCAGGACGACCATTAGAACTAAAAACTATAAGGACATTGTCTTATTCATTAGACTTGTTGTCTTTAACAACTTGAGCAGTATCAAGACTTTCTTGATTCTTTTTAACCTTGAGCATTGGGTACTCATACTTATAATGCCATGTCTTGTGATAGTAGAAAAATTCAATATGGCACTCGTCAAAACCTAATATAGACTGTGACCATCCTCTAAGCTTTCCTTTATGTTTACCAGAATCCTTCTTAGAAGACTGACCCTTTATAATTACGTCATCTGTGTGTTCATCATTTCTCTTTCCATTTAGTTTTGTTCTCAATTCAGCGAAATTCAAAGATGCCTTAACATCCTCTAACCAAATGGACTCTCTTCCATACAACATAGACCTAGATCAGGAACCTACACACTTCTATGGGTCCCAAATCCTATGTATTCTTTGTTTTTTGAGTAAAATATTCACGCAATTTTCAGTAAGTCCTGCATTTATTTCCTCTCTTCCATCTTAAATAAGCCTGGAAAGTTTTCAAAATGGCTTTGTATTTTGACAAAGAGAAGGAAATTAACAGGGTAATGAGAATAAATTGTGGTGTGGGTACATGTGGCAGACACAAAATGTGCTACATGGTATATGTCATCTCACTTAATATTATGGTATAATGAACAAAATTCTCGCAAGTGGCAGGCAAAGAAAACAACACAAGAAGGGCTTAATCTTTATGTTCGAGTTTAATATTTACACTTTTCATATCCATAACAAATTTATTAAACTCATCAAGATGTTCTTGAATATGCATACCTTATTTCATCTTCAGAGTGTATAGTCGTTGCTTCAAATACATCCAAGTTGCAAGATACTTGGGCTCTCCAATTTATTCCATAGGCCTGCATCGGTCTCTTCATTAGCGACTTCTCGGAGAACCTTTTTTTACAATGACAACATAATAGCACTATGTGCTTTCTCATCCATCTCCTCAATCTCTACGGTAGTCATGTCTTATGGATACTTTCCATCTAGCACTTTGACGGAACCCTTGTGTTGCATCAGAGCATGCATCTTGATCTTCCATAACCCAAAGTTGTATGTTCTGACCATTGAACAGAGCTACTTTAAACTTCATCGAAGTCATCCCGAAATCCTAACTAAAGCTCTGATACTAGTTTGCTGTAACATGATCGATAAAGATAACCAAATAAAGTAGGGAAACAAAATTAAAAAAAAAATCACACACAAAAGAAAGACAAGAGATTTATGTGGTTTTATTGGTAAGGCCAAGGGCAAGACCAAAGAATAATTCTTTATCAAAATGATGAAGAGTATAAAGTCATCTGATTGTTTTCTAGAACCCTAGCAACGCCTTTATATAATAGGCTATAAAACGGGTCAAAAATTTTTACCTCGAGAGAAAAGCTCTTTAATCATCCGCTTCGTGAATAAAATCTCAATTTTCTTTCCCTTCAAATTTTCCAAAAATATTTCGAGTTGGAAACGAGTCTACATGTCAAACTGAAATGCAAGACATATCAAAAAATCTCTACCTTGGCTTGTATTCACCAAGTCTTACAAACAAAATGAATCCACTTTACTAATATCTCCACAAATGTCCTTTAGGGTCATCTATCAAACATTAGGAACACCAATGAAGTCCAAGCAATGCTTGAACTTATTAACATGAACTGGCTTTATCAAAATATCAGTTGGATTCTTTGCAATAGCAACTTTCTTCACTATGAGTACTCTACTTGCATCACATTTCAGGCTTTGGGTTCATATGATCTCCAACATTATATATTGGGCCTTCACTTGATGGCTTCTCAAAGCCCAAGTTTCTCCCAAACTTGGCTCATCATGCCCAAGAAGCGGCATCAGAGCCGATGGTTCGGTTGGGTATGAAAGATCATGTGGTTGACTCTAGGATGCTCGCGGTGGTATAGTTGAACAACATAGGGAGCTCGAAGGACTTGTATGGTGCAAATAAGGTGACTTGGGTGGTGAGTAGGTGATGTCCGCATGGTGAAGTTTATGCAGTTCGCAAGGTGGAGTCTATAAAGCTCGTTGTTGAAAAATTGGTGTGTGGTTCTCTAACCCAGACAGGAGAACAAGTGATTTTTCAAGTGTGCCTGTTAGACTATGGTGCGAGTTTGGAGTGGCATGATGAAGAAGGGGAGCGATGGAGACTCACACATGAGAGGGAGATTGTTAGGAATATTCACGTGCGGGTAAGGAGATGTGGAAGACCAATCCCATATGAAGAAAAAAAATTAGATTAATGAATGACATATATACGGTGGTGTAATCAAAACCCATTGGCTTAAGCTTTTAGGCTCATATAGTCTTCAACATCTAAATTTCTCCCAGACTTAAGTTAACATACCCAACAAAATTATATTGTTTCTTCTTTTGTAGATGATACTCAATATTAATACTAATAAATCTCTATATATGTACCTGTTATATTTACTTTTTACTTTAAAATGGAAATAAATAAGATGGAGATATTAGAAGCGGAAAACGAAAACTCCATCAACTTGATGCTTTATAAGGAGTTGGTAAGTATGATGTAACCATGACGGGGGTTGCATTACAATTTACACCAAAGGTTTGGGGTTTGGTAGTTAGTCAAACATCAGACGGAGCAATCATCCTGTGCAATATGAATTCATAAGAGTCTTGTTACCTGCTGATATTACCTTTTTCGCGGCCAAGTGGAAGCACCTCACTGGCGCTTCAAAAAGTAAACATATATCAAAACACTTGGGTATGTTTAGATAAAGTTTTCAAAAATTGTTTTCGATTTTCAAAAACTTTTTTATATATTTGATAAATAGTTTTTAAAAGTAATTTTCTAAAACAGTTTTTAAAAACTATTTTTTGAAAACTCAAAATTGATGTTTTCTAATATAATTTTCAAAAAATAGTCCTAAAATCAATGTTCACTTCTTTGTTTCATTCTTCTTCCATGCTATATAAAAAATATTAAAATTTTAAAAATCAAATAATATTAATTATTTTTAAGTATTTAGTAAATATGAGAAATAAAATTAATAAATATTTTAAATTTAAACTCAAAACTAAAATTATCCAAGTAACTTTTCATTGTTTTATGTTTTGGAAACAATTTTCGAGTTACAATTATCAAACATGTTTTCTTCAAAAAACATAAAAAAACTGTTAAACTGAAAACGGATAACTGTTACCCAAACATGCCCTTAAATACTACTTTCTCTCTATCTTGTTGTCTAACCAAACAAATTCCAAACAACCCATCTCTCAGCCCAAGTCTTCAAAGACGGTTTGGTAGTTAGCCAAACATCAAATGAAACAATCATCTTATGAAATATGAATTCATAAGTCTTATTACATGCTGATACCCGTTTTTTCACGGCCATGTGGAAGCACCTCATTGGCCCTTTCAAAAAGTAAACATACATATGAAGACACTCAAATACTACTCCTTCTCCATCTTATTGCCTTACCAAACAAATTCCAAACAGCCCATCTCTCGAACCAAGTCATCAAAGGCCCACTTATCTCAATACAAAAGCTTTTTTGGCCCACTTTATAAGTCCTAGCCCACTACCAAAACCCAAAAGCACTTAAATGACTTCTTGCAGCCTCCTCCCAAATAATTGGACACACAATCATAGGGTTTCAAGGGCACAGCTGCAAAAGAGCTATGCTAAACCTTCACTACTACATAGCCAAAAAGATACTTTTGTAAAACAAAGCTTGCATAGTCATAACTTTTGATCATAACATGGCTTTAGTAAAATAAGGACTTGAATGGTTGTCAGATATTACAAAACCAATGAGATACCTTAGCTTGAGTGAATCTTTACATGATAAATATAATGGTCCATTCGACTGAACAACTACTACAAAGGCCTTGACCCAACACTCTTATCTACTCAAAAGCATTCCAAGAGCCTACATCAACAAAAGCTTACTGAATGAAATTGAGAATCGAGCAAGAGCTATTTCTGTAATGCGAGACATGATTGTAATTGGTCCAAAAACAAGATCTAAGACAAATGGAGACCATTACAAGGCCAGCCCAACAGACACGTCAAAAAAGCCCACAAAAGAGCTACAATGTCAACAAGGGGTAAAAGGTCTAATCTCAAACACACTCTGCTTTTTAAAGCTCTTACTATACTATTTTGCATACACACACATCAAGCATTATGTGAATCCCAAGCCATCCCCTGAGGATCTCACGTGGGGATTGTGGTTTGCTTAGTAAAGGAGAACATGATCATAGCCTTATAGGAACCAAGTGAGCTCACACTTGCTTGAGGTGAACGCAAGCACCACTTGTAAGACTTCTAGCCACTTGGAATCGACATGGCTCGTTAAGGATTTATTCTGCACACTTGGCACACACTAATTAGCTCCCATTTTTGCCATCAGCTTACACTTACAACAGCAGATCTAAAGCCCATCTGCATTGTTTAGGCACCTAACTATTATTTTGCAAAAAGACTAATGCACATCAGTGAAGAGGCTTACTCTCTCCAATCCCAAAATAATATCTCAAACTACCTCTCAATTAACTAAAATCTTGGTTAACCATCATTACAATGTAGGAGATGAACTCCCTCGTACAGAAACACTGTGCGGCCACTGTTCATACCTTACTAGCCAATGTTGAGAATATTTGGAACCAAAACAATAAGTTGTTGACTCACTCACATGCCCAAAACTCTGTTCCAACAACTGGTTATTATTCTCTTCATTATTACTACAGTACCGAAATAGTAAGAGTTGATGAACAGTGTTGTGCAAAGCTCATCTGCCCAAAGCAGCTAAAACAACCCTCCATGATTAAAAATTCCTTAAATTATGGATTTTTCAATGATTCATAATTATTTTAGTGCTAAGCATTTCCTCCAAAAAATTAACACTCTTATTTTCTATATAAAACTCTCTTCACCTTCTTAAAGACAAGTCAACTCACAAGACCTAAAAAGACTTTGTAAGTAACAACAAGCTAAGAGTTTTTAAGAGCAAACACAAAAAATCTATTTTTAATAAGAAAAAATAGAAGAAAAACATAGCACAATTACATATCTTGTTTCCTCACTAGCCATCAAAGTTCTGGCCCTCAAACACTAAAGGCCCCCAGCTACCTCACTTAAGAGCTTTTTCAAAATTGGTTCTTTCACACTCTATAACATCTTTTCTTGACTTCGACTAAAGCTCTCGTAAACATAACAGCCTCACTGCAACCTTTTATCTTATTACAACCACATCAAACACCATTCTGGTACTATATGTTGTCATTTATGATCCCTGACAACCAAGCTATCATGTTCTGCCAATGTCAGGATCATATTCTACACATCTAATCAAGTTGATTGCTCTTACTCGAGACATACTGTCTCATGTTATTATTCTTGGAAGTTAATCTCATAACCACCTATGCGTTCTCCAGCACTGTATCACTCTCATCTGCCCACCCCATGTCCACACATGGGCCTCCTCATTACTAAATATCATATCATTGCTTTATCTTTGCTCTCAGTATTTACCATCAAATTTATTTACTTCCATATCTAATTAATGTTGCATTTACTTACCATAATATTTACTTACAACTCTCTTTACTAAGAACGCCTTTTACTTACAACTCTCTTTACTAATAGCACCCTTTACTTAGAACTCTCTTTACTTACAACTCCCTTTACTTACAGCTCTCTTTACTTATATCTCTCTTAACGTACAACTCTCTTAACTTATAGCTCCCTTTACTTACAACTCTCTTTAATTACCCCAATCTTTAGTTTCAGCACTTTTTACTTACATCTCTCTTTACTTTTAGCACCTTTTACTTATAACTCTTTTTTAATTTTTGCACTCTTTAATTATAACTCTTTTACTTACCACATTATCTAATTATCGTCATATTACTTATTGTCGTCCTTCCTTATGATTGTATACGCTCATTGTTGTATTATTGTACCACCCTCACTGTACTTCTCCTTGCAACATCACCTTTTATAGGTAAAACAAAATAAGCAATAGATGATCCAGCTGGGTAGTAAAATTACCATGGTGGTCATTCTAGGCATGATCCCAAAACCTTAGGGGAAGCTCTCTCAACAAAGATAAAATTTTGGTGTCGTAGACGGAGATCCCATCTCTACAATCGCGGATCCATATGGAACCATTATGTTTCTCCGTTGTAGAATTCGGATCCTCTACGACCATAAGCATTACATCTCTCACTAGAAGTGTTGGATCTATTGCCACGTGTCCAAGTGCAAACCTATCAATTATAAAAAATTTCTTGCCCCAACACTACTATATTCCTTTCCTTTTTTGCCGCATAATATTTTAGCATTAACACATGATTGTCACTTTTGTAGATGCCTTTGCTCATACCATGGAAAGCCTATAATTATAAATTTTTATGCCAAAAAGAAGGTGAGGGTATTGTTGTAAAATGAGATTTGGTTTGAATGAGATTAGCTCTTTGTGTTGGTCACATTCTTGAGTCCACATCACCTTGGTACACGAACCCCTTTAAGGAATGCCAACTAGGGTTTGGTTCTCTAGGAAGGACCTTCCGATGGTAAAGTTACTAGATGTACCGATATGAAGTGGAAGGAATGGTTTAAAGAAATTCTGAAGTGAAGAATGAGGAACCAAAGTGATTATGGTTGTTGAATCCGCATTTCTGAAGCCTTGACCCACTTTATATAGGGGTTTTGTGGATCTCAGCATCAGAAGATTTGGAATGGGTCCTACCAGGGGTTTTGTCCCCATATCACTAGGTCTGCACTAAGAGGTTTTGACTCATACCATTAGGTTTGCTAGTCACGTCACAGTTTCACCCATACCTTTAGGTCTATGCCGTATACTTTTAGGCCTATGAGTTTCACCATTGTTATCATTGTATCGTGCCACGCATCCGTTATTTTGGTTTGCAAGTCATAGTAGTGTCATATCATAGTCCACGTATTTGAAATTTATTAGGTGGTATATTTTTGCCTATATCATATGCCCCTACTTCTTTGTGAGCATGGAAGGGTTTCTAGAGGAGTAGAGTACTTTTTCTTATGTATTTAGTGACGTTTTCATCTTGGTAGGGTATCCAAATCAATCTTTATGTGGGTAAGCACATCATTTTTCTCATGCCAGCTTTCTTGCGGTTGAATTTTGCAAGTCTAACCATTTTAGTTCGGGCTTCAATGTGCTCGGTGGAATTACATGGCCATTTAAGCCTTAATTTCACTTCAGTGTAGGCTCTAGTAGGCCCAATAGAATTGTGTTGCCATTGAGACCTTAATTCCACTTCGATTTAGACTTTAATGGCCCAGTGGAATTGTCTGGTTGTTGAAGCCTTAGTTCTACTTTGGTTCGGGCTTCAATGGGCCTAGTGGAATTGTGTTATTGTGGAAGCCTTAATTCCACTTCAGTTTGGGCTTCAATGGACTTAGTAGAATTTTTTAGTTTTGAAAGCCTTAATTCCATTTAAGTTTGGGATTCAATGGACCTAGTAGAATTGTGTGGCTATAGTTCCACTTCAGTTCGGACTTCAGTAGGCCTAGTTGAATTGTGTGGCTGTGGCAGCCTTAATTCCACTTCGGTTCAGGCTTTAGTAGGCTCAATGGAATTGTGTGGCTGTGGAAGCCTTAATTCTACTTCAGTTCGAGCTTCAGTGGGCTCAGTGGAATTATATGGTTGTGGAAGCCTTAATTCCACTTCAGTTCAGGCTTCAGTGGGCCTAGTGGAATTGTGTGGCTGTGGAAGGCTTAATTCCATTTCAGTTCAGGCTTTAATGGGCCCAGTGGAATTGTGTGGTTGTGGAAGGCTTAAGTCCACTTCGGTTTGGGCTTCAAAGGCCTACAGAACTGAAACAACTAAGTATTTAAGACTTTAATACCCTCTATTATGATGAGGCGCTTGGACTTCCCGAGGTTTCCTTTTGGGCTGTGAGAGTTAATGTCAGAGACTTTTGGGCTACCTGAAGTGCTTTTTACGCTGTAATAATTGATGGCATGGGAGATGCGTCAGTGTAATGTCTCTTTTCGATCTTTAAGGCTGGGACTAGAAAAAAAAAGGGTATTTGGCCTCCAACTCTTATTCTTTTTCCTATTTTACAGATCCTAAAGCACAAGGCATGGAGTTTTCTTTCTTTCTAGAGTTTTTCTTCGATCTCATTTCCTTCTTGTTCAACAATCCTTTAGTCTTTTTCTTCAAACTTTTTGGTAAGCACTTTTGATTCTTCAACTATGTCTTCTGATTCTAGAGTTAAGGTTATAAACAGTTAGAGTAGACAGGTAGTCTCATCAAACCCTAAGGGTGTTAAAACTAGTTTGTCTTGTGGCTATAAGGATGAGTATGAGGAAATCACTCCAACTTCTAAGGAAATCACCCTAACTTGCGAAGAAATCCATTCTATACGTGAGAAATTTTTTGTCCCTCATCTCTGGACCGTTAGAAGAGTAGTTGACCATGTTAAGGCTTGTATGCCTTTAGGATAAGAGGAATCTTCTCTCCTAATATGTTATGCAAACTATTTAAAGGCACGATTGAGGTTTTCTTTTGACCTTGACTTGAAGAAAGTAATAAACCACTTTGGTTCTTGTCTAGCTCAATTTTCTCCAAATTGTCTTAGGAGTATATGAGGCTTTATTCTAGCTTTTAGAATGTACGTTGGGTACGTTAGGGATGACGAGTAGTCAAAGACCAGAATGCTCCAATGGTTCTTATTATGGGTGGTATAATGTCACTCCTAAGCCCAATAGGAAGTTTGTTAAAGGCCTTTCCTCATTCAAACACTAAAAAGAGAAATTTTTTCTCATGGAGAGGCCAGAGCCTTATGATGTTCCGTAAAAGTGGGACTACAAAGATCTTCTTACCTAGAACAACCCTCCCACATTGTTTCTAGAGGAAGATAAGGCTGTGAAAAAGATCCTAAATGAGGAAAATATTCTGAAAAAGAATTTGGCCAATGAGGAGTTGATGAGGGCATTTTGCCTCAACGTCTACACCCTCAACAACCATGATGGTAGTTGTTAGTGCCTTAGGTGATATTTGTACTTAATGACTTCGGTTTCTTCTTTTCTAACTGATAAGATGTTGAATGCAGTTGAGGTGGCAAAAAAAGCTCAACCAGCTACTACTACGAGGAAGTGTAAGGCTCCTGCTAACCTTACTATGATTCTTTCTAACAAAAAAAGGGCTTTGGAAAGCAAGTCTAAGGTCAAGGGGGTTGAGGTCTTCAAAAGAAAGAAGAAGGAGGCTCCTAAGGCTTCAATCTCTAAGGCTCCTACCACTAGCTTAGTTCTTCCTGCTATGCTACGTTTCGTTGCACAAGTCCAACAAGTACCTCCTACACCTTAGGTTGTTCTCGCATCTCAAGAGGCTAGTGAGACTAGCTCCGAGGTGTACATGAATGACTAGGACGTGAGGTTCATAGATTTTGTATTGAAGAACTGCAACAAACTGCTCAGGTCCTTGGGTGCGGTTTTGCTAGCTGATGCAAATGCAGTCACCAACCTCTCACTTTTGAAGACAAGGTAGAACCTGATTGAGTCCTGCTACAAGGTAATATCAGAGGTGCTTATATTCATGAATTTTTTTATTTTACCGAGTTCCTTCTATTATAGGCTGGTATGTATGCCATTGTGGCTAGCAACTCCATCGATGCCATGTCCAAGGCCTATAAGAAGCTTAGAAAAGAGATGACCTCTTGAAAAAGTCGCTGAAAGGAAGAGAGAAATCATCTATGCTTTTCAAAGGGAGAACACTAAGCTCAAGGCTGAGCAGGGGAAGCTAAAGGACTAGGTGACTTTAGACTATTAGCTACTCAAGTCTTTCGAGGTGGAAAATGAGAAGCTGAGGTTCAAAGCAGCCAAACTCGTTGGGGTCGAGAGGTAGCTCTGGAAGGAGCTAGCCAGTGCCAAGCCTTTCATTGTGGAAGCCTTCAACAACTTTGAGGACTTCAAGAATGAGTTATTGTAAAAGGCCTCATGGTTCTACGTAGATGGCTTTGAGGTAATGATGGTAGCAGGGCTAAATGTTTGCCTAACTTCTATTAGGATAGCTTGGAGATCCCTGTGGAGTAAGAGGGGGCACCCAAAGCTAGGCAAGGGATAGAGGAGAGGACCGAGGTGGAGAGGTATAAGGTGGTGGAGGTCATCGAGGTTCCAGTTGAAAGGACTGTGTCTGAGCTGGCTGATATCACCGAGGTCTATGCTAAGGAGGACAAAGAATAAAAGTAGAATCCTTAGACCTTTTTTTTCTTTTTCTTTGTTTTTAACTGGCCTCAAAGCCCTTTTTGTAAATAAGGAAATGTTTTCTTTTCCTAAATTTGTTATCTTCTAGCTTGTACTCTCATTTTTTTAGTAGACTCTTAAGAATTTTTACAAGTGTTGAGGCTTCAGACTTGCACTACTGTTTTGGCTTTCTATCTCAACTTGAGTTAAGTAGTAGATCTTGACTGAAAATTGCCTAAGAATGGGACTTCAGTTGCTCACTTGGAGCTTAAGGTTCTCATCTCAAGTGAGCTGAGTGGGGATCTTTAGAAGAGTTTTGCCTCAAGTGTTTAGACTTTGGTCTTTCACTTCAGACTTTGATCTCTAGTTCATCAATGCATCAAAGTGGTGCTTTGACTTTGGAATGAAACTGATTTGGACTTCAATGCTTCCCTTTCACCTTACCTTAGGATATCCTATATGTATGGTGGAGGTTTATGATTTAATTATTCAAACTAGGTTGTTTCTTTAGAACCTTAGCTTTGGTTATTTTGCAAAGAGTGTTCATTTCGGACTAGGATATATTCACACTATCTAGATTCTACCACTCGATGTATGCAATGTGAAAAGGAAAAATTGATCTATAACCAAAATATTCATATGTGTTAAGTTCTTTAAACATTTACATGAAATGAAAAATACACACAATTTTGATAAAATTTGCACAAATTTGGTGAGTTTCATTTGCGTGATACTAGGGTTTCATCCATCCTTTCTAGCTCGAGGGTTCCTTGCTTAATGATCATTTTGACCTGATATGAGCCTTCCCAATATTGTGCCATCTTTTCTATGTTTATGGGTTCTGAGACCTCTTGATTACATAAGACCAAGTCTCCAAGTCTAAACGACATTTGCTCAACTTGGGAATTGAAGTACTTGGTTGTGTGTTATTAGTATGTGGCAAGCCATAGTAAGGCTTCATCTCGGACTCCTTCGATCAAGTCCAAATTCATCTTCAACCCTTCTTCATTTTGCTTCTCTTCGAACAACTGGACTCAGAGGGAAGGTTCTTCCACCTTAACCAGGATCACAGCTTCGTACCCGAAGGCCAAGAAAAAATGGTTCTTTCTTATAGGAGATTGAGTTGTGGTTCTATAGGCTTAGAGTGCACGGGGGAGTTCCTAAACCCAAATTCCTTTTGTGTCTTTTAGTTTTCTCTTTAGCGTTTACAGTATCATCTTGTTTGTAACTTTAGCTTGACTATTAGCTTGAGGCTACCACAGAAAGGAGAATATGTGATCGATGTCGAGCTTTTCACATAGCATCTTAAACTAAGCACTGTCAAACTGCTTTTTGTTGTCTATAACCAAAACTCTTGGGATTCTGAACATATAGACTATTGAATTCTAGACGAAGTCTTTTTCCTTCACGTCGGTGATCTCAGATAAGGGTTCAACTTCGGTCCTCTTTGTGAAGTAGTCGGTTGCCATGATTAAGAACTTGAGCTGACCCAGTGCCTTGGGGAAAGGTCCTAAGATGTCAACACTCCATATCACGAAGGGTATCAAATTGGTGATGATAGTCAAGGGGTTGGTAGGATGATGAGGAATAAGAGCAAACTTCTCGAACTGGACACATTTTTAACGAAGTCACTAGCTTCATTCTTCAGCTCCGGTTAGTAATACCCCTGTCATAGACTTCTCTCAATGCATAGACAACTTCTTTTAGGATGAAGCATTTCAAGTATGGCTGAGTTAGGGACCTTCTGTAATGGCTGAGTTAGGGACCTTCTGTAATGGCTGAGTTAGGGACCTTCTGTAATGGCTTCTTTCAATCAAGTAATATCTAGCTACCCTAAAGACTAACTTTCTCGCTTCGGTCTTTAACTCTGGGAGCTCGTTGTCTTGTAGATATTTAAGAATGAGAGTCATCTAGTTTGGCGTGTCTTCTATTTCCATTACTTCAATATTTTCAGTGCTGGAGCTAGATAGAAGTTTGATATATACACCTCAGGGTAAGTCTGAGGTCTTCGAGGATGCTAGATGTGCCAAGGCATGACTTTGGCATTTTCGACTATGAGTACTCGCGTCACTTTCATATCCTTGAAGTGCATAACCGATTCTTTTACCTTAGCCACATATTGAATCATTTGTTCTCCTCTGGCTTTATACTCCTCTGAAACCTGGTTCATCACTAATTGCGAGTCACTGAAGACTTTGAATCCTCAACAATAAGAGATCTGGCTAGTCTCATTTCGATGAGGAGGGCTTTGTACTCAAATGCATTTTTTAAAGCATTTAAGTTGAATTAAAGTGTGTACCCAATTGTAAGGTCTTCAGGACTAATGAGGATGAGTTTGGTGTCACTTCCAGATGTGTTGGAGGATCCATCTACGAACAACTTCTAGCTAGGTAGTTCAGACTAAGGTTCGACTTATTGCTCTTCTATGTGACAGCAAAGAAATGTGCACTCTACAATGAAGTCCACAAAGGCTTGGCCTTTGATGGTTGGCCGAGGCTTAAAACTAATCTCTAATTCATCCAACTCTGTGGATCACTTCACAAGTCGACCTGTTAGGTCGGGCTTCTAGAGGGCTTGCCACATATAATGGTCGGTTAGGATGACGATCGGGTGTGATTGGAACTAGAGCCTCAACTTTCTAGCCAAAATGAAAACTATGTAGGCCAGTTTCTCGATGGGCTGATACCAGACCTCTGCATCTTGCAAAACTTGACTGACATAATAAATCAATCTTTGAATCTTTCCTTCTCGAATCAACACCGAAGTCATAGCTTCCTCCATCGCATCTAGGTATAAATACAATTTCTCTCATTCCTTTGGCTTAATAAGGAGAAGAGTTAAACTTAGATAGTTCTTTAGTTCTTTGAATGAGACTTAAAACTCCTCAGTCCACTAGAACTCTTTGATACTCTTCAGAGCCTTGATGAACGGCAAACAATTTTTCGCTAACTTGGACATAAACTAACCAATGGAAGTGATGCAACCCGTTAGCTTTTTCACCTCTCTCAC
Source organism: Bretschneidera sinensis (assembly GCA_023935145.1). NCBI lineage: Eukaryota > Viridiplantae > Streptophyta > Magnoliopsida > Brassicales > Akaniaceae > Bretschneidera > Bretschneidera sinensis. The sequence goes on along the minus strand of CM043703.1, from coordinate 64,889,105 downwards.
AGTCCGAAGAGTTTCCATATCCAATATCACCTTGATTTATCTATACTAGTTTCTATCCCCCTTTGGGTCACCATGAACCCGAGGGATTTACCCGAAGTCACTTTGACTTCGCACTTGGAGGGGTTCAACTTCATATGGTGTTTCCTTAGTACCGATAAGCACTCTTCGAGGTTGGCTACATGGCTAGTTACTTGTATACTTTTGACGAGAATGTCATCCATATATACCTTCATGTTCAGGCCAATCTGATCCTTGAATAACTTATAAACCAACCTTTGGTAAGTGGCTTATGTGGTTTTAAGTCCAAAGGGCATTACTTTGTACTAGTAGAGACCCTTCTCAGTGATGAATATTGTGTTCTGTTGGTTTGACTTGTACATCATCATCTAATTATATCCTGAATAGGCATCCATAAAACTCAACATTTCAAAACCTGAAGTCGCGTCGACCAACTAGTCTATTCTCAGGAGCAAGTAGCTATCTTTTGGGCAGGCTTTTTTAAGGTCGGTGAATTCAATGCAAATTCTTCACTTCCTAATTGGCTTCTTTACCTTGACAACATTGACATGGCACCTCAGGTAATCTATTTCTCTTATAAAGTCGGCCTTCAGTAACTTACTGACTTCAGTATCGACTGTCTGTTGCCTTTCTGGGGTGAAATATCGCTTCTTCTAGATTACCAGATTATGCTCGGGATCGATATTAAAAAGATGGACCATCACTTTAAGATCAATGCCCAGCATGTCTGCCGTTGACCAAGGGAAAACATCTTGATTCTTCTTTAGGAAAGAGATCAATTGTGCTCGGAGTTCACCCTTTAAGCTTGATCATCTACACCACTTTTTCACTTCCCTTGTCATCTGTCAAAGGGACTAAGATCAGTTCTTCCACAGGATTCCCTGTTGGAGTCTTGGCTTCATCTCGGAGAGCTTCAATTTGTAGGACATCAGTCTTGTCCTTGCTCTTATTAAGGCTAGATAATAGTTCCTCATTATAAATTGATTTTTTCTCATGTTAACTAAGGCAACCCAAGAGGAAGGTTAATTAGGTTTAAATTTTTTTCAACAAATACAAAAATAATCATAAACTTAAGCAAATAATAAATAAAAAAACAAGTAAAAGTAACAAATGTAAATTTTCTGGAAATTAAAAGAGGATGAGAGGAGCATGTAAACTCAATTTATAGTGGTTTAACAATATCATAATCATACCTGAACCTACGTCCACTCTCTACAAGGCCTCTATTGGAAGGTTTCACTAATACAAATAAGCAATTTCCAAGGTGTTTCTCAATCCTTTACAATAACTTTCTCTCACTAGGAATCTCTCACAAGTTTTTAACACCTAAACACTCAACAAGAGTTTAACACTTCAACTCTTGTACACATTGAGAAGGAAATAATTGATTTAGAACAAGAGAGAGTGTACAATAAATACTTATAACTCATAAATTTATATTTAAAGCTCAAAGCTCAACAATGGCTCAATTTTAAAAAATTAAAGCTTGATTCTTGCAACAAATGAGTTCTATGATGTTGAAGATGGTTGTTGGAGCATATAATGGCATGATATTTATAGCAATAACTCCATATATTCATTTGAAATAAAATATGACCGTTTGAAACATTAAATGTAACTAATTCGCATCAGATTTTGAGTGATATAGTCGTTATTAGGCTAGTGTAGTTGACTACAACAAGGTGTAGTCGACTATAGGAAGTCTATGAAGGATTTTTCATCCTCTTGTAGTCAACTACAACCCCTTTCGTTAACAACTACAACCCCTGTAGTTAACTAGAACACATTATAGTTACTGTTGTTGATTACAGCTTGTTTAAAAAATAGTTGAATTTTTGCTTGAAATCTTTTATCAAAATATTTTAGATTTAATTAAAGCACTTTACTATAAAAACCTTTTAGTCGTAATTGATATAAGAGCATAGAGAAGGATTAACCTTAAATTTAACCTATTCTAGACTAGTAATCTCTTACTTTGCTTCTTCAAAACAACTTCAAAGATCCGTTAATCACGCATTGTTTCTTATGTGTGTGCCTCTCACCACATTTGCATGCATTGAACCTTAATATCGAAATAAGACTAGACAGGAGAATTAGCATAATAATATGTTTTGTTATTATCAAAATTAATATGGGGTCAACAATCTCTTCATTTTTTATGATGACAAAACCAATTATGAAAATTAACATGAAAAAATCAAAGCGTTGAAATATTACAAAAATTTTGACAGGATTTTGTTTGTATTTTCAATATTTCCTCATGCAAATAAAATTTTTTTTATATCTAACCAACCAAGCAATGTATAAATAGGGAAAAGTAACTTTAAAAACTATTTCACCCCTTTCTGAAAGAGAAAAGTAATTCAAGCACCAATGTCATAAAGTGATAAAATAACAATATAGATACCATATCATTAACAAATTAAGTCTTAGATTCTTCTTCTCCCTTTTGTCAACATCACAAAAGGAATAGTGAAATGAAAGCTTCCCCTAAGTTCATGTATCTAAAACATTGAAACATAGAAAAGTAAGGAACCACAAATGATGCAATGCATGAAAGGAAATGTACTCTAGAAAAAGGTAGACAATCCCCAGCCATAAGATAAAAAGAGAAGTAAAGATGAAAGATTAAAAGGAAATTCAATGACGAGGAGGAGGAATGTTCACAGGCTCATAAATATGGGAGAAGCGAGAGGATGATGAGGGTCCGGAAGCTTGAGGGAGATCCGACTCAAAAATTTCTTCAATGTGAGGTGGTCGAGTGTAATATACGGGACCATCGCCCTAGTTTGTTGTTGAGAGAGAAACTGACCAATGTCATAACGTATGTTCCGAACCTCAATCTGTAAACTATAAACTTTTGACCATAACTCACTATAATACTCCGGAACCTCCATCCATAAATCAACCAAGTTTGATTGCATCTCCAATCTTATATCAGCCATACCTGTTTTAACTCCTTGAAAAGCTGCTAAAATGGCATAATTAGGGGCTATAGGGTTATCATGAGGTGGTATTAGCACTTCCTCTTCTTCAATATTTTCTTGTTCAACTGGATTAGGATTTTGTGAGCTAATTTGATGAAAACATGGTGGAAATTAAAGGATTTTTAGAGAGAAGTGAGAGGATGTGTGTTTAGGGCTGTTAGAGAGAGAAAAAAAGTGTAGAAAATGAGCTGAAACTGTGGTTTTCCAAGAAGGGGAGTTTAAATAGGACTCTATAGTCGACTATGGAAGCCTATGTTCGACTACAGGTCGATTTTGCCTTGAAAATGCAAAAAAACTAAAGTCGTAGTTGACTACAAGGAGCTGTTGGGCAATTTTTTTTTTTTTTAAGAAAATGAAGTTGTAGTCGACTACAAGGTCAGTGACCTTCTGGACTAATAACTTGTAAAAAACATTGATGTTGTAGTCAAGTACACCTTGTTGTAGGTGACTACAATTACTCTCTGTCCCTATTTTAACTTAATGATATGGTTAAAATCATTTTGAAGTTCATAACTTGATAAAAAGAATTAAAAATTCAAAATATGACAAAATTTGCTAGAGTTTTTTTAATGTATCCATAAAGAAGGAGTGATTAATTTTAGTTGAAAAAAATAAATCCTTTCTTTCATTGGATTTTATGCAAAGGATTGATGCAAATAAAATAAAAAATCAACCAAGCATAGTTTCTTATTCCTAATTTCATTCTAATCATGCAAAACTTATCTTCATTCAAGGGTTTTGTAAAAATATCAACTAGTTGTTTTTCAATACTAACAAATTCAAGTTTAATATCCCCTTTTGAGTATGATCTCTAACAAAATGGTGTCTAATTTCAATATTCTTGGTCCTACAATATTGAATTGGATCTTAGTTAGATTGATAGGACTAGTGTAATCACATAAGATCGAAACATTTTCAAAACGCATGCCAAAATCATCAAGTTGTTGTTTTATCCATAAAATTTGTGCACAACAACTATCGGTAGCTACATATTCCACTTCAACCGTTGATAGTGCAACCAAGTTTTGCTTCTTTGAAAACCAAGAAGTTAACATACAACCAAAAAATTTGTATGTCCCATTAGTACTTTTTCTATCTAACTTACAACTAGCAAAATTAGCATCCGGATAACCAATTATGTCAAAAGAAGATTCTCTAGAATACCATAAGCATAAGTTTTGAGTTCCTAGCAAATATCTTAAAATTCTTTAAACAACAATTAAGTGAGGTTTTTTAGGATTAGATTGAAATATAGCACACATACAAACACTGAACATAATATTGGGTCTACTTGCGGTTAAATAAAGTAAAGTACCTATCATGTTTCTAAATTTTTTAATATCGACACTTTTACGCCCTTCATCCTTGTTAAGCTTTGTTGAAGTACTCATGGGAGTTCCAATTGACTTTAAATTCTCCATCCCAAAACTCTTTATCAAGTCCTTTGTGTACTTGGATTGATTGATGAAGATCCCCTTCTTTTGTTTGTTTAATTTGAAGACTAAGAAAGTAATTGAACTCTCCCATCATGCTCATATAAAATTCACCTTGTATGCACTTAGCAAACTCTTGACAAATTGTTTCATTAGTAGCACCAAATATTATATCATCAATATATATTTGTACAATGAATATGTCATTCTCATAAAATTTTTTGAAAAAGAGTAGTGCCAATTCTTCCTCTTCTAAAACAGTTATCAGGTAAAAATTTACTTAGCTTTAGCAGCTTGCTTCAACTTAGAGGTGGCAAAATCTGACCCGACCTATCCCACCTAAAATTAAACCCATCCAAACCCAAAAATACAACAAAATATTATGACCCAAGACCCGAACAACTTGAAACTGAAATGATCTGTGACCTAATAGACCCGAATGGCTCGAGACCCAAGCGATTTGTGACCCAAGAGACCCGAAACCCAAATAACCCAAAACCCGAATGACTTGTTACATGAATGACCCAAAACTCGAATGACTCGAACTCGAGACCTGAATTGACCCGATTTTTTTGAAAGAGGAAAACTAATTGTTTGTTATTTGTAAACAAAGTCACAAATTAATGGTATGAAGTATAAAGCCATAACACGTCAAAAAAAAGTATAAAGCCATAAAGTAATTATCTTATACTAATTATTAGTAAAGAGAATTTTAAATTTCTTTATAATAAATATTATATACAATTATATCATTTACATTACATTTGGTTGTTTGGAATTGAAGCTTAAAAATGGAATTGAGTTGGAATTATGGTATTTTTCAGTCATTTTAATGTTGAAAAAAATACAATTCCAATTCTAAACAATCAAACGTAGCGTTAGGGATAGAGAAATAGGCAAGGTAATGTATTTAATCCGAGTTAGGCTTGACCCAGTTTTTAAGTTCTAATGGGTTTAAGATTTTTAAACCATAATATTCTTGGCTTTTGGTCATTCAGGTAAGAATGTGTTGGGTTAGGTTCTAATGGGTTTGGGATTTTTAAACCATAATGAGCTTGACTTTTGGTCATTTAGGTAAGAATGGATTAGGTTAGGTTGGGCTGAGTTGGTTCGGTTTTGGATTTTTAAATATTAGTTATACTTATATTAAAAAAAATACATATATCAATAAATTTTTAATTATTTAAAATAAGTACAATAAATATACCATTTTTATGATAAAATCAATTTGGTTTATGATAAACAATTTTAATATTAACTTCACATATTTAATTATTTATAAGTTTCTTGTTCATAGAGAAATATATAATAAGAAAGTTCAAAACTTCATATTAGTGAAAGATGTATCTATAATTTTGACTTGATATATATTTAACTATCCAATATTTCTATATTAAATATTTTATAACAACTTGATAAGCATGTTGAAGATAAAATTTTGTTTATCTAATTAAATTTATGTTTTTTTAAGAAGAAAACATTTCATTTCATTAAAGAAAATGCAAACCAACCACAAGAGCCGAAAATACAAAATTAGGTGGTTGACCTTTGATGCTCTCAAGTACAAGGAGCAGCCATTGACAAATTTTTTTTGCAAGAGTATGACTGTTTGAGCCACAAAATTACAAGACTTGGGGTGAAAAGACAAATCGAGCCAAACCTTAAGTTGAACTCGAGCTCAATTTTTTGAACTCAAACTTGACTCTATTTTATATATGATCGTATAATTTTTTATATTGCACTTTTGGTAAATAATATACCTTGAGTTGGTCCAAAAGGTATTTGATTTGATTATAATTAATTGAGTCCATTTTATTGGGTTTAATTTTAGTGGGCTGTAGAGGATTAATAAGTGATTGTGCCTAAATTGATCAAACCTATTAAAATTTCTTAGTAAACCCAAACTAAAGCTACTTGTAGAAATTTAGTTAAGTGGACTAAAATCTGCACTATTTTAATCCATTTTGTTTCTATAAATCCATTAGTTTATATTATTGAATGATCTTTAGGCCTAGGAACTAAAGCCCATACTTTGTTTCTTTCAAATTGATTTAATTCCTCTTGCATAGCCATTATCCAATTTTCATCATGTTTAGCTTCATCAAATGTCTTAGGTTCAATTTGAGATAAGAAAGCTACATAATTCCATACATTTCTAATTAAAGAACGAGTTCTTACCCCCTTATTTCAAATTGATTTAATTCCTTTTGCATAGCCATTATCTAATTTTCATCACGTTCAACTTCATCAAAGGTCTTAGGTTCAATTTGAGATAAGAAAGTTACATAATTCCATACATTTCTAATTGAATAATGAGTTCTTACCCCTTGTGAAAGATCATTAATCAGTTGATCGATTGGGTGATAATTCACATACCTCCAATCTTTAAGAAGACCATTTCATTGTTGACTTGTTGAAGGTTGATAAAGTCTTTATTCACCTTCTCCTTGAGCCATTTGAGGTTAATTCTCCTTGGAGTCAACAATATAGGAGTGGTGGTATCCACTCTTGGCATAAAATCTACATCATTGTCAAAAGAAATTCTTTTTCCATAAAGAGGATTAGTCTCATCAAATGCAATATGAAGAGATTCTTCAAACACTAGAGCCCAAGAAAACCCTCATCGGTCTTAGAACAAATTTACCTAAGTTATCTATATTATTATTCAAGATGAAACACTTACAACCAAAAACATAAAAATAAGAAATATTTGGTTTTCTACCCTTCCATAATTCTTATAGAGTTTTCTTGAGTATTGGTCTAATTAAAACTCTATTCAAAACATAACAAGTAGTGTTTACGGCTTCAGCCCAAAAATATTTTGGTAAATTATTTTCACAAATGAAAGTTCTACCAATTCCTTCTAAATTTCTAAATTTCCTTTCAGTAACACCGTTTTATTGAGGGGTTCCAGGAGTTGAAAAATTGTTATCAATATCATGGTCATCACAATATTTTGAAACGTTTTGGTTTCCAAATTCTTTTCCATTATCACTTATTATACTAGACATAGAAAAACTTTTAAATGCTTCATCCTTATAAGCCATAAAGAGAACAAAAATATATCTAGAATAGTCATCCACAATAACAAGAGCATATTGATGGCCACCTAGACTAAAAGCCCTAATTGGTCTAAACAAGTCCATATGTAAAAGTTGTAATGGTCTAAAAGTTGAAGCAACATTTTTTAATTTAAAAGAAATCCTAGTTTGTTTTTTCATTTGACAAGCATCACAAACTTTGTCTTTTTCAAATTTAATTTTCGAAAGACCTTCAACCAAATCTTTTCTAGAGAGCATTTGAATTAATGGTCAGCTTTCTATACAATACCATAAGTTTTCACTAAAAGCTGAAAAACATTTTTCATTTCCCAAAGGAAAAGAATTTGAAGTCTACTATATAGACTTTTTCGTGTCTTTGACCAAAAAATTTGATCTTGTTACTATTGATGTATATTATAAGACAATGAGTGGACTCAAATATAACTATTACATTTATCACATAATTTACTAATACTAAGTAAATTATGCTTAAGATCTTGAACAAATAAGATACGATCAAAGGTTGAAGAATTTTTATCAACTTTACCATGTCTAATGATCTTCATCTTGGTGTCATCTCTAATGCTAACATGTCCACCATCCTTTGGAGTTAGCTCCACAAAGATGTTTTGATCACTGGTCATATGTTTTGAGCATCCACTATCCAGGTACCAATGATTACCCTCTATCTTTGTATGAAGACAAACCTATATCATACAAGGATATACAATGGAACTTTTAGCTACCCAAAATTTTTTTGGTCCTTTGGGCTTAGTCCTTGAAAATAAGGATATTTTTGGAACCCATAACTTCTTAATGCCATAATTAGTTCCATAGTTATAATGATATGGATGATGTAAGATCCTAGAATGATAATCATGATGATTTCTAGGATATCTAGAGTATGCAAATTTATTATTCCTTGGATAAGAGAACCTTGCATTCCTAGAGAACATGTTTTTAGTATTATGAAAATTATATGAATATATATTATTTCTAGGATGTGAATAATATCTATTTTTTGAAAATTCATTCCTAGCATATGAGTTTATGGGATAAGCATACCTAGTATTTGTACTTCTAGAATGAATAGATATGTGAGCATATGCACTTCTAGAATGTATATTCCTAGTATTAGAATAGAGATTTCTACCATAGGAATTGACATTTGCATTCTTAGGTATCCTAGCATTCCTCAATGGTGCATTATGAACATTAATAGGCAAACAAGAAGCAAAAGCTTCATTAATATTTGTTGCTTTCATAAATATGGTTTCATTTGATTTTTGTTTGCTCATTGGAGAATATTTCAAACTCAATTTTTCTCCACTTAACTTTTGGCAAGCTAACACTTCATCTAGCTTTTCTTTTTTCCTTTTACATGTCTAGATATAGTGTTGTTCAATTTATTCACTTTTTTTTTCAAAATTTTATTTTCATTTTTCAAAGATTCTTGTGATGAGTTCCAAGTTCTAAAAATATTTTTTCATTTTGTTCTTTTAAATTTTTCATTTCTTTAGATAGATGAAAGCTCAGTTTTTAGCGCAACATTTTTAGCATCAAATTTCTTAAGTTCTTTATGTAATTTATTAATAGCTTCTAGCAATTCTTCATTCACAATTTCATTATCATTATCAACATTGAAAGAATTGATTACATCATTCTCATTATCAATTTCCATTAAGCAAAGGTTGGCAATTTCTTCGCAGTTAACTTCCTCACCCGAGTTCTCTTCTTCATCATCACTCCAAGTAGTTGCCACCATAGCTTTCTTCTTGAATTTCTTATAAGGTTTCTTTGTTAAAGGACAATTTTCCTTGATGTGTTCGGGCTTGTATACAAAACACACAATTGAATATTTCTTGATTGAATCATAATTTTTATAGGGCTTCTTATTTGAATTATTCTTTCCTCTCAAGTACTTTTGAAACCCTTTTGTAATGAGAGCCATTTCTCTATCCTCTTCACTACTTTCATTGTCATCTTCCTCCACTTGCTTACTTGTAGTAGTGTTGAGAGCAATGATCTTCTTTTTCTTGGATTAATCATTAACATTTTTGTTAATAACATTAATTTCATGAGTTAATAATGAACCAAGAAGAGTGTCAATATCGAGGTTTTCTAAATCTTTAGCTTCTTCAATTATCGTCATTTTTTATTCCTAAGCCGTTGGCAGAGCTTCGAGGATTTTTCTTACGAAGTCACCTTCAATATAAGTTCTACCAAGAAGCATTAAATCATTAGTAATGTTAGTGAATCGAGAATACATTTCGGAAATGGATTCATTAGGGGATATTTTAAAAGCTTCATTTTCCGATATTAATCTATAGATTTTAGATTTCTTCACTTGATTATTACCTTCATATGTAACTTAACGTTTATCCCATATTTTCTTAGCTGAAGCACAAGCATAAATTTTATTGTATTCATTAATGTCATGCACAATGAAGAATACTAGTAGCTCTACAATCATCATCATCAAACTTTTGTTTAACCTTAGGAACAAGAATTTATACCTCCTTGTCTTTTACCTTTTTGATAGGGATCCTACACCCTTCCTCAATAATTCGCCATAAAGTATAGTCTTGACCTTCTGTGAAAATTCTCATTCTATTCTTGCAATAGTTATAATTAGTCTCATTAAACAAGGGAGGCCTAGTGCAATAATGACCTTCATTATACATACTAGTTTCCATAGGATCTACTCAAGGATTTTAAGCCTAACTTTGAGAACTAAGCTCTAATACCAATTGTTAACTAAGGCAACCCAAGAGGGGGGTGAGTTGGGTTTAAATTTTTTTTCAACAAATACAAAAATAGTCACAAACTTAAGCAAATAATCAAGAACAAGTAAAAGCAATAAATGTAAGTTTGCTGGAAATTAAAAAAGGAATGAACAACAACGTGCAAACTCAATTTATAGTGGTTCGACAATATCAGAATCACACCCGGCCCTATGTCTAGTCTCTTTAAGGCTTCTCCTTGAAGATTTCACTAATACGAATAAGTAACTTCCAAGGTGTTGCTTAAACCTTTACAAGAACTTTCTCTCACCAAAAATCTCTCACAAATGTTGAACGCATAAACACTCAATAAAAGTATAACACCTAAACCCTTAACAAAGAGTTACACCAACTATTTTATACTTTGAGAATGAAACAATTGATTCGGAACAAGAGAGAGTGTACAATAAATTCTTACAACTCATAAATTTCATTCTCTAAGCTCAAAGCTCAACAATGGCTCAATTTGAAAATACAGAAAGCTTGATTCTTGTAATAAATGAGTTATATGATGTTCAAGATGGTTGTTGGAGATTATAATGGCCGAGTATTTATAACAATAACTCATATATCAGTTTGAAACAAAATATGACCGTTTGAAGCATTAAATACGACAGATTCACGTAAGATTTTGATTAAAATAGTCAACTATAGCAAAGTGTAGTCGACTACAACCTTTGAGAAAAGAGGAGAAGGTGAAAAGACGACCTTGTAGTGGACTATAGCAAGGTGTAATCGACTACAAGAAGTATTTGAAAGATTTTTCATCTTCCTATAGTCGACTACATCAAGCATTGTTTCTTACGTGCATGCCTCTCATCATATGTGCATGCACATGCATGCATTGAACCTTAATATTGAAATACGACTAGATAAGAGAATTAGTACAATAATATGTTTTGTTATTATCAAAATCAATATGGGGTCAACATCTGACTTTTCCCATTCTAAACTGTAATACATGTATTTGTAAAATAAAGAGCAAAAAAGTACTTTCATAAATATGATATAGAGCTAAAATAATACATGTATATTTTTAAATGCAAGCAATTCTAAAAAAAAAAATTATGGGATGTGAACATCCCAGAAGAAAGAAGAAAAAAAAAAGGAGGACACATGGCAGCAGGTGGCAGCACCTGCTGCCAGGTGGCAGCACCTGCTGCCAAGTGTAAATACAAGGTCTGCATGCCCTCCAACAAAGGCAAGCGTGGAAGCCATTTTTAGGAGAGGGGAGCTTCTCAAGCTTATTTGCAAAACCAAACTTATATATACATATATATATATATATATGTATATATATGTATACATATATATATATATGTATATATATATATTATACGTAAACATATTTATCATACCAATTTTGTTTAAATTTTCTTTCAATTACTCTATTTCCTTAAATACTTGGGGACCCAAAGAAAGGTCGAAGAGCAAAATTTTGAAGGGGTTTATGGGGAAATTTTATAGACAGTCACGAATAGCTATCAAAAAAGCAGAAGGTAATAACGTAGTGTTTATTTTTGAATTTTTAGCATTCATGAAATTTCTCCGAATTCAAAATGTGAATTTTCAAAGGGTGTGGTTTATGAGGAAATGAAGAAATAATTAGAAATTTAATACAAATTTTATGTCAGGTGTTGATGATCAGCAACCGAGGGAAAATTTCTGAGAAGAATTGGAAAGGCAAGGAGGCGATCCATGGGTATCTTAAAGTGCTACGTGGTGAATTAGATTTACTTTAAGTAATTTAAATAAAATTCAAATATCTAGTAATACTATAAAAATAAATTATTAGCTTATACTTTGGTGGTAGATAAAAATTAAATTGATATGTATGATATGAATATTTGACACATAGAAAATTATTATGTGAAATGAATATTATTAGAATAATGAGTTGATTTAATAATGATGGTGATAAATAAATTATCGACGAGTTTTGGTTAATAAATTGATGTGATATATGTGGAGAAGAAAATTCTGAAATTTATCAAGTAGAAAGTTGAGGATAGACCGATAGTTAATTTAAATATTTTGTGTTGTTATTTGTCTAAGTTTTAAACATGTCCAAACATAGTCTAAGTTTGATTAAACTCCAAACTAAATGTGGAGTATCAAAGTTCAGCAAGTCTAATGGCTGCACACATGTGTGTGCTTAAGGTTTGAGCATGGGAAGGTCATGCACACTGCTGTGCAAACTTCTGCACACAGGCAGAAAGTGTGTGCACTGCAACAGAAGGCAGCAGCATCAGGTCTGGGCGCGCCGCGCACGCCCAGCACCGCGCCTCACATCATGTACGCCATCAGGGATAGCCCCAGCACCACACTGCCCATGCCCAGCGCCGTACCACCCAGGCACACTACTGCACACATAGGCAGCAAGCTTCAAGGCTCTCCAAAAGTGTGTGCGCAAGTTCAAAATGCACAGCACCACTTAGGAAAGTAATGAAGGGCCAAGATTGAGCAATGATCAAGATCAAAGGGAGGAGAATGAATCTCAAGAATGTCCAAGAATTGAGAGGCTATAAAATGGGTTCTCAAGGCCTCATTTCACAAGATATACAACACACATACAAGAGAGATTTGTGACATTGTGAGATCATTGTAAACACTTAGAGAGAATTATGTAGAGTGACAAACACAAGAGGGATTCTTTGTTAGGCTGGTTGTAAAGAAGAGATGATAGTATAGAATTGATAGAAAACTTTGTAATAGGACTATCACTTTCTAGTTCTCTTCTTGTTTCTTCAAGAACTTAGATTCTTGAAGAGGATTGCTGTAACTTTGTAAGAACCATTGAGATAGTGCAGAGAGTTCGGAGGAACTCATGGGGACATAGGCACATTGCCAAACCTCGATAACAATTGCTTGTCTTCTTTTCTTTCTTTGATTTTCTGTTCTTGTGTTCGATTGCTGTTTTTCTTTCTACAAGTCATTCAAGACTTGGGTGTTTGGAATATCACCACCTGGGCATCTTGTCAAGGTGATTTCCAACAATGGTATCAAAGCTCAGCAGCTGGTTATTGGAACAAGAAGTAGAAGGTACGGAGCCAAGACTCCAAGAATCAAAGATCAAACTTCTTGGGTGAATCAAGAACGGTGTAAAGATCAAGATCCGGTCGTGTTCTTGAATGTTGATTCAAGAACGGTGTTAAAGATCCATCTTCGATCTGTGTTCTTGAGGTTGAAGAAAGCAGTTGTGGTTAGTGCACAAATCTGGGATCTTTTCCGTAAAGATGGCTTCAAATTTCTGTGTGGAGAAGTTTGATGGAAAGGGGGACTTTGCCCTATGGAAGCGAAAGATCAAGGCGGTTCTCATGCAGCAGAAAGTGGACTTGGCTATTGGAGAAGATGATGCTTTTCCAGCAAGTGTCATGGAGGACCAGCGGACCGAGATGAAGAAGATGGCCTACAGCACCATTTTCTTGTACATGTCGGATAGTGTCACAAGGGAGTGCGGTGAATCGGAGGATCCGACTGTCATATGGAAGAAACTAGATGAGTTGTTTCTTATCAAAACTCTTCCTAACAAAATCTATCTTCTTAAAAGAATCTTTGCTTTTAAAATGGACCATAGTAAAGAGTTGCAAGATAATCTTGATGTCTTTAATAAGCTAGTTCAAGATTTGAATAGCTGTAGGATTTCTTTTCCGGATGAACAATTGGCTGTTATTTTGTTAAATTCACTTCCTGATTGCTTTGACAATTTGATTAATGCAATTGAGCATGGGAGAGATAGTTTGAAAAAGGAGATTGTGATCAATGCCATAAGGGCACATGATTTCAAAACCAAGATGAAAAAGACATCAAGTGGTGAAGGGCTGTTCGTAAGAGGAAGGCCAGCAGCTCGGAATGGCAGTAGCACTCATGGCAGCTACCAGGAGAAATCAAGAGGCAGAGGGCAGAGTCATGGGAGATCTCACTCCAAGATAAGACATGGAGGCGGAAGGAGATGTTTCTACTGCAATAAGGAGGGCCATTTCAGGAAAGATTGCAAGAAGAGGATGTGGGATGAGAGGAGAAGCCATACCAACAATGGAGAGGCTTCGGTTGCCAAGGGAGAATAGTAAGATGATGTACTTGTTGTGTGCTCATATGTGAGCAGGAGGCAAGGCAGTGGAAAGTGGATTCTTGATTCCGGGTGCACCTACCATATGTGCCCTCACAAAGAATGGTTCAAGAATTTCAAGGAGATCAATGAAGGAAGGGTCTTCTTGGGGAATGACAATTCTTGCCAAGTAAGAAGGATCGGTGGAGTCACAAGGCTGTTGTGAAATGTAAAATATCTTCCAGATTTGAAGAGGAACTTGATCTCATTGGGGCAGCTGGATTCCATGGGGTACACATGTAAATTAGAGGGAGGAAAGATCAAGGTGGCCAAGGGATCTTTGGTAGTGATCAAGGCAGCAAGAAACGATGGACTCTATGAGATGATCGGAGAAACAGAAACCAATGATCAAGCAGCAAGCTTGATGGCTGAGCTGGACAAGGCAGCCCTTTGGCACACTCGCTTGGGACACATGAGCGAAAAGGGCCTGCAAGTGCTCAGTAAAGAAGGTCTACTTGGTGGTGACAAAGTAGAAAAACTGGATTTCTGTGAGAGCTGTGTCCTTGGGAAGCAACACCGGGTCAGCTTCAACACCGGAGTGCACAAGTCTAAGGGGATCCTTGATTACATTCATTCGGACCTTTAGGAACCAACAAGAACACCAACACAGGGAGGTAACTTTTACTTTCTGTCTTTAATTAATGATTATTCAAGAAGAGTGTGGGTTTATTTGCTTAGGAATAAATATGATGCCTTGAATAAATTTGTTGTGTGGAAGAAATTGTTGGAAACCCAAACTGGTAGGGTAGTTAAAGCTTTACGAACCGATAATGGCTTAGAATTTTGCAACAAAGATTTTGATAAATTCTGTGAATTAAATGGCATTCTAAGACATAGGACGGTTGTAAAAACACCCCAACAAAATGGAGTTGCTGAAAGAATGAATCGAACCCTTATGAAAAAAGTTAGGTGCATGCTAATAGGATCCGGGTTACCAAAATATTTTTGGGGAGAAGCAGTAGCAACAGCTGCATACTTGGTGAATAGATCACCCTCTAGAGCAATAGAGCTCAAGACTCCCATGGAGATGTGGAGTGGAAAACCCTCTGAATTAAACAACCTTAAGACTTTTGGGTGTGCAGCATATGCACATCAAAAGGAGGATAAACTTGGCCTTAGGTCTAGAAAATGTATATTTCTAGGATATGGTGATGGGGTTAAGGGATATAGGTTGTGGTCCTTAGAAAAGAAGGGAATGAAACTGATTATAAGTAGGGATGTTATTTTTAATGAATTGTTATTTCCCTACTTAGAGAAAACTAACCCTGCAGGGGCTAGTGAGCAAACCAAACCGGAAGTTGTGGAGCATCGCATCAAGGAGAACTCGGTTCAGGTAGAGCATAGGAGGCAAGAGGGTTCAGAGCAAGTAGAGCCCTTGGATGAAGGCCAAGAAGCTCAAGAAACTCAAGAAGAGGCTGAACAAGAAGAGGTTGATGCAGTAAATAACTACCAGCTCACAAGAGACCGGGGAAGAAGAGTGGTTAGACCACCTTTGAGATATGGGTTTGCAAATGCTGCAGATGCAGCAAATCCTTGGATAGAAGGAGGGATGGCTAAACCAAAAACTTACACGGATGCCATGGAGTGTAAGGATTCGCCAAAATGGCAGCTAGCTATGGAGAAAGAAATGGATTCTTTGAAGGAGAACAACTTCTGGGAATTGGTGAAAATTCCAGGAAAGCAGAAAGTTATGGAATGTAAGTGCACTTACAAGATCAAAGAACGGTACCCTCCAAGAGATGAAGTCCGAAACAAGGCTAGGCTGGTGGCGCATGGGTTCACAATAAGAGAAGACATAGGTTTCACAAAAACTTTCTCACATGGACACAAGGCGGAGAAGATGGTGAGTATCCTCACCTATGTCATTGATGGGCTGTTGGGTTGGAACAGCAGGAAGAGGATGGAAAGGTTTACATCTCAACTCAGTGAGGAGTTCAAGAGGAAGGATCTCAGCCTTACACAAAAGATCCTTGGGATGAGAATCATCCGGGAAAAAGAAAGAAACAGGTTTAGTGTTTCTCGGGCAATTGGTGTTTTCAGCAAATGTGTGAGTACTCCCGGAAAAGAGCGTTGGCTTGGAATGAAGAGGTTGCTGAGGTGTTTAAAGGCTCAGTGGCAGCCAGTGGTAGTGCTCATAACAACCGGGACAGAATGCATAGCGGCTACGGAAGCCATAAAGGAGGCTATGGGGTACAAAGGGTTGTTGGATGAGTGGGAGGTCCTAAAAGAGCAGGTGGTGGTATCTTCGGATAACCAAAGTGTGGGGCACTTGTGGAGGAATCTGGTGTTCCATGAGAGGACAAAGCATATGGATGTTCGGTATCATTTCATTCGGGAAAATGTTACGAAAGGATGCATCCATGTTGACAAGGTTGCCATAGAAGAAAATCCTGCGGACTTGGGTACTAAAGTTTTATCTCTAAGTAAGTTTAATCATTGCCTTGAATTACTTAGGATTAGAGTTGTTTAATTGGTAACTCTATATAAGTTTGGATGCCGAAGCTTTCTGCACAATGGTTCAGGTTTTTGAACACTTAGACAAAGGTAGAGATTGTTGTTATTTTTCTAAGTTTCAAACATGTCCAAACATGGCCTAAGTTTAGTTAAAATCCAAACTAAATGTGGAGTATCAAAGTTTAGCAAATCTAATGGTTGCACACATATGTGTGCTTAAGGTTTGAGCATGGGAAGGTCATGCACACTGCTGTGCAAACTTCTGCACACAAGTAGGAAGTGTGTGCATTACAGCAGAAGGCAGCAGTATCAGGTCTGGGCGCGCCGTGCCTCATAGCATGTACGCCATCAGGAACTACCCCAGCGCTGCACCGCCCATGCCCAGTGCCACACCACCCAGGCACACTGCTGCACACATAGGCATCAAGCTTCAAGGCTCTCCAAAAGTGTGTGCGCAAGTCCAAAACGCATAACACCACTTAGGAAAGTAATGAAGGGCCAAGATTGAGCAATGATCAAGATCAAAGGGAGGAGAATGAATCTAAAAAATGTCCAAGAATTGAGAGCCTATAAAAGGGGTTCTCAAGGCCTCATTTCACAAGATACACAACACACATACAAGAGAGATTTGTGACATTGTGAGATCATTGTAAACACTTAGAGAGAATTGTGTAGAGTGACAAATACTAGAGGGACTCTTTGTTAGACTGGTTGTAAAGAAGAGAGGATAGTATAGAATTGATAGAAAACTTTGTCATAGGACTATCACTTTCTAGTTCTCTTCTTGTTTCTTCAAGAACTTGGATTCTTGAAGAGGATTGCTGTAACTTTGTAAGAACCATTGAGATAGTGCAGAGAGTTCAGAGGAACTCACGGGGACTTAGGAACATTGCCGAACCTCAATAATAATTACTTGTCTTCTTTTCTTTCTTTGATTTTCTATTCGTGTTCGATTGCTATTTTTCTTTCTACAAGTCATTCAAGACTTGGGTGTTTGGAAGATCACCACCTGGGCATCTTGTCAAGGTGATTTCCAACATTTTGAATTCATGTGATTTTTATATTACTGTTTATATGCATATTTCATATCATTGCTCATATGCATATGCATTAAATGAAAGAAAATAACTGGGAAGGCAGCCGATCTAATGAAAATGAAAGAACCGAGAAGGCAGCCGGTCTACTGAAAATGAAAGAATCGAGAAAGCAACCGGTCTAATAAAAATAAAAGAACCGAGAAGGTAGTCGGTTTAATGAGAATAAAAGAATTGGGAAGGTAGTCGGTCTAAATGAGAATAAAAGAACCGGGAAGGCAGCTAGTCTAAGATAATAAAAACATGATGACATGTGGGAAGATGTTCCCATAATAATAATTCATGCATTGCATCTGTTTTATATGTTAATATTTTATTACTGAAATGTTGTGGATATTGTGCAATTATTTGTAGATAAATGAGTCTCACAGAGAGAGACAGTTATAGTGAGAAAAAGACGTAGAAGTATGATGTGATAGTAATTATTTAAACTTTAGACTATATGTTATTATCCAGTTGTATAAGAGATAAATGTTTAAATATAAATGGGCTGATTATGCAGATAGAATACTTTTAGTAAATTAAATCCACTGAGCTTGTGAAGCTCATCCCCTATTGTATAATGATTTCAGGTAGTAGTCAGGATAAGTAGTCTGGTGGGTTGAAAGGCAGACGAAAACATTTTTTGTAAGCTACATATGTGTCAAAATCCTCAAACAAATGAGAAAATGAAATATAAAAATTTTATTTGTAAATATTTATACATTTTATGTTGTATATTATGGTTTAGTTAATATCATAATGATATAAAAGAAATTCTGCTAGTATTGTTTTTATTGTTGCATATATGTGTCGTGATGGGATTTTCAAAATGTGATGACACTGTCTCAGGGGTGGCTAACATGGAATAGGTCGTTATAATTTTGGTATCAGAGCCTTAGGTTATAAGATTTTGTAGACTACATGAGAACTTAAAAAGTGGAAGATCTAAATAAACTATATTTTAAATGCAGAGGCTGAGGATGACACGTGCTAGAGCTAGAGCTAGAGGTAGAGATCTAAATCAGAGGGGATGTGGTAGACCCCCGATTTTTAGGAGAACCAAAACAGAAGAGGAAAGTGAGTTTGTGGTTCCTACAAGGGAATATGTTGATAATGCGGTTGGTACTAGTAGTGCTGGGAGAGAATATGAGGTTAGGAAAGATTAATTGAGAGAAGCTCTTAATCATGCTATAGAAAGGATGAATGCAGCTGAAGAAAGGGCTGATAATCTGCATAAGAGATTAGAGGAAAGGGGTAAAGTAGAACCTGATATGGTGAGACAAGAGGTTAATGAGGGAGAAGGGGTGTTTGCACGTAAGATGCAAGGGGATTTTTTTGTGAGATTTCTTAAGTTTAAACCTCAGTCTTTTAGAGGATCTGTAAACCCTGTGGAAGTTGAGCAGTGGATTAGACATGTGGAGAAATATTTTGAAGTCTTACCAGTGACAGATAGACAGAAGGTTACTTTTGCTTCATTTATGCTGGAAGGTGAGGCTTCACAATGGTTGGAAGATATTCTGCCTAGGGTGAGTACACAGGTAGAACAACCATTAACTTGGAGTAAGTTTAAGGATGAGTTCTTTGCGAAATACTTTCCAGATACATTTCGAACCCAACAGGAGAGAGATTTTATTCACTTACGGCAGAACACCTTATCTGTGGCGGAGTATGATAGCAGATTTATAGCTCTTTCAAGATTTTTATCTGATTTAGTGAATACGGATGAGAGAAAATGTAAGAGATTTTTAGACGGGTTACACTACGAAATTCGATCTAAACTCTCTTACATGGGCATAGGGAATTATGTTGTATTTGTGGATAAAGCATTATAAATTGAGAAAGATTTGATGGAGTTTAGAGGTAGAAGGGATTGGATGAAAAGGTTTAGATTTGAAGGACCTAGAGGTGGTAGCAATATGGGTGTACAAGGCGGGAGACCACCCTAAAGGGGGCATTCCTTGTCACAAGGAACTGTAGGGCAGAGTTAGAGGTAAGCATGATATGTTGCTTATGTAGCTCAGAGTAATACTAGTGGCCTCCTTAATTTGGGAGACAAGCTATGGGAATTAGAAGTTATGGTAGAGGAGTAAGTATGCAACCAAGTGGAAGTGGTAATCTGATATATGATCGGGAGTCAAGGGTTTGCTTTAGATGTAATCAGACGGGGCATCTGTCTTGAAATTGCCCTACGCAGATATACTTTGTATGTTGTGAGGGAGGACATGTTGCTATAGATTGTCCAGCAGGGAAATTTGCTGACATAGGCGTTGGAAGTATTGGGAGAAGATCGGTGGAGAGAGGTAGTGGATCAGGGAGTGTGCAGGGCAGAGATTAAGGATCAGTAGCAGAGTAAGGACGTGGAAGCTAGTTTTAGTCCAGAGATAGTAGAGTTTATGCACTGACCCAGCAGGATGCACAAGCCACTCTTGATGTTGTTATGGGTATGATATCTATCCTTGGTAGGCCTCTATATTAGTGATTGATCCGGGTGCAACCCATTCTTTTGCATCTAGTAGTTATATGAAATCTATTGATGCTAGTGCCAGTCTTTTATTGTTGTTGAGGTTCCTATTAGAGATAGAGTTATTATCAGGACAATTTGTCGAGGTTATGTGATTAATATTTCTAGTAGAGAATTTGAAGTTGATTTATTTCCTTTAGATATGATAGATTTTGATTTAATTCTAAGGATGAATTGGTTATCTGCATATCATGCTTGGATAGATTGTTTTAGGAAAAATGTGGTGTTCAAGATACACGGACAAAAGGAGTTTAATTTTCAGGAAGAACATAATATACTTGCTTATTGCCTTATTTCTGCCTTAACTACTAGTAAATGGTTGAAGAAGGGTTGTGAGAGGTATTTGGCATATGTGGTGGATTCTAGCAAAGAGAGTACAAAGTTAGAAGAAATCTTGGTAGTAAAAGATTTTTATGATGTTTTCCTTGAAGAGTTGACCGGGTTACCTCCCAATAGGGAGATTGAGTTTTCTATTGAGGTGATTCCAGGATCAACACCCATATCTATAGCACCCTATAGAATGGAACCAGCTAAATTGAGAGAGCTGAAATTTCAGCTTCAGGAGTTGCTAGATAAACAGTTTATCCAACCTAGTATGTCACCCTGGGGAACCCCTGTGTTGTTTGTTAAGAAGAAAGACGAGACAATGAGGTTGTGTATTGATTATAGATAGTTAAATAACATCACCATCAAGAATAGATATCCTTTGCCCAGGATAGATGACTTATTCAAGCAGTTACAAGGAGCTAGAGTGTTTTCTAAGATAGACTTGAGATCGGGTTATCATCAATTGAGGATAAAAGATGGAGACGTACCTAAGACTGCTTTTAGGACACGTTATGGCCATCATGAGTTCTTAGTGATGCCATTTGGGTTGACTAATACTCCTGCAACATTTATAGACCTTATGAATTGGGTGTTTAAACCATTCTTAGACAGATTTGTTTTTGTGTTTATTGATGATATTTTTGTATATTCCAATAATGAAGAGGAGCATATGCAACATTTGGAGATAGTGTTGGAGATTTTGAGGAGAGAGAAATTCTATGCGAAATTTTCTAAATGTGAGTTTTGGTTGAGTGAGATATCTTTCTTGGGGCATAGTCGGGAGAAGGGATAGCAGTTGACCCACATAAAGTAGAAGTGGTATTGAATTGGGAAAGACCCACGAGTGTAACTGAAATTATAAGCTTTTTGGGGTTGGCTGGTTATTATAGGAGATTTATCCAAAAAATTTCTATGATTACTAGACCTTTGACTATTTTGACCAGGAAGAATTTGAAGTTTAGGTGGTCATAAGAATGTGAGAGAAGTTTCCAGCTATTGAAAGAGAAACTGATTACTGCCCCAGTATTAGTGCTTCCTTGTGGTGATCAAAGATTTGTGGTTTATAGTGATGCGTTACATCAGGGGTGGGGATGTGTGTTGATGCAATATGGGAGAACTTTAGCTTACGCATCTAGGCAATTGAAGAACCATGAGAGGAATTACCATACCCATAATTTAGAATTGGCTGCCATAGTTTTTGCTTTGAAGATTTAGAGACATCATCTATATGGAGCCAATTGTGAAATTTTTACTGATCATAAAAGCTTGATGCATTTACCGACCCAGAAGGAGTTGAATTTGAGGCAGAGGAGGTGGATGAAGTTGATTTGTGATTATGACTGTACGATTCACTATCATCCAAGAAAGGCTAATGTAGTAGCTGATGCATTGAGTAGAAAGACTACAGGGAGATTAGTATCTATTGGGAGCCATAATACTAGCTTGATGATAGAATTAAGAAGAATGAGGATGCAGTTGGGTATCAATGATAAAGGAGTATTGATGGCGAATATAGTGATATAATCTTTTATTATTGATCATTTATTATAGATGCAGGGTAGAGATGAGGGGATAGAGAAGATCATACGAGAAGTGTTGAGTAGGAAGCCAACCGAGTTCAGAATTAGAGATGATGGTATGGTAGTATTGTGGCATAGAGTTTGTGTTCCCAATGATGGGGAGATGAGAAAGTAGATACTAAGGGAGGCTCATGGTTTTGTATATTCCATGCACCTAGGTAATAATAAGATGTACAGGGGTTGAAACAGAATTATTGGTGGTCAGGGATAAAGAAGGATGTAGCAGAATATATTGCTAGACGTTTGACTTGTCAACAGGTAAAGTCTGAGAATAGGCATCCATCAGGTTTATTACAACCTCTTCTAGTACTTGAGTGGCCATGGAAAAATGTGAGTATGGATTTTGTCTCTGGTTTTCCCCATACCCAGAGAGGGTATGACGCCGTGTGGGTTATAGTGAATAAACTTTCTAAGTCTTCACATTTTCTTCCTATTAAAACTACCTGGAGTCCAGAAAAGTTGGCTGAGTTGTATGTAGCTGAGATAATAAAATTACAGAGAGTACCCTTGAGTATTGTTTCAGATAGAGATTCTAGATTTACCTCTAGATTTTGGAGGGGTTTCCAAGAAGCTATGGGTACACAATTACAGTTTAGTACAACCTTTCATCCACAAACTGATGGGCAGATGGAGAGAATCATCAGAATACTAGAAAATATGCTGAGGGCAAGTGTATTAAGTTTCTCAGTGAGTTGGGATGCTTATTTGCTTTCGATCGAGTTTGCATACAATAATCAGCACCAAACTAATATTAGGATGGCACCCTTCGAGGCTTTATATGGTAGAAGGTGTAGAACTCCAGTATGTTGGGAAGAAGTTGGAGAGAGAAAGATATATGGCCCAGAAATGATAGATTTGACTACTGAGAGGATTAAAATGATTAGGGAGAACCTCATAGTAGCCCAGAACAGATAGAAGGGATATGCTGATAATAGAAGATGACCTCTCGAGTTCCAGGTTAGTGATTGGGTATTTTTGAAGATATCTCCGTGGAAATGAGTGTTGAGATTTGAAAAGAAGGGAAAACTGAGTCCGAGATTTGTGGAGCCCTATGAGGTGATTGAGACAATTAGACCAATAGCATACCGGTTGGATTTGCCCCCAGAATTAAACCAATTACATAATGTGTTTCATGTGTCCTTGCTAAAAAAATACTTACACGATGAATCCCATAGTATCTTGAATCAGGTGATAGAATTTCAGGAAGATTTGACTTTTATGCAAGTACTGATCAGAATCCTGGACAAAAAGGAACAAGTCTTGCGAAATAAACTCATTCCTTTGATTCAAGTATTATGGTGAACTAAAGATGTCGAAGAAGTCATGTGAGAACATGAAGCAAGAATGAGGAAAGATTACCCCCAACTCTTTTCTTGATTTTAGGTAAAGAAATTTCGGGGAAGAAATTTTTGTAAGGTGGGTAGAATTGTAATATCTATATTTGTAAAATAAAGGCAAAGAAGTACTTTAATAAATATGAAATAGAGTTAAAATAATACATATATATTTAAATGCAAAAAGTCCAATTTTAATAAAGCAATTCTAAAAAAAAAAAAATCGGGCGTGAACGTCCCAGAAGGAAGAAGAAAGAAAAAAAAAAAAAAAGAGGACACATGGCGGCAGGTGTAAATACAAGCTTTGCATGCCCTCCAGCAAAGGCAAGGCGTGGAAGCCATTTTTTTAGGGGGGAGGCTGCTGAAGTTTATTTGCAAAACCAAACTTATATATATATATATTATACATAAACATATTTATCATACCGATTTCGTTTAAATTTTATTTCAATTACTCTATTTCATTAAACACTTGGGGACCCAAAGAAATGTCGAAAGAGCAAAATTTTGAAGCGTTTTCCAGGGAAATTTTATAAAGAGTCACGAATAGCGAATAGCTATCAGAAAAGAAGAAGGTAATAATGTAGTCTTTTTTTTTGAATTTTTAACATTCATGAAATTTCCCCGAATTCGAAGTGGGAATTTTCAAATGGTGTGGTTTATGAAGAAATAATTAGAAATTTAATACAAATATTATGTCAAGTGTTGACAACCAGCAACTGGGGAAAATTTCTGAGAAGAACGGGAAAGGCAAGGAGGTGATCCACGGGTCGCTTAAAGTGCTACGTGGTGAGTTAGATTTACTTTAAGTAATTTAAATAAAAATCAAATATCTAGTAATAATATTAAAATATATTATTAGCTTATGTTTTGGTGGTAGATAAAAAGTAAATTGATATGTATGATATGAATATTGGACACGTAGAAAATTATTATGTGAAAAAAATATTATTAGAATAATAAGTTGATTTAATAATGATGGTGATAAATAAATTCTGGACGAGATTTGGTTAATAAATTGATGTGATATATGAGGAGAAGAAAATTGTTAAATTTATCAAGTAGAAAGTTGAGGAAAGACCGGATAGTTAATTTAAATATTTTGAATTCATGTGATTTTTATATTACTTTTTATATTCATATTTCATATCATTGCTCATATGCATACGCATTAAATGAAAGAAAAAAACCAGGAAGGCAGCCAATCTAATGAAAATGAAATAACTGGGAAGGCAGCTGATCTAATGAAAATGAAAGAACCGGGATGGCAGCTGATATAATGAAAATGAAAGAACTGGGAAGGCAGCTAGTCTAATGAAAATGAAATAATCGGGAAGGTAGTCAGTCTAATGAGAATAAATTTATGTGGAGATGATCTTGCATTCGCACACTATGCTACTGTTGACCTTGTGCACTTGTAAGTAAAACTGTATGGTTATTTGCTTATTTGTTTAGGTAGATAATCGCACAACAAGTAGCAATAAAGGCCTCTGTTAGTGATGAAGGCAGTCTTTGATTGGTCTGGTGGGTGCATGAGAATCTAGTTGTAGCATGAATATGCATCAATAAAGCTAAGCAGCTCATACCTAGAGGTAGCATTGAATAGTTTGTTTATCTGAGGTAAATGATAGCTGTCTTTCGGATAGGCCTTGTTGAGGTCAATGAAGTTTATGCAGATTCTCCA
Organism: Bretschneidera sinensis; assembly: GCA_023935145.1. Classification (NCBI taxonomy): domain Eukaryota; kingdom Viridiplantae; phylum Streptophyta; class Magnoliopsida; order Brassicales; family Akaniaceae; genus Bretschneidera; species Bretschneidera sinensis. The sequence continues at coordinate 64,863,759 of CM043703.1, read as the reverse complement.
CTTTCCACTGGCTTTCTTGACCATGAATACATTAGCGACTCACTCTTGGTAATGGGCCTCTCGAATGAAGTCTATCGTAAAGAGCTTGTCTACTTCTTCTTCTATAGCTTTCTACCACTCTAGGGTAAACGATCTCTTCTTTTGAATCATGGGCTTATGATCTAGATCTACATATAGCCTTTGAACAATGACTTGCAGGTTTATTCTTGGCATATTAGAAGCGGATTAGGCGAACACATCCTGATTCTTTTTTAGGAATGAGACCAGCGAGTCTTTGAGTTCTTCAGATAAGCTCGACCCAATCTGCATAGTCTTGTTGTCTCCTGCTCCATTCAACAGGATGGTTACTAGGTCTTCCACAAGTTGGTCTTATTGGTGGCATCCGATTGAGTTAAGGTAGCATAACCGAGATATTTGATGACTCCTCAGACTTCTCCAATCCCCTTCTTTGTGGGGAACTTTATCTTTAGGTGATAAGTTGAAACTACAGCCTTCATTTCGTTTAGTATCGGTTTTCCCAACAAAGCGTTGTAAGAAGATAGATGTTTGACAACCAAGAATTTCATCATCACAATGGTTTGCTGGGGTGCTGATCATGCTGTCACAAGTAGGACTATACTGCCTTCAGCAAATATGGGCTTCCTTAAGAAGCTGTAAAGTGGGGAGGCCACAAATTTGAGTTGATCATCTCCTAGCTTCATCTTTTTGAAGGTGTCATAATATAGGATGTATGTTGAACTCTTGTTGTCAACTAGAATTCGTTCCACGTTGTAATTTGCAATAAGAAGGGTAATGACCACCATATCATCATGGGGTATTTGCACCCCTTCCAGGTCATCGTTCATGAAAGAGATCACTTGTCCAGCCTTGACCCTTTTATATGGTCTAGTTACAGAAACTACTGACCGAGCCTAGGCTTTCCTAGGTTGAGATGAGTGTCTTCCTATCACTGGTCCTCCGTAAATCATTTTGATAATGTTTGTCACTGCGGTTGTGTGACTTTTGTCATGGTGGCACTTGTCATCTTATCTGTCTTCTTTTGAGCTCCTTATTGGACTTTGGTCCCTTTAAGAGCTTGGATTCCTCTAAGGGTTTCATCTTGGACTCTGTCGAGAATCTTGTTCAGGGTTCCACTGCTTGAAACTCCGTCTAAAAGGGTGTTTAGGACTTCGCCTTAAAGGGTCTCTGCTATGGGGGTTGATGAACTCTTTTAGGTATCCCCGATGAATGAGTGACTCAATCTAGTTTTTCAATGCTTGAAATTCTTTGGTATCGTGCCCACGATCCTTGTGGACCCTGCACCATTTGGACTGATCTTTATCGTTGCTGGGGTATACGGATCTTGGGGGCCAGCGGAGAATATCACGATTCTAGATGTTCATCAGTATATTAGACCTGGGTGTATTCAATGAGGTATAGTTGTCATATTGCTGAGGCCCTGTAGCATTGCCTTCTTGCCGAGGTTTTTTCGATGGGTAGTCATTTACCTCAATGGCTTCCTTTTTCCTTTTTTCTCTCTCCTATTCTCTTTCTCTTCAGAACGTTTGATCTTCCTTAGCCAATATGAACTCTTCGGCCCTAGCACGGATCTCATTCATATCTTTGCCCGGTCGTCTGGTAAGCTTTAAGCTAAAGGTCCCTGACCGAAGCTCATTTTTGAAAGCAAGAGTTTGGATTATCAGATCCAGATCTAGGATCTCCCATGCTGCGGCATTGAACCTTGAGATATACTTTCGAAGTTTTTCTTCTTTGTACTGGATGATGTTGAAAAGACTCTCTGAAATCTTCTAAGGTCCTTTGTTATTGAGAAAGTGTATGGCAAAGGCACGACTGAGGTCCTTGAAATAGCCTATGCTCCCTGGTTTGAGATGAGAGTACTATGTGCTAGTGGCATTCTCGAGCGTCAGAGGAAAGGCCCGATATAGTACCGCATCTGGGTGACGATACCGCATTATGGTGGTCTTATAGAGCTGAAGACGATCCATTGGATCAGTCGTGATGTCATAAGCCTTGATAATAGGCATTTTGAAGTGTCGTGGAAGAGGAGCATCAAGGATGTCTTGAGTGAATGAAGAATCTTATGAGTTGAGGTCATCCAATACAATGGTACCTCGCCTTTTGAATGCTTCTCCTATTTTTCAATCTATTTCTTCAAGCTTATGATCTAGGTCAGTTTAGTTTTTGGCAGTGGAGAAATCTCAAGACTTCGACACAAGATTGGGAGAGGACCGGGTAGTGGAGTGGCTGTAAGCCGATTGACTGAGATTCAGCTGCCTCATTGACCGAGGGCTTTGTGGACGTGAAGGAGGTGAGCTTGCCCCTCGAGTTTGGCAGCTAAGCCTACCACTAATTGAGTGAGCTCCATAAAATGCTCTTGTGTAACTGGCACGGTTGATTAGGCACTGTTGGTACTTTTTGACTCTCTAGGATTACAGGATTCACTGTGTTGGACTGAGAGGGCTGCTTGTGTCTAGTTCGCCCATCAGACGGTTCACTAGGGTTCTGGCCGAAGGAACATGTTCTTGGATAGCAAAGAGGTCGGAACCGGTGCGTTGGCTGCGACTGGCGGCTCTGGTAGTAATTGAAGTGACGATAGTGTTTTTGGCAGTATTCTTAGGCGACATTATAACCGATGAGTTATTTCCTTTTAAAGAAAGAGAGAGTCGCCATAGACGGTGCCAATCTGTTGATGCTGAAAATATGCCCGAAATACAAATGGTCGAGATGCGGAACCTACGCACACAAAGACTAGAGAAATACTAACGAGTCGCCGGAGGACCAGAAGGGTTGTGCCTCCGAGGGGATTCTCCAATACCTAAGTTAGTATAGGGCTTAAAAATATGAAAACTATTGAGAGTAAAGAGAGTGTTTTGTTGTGTGTACCTTTTGATTGTAAGAACCTCCTTATATAGTGTGGGAAGTGGAATCTCGATAAGAATGTGACTATTGGTAAGATTGAATTTCCTTAAATTTGAGTATCCTGATAGAATTAGGACGTGACTAAAGATAAGTTTGGGCGGCTATCCCTAAGCTAGAATATGGGATACTATCACTTTTCTCTTTTCCCACATGTCTTGCCTTCAATGGGAGGACCATTTTGACTGGTGTGGCTGCCACATGTCATTATGTCGTTGGACGATAAATTTTCCCTTACATCACTTTCTTTTCTAGGCAGTTTCTTCTTCTATGTTTATTATCCAAAAATTCCTACTAGCCTAATTTGATGCTATGTTGTGCATATTTGTGGGTTATGGTTCTTGCTTTTGTTTTCTAAAAAGACCCCAAAGAGTACACGTTATGACATTCCTAATGACTCTAGATTAAAATTAAAATTATACCAGAAGAATCGTCCGATAAAATCCCCTATATAGGCAATGCTTTCCAATTCATATCGATCTATTGCGTGCAAGACAATCAACAGCGTGACTTAAACGTGTACCTTTCATCGCAATTATGATAATGTTTAGCAACTAAGTTAAGCCAAATAATTCAAATGTCTGGTCGGCTGGAAGTAATTTACTTGGCATTTCAGGGTACTTTGGCCACTACTTAAACTTGTCTAACTGTTTTAGTTTGAAGTTTCCTCCTCCCGTGAAGGGTACTTTCGTCACTGAAAATTATTTACCCGTTTAAGCAGTATTTGTGCCTACTCCTAAATAGCTCACAATAAATACCGGACCCCAAGATACAAGAATGAAAGCGACGAGCCAAGAGCATTTTATATACTATAGCCATCTACATAATTGATCAAGCAGAGTGCACACTGCGCATCCTTCGCCGGAGAAATTTCTCGGCGATCACTTGAGCTATCTTCTGAGACTGGGAAAAACTTCAAAGCTACTTTGTTCTGGTAATGATATGTCATTTCTCGGTGTATAATGATTACACTGTTGACTTCTCACTCAGTAGAATTTGAAGTAACTGTTTGTTAATTATAATCCGTGAATGTGTTTTCTTATGTATGTGGTGATGAGATGATAGAGATTTTACTCTGTTTGTTTGCTGAGAAAGTGCGGGAAAGGATGAGAAACCCAAGTTTTGAGTGTAAAATTTTTCTTTATTTTCAATTGATTTTAGCTTACTTGAGGTTGGATTTTACATTCTGATTGTATTCCTGGATCATAGCTGTAATTTGAGTACAACTACATGCATGATTAGGATTCATACAATTTGTCTGATCACTGTCTATTCATTATTCTCGATGGTTCATATTTCTCTAATCGAGTACATAATTAGCTAAATAAGATAAAAGTATGGCGTAGCTACAAATTAATATTTTTATCTTACTTTGAACAAAATTATAATTCAAAATTTCGTTGACTTGTAATATCAGGCTAAGAGAAGCAGGAAACTATATGATGATTGATAAGTCTTTTTTTTTTCATGTATTTTTATAGAGACTTTGCACCACAGTTTCAACTTTCGTTTATGTAATTTCTAAGTGGGGTTGTTTCTTAGGTGAACTCTGAGAGATGGTAATGGAGATGGAACAAGAGTTTGAGTGGCTTGAAGCACAAAAGATTGAGATAAGTGTAGACCTTGTGGCTGCTGCGAAACAGCAGCTTCAGTTCCTTGCAGCTGTGGATAGGAACCGTTGGCTTTATGAAGGCCCTGCGTTACAAAGGGCCATTTATAGGTAAGCAGTACTTTATGATCACATTGACATTGTTTCAACTTCGTTTTGGCTTTTGGTTTTTAAGTTTTTCTCAGATGGAAAACTGATAAAGTTGCTCAGTTTATGGATCCTTCATATTTATTTACTCTTTCTTCATATAGTGAACATGTTGAAAGTTGAAATTAAAATTGGAATTAAAATTTAAGGGGGAACGTTTATTCCTAGTAAGCATACTTTTACAATTCTCTTAAATACTTTGAGTGATGTTTCTATGGATGTGGCATTCCATTTTCTGTACCAACTCTATAAGATTCATGCCTTCTTGTGAAGCTGGGATTTCTTTTGTTAAAGAGATAGTTGGGACGATCAATTCTCTCAAACGCTTAAACGTATTTGAAAGAGTCCAACTATCCTTTTAAAACTCTAATACACCCACTCACATGCAAGGTGGGTGAAGGATTAATGGATTTTGCATGTGGACCAAGTATAAGATGATGGTGCAAGCCGAGGAAGGAGCACTGGGTGAACAATTAAAAAGAAGGGGTAGAGACAAGGGAGGTTCCCATAACATAAGACCTCAACTCTGATATAATTATATTTCTCAAAAAAACTCTGATATAATTTTTATTTTAATGACCAATAAACTCAAAAGTTTAAACTGATGGGAAATAGTCAAACTCTTCTTTCTAAACTCTAATATTTTTATAGCAGAAGCTTTGGTGTATGATTTTCATAATTAATATATTATATGGATGCTGCTTTCCATTTACATTTCACATGGCAGTTCGATCACTATTTGTAAAGCTCTAAATATTAGAAATGCTAATTCAGGTACAATACCTGCTGGCTTCCCATGCTCGCCAAACATTCTGAGTCACAAATTTCTGAAGGGCCACTGATTGTTCCTCTTGACTGTGAATGGGTTTGGCACTGTCACAGGCTCAATCCAGTAAGCTTCTGAGAACACACACATACATATGCATAGACATAGAAATATCCATAAATATGAATCTGGTTTTCTTTCTTATTAATGTTGAGTTGCTAAGCAGTATTTCTTGGCTTTATCATTCAGGTACGATACAAATCTGACTATGAGGAACTTTATGGGAGAATTCTTGACAACTCTAATGTTGTATCTTCTGTTATAGGCAGTTGTAATAGACAAACTGAAGATATTTGGAATAGACTGTATCCAGAGGAGCCCTATAACTTAGACTTGGCAAGGGCACTCTCAGAGGACATCTCTAACAAATTTTCTGAGCTTGAAAAATACACCAAATATGACCTGGTTTCAGCCGTTAAAAGACAGAGTCCCTTTTTTTATCAGGTAATGGTAGAGTGATCATGTTTTTCTCTAGTTACAATGTTTGGATTTATTTGTAAATCTTTGTCATTTATTTATTTTTCTGTAATATGACTAGATTGCAACCCTCTAATGCTACTTTGTGGTGTCTTACTTTAGGTTAAAACATGGTGTTAAACTAAGAGAGATTGAGAAGAATTCTCCGTATTATTTTATGTAATATTTATTACATGGACAGACTTATATAGAGAGCTTAAGTTATAAAACCTAGTAGAAATAGGAAATATAATTATATTAGAACTAGAGAACTACATCTAAATAACTAGAAAACCAAATCTAATTAGGAAGCCAATACATATCTTAACACATGGAGATGACATTTGCTAGACTCACTACTCAAATTTTGACATAGTAGCTGTCTTGACTTAGAACAGGATGCATAGGCCTCTTCCATCATCTCCATACATCTTCATCACTGATTTTACTAAATTATTTTATTTGTTTGTGATTTATTTTAGATGATTAGCCAGGGCAGTATTGTATTGATGTCGATATCAACCTTAGCTGCAAAAAGAAGATCTGATCTTATGAAGTTTATTAAGTGTTTCAGTGGGTTTCTGAAGCCGAGGAGACCGAGATGCAACTAATCGAGGTATAACAAACTGAAGTTCAACGAACCGAGGTGCAAGGGACCGAAGGTCCTGCTATTGGGAGGTAGACTGTCAAGGAGCTAGGTTGGGAGGTTGAGGTTCCTCAAGGGACTAAGGTGAAGACCAGTAATGAGGGACTCCTTCTTATGGGGTTTCTCTTGTTATCATTCCTCTAAACTCAGTTCCTATCACTCTTGAAAACTCCACTCCCGCCCTTGAGAACTCCTCTACTGCTTGTAAGAACTCCACTCCTATTCTTAAAGGTTCTTCTACTGACCTAGAGAACTCTGCTCCTATTCCTAAGGGCTCCAATCCGGAGGACTCTACTTCTACTTTTAGCTTGAGCTCTAAGACTTACCGTCCGAACTAGAAAGTGAGGCACACAAACTTAGTTTTCGACAGCATGAGTACTATACATCAGCTGCTAAGAGGTTTTATTCTTTCTACTGATACCGATCTAATGAAGTCGATCATTTCTCATTAGCCGATGATCAACACTTTAGACTATTGATACAAGGTAAGGACTTTTTCTTTAAGCTTTTTGAATTATTCATTTTTCTCCTTAGCTTTTTTCTAATCAGATTCTTGGTTGGTATAGGATAGCATGTATGCCTTTTTCTTGAACCATTCTGTCCAGTCTATGGATAACACCATCACTGGACTAAAGAGGAGTGATGAAAATCATGCAAGAGAAGGAGAAGTTCTTTCTAGCCAGGTCAATGATCTGGAGCTTGAGAATGAGAAGTTGAAGACTTTTCTGGTTACTACTAATGCTAATTGTTTGTCTACTTAGGAGGAAGTGGAACACTTGAGTAACAAGGTGGCCAGACTTCAAAATGTTAAGAGTCAGCTTGGGTCTGAGATTGTCAAGCTTAATGAGGTCAAGAGCCATCTCGAGGTAGAGGTGTCTCATATTTAAGGCATTGATGGGGACCTGAGGTCCCAGTTGGTCCAAGCCGAGGCATCTGTTATGGATAAGTATCACAACTTTGAAAGCTATAAGGCGGATGTCCTGAAAGAAGCCTCACAGTAATATGTTGAGGGCTTCGATGCAACTAAGATAGAGGGTGCTAAGAGGTGGCTTAATCTTGACTGGGCTAGCTTAGAGATCCCTGACCCTCTTGAGAAGTAGACAGGAGGAGAGGTAATCGAAGTAGCATGGGATGTTGAGGAGGCTGAAGGCGATGGGGCTGAAAAGACCAAGAAAGAAGAGCTGAAGTCTTAGGACTTAGTTGCTTTCTTTTTGTACCTTTTGGCCTCGAGGCCTCCTTTGTAAATGATTTTTTTTACTTTTAATGAAGTATTTTTATTCCTTATTCTTTTGTCTTTGCATATTTACTACTTCTATTAAGTAGAATCAATCAGAATTTATACGAATGTTTACACTTTATTTCTTGATCTCGATTCTTCTATTGTAACTTTAGAGTAGTGATCGAGCAGAGGCTTGTTTGAATGGGGCCTTTTAACCCTTCACTTTTGGTTCTTGTGATCTTATGTCTCAAGTAGATTGAAATGAGGATTGTTGTACAAGTTTTGCCTTCATTATATGCTTTAGCCTTTTTCTCGAGCTAAGGTGTTCTTTTGAGTTACATATCTTTGAAGCATATAACCTTTAGGTAGGCTAAACTTAACCTTGTTGTTTTCACCGTAAGTAATTGATGACAAGCAAGCTGGGTATAAGTGTTTTCCAACCTTTCTTCCTCTCAAGCTTCAATTTGCTTTGGTCTCCTCCAAGTGATTTTCTTTACATTTTTATACCATCATATATCTATTTATGCTTGAGTTCATAAATTTTCTTAATTCACATACTAAAATCACTCTTAGTTCAATCATACAACACAAGGCCAAAACAAACAAAGTAGATTTTCATATTAACACTCTTACATTCCCATAATAACACTCATGCCTATTTTTCCGGGCCAAGTGTATCGTAACATCACATGCTCCACATGGGCCAATCATATCAAATGCCCCTCATGGACCAATCATATCATACGCCCCTCATGGGCCAATCATATCACACGCCTCTCATGGGCCAATCATCTCAATATGTCCATGAAATGTAATGACATGTTGTATGATGCAATGCAATAAATACACAATCAATCACTGCCCCTCATTGGGCTATATCATCATCACGGGGATGTCTCTCTACGTACCAGTACGTCCAATTATCATATCAAATATTTGGAACCCTCTTGATCCAGGATAAGTCCTACTCGTCCAATATTCATTTGGTGCCCTTACACCTCTTATGGGAAGGGACCTATCAGCCTCACTTATCACTCTCAATAACATACCATCAAACAAGGTTATAATGCAAAATGCATGAAGTGATATAAACACAAACAATCATCAATCATTCACATCTAATTTCATACCAATTCAACCAAGCACATCCACTATAATTCCACACATTACAAGTCCTCAACACAACTACTTTGAATCATTTCAATGCTTATATCTTACACAATTACTTCTCCACCCATATCAATTTTTACATAACACAAATTCTTACTATTTTCATACCAAAGTTCATAATTATTTTTCATAAGATTTTTCGAGTTTATACTTATCAAAGTAGATCATATTTTTATTCTTTATTGTTGAATTCATATATAAGTATTTTAAATACGCTTACGAAAAGTAAGACGTACTCACCTCGCTACGCGATCTTACTACTTGCCTCTCAAGGATTTTTCATTAATACCTAGGAATGAACAAAACATAATCTCATTACTTTAATACATTTAAAAGAATATCTAGTAACCTCAAGGTGTTTTACACACTTTAAATCTCAAGACCACACTTCGCGCGAAACCAAAAGTTAAAGAAATCGAGGCTTTAAGCTCTTTTTCAAATCATCTATTTTGAATCTCAAAAACACTTTAATTTTTGTAAATACAAACCCTTTTAAAGGTGTTTTAATCATATTTAAAATGTGTATAAAAATTATAATTATTTTGGAAAGGTTTCATATTCAAAAACTAAGGAGAAAGGTTTTTTATTTTATTTTTAAAATCAGCATGATCCAGTTCATTGGGTACCCAATCCAGTCGATTGGGAAAACGTCTAGAAGGTTCTACCTGATGATCTAGTCGACTGGGGGTCTGATCCAGTCGACTAGGTCCTTCCAGAACAGCCCAAAAACCCACTCCAATCAACTGAGTCCTTCCAGAACAGCCCAAAAACCCTTTCCAATCGACTGGGTCCCTGAATCCAACAAAATTTATTCTCGAAAATTCATTTTTTCTCCAAACAATCTTCTTGATTTCAAAAGATCTTTCCAAATCTTCAAAGATACAAGATTCTACTAGTTATATTAACAAAAATCAATGTTACCCACACCAAAAATTTGCATCCTAAACTCAGTCACAACTTTCTCTTAAAACCTCACTTTTTTTTTTTAAACAACCTTTTTTCTTCAGACTTTTTCTTAAAGAAAATCTTTGAATTCAAGCTCCAAGTTCACAAATCTTTAGTTTAATAAATATACTTGAATTAAAAAATAAAAATCAAAAGTTTTACCTTGAAAAGTTGAAAGAAAATCCCATTTCGTTCCTTTTTCTTTTCTCTTTCTTCCTCTCTTTTTTTCTTTTCTCTTTCTTCCTCTTTTTATTTTTTTTATTTTCTCATTCTCTCTCTCATTTCTCCTGAAAATTCTAGAGAATTCCAGTAAAATGTTGGATTCTCTCACTCTTTCCTCTTATTTATACTGTTGGAAAATCATCTTCATGCGGAATCCCAGGTGGTGATCTTCCAAACACCCAAGTCTAGAATGACTTGTAATAAATAGCAATCAAACCAATCAAAGAAAGAACACAAGCAATTGTTATCGAGGTTCGGCAATGTGCCTACATCCCTGTGAGCTCCTCCAAGCTCTCTGCACTAAATCAATGGAGTTCTTACAATTACAGCAACACCTCTTCAAGAACCCTCTTGTTCTTGAAGAATGAAAGAAGAGGAAAAGAAAGTGATAAAAACTTGTTAGATCCGAACTGGTTTGCTCACTATCCCCTGCACGGTTAGTTTTCTCCAAAAACTTGTTGTGAGTTTTAAATTACTCGCAAGCGCACGAGTCGTTTGCAGTATAGTGTTGTGCAAGTGCGAGGTCGAATCCACAGGGAATTGTGTTGTGAAAGTATATTTTCAATCTAAACTAACTCTATCTTAACCTAGTTCCGAATTTCAGATGATAATTTGCAAAAGAAATTAAAATTAAATTAAATTGATTTTTAAAAACTAATAATTAAAACACTAAGGTTTCCAAATCCAACCCCACCGAAGTTAAGCATATATGTTCTAAAAATATAGCCTATCAAAACATTCTATGAATTCAACTATAAGACAAAAAACAAAGAATATCCCAACTAAACCAAAAATATCCAATGTATCCGCTCTCAACAAATCACAAAGGAAATCTAATTTAATCAAAAAGCATTCAATGTATCCATCAGATGAAACACAAGGAATATCCAACAGACAATTTAAACTCAATCAATTATAAGATTAACTCAAATAATTGACAGAACATTTATACTAAAAATTGTCAGATTTGTACAAGCAAATCTGAACTATTACGCCAAACAACGGCGGGGCTTCATCTTCAATCTTAGCTGAAGAGTCTAGCCACTCATAACTATGAAACTATAATTCATAATAAAAGTGCTAAACATTTAAACTAAAACAACTAAATGTAAAGAAATAAATAAATAACTTTACATGGGAGAAATTTCACTCGCTGACGGGCGGCGCTTCCCCTTGTGGTGACAAAGCCTTCTAGATCCACCAGAATGCTAACGGACGTCTACCGGTAAACACCAAAGTGGCTTAGGAATTGTACACTAAATGATGAAGTCATATGATGTTTATATAGGGGAAGATCACAAGTGCAATATGCTTCCAATCCGATGTGGGATACTGCAGATTCTAGTTTTTGCTCTTTGACCTTTGTCTACTAAAACTGCCATAACTTTCTCTAGAAAAATCATTTTATTGATCCGTAAAATTCTCCAAAAAATAGACATCGGGATCTTTCCAAGAATATATGGCTCATCTCGTGGTTCTTCCTGAATCAATACAGTTAAATCCTTAAAAATGGCTGATCTGTCACGCTGAAATCATGCACAGCCTGACCTTTGTCTACTAAAACTGCCATAACTTTCTCTAGAAAAATAATTTTATTGATCCGTAAAATTCCTCAGAAAATAGGCATCTGGATCTTTCCAAACATATATGGCTCATCTTCTGGTTCTTCCTAAATCAATACATTTTAATCCTAAAAAATGGCTGATCTGCACGAGCAATTCTGGCAATTTAGTGAAATTTCTTTCCAAGCTTGTAAACCTGTAAAACAATGAAAACAACTCAAATTAACAAATTCCTAAGCTAACAAATGTAAATTAAAGGGCCAAAATATGCAATATTTGGCACTCATCACCTTCCTTGCTCTACCTGAACTGAATTTTCCTTGATGCTATGCTCCACAAATACCGAACCGGTTTGCTCACTATCCCCTTCACGGTTAGTTTTCTCCAAATAGGGAAATAAATGCTCATTAAAAATGACATCCCTACTTATTATGAGTTTAAATCCTTTTGGCTCTAAAGACCACAACCTATACTGATAAGTGCTTAAATAGTCATATTTAAGCCCATTAATTTACACTTGTTAGGCTCTTTGTTTATGTATTTTAGTAGATTCTACTTCATTTTTGTGTTTTCTATGTTTTTCATAGGTCTTTGAAGAAAATAAGACATTTTGAAGCTTTAAGGAAGAAAAAAAGAAGGTCTGTAACCAGCAAGAGCGCACCTCTCTTGTGATCGAGCACACAGGCACTCGAGGGCACACTTAGAAGGCTCGAGCTCACACATGCACTTGAGTGTAGACCCATGTGATGGAGTGCACACGCGCGGTAGAGCCAGATTTAGAAAGAAGTCTCCGGACCTTAAATTGGAAATTAGGGTTTCGAAGCACCTTTAGAACCCTATATATAGACTTGTAAAACACAGAAAACATACTCTTTTTGATTTTGCTTTGGAATTGTAAGCTTTGGAGGAGAATTGACGACTCTTCTCTTGGGTTTATTCTTTCCTCTTTGTTTTTATTTTATGAATATGTTTAGCATCACAACCATGTACAACTAAACCCTAGTAAGGGCTTGGTTGAAGCCTTAATTATGTTTAACCAATAATTCAGTATTGGCGCCTTTGCAATATTTTTGCTATGATTCTTGATTTGATTAATGCCTGTTTTTATTTAAATTCCTCATATGTGTGTCTGATCAACGTATGCGTGTGGTATGGATTAGTTATTTGAATCAATTCGGATGACCGATTCTTGGGTTCAACAATAGTAACAAAAGAAATCCACGCCAGGTTCTTGAGTTAATCAACATGGGAAACCGGGAGCGAACCAAGCTCTAGGTCTCGTGTGGTTGTCGATTTCTACAGATCCTATGCTCTCTTAAGGAACAACTCAGTATACACCATGCTGAATCCCTTAAGAGAGAAAAGAGTTAGAGTATACACCATGCCTAACTCGTTGATTAGGGAAATCAATAGCTTAAGGAGTGGACTAAGCTCTTAGGTTGACAACCATTAGGTATTCATAGCATGAGTAGAATATTGGCATATTATTTTGTTAGGGTAACATGATTAGTGGTGGATATCAAGTCCCTACGTCTTTATTATTATTAATCTAAACTCTAACATTTATTTCTATCTTTTTATATTGCGAAACTGATTCTAAAACAAAATTCACCAATCCCTGTGGAGATGATCTTGCACTTGCACACTATGCTACTATTGATCTTGTGCACTTGCAAGTAAAACTATACGATTATTTGCTTATTTATTTAGGTAGATAAATTTGGCTTCTTCAACTTGATTGACAAGTCTCAAGTAAATTCCTGAAAGGTTAGCAACAATAAAAGAGTGAGCTAAAAAGCTCAGTGAGACACACTTTACAAGAAATAATCTTATTGGAGGAATTATCTTTTTATTTATAATTATAGCCTAAAGTTTATTATGGCTTATATGTACAAGTGAAATTTTTCTTAATTATCCTCCGATTAAATCCTTTAAGTTTTCTTCAAGTGATTTTCTTTATATTTTTATACCATCATATATCTCTTTAGGCTTGAGTTCATAAATTTTCTTAATTTACATGCTAAAAACAGTCTTAATACAATCATACAACACAATGCCAAAGCAAACAGAGTAAATTTTCATCGTAGCACTCTTACATCCCCACAATCACAATAATGCAATTTTTCGGGCCAAGTATATTGTATCGTCATATGCCCGACGTGGACCAATCATATCAAACGCCTCTCATGGGCCAATCATATCATACGCTCCTCATGGGCCAATCATATCACACGCCCATCATAGGCCAATCATCTCATTATGTCCATGAAATGTAATGCCATTTTGTATGATGCAAGCAATAAATGCACAATGAATCACTGCCCCTCACTGGGTTATATCATCATCACGGGAATGTCTCTCTACGTACTGGTACGTCCAATCATTATATCAAATATTTGGAACCCTCTTGATCCGGGATAGGTCCTACTCATCCAATATTCATTTGGTACCCTTACACCCCTTGTGGGAAGGGACCTATCGGCATCACCCATCACTCACCCCTCAATAACATACCGTCAAACAAGGTTATAATGCAAAATACATGATGTGATATGCATACAAGCAATCATCAATCATTCACATCTCATTTCATACCAATTCAACCAAGCACATCCACTATAATTCCACACATTACAAATCCTCAACACAACTACTTTGAATCATTTCAATGCTCATATCTTACACAATTACTTCTCCACCCATATCAATTTTTACATAAAACAAATTCTTACTATTTTCATACCAAAGCTCAAAATTATTTTTCGCAAGATTTCCAGAGTTTATACTTATCAAATTAGATCATATTTTTATTCTTTATTGCTCAATTCATATATAAGTATTTTAAATACACTTACGAAAAGTAAGATATACTCACCTCGCTACGCGATCTTACTACTTCTTTGCCTCTCAAGGATTTTCCATTAATACCTAGGAATGAACAAAGCTTAATTTCATTACTTTAGTTCATTTAAAGGAATATCTAGTAACCTCAAGGTGTTTTACACACTTTAAATCTCAAGAGGACATTTTGTGCGAAACTAAAAGTCAAAGAAGTCGAGGCTTTAAGCCCTTTTTCAAATTATCTATTTTGAATCTCAAAAACACTTTAATTTTTGTGAATACCAACCCTTTTAGAGGTGTTTTAATCATACTTTAAACATATATAAACATTATGATTATTTTGGAAAGGTTTTATGTTCAAAAACTAAGGAGAAAGTTCATGTTTTTGAAAAATCAACATGATCCAGTCGACTGATAAAACGTCCAGAAGTTCTGCCTGATGATCCAATTGACTGGGTGTCTAACCCAGCTGACCCAGTCGACTGGGTCCTTCCAGAACAGCCCAAAAGCCCTTTCCAGTCGATTGGATGTCTAACCCAATTGACTAGGTCCTTGAATCCAGCAAAATTTCTTCTCGAAAATTCATCTTTTCTCAACAAAAAAAAAAAAAATCTTCCTGATTACAAAAGATCTTTCCAAATCTTCAAAGATACAAGTTTCTAGTAGTTATATTAACAAAAATCAATGTTACCCACACCCAAAATTTGCATCCTAAACTCAAAATCACAACTTTGGCTTAAAAACAATTTTTAAACAGCTCATTTTCTTCAAACTTTTTTCTTAAAGAAAGTCTTTGAATCCAAACTCTAAGTTCACAAATCATTAGTTCAATAAATATACTTGAATTGAAAAAGAAAGAACACAAGCTTTTACCTTGAAAAGTTGAAAGAAAATCCCATTTCTTTCCTATTTCTCCTCTCTTTCTTCCTTTTTTTTTTTTTCTCCTTCTTTCTCTCATTTCTCCCGAAAATTCTAAAAAAATCCAGAAAAATGTTGGATTCTCTCCCTCTCTCCTCTTATTTATACTAATAACTCTCCCTTAATTGCCCACTCATCCCTTAACTCTTTCTTTCCCCCATTTACTACCCCAAAGCTCTTTAAAACTTGACATTTCCCCCCAAAGATTTGATTTTTACTACCAATTCTACTTTAATTACTTATTCCTAAGTTCCACAAGTCCAAGCACGAATTAAATAAAAATAAAAACTGAACAAACACATTAAAGTAAGTCAACAAGGGTTTCTGTGATTAAAATATTTAAAATTAAGTATCGGGCTCTACATTATGATTAGGAACATTAAGAATAAAGCTTAAGGAAATACATCTCACTAGTGTGATCTCATCATGGTGCTTATTTCTATTGCTCTTATTCTATGGGTTTTATCATAGAATGCACATGCAATGATTTGTAATAAACATGATCCATAAATAATTGTCGTTAGTAATATTTTACTGTCAATAAATGAATAAGATTAATTACAAGTAACATGCCTATAACATCAAATTCTATTGGCTTGTACGGCATACGACTATCAATGTTTTTTTGAAAAATCATCAATGAAAGTTTGAAGATACTGTGCACCTCCTTTAAAGGGTACCTGAGAAAAATCCCAAAGATCTGAATGAATATAATCGAATGCACTCTTAATTATGTAGTTGAATATACTGAATTTAATCATGCATTTCTTCCCAAAGACACAATGCTCACAGAAATCAAGTGTATCGGTGTTCTGCCCACATAACAAACCACGTTTGCTCAAAATTATCAACCCTTCTCACTCATATGACCCAACTGAACATGCTATAGATTGGTAGTATCTGAATCTTTAGAGGATGACACATCTATAGAATTGATAATTGTACTCCTCAGTAGAACATAGAGACCATTAACTTGTTTTCCTTCATCACAACCAAATATCCCTTTGTGACTCTAATAACTCCACCTCCACCAGTATACTTACAACTAATGGAATTTGAACCACCTAGAGAAATTAGGTTTTTTTTAATCTAGTATATATCGTACCAATACCCATCATTTTGCCTATTACATTATTTCCCATCAAAAGAGAACCACCACACATTTACTCATAGGTGGTGAACCAAGCCTTCTTAGAATACATATGGTATGAATAAGCCGAATCCAAAATACACTCATCCGCAGGACGACCATTAGAACTAAAAACTATAAGGACATTGTCTTATTCATTAGACTTGTTGTCTTTAACAACTTGAGCAGTATCAAGACTTTCCTGATTCTTTTTAACCTTGAGCATTGGGTACTCATACTTATAATGCCATGTCTTGTGATAGTAGAAAAATTCAATATGGCTCTCGTCAAAACCTAATATAGATTGTGACCATCCTCTAAGCTTTCCTTTATGTTTACCAGAATCCTTCTTAGAAGATCGACCCTTTATAATTACGTCATCTGTGTGTTCATCATTTCTCTTTCCATTTAGTTTTGTTCTCAATTCAGCGAAATTCAAAGATTCCTTAACATCCTCTAACCAAATGGACTCTCTTCCATACAACATAGAACTAGATCAGGAACCTACACACTTCTATGGGTTCCAAATCCTATGTATTCTTTGTTTTTTGAGTAAAATATTCACGTAATTTTCTGTAAGTCCTGTATTTATTTCCTCTCTTCCATCTTAAATAAGCCTGGAAAGTTTTCAAAATGGCTTTGTATTTTGACAAAGAGAAGGAAATTAACAGGGTAATGAGAATAAATTGTGGTGTGGGTACATGTGCCAGACACAAAATGTGCTACATGGTATATGTCATCTCGCTTAATATTATGGTATAATGAACAAAATTCTCGCAAGTGGCAGGCAAAGAAAACAACACAAGAAGGGCTTAATCTTTATGTTCGAGTTTAATATTTACACTTTTCATATCCATAACAAATTTAATAAACTCATCAAGATGTTCTTGAATATGCATACCTTATTTCATCTTCAGAGTATATAGTCGTTGCTTCAAATACATCCAAGTTGCAAGATACTTCTTTATATATGGGCTCTCCAATTTATTCCATAGGCCTGCATTGGTCTCTTCATCAGCGACTTCTCGGAGAACCTTTTTTTACAATGACAACATAATAGCACTATGTGCTTTCTCATCCATCTCCTCAATCTCTACGGTAGTCATGTCTTATGGATACTTTCCATCTAGCACTTTGACGGAACCCTTGTGTTGCATCAGAGCATGCATCTTGATCTTCCATAACCCAAAGTTGTATGTTCTGACCATTGAACAGAGCTACTTTAAACTTCATCGAAGTCATCCCGAAATCCTAACTAAAGCTCTGATACTAGTTTGCTGTAACATGATCGATAAAGATAACCAAATAAAGTAGGGAAACAAAATTAAAAAAAAAATCACACACCAAAAAGAAAGACAAGAGATTTATGTGGTTTTATTGGTAAGGCCAAGGGCAAGACCAAAGAATAATTCTTTATCAAAATGATGAAGAGTATAAAGTCATCTGATTGTTTTCTAGAACCTTAGCAACGCCTTTATATAATAGGCTATAAAACGGGTCAAAAATTTTTACCTTGAGAGAAAAGCTCTTTAATCATCCGCTTCGTGAATAAAATCTCAATTTTCTTTCCCTTCAAATTTTCCAAAAATATTTCGAGTTGGAAACGAGTCTACATGTCAAACTGAAATGCAAGACATATCAAAAAATCTCTACCTTGGCTTGTATTCACCAAGTCTTACAAACAAAATGAATCCACTTTACTAATCTCTCCACAAATGTCCTTTAGGGTCATCTATCAAACATTAGGAACACCAATGAAGTCCAAGCAATGCTTGAACTTGTTAACATGAACTGGCTTTATCAAAATATCAGTTGGATTCTTTGCAATAGCAACTTTCTTCACTATGAGTACTCTACTTGCATCACATTTCAGGCTTTGGGTTCATATGATCTCCAACATTATATATTGAGCCTTCACTTGATGGCTTCTCAAAGCCCAAGTTTCTCCCAAACTTGGCTCATCATGCCCAAGAAGTGGCATCAGAGCCGATGGTTCGGTTGGGTATGAAAGATTATGTGGTTGACTCTAGGATGCTCGCGGTGGTATAGTTGAACAACATAGGGAGCTCGAAGGACTCGTATGGTGCAAATAAGGTGACTTGGGTGGTGAGTAGGTGATGTCCGCATGGTGAAGTTTATGCAGTTCGCAAGGTAGAGTCTATAAAGCTCGTTGTTGAAAAATTGGTGTGTGGTTCTCTAACCCAGACAGGAGAACAAATGATTTTTCAAGTGTGCCTGTTAGACTATGGTGCGAGTCTGGAGTGGCATGATGAAGAAGGGGAGCGATAGAGACTCACACGTGAGAGGGAGATTGTTAGGAATATTCACGTGTGGGTAAGGAGATGTGGAAGACCAATCCCATATGAAGAAAAAAAATTAGATTAGTAAATGACATATATACGGTGGTGTAATCAAAACCCATTGGCTTAAGCTTTTAGGCTCATATAGTCTTCAACATCTAAATTTCTCCAAGACTTAAGTTAACATACCCAACAAAATGATTGGAAGATTGTAAAAGTTTCTGCATATACGATTCATATCTAGAAGTTTTCATGGATTCTGTTTGATCGGAAGGATTGGGTGGGATTGGTGGTGAATAATATGGAGAGAAGGTGGAAGGATTATGTGTGAAGGACTTCTTGCGGGTTTAAGGGTCTCCATCTCACTATTCAACTTTCCTGACATCTAATTTATCCTCTGAGATCTCCAAAATTGCGTATAGAAATGGAGCATCATATAAGAATTTTTTATTGTTATAGCTCTCTTGGGTAGGTGATAGGTTCCGTCATTATTTATATTAAAAGAGATGAAGTGAGTGATTGGTTTTGTCATTGATCAGGGAGAGATGATAGATTGTGCCGTTGAAAAAAGAATACGATGTTATGAATCATTTGTGTAATTTAATTTTTTTTATTTGATAATATGATAAAAAATTTATCATATTTAAAAAAATTTAAACAACAGTACTTTAAGAATTAAGATTATTTAACTACGAAAAAAACTTCAATTTTGGAATCAACACTCGCCTGTTCTGTCTTTGGACGTGGATTCTTCACCATAAAAGTGACACAGGCCACTGATTAAACCAACAACCAGTCATATCCTTCACTGTAAACCGAAAAAAAAAATTAAAGTAAAAACCAGTCTTGTCTCTCCCTCAAAACACACAATTTCCACAAATTATGTGAACTTGGGCACACACTGTCACTGATTGCGATGCGCGCGACAATCATAGGTCACGGCTGTTATTGATCGCCCATAGACACCGCCCTGGTATGTATAAACACAATTTCATTAGTACCCAAAATAGCACAAACAGATAACTAACACTCCATGTCTCCCCAGCACAGATTTCTCTTTTTCCTCCTACAATTCCTTATTTTCTCCTCCTCTATCTCCAAGCCAGAATTCCCTTGCAAACCGCCCCATTTTAGCTCCTATCCATTTTGCAAAACATCTCTCTCTACCACAGAAAGAGCTCACTCTCTTATCTCTCTCCTCACACTACAAGAAAAGATCCAACAACTCACCGACAATTCCTCAGGGATACCAAGACTTGGTATACCTGCCTATGAATGGTGGTCAGAGTCACTCCATGGGATTGCTACCAATGGCCCTGGTGTCTCCTTCAAGGGAACTGTTCCTTCAGCTACGAGTTTCCCTCAAGTTCTTGTCACTGCTGCTTCTTTCAACAGGAGCCTCTGGTTCAAGATTGGATCTGCTGTAGCCATTGAAGGTAGAGCTATGTACAATGTTGGTCAAGCTGGGTTGACCTTTTGGGCACCAAACATCAATATTTTTAGGGACCCCAGATGGGGGAGAGGCCAGGAGACCCCTGGTGAGGACCCCATGGTTGCTTCTGCTTATGCTATTGAGTTTGTGAGGGGTTTTCAGGGTGGAGACTGGGGAGGTACTAGTAGTAAATTTAGAGGTGGGTTCGGAAAGAAGAGGGTCTTGAGAGCCAGAGATGATACACTTATGCTCTCTGCTTGTTGCAAGCATTTCACTGCTTATGATTTGGACAAGTGGGGGAATTTCAGCAGATATAGCTTCAATGCTGTGGTAAGATTTTAGTTTATTATACTCCATTATTATTTGTTTATCTGTTTGTATTGGATTAATTTGTTTGTCTCTGCTGATATTTGTCAATATTTAAGCAGATTAATTATCTGGTTTTTAATTTTTACTTAAATTTATATATAACTTTTAGCCGATTTAAGAGCAGAATTTGCTTTTCGTAGGACATGTTTATTATTGGTATGCTTCCTGATTCAAATTTCAACTTGGTTTATTACATTTTAGCTTAAATAATTGTAATTTCCGGTACATTTCAGTCGTGGTAAGACCCTATCTATTCTTTATTATTATTATTATTATTTTGGATTGAAAAGTTGCATTCATTCATTTGAAAAAAGAAGGATTACATTCTGGCGTCTCACTAAAAAGTGACAACATAACATAGTCAGGGGTTTCTTCAACCCAAATGTGGGTATCCTCCAATGACGCTTAGTATCTTTGATAGGATATAGAATGCGATTAGTTTAATTTACTTTTGTTAGTAGGTTACTGAACAAGATATGGAGGATACATATCAGGCGCCCTTTCGTAGTTGTATCCAACAAGGTAAAGCAAGCTGCTTGATGTGTTCCTACAATGCAGTTAATGGGATACCTATGTGCACTAGGGAGGATCTCTTACAAAAAGCTCGAGATGAATGGGGCTTCAAGGGGTAAAAATTGTTCAAGAGCACTTTTTAGAATAAGAAATGAGTAAACTGAAATTCAAACATGATTGTTTGTTAGACTTATATGTAAACCCTTTGTGGCATAAGTGCAGATACATCACCTCGGATTGTGATGCTGTGGCCACTGTTTTTGAATATCAGAATTATACAAAAACAGCTGTGGATGCTGTTGCTGATGTTCTCCAAGCAGGTCGTCATAATTATTCCCTTTTCGATGAACTCTCTTTACATACGTCGGTAAATATTTTCGTAGAAGTTACACAGCTAAACTAGTTCTATGTAGGAGTGGATATTAATTGCGGAACGTTTATGCTTAGAAACACTCAATCTGCAATTGACAAAGGGAAGGTGAAAGAAGAGCAGATAGATAGAGCTCTTTTCAATCTGTTTTCAGTTCAACTTCGTCTTGGGCTGTTTGATGGAGATCCTAGAAAAGGGCAGTTTGGAAAATTGGGCCCTAAAGATGTTTGTACCTCAGAGCACAGGACACTGGCAATTGAAGCAGCAAAGCAAGGAATTGTGCTTCTGAAGAATGATAACAAGTTATTACCTTTGAATAAGAACATTGTTTCTTCGTTGGCTGTTATTGGCCCAATGGCAAACAACAAAAGCAATTTGGGTGGTGGCTATACAGGTATTATTTCTTCTATATGATAGTTTGTAGTTTTTCAGTTTCGCGCCAATTTCTCCTGTATTTACAATTTGTAAAGCATTGGGAAATTTTCAAATTTAATCCGAAACGAAAGCACTGGGTTTTCTCCCTAGTATGTTTCACTCCCCACTGCAGCTATCAAATTCATGTTTTCCTTGTCATGGCCTACTCCTTAGTGGGTGGAACTGCCAAAGTTGAAGAAATATCTATCTGACCAATTCAAAAGTTATTAGAGTTTCTCTTCACCCTGAATTTGGATACTAACATAAGTTGTTCCTATTGTTTCTGAATTTCAGATGAAGTGCAAAACATAATCATCAAACTTTAGTTTCCTAGCCACAGGCTATTGCAGGGTTTTGTTTGAATCTTTTCAATTTCAGTTAAATGTTTGCTTAAAGGTTCATATTTAATTTTGCAGGAGTTCCATGTGATCCAAAGAGCCTTTATGAGGAACTTCAAGCCCACATAAAGAATACATCTTATGCAGCTGGTTGTCCTGATGTACCCTGTGTTTTTAATGCTGTGTTTGATGGAGCAATTGATGCTGCCAAAGAAGCCGATTTTGTTATTGTAGTTGCCGGGCTAGATTTGTCTCAGGAAACTGAAGAACATGACCGAGTTAGCCTTCTCTTACCTGGTAAACAGATGGATATGGTGTCTTCTGTTGCTGCTGCCAGTAAAAGACCGGTGATTCTAGTTCTTACTGGTGGCGGACCTCTTGATGTAACATTTGCTGAAGGAGACCCGAGAATTGCAAGTATTCTCTGGATTGGGTACCCTGGTGAAGCAGGTGGAAGAGCACTTGCAGAAATCATTTTCGGAGAGTTCAATCCAGGTTGGTAGTTAGTAAACTATAATTTATTAGAAGGCATCTTGCCTCTGCATGGGAAAAAGGAGAGGGAAAATTCTTTTTTATGGCATTTGTTGGTGTAAATCCATCATTGTTAATAACTGCCAGAAGTAACCAAAATGGGATGAGTCATCCCATAAAATGCTGGCATTCTGAAGATCAAACTGGACTCCATTTTGAAGGTCATATAGACATGAAGTACTATGCATAGTAAATTGGGATAGCTTCAAATATTATTCTGCATCCAAATACCAAAAAGAAATAATGGTTTTGACAATGAAGAAGTTTAATGTGATGTTTGAATATTGCAAAAACAGGTGGAAGACTTCCAATGACTTGGTATCCTGAGTCATTCACCAAGGTCCCCATGAATGATATGAGCATGCGAGCTGATCCTTCTCGTGGTTATCCTGGGAGAACTTACAGATTTTATACTGGAGATCGAGTGTACGGTTTTGGACAAGGCTTAAGCTACACCAACTTCACTTACAAGATCGTGTCAGCACCAAGAAAATTAAGTCTGCTAGGATACTTTCCAGCTACCTCTAGTAAGAATATACTACAACAAGGAGGAGAAAGACTTGGTTATGTACACGTTGATGAGGTGAGATCTTGCAATTCTTTGAGATTCTATGTGCAAATATCTGTGATGAATGTCGGAGATATGGATGGAAGCCATGTTGTGATGTTGTTCTCCAGAGTGCCAAAAGTTTTAAAGGACACTCCAGAAAAACAGTTGATTGGATTTGATCGTGTTCATACTATTTCTTATGGATCAACTGAAACAAGCATTTTAGTAGATCCATGTAAACATCTCAGCATTGCAAATGAGTATGGAAAAAGTATATTTCCCTTGGGTGATCATATTCTCGTGTTGGGGGATCTGGAGCATTTTGTTTCGGTTAAAATTTACTGAAGCCATCTAGATTTCATTGAGGCACCTGTAACTTTTTTTTAATAATAAAATTGCAAATTGTATCAAATTTGCTTCCGGTGAAACGAGAGGGATGTATGATGAGACCCTAAAACTTGAAACTATAACAAAGGCCTCATTGGTATGACATAAAACTGATGGGCATGGTAGGGACCTTCATGCAAAACTCAAATGACTGTAATTTTGAGTCAACCAAGGTAGAGGTATGCTGTGTGAGCACAAGGAGACCAGCCAATGAATATGCCTAATCATTTGCAGGATAAAGCAAAAGCTAAATGGTAAAAGAAAAAAGAAATTGCTCTGTTTCTCCAATATAATTAATCCTTTTGATTCAACCAGCCTGCTCATAGTAGAGGATACACATCTGCATAATCGAATCTCTTAACAAAAATCAACTATCTGTGAGACACATTGTTAATTTTTTTTTTTTGACTTTAAATTTTGATCATGATGTTGTGCATGCATGCATGATCACAGAGGCAAATTCTCATGTAAGCATAATTTAAACTATGAAAAGATAATATCCTATAGTTGAATGCTTCAATCAAATTTAAATCATATATTTCTCTTGGAAGCTGACAAAATTATATTGTTTCTTCTTTTGTAGATGATACTCAATATTAATACTAATAAATCTCTATATATGTACCTGTTATATTTACTTTTTACTTTAAAATGGAAATAAATAAGATGGAGATATTAGAAGCGGAAAACGAAAACTCCATCAACTTGATGCTTTATAAGGAGTTGGTAAGTGTGATGTAACCATGACGGGGGTTGCATTACAATTTACACCAAAGGTTTGGGGTTTGGTAGTTAGTCAAACATCAGATGGAGCAATCATCCTGTGCAATATGAATTCATAAGAGTCTTGTTACCTGCTGATATTACCTTTTTCGCGGCTAAGTGGAAGCACCTCACTGGCGTTTCAAAAACGTAAACATATATCAAAACATTTGGGTACGTTTAGATAAAGTTTTCAAAAATTGTTTTCGGTTTTCGAAAACTCTTTTATATATTTGATAAACAGTTTTTAAAAGTATTTTTTTAAAAACAGTTTTTAAAAACTATTTTTTGAAAACTCAAAATTGGTGTTTTCCGACATAATTTTCAAAAAATAGTCCTAAAATCAATGTTCACTTCTTTGTTTCATTTTTTTTCCATGGTATATAAAAAATATTAAAATTTTAAAAATAAAATAATATTAATTATTTTTAAGTATTTAGTAAATATGAGAAATAAAATTAATAAAGATTTTAAATTTAAACTCAAAACTAAAATTATCCAAGTAACATTTCATTGTTTTATGTTTTGGAAACAGTTTTCGAGTTACAGTTATCAAACATGTTTTCTTCAGAAAACATAAAAAAACTGTTAAACTGAAAACAGATAACTGTTACCCAAACATGCCCTTAAATACTACTTTCTCTCTGTCTTGTTGTCTAACCAAACAAATTCCAAACAACCCATCTCTCAGCCCAAGTCTTCAAAGACGGTTTGGTAGTTAGCCAAACATCAAATGAAGCAATCATCTTATGAAATATGAATTCATAAGTCTTGTTACATGCTGATACCCGTTTTTTCACGGCCATGTGGAAGCACCTCATTGGCCCTTTCAAAAAGTAAACATACATATGAAGACACTCAAATACTACTCCTTCTCCATCTTATTGCCTTACCAAACAAATTCAAAACAGCCCATCTCTCGAACCAAGTCATCAAAGGCCCACTTATCTCAATACAAAAGCTTTTTTGGCCCACTTTATAAGTCCTAGCCCACTACAAAAACCCAAAAGCACTTAAATGACTTCTTGCAGCCTCCTCCCAAATAATTGGACACACTGTTGTGAGTTTTAAATTACTCGCAAACGCACGAGTCGTTTGCAGTATAGCGTTGTACAAGTGCGAGGTCGAATCCACAAGGAATTGCGTTGTGAAATTATATTTTCGTCTATACTAACTCTATTTTAACCTAGTTCCGAATTGTGAATGATATTGCAAAATAAATTAAAAGCTAAATCAAATTGATTTAAAAACTAATAATTAAAAGGCACTAAGGTTTCCGAATCCACCCCACCGAAGTTAAGCATACATGTTCTAAAAATATAGCCTATCAAAACATTCAATGAATCCAACTATAAGACAAAAAACAAAGAATATCCCAACTAAACCAAAAGCACCCGATGTATCCGCTCTTAACAAATCACAAAGGGAATCCAATTTAATCGAAAAGCATTCTATGTATCCATCAGATGAAACACAAAGAAAATCCAACAGACAATTTAAACTCAACCAATTATAAGATTAACTTAAATAATTGACAGAACATTTATACTAAAAATTGTCAGATTTGTACAAGCAAATCTGAACTACTACACCAAACAACGACGGGGCTTCATCTTCAACCTTAGCTGAAGAGTCTAGCCACTCATAACTATAAAACTATAATAACAAGTGCTAAACATTTAAACTAAAACAACTGAATATAAAGAAATAAATAAACAACTTTACATGGGAGAAATTCCACTCGCTGCCGGGCGGCGCTTCCCCTCGTGGTAGCAATGCCTTCGGGATCCACCAGAATGCTAGCGGACGTCCACCGGTAAACACCAAAGTGGCTTATGAATTATACACTGAATGATGAGGTCAGATGGTGTTTATATAGGGGGAGTCCCGGAGCACAATGGGTTTCAAAATCGATGTGGGATACTGCCCGAGTGCGATCGATCGCACTCTGGTGCGCTCGAGCGCACATTGGCGCACTACAGAGCATTTTTAACCGATGTGGGATGTGCGAGTGCGCATTTGCGATCGATCGCAAGTCTGGTGCGATCGAGCGCACTAGACATCTTCAGCTTGACCCTTGTTTACTAAAATGGCCATAACTTTCTCTAGAAAAATCATTTTTGCAAGCCGTAAAATCTCTCAGAAAATAGACTTCCGGATCTTTCCAAGCATATATGGCTCATCTCCTGGTTCTTCCGGAATCAATACAGTAAAATCTACAAAAATGACTGATCTGTAAGGCGATTTTGGCAATTTTAGTGAAACTCCTTTCCCAGTGCTTGTAAACCTGAAAAACAACGAAAACAACTCAAAGTAACAAATTCCTAAGCTAACAAATGTAAATTAAAGGGCCAAAATATGCAATATTTGACACTCATCAAATACCCCCAAACTTACAATTTGCTAGTCCCTTAGCAAAACAAAATAAAAGACTCAATGAAAAACAAAGAATATAAAGATAAAGTCATCACTCATGGTATCCAAAAATTTAAGGAGCACACATCACCATGATATTCATTCATAAGCAAGCTTAAAAAGGTAAACCCATCTTCGCAATGAATAGAAATGTTAAAATCTAATTACTTACAAAAGGCAGGATAAGGCATCACAAGCTTGAATTAGTGTAAGGTGAATTAGCATATAAAAATGAAGCTTCCAAGTAACTCTAATGTGTAAGGTCTCCATGTCTCAAGATTCACCGAATTTCCCATAAAAAATGAACGAAAAGGCATAGTTTTTAATTTTTTTTAATTTTATATATATATATATATATATATATATTTTTTTTTTCTTTTTTTTTTATATAATAAGGCACGGCTATGTTTAGTTCCTTTAAGCTTTCTAATTGACCCATGTAACGAGTGTTGAGTCAATGACTCCCAAACCAGGTGGTTTTAGGGCATTAGGTGTAAAGACACCCCTAAGGACTTACTAACTCGAGTCAAAAAGGCTACGAAATTAAACCGACCTTAATATTACCAAGCAAAATTCCACCTTTTGACGTGAACACTCACTGCTTACTGAGGCAAGAGGTCCAGTTACTCAGCGAAAAGTTTATTGATATTTTTTTTTCCCTATGCCCAAGAGTTCATCCAACAAGTCATCCAGTTTCAGTTAAGATAAGGAAAAATACACATTAAAATCACATGTCATACCTCACATAATTTGTGCTAATGTGCTCGTGTTAGATTAGATCAAACATGTGAATTCTCAAAATGCCTAAAGTAAGTAACTAAATTTTAAAAATTTATCACCAGATCATGTGTTCAAAATGTTAAGCTCACCAATGACATCACATCACAGAAAATGTTTAGATCAACTAAAATTTCACGATAATATGAGCGTGCATTTATCTCTATGACGAAAAGACAACAAATTAGGACAAAGTGTGTGATGTGTCTCCCATACCCCCAAACTTAAATTACACATTGACCCCAATGTGTGACTAATATGGAAAGAGCTGACCTGAGATATAGAGAACTATCTGGACTGGTATGGCTCATAGCATACCCCCAAACTTGAACTGAAGTACGCTTTGTCCCTGAAAAATAAAAACTGGAAAACAAAAAATACTGGAAACAAAAATTAATCATAAAAATGCGAAATAATAAATAAACAAAAGAAAAGATAAGCTGTGGGGTGCCTCCCATGAGCGCTAAGTTTAACGTCTTCAGCCAGACCCAACATTAGTAAACAGGTCCAACGAAATGCTCCGCCATCTGATCAATAAATGGGAATGAAAAATGATCAGGCCTAGTGGCAACATTCAATTTACGGTAGCTGATACACACTCTCCAAATTGACCGAACACGAGTTGGAACCAACTCGTTGTCCTTATGCTGCACTACTGTTAATTCAGCACGTTTGGGCATAACATGAATCTAGCTCACCCACTTGCTATTAGAGATGGGATAAATGATCCCTGCCTCTAACAGCTTAATATCTTCTGCCCTCATAACCTCTTGCATAGCAGGGTTGAGCCTTCTTTGTGGCTCCCTCGATGGCTTGGCATCCTCCTCCAAATGTATCCTGTACGTCACCACCGAAGGGCTGATCCCCTGGATGTCCTCAATGGTCCAGCCTATAGCTTCCTTATGCTCTCTTAAGACATCCAATAATTTCTCCTCTAGAGCAT
This sequence comes from Bretschneidera sinensis, assembly GCA_023935145.1. NCBI lineage: Eukaryota > Viridiplantae > Streptophyta > Magnoliopsida > Brassicales > Akaniaceae > Bretschneidera > Bretschneidera sinensis. Next base: position 64,835,052 of record CM043703.1, on the reverse strand, counting down.
CACCCAGATCTGAAGGTATAATCACAGGCAAACTATCGACTGAACCTAGGAACTTATACTTAAGATTATCTGGTAAAGGCTTAAGTTCCTTCTTAGGGGTTTCAGGTGCGGTGGTCTCCTCCGTCTTATTGCTTTTCCGAGGAGGAGACTCTAAAATGGCATTCGCTTGCTCAAGTAATTTATCTAAATCCATATCCTCTCCAAATTGAGCAAAGCATGCCTCTAGGGGGTCCTCAATACGGGATTCATCCATAGTCTCCTCTGTCCTACTACTCTCTCGAGGAGCAGACTCCACGATAGTATTTGCTTGCTCAAGTAACTTATCTAAATCCAAATCCTCTTCAAACTGAGCAAAGCATGCCTCCATAATGTCCTTAGACTTCCCTTCTTTCTTGGGCACTTGTAGTCTCTCAGGGTAAGGCACTTTAGGTAAAAACGACCTAGAGAGATCCTTAATAATACGAGTGGCTGTAGATGGCTCAGCATCTCTCTTCTCATTGTTGCCACTCTCTTGCCCTTGGTGCATAGCAGGGTTCTCTTCCACTTGATTATCCACTTGTCTCCCAAACAAGTATGGGACAGTTGATTGCACTTGTTCCTGCCAATGCATGGGAGTTGAAGAATTTCCCACCGCAAACTGTTCCTTTGGGTTAGGATCAGTTTGACTAGGGAACGTTCCTTCCTCTCCTTCACCCACGTAACTTGTGATTTGATCAATTTGACTCTCTAGTGTGGTAATCGCTTGGGTGTTTTCTATTGTTGCACTCATCACTTCACTCATAGATTGGCTAGTCGCTTTCATGAAATCATTGAGAGCGTCCTCCAATGACTGTGAAACCGACACTGGCGCTTGAATGGGAGCTTGGTAAGCGGGTGATGGTGCTGGATAAGCTGAGTGACCATAATTTGGAATTGGTGGAGGAAATTCAGGAGGGTATTGATTGTGAGCATGATAAGGGTCTCCTCCCTGATTCCTCAGTTGGTTCTGCGTCCATGAAACATTAGAGTGGTCCCACCACCCTGGATTGTATGTTTCAGAGTAAGATCTATTTGATTGCCAACAACACTCTTTGAAAGCATTCATTTGTTCCATAGGATACTCGGCACAAGCCCGCATTGATGGACAATTCTGTGCTAGATGCATGGGACTAGCACAGATGGAACAGCTTTCAACATTGAAAGTGTTGGCAGCATTGAGGGACGGGCTGGTCATTTTAATGTACTTCTTAATGATGTCCTCTAAAGACTGTGAAACCGGCGCTGGATTCATCCACATAATAATTTTTTTTTTAAAATTAAATTAATTTTTTTTTAATTAAATTAATTTTTTTTATAACTAATTAGTAGAAAAATAAAATCAATTCAGACCAAAAATTTTCACAAACAAAACAATTCCCCGGCAACGGCGCCAAAAACTTGTTGTGAGTTTTAAATTACTCGCAAGCGCACGAGTCGTTTGCAGTATAGCGTTGTGCAAGTGCGAGGTCGAATCCACAGGGAATTGCGTTGTGAAATTATATTTTCATCTAAACTAACTCTATTTTAACCTAGTTCCGAATTGTGAATGATATTGCAAAATAAATTAAAAGCTAAATTAAATTGATTTAAAAACTAATAATTAAAAGGCACTAAGGTTTCTGAATCCACCCCACCGAAGTTAAGCATACATGTTCTAAAAATATAGCCTATCAAAACATTCAATGAATCCAAATATAAGACAAAAAACAAAGAATATCCCAACTAAACCAAAAGCACCCGATGTATCCGCTCTTAACAAATCACAAAGGGAATCCAATTTAATCGAAAAGCATTCTATGTATCCATCAGATGAAACACAAAGAAAATCCAACAGACAATTTAAACTCAATCAATTATAAGATTAACTCAAATAATTGACAAAACATTTATACTAAAAATTGTCAGATTTGTACAAGCAAATCTGAACTATTACGCCAAACAACGGCGGGGCTTCATCTTCAACCTTAGCTGAAGAGTCTAGCCACTCATAACTATAAAACTATAATAACAAGTGCTAAACATTTAAACTAAAACAACTGAATATAAAGAAATAAATAAACAACTTTACATGGGAGAAATTCCACTCGCTGCCGGGCGACGCTTCCCCTCGTGGTAGCAATGCCTTCGGGATCCACCAGAATGCTAGCGGACGTCCACCGGTAAACACCAAAGTGGCTTAGGAATTGTACACTGAATGATGAGGTCAGATGGTGTTTATATAGGGGGAGTCCCGGAGCACAATGGGTTTCAAAATCGATGTGGGATACTGCCCAAGTGCGATCGATCGCACTCTGGTGCGCTCGAGCGCACATTGGCGCACTACAGAGCATTTTTAACCGATGTGGGATGTGCAAGTGCGCATTTGCAATCGATCGCAAGTCTGGTGCGATCGAGCGCACTAGACATCTTCAGCTTGACCCTTGTTTACTAAAATGGCCATAACTTTCTCTAGAAAAATCATTTTTGCAAGCCGTAAAATCCCTCAGAAAATAGACTTCCGGATCTTTCCAAGCATATATGGCTCATCTCCTGGTTCTTCCGGAATCAATACAGTAAAATCCACAAAAATGACTGATCTGTAAGGCGATTTTGGCAATTTTAGTGAAACTCATTTCCCAGTGCTTGTAAACCTGAAAAACAACGAAAACAACTCAAAGTAACAAATTCCTAAGCTAACAAATGTAAATTAAAGGGCCAAAATATGCAATATTTGGCACTCATCACACACAATCATAGGGTTTCAAGGACACAGCTGCAAAAGAGCTATGCTAAACCTTCACTACTACATAGCCAAAAAGATACTTTTGTAAAACAAAGCTTGCATAGTCATAACTTTTGAACATAACATGGCTTTAGTAAAATAAGGACTTGAATGGTTGTCAGATATTACAAAACCAATGAGATACCTTAGCTTGAGTGAATCTTTACATGATAAATACAATGGTCCATTCGACTGAACAACTACTACAAAGGCCTTGACCCAACACTCTTATCTACTCAAAAGTATTCCAAGAGCCTACATCAACAAAAGCTTACTGAATGAAATTGAGAATCGAGCAAGAGCTATTTCTGTAATGCGAGACATGATTGTAATTGGTCCAAAAACAAGATCTAAGACAAATGGAGACCATTACAAGGCCAGCCCAACAGACACGTCAAAAAAGCCCACAAAAGAGCTACAATGTCAACAAGGGGTAAAAGGTCTAATCTCAAACACACTCTGCTTTTTAAAGCTCTTACTATACTATTTTGCATACACACACATCAAGCATTATGTGAATCCCAAGCCATCCCCTGAGGATCTCACGTGGGGATTGTGGTTTGCTTAGTAAAGGAGAACATGATCATAGCCTTATAGGAACCAAGTGAGCTCACACTTGCTTGAGGTGAACACAAGCACCACTTGTAAGACTTCTAGCCACTTAGAATCGACATGGCTAGTTAAGGATTTATTCTGCACACTTGGCACACACTGATTAGCTCCCATTTTTGCCATCAGCTTACACTTACAACAGCAGATCTAAAGCCCATCTGCATTGTTTAGCCACCTAACTATTATATTGCAAAAAGACTAATGCATATCAGTGAAGAGGCTTACTCTCTCCAATCCCAAAATAATCTCTCAAACTACCTCTCAATTAACTAAAATCTTGGTTAACCATCATTACAATGTAGGAGATGAACTCTCTCATACAGAAACACTGTGCGGCCACTGTTCATACCTTACTAGCCAATGTTGAGAATATTTGGAACCCAAACAATAAGTTGTTGACTCACTCACATGCCCAAAACTCTGTTCCAACAACTGGTTATTATTCTTTTTCATTATTACTATAGTACCAAAATAGTAAGAGTTGATGAACAGTGTTGTGCAAAGCTCATCTGCCCAAAGCAGCTAAAACAACCCTCCATGATTAAAAATTCCTTAAATTGTGGATTTTTCAATGATTCATAATTATTTTAGTGCTAAGCATTTCCTCCACAAAATTAACACTCTAATTTTCTATATAAAACTCTCTTCACCTTCTTAAAGACAAGTCAACTCACAAGACCCAAAAAGACTTTGTAAGTAACAACAAGCTAAGAGTTTTTAAGAGCAAACGCAAAAAATCTATTTTTAATAAGAAAAAATAGAGGAAAAACATAGCACAATTACATATCTTGTTTCCTCACTAGCCATCAAAGTTCTAGCCCTCAAACACTAAAGGCCCCCAGCTACCTCACTTAAGAGCTTTTTCAAAATTGGTTCTTTCACACTCTATAACATCTTTTCTCGACTTCGACTAAAGCTCTCGTAAACATAACAGCCTCACTGCAACCTTTTATCTTGTTACAACCACATCAAACACCATTCTGGTACTATGTGTTGTCATTTATGATCCCTGACAACCAAGCTATCATGTTCTGCCAATGTCAGGATCATGTTCTACACATCTAATCAAGTTGATTGCTCTTACTCGAGACATACTGTCTCATGTTATTATTCTTGGAAGTTAATCTCATAACCACTTATGCGTTCTCCAGCACTGTATCACTCTCATCTGCCCACCCCATGTCCACACATGGGCCTCCTCATTACTAAATATCATATCATTGCTTTATCTTTGCTCTCAGTATTTACCATCAAATTTATTTACTTCCATATCTAATTAATGTTGCATTTACTTACCACAATATTTACTTACAACACCCTTTACTTACAACTCTCTTTACTAAGAACGCCTTTTACTTAAAACTCTCTTTACTAATAGCACCCTTTACTTACAACTCTCTTTACTTACAGCTCCCTTTACTTACAACTCTCTTTACTTACATCTCTCTTAACGTACAACTCTCTTAACTTATAGCTCCTTTTACTTACAACTCTCTTTAATTACCCCAATCTTTAGTTTCAGCACTTTTTACTTACATCTCTCTTTACTTTTAGCACCTTTTACTTACAACTCTTTTTTAATTTTTGCACTCTTTAATTATAACTCTTTTTACTTACCACATTCTCTACTTATCGTCATATTACTTATTGTCGTCCTTCCTTATGATTGTATACGCTCATTGTTGTATTATTGTACCACCCTCACTGTACTTCTCCTTGCAACATCACCTTTTATGGGTAAAACAAAATAAGCAATAGATGATCCAGCTTGGTAGTAAAATTACCATGGTGGTCATTCTAGGCATGATCCCAAAACCTTAGGGGAAGCTCTCTCAACAGAGATAAAATTTTGGTGTCGTAGACGGAGATCCCATCTCTACAGTCGCGGATCCATATGGAACCATTACGTTTCTCCATTGTAGAAGTCGGATCCTCTACGACCATAAGCATTACATCTCTCACTAGAAGTGTTGGATCTATTGCCACGTGTCCAAGTGCAAACCTATCAATTATAAAAAATTTCTTGCCCCAACACTACTATATTCCTTTCCTTTTTTGCAAAATAATATTTTAGCATTAACACATGATTGTCACTTTTGTAGATGCCTTTGCTCATACCATGGAAAGTCTATAATTATAAATTTTTATGCCAAAAAGAAGGTGAGGGTATTGTTGTAAAATGAGATTTGGTTTGAATGAGATTAGCTCTTTGTGTTGGTCACATTCTTGAGTCCACATCACCTTGGTACACGAACCCCTGTAAGGAATGCCAACTAGAGTTTGGTTCTCTAGGAAGGACCTTCTGATGGTAAAGTTACTAGATGTACCGATATGAAGTGGAAGGAATGGTTTAAAGAAATTCTGAAGTGAAGAATGAGGAACCAAAGTGATTATGGTTGTTGAATCCGCATTTCTGAAGCCTTGACCCACTTTATATAGGTTTTGCGGATCTCAGCATCAGAAGATTTGGAATGGGTCCTACCAGGGGTTTTGTCCCCATATCTCTAGGTCTGCACTAAGAGGTTTTGAATCATACCATTAGGTTTGCTAGTCACGTCACAGTTTCACCCATACCTTTAGGTCTATGCCGTATACTTTTAGGCCTATGAGTTTCACCATTGTTATCATTGTATCGTGCCACGCATCCGTTATTTTGGTTTGCAAGTCATAGTAGTGTCATATCATAGTCCACGTATTTGAATTTTATTAGGTGGTATATTTTTGCCTATATCATATGCCCCTACTTCCTTGTGAGCATGGAAGGGTTTCTAGAGGAGTAGAGTACTTTTTCTTATGTATTTAGTGACGTTTTCATCTTGGTAGGGTATCCAAATCAATCTTTATGTGGGTAAGCACATCATTTTTCTCGTGCCAGCTTTCTTGTGGTTGAATTTTGCAAGTCTAACCATTTTAGTTCGGGCTTCAATGTGCTCGGTGGAATTATATGGCCATTTAAGCCTTAATTTCACTTCAGTGTAGGCTCTAGTAGGCCCAATAGAATCGTGTTGCCATTGAGACCTTAATTCCACTTCGATTTAGACTTTAATGGCCCAGTGGAATTGTCTGGTTGTTGAAGCCTTAGTTCTACTTTGGTTCGGGCTTTAATGGGCCTAGTGGAATTGTGTTATTGTGGAAGCCTTAATTCCACTTCAGTTTGGGCTTCAATGGACTTAGTAGAATTTTTTAGTTTTGAAAGCCTTAATTCCATTTAAGTTTGGGATTTAATGGACCTAGTAGAATTGTGTGGCTATAGTTCCACTTCAGTTTGGACTTCAGTAGGCCTAGTTGAATTGTGTGGCTGTGGCAGCCTTAATTCCACTTCGGTTCAGGCTTTAGTAGGCTCAATGGAATTGTGTGGCTGTGGAAGCCTTAATTCTACTTCAGTTCGAGCTTCAGTGGGCTCAGTGGAATTATATGGTTGTGGAAGCCTTAATTCCACTTCAGTTCAGGCTTCAGTGGGCCTAGTGGAATTGTGTGGCTGTGGAAGGCTTAATTCCATTTCAGTTCAGGCTTTAATGGGCCCAGTGGAATTGTGTGGCTGTGGAAGGCTTAAGTCCACTTCGGTTTGGGCTTCAAAGGCCTACAGAACTGAGACAACTAAGTATTTAAGACTTTAATACCCTCTATTATGATGAGGCGCTTGGACTTCCCGAGGTTTCCTTTTAGGCTGTGAGAGTTAATGTTAGAGACTTTTGGGCTACCTGAAGTGCTTTTTGCGCTGTAATAATTGATGACATGGGAGATGCGTCAGTGTAATGCCTCTTTTCGATCTTTAAGGCTGGGACTAGAAAAAAGAGAGGGTATTTGGCCTCCAACTCTTATTCTTTTTCCTCTTTTACAGATCCTAAAGCACAAGGCATGGAGTTTTCTTTCTTTCTAGTGTTTTTCTTCGATCTCGTTTCCTTCTTGTTCAACAATCCTTTAGTCTTTTTCTTCAAACTTTTTGGTAAGCACTTTTGATTCTTCAACTATGTCTTCTGATTCTAGAGTTAAGGTTATAAACAGTTAGAGTAAACAGGTAGTCTCATCAAACCCTAAAGGTGTTAAAACTAGTTTGTCTTGTGGCTATAAGGATGAGTATGAGGAAATCACTCCAACTTCTAAGGAAATCACCCTAACTTGCGAAGAAATCCATTCTATACGTGAGAAATTTTTTGTCCCTCATCTCTGGACCGTTAGAAGAGTAGTTGACCATGTTAAGGCTTGTATGCCTTTAGGATAAGAGGAATCTTCTCTCCTAATATGTTATGCAGACTATTTAAAGGCACGATTGAGGTTTTCTTTTGACCTTGACTTGAAGAAAGTAATAAACCACTTTGGTTCTTGTCTAGCTCAATTTTCTCCAAATTGTCTTAGGAGTATATGAGGCTTTATTCTAGCTTTTAGAATGTACGCTGGGTACGTTAGGGATGACGAGTAGTCAAAGACCAGAATGCTCCAATGGTTCTTATTATGGGTGGTATAATGTCACTCCTAAGCCCAATAGGAAGTTTGTTAAAGGCCTTTCCTCATTCAAACACTAAAAAGAGAAATTTTTTCTCATGGAGAGGCCAGAGCCTTATGATGTTCCACAAAAGTGGGACTACAAAGATCTTCTTACCTAGAACAACCCTCCCACATTGTTTCTAGGGAAGATAAGGCTGTGAAAAAGATCCTAAATGAGGAAAATATTCTGAAAAAGAATTTGGCCAATGAGGAGTTGATGAGGGCATTTTGCCTCAACATCTACACCCTCAACAACCATGATGGTAGTTGTTAGTGCCTTAGGTGATATTTGTACTTAATGACTTCGGTTTCTTCTTTTTTAACTGATAAGATGTTGAATGCAGTTGAGGTGGCAAAAAAAGCTCAACCAGCTACTACTACAAGGAAGTGTAAGGCTCCTGCTAACCTTACTATGCTTCTTTCTAACAAAAAAAAGGCTTTGGAAAGCAAGTCTAAGGTCAAGGGGGTTGAGGTCTTCAAAAGAAAGAAGAAGGAGGCTCTTAAGGCTTCAATCTCTAAGGCTCCTACCACTAGCTTAGTTCTTCCTGCTATGCTACGTTTCGCTGCACAAGTCTAACAAGTACCTCCTACACCTTAGGTTGTTCTCGCATCTCAAGAGGCTAGTGAGACTAGCTCCGAGGTGTACATGAATGACTAGGACGTGAGGTTCATAGATTTTGTATTGAAGAACTGCAACAAACTGCTCAGGTCCTTGGGTGCGGTTTTGCTAGCTGACGCAAATGCAGTCACCAACCTCTCACTTTTGAAGACAAGGTAAAACCTGATTGAGTCCTGCTACAAGGTAATATCAGAGGTGCTTATATTCATGAATTTTTTTATTTTACCGAGTTCCTTCTATTATAGGCTGGTATGTATGCCATTGTGGCTAGCAACTCCATCGATGCCATGTCCAAGGCCTATAAGAAGCTTAGAAAAGAGATGACCTCTTGAAAAAGTCGCTGAAAGGAAGAGAGAAATCATCTATGCTTTTCAAAGGGAGAACACTAAGCTCAAGGCTGAGCAGGGGAAGCTCAAGGACTAGGTGACTTTAGACTATTAGCTACTCAAGTCTTTCGAGATGGAAAATGAGAAGCTGAGGTTCAAAGCAGCCAAACTCGTTGGGGTCGAGAGGTAGCTCTGGAAGGAGCTAGCCAGTGCCAAGCCTTTCATTGTGGAAGCCTTCAACAACTTTGAGGACTTCAAGAATAAGTTATTGTAAAAGGCCTCATGGTTCTACGTAGATGGCTTTGAGGTAATGATGGTAGCAGGGCTAAATGTTTGCCTGACTTCTATTAGGATAGCTTGGAGATCCCTGTGGAGTAAGAGGGGGCACCCAAAGCTAGGCAAGGGACAGAGGAGAGGACCGAGGTGGAGAGGTATGAGCTGGTGGAGGTCATCAAGGTTCCAGTTGAAAGGACTGTGTCTGAGCTGGCTGATATCACCGAGGTCCATGCTAAGGAGGACAAAGAATAAAAGTAGAATCCTTAGACCTTTTTTTTTCTTTTTCTTTGTTTTTAACTGGCCTCGAAGCCCTTTTTGTAAATAAGGAAATGTTTTCTTTTCCTAAATTTGTTATCTTCTAGCTTGTACTCTCATTTTTTTAGTAGACTCTTAAGAATTTTTACAAGTGTTGAGGCTTCAGACTTGCACTACTGTTTTGGCTTTCTATCTCAACTTGAGTTAAGTAGTAGATCTTGACTGAAAATTGCCTAAGAATGGGACTTCAGTTGCTCACTTGGAGCTTAAGGTTCTCATCTCAAGTGAGCTGAGTGGGGATCTTTAGAAGAGTTTTGCCTCAAGTGTTTAGACTTCGGTCTTTCACTTCAGACTTTGATCTCTAGTTCATCAATGCATCAAAGTGGTGCTTTGACTTTGGAATGAAACTGATTTGGACTTCAATGCTTCCCTTTCACCTTACCTTAGGATATCCTATGTGTATGGTGGAGGTTTATGATTTAATTATTCAAACTAGGTTGTTTTTTTAGAACCTTAGCTTTGGTTATTTTGCAAAGAGTGTTCATTTCGGACTAGGATATACTCACACTGTCTAGATTCTACCACTCGATGTATGCAATGTGAAAAGGAAAAATTGATCTATAACCAAAATATTCATGTGTTAAGTTCTTTAAACATTTACATGAAATGAAAAATACACACAATTTTGATAAAATTTGCACAAATTTTGTGAGTTTCATTTGCGTGATACTAGGGTTTCATCCATCCTTTCTAGCTCGAGGGTTCCTTGCTTAATGATCATTTTGACCTGATATGAGCCTTCCCAATATTGTGCCATCTTTTCTATGTTTATGGGTTCTGAGACCTCTTGATTACATAAGACCAAGTCTCCAAGTCTAAACGACCTTTGCTCAACTTGGGAATTGAAGTACTTGGTTGTGTGTTATTAGTATGTGGCAAGCCATAGTAAGGCTTCATCTCGGACTCCTTCGATCAAGTCCAAATTCATCTTCAACCCTTCTTCATTCTGCTTCTTTTCGAACAACTGGACTCAGAGAGAAGGTTCTTCCACCTTAACCAGGATCACAGCTTCGTACCCGAAGGCCAAGAAAAAATGGTTCTTTCTTATAGGAGATTGAGTTGTGGTTCTATAGGCTTAGAGTGCACGGGGGAGTTCCTAAACCCAAATTCCTTTTGTGTCTTTTAGTCTTCTCTTTAGCGTTTACAGTATCATCTTGTTTGTAACTTTAGCTTGACTATTAGCTTGAGGCTACCACAGAAAGGAGAATATGTGATCGATGTCGAGCTTTTCACATAGCATCTTAAACTAAGCACTGTCAAACTGCTTTTTGTTGTCTATAACCAAAACTCTTGGGATTCTGAACATATAGACTATTGAATTCTAGACGAAGTCTTTTTCCTTCACGTCGGTGATCTCAGATAAGGGTTCAACTTCGGTCCTCTTTGTGAAGTAGTCGGTTGCCATGATTAAGAACTTGAGCTGACCCAGTGCCTTGGGGAAAGGTCCTAAGATGTCAACACTCCAAATCACGAAGGGTATCAAATTGGTGATGATAGTCAAGGGGTTGGTAGGATGATGAGGAATAAGAGCAAACTTCTCGAACTGGACACATTTTTAACGAAGTCACTAGCTTCATTCTTCAGCTCCGGTTAGTAATACCCCTGTCATAGACTTCTCTCAATGCATAGACAACTTCTTTTAGGATGAAGCATTTCAAATATGGCTGAGTTAGGGACCTTCTGTAATGGCTTTTTTCAATCAAGTAATATCTAGCTACCCTAAAGACTAACTTTCTCGCTTCGGTCTTTAACTCTGGGAGCTCGTCGTCTTGTAGATATTTAAGAATGAGAGTCATCTAGTTTGGCGTGTCTTCTATTTCCATTACTTCAATATTTTCAGTGTTGGAGCTAGATAGAAGTTTGATATATACACCTCAGGGTAAGTCTGAGGTCTTCGAGGATGCTAGATGTGCCAAGGCATGACTTTGGCATTTTCGACTATGAGTACTCGCGTCACTTTCATATCCTTGAAGTGCATAACCAATTCTTTTACCTTAGCCACATATTGAATCATTTGTTCTCCTCTGGCTTTATACTCCTCTGAAACCTGGTTCATCACTAATTGCGAGTCACTGAAGACTTTGAATCCTCAACAATAAGAGACCTGGCTAGTCTCATTTCGATGAGGAGGGTTTTGTACTCAAATTCATTTTTTAAAGCATTTAAGTTGAATTAAAGTGTGTACCCAATTGTAAGGTCTTCAGGACTAATGAGGATGAGTTTGGTGTCACTTCCAGATGTGTTGGAGGATCCATCTATGAACAACTTCTAGCTAGGTAGTTCAGACTAAGGTTCGACTTGTTGCTCTTCTATGTGACAGCAAAGAAATGTGCACTCTACAATGAAGTCCACAAAGGCTTGGCCTTTGATGGTTGGCTGAGGCTTAAAACTAATCTCTAATTCATCCAACTCTGTGGATCACTTCACAAGTCGACCTGTTAGGTCGGGCTTCTAGAGGGCTTGCCACATATAATGGTCGGTTAGGATGACGATCGGGTGTGATTGGAACTAGAGCCTCAAATTTCTAGCCAAAATGAAAACTATATAGGCCAGTTTCTCGATGGGCTGATACCAGACCTCTGCATCTTGCAAAACTTGACTGACATAATAGATCAATCTTTGAATCTTTCCTTCTCGAATCAACACCGAAGTCATAGCTTCCTCCATCGCATCTAGGTATAAATACAATTTCTCTCATTCTTTTGGCTTAATAAGGAGAAGAGTTAAACTCAGATAGTTCTTTAGTTCTTTGAATGAGACTTAAAACTCCTCAGTCCACTAGAACTCTTTGATACTCTTCAGAGCCTTGATGAACAGCAAACAATTTTTCCCTGACTTGGACATAAACTAACCAATGGAAGTGATGCGACCCGTTAGCTTTTTCACCTCTCTCACAGTCCGAAGAGTCTCCATATCCAATATCACCTTGATTTATCTATACTAGTTTCTATTTTGGGTCACCATGAACCCGAGGGATTTACCCGAAGTCACTTTGACTTCGCACTTGGAGGGGTTCAACTTCATATGGTGTTTCCTTAGTACCGATAAGCACTCTTCGAGGTTGGTCACATGGCTAGTTACTTGTATACTTTTGACGAGCATGTCATCCATATATACCTTCATGTTCAGGCCAATCTGATCCTTGAATAACTTATAAACCAACCTTTGGTAAGTGGCTTATGTGGTTTTAAGTCCAAAGGGCATTACTTTGTACTAGTAGAGACCCTTCTCAGTGATGAATATTGTGTTCTGTTGGTATGACTTGTACATCATGATCTAATTATATCCTGAATAGGCATCCATAAAACTCAACATTTCAAAACCTGAAGTCGCGTCAACCAACTAGTCTATTCTCAGGAGCAAGTAGCTATCTTTTGGGCAAGCTTTGTTAAGGTCGGTGAAGTCAATGCAAATTCTTCACTTCCTAATTGGCTTCTTTACCTTGACAACATTGACATGGCACCTCAGGTAATCTATTTCTCTTATAAAGTCGGCCTTCAGCAACACTTTAAGATTATGCTCGGGATCGATATTAAAAAGGTGGACCATCACTTTAAGATCAATTCCCAGCATGTCTGCCATTGACCAAGGGAAAACATCTTGATTCTTCTTTAGGAAAGAGATCAATTGTGCTCGGAGTTCACCCTTTAAGCTTGATCATCTACACCACTTTTTCACTTCCCTTGTCATCTGTCAAAGGGACTAAGATCAGTTCTTCCACAGGCTTCCCCGTTGGAGTCTTGGCTTCATCTCGGAGAGCTTCAATTTGTAGGACATCAGTCTTGTCCTTCTTCTTATTAAGGCTAGATAATAGTTCCTCATTATAAATTGATTTTTTCTCATGTTAACTAAGGCAACCCAAGAGGAAGGTTAATTAGGTTTAAATTTTTTTCAACAAATACAAAAATAATCACAAACTTAAGCAAATAATAAATAAAAAAACAAGTAAAAGTAACAAATGTAAATTTTTTGGAAATTAAAAGAGGATGAGAGGAGCATGTAAACTCAATTTATAGTGGTTTAACAATATCATAATCATACCCGAACCTACGTCCACTCTCTACAAGGCCTCTATTGGAAGGTTTCACTAATACAAATAAGCAATTTCCAAAGTGTTTCTCAATCCTTTACAATAACTTTCTCTCACTAGGAATCTCTCACAAGTTTTTAACGCCTAAACACTCAACAAGAGTTTAACACTTCAACTCTTGTACACATTGAGAAGGAAATAATTGATTTAGAACAAGAGAGAGTGTACAATAAATACTTATAACTCATAAATTTATATTTAAAGCTCAAAGCTCAACAATGGCTCAATTTGAAAAAATTAAAGCTTGATTCTTGCAACAAATGAGTTCTATGATGTTGAAGATGGTTGTTGGAGCATATAATGGCATAATATTTATAGAAATAACTCCATATATTCATTTGAAATAAAATATGACCGTTTGAAACATTAAATGTAACTAATTCGCATAAGATTTTGAGTGAAATAGTCGTTATTAGGCTAGTGTAGTTGACTACAACAAGGTGTAGTCGACTACAGTAAGGTGTAGTCGACTATAGGAAGTCTATGAAGGATTTTTCATCCTCTTGTAGTCAACTACAACCCCTTTCGTTAACAACTACAACCCCTGTAGTTAACTAGAACACATTATAGTTACTGTTGTTGATTACAGCTTGTTTAAAAAATAGTTGAATTTTTGCTTGAAATCTTTTATCAAAATATTTTAGATTTAATTAAAGCACTTTACTATAAAAACCTTTTAGTCGTAATTGATATAAGAGCATAGAGAAGGATTAACCTTAAATTTAACCTATTCTAGACTAGTAATCTCTTACTTTGCTTCTTTAAAACAACTTCAAAGATCCATTAATCACGCATTGTTTCTTATGTGTGTGCCTCTCACCACATTTGCATGCATTGAACCATAATATCGAAATAAGACTAGACAGGAGAATTAGCATAATAATATGTTTTGTTATTATCAAAATTAATATGGGGTCAACAATCTCTTAATTTTTTATGATGACAAAACCAATTATGAAAATTAACATGAAAAAATCAAAGCGTTGAAATATTACAAAAATTTTGACAGGATTTTGTTTGTATTTTCAATATTTCCTCATGCAAATAAATTTTTTTTTATATCTAACCAACCAAGCAATGTATAAATAGGGAAAAGTAACTTTAAAAACTATTTCACCCCTTTCTGAAAGAGAAAAGTAATTCAAGCACCAATGTCATAAAGTGATAAAATAACAATATAGATACCATATCATTAACAAATTAAGTCTTAGATTCTTCTTCTCCCTTTTGTCAACATCACAAAAGGAATAGTGAAATGAAAGCTTCCCCTAAGTTCATGTATCTAAAACATCGAAACATAGAAAAGTAAGGAACCACAAATGATGCAATGCATGAAAGGAAATGTACTCTAGAAAAAGGAAGACAATCCCCAGCCATAAGATAAAAAGAGAAGTAAAGATGAAAGATTAAAAGGAAATTCAATGACGAGGAGGAGGAATGTTCACAGGCTCATAAATATGGGAGAAGCGAGAGGATGATGAGGGTCCGGAAGCTTGAGGGAGATCCGACTCAAAAATTTCTTCAATGTGAGGTGGTCGAGTGTAATATACGGGACCATCGCCCTAGTTTGTTGTTGAGAGAGAAACTGACCAATGTCATAACGTATGTTCCGAACCTCAATCTGTAAACTATAAACTTTTGACCGTAACTCACTATAATACTCCGGAACCTCCATCCATAAATCAACTAAGTTTGATTGCATCTCCAATCTTATATCAGCCATACCTGTTTTAACTCCTTGAAGAGCTGCTAAAATGGCATAATTAGGGGCTATAGGGTTATCATGAGGTGGTATTAGCACTTCCTCTTCTTCAATATTTTCTTGTTCAACTGGATTAGGATTTTGTGAGCTAATTTGATGAAAACATGGTGGAAATTAAAGGATTTTTAGAGAGAAGTGAGAGGATGTGTGTTTAGGGCTGTTAGAGAGAGAAAAAAAGTGTAGAAAATGAGCTGAAACTGTGGTTTTCCAAGAAGAGGAGTTTAAATAGGACTCTGTAGTCGACTATGGAAGCCTATGTTCGACTACAGGTCGATTTTGCCTTGAAAATGCAAAAAAACTAAAGTCGTAGTTGACTACAAGGAGCTGTTGGGCAATTTTTTTTTTAAGAAAATGAAGTTGTAGTCGACTACAAGGTCAGTGACCTTCTGGACTAATAATTTGTAAAAAACATTGATGTTGTAGTCGAGTACACCTTGTTGTAGGTGACTACAATTACTCTCTGTCCCTATTTTAACTTAATGATATGGTTAAAATCATTTTGAAGTTCAGAACTTAATAAAAAGAATTAAAAATTCAAAATATGACAAAATTTGCTAGAGTTTTTTTAATGTATCCATAAAGAAGGAGTGATTAATTTTAGTTGAAAAAAATAAATCCTTTCCTTCATTGGATTTTATGCAAAGGATTGATGCAAATAAAATAAAAAAGCAACCAAGTATAGTTTCTTATTCCTAATTTCATTCTAATCATGCAAAACTTGTCTTCATTCAAGGGTTTTGTAAAAATATCAACTAGTTGTTTTTCAATACTAACAAATTCAAGTTTAATATCCCCTTTTGAGTATGATCTCTAACAAAATGGTGTCTAATTTCAATATACTTGGTCCTAGAATATTGAATTGGATCTTAGTTAGATTGATAGGACTAGTGTAATCACATAAGATCGAAACATTTTCAAAACGCATGCCAAAATCATCAAGTTGTTGTTTTATCCATAAAATTTGTGCACAACAACTATCGGTAGCTACATATTCCGCTTCAACCGTTGATAGTGCAACCAAGTTTTGCTTCTTTGAAAACCAAGAAGTTAACATACAACCAAAAAATTTGTATGTCCCATTAGTACTTTTTCTATCTAACTTACAACTAGCAAAATTAGCATCCGGATAACCAATTATGTCAAAAGAAGATTCTCTAGAATACCATAAGCATAAGTTTTGAGTTCCTAGCAAATATCTTAAAATTCTTTAAACAACAATTAAGTGAGGTTTTTTAGGATTAGATTGAAATATAGCACACATACAAACACTAAACATAATATTGGGTCTACTTGCGGTTAAATAAAGTAAAGTACCTATCATGCTTCTATATTTTTTAATATCGACACTTTTACGCCCTTCATCCTTGTTAAGCTTTGTTGAAGTACTCATGGGAGTTCCAATTGACTTTACATTCTCCATCCCAAACCTCTTTATCAAGTCCTTTGTGTACTTGGATTGGTTGATGAAGATCCCCTTCCTTTGTTTGTTTAATTTGAAGACTAAGAAAGTAATTGAACTCTCCCATCATGCTCATATAAAATTCACCTTGTATGCACTTAGCAAACTCTTGACAAATTGTTTCATTAGTAGCACCAAATATTATATCATCAATATATATTTGTACAATGAATATGTCATTCTCATAAATTTTTTTGAAAAAGAGTAGTGCCAATTCTTCCTCTTCTAAAACAGTTATCAGGTAAAAATTTACTTAGCTCTAGCAGTTTGCTTCAACTTAGAGGTGGCAAAATCTGACCCGACCTATCCCACCTAAAATTAAACCCATCCAAACCCAAAAATACAACAAAATATTATGAACCAAGACCCGAACAACTTGAAACTGAAATGATCCGTGACCTAATAGACCCGAATGGCTCGAGACCCGAGCGATCTATGACCCAAGAGACCCGAAACCCA
Source organism: Bretschneidera sinensis (assembly GCA_023935145.1). NCBI lineage: Eukaryota > Viridiplantae > Streptophyta > Magnoliopsida > Brassicales > Akaniaceae > Bretschneidera > Bretschneidera sinensis. Next base: position 64,817,870 of record CM043703.1, on the reverse strand, counting down.
AATAACCCAAAACCCGAACGACTTGTTACATGAATGACCCAAAACTCGAATGACTCGAACTCGAGACCCGAATTGACCCGATTTTTTTGAAAGAGGAAAATTAATTGTTTGTTATTTGTAAACAAAGTCACAAATTAATGGTATGAAGTATAAAGCCATAACACGTCAAAAAAAAGTATAAAGCCATAAAGTAATTATCTTATACTAATTATTAGTAAAGAGAATTTTAAATTTCTTTATAATAAATATCATATACAATTATATCATTTACATTACATTTGGTTGTTTGGAATTGAAGCTTAAAAATAGAATTGAGTTGGAATTATGGTATTTTTCAGCCATTTTAATGTTGAAAAAAATACAATTCCAATTCTAAACAATCAAACGTAGTGTTAGGGATAAAGAAATAGGCAAGGTAATGTATTTAATCCGAGTTAGGCTTGACCCAGTTTTTAAGTTCTAATGGGTTTGAGATTTTTAAACCATAATATTCTTGGCTTTTGGTCATTCAGGTAAGAATGTGTTGGGTTAGGTTCTAATGGGTTTGAGATTTTTAAACCATAATGAGCTTGACTTTTGGTCATTTAGGTAAGAATGAATTAGGTTAGGTTGGGCTAAGTTGGTTTGGTTTTGGATTTTTAAATATTAGTTATACTTATATTAAAAAAAATACATATATCAATAAATTTTTAATTATTTAAAATAAGTACAATAAATATACCATTTTTATGATAAACTCAATTTGGTTTATGATAAACAATTTTAATATTAACTTCACATATTTAATTATTTATAAGTTTCTTGTTCATAGAGAAATATATAATAAGAAAGTTCAAAACTTCATATTAGTGAAAGATGTATCTATAATTTTGACTTGATATATTTTTAACTATCCAATATTTCTATATTAAATATTTTATAACAACTTGATAAGCATGTTGAAGATAAAATTTTATTTATCTAATTAAATTTATGTTTTTTTAAGAAGAAAATATTTCATTTCATTAAAGAAAATGCAAATCAGCCACAAGAGCCGAAAATACAAAATTAGGTGGTTGACCTTTGATGCTCTCAAGTACAAGGAGCAGCCATTGACAAATTTTTTTTGCAAGAGTATGACTGTTTGAGCCATAAAATTACAAGACTTGGGGTGAAAAGACAAATCGAGCCAAACCTCAAGTTGAACTCGAGCTCAATTTTTTGAACTCAAACTTGACTCTATTTTATATATGATCGTATAATTTTTTATATTGCACTTTTGGTAAATAATATACCTTGAGTTGGTCCAAAAGGTATTTGATTTGATCATAATTAATTGAGTCCATTTTATTGGGTTTAATTTTAGTGGGCTGTAGAGGATTAATAAGTGATTGTGCCTAAATTGATCAAACCTATTAAAATTTCTTAGTAAACCCAAACTAAAGCTACTTGTAGAAATTTAGTTAAGTGGACTAAAATCTGCACTATTTTAATCCATTTTGTTTCTATAAATCCATTAGTTTCTATTATTGAATGATCTTTAGGCCTAGGAACTAAAGCCCATACTTTGCTTCTTTCAAATTGATTTAATTCCTCTTGCATAGCCATTATCCAATTTTCATCATGTTTAGCTTCATCAAAGGTCTTAGGTTCAATTTGAGATAAGAAAGCTATATAATTCCATGCATTTCTAATTAAAGAACGAGTTCTTACCCCCTTATTTCAAATTGATTTAATTCCTCTTGCATAGCCATTATCTAATTTTCATCACGTTCAGCTTCATCAAAGGTCTTAGGTTCAATTTGAGATAAGAAAGTTACATAATTCCATACATTTCTAATTGAATAATGAGTTCTTACCCCTTGTGAAGGATCACTAATCAGTTGATCGATTGGGTGATAATTCACATACCTCCAATCTTTAAGAAGACCATTTGATTGTTGACTTGTTGAAGGTTGATAAAGCCTTTATTCACCTTCTCCTTGAGCCATTTGAGGTTAATTCTCCTTGGAGTCAACAATAGGAGTGGTGGTATCCACTCTTGGCATAAAATCTACATCATTGTCAAAAGAAATTCTTTTTCTATAAAGAGGATTAGTCTCATCAAATGCAATATGAAGAGATTCTTCAAACACTAGAGCCCAAGAAAACCCTCATCGGTCTTAGAACAAATTTACCTAAGTTATCTATATTATTATTCAAGATGAAACACTTACAACCAAAAGCATAAAAATAAGAAATATTTGGCTTTCTACCCTTCTATAATTCATATAGAGTTTTCTTGAGTATTGGTCTAATTAAAACTCTATTCAAAACATAACAAGCAGTGTTTACGGCTTCCGCCCAAAAATATTTTGGTAAATTATTTTCACAAAGGAAAGTTCTACTAATTCCTTCTAAATTTCTATATTTCCTTTCAGTAACACCGTTTTATTGAGGGGTTCCAGGAGTTGAAAAATTGTTATCAATATCATGGTCATCACAATATTTTGAAACGTTTTGGTTTCCAAATTCTTTTCCATTATCACTTATTATACTAGATATAGAAAAATCTTTAAATGCTTCATCCTTATAAGCCATAAAGAGAACAAAAATATATCTAGAATAGTCATCCACAATAACAAGAGCATATTAATGGCCACCTAGATTAAAAGCCCTAATTGGTCTAAACAAGTCCATATGTAAAAGTTGTAATGGTCTAAAAGTTGAAGCAACATTTTTTAATTTAAAAGAAATCCTAGTTTGTTTTTCCATTTGACAAGCATCACAAACTTTGTCTTTTTCAAATTTAATTTTCGAAAGACCTTCAACCAAATCTTTTCTAGAGAGCATTTGGATTAATGGTCAGCCTTCTATACAATACCATAAGTTTTCACTAAAAGCTGAAAAACATTTTTCATTTCCCAAAGGAAAAGAATTTGAAGTCTACTATATAGACTTTTTCGTGTCTTTGACCAAAAAATTTGATCTTGTTACTATTGATGTATATTATAAGACAATGAGTGGACTCAAATATAACTATTACATTTATCACATAATTTACTAATACTAAGTAAATTATGCTTAAGATCTTGAACAAATAAGATACGATCAAAGGTTGAAGAATTTTTATCAACTTTACCATGTCTAATGATCTTCATCTTGGTGTCATCTCCAATGCTAACATGTCCACCATCCTTTGGAGTTAGCTCCACAAAGATGTTTTGATCACTGGTCATATGTTTTGAGCATCCACTATCCAAGTACCAATGATTACCCTCTATCTTTGTATGAAGACAAACCTATATCATACAAGGATATACAATGGAACTTTTAGCTACCCAAATTTTTTTGGGTCCTTTGGGCTTAGTCCTTGAAAATAAGGATATTTTTGGAACCCATAACTTCTTAATGCCATAATTAGTTCCATAGTTATAATGATATGGATGATGTAAGATCCTAGAATGATAATCATGATGATTTCTAGGATATCTAGAGTATGAAAATTTATTATTCCTTGGATAAGAGAACCTTGCATTCCTAGAGAACATGTTTTTAGTATTATGAAAATTATATGAATATATATTATTTCTAGGATGTGAATAATATCTATTTTTTGAATATTCATTCCTAGCATATGAGTTTATGGGATAAGCATACCTAGTATTTGTACTTCTAGAATGAATAGATATGTGAGCATATGCACTTCTAGAATGTATATTCCTAGTATTAGCATAGAGATTTCTATCATAGGAATTGACATTTGCATTCTTAGGTATCCTAGCATTCCTCAATGGTGCATTATGAACATTAATAGGCAAACAAGAAGCAAAAACTTCATTAATATTTGTTGCTTTCATAAATATGGTTTCATTTGATTTTTGTTTGCTCATTGGAGAATATCTCAAACTCAATTTTTCCCCACTTAACTTTTGGCAAGCTAACACTTCATCTAGCTTTTCTTTTTTTCTTTTACATGTCTAGATATAGTGTTGTTCAACTTATTCACTTTTTTTTTTCAAAATTTTATTTTCATTTTTCAAAGATTCTTGTGATGAGTTCCAAGTTCTAAAAATATTTTTTCATTTTGTTCTTTTAAATTTTTCATTTCTTTAGATAGATGAAAGCTCAGTTTTTAGCGCAACATTTTTAGCATCAAATTTCTTAAGTTCTTTATGTAATTTATTAATAGCTTCTAGCAATTCTTCATTCACAATTTCATTATCATTATCAACATTGAAAGAATTGATTACATCATTCTCATTATCAATTTCCATTAAGAAAAGGTTGGCAATTTCTTCGCAGTTAACTTCCTCACCCGAGTTCTCTTCTTCATCATCACTCCAAGTAGTTGCCACCATAGCTTTCTTCTTGAATTTCCTATAAGGTTTCTTTGTTAAAGGACAATTTTCCTTGATGTGTTCGGGCTTGTATACAAAACACACAATTGAATATTTCTTGGTTGAATCATAATTTTTATAGGGCTTCTTATTTGAATTATTCTTTCCTCTCAAGTACTTTTGAAACCCTTTTGTAATGAGAGCCATTTCTCTATCCTCTTCACTACTTTCATTGTCATCTTCCTCCACTTGCTTACTTGTAGTAGTGTTGAGAGCAATGATATTCTTTTTCTTGGATTAATCATTAACATTTTTGTTAATAACATTAATTTCATGAGTTAATAATGAACCAAGAAGAGTGTCAATATCGAGGTTTTCTAAATCTTTAGCTTCTTCAATTATCGTCATTTTTTATTCCTAAGCCATTGGCAGAGCTTCGAGGATTTTTCTTACGAAGTCACCTTCAATATAAGTTCTACCAAGAAGCATTAAATCATTAGTAATGTTAGTGAATCGAGAATACATTTTGGAAATGGATTCATTAGAGGATATTTTAAAAGCTTCATTTTCCGATATTAATCTATAGATTTTAGATTTCTTCACTTGATTATTACCTTCATATGTAACTTAATGTTTATCCCATATTTCCTTAGCTGAAGCACAAGCATAAATTTTATTGTATTCATTAATGTCATGCACAATGAAGAATACTAGTAGCTCTACAATCATCATCATCAAACTTTTGTTTAACCTTAGGAACAAGAATTTATACCTCCTTGTCTTTTACCTTTTTGATAGGGATCCTACACCCTTCCTCAATAATTCGCCATAAAGTATAGTCTTGACCTTCTGTGAAAATTCTCATTCTATTCTTGCAATAGTTATAATTAGTCTCATTAAACAAGGGAGGCCTAGTGCAATAATGACCTTCATTATACATACTAGTTTCCATAGGACCTACTCAAGGATTTTAAGCCTAACTTTGAGAACTAAGCTCTAATACCAATTGTTAACTAAGGCAACCCAAGAGGGGGGTGAGTTGGGTTTAAATTTTTTTTCAACAAATACAAAAATAGTCACAAACTTAAGCAAATAATCAAGAACAAGTAAAAGCAATAAATGTAAGTTTGCTGGAAATTAAAAAAGGAAGGAACAACAACGTGCAAACTCAATTTATAGTGGTTCGACAATATCAGAATCACACCTGGCCCTATGTCTACTCTCTTTAAGGCTTCTCCTTGAAGATTTCACTAATACGAACAAGTAACTTCCAAGGTGTTGCTTAAACCTTTACAAGAACTTTCTCTCACCAAAAATCTCTCACAAATGTTTAACACATAAACACTCAATAAAAGTATAACACCTAAACCCTTAACAAAGAGTTACACCAACTATTTTATACTTTGAGAATGAAACAATTGATTCGGAATAAGAGAGAGTGTACAATAAATTCTTACAACTCATAAATTTCATTCTCTAAGCTCAAAGCTCAACAATGGCTCAATTTGAAAATACAGAAAGCTTGATTCTTGTAATAAATGAGTTATATGATGTTCAAGATGGTTGTTGGAGATTATAATGGCCGAGTATTTATAACAATAACTCATATATCAGTTTGAAACAAAATATGACCGTTTGAAGCATTAAATACGACAGATTCACGTAAGATTTTGATTAAAATAGTCAACTATAGCAAAGTGTAGTCGACTACAACCTTTGAGAAAAGAGGAGAAGGTGAAAAGACGACCTTGTAGTGGACTATAGCAAGGTGTAATCGACTACAAGAAGTATTTGAAAGATTTTTCATCTTCTTATAGTCGACTATATCAAGTTTTAGTTAACTACAACTCTAGTAGTTGATTATAGCTTTAAAAAAACTTGATTTTTTTTCTTAAAATCTTTTATCAAAAGAGTTTAGATTTAATTAAAGTATTTTACTATAAAATCTTTGATCCATACTCGATCTAAGACCATAGAGAGAGATTAACAGTGAATTTTACCTATTCTAGACTAGTAATCTCTTACTTTGCTTCTATGACTTCAAAACAATTTCAAAGATCCATTGAGTGTGCATTGTTTCTTACGTGCATGCCTCTCATCATATGTGCGTGCACATGCATGCATTGAACCTTAATATTGAAATACGACTAGATAAGAGAATTAGTACAATAATATGTTTTGTTATTATCAAAATCAATATGGGGTCAACATCTGACTTTTCCCATTCTAAACTGTAATACATGTATTTGTAAAATAAAGGGCAAAAAAGTACTTTCATAAATATGATATAGAGCTAAAATAATACATGTATATTTTTAAATGCAAGCAATTCCAAAAAAAAAAAATTTATGGGATGTGAACATCCCAGAAGAAAGAAGAAAAAAAAAAGGAGGACACATGGCAGCAGGTGGCAGCACCTGCTGCCAAGTGTAAATACAAGGTCTGCATGCCCTCCAACAAAGGCAAGCATGGAAGCCATTTTTGGGGGAGGGGAGCTTCTCAAGCTTATTTGCAAAACCAAACTTATATATATATATATATATATATATATATATATATATATATAAAATTATGGGATGTGAACATCCCAGAAGAAAGAAGAAAAAAAAAAGGAGGACACATGGCAGCAGGTGGCAGCACCTGCTGCCAAGTGTAAATACAAGGTCTGCATGCCCTCCAACAAAGGCAAGCATGGAAGCCATTTTTGGGGGAGGGGAGCTTCTCAAGCTTATTTGCAAAACCAAACTTATATATATATATATATATATATATATATATATATATATTATACGTAAACATATTTATCATACCAATTTTGTTTAAATTTTCTTTCAATTACTCTATTTCCTTAAATACTTGGGGACCCAAAGAAAGGTTGAAGAGCAAAATTTTGAAGGGGTTTATGGGGGAATTTTATAGAGAGTCACGAATAGCTATCAAAAAAGCAGAAGGTAATAACGTAGTGTTTATTTTTGAATTTTTAGCATTCATGAAATTTCTCCAAATTCAAAATGTGAATTTTCAAAGGGTGTGGTTTATGAGGAAATGAAGAAATAATTAGAAATTTAAAACAAATTTTATGTCAGGTGTTGATGATCAGCAACAGAGGGGAAATTTCTGAGAAGAATTGGAAAGGTAAGGAGGCGATCCATGGGTATCTTAAAGTGCTACGTGGTGAATTAGATTTACTTTAAGTAATTTAAATAAAATTCAAATATCTAGTAATAATATAAAAATAAATTATTAGCTTATACTTTGGTGGTAGATAAAAATTAAATTGATATGTATGATATGAATATTGGACACATAGAAAATTATTATGTGAAATGAATATTATTAGAATAATGAGTTGATTTAATAATGATGTTGATAAATAAATTATCGACAAGTTTTGGTTAATAAATTGATGTGATATATGAGAAGAAGAAAATTTTGAAATTTATCAAGTAGAAAGTTGAGGATAGACCGATAGTTAATTTAAATATTTTGTGTTGTTATTTGTCTAAGTTTCAAACATGTCCAAACATTGTCTAAGGTTGGTTAGACTCCAAACTAAATGTGGAGTATCAAATTTTAGCAAGTCTAATGGCTGCACACATGTGTGTGCTTAAGGTTTGAGCATGGGAAGGTCATGCACACTGCTGTTCAAACTTCTGCACACAGGCAGAAAGTGTGTGCACTGCAGCAGAAGGCAGCAGCATCAGGTCTGGGTGCGCCGCGCATGCCCAGCACCGCGTCTCACAGCATGCACGCCATCAGGGATAGCCCCAGCACCACACCGCCTATGCCCAGCGCCGTACCACCCAGGCACACTGCTGCACACATAGGCAGCAAGCTTCAAGGCTCTCCAAAAGTGTGTGCGCAAGTTCAAAATGCATAGCACCACTTAGGAAAGTAATGAAGGGCCAAGATTGAGCAATGATCAAGATCAAAGGGAGGAGAATGAATCTCAAGAATGTCCAAGAAATGAGAGGCTATAAAATGGGTTCTCAAGGCCTCATTTCACAAGATATACAATACACATACAAGAGAGATTTGTGACATTGTGAGATCATTGTAAACAGTTAGAGAGAATTGTGTAGAGTGACAAACACAAGAGGGATTCTTTGTTAGGCTGGTTGTAAAGAAGAGATGATAGTATAGAATTGATAGAAAACTTTGTAATAGGACTATCACTTTCTAGTTCTCTTCTTGTTTCTTCAAGAACTTAGATTCTTGAAGAGGATTGCTGTAACTTTGTAAGAACCATTAAGATAGTGCAGAGAGTTCGGAGGAACTCACGGGGATATAGGCATATTGCTGAACCTCGATAACAATTGCTTGTCTTCTTTTCTTTCTTTGATTTTCTGTTCTTGTGTTCGATTGCTGTTTTTCTTTCTATAAGTCATTCAAGACTTCGGTGTTTGGAAGATCACCACCTGGGCATCTTGTCAAGGTGATTTCCAACAGTGGTATCAAAGCTCAGCAGCTGGTTATCGAAACAAGAAGTAGAAGGTACGGAGCCAAGACTCCAAGAATCAAAGATCAAACTTCTTGGGTGAATCAAGAACGGTGTAAAGATCAAGATCCGGTCGTGTTCTTGAATGTTGATTCAAGAACGGTGTTAAAGATCCATCTTCGATCTGTGTTCTTGAGGTTGAAGAAAGCAGTTGTGGTTAGTGCACAAATCTGGGATCTTTTCCGTAAAGATGGCTTCAAATTTCTGTGTGGAGAAGTTTGATGGAAAGGGGGACTTTGCCCTATGGAAGCGGAAGATCAAGGGGGTTCTCATGCAGCAGAAAGTGGACTTGGCTATTGGAGAAGATGATGCTTTTCCAGCAAGTGTCACGGAGGACCAGCGGACCGAGATGAAGAAGATAGCCTACAGCACCATTTTCTTGCACATGTTGGATAGTGTCACAAGGGAGTGCGGTGAATCGGAGGATCCGGCTGTCATATGGAAGAAACTAGATGAGTTGTTTCTTATCAAAACTCTTCCTAACAAAATCTATCTTCTTAAAAGAATCTTTGCTTTTAAAATGGACCATAGTAAAGAGTTGCAAGATAATCTTGATGTCTTTAATAAGCTAGTTCAAGATTTGAATAGCTGTAGCATTTCTTTTCCGGATGAACAATTGACTGTTATTTTGTTAAATTCACTTCCTGATTGCTTTGACAATTTGATTAATGCAATTGAGTATGGGAGAGATAGTTTGACAAAGGAGATTGTGATCAATGCCATAAGGGCACATGATTTCAAAACCAAGATGAAAGAGACATCAAGTGGTGAAGGGCTGTTCGTAAGAGGAAGGCAAACAACTCGGAATGGCAGTAGCACTCATGGCAGCTACCAGGAGAAATCAAGAGGCAGAGGGTAGAGTCATGGGAGATCTCACTCCAAGATAAGACATGGAGGCGGAAGGAGATGTTTCTACTACAATAAGGAGGGCCATTTTAGGAAAGATTGCAAGAAGAGGATGTGCGATGAGAGGAGAAGCCATACACACAATGGAGAGGCTTCGGTTGCCAAGGGAGAACAGTAAGATGATGTACTTGTTGTGTGCTCAAATGTGAGCAGGAGGCAAGGCAGCGGAAAGAGGATTCTTGATTCCGGGTGCATCTACCATATGTGCCCTCACAAAGAATGGTTCAAGAATTTCAAGGAGATCAATGAAGGAAGGGTCTTCTTGGGGAATGACAATTCTTGCCAAGTAAGAAGGATCGGTGGAGTCACAAGGCTGTTGTGAAATGTAAGATATCTTCCAGATTTGAAGAGGAACTTGATCTCATTGGGGCAGCTGGATTCCATGGGGTACACATGCAAATTAGAGGGAGGAAAGATCAAGGTGGCTGAGGGATCTTTGGTAGTGATCAAGGCAGCAAGAAACGATGGACTCTATGAGATGATCAGAGAAATAGAAACCAATGATCAAGCAGCAAGCTTGATGGCTGAGCTAGACAAGGCAGCCCTTTGGCACACTCGCTTGGGACACATGAGCGAAAAGGGCCTGCAAGTGCTCAGCAAGGAAGGTCTACTTGGTGGTGACAAAGTAGAAAAACTGGATTTCTGTGAGAGTTGTGTCCTTGGGAAGCAACACCGGGCCAGCTTCAACACCGGAGTGCACAAGTCTAAGGGGATCCTTGATTACATTCATTCGGACCTTTGGGAACCAACAAGAACACCAACACAGGGAGGTAACTTTTACTTTCTGTCTTTAATTGATGATTATTCAAGAAGAGTGTGGGTTTATTTGCTTAGGAATAAATTTGATGCCTTGAATAAATTTGTTGTGTGGAAGAAATTGTTGGAAACCTAAACTGGTAGGGTAGTTAAAGTTTTACGAACCGACAATGGCTTAGAATTTTGCAACAAAGATTTTGATTAATTCTGTGAATTAAATGGCATTTTAAGACATAGGACGGTTGTAAAAACACCCCAGCAAAATGGAGTTGCTAAAAGAATGAATCGAACCCTTATGGAAAAAGTTAGGTGCATGCTGATAGGATCCGGGTTACCAAAATATTTTTTGGGAGAAGCAGTAGCAACAACTGCATACTTTGTGAATAGATCACCCTATAGAGTAATAGAGCTCAAGACTCCCATGGAGATGTGGAGTGGAAAACCCCCTGAATTAAACAACCTTAAGACTTTTGGGTGTGCAGCATATGCACATCAAAAGGAGGATAAACTTGGCCTTAGGTCTAGAAAATGTATATTTCTGGGATATGGTGATGGGGTTAAGGGATGTAGGTTGTGGTCCTTAGAAAAGAAGGGAATGAAACTGATTATAAGTAGGGATGTTATTTTTAATGAATTGTTATTTCCCTACTTGGAGAAAACTAACCCTGTAGGGGCTAGTGAGCAAACCAAACCGGAAGTTGTGGAGCATCGCATCAAGGAGAACTCGGTTCAGGTAGAGCATAGGAGGCAAGAGGGTTCAGAGCAAGTAGAGCCCTTGGATGAAGGCTAAGAAGCTCAAGAAACTCAAGAAGAGGCTGAACAAGAAAAGGTTGATGTAGTAAATAACTACCGCTCACAAGAGACCGGGGAAGGAGAGTGGTTAGACCACCTTTGAGATATGGGTTTGCAAATGTTGCAGATGCAGCAACTCCTTGGATAGAAGGAGGGATGGCTGAACCAAAAACTTACACGGATGCCATGGAGTGTAAGGATTCGCCAAAGTGGCAGCTAGCTATGGAGAAAGAAATGGATTCTTTGAAGGAGAACAACTTCTGGGAATTGGTGAAAATTCTAGGAAAGCAGAAATTTATGGAATGTAAGTGCACTTACAAGATCAAAGAAGGGTACCCTCCAAGAGATGAAGTCTGAAACAAGGCTAGGCTGGTGGCGCATGGGTTCATAATAAGAGAAGACATAGGTTTCACAGAAACTTTCTCACCTGGACACAAGGTGGAGAAGATGGTGAGTATCCTTACCTATGTCATTGATGGGCTGTTGGGTTGGAACAACAGGAAGAGGATGGAAAGGTTTACATCTCAACTTAGTGAGGAGTTCAAGAGGAAGGATCTCAGCCTTACACAAAAGATCCTTGGGATGAGAATCATCCGGGAAAAGGAAAGAAACAGGTTTAGTGTTTCTCGGGCAATTGGTGTTTTTAGCAAATGTGTGAGTACCCCCAGAAAAGAGTGTTGGCTTGGGATGAAGAGGTTGCTGAGGTGTTTAAAGGCTCAGTGGAAGCTAGTGGTAGTACTCATAACAACCGGGACAGAATGCATAGCGGCTACGGAAGCCATAAAGGAGGTTATGGGGTGCAAAGGGTTGTTGGATGAGTGGGAGGTCCTAAAAGAGCAGGTGGTGGTATCTTCAGATAACCAAAGTGTGGGGCACTTATGGAGGAATCCGGTGTTTCATGAGAGGACAAAGCATATGGATGTTCGGTATCATTTCATTCAGGAAAATGTTACGAAAGGATGCATCCATGTGGACAAGGTTGCCATGGAAGAAAATCCTGCGGACTTGGGTACTAAAGTTTTATCTCTAAGTAAGTTTAATCATTGCCTTGAATTACTTAGGATTAGAGTTGGTTAATTGGTAACTCTATATAAGTTTGGATCTCGAAGCTTTCTGCACAATGGTTCAAGTTTTTGAACACTTAGACAACGGTAGAGATTATTGTTATTTTTCTAAGTTTCAAACATGTCTAAACATGGCCTAAGTTTAGTTAAAATCCAAACTAAATGTGGAGTATCAAAGTTTAGCAAGTCTAATGGCTGCACACATGTGTGTGCTTAAGGTTTGAGCATGGAAAGGTCATGCACATTGCTGTGCAAACTTCTGCACACAAGTAGGAAGTGTGTGCATTACAGCAGAAGGCAGTAGCATCAGGTCTGGGTGCGCTGCGCCTCATAGCATGTACGCCATCAAGAACTGCCCCAGCACTGCACCGCCCATGCCCAGTGCCACACCACCCAGGCACACTGCTGCACACATAGGCATCAAGCTTCAAGGCTCTCCAAAAGTGTGTGCACAAGTCCAAAACGCATAACACCACTTAGAAAAGTAATGAAGGGCCAAGATTGAGCAACGATCAAGATCAAAGGGAGGAGAATGAATTTAAAAAATGTCCAAGAATTGAGAGCCTATAAAAGGGGTTCTCAAGGCCTCATTTCACAAGATACACAACACACACACAAGAGAGATTTGTGACATTGTGAGATCATTGTAAACACTTAGAGAGAATTGTGTAGAGTGACAAACACTAGAGGGACTCTTTGTTAGGCTGGTTGTAAAGAAGAGAGGATAGTATAGAATTGATAGAAAACTTTGTCATAGGACTATCACCTTCTAGTTCTCTTCTTGTTTCTTCAAGAACTTGGATTCTTGAAGATGATTGCTGTAACTTTGTAAGAACCATTGAGATAGTGCAGAGAGTTCAGAGGAACTCACGGGGACTTAGGCACATTGTCGAACCTCGATACCAATTGCTTGTCTTCTTTTCTTTCTTTGATTTTCTGTTCTTGTGTTCGATTGCTATTTTTCTTTCTACAATTCATTCAAGACTTGGGTGTTTGGAAGATCACCACCTGGGCATCTTGTCAAGGTGATTTTCAACATTTTGAATTCATGTGATTTTTATATTACTGTTTATATGCATATTTCATATCATTGCTCATATGCATATGCATTAAATGAAAGAAAAGAACTGGGAAGGCAGCCGATCTAATGAAAATGAAAGAACCGGGAAGGCAGCCGGTCTACTAAAAATGAAAGAATCGAGAAAGCAACCGGTCTAATAAAAATAAAAGAACCGGGAAGGTAGTCGGTTTAATGAGAATAAAAGAATTGGGAAGGTAGTCGGTCTAAATGAGAATAAAAGAACCGAGAAGGCAGCCGGTCTAAGATAATAAAAACATAACGACATGTGGGAAGATGTTCCCATAATAATAATTCATGCATTGGGAATGTTGTGGAAATGTTGTGGATATTGTGCAATGAGTCTCACAGAGAGAGACAGTTATAGTGAGAAAAAGACGTAGAAGCATGATGTGATAGTAATTATTTAAACTTTAGACTATATGTTATTATCCAGTTGTATAAGAGATAAATGTTTAAATATAAATGGGCTGATTATGCAGATAGAATACTTTTAGTAAATTAAATCCACTGAGCTTGTGAAGCTCACCCCCTATTGTATAATGATTTCAGGTAGTAGTCAGGATAAGTAGTCTAGTGGGTTGAAAGGCAGACGAAAACATTTTTTGTAAGCTACATATGTGTCAAAATCCTCAGACAAATGAGAAAACGAAATATAAAAATTTTATTTGTAAATATTCATACATTTTGTGTTGTATATTATGGTTTAGTTAATATCAGAATGATATAAAAGAAATTCTGCTAGTATTGTTTTTATTGTTGCATATATGTGTCGTGATGGGATTTTCAAAATGTGATGACACTATCTCAGGGGTGGCTAACATGGAATAGGTCATTACAATTTTGGTATCAGAGCCTTAGGTTATAAGTTTCTGTAGACTACATGAGAACTTAAAAAGTGGAAGATCTAAATAAACTATATTTTAAATGCAGAGGCTGAGGATGACATGTGCTAGAGCTAGAGGTAGAGATCTAAATCAGAGGGGATGTGGTAGACCCCCAATTTTTAGGAGAACAGAAACAGAAGAGGAAAGTGAGTTTGTGGTTCCTACAAGGGTATATGTTGATAATGCGGTTGGTACTAGTAGTGCTGGGAGAGAATATGAGGTTAGGAAAGATTAATTGAGAGAAGCTCTTAATCATGCTATAGAAAGGATGAATGTAGCTGAAGAAAGGGCTGATAATCTGCATAAGAGATTAGAGGAAATGGGTAAAGTAAAACCTGATATGGTGAGACAAGAGGTTAATGAGGGAGAAGGGGTGTTTGCACGTGAGATGCAAGTGGATTTTTTTGTGAGATTTCTTAAGTTTAAACCTCAGTCTTTTAGAGGATCTGTAAACCCTGTGGAAGTTGAGCAGTGGATTAGACATGTGGAGAAATATTTTGAAGTCTTACCAGTGACAGATAGACAGAAGGTTACTTTTGCTTCATTTATGCTGGAAGGTGAGGCTTCACAATGGTTGGAAGATATTCTGCCTAGGGTGAGTACACAGGTAGAACAACCATTAACTTGGAGTAAGTTTAAGGATGAGTTCTTTGCGAAATACTTTCCAGATACATTTCGAACCCAACAGGAGAGAGATTTTATTCACTTAAGGCAGAACACCTTATCTGTGGCGGAGTATGATAGCAGATTTATAGCTCTTTCAAGAATTTTATCTGATTTAGTGAATACGGAGGAGAGAAAATGTAAGAGATTTTTAGACGGCTTACACTACGAAATTCGATCTAAACTCTCTTACATGAGCATAGGGAATTATGTTGTATTTGTGGATAAAGCATTATAAATTGAGAAGGATTTGATGGAGTTTAGAGGTAGAAGGAATTGGATGAAAAGGTCTAGATTTAAAGGACCTAGAGGTGGTAGCAATATGGGTGTACAAGGCAGGAGACCACCCCAAAGGGGGTATTCCTTGTCACAAGGAACAGTAGGGCAGAGTTAGAGGTAAGCATGATATGTTGCTTATGTAACTCAGAGTAATACTAGTGGCCTCCTTAATTTGGGAGAGAAGCTATGGGAATTGGAAGTTTTGGTAGAGGAGTAAGTATGCAACCAAGTGGAAGTGGTAATCTGATATATGATCGGGAGTCAAGGGTTTGCTTTAGATGTAATCAGATGGGGCATCTGTCTTGAAATTGCCCTACGTAGATATGCTTTGTATGTTGTGAGGGAGGACATGTTGCTATAGATTGTCCAGCAGGGAAATCTGCTGACATAGGCGTTGGAAGTATTGGGAGAAGATCGGTGGAGAGAGGTAGTGGATCAGGGAGTGTGCAGGGCAGAGATCAAGGATCAGTAGCAGAGTAAGGACGTGGCAGCTAGTTTTAGTCCAGAGATAGCAGAGTTTATGCATTGACCCAGCAGGATGCACAAGCCACTCTTGATGTTGTTATGGGTATGATATCTATCCTTGGTAGGCCTCTATATTAGTGATTGATCCGGGTGCAACCCATTCTTTTGCATCTAGTAGTTATATGAAATCTATTGATGCTAGTGCCAGTCTTTTATTGTTGTTGAGGTTACTATTAGAGATAGAGTTATTATCAGGACAATCTGTCGAGGTTATGTGATTAATATTTCTAGTAGAGAATTTGAAGTTGATTTATTTCCTTTAGATATGACATATTTTGATTTAATTCTAAGGATGAATTGGTTATCTGCATATCATGCTTGGATAGATTATTTTAGGAAAAATGTGGTGTTCAAGATACACGGACAAAAGGAGTTTAATTTTCAGGGAGAACATAATATACTTGCTTATTGCCTTATTTCTGCCTTAACTACTAGTAAATGGTTGAAGAAGGGTTGTGAGATTATTTGGCATATGTGGTGGATTCTAGCAAAGAGAGTACAAAGTTGGAAGAAATCTTGGTAGTAAAAGATTTTTATGACGTTTTCCTTGAAGAGTTGACCGGGTTACCTCCCAATAGAGAGATTGAGTTTTCTATTGAGGTGATTCCAGGATCAGCACCCATATCTATAGCACCCTATAGAATGGAACCAGCTAAATTGAGAGAGCTGAAATTTCAGCTTCAGGAGTTACTAGATAAACAGTTTATCCAACCTAGTATGTCACCCTGGGGAACCCCTGTGTTGTTTGTTAAGAAGAAAGACGAGACAATGAGGTTGTGTATTGATTATAGATAGTTAAATAACATCACCATCAAGAATAGATATCCTTTGCCCAGGATAGATGACTTATTCAAGCAGTTACAAGGAGCTAGAGTGTTTTCTAAGATAGACCTGAGATCGGGTTATCATCAATTGAGGATAAAAGATGGAGACGTACCTAAGACTGCTTTTAGGACACGTTATGGCCATCATGAGTTCTTAGTGATGCCATTTTGGTTAACTAATACTCCTGCAACATTTATAGACCTTATGAATTGGGTGTTTAAACCATTCTTGGACAGATTTGTTTTTGTGTTTATTGATGATATTTTTGTATATTCCAATAATGAAGAGGAGCATATGCAACATTTGGAGATAGTGTTGGAGATTTTGAGGAGAGAGAAATTCTATGCGAAGTTTTCTAAATGTGAGTTTTGGTTGAGTGAGATATCTTTCTTGGGGCATAGTCGGGAGAAGGGATAGCAGTTGACCCACAGAATGTAGAAGCGGTATTGAATTGGGAAAGACCCACGAGTGTAACTAAAATTAGAAGCTTTTTGGGGTTGGTTGGTTATTATAGGAGATTTATCCAAAAAATTTCTATGATTACTAGACCTTTGACTAAATTGACCAGGAAGGATTTGAAGTTTAGGTGGTCATAAGAATGTGAGAGAAGTTTCCAGCTGTTGAAAGAGAAACTGATTATTGCCCCAGTATTAGTGCTTCCTTGTGGTGATCAAAGATTTGTTGTTTATAGTGATGCGTTACATCAGGGGTGGGGATGTGTGTTGATGCAACATGGGAGAACTTTAGCTTATGCATCTAGGCAATTGAAGAACCATGAGAGGAATTACCAGACCCATAATTTAGAATTGGCTACCATAGTTTCTGCTTTGAAGATTTAGAGACATCATCTATATGGAGCCAATTGTGAAATTTTTACTGATCATAAAAGCTTGATGCATTTACCGACCCAGAAGGAGTTGAATTTGAGGCAGAGGAGGTGGATGAAGTTGATTTGTGATTATGACTGTACGATTCACTATAATCCAAGAAAGACTAATGTAGTATCTGATGCATTGAGTAGAAAGACTACAGGGAGATTAGTATCTATTGGGAGCCATAATACTAGCTTGATGATAGAATTAAGAAGAATGAGGATGCAGTTGGGTATCAATGATAAAGGAGTATTAATGGCGAATATGGTGATACAATCTTTTATTATTGATCATTTATTACAGATGTAGGGTAGAGATGAGGGAATAGAGAAGATCATACGAGAAGTGTTGAGTAGGAAGCCAACCGAGTTCAGAATTAGAGATGATGGTATGGTAGTATTGTGGCATAGAGTTTGTGTTCCCAATGATGGGGAGATGAGAAAGGAGATACTAAGGGAGGCTCATGGTTTTGTATATTCCATGCACCTAGGTAATAATAAGATGTACAGGGGTTGAAACAGAATTATTGGTGGTCAGGGATAAAGAAGGATGTAGCAGAATATATTGCTAGACGTTTGACTTATCAACAGGTAAAGTATGAGAATAGACATCCATCAGGTTTATTACAACCTCTTCTAGTACTTGAGTGGCTACGGAAAAATGTGAGTATGGATTTTGTCTCTGGTTTTCCCCATACCCAGAGAGGGTATGACACCGTGTGGGTTATAGTGAATAAACTTTCTAAGTCTTCACATTTTCTTCCTATTAAAACTACCTGGAGTCCAGAAAAGTTAGCTGAGTTGTATATAGCTGAGATAATAAAATTACAGAGAGTACCCTTGAGTATTGTTTCAGATAGAGATTCTAGATTTACCTCTAGATTTTGGAGGGGTTTCCAAGAAGCTATGGGTACACAATTGTAGTTTAGTACAACCTTTCATCCACAAACTGATGGGCAGATGGAGAGAATCATCAGAATACTAGAAGATATGCTGAGGGCAAGTGTATTAAGTTTCTCAGTGAGTTGGGATGCTTATTTGCTTTCGATCGAGTTTGCATACAATAATCAGCACCAAACTAATATTAGGATGGCACCCTTCGAGGCTTTATATGGTAGAAGGTGTAGAACTCCAGTATGTTGGGAAGAAGTTGGAGAGAGAAAGATATATAGCCCAGAAATGATAGATTTGACTACTGAGAGGATTAAAATGATTAGGGAGAACCTCATAGTAGCCCAGAACAGACAGAAGGGATATGCTGATAATAGAAGATGACCTCTCGAGTTCCAGGTTGGTGATTGGGTATTTTTGAAGATATCTCCGTGGAAAGGAGTGTTGAGATTTGAAAAGAAGGGAAAACTGAGTCCGAGATTTGTGGAGCCCTATGAGGTGATCGAGACAATTAGACCAATAGCATACCGGTTGGATTTTCCCCCAGAATTAAACCAATTACATAATGTGTTTCATGTGTCCCTGCTAAAAAAATACTTACACGATGAATCCCATAGTATCTTGAATCAGGTGATAGAATTTCAGGAAGATTTGACTTTTATGCAAGTACCGATCAGAATCCTGGACAAAAAGGAACAAGTCTTGCGAAATAAACTCATTCCTTTGATTCAAGTATTATGGTGAACTAAAGATATTGAAGAAGTCATGTGAGAACATGAAGCAAGAATGAGGAAAGATTACTCCCAACTCTTTTCTTGATTTTAGGTAAAGAAATTTCGGGGAAGAAATTTTTGTAAGGTGGGTAGAATTGTAATATCTGTATTTGTAAAATAAGGGCAAAGAAGTACTTTAATAAATATGAAATAGAGTTAAAATAATACATATATATTTAAATGCAAAAAGTCCAATTTGAATAAAGCAATTCTAAAAAAAAAAATCGGGCGTGAACGTCCCAGAAGGAAGAAGAAAGAAGAAAAAAAAAGAGGACACATAGCGGCAGGTGTAAATACAAGCTTTGCATGCCCTCCAGCAAAGGCAAGGCATTGAAGCCATTTTTTTAGGGGGGAGGCTGCTGAAGCTTATTTGCAAAACCAAACTTATATATATATATATATATATATATATATATATATATATATATATATATATATATATATTATACATAAACATATTTATCGTACCGATTTCGTTTAAATTTTATTTCAATTACTCTATTTCCTTAAACACTTGGGGACCCAAAGAAAGGTCGAAAGAGCAAAATTTTGAAGGGTTTTAAGGGGAAATTTTATAGAGAGTCACGAATAGCGAATAGCTATCAGAAAAGCAGAAGGTAATAACGTAGTCTTTTTTTTTGAATTTTTAACATTCATGAAATTTCCCCGAATTCAAAGTGGGAATTTTCAAATGGTGTGGTTTATGAAGAAATGAAGAAATAATTAGAAATTTAATACAAATATTATGTCAAGTGTTGACAACCAGCAACTGGGGGAAATTTCTGAGAAGAACGGGAAAGGCAAGGAGGTGATCCACGGGTCGCTTAAAGTGCTACGTGGTGAGTTAGATTTATTTTAAGTAATTTAAATAAAAATCAAATATCTAGTAATAATATTAAAATATATTATTAGCTTATGTTTTGGTGGTAGATAAAAAGTAAATTGATATGTATGATATGAATATTGGACACCTAGAAAATTATTATGTGAAAAGAAATATTATTAGAATAATAAGTTGATTTAATAATGATGGTGATAAATAAATTCTGGACGAGATTTGGTTAATAAATTGATGTGATATATGAGGAGAAGAAAATTGTGAAATTTATCAAGTAGAAAGTTGAGGAAAGACTGGATAGTTAATTTAAATATTTTGAATTCATGTGATTTTTATATTACTTTTTATATTCATATTTCATATCATTACTCATATGCATACGCTTTAAATGAAAGAAAAAAACCAGGAAGGCAGCCGATCTAATGAAAATGAAAGAACTGGGAAGGCAGCTGATCTAATGAAAATGAAAGAACCGGGATGGCAGCTGGTCTAATGAAAATGAAAGAACTGGGAAGGCAGCTAGTCTAATGAAAATGAAAGAATCGGGAAGGTAGTCAGTCTAATGAGAATAAAAGAACCAGGAAGGCAACCGGTCTAAGATAATAAAAACATTTCGACATGTGGGAAGACGTTCCCATAATAATAATTCATGTATTGAATTTGTTTTACATGTTAATATTTTATTATTGAAATTTTGTGGATATTGTGCAATTATTTGTAGATAAATGAGTCTCACAGAGAGAGACAATTACAGTGAGAAAAAGACGTAGAAGTATGATGTGATAGTAATTATTTAAACGTTAGACTATATGTTATTATCCAGTTGTATAAGAGATAAATGTTTAAATATAAATGGGGTGATTATGCAGATAGAATGCTTTTAGTAAATAAAATTCACTGAGCTTGTGAAGCTCACCCCTCATTGTACAATGATTTGAGGTAGTAGTCTGGACAAATAGTCTGGTGGGTTGAAAGGCATATGAATTTTTTTTTCTGTAAGCCTCGTATGTGTCAATATCCTCAAACAAATGAGAAAATGAAATATAAAAATTTTATTTGTAAATATTCATGCATTTTACGTTGTATATTATGGTTTAGTTAATATCAGAATGATATAAAAGAAAATCTATTAGTATTATTTTTATTGTTGCATATATGTGTCATGCTGGGATTTTCAAAATGTGATGAGACCGTCTCGGGGGTGGCCAATCCGGGATGGGTCGTTACACAAACTCAGTGGGAATTTCATCTTGGGGTGGTAGGTGGATACTACTGGTTTCATCACATTAATCGCGGCTCAACCGATGATGGTATTATAGGAAAAGAGAAGATCAATCATCAAAAAGGTGCTCATGATGGTGGTTTGGCACAGTGCAGTTCTTGTTGTGATTAGTAAGGTGATACTGCCTTTAGGGTATATTGGATCTCTTGAAAGCCATACAACGGGTAGTATGGGATGTCTTGGGATGAGCCATTATCCACTAGGATATTCTATACTAAGAAAGTGGCAACGACAAAAGTAACCATGAGTTCATCATCATAAGGGAATTTAACTCCTTCGAAGTCTTCTTCTCTGAAACTGATTATCTTCTTTGTCCTACTTCTCTTGCTCGGTCATTCTACCAAACCCATAAATCTTGTATAATCTCTGTGAGAATTTTCTGATTCTCTACCAAGGGTTAACCTGTCAAAGAAAGTTTGGATAATGCTTACATTGGGAGTGTTATCCAACTTCTTGTCTGTAGTGCGATGAACCATTTCTTAACTTTTTCCTCGATCTCGATCTTTGTCTTTAGGACTTCTTCTTTTCCTTTTTCTCTTATGAGGATCGGGACTTCCTTATCTAGTGGACTTCTTTCTTGCTTTGTCTTCATATTCTTTTCAAATACCTTCTATGGATCATGTCCTCCATCTAATTCTTTAGGTGTCTACACTCATTAGTGTCATGACTATGATTTTTATGAAATTGGTAGTACCAACTCATGTCTCGCTTAACATGGGGTGATTTGATCTTTAGGGGTAATTTGACAATGTCCTGATTGGCAATCTCCATTGAGCGGTCCGACCTCGAGGTGTTAAGCAGAGTGTAACACTTGAACCCTCGGGGCCCTGCGTTTGATTTTTTTTAATTTTGGGGACAACATCTTGGCTCTCTTTCTTCTGGTTAGCCTTTAACTTCAATCCATTTGTTTCTTTATTTTTTTGCTGATTAGAGTATATTCTCTTTGTCTTTTGAAGGCTTGATCTTTCTTGGCTATAAAAACACTCATTTGCCTTAGCCAAGAGTGCTAACATTGAGCGAATCTAGTTCCTGGATAGATAATGGCTGAAGTCTGAGTCCCCAAGACCGTTGACAAAAGCCATCATTATTACATCCTTGTCTAAGTCTTAGACTCGCACCATAGCTACTTTAAATCAAGAAATGTAACCCCTAAGTGATTTATCAACCTATTAAGTAAGACTGGGGAGAATTTTCGCTATCCTTTTTGGTCCTTGGCTACTGAAAAAAAATGAGTAGCGAGCTGCTCACTCAGATCTTTGAAAGATTTGATTAAACTAGGGGATAGGCGTGATAACTAAGTCCTTACAGTTTCCCTAAGTTTGATAGGGAAGGCTTTGCACATCATCACCTCAGAGTTCTCGTAGATGAACATCATAGATTTGAAAGTCTCAAAGTGATTAACTGGAAAGTATTTCGTGCATAAGTCTCAATGATTTCCATTTTGAAGTTGCTAAGCACCTTTATCTCTTTGATTTTGTTTTAGAAAGAATTTCCTGAAGGTGTGTTCGCTTATAGAAGATTGAGTCGATTGACTCTCAGAGTGAGGTTTATATGCTCATTCATTTTTTTTAACTACTAGGAGACTTCAATATGATTATTATCTTTTCCCTTCTTTCGAGGTTGAGAGTTGGACACAGAATCTTCCTCTTTTTGTGAATCCTCCTTCGGGTGCTAGCCCTAGCGATCTTGGTGTGCCAAGTTTGGCTTCGACCACCTTCTCCCTTGTGGGATTTTATATAAGTGATCATGACTTGATTAGCAAACCTAATGGCATTGGTCAAAACCTCCTAGCATATGCCTAAAGACATGGGGACAAGACGTCTGGCGAGACCCATTCTAAATCCTCTGAAGATGAGATCCCTAGAGCCTATATAAAGGGGGTCAAGGCTTCATAAATGTGGATTCAATAGCCAAAATCACTTTGGTTCCTCCATTTTCACTTCAGTATTTCTTTAAACCCTTCCTTCCTCTTCATCTCAGTGCATCTATTGACTTTATTATCGGAGGGTCCTTTCTAGAGAACCAAGCTCTATCTAGCTTTCCTTGCAGGGGTTTGTATACAAAGCTGATGTGGACACATGAATGTGGCCAACACTAAGCACTCATCTCATTCAACCCAAATCCCATTTGAAAACAGTGCCCTCACCTTATTTTTAGCATCAACAAAAAATATACCTCTAAACATATCTTTTCTACTTGGTGATATAAAGTGAAATGCCAGAGGAAAAGAGTAATATATAACCTTTTTTCTTTAAAAATAATCCTTTTTTATTTGAAGGGAAAAAAGTTCTTAATCACTCCAATAGCACCATATATTACATTAGAATAAAAAGAGCAATTTGTAGCACCTCTAGGCCTTTAAATTTTTTCTTCCTTTCATAATATATTTTGTGATGATGATAGTGCAGATCAACCCAAGACATGTTCCGATACCAGCTATGGTATCTAATTTGCTTAGAATGCAAATCAACTTCAAAAAATAGGGAGATGAGAGAACTAAGACTAGAAACTACTTAATTCTTACCGATTTTCTAAATTCCTTACAATTAATATCACTACTATGATCGTTGAAGAATTGATTAATTCTTCATTAAGATCAGTCAGTGTTATTTGTTCGACAAAATATGTGTAATGACCCATCCCAAGCGAGCCCACCCAAGATGGTATCGTCACTTTTTAGATCCAAGCATGGCTAATATGCAACAACTATTGTAATAATTTTATGAAAGTAATTACAACATTTTCCTAAACTCTTTTAAAGAGGAGATACCATTCTTCCATTTATAATACTTATAAAAATATACAAACATTTACAACTATGCAAGTACATGTATAGGACTGATACACTTTTTACAAATACTTTTCTCTTTTCATTTCTTTTATTTTCTTTTCTTTCCTTTATTTCTTTCTTTTCCTTTCCTTTTCTTGCCTGAGGATGCCAACTACGAGGACTTACCTAGATACTTACTCTGAATCTCAAGTCAAGAATCTATGGGTCTTACCCGCGGCCTGAAATTTATTTAAATATTACGGAATGAACTTCACAAGCTTAGTGAATTTGAATTTACTAGAAGTACTCGATTTGTATACTTCTAGTCATAATTAAATCACAATTTGCATAGATAATTCAAAACTTTCTTTCAATCATATATTCTCATTTCATATCATTTCTAATGTATTTCATTTATCATATAGATATCATTTCTAATATAATTTCATATATTTTAATCAGCTTATAGATGTCATTTCTGTTATCATTTTCATCATCTCTTCATCACAATTACCTCATCATAAGGTTCACATTCATTTCATCACAATATTTATAATCATCTTGATGTTTCAACATCTCGATGTTTGTAAATAAATAAACATAAATGCATAATCATTTCTTCTCACTTCCACATCTCATCATTTCATTTTCTTTTTCAGATCTCATCAATCATATCTCATCTATACTATCACAAGTATGGGTAATTTCATCCGTTTTTAGGTATCCATACTAGTCTCTACTATAGCTTTTGGAGACGTATCCCCACATATCGACATGTTTACATCCAGACTAGTCATGGTTCTAGTTTTTCCCAGGGACCACATACCACACCTCTACTAGTGGCTCGACAATGTATATGAACAAACACATACAAGCAATCATAGCATATCATCATATAATTCAAATCATTTACTTTTCATAAAATCTCCATTTCATCATAATAATTCATTCTATAAATATCACTTTTTTTAAGGATATTCTTTTAAGCAATTCTCATCTTTCTCATAAGAGTTTACTTATCCTTTCAATGATACAGTTTCATCAACTTATCATATATTCATATTTTCAATCTTTCTGACATTAAGAGCTATCTTTCTCTTTAATTTATCAATTTCATGCTTACAACATATATCACATCAAATCAATTATATTTATAACATATTCATTAATTTTCTAATAATATATTTCATTTCAAGTTTTATATATTTTTCTTATTCTTCTCGCTTACTAACAGTAAATCAAACTTACCACGTAGCACTATCGCTATCCGTGGATCACTTCTTTGCCTTTGGCGCTCCTTTCAACAATTTCATTAGATTTTTCACCATCACTTAACCATAATATTTTCATCAATTTCACTATCTCATAACTCCATTTATACCATGTACCAGGTTAATTTCATGAAAATGTATGAATATCTCATTCTAACTAAAATTCAAAGTTTCATTAAAAATCTTTTTTCTTTTAATTTGTATCCAATCCAAATCCTTTTAAAGAAAAGTACAAGAACTAAGCTATGAAATTTACCTTTCCAAAGCTTTTTCCTCAAATTTCTTGAAATCATTCTCTAATTCAATCAATTTTCTAACATAGGATTGTGAAATCCTTAAGTTTTGTAGTGTTTGAGAGCTTTTCTAGAGAGAGAATGAATTGTAGAAAGAGAAAGCTAAGTTTAAATGTATGAAATGAAATTTTTGAAATGTCTAAAGCTTATTACATGGAAAAATTTTGTTTGACCAGTCGTCTAATCTGCCGACCGGTTGGTTACTAATGCATTTTTGGGGTTTACAAGTAAAATACACTGAATATAACTAGCTGGTCAGTTGTTTAATCAGTTGGGTCACCAGTCGACTGCTCGATCAACAATTTCATTCTTTCACAACCGACCACCCAATCAATCAGTTAGGTTACTAGTCGATCGGCCAATTAACCGGTTCACCCAAACCAGTCGACTACCCACTTAAATCACTTCAAACCATCAGTTAACTACTGGCTGATTGGTTGACACACCACCAGTCGATCGGTCAGCCAACTGGCTCCCCACAAGCCGATCGATTGGTCGACCGAATGGGTCACCAGGCCTGATCGACCGTTTCCCTCCTTTTTGCATTTTAAAATTTCACTATTGATTCCATAAATATTTTTTAACTCTTTTTCTTCAATATACTCAAACTCTTTCTTCAAAAATTGTTTCAAACTCACATTTCAAATCATTTATACACATGTATGCATGAAAAAATTATAATATAACTTTATAAGTTACTAAATTACCCTTTTATTAAGGGTACGGGTCTTACATTATGACACAAGATTTTCGTTTTTCTTTTGTTCACATGATAAAAGAAAGTGCAATGCATCTGTTTGGAAGTCGGGAATGAGATTTTGAAAAATTTTGGATTTTTTTTTATAATATAATCTACATTAGAATCCTCACGTTGTCCACCCTTACAAGTAAACTAATCTTCTTTATCTTAAGCTTTTTTTTAGAGGTTATCTTCAACTTTTAGTAAGACTAAAAGACTCATTCTTACAAATAATAATAATAATTGTTTAAAAATATTCAAAATCATCATTCTCAAAAATTATTTCTTTTTTTAAAGAAATAATAAAGTATGAAATTTAGGAAAGTTCAAATTTCAAAAATATTATTATATATTTTCAAGAGAGAAGAAAAGAGACAAAATAGTAGATGTGGAATGTCCCACAAAATGAAATACAATTATCTATATTAGCAGTGTACGTGCATGTCAATAAAAAAATTAAAACTGTGTTAAATATGAATTGGTTGGTTAGATAACAATAAAGAAAGAGAGAAGATACTGAAAATTGAAGCCTAAATTCTCATAAATGAGACATATATACATTCAACTCCAACACAGAAAAGTAAAAAATATAACTCATGATAAATTAAACTTACTGTATTTGAAAGAGAAAAAATTAAGATGATTTCAGTGATTGATTAAGTCTTCCCCTATAAAGAATGAGAAATAAGAAGAGAGAGAGGTCAAAGTAGAAGAGAAGCTTATATGATGAAATGAAGAAATAGTAACAGTTTTGCCTAGAGTATTTAAGAAAGAAAAAAACTAGTTGTAGAGGGTACATGTGAGTGGCTATATATACTTTTAATAAAGACACAACATATTTTTGGTGTCCTCCTTTATGAAATCTTAATTTAATCCTACTTAATTATATATTTAGTATTGTTAACTCGACTAAAAACGTAATAAAAACTCACACAGCAATTTAAAACGTGTCTACACTTTAACTAACAAACCAATTTCAAATATATCCACTTTCTCACTTTTCCACTCCTTCACTCCCGTAAAACACTCCCAATCTCTCTTATCTCTCAGCTGCGGACCCTTTTCCCATGTTCTTATCATTCTTCCTCTCCAAAACTCTTAACTCCTCTAATGAAACCTCCCCGTAAGTGATGAGAGTCAGAAAATACATCTTAATAGTATTTATTTGTTAGCATTTAGGGTTGATTTAGGGCTGGATTACACATTTATGTCTTAATAATTCGTAAGTGTCATTCTTGATATATTGATTTATTTCGATACATTTTTA
This sequence comes from Bretschneidera sinensis, assembly GCA_023935145.1. NCBI lineage: Eukaryota > Viridiplantae > Streptophyta > Magnoliopsida > Brassicales > Akaniaceae > Bretschneidera > Bretschneidera sinensis. The sequence continues at coordinate 64,790,304 of CM043703.1, read as the reverse complement.
GGTATTTTGGATTTAAAAGAGATAGAAAAGCTAACGTTGATTAAAGCACGAAGATTCTATGCATGTTCACAAGCATTTGGAAAGGAGTTTCATTAAATTTTCAGAATTGCCCGTACAGATCAGTCATTTTTGCGGATTAAACTGTATTGATTCAGGAAGAACCAGGAGATAAGCCATATATTTTGGGAAAGATTCGGATATTTATTTTCTGGAGAATTTTGTAGCTTTTAAATATAATTTTTCTAGAGAAAGTTATGACAGTTTTAGTAGACAAAGGTCAGGCTGTGCGTGATTTCAGCGTGGCAAATTAGTCATTTTTACATATTAAACTGTATTAATTCAGGAATAACCAAGAGATGGGCCATATATGCTTGGAAAGATCCAGATGTCTATTTTCTAGATAATTTTACAGCTCATAAATACGATTTTTCTAGAGAAAGTTATGGCAATTTTAGTAGACAAAGGTCAGGCAGAACCGGGCCTGGATAGTAGCAGAAGCACACGGCTTGAACAGAAACCCTATGGCGACTTTTCTGTCTACAAAGCTATGTCTATTAAGCTATATATAGGAATTTAGACTCAAAGAACAGGGGGTTAGGTGAGCTTTTGAAGAGAGCTTCCATCTTCTTCTTCTTCAATGTGATCAAGGATGAACTCCATGTCCAACTAAACTCCAAGCAAGGTGAAAGGATGAGTTTTTAGGTGTAGTTGTTTTTATTTCTATCTTTGATTCAGTTGTATGGATTGATTGTGTTGGGAAACCATCCTCAAGATGCCTAAGTGGTGATCTTCCAAACACCCAAGTCTAGAATGACTTGTAATGATCAGAACAAAAACAGAAATCAAGCAATCAAAGAAAGAACGCAAGCAATTTGTTATCGAGGTTCGGCAATATCCTACGCCCCCGTGAGTTCCTCCGAACTCTCTGTACTAAATCAATGAGTTCTTTACAGTTACAGCAACATCTCTTCAAGAAACCTCTTGTTCTTGAAGAACAAAAGAAGACAAAAGAAAGTGATAAGGTCTTGAGTTACCCTGGAATTTTCCCCAAGAAAATTCCACTTACAAGTCCCTTGAATCCCCAATCTATACTACTCTCTCTCTCTAAACAATCAACCTCTCCAATGAGTCTCTCTTGTTTTGTGTCTTTGCACTCTTACAATTGATCTCACTTTCACAAGTTATATCTTTCACATTCTTGAAATTGAAGCTAGGTGACCCTTTATATAGTGCACCACTTCTTGAACCTATCTTGAAGTCAATCTCCACCCTTAGATCTTGAGGACCAATAAATCATAGCCCTTGATCAAGTCTAAGTGATACTGTGCATATTGATCATGCACTACGCACCTTTCCAAAATACTGATGAGAGTGCACCAGGTGTTCTTCAAGCCGCGGCTCAAAACAGGGTATGCTGCGGCCTAGAAGGAGGGAGGCTTTCTGTCATGCTGGAGTCCGCAGCTTGAGGTGGCTATGCCGCGGTGCACACACCTTGTGCTATGGCACACAGCTTCTCCCTCAACTTCTGGACTTCCTGGAGGCCAAGGTGCGCACACCTTGAGCTGCGGTGCCAATGCCTGAAGAAGCTTCATTCTTCAACCCTTTTAATCCTTAAACAAATAGCAACAATCTCTACCTTTGTCTAAGCGATTAAACCCGAACCCATTGTGCAGAGAACTCAAGATCTAGACTCAACTTAAATCACCATATCAACCAACTCCAATCCTAAGTAGTCCAAGGCAATGATTGAACTTACGTAGAGGTAAATTTTTAGTACCTAAATTTGCAAGATTTTTTTCCATGGCCACCTTGTCCACATGAATGCATCATTTCGTAACATTTTCCTGAATGAAATTTTACCGAACATCCATATACTTTGTCCTCTAATGGAACACCGGATTCTTGCACCAATATAACACATTTTGGCTATTCGAATACACCACCACCTGCTCGTTTAGTACCTTCAACTCTTCCAACAACCCTTTGCACCACATAGCCTCCTTAATAGCTTCCGTTGTCACTATGTACTCAGCCTCGGTTGTTGAGAGTGCTACCACCGGCTGCAACTGAGCCTTCTAACTTATACAACATCCGTTTAAGTTAAAGAAGTAGGAGGTAATCGATCTTCTTTTATCCCGGTCTGCTCTATAGTCCGAATTAACATAACCCTTAAGACAGATGGACTTACCTCTCTTCTCATAAACCAGCCCCACATTTGGGCTTCCCTTCAAGTACCTCAGCAACCACTTCATCCCAAGCCAATGTTCATTTTCCAGATTACTCATAAACCTGCTGAGAACACTCATTACATGAGCAATGTCAGGTTTAGTGCTTACCATCATGAACATGACTGATCCAACCGCACTATAGTAGGGGACCTTTTCCATTTCCTTCTTCTCCTCATCCGATCTCGGACATTGATCGCTGGAGAACTTGAAATAACCAGCAAGGGGAACCTTCACTGGTTTGCTATCTTCCATAAAAAACTTAGATATCATCTTTTCTACGTAGGAAGTCTGAGAAATCTTCAATCTGTTTCTCTTCTTTTTCCAGATTATACACATCCTAAGGATCTTTTGTGCATGGCCAAGATCCTTCATCTTGAACTCCTCACTGAGTTGAGCCTTCGATTTTCCTATCCTCTCCATGCTGCTCCCAACCAGCAACATATCATCAACATAGATGAGGATGATCACCACTTCCTCCACTTTGTGCCCCTTATAGTACAAGCACAAATCATAGTAGCTCCTCATGAAACCCGAGCTAGTTACAAAGGAATCGAACCTCTTATTCCATTGCCGAGGTGATTGCTTCAGGCCATAGAGAGATTTCTTCAATTGGCACACCAAATATCCCTGCATTCCTTCCTCATAGCCTTCGGGTTACCTCATATAGATGGTCTCATCAAGCTCTCCATGTAAGAACACTGTCTTCACATCCATTTGCTCGATTTCCCAATTAAATTGGACCACCATTGCTGACACTATCTTGATCGTCTTGTATTTCACAACCGGTGAGAATATCTCGGTGAAATCTATGCTTTCTCTTTGTGTGAACCTCTTTGCCACCAGCCTAGCTTTATACCAGACTTCATCCCCTGGAGTGTTCCCTTCTTTGATCTTGTAGATCCATTTATAATCCAAAACTCTTTATTTTTTTGGTTTGGTCACTAATTCCCAAGAGTTGTTCTTCCTCAAAGAATCCATTTCTTCCTTCATAGCTAGTTGCCACTTTAACGAATCCTTACATTTCATGGCATCCATGTAAGTTTCTGGTTCAACTCCTCATTCTGAATAACGAGCTACTATATTAGCATTCGCAAAACCATATCTCAAAGGTGGTCTGACCACCCTCCTTTCTTGATCCCTTGTGAGCTGATAGTTATTCTGACTTGCTGCATCATCCCCTTCTAGTTCAGCCTCTTCTTGAGTGTCCTAAGCTTAGCCTTCATCAATGGGCTCTACCTGGTCTAAACTTTCTTGCCTTCCTTGCTCTACCTGAACTGAATTTTCCTTGATGCTATGCTCCACAAATACCGGGCTGGTTTGCCCACTATCCCCTGCAGGGTTAGCTTTCTCAAAATAGGGAATAACAATTCATTAAAAATGACGTCCCTACTTATTATGAGTTTCATTCTTTTTTGCTCTAAGGACCATAACCTATACCCCTTAACCTCATCACTATACCCTAGAAACACACATTTTCAAGACCTTGGGCTAAGTTTATCATCCTTTGATGTGCAAATGCAGCATATCCAAAAGTCCTAAGGTTGCTTAACTTAGGGGGTTTCCCACTCCACATCTCCATGGGAGTTTTAAGGTCTAAAGCTCTAGAGGGTGATCTATTAACTAAATATGCAGCAGTAGACATAACTTCCCCCCAAAAACATTTTGGTAAACCGAACCCAATTAACATGCACCTAACCTTTTCCATAAGAGTCCTATTCATCGTCTCAACAACTCCATTTTGCTGAGGGGTTTTCACAACCGTTCTATGTCTTACAATCCCATTTAATTCACAGAATTTATCAAAATCCTTATTAAAAATTTCTAAGCCATTATTGGTTCTTAACACCTTAACTACCCTACCCATTTGAGTCTCCAGCAACTTTTTCCACACCACAAAATTATTCAAAGCATTTGATTTATTTTTAAGCAAATAAACCCAAACCTTTCTTGAATAATCATCAATTAAAGAAAGTAAGTAACGATTACCTCCCTGTGTTAGTGTTCTTGCTAGTCCCCAAAGATCCGCATGGATGTAGTCAAGAATCCCCTTAGACTTGTGCACTTCGGTGTTGAAGCTGACCCGATGTTGCTTCCCAAGAACACAACATTCGCAGAAATCAAGTTTCTCTACCTTGTCACCACCAAGTAGACCATCCTTACTGAGAACTTGCAGGCCCTTTTCGTTCATATGTTCCAAGCGATTGTGCCAAAGATCTTCCTTATCCATCTCAGCCATCAAGCTTGCTGCTTGATCCTTGATTTCTGTCTCTCCGATCATCTCATAGAGTCCATCTTTTATTGCTACTTTGATCACTATCAAAGATCCCTTGGTTACCTTGATCTTTCCTCCCTCTACTTTGTATGTGTACCCCATGGAATCCAGCTACCCCAATGAGATCAAGTTTCTTCTCAAATCCTGAAGATACCTCACATTCCGTAGCAGCCTTGCGACTCCATCAAACATCCTCCATTGGATGTCTCCTATCCCCCTCACTTGGCAAGAAGTATCATTCCCCAAGAAAACCTTTCCATCATTGGTTTCCTTGAAATTCTTGAACCAATCCTTATGAGGGCACATGTGATAAGTGCACCCGGAATCCAAGATCCATTTCTCGCTGTCTTGCCTCCTATTCACATTTGAGCACACAACAAGAACATCATCTTGTTGTTCTCCCTTGGCAACCAAAGCCTCTCCATTCTTGGTATGGCTTCCTCCTCTTTCATCCAATGACCTCTTCTTGCAATCTTTCTTGAAATGACCCTCCTTATTGCAGTAGAAGCATCGCCTTCCTCCAAACTTCGGTTTGGAATGTGATCTCCCATGGCTCTGCCCTCTACTTTTTGATCTCTCCCGATAGTTGCCATGGATTCTACTGCCATTCCGAGTTGCTGGCCTTCCTCTAACTAATAGACCTTCTCCACTTGATGCTTCCCTCATCTTGGCTTTGAAATCATGATCCCTTATAGCATTGATCATAATTTCCTTGGTCAGTGTATTTCTTCCATATTCAATAGCATTAATCAAGCTTTCAAAATAACCAGGAAGAGAATTCAATAACATAACAGTCAATTGTTCATCCGGGAATGTTATACTACAACTAGCCAAATCTTGAACTTGTTTATTAAATACATCAAGATTATCTTGCAACTCTTCATTAGGATCCATTTTAAAAGCAAAGATTCATTTAAGAAGATAAATCTTATTAGGGAGAGTCTTGGTAAGAAATAACTCATCTAGTTTCTTTCAAATGACAGTTGGATCTTCCGAGTCTCCGCACTCCCTTGTGACACTATCTGAGATGTGCAGAAAGATGGTGCTAAATGCCATCTTCTTCATCTCAATCCGCTGGACTTCCGTGATACTTGCTGGAAAAATGTCATATTCTCCAATAGCCAAGTCCACCTTTTGTTGCATAAGAACGGCCTTGATCTTCCGTTTCCAAAGAGCAAAGTCTCCCTTTCCATCAAACTTCTCACAATGAAGTTTGAACCCATCTTGCGGAGAAAATCCCAGATTTATGCAGCACCCACAATTGTTTTCCAACTTTTTCTAAATCTCAAGAACACGATCGAAGATTGATCTCAAAACCATTCTTGAATCACACTCAAGAACACGATCAGATCTTGATCTCTACTATGTTTTTGAATCACCCAAAATGTCTCCTTTGATTCTTGGAGTCTTGCTCCGATACCTTCTGTTCCAACTCTGATACCTGCTCTCCAAAGCTCTGATACCACTGTTGGGAAACCACCCTTAAGATGCCCAGGTGGTGATCTTCCAAACACCCAAGTCTAGAATGACTTGTAATGATCATAACAGAAACAGAAATCAAGCAATCAAAGAAAGAACACAAACAATTTGTTATCAAATCAATAGCCTACATCCCCATAAATTCCTCTGAACTCTCTACACTAAATCAATGAGTTCTTTACAGACACAACTACACCTCTTCAAGAAACCTCTTGTTCTTGAAGAATGAAAGAAGAGAAAAGAAAGTGATAAGGTTTTGAGTTACCCTGGAATTTTCCCCAAGAAAATTCCACTTACAAGTCCCTTGAATCCCCAATCTATACTACTCTCTCTCTCTCTAAACAACCAGCCTCTCCAATGAGCCTCTCTTGTTTTATGTCTTTGCACTCTTACAATTGATCTCACTTTCACAAGTTATATCTTTCACATTCTTGAGATTGAAGCTAGGTGACCTTTTATATAGTGCACCACTTCTTGAACCTATCTTGAAGTCAATCTCCACCCTTAGATCTAGAGGACCAATCAATCATAGCCCTTGATTAAGTCTAAGTGATCATGTGTGTATTGATCATGCACTATGAACCTTTCCAAAATGCTGATGAGAGTGCATCAGGTGTGCTTCAAGCAGCAACTCAAAACAGGGTATGCTACGGTATGGAAGAGGGGAGGTTTTCTGTCATGTTGGAGACTGCGGCTTGGGGTGGCTATGCCACAGCGTACAGGGCCGTGCCGTGGCGCACACACCTTGGGCTGTGGCGCACAACTCCTCCCTCAACTTCTGGACTTCTTGGAGGCCGAGGTGTGCACACCTTGAGCAGTGGTGCCAAGGCCTGAAGAAGCTTCATTCTTCAACCTTTTTAATCCTTAGACAATTACCAATAGATTGTTAAACATTGTTTATGATTTATTCTTTGATTAAATAAGAAGGATTTGAATTCATGTGACAGCTGCAATTTATGTTCTTATTCTCTTAGATTTTCTTAATCTGGTGATCGCATTCTTCTTCTCCATATAAGTCTAGTCAAGCTTTTCTTATGTCAAAGTTGTTAGATGCAATTAATTTCGGTAGATCTATCTTATAGGTTTGTCCATTACTGCAGTATTATTATTGAAATATATTGTCGCTCCTTGATAATTTATAAGATAGATCTTGTGTGTTTGAATTGGAAGTAAGGAGTAATTTATGGCAATTACATTAGAGTATTTTATGTGCTTTGATTGAATATTTACCAATTGCTTGTTTGAGATGTGAAACTAGTAATTGAGATAAAACATTTAAGTCAAGATAGGAAAAAGGCAACGAACTTAGGAAGGATTCCTGGAACCTTGTTATTTCTTTATTGAATTCTTCATCATATTTTCACAACTCTCTTATATAATTTCGTTCGTAAAACTCAGATTTTCTTATTTGAACTTTATCATTTAGTGTTAAGGTTTACACTTTCTCTTGTAGTTCGCTTTCCTCATGGGATCGACACCTCAGCTATACACAATAATCGCGTGTTAGTTTGAGTGTTATCAAATTTTGGCGCCGTAGTTCGCTTTCCTTGTGGGATCTACGCTTAATTACAAGGAAGATTGTCAACTTTAAGACAAGACGGTAACATTTTTCTTTGCTCTTTGTTTTGATTTTATTTTGTTTTCTTTATTCGTCTCCCCTCTAATTCCTTTGGTGTATGTGTAGACATAGAGATAAGTGAGGTAGATTCATTAAAAGACCCGAAATAGAGTTACCCTCTCATTTTTTGTCCGATAGTGAAAGTTCACCTAGATCAAATCATAGTGCACACCCATACGAGAATTTAGAGAATTTTGTTAACATGGCCAACAATAACAATGAGAATGTTGCTAGGACACTTACAGACTACTTGCCCCCTAGCCGAATGGCCACGCCATCTTGTATCATGTTCCCCCCTAATATTCAACAACCTGAGTTTAAGCAGGGCATGATCCAATTGCTACCAACATTCCATGAACTAGAGAATGCAAACTCCTATGTCCATATTAGGGAATTTGAGGAAGTAGTAGCAACCTTTCAAAGTAGGGCCGATATGTTAGACACCGTCAAACTTAGGTTTTTCCACTTTTTGCTTAAGGATAAGGCCAAGGTTTGGTTGTACACATTAAGGCCTAGGTCTATAGGTAGTTAGAGTGAGATGACCCAAGCTTTCTTCCAAAATTATTTCCCAACCCATAAGACCAATAACCTCAAGAGATAAATCTCAAACTTTGCACAAAAAGAGAGTGAAACCTTGTATCAAGTTTAGGAACGTTTCAAAGACCTTTTGAATTCTTGTCCACACCACGGGTATGAGAGTTGGCGGGTAGTTAGCTATTTCTATGATGGACTTCTAAGTAGGGAAAGGCAATTTATAGAAATGATGTGTAATAGAGATTTTCTTCAAAAAGATCCTAACAAAGCCATAGATTTTCTAGATGACTTATGGAAAAAAGCCCACACTTAGATGGGACCCAATGCCATAAAAAGTACTAAGAGAAACCAAACTACTGGAATTTATCAACTTAAGGAAGAGGATAGCCTTAAAGCCCGTTTATAGGTCGTAACTAAGGAAATTGAGGTTTTAAAAACCAAGGATGTTATAGCCCCTGAACTGGTTGCTAGGGTAGAGTCCCATGAACCTTGTTTTATGTGTAATGGGGTAGATTTTGTACCTAGGGATTGTCCAACCTATTTTGACATGAAGAAAGAGTGTAATGCTTAGTGTAATGCTTTAGGTATACCTTTTAGGAAAACATACTCACCCTACTCTAACACCTTCAATCCCGGTTGGAAGAATCACCATAATTTTAGTTGAAAATTCGATACACAACCTTTTACCCAATCTAGTACCCAATAGAGACCGGAAGCAACTTCATCTAATGCACCACAATAATCTTTACCTTTGGAATATGCTTTTAAGTCATTTATGCAGGTACATGCCCAGAGTGTGGAAGAGCAAGGAAAGATAAATCGACAGTTGCTAGAGGAGCAACAAGGGGTTAACAAATGGCACAAACCTAAGTCCTTTATGCAGGTACATGCTTTTAACTCACCAAGTTGACTAATTTATTAACGGTTCAAGAGAAAAGTTATTTTCCTTCGCAGCCACAACCTAATCCAAGGGGACAACATATGGCATAAACCTTCAATCCCGACAACCAAAATGTTAAAGAGGTTAATGCCATGGCTGCTCGCAGCAGTAAGAAAATTGATTGACCCACTTTACCATCAAACTTGATTCCTAACACCATGAGTAACAAAGATGAAGCCCCCAAGGAACAAGATGCCCATAGTGATTCCATACCGATGCCTTTCCCTCAAGCACTCCTTAAACCTAAGGAGAGAAATTCGGCATAAAAGGTGAGATTCTTGAACAACTTAAGAAAGTTAAAATTAACCTTCCTTTTTTTCATGTCATAGAATAGGTTCCAAACTATGCTAAAGTCATTAAGGATCCATGCACACTCAAGAGGAGGCATAATGTGAAGAGGACGGCATTCTTAACGGAGCAAGCAAGTGAGGTAATTGTTGCGCGATTATCTATTTAAGCACTTATCAGTAATTGATAGCAAGATATCGCCCAAGTATAACGATCCGGGCTGTCCTACGGTGGCTTGCCAAATTGGAAACAAAGCTTGTGGCCAAGCATTGCTAGATCTGGGGGCTAGTGTGAATCTTATGCCCTACTCTGTTTACTTGCAACTTGGTCTAGGTAATATCAAATTGACTTCTGTGGTACTTCAACTAGCGGATCGATCGGTCAGAAAACCAAGAGGTATTATGGAAGATGTTTTAGTGCGAATTGACAAATTCTATTATCCCGTTGACTTTTTGGTGTTAGATACCATTTCTATTGTGAACACAGAGTCAAAAATTCATTTGATACTTGGAAGACCATTCCTTACCACTGCCAATGCCTTTATCAATTGTAGGAATGGTCTAATGACATTATCATTTGGAAATATGACTCTAGATGTGAATGTTTTTCGAGTCTTAAGGCAGCCACATGAAGAGGATGAGTGTTTCGACACTTACATGATCGATGAGCTTATTTTGGAGGATGAGTACATTAAAAATGATTTTAATTCTTTGGAATTCCTTCTTAATAATTTTGGTTTTGATGATCCTTCAATTTATCCCCATGCCATTGATGTTTTTGATAAGTCGCAGGGATTTATTAAGAAATCATGGCAACTATACTTTGAGAAGTTGCCTAAAGAAAGGGAGGCACCCAAACCATCTTCCGAGGAGACACCAATGCTTAATTTAGCTCCGCTGCCCAAAGGGCTCAAACATGCCTTCTTAGGCCCAGGTGATTCCTTTTCGGTTATTATTTCTTCCGAACTTAGTGATGTGCAATGTGATAAATTGTTGAATTTGTTAAGAGAGCATAAATCTGCATTAGGTTAGACTATAGCTGACATAAAAGGTATTAGCCCTTTAATTTGTTTCCATAGGATTTATCTAGAAGAAGGAGCTAACCCTCGTAGAGACCCACAAAGAAGGTTAAATCCAACTATGAAAGAGGTAGTTAAGAAAGAAGTCTTAAAGCTATTAGATGCGAGAATTATATATCCAATATCTGATAGTAAGTGGATTAGTCCAACTCAAGTAGTTCCTAAGAAAGCTGAGGTGACCGTGGTAGATAATGAAGAGGGGGTGTTAGTACCAACTAAGGTAGTGACCGGGTGGCATATGTGCATTGATTATAGGAAACTTAATTTAGCTACCCGGAAAGACCATTTTCCCCTTCCATTCATAGATCGAATCTTAGAACGTGTGACTAGTCATCCTTTCTATTGCTTTTTAGATGGGTATTCGGGATACTACCAAATAGAAATTGCTCTAGAGGATCAAGAGAAGACCACCTTTACTTGTCCTTTTGGTACTTTTGCTTTTCGTAAAATACCCTTCGGTTTGTGTAATGCACCGGCTACTTTTCAAAGATGCATGACGAGTATTTTTAGTGACATGGTTGAAAAATGTATAGAAGTGTTTATGGATGATTTAACCGTGTTTGGAACTTCTTTTGATTCATGTTTATCTAACTTGAAAAATGTTTTGTGTATGTGTGAAGAGAAGGGGCTTGTGCTTAATTGGGAGAAGTGCCATTTTATGGTGTCTTCCGGAATAGTTTTGGGCCATATAGCGTCTGAAAAAGGGATAGAAGTGGATAAATCAAAAATTGGATTAATCTTTAAACTACCCACTCCTAAGAATATTAAAGATGTTAGGTCTTTTCTAGGACATGCTGGGCTTTATAGAAGGTTTATTTAAATTTTAGTGCTATCTCTAGACCCTTATGTAACCTTTTGTTGAAGGATATCGAGTTTAAGTGGAGCCCCGAATGTGAGAAAGCCTTTAAGACACTTGTCTCTATGCTTACAACCGCCCTTATTATGCAATCACCCGATTTTACCTTTCCTTTTGAGAATATGTGTGATGCTAGTGACTATGCTTTAGGGGTTGCTTTAGGACAAAGAAGGGAGGGAAAACCATTTGTTGTTTATTATGCTAGTAGAACCTTGAATCATTCTCAAATGATATACACCACAACTGAGATAGAATTACTAGCCGTAGTATTTGCATTGGATAAATTTCGCTCTTATTTAATTGGTTCACCTATCACTATATTCACAGATCACTTTGCCTTTAAATTTCTTTTCTTAAAAATGGATGCTAAGGTCCGTTTGATATGTTGGATTTTGCTTTTGCAGGAATTTGACTTGACCATCAAAGACAAGAAGGGGGTGGAAAATGTTGTGGCGGACCATCTATCTCATTTGGAATTTAAGAACGATACCGACATTTTTCCCATTCGCAAAGCCTTTCCGGATGAGAATTTATTTGCTGTCCTTTGTTACACACCATGGTATGCTGACATTGCAAATTACTTGGTTTCCCATCAAGTTCTATCTACATAGAGTGCACAAGATAAGCATAAGTTTTTCATTGAGGTAAATAATTTTTATTGGAATGATCCTTATCTTTTTAAATATTGCCCCGATCAAATAATAAGAAGATGCATTCCGGATATGGAAATTGATAGTGTTAACTTTTTGTCATACCTATGCTTGTGGTGGTCAGTTTTCTATTAAAAAGACAACCAAATTTTTTTTACAATGTGGTTTTTATTGGCCTACTTTATTCAAGGATACTAATGAGCTTTGTCATTCATGTGAAAGATGCCAAAAGCTAGGTTCATTATCCCACCGTCATATGATGCCTCTCAACCTGATCTTAGTGATGGAAATCTTTGATTATTGGGGGATCGATTTTATGGGACCATTCCCACCTTCTTTTGGGTATCTTTACATTTTACTTGTCGTTGATTATGTTTCTAAATGGGTTGAAGCTATACCTTGCCGCACTAATGATAATAAAGTTGATGTTAAATTTCTTAAAGATCATATTTTATATAGGTACAGTACTCCACATGTTATAATTAGTGATCAAGGGTCACATTTTTGTAACCATTCTTTTGAGGATTTGATGAGCAAGTATGGAGTCACCCATAAGGTTTCTACAGCTAACCATCCACAACCTAATGGCCAAGCGAAACTAGCAAATAAGGAGACTAAGCGAATACTTGAAAAAACGGTAAATCCAAATCGAAAAGATTGGTCTTTGCGCTTATCGGATGTACTTTGGGCATACCGGACAACATACAAGATGGTTCTTGGAGCATCTCCTTATCTGTTGGTATTCGGCAAAGCATATCACTTACCGATAGAACTTGAGCATAGAGCATATTAGGCTATTTGAAATTTTAATTATGACTTGAAGATGTTCGGTGAGGAGAGTAAAATGCAACTTTGTGATCTTGCGGAGTTGAGGGATGATGCATATGATAATGCTAAGGACTTAAAGTTAAGAATGAAAGTGGTACATGATCAGAAAATACTCCAAAAAAATTTTGAACAAGGTAATCGAGTTTTTCTTTATGATTCTCAGTTACACTTCCATCCGGGAAAATTGCGATCATGATGGAAGGGACCTTATGTTGTGAAGAGTGTTTTTCCAAATTGAGTGGTAGAAGTTGAAGATCCCTTCGACGGTCGTGCATTTAAAGTTAATGGCCAGAGGTTGAAGCTCTACTTGGAATATGAACATGTTGAAGATAGGCTCGAAGAGATCTCTTTGGTGCCCCCAGTTTATCCTTCTTAATCGGGTACTTTCGTTCCATTGTACATTAGTTTTATTTGTTTTTTCGTTTTTATTTATTTATTTAGTTTTCTTTACTTTTTTTCTTTCTTTCTCTCGACTTTTTTCATTCACATTTGGGACAATGCAAGTCTTAGGTTGAGGGGTAGAGGAAACACATTTCTTATTTCATACCATTGAATTGTTTGGTGTCACTTTCTCTTTTTCAAAAAAAAAAAAAATATCTTTAAAAATTGAATTTTTTTTAAAAAAAAAAGTAGATTTAGTTTTGTTTGTTTTTAGTATGTTTTGTGTTAGTTTTGGAGTTAATTTACATGTCAATGATATGATTATAATTGAGATAGCATATAGCTTTTAGAAGAAGTTAAATCATGCTTCGGTTTGAGAATAATTTTAAGTGTCGATCTTCATTTAGTTTGAGACTCTGGTTTGTGGTAAGATTGCATGATTAATCTAAAATATTTAAAGAAGTTTTATGTGCAAATGCTTTGTGAATACTTTTGCGGTCTCACCAAACTCTAGAACTTATTTGATAATCACTTGAGGCGAAATCCTAGAATGCATACTACTTAGGATATGATGTAGGCCATATTCGGACCGTTTGAGCCTTTCAAGCTTACCTTTGTTATATTTATCACTAGTTACTTGTTTGAGCCTTGTTTCTTTTGATAGCCCATTTACTTACCTTTATAAGCCTAAAAATATTTTATCCTTACCTTTCTTTTAAGAGAATTTAGTTTATACACATTTGTTAAGAAGCACTTAAGAGGAGTGATTACGCCCAAAGTATAACGTGGTAGTTGTAGCACAGCTTTAGGGTGTTGATTCCACAGGTAGACAAGCAAACTACAAGAGAAGATGTAGACTTTAATATGAAACGATAAAAGTCAAAGGAAAGAATCTGAGTTTGAAGTAGTGTGAAATAATTGTGTAAATATAATAGAGAACAACAAGGGTCTGGGAATCCGCCCTAGGTTCGTTGCCTTATTCCAATCTTGATTCAGTTGTTTTTATCTCGATTGCAAGTTTCTCATCCCAAACAAGCAATCGACAAATATTCAATTAAAGCACATATATAAACCCTAATGTAATTGATATGAATTGTTCTTTCGAATTAAGTACATATGACCTATCCTATAGGTTTATCAAGAAACAACAATATATCTTTAATGACAATATCGCAGTAATGGACAAACCTAAAAGATAGATCTACTGGACTCAATCACATCCAAACAAATTGACATAAGAAGAGCATGACTAGACTTATATCTAGGAGAAGCATGCAATCACCGGATTAAGAGGAAATCTTCTAATTATATCAAAGAGTAAACCATAACAATGTTTTGATAATAAATCCAAACTACAATGAATCAAGACTAGAAAATAAGAACAACTACACCTAGGGATTCATCCTTTCGCCTTGCTTGGAGATTAGTTGGCCATAGAGGATAGTGTGGCAGCCTTCATGATGTTTTCCCCGGCCTCCGGCCTCTAATTCTCCATATAATTATCAAACCCTAAGTGATCTATTTATAGTACAAAGGGTCCAAGGGTGTTTTAGGGTTTAAACAATCATTAAAGTCCTAATTAGGTCAAAACTCAGAGAAAGAATCGTGTGCGCGCTGCAGCTCTTTCTTCTGGGCGCCTAGGTTTGGCTTTGGTCCAAGGATGTGGAGTTACTGGGTGCCGCGACCCTGCCTTTTGGGTGCTGTAACCCTGACTCTTGTTTGTTCTGGGCGCCTAGGCTTGGCCTGATGTTGATTTGTGGAGGTTCTGGGCACCTAGGCTTGCCTTCTGGGCGTCTAAGCTTGGCCTGGTGCTATAAACTCTTCATCTTATCCTTTCTGGAAGCACTCCTTCACTCCGTTACGCATGGAATCTTCAAGCTTTAAGCAATGATAGATTTCCATGTCTTTTAAACTCAAAGTACCTGAAAATGCACCGGAATAGATCAATGATCCAAGAATGACACTTTAGGGTTGTTAACGTATAAAAGTGCAATTAAAACCTAGGTCAACCCTAAAATGCTAACAATTAAGTAATGTTACAATGCATTTTATGACTCTCATCAAGGAGTAAGGGTGGAAATATAAAAAAATATTACGACCATAACCCAAGTACATTAAAGGAGATAGGTTGGGGGTTGTGGAAAAGAGTAAAGAATGAAAACGGAGGTGACTAGTTATATGCTAGAAAAGAAGAATATAAAAAAAAAGTGAAATATTGTAAAAAAATAAGAAAAAAAAGTGTTGAATTATTGAGAAAAATGGTTGAATGAGTTGGTTGTTGAAGTAAGGTTATTTAGTGCTTAAAAAGGTTGTGTTTAAAATTAAGAGACTGAGTTATTTTACTTATTTAATCCTTCTTGTTCTTTCTTGACCTTTACCTTAGCCTAACGTTACAAGCCTATTAAAGACCTAGTCATCCGATGTAGTGTGATTTTTCTACATTAGTGGGGAGTGATTTGAAAAGTGAGCCTATAGAGTTTAATTTTTTATTGATGTCACGCAATTTAATATGTTTTGAGAGGCCAAGACTTGTATTCATGAATGTTGTGCATAAAATCATCCGGGTGTCTGGATTAATGGTTTATGGTAAGATGGATGTTTAAGAGTTGATAACGAATATGAAGTGGATGTTTGGATTGTTTTTGGACTTGGGTGGTATTTAATGATTCCATGTGTTGTGTGTTGTGTGCAATTTTTTAGACAAAAAGTTGAATTACTCTTGGATTAACGCTAAAATTGCTTTGTTTTGTTTTTAGGATTTTAGGTTTCATTTTGATTTCTAGTATAGAATTCATTTCATTTTTCTTTCACTTGAATTGCTAGGGACTAGCAATAAGCTAGTTGTGGGTTATGATGAGAGTCAGAAAATGCATCTTAATAGTGTTTATTTGTTAGTATTTAGGGTTGATTTAGGGTTGGATTACACATTTATGCCTTAATAATTCTTAAGTGTCATTCTTGGTATATTGATTTATTTTGATTCATTTTCAGGTATTTTGGGTATAAAAGAGATGGAAAAGCTAATGTTGATTAAAGCACGAAGATTCTATGCATGTTCACAAGCATTTGGAAAGGAGTTTCCCTAAATTGCCAGAATTGCCCGTATAGATCAGTCATTTTTGCGGATTAAACTATATTGATTCAGGAAGAACTAGGAGATGAGCCATATATTCTTGGAAAGATCTAGATGTCTATTTTCTGGAGAATTTTAAGACTTCTAGAGAAAGTTCTGGTAGTTTTAGTAGACAAAGATCAGGCTGTGCGTGATTTTAGCGTGACAGATCAGTCATTTTTGTGGATTAAATTGTATTGATTCAAGAATAACCAGGATATAAGCCATTTATGCTTGGAAAGATTCGGATGCTTATTTTCTGGAGAATTTTACGGCTTATAAATATGATTTTTCTAGAGAAAATTATGGCAGTTTTAGTAGACAAAGGTCAGGAAGAACTAGGGTTGGACAGCAGCAGAAGCACACGGCCTAAACAAAAACCCTAGGGAGACTTTTCTGTCTACAAAGTCGTCTCCATACAGCTATATATAGGAATTTAGACTCAGAGAACAGGAGGCGAGGAGAGTTTTTGAAGAGAGCTTCCATCTTCTTCTTCTTCAAGGTGATCAAAGATGAACTCCATGTCCAACTAAACTCTAAGCAAGGCGAAAGGATGAGTTCTAGGTGTAATTGTTATTATTTCTATCTTTGATTCAGTTGAATGGATTGATTGTTAAACATTGTTTATGATATTCTCTTTGATTAAATAAGAAGTGATGGTATTTGTCTAAGGTTTAAACATGGTTTGAAAGGGTTCAACAGTAGGTCTTGGCACCTCGGCTCAAGGTGTGCGCGCCTCGGCCTCCAAGAAGACCAGAAGTTGGGAGAGAGGGCTATGTGCCGCCACCAAAAGAGTGTGCACCACAGCCTGGGCTTGTGCATCGTGGCTCAGCCACTCTAGGCCGCGGCCTCAGCATGACATCAAAACCTCCCCTTCTTCAGGCCGTGACTTGACGGCACACTAATGCTGATTTTTCTAGCCTTTTGAAAGGTACATGGATGCATGATCAAAATGCACAGGATTACATAGACTTGATCAAAGGCTATGGTTGATTAGTTCTCAAGATCTAAGGGTGGATATTAACCTTCAAGATTGGTCAAGAAGTTAGTGCACTATCTATAGGGTCATCTAGGTTCAAATCAACATAACTTGTGATTGTGAATGAGAGATTAATTGTAAGAGTGCAAAGACACAAACCAAGAGAGACTCATTGGAGAGGCTGGTTGTTTAGAAAGAGAGAGTAGCATAGAGAGAGGATTTAAGGGACTTATAAGTGAAATTTCTAAGGGAGAAAGTTCCAGGGTAACTCAAGACCTTATCACTTTCTTTTCTCTTCTTTCATTCTTCAAGAACTTGAGATTCTTGAAGGGGTGTTGTTGTAACTTGTAAGAACTCATTGATTTAGTGCAGAGAGTTCAGAGGAACTCACGGGGATGTAGGCTATTGCCGAACCTTGATAACAAATTGTTGTGTTCTTTATTTTCTTTGATTTCTGTTTCTGTTTTTGATAATTACAAGTCATTCTAGACTTGGGTGTTTGGAAGATCACTACCTGGGCATCTCCAAGGTGATTTCCCAACAGTGGTATCACAGCCAAAGGAGCTTTGGACAGTGGGTATCAGAGCTGGAATAGAAGGTATCGGAGCAAGACTCCAAGAATGAAAGGCCAACTTCTTGGGTGATTCAAGAACGGAGTATAGATCAAGATCTGATCGTGTTCTTGAGGGTGATTCAAGAATGGTATTGAGATCAATCTTCTATCGTGTTCTTAAGATTTAGAAGTTTGGGAAAGTAATTGTGGGTGCTGCATAAATCTGGGATTTTCTCCGCAAGATGGGTTCAAACTTCATTGTTGAGAAGTTTGATGGGAAGGGAGACTTTGGCCTTTGGAAGCAGAAGATCAAGGCTATTCTTATGCAACAAAAGGTGGACTTGGCGATTGGAGAAGATGATGCTTTTCCAGCAAGTATCACGATGGTGCAGCGGATTAAGATGAAGAAGATGGCATACAACACCGTTTTCTTGCATATGTCGGATAGTGTCACAAGGGAGTGCGGAGACTCGGAAGATCCAACTGTCATATGGAAGAAACTAGATGAGTTGTTTCTTAGCAAAACTCTCCCTAATAAGATTTATCTTCTTAAAAGATTCTTTGCTTTTAAAATGGATCCTAGTAAAGAGTTGCAAAATAATCTTGATGTGTTTAATAAACTAGTTCAAGATTTGGCTAGTTGTAGTATAACATTCCCAGATGAACAATTGGCTGTTATGTTGTTAAATTTTCTTCCTGATTATTTTGAAAGTTTGATTAATGCTATTGAATATGGAAGAGATACTTTAACTAAGGAGATTATAATCAATGCCATAAGGGCTCATGATTTCAAATCCAAGATGAGGGAAGCATCAAGTGGAGAAGGGTTGTTCATTAGAGGAAGGCCAACAACTCGGAATGGCAGTAGCATTCATGGCAACTACTGAGAGAAATCAAAAGGTAGAGGGCAGAGCCATGGGAGATCTCATTCCTAACCGAGATTTGGAGGAAAGAGATTCTTCTACTACAATAAGGAGGGTCACTTCAAGAAAGATTGCAAGAAGAAGATGTGGGATGAGAGAGGAAGAAGCCATACCAACAATGGAGAGGCTTCGGTTGCCAAAGGAGAATAGCAAGATGATGTTCTTGTTGTGTGTTCAAATGTGAGCAGGAGGCAAGGCAGTGAGAAATGGATTCTGGATTTCGGGTGCACTTATCATATGTTCCCTCACAAGGATTGGTTTAAGAATTTCAAGGAAATCAATGATGGAAAGGTTTTCTTGGGGAATGACATTTCTTGCCAAGTGAGGGGGATAAGAGACATCCAGTTGAGGATGTTTGATGGAGTCATAAGGCCGCTGCAGAATGTGAGGTATCTTACGGATTTGAAAAGGAATTTGATCTCATTAGGGCAGCTGGATTCCATGGGGTATACATACAAAGCATAGTGAGGAAAGATCAAGGTGACCAAGGGATCTTTGATAGTGATCAAAGCAGCAATAAAGGATGAACTCTATGAGATGATCGGAGAGACAGAAATCAAGGATCAATCAGCAAGCTTGATAGCTGAGATGGATAAGGTAGCCCTTTGGCACACTCACTTTGGATATATGAGCGAAAAAGGCCTGCAAGTTCTTAACAAGAACGGTCTACTTAATGGTGGCAAAGTAGAGAAACTTGATTTCAGCGAATGTTGTGTTCTTGGGAAGCAACACTGGGTCAGTTTCAACACTGGAGTGCAGAAGTCTAAGGGCATTCTTGGCTACATTCGTGCGGACCTTTGGGGACTAGCAAGAACACAAACACAGGGAGGTAATCTTTACTTTCTATCTTTAATTGATGATTATTTAAGAAAGGTTTGGGTTTATTTGCTTAAAAATAAATCAGATGCTTTGAAGAAATTTGTGGAGTGGAAAAAGTTGCTGGAGACTCAAACGGGCAGGGTAGTTAAGGTGCTAAGAACTGATAATGGCTTAGAATTTTTTAATAAGGATTTTGATAAATTATGTGAATTAAATGAGATTCTAAGACATAGAACGGTTGTGAAAACCCCTCAGCAAAATAGAGTTGCTGAGAGGATGAATAAGACCCTTATGGAAAAGGTTAGGTGTATGTTTACTTGGTCCGGTTTACCAAAATATTTTTGGGGGAAAGCTGTGTCTACAACTGCATATTTGGTTAATAGATCACCCTCTAGGGCTTTAGACCTTAAGACTCCCATGGAGATGTGGAGTGGAAAACCCCTTGAGTTGAGCAACCTTAGGACTTTTGGATGTGTTGCATTTGCACATCAAAAGGATGATAAACTTAGCCCAAGGTCTAAAAAATGTGTATTTCTAGGATATGGTGATAGGGTTAAAGGGTATAGGTTGTGGTCCTTAGAACCAAAAGGAATGAAACTCATAATAAGTAGGGATGTTATTTTTAATGAATTATTATTTCCCTACTTGGAGAAAACTAACCCTGCAGGGGATTGTGAGCAAACCAGTCTAGAATTTGTAAAGCATAGCATCAAGGAGAATTCAGTTCAGGTAGAGTAAGGATGGCAAGAGGGTTCAGACCAGGTAGAGCCCATTGATGAAGGCCAAGCTCAGGACACTCGAGAGGAGGCTGAACTAGAAAGGGATGATGTAGCAAGTCAGAATGACTATCAGCTTACAAGGGACATAGAAAGGAGGGTGGTTAGACCACCTTTGAGATATAGGTTTACGGATGCTAATGTAGTAGCTCCTTGATCAGAAGGAGGGACGGTTGAACCAGAAACTTACGTGGATGCCATGGAATGTAAGGATTCGTCAAAGTGGCAGCTAGCTATGGAGGCATAAATGGCTTCTTTGAGGAAAAACAACTCTTGGGAATTGGTGCCCAA
Source organism: Bretschneidera sinensis (assembly GCA_023935145.1). Taxonomy (NCBI): domain Eukaryota; kingdom Viridiplantae; phylum Streptophyta; class Magnoliopsida; order Brassicales; family Akaniaceae; genus Bretschneidera; species Bretschneidera sinensis. Next base: position 64,769,699 of record CM043703.1, on the reverse strand, counting down.
ATTAGAAAAACAGAGAGTTGTGGATTGTAGGTGGATCTACAAGATCAAAGAAGGGAATCCTCCAGGGGATGAAGTCCAGTATAAAGCTAGGCTGGTGGCGAAGGGGTTCACACAAAAAGAAGGCATAGATTTCACTGAAATATTCTCACCGATTGTGAAATATAAGACGATACGAATAGTATTGGCTATGGTGGTCCGATTTGAATGGGATATCGAGCAAATGGATGTGAAGACATTGTTCTTGCATGGAGAGCTTGATGAGACCATCTACATGAGGCAACCTGAAGGCTATGAGGAAAGAAGGCAGGGAGAGTTGGTGTGCCAATTGAAGGAATCTCTCTATGACCTAAAGCAATCACCTCGGCAATGGAACAAGAGGTTCGATTCCTTTGTAACTAGCTTGGGTTTCATGGGGAGCTACTATGATTCGTGTTTATACTACAAGGGGCATAAGGTAGAGGGAGTGGTGATCATCCTCATCTATGTTGATGATATGTTGCTGGTTGGGAGCAGCATGGAGAGGATAGGAGAATTGAAGTTTCAACTCATTGAGGAGTTTGAGATGAAGGATCTTGGCCATGCACAGAAGATCCTTGGGATGAATATAATCCGAGAAAGGGAGAGAAATAGATTGAAGATTTCTCAGACTTCCTACATAGAGAAGATGATATCTAAGTTCTCTATGGAAGATAGAAAACTAGTGAAGGTTCCCATTGCTGGTCATTTCAAGTTCTCCAACGATCAATGTCTGAGATCGGAGGCAGAGAAGATCGATTACCTCCTACTTCTTCAACTTAAACGGATGTTGAATAAGTTGGAAGGCTCAGTTGCAGCCAGTTGTAGCACTCTTAACAACTGAGGATGAGTACATAGCGGCAACGAAAGCCATTAAGGAGGCTATGTGGTGCAAAAGGTTATTGGAAGAGTTGAATGTCCTGAAAGAGCAGGTGGTGGTGTATTCGGAGCCAAAGTGCGTTGCACTTGTGTAAGAATCTGGTATTCCATGAAAGGACAAAGTACATGGATGTTCAGTATCATTTCATTCGGGAAAATGTTACGGAATGATGCATTCATGCGGACAAAGCAGCCACGGAGAAAAATCCTGCAGATTTAGGCACAAAGGTTCTACCTCTAAATAAGTTCAATCATTGCCTTGGACTACATAGGATTGGAGTCGGTAGATACGATGACTCAAGATGAGTTTGGATACTAAGTTCTCTACACAATGGGTTCGGGTTTAATCACTTAGACAAAGGTAGAGATTGTTGGTATTTGTCTAAGGTTTAAATATTGTTTGAAAGGGTTCAACACAGGTTTTGGTGCCTCGGCTCAAAGTGTGCGCACCTCGGCCTCCAGAAAGACCAGAAGTTGGGAGAGGGAGTTTGCACCGTGGTCCAAGGAGTATGCACCGTGGTCCAAGGAGTATGCACCGTAGCCTGGCCTTGTACGCCGTGGCTCAGCCACTCCAGGCCATGGCCTCCATCATGACATCAAAACCTCCCCTTCTTTAGGCCGCGGCTTGAAGGCACACTATTGCTGATTTTTCTAGCTTTTGAAAGGTGCATGGATGCATAATCAAAACACTCATGATCACTTAGATTTGATCAAAGGCTATGATTGATTAGTCCTCAAGATCTAAGGGTGGATATTGACCTTCAAGATTGGTCATAAAGTTGGTGCACTATATATAAGGTCATCTAGGTGCAAATCAACATAACTTCTGATTGTGAATAAGAGATCAATTGTAAGAGTGCAAAGACACAAAGCAAGAGAGACTCATTGGAGAGGCTGTTTGTTTAGAAAGAGAGAGTAGTATAAAGAGGGGATTCAAGGGACTTGTAAGTGGAATTTCCAAGGAGGAAAGTTCCAAGGTAACTCAAGACCTTATCACTTTCTTTTCTCTTCTTTCATTCTTCAAGAACTTGGGATTCTTGAAGAGGTGTTGCTGTAACTTGTAAGAACTCATTGATTTAATGCAGAGAGTTCAGAGGAACTCACGGGGACGTAGGCTATTGCCGAACCTCGATAACAAATTGTTATGTTTTTTCTTTTCTTTGATTTTTGTTTCTGTTTTTGATCATTACAAGTCATTCTAGACTTGGGTGTTTGGAAGATCACCACCTGGGCATCTCCAAGGTGATTTCCCAACAAGAAGGATTTGAATTCAAGTGACAGCTGTAATATATATTCTTCTTCTCTTAGATTTTCTTAATCCGGTGATCGTATTCTTTTTCTCCATATAAGTCTAGTCAAGCTTTTCTTATGTCAAAGTTGTTAGATGCAATTGATTTCGGTAGATCTATCTTATAGGTTTGTCCATTACTGCAGTATTATTATTGAAATATATTGTCGCTTCTTGATAATTTATAAGATAGATCTTGTGTGTTTGAATTGGAATTAAGGAGTAATTTATGGCAATTACATTAGGGTATTTATGTGCTTTGATTGAATATTTACCAGTTGCTTGTTTGGGATGTGAAACTAGTAATTGAGATAAAACATTTGAGTCAAGATACGAATAAAGCAACGAACTTAGGAAGGATTGCTGGAACATTGTTATTTCTTTATTGAATTCTTCATCATATTTTCACAACTCTCTTATATAATTTCATTCGTAAAACTCGGATTTTCTTATTTACTTTATCGTTTAGTGTTAAGGTTTACACTTTCTCTTGCAGTTTGCTTTCCTCATGGGATCGACACTTCAACTATACACAATAATCGCATGTTAGTTTGAGTGTTATCAGTAAGCTAACTACATAACCACTAAGTAATTCAAACACCCACATTTACCTATGTCTCTTCATTTCATAATCTTACGTATTCTCTCTTGAAAATTTCAAGCCTCCTTTCTTTCTGTTTCTCCTTCTATGTACCTATAATCATCTTCCACAAATTTTGCCATCTGTTAAAAAAAATAAAAATCCACCAACTACTACCTCTTAAACTCAACAATACATCCACAAGTAGTTTGTCTCTCTTTCTTATTTCTTTATCAAATAGTTGTGATTTCTCTTACATGAAATTTACTTGGGAAGCTCTCTTTAAATATTCTTTAGGGTTTATTGGCTATAATTACCCCAAGTTTCAAAGGTAATTGATAATTTTTTTTTATTATTCTTTGTTCTTATATTTCTTTTTTCCTTTATCTAGATTTGAGATATTGGGTATGAATCGTCATATGGAACATCAGGTGAATTTTATAGATTGCCTCCAAATTTTATTTCAACATTATCTTTTGTTTGGGTATATATGAGCACTAAGCATCACGAACACATGTGCATACTATAAAAAAAAATGTGCAGAGAACATATGCAAATAATGATAAAGTCCCCTGTTAATAATGAAAGTATGCATTCTTTTTTAATTTCAATTATGTTTATTAAGATTTTGTCTCTTTCTATCTCATCATGATCCTCTAAATTTCTCAGAGGCTTTCTACAAAGCTTTTTGTTCTAAACTCTTTGGCAAGTTCTTAATTTTTACTTTCGGTTTGCTATATTAGAATTCTATTTCTTTACACTTAATCAATTGTTTATTTATTTTGTATGTGTATAAAAGATAGTTTTTCTTTTAAAGTTTGATGCGATGCTCTATTTTGACTTCTGTTATAGCATAAATTTTTTATGATTGTTATTTTATTTTTTTCATTTCATTGGTGCTAGATAACCCAATTTTTAGGAGGATGCTTGACCTTAGATTTTGTTTAACGATTTAATTCCTCTGTAGTCGAGTTCTTAAGGTTGAAAATTTTAATTTCATAGCGTGAATCATTGAGCCTAAGATAATGCCACTTGACAGCATATTGCATTATCTGTTAAAAGATAATTTAGTCCCAAGGATAAGGCATATTTCCCCAGATGGGTGATCTTTTTCTTTTTACCAATATAATGTGTTGTAGTAATTCCTGTTCCGATAGTTCTGATATTACAAAAATCTTCAATGGTGGAAAAAATAATAAAATCATTGATTTGGTTCATTTATCAAATTACCATTGTCTTTGTGAAAATATTTTAAGAACTTTAAAGCTATTTGGTCCCCCAACTTTGGATTGCACCAACTCTACATAATTTTGAAGTTACGAGGATCGCGATCTGATTACAATGATAGGGACCTCTTTCCTTCACTTTTAGGGGTACCGACGATTTCCTAAAATTGTGCAACACTTTTAAACTTTTGCCTTTTAGTGGTGTTAATGAGTGCATACCTTTACTTACCGCTTTTCTTTTCCATCCAAAAATATGTATAATTATGCATATATCTCCAAGGTACACATGCACCTCATTAATTAATACTCTTGTTGATGTCGAATTTGTGACGGATTATCCTACGAGCTTTGGAATGTATCCGCACACACTAAAAATATAGGGATAGCTAAAAATTCGTTGGAGGACCAGAGGGGTTATTCCTCCAGGGGAACTCTTTGATGCTTAAGTCAGTGACCTGAAGGCTAGAGAAAACATGGAGCAAGAAAGCTAGAGATTTGTGAATTATGAGTAGATTTGTGAATTATGAGTTGATTTTTAATACATGTGAGAGCCCTTTTTATATAGTGTTTTGAAGTAGAGTTCAGTAAGAGAAGTAATTAATGGAGAAGTGTTATAGTAGGACTAAGGTTTGTCAAGGATGAGAGTCTTGGTAGAATTAGTGTTTCCATAGGTTGGAGTGTCATAGTAGAATTAGAGTTTTAGTGCGAGATTATTGTTTTGCCCTTATCATGTGTAACTATCTGGCTGGTTGTTTTGTCTGATTTATGAAATTACTTTCTTGCCCTCGGAGAGTGCCATGTGTCATTGTGTCATTGGTCGAGGAAAATTCCCCTATATCTTATGCCCCCACTTCCTTGAGTGCAGTTATGCAATTAAGGAAGTAGTTCTTGAAGTGCATGCCTTCTGATGTGTTGAGAGTACAAGAGAGCACAAGGGTTAGTTTTTTTGGTGTTAAGATACTAAGATTTAATCTTGGAAATTTTCTCTTTAGGGTACTGAGGCCAATGAGGCTCGGGGCTATGGCCTCGAACCTTTTGTGTTTAGGGTACCGAGGCTAGTGAAAGCTTGGTGCTCTTGGTTCGGACCTTTTGGGTTAAAGGTACCAAGGCTAGTAAGAGATCAAGGCTCTTGGCTCAGATCTTTTGTGTTGAAGGTACCGAGGCCAATTTAAGCTTAAGGCTCTTAGCTCGAATATTTTATGTTTAAGGTACTGAGGCTACTAAGAGCTCGGGGATCCTAGCATGAACTATTTCGGTTGAAGGTATCGAGGCCAGTGAGAGCTCGGGGCTCCTGGGTCAAACCTTTCCGGTTGAAGGTACCGAGGCCAATAAGGGCTCGGGGCTTCTAGCTCAAACCTTTTATGTTTAGTGTACCGAGAGTAATGAGAGCTTGAGGCTCCTAGCTCAGACCTTTTACGTTGAAGATATCTAGGTCAATGAGAGCTCGGGGCTCGTGGCCCAAACCTTTTGGGTTTAAGGTACCAAGAAGAGGTATAGCTCAGGGTCCTCTCCTTGGAGTTTTGGCAAGTAGAGTACCGAGGAGAGGTATAGCTTGGGCTCCCTCCTCAGAGTTTTGATGATGAGGTCTTTGAGGACCAAGGCCTTCTTTAAGTGCAATTATTACAACATTTTTGAAGGAATGTACCGAGGTCATTTAATCCGAGGCCTTTTGCTTGTGATTTTCGAGCTTATTATGGTCATTGGGTTAGTCCATAAGTTGGCTCATTTTGTATAGAAGGATCATTTGTCATGAGAGGCCCACTTGGCATGGAAGGCCTATTTGATTTCTTTGTCTCTTCTCCATTCTTGAGGGGAGAGTTCCAAAGGATTCCTTTGCAATGCTCAGGGGTGAGGCCACAACATAAGGCACCAAGGTCGAGGTGGCAGAAGAGTCAGCTTGGGTTTTGAGGTCGAAGTCGATATGGAGGCAGTGCATCTTCAAGGGGGGTTGAGCTTGAGCACATTATAATAGATGTCCAAGGGGATATGGGCATAGAGGCTTGAGATTTGATCCATTCAGCTGAGCATGAAAATTTTCCTTATCTAATCGCACATTCAATCACTTAAAGGAGAGATTCCGTATCCCCTCGGAATATGCTCTAAAGAAGCTTGAGAAGGAAGAGAGGGCATGTGACGTGACCTCTGAGGATCCACTTGTAACGACCCATCCCGGGTTGGCCACCCCCGAGACGGTGTCATCACATTTCACATTTTGAAAATCCCAACACGACACCTATATGCAACAAATAAAAATAATACTAACAGAAATTCTTTTACATCAATCCTCAACCCTCAACAAGGGAGATACAGCAATATGATATTGACTTAAACATTTTACACAGTGTAATATGCATGCATCTTTACAAATAATTTTTTGTTTTATTTTCTCATTAGTCTGAGGATGTTGACACGTACGTGGCTTACAGAAAAATAATTTCGTCTGACTCTCAACCCACCAGACTATTTGTCCTGTCTGCTACCTGAAATCATTGTAGAATGAGGGATGAGCTTTACAAGCTCAGTAAATTAAATTTACTTGAAGTATTCGTTTGTATAAATAGTCTTTCAATATTAAATCAATTATATTTCACATAACTTAATAATAACTACCTACTATTACTACACATGTTACAAGATCCATTCTCTATCAATCTCTTCTTTTTATTTTTTGGTTCGCCTTAAGACCATCAATTATCTCATAATTACCTCGTAATGAGGTTCACATCATAAAGTCTACCATTTAGATGATTCTTATCACCATAACTACCTCTCTGTGAGACTCATCTATTTATAAATAAATTCACAATAATACACCACACATCAGCATTTCAATAATGCAAGCAATAATTAAAACAAATGCAATGCATGAAATATTATTAGGGAACGTCTTCCCACATGTCGACATGTTTTTATTATCTTAGACCGACTGCCTTTCCGGTTCTTTCATTCTCATTTAGATCGACTGCTTTTCCAGTTCTTTTATTCTCATTTAGACCGGCTGCCTTCTGGTTCTTTTCTTCTCATTAGATCGGTTGTCTTCCCGGTTCTTTTATTTTCATTAGACCAGCTGCCTTCCCGGTTCTTTTCTTTTATTTAATGCATATACATATGAACAGTTATACGAAACATGCATCTGAACAATAACATAAAAAAAACAAACGTGAATTCAAATATTTAAATTGGCTATCTTGATTTTTCTCAAATTATATATAAAAAATTGCACTGAATTCCTCTCATCCTAAATCATATCAAATCATCCATCAAAGCTTGCCAATATCCACTAAATTTCATCTTCTCATAATTCGTATCAAAACATCAACCATAGCTCATCAAGAATTTCACTTATCACTTTTATTATTAAATCAACTTATTATGCCACAAATATTATTTCTCACCTAATAATTTTTTACATGTCCAAAATTCATATCATACTTATCAATCAAATTTTTATCTACTACCAAAGCATAAGCTAATTGTTGGTATTTGTCTAAGGATTAAATAGGTTGAAGAATGAAGCTTCAGCAGGTTTTGAGCCACGGCACAAGGAGTGTGCGCTGTGGCCTCCACCAAAGGAGAAAAGCTCCTCCACTAGGTGTGCGCCATGGCACAGGGTGGTGTGCACCACGACACAAGGTGGCATAAGGCTGTACGTGTAATACCCGTATTCGTGAATTAAGGGTAAAGAAGTAATTTGATAAATATGTTATGAAATTTAAATAATATATTTATGCAAAGGATTAGTATTGAATAGTAAAATATGAATAGTAAATTGTGAATAGTAAAAAGAAAAAAAAAATCTGGACGTCTAGAACGTCCAGAAGGAAGAAAGGAAAAAGAAAAAATATATATATTAAAATATTATTTTCAAAAAAAAAAGTCAAAGAAAGGTGTCGGCAGGTGGCAATACCTGCTACCAAGTGAATTTGTGAGGGGAGAGAGAGTCCTCCACGTTTTTGAAACGTGGAGGCTTTGTAAAATGCTGAAGAATTGGGAGGGGGCCAACGGCTGAAGCAAATTTTGCTTATATATATGTATAAGTTGTATACTGAACGATTTCGTTCAGTTTCTTTCAAATTCTTGTTTTCTCAAACTAATTGGGGACTTAAAGAAATGCTGAAAGAGCAAAATTTTGAAGGGATTTTCTGTGGAATTTCATAGAGGATCATGAGAAGCTATCAATATCAAAAGATTTTGACGATCTACAACCAGAGGAATTTTTTAGAAAAACGGGAAAGGCAAGGAGGTGATCCACGGGTAGCTTTAAGAGCTAAGTGGTGAGTTGGATTTACTTTAAGTAGTCTAAATAAAAAAACTCAATTATTTGGTGATAATATTAAATTTAATTATTAAAGTATGTTTGGGTGATAGATGAAAAATTGATTTATGGATATGATAGGAAATTTGGACATGTAAAAATATTTCTCGGTGAGAAATGATATTTTTGGAAATCATAAGTTTATTTGAGAATAAAAGCAATAAATAAATTATTGATGAGATATATTGATGTTTTAATACGAATTATGATGAAATGAATTTTAGTGGATATTGATAAGTTTTTATGGATGAATTGATGTGATTTTAAATGAATCTTAGTGGATCTTGATAAGTGTTTATGCATGAGTTGATGTGATTTGAGACAAATTTTAGTGGATCTTGACAAACCTGGATGGATGATGTGATATGATTTGGGATGAGAGGAAATTTGTAGACCTTTTGTTATATAAATTTGAGAAAAATCAGGATATAGAATTTAAGTGTTTTAAATTTATATATTGTTTTTATGTTGCTGTTTATATGCATATTTCATATAATTGCTCATATACATATGCATTAAATGAGAAAGAAAAGAACCGGGAAGGTAGCCGGTCTAATGAAATAACCGTGACAGCTGGTATATGCTGGAAATAAAAGTGATACCGTGACAGCCGGTGTATGATGGAAAAAAAAAAGTGACACTGTGATAGCCACTATATGCTGAAAAATTCCGTGGCAACCGGGACTAAGTTGCAAAGTAAAGAACCGGGAGAGAGCCGGTCTAAGATAATAACAACGTGTCGACAGGTGGGAAGACGTTCCCATCATAATCATTTATGCATTTGCATCTGTTTTAATTATTGCTGCATTATTGAGATGCTGAGGTGTGATGTATCCTCGTGAATATAATTATAGATGATTGAGTCTCACAGAAAGAGATAGTTATGATGAAAATATTATTGAAAAGTTGGGATGTGGTATATTGTCGTGAAAGATGACTGAGTCTCATAAAAAGAGACAGCTATGATGATGAGATTTTTGAAACGCTGAGATGTGGTATATTATTGTGAATTTAATTATAAATGGTTGAGTCTCATAGAAAAAGAGATAGCTATGATGATGAGATTTTTGAAATGCTGAGATGTGGTATATTATTGTGAAATTAATTATAGATTGGTGAGTCTCATAGAAAGAGACAGTTATGGTGATAAGACTTATCTAAATGGTAGACTTTATGATGTAAACCTCATTACGAGGTAATTATGAGATAACTGATGGTCTTAAGGTGGACCAAGGATTGAGAATAATATATTGATAGAGAATGAATCTTATGACATGTGTAATGATAGTAGAAAGTTGTCATTGGGTTATGTGAAAAAAATAAAAGATAAAATATTAAAGGACTATTTATGGAATTTGGAATACTTTTAGTAAATTAAATTCACTGAGCTTGTGAAGCTCACCCCTCATTGTACAATGATTTTCAGGTGGCAGGCTTGACAAATAGTTTGGTGAGTTGAGGTTCAGAAGAAATAATTTTCTGTAAGCCACGTATGTGTCATCATCCTCAGACTAATGGGAAAAGAAAATGAAAAAAAATTATTTGTAAATATTCATGCATGGTACGTTGTAAAGAATGTTTAAATATCAGATTGATGTAATTTCCCTGTGGAGGGTTGAGGAATTATGAAAATGTTTCGATTGGTGTTATTTATTTTTATTGTTGCATATATGTGTCGTGCTGAGATTTCAAAATGTGATAACACCATTTGGGGGGTGGCCAACCCGGGATGGGTCGTTACAATTTTGGTATCAGAGCATTAGGTTTTTCAGATTCTGTAGACTGCATAAAAAGTAAGAAAGTGGAAGATTAAAATAAATTATAATGAACAGTCTGAGGATGACATGTGGACGTGCTAGAGCTAAAGTTAGGGTTGTTGATTTGAGAGGAGGTGGTAGGCCCTAATATTTTTAACAAGATAAAGTTGAGTCTGAAACTGTGGTTCCTAGAAGGGAACGTGTTGATAGTAAAATTAATATTAGAAAATGTATGAGAGGATTTGAAGTTGAAAGAGATGGGCTAAGATAAGCTCTTACACATGCCCATGAGAAAATTAATGTAATAGATGATAGAGTTAATAACCTATAGCATAGACTTGAGGAGCAAGCTAGAGTAGTGCCTGATGTTGTTAATCCAGTAATGGTAGATATTTAAAATGGAGAAAAGTGAGTTTATCCATGAGATGCAGGGAGATATAATTAAGTTGAATACTTGTTGTTTAAAGGATCGATGAATCCTTTTACGCTTAAGTTTCGGGAGAAACATGTAAGAGACATTATTTGGTATTTTACCAGTAACTGATAGGCAGATGATTGCCTTTACTTCGTTTGAGTAAGAAGGAGAAATTTTAGAATGATGGAATTATATTCTTTCCAGGTAAGTACGAATATTGATAGACCCTTAACCTGAAATAGGTTTAAGGAAGATTTTCTTGATAAATACTTTCCTTAGACCTTTAGAGCCCAACAAGATAGAGATTTTATTTATTTGGGGGTGAATGTATTGAATATGACTCAGTATAATAAGAGAATTGTGGCTTGTTCGAGGTTTGTACCAAAAATAGTAGACCTAGAGGAGAAGAAGTGTACGAGGTTCATAAATGAATTATGTCATATTAGTGGATATATCATTTTAGATTGAGAGAGATGTGATGGAGATTAAGAGAAAGAGAAAGAGTGGTTTAAGAGGCTTAGACATAAAGGTGATAGAGGTGGTGATAGTATGAGTGTGTAGGGTGGGAGACCACCCAGAGGACGCGTTCATTGTCATAGGGAACTGAAATGCAGAGTCAAAGGCAAACATGATATGTTGCTTGTGTAGCTCGGATCAATATTGGTGGGACCCTTGGATTTGGGAGACAGGTTATAGGAACAGGAAGTTATGGCAGAGGAAGTACGTATGCCACCAAGGGGAAGTGGCAATCTGATGTATGATTGGGAGACATAAGTTTGTTTCAGATATATTCAGGTGAGATATTTATTCCAGAATTGTCAAAAATTTGAAGTGCTTTATGTGTGGAGAAAATAGACATGTCAATGTTGGTCGATCTTGATGCAACCCATTCTTTTGCATCAAGTATTCATATGAAGTTTATTGAAGTATATATCAATCCTTGGATGCAAAATATTTTTGTTAAAGTTTCTCTAGAGATAAAGTGAAAATTATAAATATTTCGGAGGGTTGTGTGATTCGTATTAGTGATAGAAAATCTGAAAATTTATTTATTATCTTTGAATATAATATAATTTTGAGAATGAATTAGTTGTCGACGTATTACACTTGGGTTGCTTGTTCCAGAAAGAATGTAGTGCTCAAGATATGGATATGAGGAGTATTTGGTATACATAATGGATTCTAGAAAGAAAAATAAGAAGTTAGAAGAAATCTTGGTAGTGAAATATTTTCATGATGTGAGATTAAATTTCTCTATTGATATGATACCAGGTTCATCAAATATAATTAATAGCACCCTACAAAATGATGTCAGTTGAATTGAGAGAGTTGAACGTATCATTTGAAGAATTTTTGGATAAACAAATTATCGGACCTAATGTATTTGGGAAGCCCAGTGTTGTTCAAGGAAGATGGAACGATAAGAGTGTGTATTGATAAATAAATTGGTTGAACAGTGCAAGGTGTGAGAGTGTTTTCTAAGATAAATCTGAGATCAGATTATCACCAATTGAAGATAGAGAAGGAAGGCATGCCTAAAATTGTTGTATGACATGTTATGGTCATAAATTTCTTGTGATGACATTTAGATTGAATAATATTCCAGAAACATTCATGGACTGGATGAATAAAATGTTTGAACCATTTCTTGATAATCTTGTGGTTGTGTTCATCGATAACATCTTGGTATATTTTAAGACTATGGAAGAGCAGGTAAAATATGTAGAAATTTTGTGGGAGACTTTGAGGAGAAAGAGATGGTATGATATAAGCACTCTAAGTGTGAGTGTTGACGGAAGGAAATAACTTTCTTGGAATATGTAATGTCAGGAATGGCATAACGGATGATCTATAAAAAGTAGAGACAATGTTAAGTTGGGAGAAACCAACTAATATAACTGAGATTAGAATCTTCTTGGGGTTAGTTGGTGATTTTAGAAGATTATTTCAGAAAATTTTTATTATTGTAATGCAGTTGAATAGACTGACTAGGAAAAAAGTGAGATTTGTGTGGTAAGGGAAGTATAAAAAAAAACAAAATTCAATTACTAAAGGAGAAATTAACTGCAGCTCCTATATTAGTGTTTCCTTCTGATGATGAAGTACTTGTGGTGTATAGTGACACGTCACATCAATGATTGGGATATGTGTGACATAGGAAAGTTGTGGGCTATACTTCTAGGCAATTGAGGATTTATGATAAGAAATTTCTCTACTCATGACTTAGAGTTGGCTGCTATTGTGTTTACTTTAAATATTGGAGATATCATCTGTATGGAGCCACTTGTGAGATAGTCATGGGTTATAAAAGTTTGACATACTTACCTAACCAGAAGGAGATGAATTGGAGGCAGAGATGGTAGATGAAGTGGATTAGTAACGATGATTGTACAATTCACTATCATCTAGAAAATGCGAAGATGATAATTGATACATTGAGTAGAAAGTCTACAAGAAAGTTAACTACTATTGGGAGTCCTTATATGAAATTAATGATAAATTTAAGAGAAATAAGAATGAAGTTGAATATCAGTGATAGAGGATCATAGTTAATAAATATGGTTGTACAATCATCCATAACGAAATGTTTTAGAGATGCAAGGTAGCGATAAAGAGATAGAAAAAGATTAAGTATTGAGTACTTATTAGAAAGTAAGATGAGTTTAAAATTAAAGTGAGAGTATATTAGTATTGGAACTTGGAAATTGTGTTCCAAATAATGCGAAGTTAAGAGAGGGGATAATGAGAAAGGTACATGATGATGTAGATTCGATGCAACTAAGTAACAATAAGATGTACATAGGATTGAGACCGAAATTCTGATGATCAGGATGGAAGAGGGATGTAGCTGAGATTGTGAGGTTGTATGAGGTACCATTGGTCATAGTGTCAAATAAAGATGCTATATTGAGAGAGGATTTCAGAAAGCCACGGGTACACAGTGGCAATTTAATATAATTTTCATGCTCATATTGGATTTTCTTTTAAATACTAAAAGAAATGCTAAGGACAAACGTGATGAATTTCTCAGTAAGTTGAGATGCTTACATGTCATTGATTGAAGTTGTTTATCATAATCAGTATCAAATTTGTATTGGAATGACACCCATTGAGACATTGTATGATAGGAGGTGTGGAACTCCTATATGTTGGAAAGAAATAGAAGAGAAAAATATATATGGTCTTTATATTATTGAGCTAACAATAGAGATGATCGAATTTGTTAGAGAAAACCATAAAGCAGCCTAGAGTTGACCTCTTGAGTCTCAAGTACGTGATTGGGTTTATTGAAAAATGTCTCAATGAAAAGGTGTATTGGGATTTAAATAGAAAAGAAAAGTTGAATCCGAGGTATGTAGGACCCTATGAGGTTGTTGAGAAAGTGGGATTAGTTGTGAGTAATCTGGATTTGCCTCCAGAATTAAAATATTTATATAATGTATTTCATGTTTCACTTTTAAGAAAGTGTTTACATGATATTTCGTGCTAAGTTATAGAAATTCATAAAGATTGGGCTTATATACAAGTAACAGTGAAAATTTTGAACAAAGAGAGTAAGTTTTGTGTAAAAGAATAATTTCACTAGTGTAAAGTTCGATGGCAGAATAAGAATGTTGAAGAGATTTCGTGAAAGTGTAAGACATGTATGAAGAAGGATTATTTATATTTGAGTATGAAGTAAAGTAAAGAAATTTCGAGAACGAAATTTTTGTACGGTGGGTAGAATTGTAATACTCATATTCGTGAATTAAAGGTAAAGAAGTAATTTGATAAATATGTCATGAAATTTAAATAATATATTTATGCGAAGGATTAGTATTGAATAAAATAATTCATAAAAAAAAATCGTGAATAGTAAAAAGAAAAAAAAACAAATCTGGACGTCTAGAACGTCCAAAAGGAAGAAAGGAAAAGAAAAAATATATATATATATTAAAATATTATTTTCAAAAAAAAAAAGTCAAAGAAAGGTGGTAACAGGTGGCAATACCTGCTGCCAAGTGAATTTGTGAGGGGAGAGAGAGTCCCCCACATTTTTGAAACGTGGAGGCTTTGTAAAATGCTGAAGAATTAGGAGAGGGGCAACGGCTGAAGCAAATTTTGCTTATATATATATATATATATGTATAAGTTGTATACTGAACGATTTCGTTCAGTTTCTTTCACATTCTTGTTTTCTCAAAGTAATTGGGGACTTAAAGAAATGCTGAAAAAGCAAAATTTTGAAGGGATTTTCTGTGGAATTTCATAGAGTATCATGAGAAGCTATCAATATCAGAAGGTGTTGATAATCTACAACCAGAGGAATTTTTGAGAAAAAGGGGAAAGACAAGGAGGTGATCCACGGGTAGCATTAAGAGCTAGGTGGTGAGTTGGATTTACTTTAAGTAGTCTAAATAAAAAAAAATCAATTATTTGGTGATAATATTAAATTTAATTATTAAAGTATGTTTGGGTGATAGACGAAAAATTGATTTATGGATATGATAGGAAATTTGGACATGTAGAAATATTTCTCGGTGAGAAATGATATTTTTGGAAATCATAAGTTTATTTGAGAATAAAAGCAATAAATAAATTATTGATGAGATATATTGATGTTTTAATACGAATTATGATGAAATGAATTTTAGTGGATATTGATAAGTTTTTATGGATGAATTGATGTGATTTTAAATGAATCTTAGTGGATCTTGATAAGTGTTTATGCATGAGTTGATGTGATTTGAGACAAATTTTAGTGGATCTTGACAAACCTGGATGGATGATGTGATATGATTTGGGATGAGAGGAAATTTGTAGACCTTTTGTTATATAAATTTGAGAAAAATCAGGATATAGAATTTAAGTGTTTTAAATTTATATATTGTTTTTATGTTGCTGTTTATATGCATATTTCATATAATTGCTCATATACATATGCATTAAATGAGAAATAAAAGAACCGGGAAGGCAGCCGGTCTAATGAAATAACTGTGACAGCCGGTATATGCTGGAAATAAAAGTGATACCGTGACAGCCGGTATATGCTGGAAAAAAAAAAGTGACACCGTGACAACCGGTATATGCTGAAAAATTCCGTGGCAACCGGGACTAAGTTGCAAAGTAAAGAACCGGGAGAGAGCCGGTCTGAGATAATAACAACTTGTCGACAGGTGGGAAGACGTTCCCATCATAATCATTTATGCATTTGCATATGTTTTAATTATTGCTGCATTATTGAGATGCTAAGGTGTGATGTATCCTCGTGAATATAATTATAGATGATTGAGTCTCACAGAAAGAGACAGTTATGACGAAAATATTATTGAAAAGCTGAGATGTGGTATATTGTCATGAAAGATGACTGAGTCTCATAAAAAGAGACGGTTATGATGATGAGATTATTGAAATGCTGAGATGTGGTATATTATTGTGAATTTAATTATAAATGGTTGAGTCTCATAGAAAAAGAGATAGCTATGATGATGAGATTTTTGAAATGCTGAGATGTGGTATATTGTTGTGAAATTAATTATAGATGGTTGAGTCTCATAGAAAGAGATAGTTATGGTGATAAGACTTATCTAAATGGTAGACTTTATGATGTGAACCTCATTACGAGGTAATTACGAGATAACTGATGGTCTTAAGGTGGACCAAGGATTGGTATATTGTTGTGAAATTAATTATAGATGGTTGAGTCTCATAGAAAGAGATAGTTATGGTGATAAGACTTATCTAAATGGTAGACTTTATGATGTGAACCTCATTACGAGGTAATTACGAGATAACTGATAGTCTTAAGGTGGACCAAGGATTGAGAATAATATATTGATAGAGAATGAATCTTATGACATGTGTAATGATAGTAGAAAGTTGTCATTGGGTTATGTGAAAAAAAATAAAAGATCAAATATTAAAGGACTATTGATGGAATTTGGAATACTTTTAGTAAATTAAATTCACTGAGCTTGTGAAGCTCACCCCTCATTGTACAATTATTTTCAGGTGGCAGGCTTGACAAATAGTTTGGTGAGTTGAGGTTCGGAAGAAATTATTTTCTGTAAGCAACGTACGTGTCATCATTCTCAGACTAATGGGAAAAGAAAATGAAAAAAAAAATTATTTATAAATATTCATGCATGGTACATTGTAAAGAATGTTTAAATATCAGATTGATGTAATTTCCCTGTGGAGGGTTGAGGAATTATGAAAATGTTTCGATTGGTATTATTTATTTTTATTGTTGCATATATGTGTCGTGCTGAGATTTCAAAATGTGATAACACCATTTCGGGGGTGGTCAACCCGGGATGGGTTGTTATAGTACGCTTCGCCCAGCACCTAGAGGAGTTTCTGCCCTGTATACGCCGCGACCACCCCTGCTCTGGGCCGCGGCACTAGGCACACCTGATGCACTCAGATCAGCACTTTGAGATGGTGCGTGGAACTTGATTAAAATGCACCGAATTACTTAATCATCTTGGAGGGCATTGATTGTTTGGTTCTCAAGATCTAAGGGTTGGGAATGACTTCAAGATTGGTTCAAAAAGTTAGTGCTCTATATAAAGGGTCACTAACAACAAGTGTGAAGACACAAGAAACATATTACACAAGAGTGAAAAGTCACAAGTGTCAGGAGAAACACAAGAAAGAGTCTCATTCCATGAGTGGCTGGTGTTTAGAGAGAAAGACTCTCAAATCTTTAGAGGTGTTTCAAGTGAGAGAGAGCAATCAAGAAGTGGGGTTTAAGGGATTTGTAATTGGAATTTTCTTGGGGAAAATTCCAGGGAAACACTTAGTTCTTATCTCTTTCTTTTCTCTTCTTTCATGTATCAAGAATAAGAGAGTTCTTGAGGAGGTGTTGCTGTAATTATAAGAACTCCATTGATTTAGTGCAGAGAGCTCGGAGGAGCTCACGGGGACGTAGGCATTTGCTGAACCTCGATAACAATTGCTTTTGTCCTTTCTTTGATTGGTCTGATTGTTGTTTATTACAAGTCATTCTAGACTTGGGTGTTTGAAGGTCACCACCTGGGATTCTTGAGGCGATTTTTCAACAGTGGTATCAGAGCTACAACAGCAGGTATCAGAGCTGGAACAGGGGGTATCGGAGCAAGACTCCAAGAATCAAAGGAAACTTCTTGGGTGATTCAAGAACGGTGCTGGGATCAAGATCTGATCGGGTTCTTGAGGGAGTTAAGAACGGTGTTGTGATCAAGATTTGATCGTGTTCTTGAGATTTAGAAGTTGAAAAGCAATTATGGGTGCTGCATAAATCTGGGATTTTCTCTGCAAGATGGGTTCAAACTGCATTGTTGAGAAGTTTGATGGAAAGGGAGACTTTGCCCTTTGGAAGCGAAAAATCAAGGCGGTTCTTATGCAACAAAAGGTGGACTTGGCTATTGGAGAAGATGACGATTTTTCAGCAAGTATCACGGAGCTCCAGCGGAATGAGATGAAGAAGTTGGTGTACAACACCATCTTTCTGCACATGTTAGATAGTGTGACAAGGCAGTGCGGAGACTCGGAAGATCAAGCTGTCATTTGGAAGAAACTAGATGAGTTATTTCTTACCAAGACTCTCCCTAATAAGATTTATCTTCTAAAACGAATCTTTGCATTTAAAATGGATCCTAATAAAGAGTTGCAAGATAATCTTGATGTGTTTAACAAACTAGTTCAAGATTTGACTAGTTGTAGTATAACATTCCCGGATGAACAATTGGTTGTTATTTGGTTGAATTCTCTTCCTGATTGTTTTAAAAGCTTGATTAATGCTATTGAATATGGAAACGATACACTAACCAATGAAATTGTGATCAATGCTATAAAGGCTCATGATTTCAAAGCCAAGATGAGGGAAGGATCAAGTGGAGAAGGGCTGTTTGTTAGAGGAAGGCCAACAACTCGAAATGGCAAAAACATATATGGCTACTACCGGGACAAACCACAAGGTAGAGGACAAAGCCATGGGAGAGTGCACTCTAAATTGAGAGTTGGAGGAAAGAGATGCTATAACTGCCATAGGGAGGGTCATTTCAAGAAAGATTGCAAGAAGATGATGAGGGATGAGAAGGGAAGAAGCTATACCAACATTGAAGAGGCTTCGATTGCCAAGGGAAAACAGCAAGATGATGATGTTCTTGTTGTGTGATAAAATGTCAGTAGAAGGCAAGGCAGCGAGAAATGGATCTCAGATTTCGAGTGCACTTATCACATGTGTCCTCACAAGAATTGGTTCAAGAATTTCAAGGAAACCAATGATGGAAAGGTTTTCTTGGGGAATGATACTTCTTGCCAAGTGAGGGGGATAAGAGACATCCAATTGAGGATGTTTGATGGAGTTACTAGGCTACTGTGGAATGTGAGATATTTCTGGATTTGAGAAGAAATTTGATCTCATTGGGGTAGCTAGATTCCATGGGGTACACATACAAAGCAGAAAGAGGAAAGATCAAGGTAACCAAGGGATCTTTGATAGTGATCAAAGCATCAATGAAGGATGGTCTTTATGAGATGATCGGAGACATTGACATCAAGGATCAAGTAGGAAGCTTGATGGTTGAGATGGATAAGGCGGTTCTTTGGCATAATCACTTGGGACACATGAGTGAAAAGGGCCTGGAAGTTCTCAGCAAGAATAGTTTATTTGATGGTGACAAGGTAGAGAAACTTGATTTCTGCGAGAGTTGCGTTCTTGCGAAGCAATATCGGGTTAGCTTCAACACCGGAGTGCACAAGTCTAAGAGCATTCTTGACTACATTCATGTAGATCTTTGGGGACTAGCAAGAACACCAACACAAGGAGGTAATCTTTACTTTCTTTCTTTAATTGATGATTATTCAAGAAAGGTTTGGGTTTATTTGCTTAAAAATAAATCAGATGCTTTGAATAAGTTTGTGGTGTGGAAAAAGTTGCTGGAGACTCAAACGGGTAAGGTAGTTAAGGTTTTACGAACCGATAATGGCTTAGAATTTTTTAATAAGAATTTTGATAAATTCTATGAGTTAAATGGGATTCTAAGACATAGAACGGTTGTGAAAACCCCTCAGCAAAATGGAGTTGCTAAAATGATGAATAAGACCCTTATGGAAAAGATTAGGTGCATGTTAATTGGTTCCAGGTTACCCAAATGTTTTTTGGGGAAAGTCGTGTCTACTGCTACGTATTTGGTTAATAGATCACCCTCTAGAGCTTTGGATCTCAGGACTCCCGAGGAGATGTAGAGTGGTAAACCCCCTGAGTTGAATAACCTTAGGACTTTTGGATGTGCTGCGTTTGCATATCAAAAAGATGATAAACTTAGCCCAAGGTCTAGAAAATGTGTGTTTCTAGGATATGGGGAAGGGGGTTAAGGGGTGTAGGTTGTGGTCCTTAGAGCAAAAAGGAACTAAACTTATAATAAGTAGGGATTTCATTTTTAATGAGCATTTATTTCCCTATTTGGAGAAAACTAATCCTACAGGGGATAGTGGGCAAACTAGCCCAGTATTTGTGGAGTATAGCATCAAGGAAAATTCAGTTAAGGTAGAGTAAGGAAAGTAAGAAGGTTCAAACCAGGTAGAGCCCATTGATGAAGGCCAAGCTCAAGACACTCATAAGGAGGCTGAACTAGAAGGGGATGATGCACTAAATCAGAATGATTATTAGTTCACAAGGGACCGGGAAAAAAGGCTGGTCAGACCACCTTTGAGATATGGTTTTATGGATGCTAATGTAGCAATTCCTTATTCAGAAGGAGGGATAAGTGAACCAGAAACTTACACTGATGCCATGGGATGTAAGGATTCGTCAAGATGGAAGCTAGCTATGGAGGAGGAAATGTATTCTTTGAGGAAGAACAACTCTTAGGAATTGGTGCACATTCCAGAAAAACAGAGAGTTGTGGATTATAAATGGATTTACTAGATCAAAGAAGGGAACACTCTAGGGGATAAAGTCCGGTATAAGGCTAGGCTAGTGGCGAAAGGGTTCACGCAAAGAGAAGGCATAGATTTCATAGAAATTTTCTCACTGGTTGTGCCTAAAGTGGAGGAAATGGTGATTATCCTCATCTATGTCGATGATATGTTGTTGGTTGGGAACAGCAGGGAGAGGATAGAAAGGTTAAAATCTCAAAAGTTCAGAGTTTGAGATAGAGGATCTTGGTCATGCACAGAAGATCCTTGGGATGAGCATAATTCAGGACAAGGAGAGAAACAGGTTGAAGGTTTCTCGGTCTTTCTACATAAAAAAGATGATATCTAAGTTTTCTATGGAAGATGGTAAACCAGTAAAGATTCCCCTTGCTGGTCATTTCAAGTTCTCTAGTGATCAATGTCCGAGATCAGATGAGGAGAAGAAGGAAATGGAAAAGGTCTCTTACTCTAGTGCGGTTGGATTTGTAATGTTCACCATGGTAAGCACTAGACCTGACATTGCTCATGCAATTAGTGTTCTCAGCAGGTTTATGAGTAATCCCGAAAATGAGCATTAGCTTGGGATGAAGTGGTTACTGAGGTACTTGAAGGGAAGCCCAGAAGTGGGGCTTGATTATGAGAAGAGGGGTAAGTCCATCTGTCTAGAAGGTTATGCTGATTCAGACTATGAAGCAGACCAGGATAAAAAAATATCGATTACGTCTTACTTCTTCAACTTAAACAGAAGTTGTATAAGTTGGAAGACTCAGTTGCAGCCGGTGGTAGCACTCTCAACAACCGAGGCTGAGTATAAAGTGGCAATGGAAGCCATTAAGGAGGCTATATGGTGCAAAGGGTTTTTAGAAGAGCTAAAGGTCCTAAAAGAGCAGGTAGTGGTGTATTCGGATAGCCAAAGTGCGTTGCATTTGTTCAAGAATCCGATGTTCCATGAGAGGACTAAGCATATGGATGTTTGGTATCATTTCATTCGGGAAAATGTTACGGAATGATGCATTCATGTGGACAAAGTCGCAACAGAAGAAAATCCTGCAGATTTAGGCACCAAAGTTCTACCTCTAAGCAAGTTCTATCACTTCCTTAGACTTCTTAGGATTGGAGTTGGATGATATGGTGACTCATGCTAAGTTTGGATCCTGAGTTCTCTGCACAATGGGTTCGAGTTTAATCGCTTAGACAAAGGTAGAGATTGTTGGTATTTGTCTAAGGATTAAACAAGTTGAAGAATGAAGCTTCAGCAGGTGTGCGCCGCAGCACAGGGTGGTGTGCGCCACGACATCCAGCTCTTGGAAGAGTTTCTGCCTTGTGTGAGCTGCGGCCAGCCCTGTTCTGGGCCACGGTTCCAGGCACACTTGATGCACTCTGATCAGTACTTTAAGATGGCGCGTGTAACTTGGTTAAAATGCACAGGATTACTTAGTCATCTTGGAAGGCTATGATTGTTTGGTTCTCAAGATCTAAGGGTTGGGAATGACTTCAAGATTGGTTCAAGAAGTTAGTGCTCTATATAAAGGGTCATTAACAACAAGTGTGAACACACAAGTAACATATGACACAAGAGTGCAAAGTCACAAGTGTTAGGAGAAACACAAGAAGGGGTCTCATTCCAAGAGTGGTTGGTGTTGAGAGAGAAAGACTCTCAAATCTTCAGAGGTGTTTCAAGTGAGAGAGAGCAATCAAGAAGTTGGTTTCAAGGGCTTTGTAATTGGAATTTTCTTGGGGAAAATTCCAGGGAAACACTTAGTTCTTATCTCTTTATTTTCTCTTCTTTCATGTATCAAGAACAAGAGGGTTCTTGAGGAGGTGTTGTTGTAATTGTAAGAACTCCATTGATTTAGTGCAGAGAGCTCGGAGGAGCTCACGGGGACGTAGGCATTTGCTGAACCTCGATAACAATTGCTTATGTCCTTTCTTTGATTTGTCTGATTGCTGTTTATTACAAGTCATTCTAGACTTGGGTGTTTGAAGGTCACCACCTGGGATTCTTAAGGTGATTTGTCAACACTAATAACTTATTTAATATTATCACTAGATATTTCATTTTTATTTAGATTACTTAAAGTAAATCTAACTCACCACGTAGCACTTAAAGCTACTCGTTGATCACCTCCTTGCCTTTCCTGTTCCTCTCACAAATTTTCACTTGTTGTTGATCGTCAACACCCGACATAATATTTGTATTAAATTTCTAATTATTTCTTCAATTCTTCATAAACCACACCCTTTGAAAATTCTCACTTTGAATTCCGAGAAATTTCATGTACGCTAAAAATTTAAAACTAAACACTACATTATTACCTTCTGTTTTTCTAATAGCTTCTCTTGATTCTCTATGAAATTCCGTAGTAAACCCCTTCAAAAATTTTCTCTTTTAACCTTTCTTTTGGTCCCTAAGTGGTTAAAGAAAACACGTAATTAATAAAGAGCTAAACGAATTGCGGTAGGTATAAATTAACACTTATATAAAGAGTTGCTGCCACCAAAACTTACCACCTTTTTGGTTGCATGCTACCCATGTTTTTGGCTACATGTCTAACATGCAGCCAAACCAAATTAACTTGGCAGAAGGTGCTGCCACCTGCTGCCACACATATATATTTTTTTTACCACCAAAACTTACCACCTTTTTGGTTGCATGCTACCCATGTTTTTGGCTACATGTCTAACATGCAGCCAAACCAAATTAACTTGGCAGAAGGTGCTGCCACCTGCTGCCACACATATATATTTTTTTTAAAAAAACTTTTTTTTCTTTTTCTTTGTCTTTGTAACTACGCTCCCACGGGTCTAAATTTTTTTAAAGAATTATTTTATTCAATACTAAATCCTTCGCGTAATTACATTATTTTAGTTTCATGTCATATTTATTAAATTACTTTTTTACCCTTACTTTATGATTATGGGTATTACACCACCCTTTGAGCTGTGTGTATACATCGACACACTTAAGGCTGGCTTGAGGTTTCCACTCCACCTCTTCATATGCACGATCCTAAACAATTATAGGATTGCACTTACACAGCTTGTTCCCAAATCAGTGCGTCTCCTTATAGGCTTCATCTATATATATAAGAAGGTTTGGGGGGTCATGACTGTGGATTTGTTCAAGAACCTATTTATGGTTAACTGCCATAGTAATGAAGGTTGGGTGCATTTCAGTCAGAGACTGAAGAGGGCCGTGGTTAAGATGAATCCAAGTTCAATGAAAGGGGTAGAAGAATAAATTCATTTTCATTCAAAGTGATACGAGTTTTAGGATTTAAGGTTGCTAGGTACTCGTTGAAATTCCTCTCCCAATACCCATCCTTACCACGATTGAAATACTGTCCTCTTATCTTTCATAGCCTTTGAAGAACTTTCATAGCTTCTTTTTCTTCTTCTTCTTCTTCTTCTTCTTCTTCTTCATATTCAAGACTTCAAGACTTCAAGACTTTTTCTTCTTATTCTTCAAGACTTCTTCTTTTTTTCTTCTTCCTCAAGACTTCTTCTTCTTTTTCAAGACTTCTCCGACTTCAAGACTTCTTCTTCTTCTTCTTTAAGACTTATTTTTTTTCTTTAAAACTTTCTTTCCCTTAGTGTGAACCCCTAACTTGATTTTAATGATAACAAAACCAATTTGAGTTGAGCTAACCAAATTATCTAAGTTTTTAAAGTGTTTAAGGTTTTTTATTCAATGACACACGCACCTCAAGAGAAGATTATGAAGAACAAGATTAGAAGCTCATAGGTAGTTATTTCAATTGTAAATCTTCTCTCAATTATATAGCTTTAATTATGGCTCAAAATGTTTAAAAAATATTTTTAACAAAAACATTTAAACTTGATCTTAAATTTATAAAGTTTTATTATAGAAAAACACTGTTTCAAGGGATTTGGTTGAGTGAATGTTTTGTGGGGAGGAGTAGGAAAGATGAGTTCTAGGATGGAAATGAGGTTTCTAAAGAAAATGTAAGGAGAGAACGAATCCTGTTTTTAGCACAAGATAAGCTCCTAAATGTGTTTATTAATTTCTTGCCTTACTAATAAAACTTTGGAGCTATATATAGCCCAGTAGAGATGAGTGCACATGATCTAAATAAGGATGAACACACATAGAATCAAGAAGCTAACCATTAACTTCCTTAACTAACTTTCTAACAACTTCTTAATCCATACAAGCTATCATCTTTATCTCCTTTTAAGTCTTACTTAAGCTTATTCATTTGATGATTGAAGGCTGCACTGATTGATGCCTTACCTCTACTGGTAATCTACTGAACCTCAATAGTAACTAGGGTTGTTGCTGCCCTTTTAGTTTTTTTGTGCTGTATCATATTTTTTTGGGTTTTTCAACTGGTTTCTATCTCTTAACTATCTTCTTGTAACAATATTACCCCCATGGATAGACACTTTGTCCTTAAGGTGTAAGTCTTGCACAGTTTGAGCATCCACCCATGAAGCTTTTTTTAATGGAAGCTGATCCCATTAGACCAAATATTGGTGTACCCACTATTGTTGTTGTAAAACCTTTATCTCATCCAAGGTAGCAATTTGATGGTAAACTAGGTATAAACTGGAGAAGTTTGTTGAGAGAGTTGATGGTAGCACAGGCCAACCTTTGAAAGGTTTAAGTAAGGAGATATGGAAGACATGGTGTAATTTGCAGCTTGCTGAAAGTTGGAGCATGTATGCAACTTGGCCAATTCTTTCTAGAATAGTAAATGGCCCAAAATATTGTTTTGCTAACTTCTAGGAGATTCTAGTTGAGCAGACTATCTAAGTCACTAATCTCAAATTGAATATCAATCCCTTTTTGGTCATCTTATTGCTTCATTCTGTGCTGAGCTTTTGATAAGTGCTTAAATAGTCATATTTAAGCCACTTAATTTACATTTGTTAGGCTCTTTGTTTATCTATTTTAGTAGATTATATTTCGTTTTCGTGTTTTATGTGTTTTTCACATTGCTTTAACAAAAAGATGACATTTTGGAGCTTTAAGGATAAAAAGTAGAGTTCTACAATCCAGCAAGGTGCGCTCGAGTGCACCTCCCTTGTGATCGAGCGAACAGGCACACGAGCGCACACTCAGAAGGCTTGAGCACACACATGCGCTCGAGTGCAGACCTATACGATCGAGTGCACACACTCCAGAGGCAGCAGAGCCAGAATTAGAAAGAAGTCTCCAGACCTTAAATAGGAAATTAGGGTTTCAAGGCACCCTTAGAGCCCTATATATAGCCTTGTAAAACACATGAAACATACTTTTTGGATTGAGCTTGAAGTTGTAAGCTTTGAAGAGGAATTGACGACTCGTCTCCTCAGCATTCTTTGGGTTTTATTTTTCTGTTTTAGTTAGTTATGGTTATGAAGTTTAGTTTACGTAGCATGTGTAACTAACTTCCTAATAGGGCTCGATTGAAGCCTTGATTATGCTTTCCTATATATATACTCATTGATTGCCTTTGAAAATAGCCATGTTATGATGCATTAATTGATTAATGCCTGTGTTTATTTAAATTCCTCATATGTGTGTGTCTGATCAATGTATGCATGTGTTATGGATAAGTTAGTAAGATCAATTTGGATGACTGAGTCCTGGGTTTAACAAAAGTAACAAAAGAAATCCACGCCGGATTCTTGGATCAATTAACATGGGAAACCGGGAGCGAACCAGCCCTAGGTCCCGTGTGGTTATCGATTTCCATAACCCTTATACTCTCTTAAGGAAAAACTAAGTATATACCATGTTGAATCCCTTAAAAGAGAAAAGAGTTAGAATATACACCATGCCTAACTCGTTGCTTAGGGACATTAATAGCCTAAGGAGTGGACCAAGCCCTTATGGTTAGCAACCGTTAGATATTCATGGTAGGGCTATAGCATTGGCACTTTACTTATTAGGAAAGTATGATTAGTGGTGGATATCAAAGCCCTATGTTATTATTATTATTAATTCACACTCAACATCTATTTTTATCTTTTTAGATTGAGAAACTAATTCTAAATCGAAATTCACCAATCCCTGTGGAGATGATATCGCAACTTGCACACTATGCTACTATTAACCTTGTGCACTTGCAAGTAAAACTGTATGATTATTTGCTTGTTTATTTACGTAGATAAACGCACAACAAGTTTTTGGCACCGTTGTCGGGGATTGCACTAAATTTCTGTCTAGAATTATTTTCGTTTAGTTAGTAATTTTAATTTATTTCTATCAAATTTTAAGTTTTTGTTTTTACCTTTATTTTTGTTTAATCCAAAGCATAATCTATTTTCCTTTTGTTTTCTGTTTCAGGCACTCCAACAGAACCCTCTGCACCACTTGCGATCGATCGCACCCCTCAGTGCGATCGAGCGTGTTGGTGTTTGTCTAAGGTTTAAGCAAGGAAAAATCAGTATCAAGTGCACACCAGTGTGCATCGTGGCCAAGCTCAATCCAATGTGCAGTGCACAGTAACGGAGGAGTCCTGGAGGAGGTGTGCACCACAACTTAGCCTCCCCCAGGCCGCGGCACCCAGAATGGATGCAAATGGTGGAAGTTCAGCTCTGCTTCAGGCCGCGGCCTGCCCTGTTTTGGGCGGCAGCTTGAAGGCACACTGATTCAGCAATTCAAAGGGTGTGTGCGGAATGTTTAAAATGCACAGCTTTACTTAGTATTGATGAAGGGCTATGGTTGATTGTTCCTCAAGATCTAAGGGTGGATATTGACCCTTAAGATTGGACAAGAAGTTGGTGCTCTATATAAAGGGTCACCTAGCTTCAAAAGAAATAACATAACTTGTGATTGAAAGTGAGATCTATTGTAAGAGTGTAAAGATGCAAAATAAGAGAGACTCATTGTAAAGTTTGGTTGTTTAGAAAGAGAGAGTAGAATAGAAAGGGGATTCAAGGGCTTGTAAGGGGAATTTTCTTGGGAAAATTCCAGGGTTAGTTCTTATCATTTTCTTCTTCTACTTCTTTTGTTCTTCAAGAACCTATGAGTTCTTGGAAGGGTGTTGTTGATTGTAAAGAACTCTATTGATAAGATAGTGCAGAGAGCTCGGAGGAGCTCACGGGGACGTAGGCATATTGCCAAACCTCGTCAACAAATTTCTTGTGTTCTTTTCTTTCTTGCTTTGATTGGTTGCTGTCTATTTTCTTTATACAAGTCACTTTAGACTTGGGTGTTTGGAAGATCACCTCCTGGGCATCATCCAAGGTGGTTTCCCAACAGTGGTATCAGAGCTTGCACAGCTGGGGGTCGGAGCAAGAACAGAAGGTATCGGAGCAAGACTCCAAGAATCAAAGAAAAAACTTCTTGGGTGATTCAAGAATGGAATAAAGATCAAGATCAGATCGTGTTCTTGAGGGTGATTCAAGAATGGTATTGAGATCAATCTTCGATGATGTTCTTGAGGTTTTAGAAGAAGTTTGAAAGCATTTGTGGGTGCTGCACAAATCAAGGATCTTCTCCACAAGATGGGTTCAAATTTCATTGTTGAGAAGTTTGATGGAAAGGGAGATTTTTCCCTGTGGAAGCGGAAGATCAAGGCTGTTCTTATACAACAGAAGGTTGACTTGGCTATTGGAGAAGATGACGCTTTTCCAGCAAGTATCACGGAAGTCCAGTGGATTGAGATGAAGAAGATTGGGTATAGCACCATCTTTTTACACATCTCGGATAGTATCACAAGGGAGTGCGGAGACTCGGAAGATCCAGATGTCCTATGGAAGAAACTAGATGAGTTATTTCTTACCAAAACTCTCCCTAATAAGATTTATCTTCTTAAAAGAATCTTTACTTTTAAAATAGATCCTAATAAAGAGTTGCAAGATAATCTTGATGTGTTTAATAAACTAGTTCATGATTTGGCTAGTTGTAGTATAACTTTCCCGGATGAACAATTGGCTGTTATGTTATTAAATTCTCTTCCTGATTATTTTGAGAGTTTGATTAATGCTATTAAATATGGAAGAGATACACTAACTAAGAAAATTGTGATCCATGCCATAAGGGCTCATGATTTCAAAGCCAAGATGAGGGAAACATCAAGTGAAGAAAGGCTGATCATTAGAGGAAGGCTAGAAACTCGGAATGGCAGTAGCATCCATGGCAACTACCGGGAGAAATCAAAGGGTAGAGGGCATAACCATGGGAGAGCGCATTCCAAACCAAGATTTGGAGGAAAGAGGTGCTTCTACTGCAATAAGGAGGGCCACTTTAAGAAAGATTGCAAGAAGAAGTTGTTGGATGAGAGAGGGAGAAGCCATACCAACAATAGAGAGGCTTCGGTTGCCAAAGGAGAACAACAAGATGATTTTCTTGTTATGTGCTCGAATGTGAGCAGGAGGCAAGGCAGCGAGAAATGGATCCCGGATTCCGGGTGCACTTATCAAATGTGCCCTCACAAGGAATGGTTCAAGAATTTCAAGGAAATCAATGATGGAAGGGTTTTCTTGGGGAATGGCACTTCTTGCCAAGTGAGGGGGATAGGAGACATCCAGTTGAGGATGTTTGATAGAGTCACAAAGCTGCTGCGAAATGTGAGGTATCTCCCAGATTTGAGGAGGAATTTGATCTCATTGGGGCAGTTGGATTCCATGTGGTATACATACAAAGCTGAAGGAGGAAAGATCAAGGTAACCAAGGGATCTTTGATAGTGATCAAAGTGGCAATCAAAGAAGGTCTCTATAAGATGATCAGAGAGACAGAAATCAAGGATCAAGCAGCAAGCTTGATGGCTGAGATGGATAAGGCAGCCCTTTGGCACACTTGCTTGGGACATATGAGCAAAAATGGCCTGCAAGTTCTCAGCAAGGATGGTCTACTTGGTAGTGACAAGATAGAGAAACTTGATTTTTACGAGTGTTATGTTCTTGGGAAGCAACACCGGGTCAGCTTCAACACCGAAGTGCACAAGTCTAAGGGCATTCTTGGCTACATACATTCGGACCTTTAGGGACCAGTAAAAACACCAACACAGGGAGGTAACTTTTATTTTCTGTCTTTAATTGATGATTATTCAAGAAAGGTTTGGGTTTATTTTCCTAAAAATAAATAAGATGCTCTAAATAAATTTATGGTGTGGAAAAAGTTGCAGGAAACTCAAACGGGTAGGGTAGTTAAGGCTTTACGAACCGATAATGGCTTAGAATTTTGTAATATGGATTTTGATAAATTCTGTGAGTTAAATGGCATTCTAAGGCATAGAACAGTTGTAAAAACACCTCAACAAAATGGAGTTACTGAGAGGATTAAAAGGACCCTTATGGAAAAGGTTAGGTGCATGTTAATAGGATTCGGATTACCAAAATATTTTTGAGGGGAAGCTATGTCTACTGCTGCATACTTGGTAAATAGATCACCCTCTAGAGCTTTAGAGCTCATGACTCGCATGGAAATGTAGAGTGGAAAACCCCCTGAGTTGAGCAACCTTAGGACTTTTGGATGTGCTGCATTTGCACATCAAAAGGATGATAAACTTAGCCCAAGGTCTGGAAAATTTGTGTTTCTAGGGTATGGTGATGGGGTTAAGGGGTATAGATTGTGGTCTTTAGAACAAAAAGGAATGAAACTCATAATAAGTAGGGATGTTATTTTTAATGAATTGTTATTTCCCTACTTGGAGAAAACTAACCCTGCAGGGGATAGTGAGCAAACCAGTCCAGAATTTGTGAAGCATAGCATCAAGGAGAATTCGGTTCTGGTAGAGCAAGGATAGCAAGAGGATTCGGACCAGGTAGAGCCCATTGATGAAGGCCAAGCTCAGGACATTTGAGAGGAAGCTGAACTGAAAGAGGATGATGCAGCAAGTCAGAATGACTACCAGCTCATAAGGGACCGGGAAAGGAGGGTGGTTAGACCACCTTTGAGATATGGTTTTGCTAATGCTCATGTAGCAACTCCTTGGACAGAAGGAGAGGTTGAACCAAAAACTTACATGGATGCCATGGAATGTAAGGAGTCATCAAAGTGGCAGCTAGCTATGGAGGAAGAAATGAATTCTTTGAGGAAGAACAACTCTTGGGAATTGGTGCCCAAACCAGAAAAACAGAGAGTTGTGGATTGTAGATGGATCTACAAGATCAAAGAAGGGAACACTTCAGGGGATGAAGTCTGGTATAAAGCTAGGCTGGTGGTGAAGGGGTTCACACAAAGAGAAGGCAGAGATTTCACCGAAATATTCTCACTGGTTGTGGAGTACAAGACGATACGGATAGTATTGGCAATGGTGGTCCAATTTGATTGGGAGATCGAGCAAATTGATGTGAAGACAGTGTTCTTGCATGGAGAGCTTAATGATACCATCCTCATGAGGCAACCTAAAGGCTCTGAGGAAGGAAAGCAGGGAGAGTTGGTGTGCAAAGTGAAGAAATCTCTTTATGGCATGAAGCAATCACCTCGGTAATGGAATAAGAGGTTTGATTCCTTTGTAACTAGCTTGGGTTTCATGAGGAGCTACTATGATTCATGCTTATATTACAAGGGGCACAAGGTGGAGGAAGTGGTGATCATCCTCATCTATTTTGATGATATATTGCTGGTTGGGAGCAGTATGGAGAGGATAAGAAAATTAAAGGCTCAACTCAGTGAGGAGTTTGAGATGAAGGATCTTGGCCATGCACAGAAGATCTTTGGGATGTGTATCATCCGAGAAAGGGAGAGAAACAGATTGAAGATCTCTCAAACTTTCTACATAGAGAAGATGATATCTAAGTTCTATATGGAAGATAGCAAACCAGTGAAGGTTCCCCTTGTTGGTCATTTTGAGTTCTCCAGCGATCAATGTCCAAGATCGGATGAGGAGAAGAAGGAAATGGAAAAGATTCCTTACTCTAGTGTGGTTGGTTCTGTAATGTTCCCCGTGGTAAGCACTAGACCTGATATTGCTTATGAGTGTCCTCAGTAGGTTTATGAGTAATCCCAAAAAGGAGCATTGGCTTGGGATGAAGTGGTTGCTGAGGCATTTGAAGGGAAGCTCAGATGTGGGGCTTGTTTAGAAGAAGAGGGGTAAGTCCATCTAGTTAGAAGGTTATGCTGATTCGGACTATGGAGCAGATCGGGACAAGAGAAGATTGATTACCTCATACTTCTTCAACTTAAACGGATGTTGTATAAGTTGGAAAGCTCAGTTGCAGCCGGTGGTAGCACTCTCAACAACCGAGGCAGAGTACATAGTAGCAACGGAAGCAATTAAGGAGGCTATGTGGTGTAATGAGTTGTTGGAAGAGTTGAAGGTCCTAAAAGAGTATGTGGTGGTGTATTTGAACAACCAAAGTGTGTTGTATTTGTGCAAGAATCCAGTGCTCCATGAGAGGACAAAGCATATGGATGTTAGGTACCATTTCATTCGGGAAAATGTTACGAAATGATGCATTCATGTGGACAAGGTAGCCACGGAAGAGAACCCTGCGGATTTAGGTACTAAAGTTCTATCTCTAAGGAAGTTCAATCATTGCCTTGGACTTCTTAGGATTGGAGTTGGTTGATATGATGACTCAAGATGAGTTTGGATACTGAGTTATCTACACAATGGGTTCGGGTTTAAACGCTTAGAAAAATGTAGAGATTGTTAGTGTTTGTCTAAGGTTTAAACAAGGAAAAATCAGCATCAAGTGCACACCAGTGTGCACCACAGCCCAACTCATTCCAAAGTGTGGCTCATAGCAAGGGAGGAGTTTTGGAGGAGGTGTGCGCCGTGGCTCAGCCTCCCCCAGGCCGCGACACCTAGAATGGATGCAAATGGTGGAAGTTCAGCCCTACTTCAGGCCGTGGCTTGCCCTGTTTTGGGCCACGACTTGAAGGCACACTGATTCAGCAATCCAAAGGGTGCGTGAGGAATGTTTAAAATGCATGGCTTTACTTAGGATTGATGAAGGGCAATAGTTGATTGTTCCTCAAGATCTAAGGGTGGATATTGACCCTCAAGATTGGACAAGAAGTTGGTGCACTATATAAAGGGTCACCTAGCTTCAAAAGTCATAACATAACTTGTGATTAAAAGTTAGATCAATTGTAAGAATGTAAAGACACAAAACAAGAGAGACTCATTGTAAAGGCTGGTTGTTTAAAAAGAGAGAGTAGAATAGAAAGGGGATTCAAGGGCTTGTAAGGGGAATTTTCTTGGCAAAATTCCAGGGTTAGTTCTTATCACTTTCTTCTTCTTCTTCTTCTTTTGTTCTTCAAGAACCTGTGAGTTCTTGGAAGGGTGTTGCTGATTGTAAAGAACTCCATTGATAGGATAGTGCAGAGAGCTCGGAGGAGCTCACGGGGACGTAGGCATATTGCCAAACCTTGTCAACAAATTTCTTGTGTTTTTTTCTTTCTTGCTTTGATTGGTTGCTATCTCTTTTCTTTATAAAAGTCACTCTTAACTTGGGAGTTTGGAAGATCACCTCCTCAGCATCATCCAAGGTGGTTTCCCAACAGAGTGCATTTGAGGCAGAGAGTTACTCGGGCAGCAGTGTTGAACTGCTGCCCTAAAGCAATTAGTACCGATTCATGCACGAGCTTCGATCTAAACATCCAATGTTCTTTCCCATCAATATCGAGCTTTAGTGAACTATCTGACAAAGGCTTAGAGACAACTCCAAAGAGGTAGAAGAAGAGACCAAGAAGGAAGCACCGATGACGGAACAGATCGAAAATCAACAACCACCTGAGTGAAGACCGATGAAGCAATCCTTCATCCCACGAAACCTTGATCAACCATCTTGCATTTATTATCAACCCGAGGTGGAAGGCAACTACTACATATCTCTGCAGATACTCAGTGCATTGACTCACTTTAGGGGCACACCTAATGAGGATCCACACTTGCACCTTCGAGAGTTCTTTGATCTCTGCAAGTTCCAGCACATCTGAGGCTTAGTCCAAAAAGGAATCAGGTTAATTCTTTTCCCTTTTTCCTTAAAAGATAATGCTTGCAGTTTCTATCCCACTTGGGAGAAGTTAGCCAGCAAATTCCTAAGGAAGTTTTTCTTAGCCCGAAAGACTAGACAAATGAGGAAGGAGATTCAGTCTTTCCAATAAAAGGATAGAGACCTATTCTTTGAGGCATGGGGACACTTCAACGAGCTGCTACTCAAATTTTCACATCACAATCTACCTCAGGATAAATTGGTACAACCTTTCTATGAAGGTTTAATTGATACTAATAAAAGTATTGTGGCGGAGTGCTAATGAGAAAAGCAGTGAAGAAGCCATGGAGCTCTTCGAGACCTTAAGTGAACATACCAGGCAATTCTCCTCTTATGGTAGACATGTAACCAAAAGCAAAGGTATGTATGAGGTAAACTTAAATGGAGGATCGTCTACCCAGATAGCTATTGTGGAGAGGAAACTAGATCTATTAGTTAAAGCCATGGCTGCTCAAAATACATCACCTAATCCACCAACTACACCACTCCAGGTATGTGTGATATGTTCCCAATTTGATCATAATACTGATACGTGTCCCTAGTATTCATCTGCAGACTGCAAGCAAGCAAACTTTGTGGGACCAAACAACTATCCACCGAAGAACAATCCTTATGCAAACACCTACAACCCTGGATGGCGAAATCACCCAAACTTTTCTTGGAGCAATAATCAGAATAGTTAAGGGCAGTAAAAAAACTCCCAACCAACAGCCCACTCTGTTCCTAAACCAAAAAAGAGTGACCTTGAGAGTCTTGTGAGGCAACTGGCAACCCAGCACCAGTAGTTGGTCTCTCAAAACCAACAGCTGATGACTTCACACAAACAGTTCATGGAAGAAACAAGACAATTTCGGACTGAGATGAGACAAACTACTGCAAAACATGATCAAGCCATTCAAGGACTAGAGGTAAAAATAGAGCAATTAGCCAAAGAACTGAGTGGCAAAAAGCAAGGTGAGCTTTCAGCCCAACCACTACCCAATCCAAGAGGACATCAGCAACTGAACGCTGTGACAACTTTAAGAAGTGGTAAGATCATAGGCTGTGATAAGCCAGTACAAGCATCTCCAGATAAAGCATCCACATCTAAGGTAAATGAGATGGAGAAGGTAAATGCACCTCCACCCTTCCCTTAAAGGTTAGTAAAGCCTAAGAAAGAGATTAAACTGATTGACATTTTTGAAACTTTGAGAAAAGTGGAAATAAACATTCCTTTATTAGATGCAATTAAACAAATTCCTGCATATGCTAAATTTTTGAAAGATTGTTGCACTAACAAAAGAAAGTTTCAGGAGCATGAAAAAGTAGCCTTGATTGAAGAGGTAAGTGTTGTGCTATTAAGAAAACTACCACCAAAACTAAAAGATCCGGGTAGTTTTACTATTCTTTGCAGGCTAGGTGACCAGTTATTCGAGCATACATTATTGGATCTTGGAGCGAGTGTCAATCTGCTGCCATACAATGTATTCGAGACACTAGGTTTGGGGGAGCTTCAACCAACCTCCATCACTTTTCAATTGGCTAACAGAAGCATCAAATGACCAAGAGGTATTCTCAAGGATGTTTTGGTAAAAGTACATAAATTTATTTTACCTGCTGATTTTATTGTATTAGATATCGAAGAATGTATTATGCCATTACCTCTACCCATCATCTTAGGAAGCCCCTTTATGATAACTGCTGACACAAATATTAGTGTAAAAAGAGGCATTGTCACTATGAAGGTAAATGATGAGGAGATAGAATTCAAAATATTTAATACATTAAAATCAACCAAAGATGATAATGAATATTCTAATGTAAGCTTGATGCAATGTGTTATGGAGAAAGTTTTTCAGGTCCATTACAGTGATCCGTTAGAGACCACCCTCAACCATGGCGTGCCAAGATTAGATATTGAACCAGAGGATGACAACATGATTAAAGACATCAATAAAGCCATGCACTCCTTGAAGGACACACCAAAGCCTCCAAGTAAGCATATTCCTCTAGTTGAACCTCCTGAGCCTACTAATATTACTTTTCTCTCTCCTATTGTCTAGGGACCAAAATTGAAGATGAAGCAGCTGTTCAGGGTACTTGAACCACCTGATGTGGGCTCTAAGTGCCCCCTTAAAAGGATGTAGCACTGAAGCTACTATAGAGAGCGCTTAAGCAATTTCCATTTTCATACCTATAGCTCACGCGCCTCTATCAAGGTTAGTGGTACTGAGGCCACTAAAGTACGGTAATGGGGTTAGGATCGAGCTTATTGGCTTTTTTACAACTTCAAGTTTTTGTTGAACGTCAACTATTCGACATATTGTCTGAGTAAGTGCGCTCGAGCGCTGGCACTTTGTGATCGAGTGCACCTCAATAAGTGCGATCGAGCGCACCATCAACTGTGATCAAGCACAATCATACTAGAAGCTGCATTATTTTTCTAAACATATGGCCTCCAGTTCCCGAGCCTCCAACAGTCGCTCCCATTCCACTCGGCCTAGTTTCGAGCAGCGTGAATTCCTGTTCGAGACTACGTTTAATATTGATGAGGACCTTAAGAGTTTGGACGCCACAAGATGGGTGGTCCAAGAGTTCAAGACCCGGGGTCCCAAGTGGTTGTTCAAGCCGATCTGTTCGATGGCTTTCACTAGATTCGTGGTTAGTTTCTACGAGAACCTGACCTATGGCTGCACCCGACCAAAGATCTTATCCTCCTCAGTCTAGGGTAGATTCATAGAGCTAACCACCATAGACATCGCCACTGTCCTTCACTGCTGTGATGAGTCCCCTCCAGAGGATAGCCATATGGAGGAGCAGCCAGACCCGTTCCCTTTGCCCCATATCATCGAGGATATGTGTGCGGACCAGTATGCGGACCGGCACAATAATGCGGGGAGCTGGTCGAAGTTACCTCCCCGCCTATGGTTTGTGGACTCCATCCTCCAGCGCAATGTGTGCCCTTTGGGGCACAAGACTGAGAGGATGGATCAGTTCCTACAAGCTCTCTATACCTTTCACGAGGGTCACTGGTACTCCATACTAGCCGTCATTTGGAGCCAGATGCACAAGTTCTGGGACCATATGCATAGCCAACAGACCACCACGGCTAATACATGGGGGCTCCCTTTCACCTTCTTGCTCAGCCACATCTTCAAGAAGAAAGGGATCAGAGGCTCTTCCATTGATGGACCAGTGAGTGACCAGCCATTCTTCAGGAGAGCTCAGTGTAGTCTTAGCCAGTCCCATATGCCCCGAGGACCCCGGGTGCATGTCCCAGCTGTTGAGCCTATAGCTGATAATCCTAGGGATACCGAGCACCCGACAGTGAGCCCTACGTGGGAGGAAGACCAACCAGACATGGGGTCCATTGAGTACCAGCACCTACTTGAGGAGCTATCCTCCTTCGGTTGTGAGCTCTCCGATATCGGTCGGGAGGATAGAGAGGTGACCTGTCTGATCCATTAGCGGATAGATGGGTTGGAGGCGTAGTTTGCACGATAGGAGGTGACACTATAGGCCATCCTCGATCGCCTACCCCCCGCACCCGGTACCTCTTCGATTGCACCACCTGATGACCAGCAGTGAGAGGATACCCCGTCTGGCTGAAGACGTAAAACTTAGCGCTAATGGGAGGCACCCCATAGCATATCCTTTTTCATTATTGTATTTTCTTTCCTTATTAGTGTTTATGTTTATTTATCTATTTATTATATATATTTCTTATTTTTCGGCACAACATTTGTTTTTCTTTATCAGGAACTTAGTGCGTGCATCCAGTTCAAGTTGGGGGGCGTGCTACGAGCAATACAAGCAATCTAGTTCTCCATCTCCCAGGTCAGATCTTTCCATGTCACACACATATTGGGGATAATGTTTATATTAAGTTTGGGGGTAGTGGGAGACACTGACACATGCACACACTTAAAACGCATGCACACACAATGTCCCAGTTTTTTTTAGAAAAGTTAAATACATGTTCATTTTGTGTTAAAAATTTTGGTTGATTTAAAATATGATAAAACCTCATTAGTAAACTTAAAATCTAGAACACATAGTCTTGTAATAGGAATTTTAAAAGTTTAGTTACCTACCTCAAGGCACTTAAGAATTAATGAGTTTGATCCAGATCTGACATGAGCACATTAGCACACAATGGTGTGGGGTATGACATATAATTCTTATATATATGTTTCCATGACCTAACTGTAATCGGATAACTTTTTAGATAAACACTTTGGCATAGAAAAATAAAGAAAAATGTCCATCATGCAAAAAGAGAAAATAAAATGCTCTTAACAATCATTAAATAAAATTTTCACTGAGTAACTGGACCTCTTGCCTCAGTAAGCAATGAGTGTTCATGTCAAAAGGGGGGAATTATGTATTTAATGATCATAAAAATTTTCAGTGAGTAACTGGACCTCTTGCCTCAGTAAGCAGTGAGTGTTCACGTCAAAAGGTGGGAATTTCACTTAGCAAGCATTAAGACCTGTTAGTTCTGTAGCCTTTTTAACTCGAGTTAGTAAGTCCTTAGGGGTGTCTTTACATCTAATGCCCTAAAATCTTCTAGTTTGGGAGTCATTGGCTAAACACTCATTACAAGGGTCAATTAGAAAGCTTAATGGAACTCAACATGGCAAAAATCTCAAGATGAAAGAAAAAGAAAAGAAGTAAAAACTATGCCATTTTTGTTCTATCTGATAAGGAATTCGATGAAGGTTTGGACATCGAAACACTATACATTAAAATTATTTGGAAGCTCCATCTTCTATGTACTAATTTACCACACACCAAATCAAACATGTGATGCCTTAAGCCAACCTTAGGTAAGTAACATGAACTTTTAAAATCCTTATTCATTGCAAAAATGCATTTTTATTATAAGCTTACTCATGAACGGTCATTATGGTTTTATGTGCAACCCAAATTTTTGGATATCATGAAGAATGAATTTATCTTTAATTTTGTTTTGATATAGTCTTTTATTTTGTATTGCTAAGGGACTAGCAATATGTAAGTTTGGGGGTGTGATAAATGCTTAAATAGTCATATTTAAGCCCCTTAATTTACGCTTCTTAGGCTCTTTGTTTATCTATTTTAGTAGATTCCATTTCATTTTCGTGTTTTATGTGTTTTTCATAGGGCTTTGACAAAAAGATGACATTTTGGAGCTCTAAAGAATAAAAAGTAAAGTTCTGCAATCCAGCAAGGTGCACTCGAGCGCACCTCCCTTTTGATCGAGCACACACATGCGCTCGAGCGCAGACCTATACGATCGAGCGAACATGCTACAGAGGCGGCAGAGCCAAAATTGGAAAGAAGTCTCCAGACCTTAAATAGGAAATTAGGGTTTCGAGGCACCCTTAGAGCCCTATATATAGCCTTGTAAAACACAAAAACATACTTTTGGGATTGAGCTTGAAGTTGTAAGCTTTGGAGAGGAATTGACAACTCGTCTCCTCAGCATTCTTTGGGTTTTATTTTTCTGTTTTAGTTAGTTACGGTTATGATGTTCAGTTTACTTAGCATGTGTAACTAACTTCCTAATAGGACTCGATTGAAGCCCTGATTATGCTTTCCTATATATATACTCATTGATTGCCTTTGCAAATAGCCATATTATGATGCATTAATTGATTAATGCCTGTGTTTATTTAAATTCCTCATATGTGTATGTCTGATCAACGTATGCATGTGGTATGGATAAGTTAGTTAGATCAATTTGGATGACCAAGTCCTGGGTCTAACAAAAAGTAACAAAAGAAATTCACTTCGGATTCTTGGATTAATTAACATAGGAAACCAGGAGTGGACCAAGCCCTAGGACTCATGTGATTGTCAATTTCCACAGCCCTTATGCTCTCTTAAGGAATAACTCAGTATACACCATGCTGAATCCCTTAAGAGAGAAAAGAGTTAGAGTATACACCATGCCTAACTCGTTGCTTAGCGAGATCAATAGCCTAAGGAGTGGACCAAGCCCTTATGGTTGGCAACCATTAGGTATTCATGATAGGGCTATAGCATTGGCATTTTACTTATTAGGAAAGTATGATTAGTGGTGGATATCAAAGCCCTATGTTCTTATTATTATTAATTCGCACTCAACATCTATTTCTATCTTTTTAGATTGAGAAACTAATTCTAAATCGAAATTCACCAATCCCTATGGAGATGATCTCGTACTTGCACATTATGCTACTATTGACCTTGTGCACTTGCAAATAAAACTGTATGATTATTTGCTTATTTATTTAGGTAGCTAAATGCACAACAGCTTTAAGTAAATGAGTTATGACTTATTGTAACAGATCTTCTGTTGTACCCAAAGAATGGTCAACAACTTAAATTTTAGAGTTGCCTCTACTATAGGTAGGTATAGTTAGAGGGACTCTACCATAAACAATATAAAAAGGAGTGAATCCCAATGAGGAATGGAAGCTGGTGTTACAGTGGTACTCGGCACAAGCTAAGTAGTTAGACTATAAGTTGGGCTAATCACCAACAAAGGATCTGAGGTAGTGCTCTAAGCACCTATTTACAACCTCTATCTGCCCATCAGATTGTGGACTAGAAGAAGTGCTTATTCTTAATTAAGTGCCCTATAGCCTAAAGAGCTCCCTTCAGAATTGATTTGTAAAGAAAGGGTCTCTATCACTAACTATTGATTCTGCAATGCCATACAACTTGTAGACAGTGTTCATGAAAATAGTAGCAACCTTGGTAGCTGTGAAGTTAGGACTAAGAGGGGCAAAGTGAGAAAACTTATGGAATCTGTCCGCAATCACATAAATGGATGTGAATCCATGGGATGGTGGTAGATTAGTGATGAAATTCATTAAAATGTCTTCCCAAATCTGGTTTTGGACTGGTAGGGTTATAGTAATACATAGGGCTTGATATTTAGTGCCTTGACTTGCTGCTGTTAGGAATTTGTCTAAAAATTAAAGGATAAAGATTGCAGCATCAGGTGCTAGTTGGCGCCACAGCACAGGTGGTGTGCGCCGTGGCCTCCAGCAAGTGGAGGAAGACCTCCCCAGGTGTGCACCGCGGCCCAATCCTTGGACGTTGTGGCCTCCAGCAGGTAGAGGAGTTCTCCCCTGTTGTGCACCGTGGCCTGCCCTGTTCTGAGCTGCGGCGTAAGGCACACCTGACACCTCATTTTAAGCCTCTTCAGTTGGTGCATGGGACATGATTAAAACGCACAGGTTCACTTAGACTTTTAGAGAGCTATGAGTCTTTGGTTCTTAAGATCTAAGGGTTAGGAATGACTTCAAGATTGGTTAAAGAAGTTGTTGCTCTATATAAAGGGTCATCTATGAGCAATAACACAACAAGAGTGAAACTGTGCAAGTGCAAAGAAACATCACACAAGGAAGAAACACAAGAAGGGGTCTCATTCCAAGAGTGGCTGGTGTTGAGAGAGAAAGACTCTCAAATCTTCATAGGTGTTTCTAGTGAGAGAGAGTATTCAAGAAGTGGAATTCAAGGGCTTTGTAATTGGAATTTTCTTAGAGAAAATTCTAGGGAAACACTCAGTTCTTATCTCTTTCTTTTCTCGTCTTTTATTCTTCAAGAACAAGAGGGTTCTTGAAGGAGTGTTGCTATAATTGTAAGAACTTCATTGATTTAGTGAAGAGAGTTCGGAGGAGCTCACATGTACGTAGGCAAATTGTCGAACCTCAATAACAATTGCTTGTGTTCTTTCTTTGATTGTTTGATTATTGTTTTATTACAAGTCATTTTGGACTTGGGTGTTTTAAGGTCACCACCTAGGATTCTTGAGGTGATTTTCAATAGTGGTATCAGAGCTACAATAGTGGTATTAGAGCTACAAAAGTGGTATCAGAGTTGGAATAGAGGGTATCGGAGCAAGACTCCAAGAATCAAAGGAAACTTCTTAGGTGATTCAAGAACAGTGCTGGGATCAAGATTTGATCGAGTTCTTGAGGTTCAAGAATGGCGTTGTGATCAAGATTTGATCGTGTTCTTGAGATTTAGAAGTTGGAAAGCAATTGTGGGTGCTGCATTAATCTGGGATTTTTTTCGCAAGATAGGTTCAAAGTTCATTTTTGAGAAGTTTGATGGAAAGGGAGACTTTGCCTTTTGGAAATGGAAAATCAAAGCGGTTCTTATGCAACAAAAGGTGGACTTGGCTATTGGAGAAGATGACTATTTTCCAGCAAGTATCACGGAGCTCCAACGGAATGAGATTAAGAAGATGGCGTACAGCACCATCTTTCTGCACATGTCGGATAGTGTCACAAGAAGTGTGGAGACTCGGAAGATTCAACTGTCATTTGGAAGAAACTAGATGAGTTATTTCTTACCAAGACTCTCCCTAATAAAATTTATCTTCTGAAATGAATATTTGCTTTTAAAATGGATCCTAATAAAGAGTTGCAAGATAATCTTCATATGTTTAATAAACTAGTTCAAGATTTGACTAGTTGTAGTATAACATTCCTGGATGAACAATTGGCTGTTATATTGTTGAATTCTCTTCCTGATTGTTTTGAAAGCTTGATTAATGCTATTGAATTTGGAAGAGATACACTAACCAAGGAAATTAGGATCAATGCTATAAGGGCTCATGATTTCAAAGATAAGATGAGGGAAGGTTGAAATGGAGAAGGGTTGTTCGTTAGAGGAAGGCTAGCAACTCAAAATGGCAGTAACATCTATGGCAACTACCGGGACAAATCAAAGAGTAGAGGTCAAGGCCATGGAAGATCGCATTCCAAACCGAAGTTTGGAGGAAAGAGATGCTATTACTGCAATAAAGAGGGTCATTTCAAGAAAGATTGCAAGAAGATGATGAGGGATGAGAGAAGAAGAGGCCATATCAACAATGGATAGGCTTCGGTTGCCAAGGGAGAACAGCCAGATGATGATGTTCTTGTTGTGTGCTCAAATGTCAGTAGGAGGCAAGGTAGCAAGAAATGGATCTTGGATTCTGGGTGCACTTATCATATGTACCCTCACCGGGATTGGTTCAAGAATTTCAAGGAAACCAATGATGGAAAGGTTTTCTTGGGGAACGATACTTCTTGCCAAGTGAGAGAAATAGGAGACATCCAATTGAAAATGTTTGATGGAGTTACTGGGCTGCTGCAGAATGTGAGATATCTTTTGAATTTGAGAAGAAATTTGATCTCATTGGGGCAACTAGATTCCATGGGGTACACATGCAAAGTAGAGGGAGGAAAGATCAAGGTAACCAAGGGATCTTTGATAGTGATTAAAGCAACAATGAAGGATGGTCTCTATGAGATGATTGGAGACATGGACATCAAGGATCAAGCAGCACAGCTTGATGGCTGAGATGGATAAGGCGGTTCTTTGGCACAATCGCTTAGGATACATGAGCAAAAAGGGCCTACAAGTTCTCAGCAAGAATGGTTTACTTGATCGTGACAAGGTATAGAAACTTGATTTCTGCGAGAGTTGTATTCTTGGGAAGCAACATCGGGTTAGCTTCAACACCGG
Organism: Bretschneidera sinensis; assembly: GCA_023935145.1. Classification (NCBI taxonomy): domain Eukaryota; kingdom Viridiplantae; phylum Streptophyta; class Magnoliopsida; order Brassicales; family Akaniaceae; genus Bretschneidera; species Bretschneidera sinensis. The sequence continues at coordinate 64,726,967 of CM043703.1, read as the reverse complement.
AGTGCACAAGTCTAAGGGCATTCTTACCTAAATTCATGCTGATTTTTGGGAGCCAGCAAGAACACCAACATAAGGAGGTAATCTTTACTTTCTTTCTTTAATTGATGATTATTCTAGAAAGGTTTGGGTTTATTTGCTTAAAAATAAATCAGATGCTTTGAATAAGTTTGTGGTGTGGAAAAAGTTGCTAGAAACTCAAATGGGTAAGGTAGTTAAGGTTTTAAGAATCGATAATGGCTTAGAATTTTTTAATAAGGATTTTGATAAATTCTATGAGTTACATGAGATTCTAATACATAGAATGGTTGTGAAAACCCCTCAGCAAAATGGAGTTGCTGAGAGGATGAATAGGACCCTTATGGAAAAGGTTAGGTACAAGTTAATTGGTTCCGGATTACCCAAATGTTTTAGGGGGAAGCTGTGTCTACTATTGCGTATTTGGTTAATAGATCACCCTCTAGAGCTTTGGATCTCAAGACTCCCGAGGAGATGTGGAGTGGTAAACCCCCTAATTTAAACAACCTTAAGACTTTTGGATGTGCTGTGTTTGCACATCAAAAGGATGATAAACTTAGCCTAAGTCTAGAAAATGTGTGTTTCTAGGATATGGTGAAGGGGTTAAGGGGTATAGGTTGTGGTCCTTAGAGAAAAAAAGAACCAAACTCATAATAAGTAGGGATATCATTTTTAATGAGCATTTATTTCCCTATTTGGAGAAAACTAACCCTGCAGGGGATAGTGGACAAACCAGCCCGGTATTTGTGGAGCATAGCATCAATGAAAATTCAGTTCAGGTAGAGTAAGGAAGGCAAGAGGGTTCAAACCAGGTAGAGCCCATTGATGAAGGCCAAGCTCTAGACACTCAAGATGAGGCTGAACTTAAAGGGGTTGATGAAGCAAATCAGAATGATTATCAGCTCACAAGGGACTGGGAAAGAAGGTTGGTTAGACCACCTTTGAGATGCTAATGTAGCAGCTCCTTATTCAGAAAGGGGGATGAGTGAACCATAAACTTACATTGATGCCATCGGATGTAAAGATTCGTCAAGATGGAAGCTAGCTATAGAGGAGGAAATGAATTCTTTGAGGAAGAACAACTCTTGGGAATTGGCGCCGAAACCAAAAAAACAGAGAGTTGTGGATTGTAAATGGATTTACAAGATCAAAGAAGGGAACACTCCAAGGGATAAAGTGCGGTATAAGGCTAAGTTGGTGGTGAAATGGTTCATGTAAAGAGAAGGCATAGATTTCACCGAAATATTCTCACCGGTTGTGAAATACAAGACGATAAGGATAGTGTTAGCTATGGTGGTCCAATTTAATTGGGAAATCGAGAAAATAGATGTGAAGATAGCGTTCTTACATAGAGAGCTTGATGAGACCATCTACATGAGGTAACCCGAAAGCTATGAGGAAGGAAGGCAGGGAGATTTGGTGTACCAATTGAAGAAATCTCTCAATGGCCTGAAGTAATCACCTCGGCAATGGAATAAAAGGTTCGATTCCTTCGTAACTAGCTTGGGTTTCATGAGGAGCTACTATGATTCGTGCTTGTACTACAAAGGTCACAAGGTGGAGGAAATGGTGATTATCTTCATCTATATCGATGATATGTTGTTAGTTGGGAACACTAGGGAGAGGATAGAAAGGTTAAAATCTCAACTCAGTTCAGAGTATGAGATGAAGGATCTTAGTCATGCATAGAAGATCCTTAGGATGAGTATAATCCAGGAAAGGGAGAGAAACATGTTGAAGGTTTCTCAGTCTTCCTACATAGAAAAGATGATATCTAAGTTTTCTATGGAAGATAGTAAACCAATGGAGATTCTCCTTGCTGGTCATTTCAAGTTCTTCAGCAATCAATGTCCAAGATCGGATAAGGAGAAGAAGGAAATTGAAAAGATCCCTTACTCTAGTGCGGTTGGATTAGTCATGTTCACTATGGTAAGCGCTAGACCCGACATTGCTCATGCAATTAGTGTTCTCAGCAGATTTATGAGTAATCCCAGAAAGGAGCATTGGCTTAGGATGAAGTGATTGTTGAGGTATTTGAAGAAAAGCCTAGATGTGGGGCATGTTTACGAGAAGAGGGGTAAGTGTCTAGAAGGTTATGCTAATTCGGACTATGGAGCAGACCGGGATAAAAGAAGATCGAGTACCTCCTACTTCTTTAACTTAAATGGATGTTGTATAAGTTGGAAGGCTCAGTTGCAGCCGGTGGTAGCACTCTCAACAACCGAGGCTGAGTACATAGCGGCAACGGAAGCCATTAAGGAGGCTATGTGGTGCAAAGGATTGTTGGAAGAGTTGAAGGTCCTAAAAGAACAGGTAGTGGTGTATTTGGATAGCCAAAGTGCATTGCATATGTGTAAGAATCTAGTGTTCCATGAGAGGACAAAGCATATGGATGTTTGGTATCATCTAATTTGGGAAAATGTTACGAAAGGAAGCATTCATGTGGAAAAAGTAGCCACGGAAGAAAATCCTGCAGATTTAGTGTTGGAGCAATTATCTATCTAAATAAATATGCAAATAACCGTATGAGTTTTACTTGCAAGTGCACAAGATGTGTGGTAGCATAGTGTGTAAGTGCGAGATCATTTTCCACAAGGATTGGTGAATTTCTTTTAGAATTAGTTTCTTCAAGTTTAAAAAGAGAAATAACAGTTTGATTGTGAGTAAATAACAATAATGGGAACATAGGACTACGATATCTACCCTAATTATACTTTTCCCACTAAGTAAAGCTTCAATGCTCTAGTCTTATCATGAATATCTAATGGTTGCCAACCTAAGGGCTTGGTCCACACCTTAGGCTATTGATCTCCCTATGTAACGAGTTAGGCATGGTGTATACTCTTTTCTCTCTTAAGGGATTCAACATGGGTGTATACTGAGTTGTTCCTTAAGAGAGCATGAGGGCTATGGAGATCGGCAACCACACGGGACCTAGGGCTTGGTCCGCTCTCGGTTTCTCATGTTGAATAACCCGGGAATCTGGTGTGGATATCCCTTGTTACTAATGTCGAACCCAGGACTCAGTCATCCAAATTGATTCGACTAACTTATCCATACCACATGCATATGTTGATCAGGCGCATACATATGAGGAATGTAAATACAAACATGTATTAATCAAGTTAAATATTCTAACAAGGCTATAGCAAAGATAATCAATGAATGAACATGTGGAAAAGCATAACTAGGGCTTTAATCGAGCCCTATAGAAGTTTAGTTACACATGCTAAGTAAACTAAACATGCTAAACATAATGAAATAAAAACAGAAAACTAAAACCGAAGAAGACTTGGGAGACGAGTCGTCAATTCCTCTCTTAAGCTCTCTACTTCGAATCTAGAACAAAAGGTATGGTTTATGTGTTTTATAGGGCTATTTATAGGGTCCTCTTGGTGTCCCGAAACCCTAATTCCTTTTTGGAGTCGGAAGACTTCTTTCCATATCTGGCTCTGCCGCCTCTGGAGTGATTGCGCTCGAGCGTATGCGGGATGCACTCGAGTGCAAGTGTGCGCTCGAGCCTTCTTCAAATGTGCTCATGCTCTTGTGCGCTCGATCTCAATGGGGTGCGCTCCTAGATGGCAGATCTTGACTTTTGCTTCTAAAAGCTCCAAATTATCATCTTTTTGTCCAAGTCCTATGAAAAACACATAAAACACGAAAATGAAGTAGAAACTACTAAAATGTATAAATAAAGAGTCTAACAAGTGTAAATTAAGGGGCTTAAATATAACTATTTAAGCACCTATCACACCCCCAAACTTACATATTGCTAGTCCCTTAGCAATACAAAACTAAAGACTATGTTAGAACAAAATTTAAACATAAATTAATTTCCATGATACTCAAAGATTTGGGTTGTGCATAAATCTATGATAACCATTCATGAGTAAGCTTATAATAAAAGCACATTTTTGTATTGAAAAAGGATTTTCAAAAGCTCATGTTACTTACCTAAGGCTGGCCTAAGGCATTGCAAGTTTGATTCGTGTGTGATGACTTAGCACATATAAGATGGGGCTTCCACATAATTTTAGTGTATAGTGTTTCGGTGCCCAAACCTTTATCGAATTTCTTATCAAAGAGAACAAAATGGCATAATACTTGCTTCTTCTTTCTTTTTCTTTTATCATGCTATCTTTGCCATGTTGAGTTCCATCGAGCTTTCTATTTGACCCTTGTAACGAGCGTTTGGCCAATGACTCCCAAACCAGATGGTTTTAGGGCAGTAGGTGTAAAGACACCCCTAAGGACTTACTAACTCGAGTCAAAAAGGCTACGAAACTAACAAGTTTTAATGCCTCTAAATGAAATTCCCACCTTTTGACGTGAACACTCAATTCTTACTGAGACAAGAGGCCCAGTTACTCAGTGAAAAGTTTTTGATGATCATTAAAAGCTTTTTAATCACTTTTTGCATGATGAACATTTTTCTTTATTTTTCTTATACCAAAGTGTTCTTTTCAACAAGTCCTCCAATTACAGTTAGGTTATGGAAACATATATAAAAGAATTATGTGTCATACCTGTTGTGAGTTTTAAATTACTCGCAAGTGCACGAGTCGTTTGCAATATAGCGTTGTGCAAGTGCGAGGTCGAATCCACAGGGAATTACGTTGTGAAAATATAAATTTATCTAAACTAATCTTATCTTAACCTAGTTCCGAGTTTTGTATTATATGTTGCAAAATAAATAAAAGCTAAACTAAATTGATTTTAAAAACTAATAAAAAGACTAAGGTTTCTGAATCCACCCCGCTAAAGTTAAGCATATATCTCAATGTTCTAAAGATAGCCTATCAAAAAATTCCATGAATTCAACTTAAGACAAAAACAACAAATATCCCAATTAAACCAAAAGCATCAAATGTATCCGCTGTTAACAAATCATAAAGGAAATCCAATTTAGTAAAAAACAATTTGATGTATCCATTAGATGAAACACAAGGAATATCCAACAGAATAATTTAAACACAATCAATCATAAGATTCTACTCAAATAATTGACAGAACATTTATACTAAAAACATCATAATTGTATAAACAAAACTGAAACTAATATGCCAAACAACGGCAGGGCTTCATCTTCAACCTTAGTTGAAGATTCGAGCCACTCATAGTTATGAAACTACAGTTCATAATAAAAGTGCTAAACATTTAACTAAAAAGAAATAAATTACTTTACATGGGAGAAATTCCACTCGCTGTTAGGTGACACTTGCCCTCATGGTAGCAAAGCCTTCGGGATCCACCAGAATACCAGCAGACGTCCACTGGTTAACACCAAATGGCTTAGGAATTGCACCAAATGGCACAAAGAATTGCACACTAAATGATGAAGTCAGATGGTGTTTATATAGGGGGAGTCTCGGAGCACTGTAGGTTTCAGATTCGATGTGGGATACTGGCCCGAGTGCGCTCGATCGCAGAATGGTGCGATCGATCGTATGTCTTGTGCGCACAATCGCATGTGCACTCGATCACGTGTTTGGTGCGCTCGATCATAGGTGCACTGTGCTGCAAACATTTCGATGTGGGATTGTTAACCATGCGCTCGATCGCAAAATAGTGCGATCGATCGCTATTGCTCCTAAAGCTTCACATCTCCTAAAATGCTTCATTTTCTCCACAAACCTATAAAAATACACAAGACACAAAAAAGACATAAAATAAAGTGAAATACTACTAACTAAGAGCATAACAAATATAAGTTAAGGGTCTTAAATATGAAATATTTAAGACTCATCAAATACCCCCAAACTTATATTTTGCTAGTCCCTTAGCAAAACAAAATAAAAAACTAAATGAACAACAAGGATTATAAAGATAAGTTTAGTATTCATGGTATCCAAAAATTTAAGGAGCATACAAAATCATAAGATTCATTCATGAGCAAGCTTAAATAAGTCGAACCCATATTCACAATGAATAAGAATTTAAAACCTAATTACTTACAAGAGGCATGGTAAGACATTACAAGCTTGAATCAGTGTAAAGTGAATTAGCATATACAGATGAGGTTTCCAAATAACTTCAATGTACAAGGTAATTCAAGTCTCAAGATCCACAGAATTTCTCATCGGAAAGAACAACGATAGCATAGTTTTTATTTTTATTTTTTTATATATAAGGCTCTGCTATATTTAGTTCCCTTAAGCTTTCTAATTGACCCATGTAACGGGTATTGAGTCAATAACTCCCAAACCAGATGGTTTTAGGGCATTAGGTGTAAAGGCACCCTTAAGGACTTACTAACTCGAGTAAAAAAGGCTACGAAATTAAACTGGCCTTAATACTACCAAACAAAATTTCCACCTTTTGACGTGAACACTCTCTGCTTACTGAGGCAAGAGGTCCAGTTACTCAACAGAAAGTTTTGCAATGATCATTATGAATAAAATTCCCACCTTTTGACGTGAACACTCACTGCTTATTGAGGAAAGAGGTCCAGTTACTCAGTGGAAAGTTTATTGATGATGATCATTATAAATATTAGTAGTTTTTTTTATTTTATATATATGCCCAAGTGTTTATCCAACAAGTCATCCGGTTTCAGTTAAGACAAGGAAACGTATACATTCAACTCACATGTCATACCTCACACAAATATGTGCTAATGTGCTCGTGTGAGATTAGATCAAACATGTGAATTCTCGAAAATGCCTAAAGTAAGTAACTAAAGTTTAAACTCTACCATCAGATCATGTGTTCAAAGTTTTAAACTCACCAATGAAATCACATCACAATTTTTCAGATCAACCAAAATTTTTAGATGAACATGAACACACATTTATCTTTACGACGAAAAGACAACAAATTAGGACAAAGTGTGTGATGTTCCTCCCATGCCCCCAAACTTAAATTACATATTGACCTCAATGTGTGACAAATATGGAAAGAGCTAACCTGAGATATGGAGAACTATCTGGACTGGTAGGGCTCATAGCATACCCCCAAACTTGAACTGAAGTACGCATTGTCCCTGAAAAATAAAGACTAGAAAACAAAAAAAAAATACTAGAAACAAACATTAATCATAAATACGTAAAATAATAAATAAACATAAAGGATAAGCTGTGGGGTGCCTCCCATGAGCGCTAAGTTTAACGTCTTCAGCCAGACCCAACATTAGTAATCGTGCCCAACGAAATGCTCCACCATCTGATCAATAAATGGGAGTGAAAAATGATCATTCAGTGTGGTAGCATTCAACTTATGGTAGTCTAGACACATTCTCCATCTTGACTGCACTCGAGTTGGAACCAACTCGTCGTCTTTATTTATTACTACCATCAATCTAGCCTGTTTTGGCACGACATGAATTGGGCTCACCCACTCGCTATCAAAGATTGGATAAAGGATCAGAACCTCTTGTATAGCTAGGTTGAGCCCTGTTTGTGGCTCCTTCGATGGCTTAGCATTCTCCTCAAAATGTAACTTGTGCATCACCACCGAGGGGCTTATCCCCTTGATATCCTCAATAGTCCAGCCGATAGCTTCATTGTGCTCTCTTAAAACATCCAATAATTTATCCTCTTGAGCATCAACCAAATCTGAAGCTGTAGTCACAGGCAAAGAATCTGCTGGACCTAGGAACTTATACTTAAAATTGTCCGGTAAAGGCTTAAGTTCCTTCTTGGGGGGTTCAGGTATTGTAGTTTCCTTCATCTCACTGATCTTTTGAGGAGCAGACTCCAAAGTAGCATTTGCTTGCTCAAAAAACTTATCCAAATCCAAATCCTCTTCAAATTGAGCAAAGCATGCCTCGAGGGGGTTCTCAATGCGTGATTCATCCATAGTCTCCTCCGTCTCACTGCTCTTCTGAGGAGCAGACTCCAAGATAATAGTTGCTTGCTCACGTAGCTTATCTAAATCCAAATCCTCTCCAAACTAAGCAAAGCATGCCTCTAAAATGTCCTCAAACTCTCTCTCTTTCTTGGGCGCTTGTAATCTCTTAGGGTAAGGCGCTTTAGGTAAAAACGACCTAGAGAGATCCTTAATAATAGGTGTGGTTGTAGATGGCTCAGCATCTCTCTTTTCTTTGTTGCCACTTTCTTGCCCTTGTATAGGAGTTGATAATTTCCCTCCGCAAACTGTTCCTTCGGGTTAGGATCAGGTTGACTGGGGAACTTTCTGTTCTCTCCTTCACCCAAGTGACTTGTGATTTGACTTATTTGACTCTCTAGCTTGGCAATCACTTGGGTGTTTACTATTGTTGCACTCCTCACTTCACTCATAGATTGGCTAGTCGTTTTCATGAAGTCATTGAGAGCGTCTTCCAATGACTGTGAAACCGACTCTGGCGCTTGAATGGGAGCTTGGTAAGCAGGTGATGGTGCTGGATAGGCTGAGTGACCATAACTTGGAATTGGTGAAGGAAATTCGGGAGGGTATTGATTGTGAGCATGATAAGGGGCTCCTCCCTGATTCATCAGTTGGTTCTGCTCCCATGAAAAATTAGAGTGGTTCCACCACCATGGATTGTATGTTTCGGAGTAAGATCCATTTGATTGCCAACAACAGTCATTGAAAGCATTCGTTTGTTCCATGGGATACTCGGCAAAAGCCGGCATTGATGAACAATTCTATGCTAAATGCATAGGACTAGCACAGATGGAACAACTATCAACATTGAATCAATTGGCTGCACTGATGGACTGGTCGGTCATCCTCATGAAATCCTTGAGGGCGTCCTCTAAAGATTGTGAAACCGGTGCTGGATTCATCCACATTTTTGTTCTCTTTTTTTATATTTTTCTTTTATTATTATTTTTTATTTAAAGATGCAAAGAGAAAAAAATAAAATAAAATAAAATTACCCAAAAGAAAAATCAAACAAACAATGCTAACTAACTAGCAGAAAAATAAAATTAATTCAAACAAAAATTTCACAAACCGAACAACTCCCCGGCAGCGGCGCCAAAAACTTGTTGTGAGTTTTAAATTACTCGCAAGTGCACGAGTCGTTTGCAATATAGTGTTATGCAAGTGCGAGGTCGAATCCACAGGGAATTGTGTTGTGAAAATATAAATTTATCTAAACTAATCTTATCTTAACCTAGTTTCGAGTTTTGTATTATATGTTACAAAATAAATAAAAGCTAAACTAAATTTAAAAACTAATAAAAAGACTAAGGTTTCTGAATCCACCCCGCCAAAGTTAAGCATATATCTCAATGTTCTAAAGATAACTTATCAAAAAATTCCATGAATCCAACTTAAGACAAAAAACAACAAATATCCCAATTAAACCAAAAGCATCCAATGTATCCGCTTTTAACAAATCACAAAGGAAATCCAATTTAATCAAAAATAATTTGATGTATCCATCAGATGAAACACAAGGAATATCCAACAGAACAATTTAAACACAATCAATCATAAGATTCTACTCAAATAATTGACAGAATATTTATACTAAAAACATCATAATTGTATAAACAAAACTGAAACTGATATACCAAACAACGGCAGGGCTTCATCTTCAACCTTAGTTGAAGATTCTAGCCACTCATAGTTATGAAACTATAGTTCATAATAAAAGTACTAAACATTTAACTAAAAAGAAATAAATTACTTTACATGGGAGAAATTCCACTCGTTGTTGGGCGGCACTTCCCCTCGTGGTAGCAAAGCCTTCGGGATCCACCAGAATTCCAGCAGACGTCCACCGATTAACACCAAATGGCTTAGGAATTGCACCAAATGGCACAAATAATTGCACACTGAATGATGAAGTCAGATGGTGTTTATATAGGGGAGTCTCGGAGCACTATAGGTTTCAGATTCGATGTGGGATACTGGCCCGAGTGCTCTCGATCGTAGAATGGTGCGATCGATCGCATGTGCAATCGATCGTATGTCTTGTGCGCACGATTGCATGTGCACTCGATCGTGTGTCTGGTGCGCTCGATCGCAGGTGCACTATGCTGCAAACATTTCGATGTGGGATTGTTGACCATGCGCTCGATCGCAGCATAGTGCGATCGATCGCTATTGTTCTTGAAGCTTCATATCTCCTGAAATGCTTCATTTTCTCCACAAACCTATAAAAAAACACAAGACGCAAAAAAGACATAAAATAAAGTGAAATACTACTAACTAAGAGCATAACAAATATAAGTTAAGGGTCTTAAATATGCAATATTTAAGACTCATCAATACCCCACACATATGCGTGCTAAATGTGCTTGTGCAAATTTGGATCAAACTTGTGAATTCTTTGGTGCCTTGAGATAGGTAACTAACTTTGTAAAATTACTAATACAAGACTATGCGTTCTAGCTTTTAAGCTTACTAATGAAGTGTTATCAAATTTTTAAATCAACCAAAATTTTTGTTACCAAATGAACATGCATTTATCTTTTCTAAAAAAAAAAAAAAAACTGAGACTTAGTGTGTGCATGTGTTTCAAGTGTGTGTGTCATAGTATCTAGTATCTCCCACTACCCCCAAACTTAAAATACACATTGTCCCCAATGTGTGTGTGGCATGGAAAGATCTGACCTGGGAGATGGAGAACTAGGTTGCTTGCTTACTTGCTTGTACACTCCCCCAAACTTGAACTGGATGCACGCACTAAGTACCTGACAAAGAAAAATAAATTTTGTTCTGGAAAACAAAATATAAATAATAGACATGTAAATATAACTATAAACAAATGAAAAAGTACTAAAATGAAAAAGGATATGTCTGGGGTGCCTCCCATGAGCGCTAAGTTTTATGTCTTCAGCCAGATGGGGTATCCTTTCACTGCTGATCATCTGTGGGTACAGTCGAGAAGGTACCGGGTGCAGGAGGTAGTTTCTGGTGTAATTACGCTCGATCGCAAGGGGTATATGTGCTCGATCGCAATGCATCAAACAGGGACATTATATGCTATAGAAACTGGGATTTCAAGCGTCCGAGGATCAGCTATATAGCGTACAGCTTCAAGTGTTAAGTCCTCATCCCGAGGAGGCATTGTGAGATCAAGGTATGGTTTGACGCGATGTCCATTGACTGTAAAAGTCTGATTACTATTTGAGCTATGAATTTCCAAAGCCCAATGAGGAAAGACCTTGGTGACCACATATAGACTAGCCCAACGGGACTTTAGTTTGCCAGGGAACAGCCTTAACCTTGAATTGTAGAGTAGCAACTTTTGTCCTACGTGAAACTCTTTTCTTACTAGTTGTTTATCATGATAGGTCTTTACCCTTTCCTTGTAAAGCTTGGAATTCTCATATGCGTCATACCGTAATTCTTCTAACTCATTTAAGTGCAGCCTCCTTTTCTCACCTGCTTGCTTCATATCGAAGTTGAATTGTTTAATGGCCCAATAGGCTCTATGTTCTAGCTTGACAGGTAAGTGGCAAGCTTTGCTAAAGACTAAGTAGTATGGGGACATCCCAATTGGTGTCTTATAAGCTGTCCGGTATGCCCACAGAGCATCGTTAAGTCATAAGGACCAGTCCTTTCGACTAGGATTCACGGTTCTATCCAAAATGCTTTTGATTTCTCGGTTACATATCTCCACTTGGCCACTAGTCTGAGGGTTATATGGGGTGCCAATCTTATGGGTGATTCCATATTTTCTGATGAGTGTGACAAAAGAATGATGATGGAAGTGGCTGCCTCTGTCGCTGATGATCGCTCTTGGTGTTCCGAACCGAGTAAAAATGTTATCCTGTTGAAACTTTAACACCACTTTGTGATCATTAGTCTTTGAGGGGACTGCCTCGACCCATTTAGACACATAATCCACACCCACAAGAATATATAAATTACCAAAGGAATTGGGGAAGGGACCTATGAAATTAATACCCCATACATCAAAAAAATATACTATGTGGATATTTTGTAGGGGCATTTGATTTCGGGATGAAATGTTACATGTCCGTTGGCATCTATCATATAAGCTGCAATATGTGAAGGCGTCTTTAAATAGATTAGGCCAATAAAAACCGGATTGCAGTACCTTAAGTGCTGTTTTCTTAGCCCCAAAGTGTCCTCCATAAGCAAACTGGTGGCAGTGTTGTAATAAGCTCAAATGCTCCTCTTCCGAGACACACCGTTGAATGATATGATCGGGATAGAATTTGAAAAGGTAGGGATCGTCCCAATGGTAGTGTTGAGACATAGATATTAACCATTTCTTTCCTTGTGTTGTCATACCCGGGGGAAAAACTTTAGCAGTTAGATAATTGACAATATCAGCATACCATGAGATTTTTACCTCTAGTGCGAACAATTGCTCATCAGGGAAGTTCTCATTTTAGGGTAACTCATTTGTATCATTCTCATAGGGTAGTCTTGATAAGTGATCTACAACCACATTCTCACTGCCCTTCTTGTCTTTGATTTCCAAATCGAATCTTGCAATAGGAGAACCCATCTTATTAACCTAGGCTTTTTATCTTTCTTAGAAAACAGATATCTTAAAGCAGCATGGTCAGTGTAAACAATAACTTTAGAGCCAATAAGATATGATTTAAACTTCTCTAAAGCAAAAATAATAGCTAATAATTCTTTTTCAGTGGTAGAGTAATTAAGCTGAGCATCATTTAAAGTTCTAGAAGTATAGTAAACAGCATGAGGTACCTTATTGACTCTTTGACCTAGGACAGCTCCCAAGGCAAAATCACTAGCATCACACATTAACTCGAATGGAAGGCTCCAATCTGGTGTCATCATTATTGGGGCGGAGGTTAGAACATCCTTCAGTGTGTTGAAGGCTGTCATATAGTTATCAGTCCACTCGAATTTGGTATCTTTAGCTAACAATGCACACAGAGGTCTTGAAATCTTGGAGAAGCCCTTGAGGAATCTTTTATAAAAACCAGTATGCTCGAGAAAGCTTCTAACACCCTTGACTGTGAGAGGGGGAGGTAGCTTTGAAATAATTTCTATTTTAGCCTTGTCTACCTCAATACCTTTGTTGGAGATGGAGTGTCCCAACACAATGCCTTGTTGAACCATGAAGTGACATTTCTCCCAATTCAGCACTAAATTACTTTCTTCACATCTCTTTAGGACACTTTCCAAATGACTTAAGCATTCATCAAAATTGGAACCAAAGACACTGAAATCGTCCATGAATACCTCAATGTATTTTCCACCATATTGGAAATTATGCTCATCATACATCTTTGAAAAGTGGTTGGTGCATTACATAATCCGAATGACATCCTCCGATAAGCAAATGTACTGAAAGGGCATGAGAAGGTGGTCTTTTCTTGATCTTCAGGTGCTATGGCATTCTGGTTGTATCCACTGTACCCATCCAAAAAGCAGTAGTAGCTGTGACCAGCTAATCTTTCTAACATTTGATCAATGAATGGCAAGGGGAAATGATCTTTTCGAGTAACCTTGTTTAATTTCCAATAGTCAATACATACTCTCTAACCAGTTGTTTTTCTTGTGGGTATGAGCTATTCATTTTCATTCTTCACTACTATGATCCCACTCTTCTTTGGAACAACTTGAACCGGGCTTACCCAATTATTGTCGGAGATAGGGTAGATAATGCCACCTTCTAAGAGTTTTAATATCTCAGCCTTTACTACCTCTTTCATGTGTGGGTTGAGTCTTTTTTAGTGTCTCGAGTGGGCTTTGCTTCATCCTCAAGGTATATATTATGCATGCACTTGGACGGACTTATTCCTTTAATGTCAGCAATGGTCCATCCAATGGCAGATCTATGATCCCTTAGGATTCTTAATAATTTGTCTCTTTCTCCCATACTCAAATTAGCAGCCACAATCACCGGTAATGTTTTCTTCTCTCCTAAGTAGGCATAAGTTAAATGTTCTGGCAGCTGCTTTAATTCCAAAGTGGGAGCCTGGATAATAGAAGGAAGAAGAGTAGTATTAGTAGGCATGAGAGTTTCAAATAGAGGAGCATACTTACTTGAATGTTTTGGAGAAGCTTCAAGGAGATGCACAGTTTTCATGATGCCCTTAGTGACATTTTTCGGTTCTTGCTCAATATCCACAGTTGTAAGGCCATGGGTAAGAGTAGTCTCCAAGGGATCGATGTGTTGGACCTGAAAAACTTAATCAACAAAATTGTGTATCATACATACATTAAAGCATTCCATATCATCTTGAGCTAATCTTAGTGCATCAAATATTTTGAATTCTATTTTCTCTCCATTCAACTTCATACTTACTGTACCCTTTTTCAAACAAATCTTCATATCGACGGTTCTCATGAAGGGTCTTCCTAAAATGATGGGCAAGGGTAATGGCATAGGACATTCCTCCATATCTAATACAATAAAATCCGTAGGCAGAATGAACTCACCTACCTTCACTAGGACATCCTCAAGAATACCCCTAGGTCTTTTTATACTTCTATCTGCCAACTGCAAGGTAATAGAAGTTGCTTGTAGCTCCTCTAATCCTAGGGTTTCAAATACGGTGTATGGTAGCAAATTTACCCCTGCTCCCAAATCTAGTAATGCTCGCTCAAATAACTGATCACTTATCCTACAGGGAATGGTAAAACTACCCGGATCCTTTAGTTTGGGTGGGAGTTTTCTTATTCCTTCTTGGTCTAAGCCTCGGATGTGCTTGAATTTGCAAAGGTCGAAGAACTCTCGAAGGTGCAAATGTGGATCCTCACTAAGTGTACCCCTAAATTGAGTTAGTGCACTGAGTATCTACGGAGATATGTAATAGTTTCCTTCCGCCTCAGGTTGATACGCGATGCATGATGGTTGATCGAGGTTCTGCGGGATGAAGGATTGCTTCATCGGCCTCTGCTCAGGTGGTTGCTGTTTGGCTATCTGTTCTGCCATTGGTGTGTCTTCCTCAATTCATCCTTCATCCTCTTCCGAGTTGTCTCTAAGTCTTTGTCGGATAGTTCTCTCTAGCTCAGGATCAAGAGAAAGGAATGTCGGATGCTTGGATCGTCGTCCGTGCATGAATCGGTGGCAGTTACTTGAGTACAATAGTCAAACACTGCTGCTCGGATTACTCTCTTCCTCAATTGTGCTCGATCGCACAGAGGTTGTGCTCGATCACAAGTGGCAAAGAAAGTTTCTCCTAGAGTACCTAAAACAAAGAAAAAGGAATTTAATTATGGTTTTGATAATAAGATAAAAACAATAATTAAGAATGAAATAGATGAAAAAGGAAATAATAATAATTAAACTAAATGAAAAATTAATTCTAAAAAGAAATTTGGTGCAATCCCCATCAACAGCGCCAAAAACTTGTTGGAGCAATTATCTACCTAAATAAATATGCAAATAATCGTTCGAGTTTTACTTGCAAGTGCACAAGGTCTGTGGTAGCATAGTGTGCAAGTGCAAGATCATTTTCCACAGAGATTGGTGAATTTCGTTTTAGAATTAGTTTCTTCAAGTTTAAAAAGAGAAATAGCAGTTTGATTGTGAGTAAATAACAATAATGGGAACATAGGACTACGATATACACCCTAATTATACTTTTCCCACTAAGTAAAGCTTCAATGCTCTAGCCTTATCATGAATATCTAATGGTTGCCAACCTAACGGCTTGGTCCATACCTTAGGCTATTGATCTCCCTATGCAACGAGTTAGGCATAGTGTATACTCTAACTCTTTTCTCTCTTAAGGGATTCAACATGGGTGTATACTGAGTTGTTCCTTAAGAGAGCATGAGGGCTGTGGAGATCAGCAACAACATGGGACGTAGGGCTTCGTCCGCTCCCGATTTCCCATATTGATTAACCCGAGAATCCGGTGTGGATATCCCTTGTTACTAATGTTGAACCCAGGACTCGGTCATCTAAATTGATTCGACTAACTTATCCATTCCACATGCATACGTTGATCAGGCACATACATATGAGGAATGTAAATACAAACAAGTATTAATAAAGTTAAATATTCTAACAAGGCTATAGCAAAGATAATCAATGAATGAACATATGGAAAAGCATAACTAAGGCTTCATTCGAGCCCTATAGGAGTTTAGTTACACATGCTAAGTAAACTAAACATTCTCAACATAATGAAATAAAAACAGAAAACTAAAACCGAAGAAGACTCGGGAGATGAGTCGTCAATTCCTCTCCAAAGCTCTCTACTTCGAATCTAGAACAAAAGGTATGGTTTATATGTTTTACAAGGCTATTTATAGAGTCCTCTTGGTGTCCCAAAACCTTAATTCCTTTTTGGAGTCGGAAGACTTCTTTCCATATCTGGCTCTGCCGCCTCTGGAGTGATTGTGCTCGAGCGTATGCGGGCTGCACTCAAGCGCAAGTGTGCGCTCGAGCCTTCTTCAAGTGCACTCATGCTCTTGTGCACTCTATCTTAATGGGGTGCGCTTGAGCGAACCTTCCCGAATGGCAGATCTTGACTTTTGCTTCTAAAAGCTCCAAATTATCATCTTTTTGTCCTAGTCCTGTGAAAAACACATAAAACACGAAAATGAAGTATAAACTACTAAAATGTATAAATAAAGAGTCTAACAAGTGTAAATTAAGGGGCTTAAATATGACTATTTAAGCACCAAAGTTCTACCTCTAAGCAAGTTCAATCATTGCCTTGGACTTCTTAGGATTGGAGTCGGATGAATTGGTGACTCATGTTAAGTTTGGATCCTGAGTTCTCTGCACAATGGGTTTGGGTTTAATTGCTTAGACAAAGGTAGAGATTGTTGGGAATTTGTCTAGGAATTAAAGGAAGGAGATTGCAGCATCAGGTGCTGGTTGGCGCTGCAGCACAGGTGGTGTGTGCCGTGGCCTCCAGCAAGTGGAGAAAGACCTCCCCCAAGTGTGTGCCGTGGCCCAGCCTTTGGGCACTGCAGCCTCCAGCAGGTGGAGGAGTTCTCCCTTGTTGTGCTCCGCGGCCTGCCCTGTTTTGAGCCGTGGTGCAAGGCACACCTGACACCTCATTTTAAGCCTATTTAGTTGGTGCATAGGACATGATTAAAACACAAAAGTTCACTTAGACTATTAGAGAGCCATGAGTTTTTGGTTCTTGAGATCTAAGGGTTGGGAATGACTTCAAGATTGGTTAAAAAGTTGTTGCTCTATATAAAGGGTCATCTAGGAGCAACAACACAACAAGAGTGAAAGTGTGCAAGTGCAAAGACACATCACACAAGGAAGAAACACAAGAAGGGGTCTCATTCCAAGAGTGGCTGGTGTTAAGAAAGAAAGACTCTCAAATCTTCAGAGGTGTTTCTAGTGAGAGAGAGTATTCAAGAAGTGGGATTCAAGGGCTTTGTAATTGGAATTTTCTTGGGGAAAATTCCAGGGAAACACTCAGTTCTTATCTCTTTCTTTTCTCATCTTTCATTCTTTAAGAACAAGAGGGTTCTTGAAGGGGTGTTGCTATAATTGTAAGAACTTCATTGATTTAGTAAAGAGAGCTCGGAGGACCTCACGGGGATGTAGGCAAATTGCCGAACCTCGATAACAATTACTTGTGTTCTTTCTTTGATTGTTTGATTTCTATTTTATTACAAGTCATTCTGGACTTGGGTGTTTGAAGGTCACCACTTAGGATTCTTAAGGTGATTTTCAATAGCTGCCATGCTATGTATTGAGACACAAACTCAATAAAATCCTTCCTCATTCTTTCTAATGAAAACTAGCAAATTGGCTGAGAAAAGTTCATAAAATGCTAGTATGATCTCCTGATGGAGTGGTGTTGTGAGTTTTGAATTACTTGTAAGCGCATAAGTCGTTTCCAATATAGTGTTGTGCTAGTGCAAGGTCGAATCCTTAGGGAATTGCATTGTGAAAATGTATTTTTATCTAAACTAAACCTATTTTAACCTAGTTCCAAATTTTGAGTTGTATTATGAAAATAGTATAAACTAAACTAAATTGATTTAAAACAAATAATAAAAATACTAAGGTTTCAGAATCTAGCCCACCAAAGTAAAGTATATATTTTCATGTTCTATATAAAAATAATCTATCAAATTATTCCACGAATCCACCATTATACAAATCACCGCAAATACCCAAACTAAACCAAAACCATCCAATGTATCCGTTTAAAAATCACAATGGATATCCAATCTAATTTGAATGATCCACTGTATCCGGTAGATGGAACACAAGGAATATCCAATTGAATAATTTAAAAGCAATCAATCATAAGATTTTACTCAAATAATTGAACAGAACATTTATACTAAAAACTATCAAAATTGTATGAACAAATCTGAAAATATTATGCCAAACAATGGCGAGGCTTCATCTTCAACCTTAGATGAAGATTTTAGCCTCTCATAATTATGAAACTAAAGTTCACAAAAAAATTACTAAACATTAAATTTTAAAACTAAGAAAGAAATAAATTAAAACTGACTATACATTGAGAGAAATTCCACTCGCTGTTGTGTGGCATTTCCCCCTTTCGAGATCCATCAAAATTCTAGCAAAAGTCATCTAGATTGCACACCAATTGCTTCAGTGAAGGGGGGATTTTATAGGGAAACTCACGAGTGCAATGTACTTCAAATTTGATGTGGGATACTGCCCGAGTGCACTCGATGATAGTCTTGTGCGCTCGAGGACGTTTATCTACTAAAACTACCATAACTTTCTCTAGAAAAATCATTTTTAGGAGCCTTAAAATTCCTCAAAAAATAGACATCCAAGTCTTTCCAAGCATATATGGCTTATCACCTGGTTCTTCCTGAATCATTACAGTTTTAATCCGTAAAAATCACTTCTGCCACGCTGAAATCGCACACAGCCTGACCTTTGTCTACTAAAACTGCCATAACTTTCTCTAGAAAATTCATATTTATGAGCCGTAAAATTCCCCAGAAAATAGACATCTAGATATTTCTAAGCATATATGGCTCATCTTCTGGTTCTTTCTGAATCAATAAAGTTTAATCAACAAAAATGACTGATCTGTACGGGCAATTATGAGAATTTAGTGAAACACCTTTCCAAGTGCTTGCAAGCCTGTAAAATACGAAAAAAACAAGTCAAAGTAACAAATTCCTAAGCTAACAAATGTGAATTAAAGGGCCAAAATATACAATATTTGGCACTCATCAAATACCCCCAAACTTATATTTTGCTAGTCCCTTAGCAAAACAAAAAAAAAAAAAAAACTAAATGAAAAACAAAGAACACAAAGATAACTCCATCATTCATGGTATCCAAAAATTTAAGTATCACACAAAACCATGATATTCATTCATGAGCAAGCTTAAAAAAAATGTAACCCATCTTCGCAATGAATAGGAATTTTAAAACCTAATTACTTACAAGAGGCAGGCTAAGACATCACAAGCTTAAAAAAGTGTAAAGTGAATTAGCATATACAGATGAGGTTTCCAAATAACTTCAATGTACAATGTCTCCATGTCTTAAGATTCACAAAATTTTCTCATCAGAATGAACAACAATGGCATAGTTTTATTTTTTTTTTCTTTTATTATAAAGCTATGCTATGTTTAGTTCCCTTAAGCTTTCTAATTGACCCATGTATCGAGTGTTGAGTCAATGACTCCCAAACCAGATGGTTTTAGGGCGTTAGGTGTAAAGATACCCCTAAGGACTTACTCACTCGAGTAAAAAAGGCTACGAAACTAAATTGGCCTTAATGCTACCAAGAAAAATTCTCACCGTTTGATGTGAACACTCACTGCTTACTAAGGTAAGAGGTCCAGTTACTCAGCGAAAAGTTTCGCAATGATCATTTTTGGGAAACCACCTTTGATGATGCCCAGGAGGTGATCTTCCAAACACCTAAGTCTAGAGTGACTTGTATAAGAAAAGAAACAGTAACCAATCAAAGCAAGAAAGAAAAGAACACAAGAAATTTGTTGACGAGGTTCGGCAATGTGCCTACGTCCCCATGAGCTCCTCCGAGCTCTCTGCACTATCTTATCAATGGAGTTCTTTATAATCAGCAACACCCTTCTAAGAACTCACAGGTTCTTGAAGAACAAAAGAAGATGAAGAAGAAGAAGAAGGTGATAAGAACTAACCCTGGGAAAATCCCCCTTACAAGCCCTTGAATTCCTTTCTATTCTACTCTCTCTCTTTCTAAACAACCAGCCTCTCTATAGAATCTCTCTTGAGTTTAGTGTCTTTGCATTCTTACAATTGTTCTCACTTTCAATCACAAGTTTTCACAAGTTATCTCACAATGAAGCTAGGTGACCCTTTATATAGTGCACCAACTTCTTGTCCAATCTTGAGGGTCAATATCCACCCTTAGATCTTGATGACCAATTAACCATGGCCATTGAACATGTCTCATAAACCATTCAAGAGGTTGAAGGATGTTTGCATCAGTGTGGTTGGCGTAGCGGCCCAGAACAGGGCAGGCCGTCGCCCAGGGCAAAGCACACTTCCTCAATCTTCTGGGTGCTGCGGCCTAGGGGAGGCTGAACCATGGTGCACACCTCCTCCTTGATGGGCACCACAGCCTGGGAAGGCTATGCCGTGGTGCACACTGGTGCATTGATGCTGATTTTTCCTCCTTCCTTGCAACCGTTTAATGCTAAGACAAATACCAACAATCTCTACCTTTGTCTAAGCGATTAAATCCGAACCCATTGTGCAGAGAACTCAGTATCCAAACTCATCTTGAGTCATCACATCAACCAACTCCAATCCTAAGAAGTCCAAGGTAATGATTGAACTTGCTTAGAGGTAGAACTTTAGTACCTAAATCTGCAGGGTTTTCTTCCGTGGCCACCTTGCCCACATGGATGCATCCTTTCATAACATTTTCTCGAATGAAATGGTACCAAACATCCATGTGCTTTGTCCTCTCATTGAACACTGAATTCTTGCATAAGTGCAATGCACTTTGGCTATCCGAATACACCACAACCTGCTCCTCTAGTACCTTAAACTCTTCTAGCAACCCTTTGCACCACATAGCCTCCTTGATGGCTTCCGTAGCTGCTATGTACTCAGCCTCGGTTGTTGAGAGTGCTACCACCAGCTAAAACTGAGCCTTCCAACTTACACAATATCCATATAAGTTGAAGAAGTAGGAAGTAATGGATCTCCTTTTCTCCCGGTCTGCTCCATGGTCCGAATCAGCATAACCCTAAAGGCAGATGAACTTACCCCTCTTCTCATAAACCAGCCCTACTTTTGGGCTTCCCTTTAAGTACCTCAGCAACCACTTCATCCCAGGCCAATGCTCATTTTCGGGATTATTCATAACCTACTGACGACACTCATTGCATGAGCAATGTCAGGTCTAGTGCTTACCATCATGAACATGACTGAACCAACTGCACTAACGTAGGGGACCTTTCCATTTCCTTCTTATCGTCATCCGATCTTGGACTTTGATCACTGGAGAACTTGAAATGACCCGCAAGGGGAACCTTTACTGGTTTGCTATCTTCCATAGAGAACTTAGATATCATCTTCTCTATGTAGGAAGTTTAGGAGATCTTCAATCTGTTTCTCTCCCTTTCTCAGATGATACACGTCCCAAGGATCTTCTGTGCATGGCCAAGATCCTTCACCTCAAACTCCTCACTGAGTTGAGCCTTCAATTTTCTTATCCTTTCCTTGCTGCTCCCAACCAGCAACACATCATCAACATAGATCAGGATGATCACCACTTCCTCCACCTTGTGTCCCTTGTAATATAAGCACGAATCATAGTACCTCCTCATGAAATCCAGGCTGGTTAAAAAGGAATCAAACCTCTTATTCCATTGCCAAGGTGATTGCTTCTGGCCATAGAGAGATTTCTTCAATTTGCACACTAACTCTCCCTGCCTTCCTTTCCCATAGCCTTCGAGTTGCCTCATATAGATGGTCTCATCAAGCTCTCTATGTAAGAATGCTGTCTTCACATCCATTTGCTTGATTTCCCAATTGAATTGAACCACCATTGCCAATATTATCTGTATAGTCTTGTACTTCATAATCGATGAGAATATTTTGGTGAAATCTATGCCTTCCTTTTGTGTGAACCCCTTCGCCACCAGCCTAGCTTTATACCGAACTTCATCCCCTGGAGTGTTCCCTTCTTTGATCTTGTAGATCCATCTACAATCCACAACTCTCTATTTTTTTGGTTTGGGTACTAATTCCCAAGAGCTGTTCTTCCTCAAAGAATCCATTTCTTCCTCCATAGCTAGCTGCCATTTTGACGAATCCTTACATTCCATGGCTTCCATGTAACTTTCTGGTTCAACCTCTCCTTCTATCCAAGGAGCTGCTACATTAGCATCTATAAACCCATATCTCAAAGGTGGTCTAACCACCCTTCTTTCCCGGTCCCTTGTGAGCTAGTAGTCATTCTGACTTGCTGCATCAACCTCTTCTAGTTCAACCTCCTCATGAGTGTCATGAGCTTGGCATTCATCAATGGGCTCTACCTAGTCTGAACCTTCTTGTCTTCCTTGCTCTACCCGAACTGAATTCTTCTTGATGCGATGCTCCACAAATTTCGGACTGATTTGCTCACTAGCCCTTGCAGGGTTGGTTTTATCCAAGTAGGGAAATAATAATTCATTAAAAATAACATCCCTACTTATTATGAGTTTATTCCTTTTGTTTCTAAGGACCACAACCTATACCCCTTAACCCCATCACCATACCCTAGAAATACACATTTTCTAGACCTTGGGTTAAGTTTATCATCCTTTTGATGTGCGTATGCAGCACATCTAAAAGTCCTAAGGTTGTTCAACTCAGGGGGTTTTCCACTCCACATCTCCATGGGAGTCTTAAGGTCTAAAGCCCTAGAGGGTGATCTATTAACCAAGTATGCAGCAGTGGACACAGCTTCTCCCCAAAAATATTTTGGTAAACCAGACCCAATTAACATGCACCTTACCTTTTCCATAAGGGTTCTATTCATCCTCTCAGCAACTCCATTTTGTTGAGGGATTTTTACAACCGTTCTATGTCTTAGAATGCCATTCAATTCACAAAATTTATCAAAATCCTTATTAAAAAATTCTAAGCCATTATTGGTTCTTAACACCTTAACTACCCTACCCATTTGAGTCTTCAGCAACCTTTTCCACACCACAAATTTATTCAAAGTATCCAATTTATTTTTTAGCAAATAAACCGAAAACTTTCTTGAATCAATTAAAGACATAAAGTAACGATTACCTCCCTATGTTGGTGTCCTTGCTGGTCCCCAAAGATCTGCATGGATGTAGTCAAGAATCCCCTTAGACTTGTGTACTCCGGTGTTGAAGCTGACACGATGTTGCTTCCCAAGAATACAACTTTCACAGAAATCAAGTTTCTCTACTTTGTCCCCACCAAGTAGACCCTCCTTGCTGAGAACTTCCAGCCCCTTTTCACTCATATGTCCCAAGAGATTGTGCCAAAGTGCTGCCTTATCCATCTTAGCCATCAAGCTTGCTGCTTGATCCTTGATTTCTGTCTCACCGATCATCTCATAGAGTCCATCTTTTATTGCTGCATTGATCACTACGAAAGATCCCTTGGTCACCTTGATCTTTCCTCACTCTGCTTTATATGTATACCCCATGGAATCTAGCTGCCCCAATGAGATCAAATTCCTCCTCAAATCTGGGAGATACTTTATATTTTGCAGTAGCTTTGTGACTCCATCAAACATCCTCAACTGGATGTCTCCTATCCCCATCACTTGGCAAGAATTGTCATTCTCCAAGAAAACCCTTCCATCATTGGTCTCCTTGAAATTCTTGACCATTCCTTGTGAGGGCACATGTGATAAGTGCACCCGAAATCCAGAATCTATTTCTCACTGTCTTGCTTCTTGCTCACATTTGAGCACACAACAAGAACATTATCTTCCTGTTCTCCTTTGGCAACCGAAGCCTCTTCATTGTTGGTATGGCTTCTCCCTCTCTCATCCTATAACCTCTTCTTGCAATCTTTCTTGAAATGACCCTCCTTGTTGCAGTAGAAGCATCGCCTTCCTCCAAACTTTAGTTTGGAATGCGATCTCCCATGGCTCTGCTCTTTACCTCTTGATTTCTCCTAGTAGTTGCCATGAATACTACTGCCATTCCGAGTTGCTAGCTTTCCTCTAATGATCAGCCCTTCTCCACTTGATGCTTCCCTCATCTTGGCTTTGAAATCATGAGCCCTTATAGCATTGACCACAATTTCTTTGGTTAGCGTATCTCTTCCATATTCAATTGCAATAATTAAACTATCAAAACAATCAGGAAGAGAATTTAATAACATAATAGCCAATTGTTCATCCATAAATTTAATACTACAACTAGCCAAATCTTGAACTAGTTTATTAAAGACATCAAGATTATCTTGCAACTCTTTATTAGGATCCATTTTAAAAACAAAGATTCTTTTAAGAAGATAAATCTTGTTAGGGAGAGTTTTGGTAAGAAGCAACTCATCTAGTTTCTTTCATATGACAGCAGGTTCTTCTGAGTCTCCGCACTCCCTTGTGAAACTATCTGATATGTGTAGGAAGATGGTATTGTATGCCATCTTCTTCATCTCAATCCGCTGGTCCTCCGTGATACTTTCTAGAAAAACATCATCTTCTCCAATAGCCAAGTCCACCTTCTGTTGCATAAGAACAACCTTGATCTTCCACTTCCACAGGGAAAAATCTCAATTTCCATCAAACACCTCAACAACAAAATTTGAACCCATCTTACGGAGATGATCCTAGATATGTATAGCACCCACAAATGCTTTCCAACTTCTTCTAAATCTTAAGAACAGGATCAAAAATTGATCTCAATACCATTCTTGAATTAACCTCAAGAAGACGATCTGATCTTGATCTTTACTCCATTCTTGAATCACCCAAGAAGTTTGTTCTTTGATTCTTGGAGTCTTGCTTCGATACCTAGCTGTGCAAGCTCTGATACCACTATTAGGAAACCACCTTCGATGATGCCTAGGAGGTGATCTTCCAAACACCAAAGTCTAGAGTGACTTGTATAAGAAAAGAAACAACCACCAATCAAAGCAAGAAAGAAAAGAACACAAGAAATTTGTTGACGAGGTTCGGCAATGTGCCTACGTCGCCGTGAGCTCCTTCAAGCTCTCTGCACTATCTTATCAATGGAGTTCTTTACAATCAGTAACATCCTTCCAAGAACTCATAGGTTCTTGAAGAACAAAAGAAGAAGAAGAAGAAGAAAGTGATAAGAAATAACCCTGGAATTTCCCAAGAAAATTCCCCTTACAAGCCCTTGAATCCCTTTCTATTCTACTCTCTCTCTTTCTAAACAACTAGCCTCTTTACAGAATCTCTCTTGAGTTTAGTGTCTTTGCACTCTTATAATTGATCTCACTTTCAATCATAAGTTTTCATAAGTTATCTAACAATGAAGCTAGGTGACCCTTTATTTAGTGCACCAACTTATTGTCCAATATTGAGGGTCAATATCCACCCTTAGATCTTGATAACCAATTAACCATGGCCCTTGATCAATCCTTAGTGATCCTATGCATTTTGAACATGTCTCACAAACCATTCAAGAGGCTGAAGGATGTGTGCATCAGTGTGCTTGGCACTACGGCCTAGAACAGGGTAGGCCATGGCCTAGGGCAAAGCACACTTCCTTAAGCTTCTGGGTGCCGTGGCCTGGGGGAGGCTGAGCCACGTCGCACACCTCCTCCAGGCCTCCTCCTTGCTAGGTACCACGGCCTGGGAAGACTATGCCGCGGTGCACACTAGTGCATTGATGCTGATTTTTCCTCCTTCCTTGGAACCGTTTAATGCTAAGACAAATACCAACAATCATTATGAATAAAATTCCCACCTTTTGACGTGAACACTCACTGCTTACTGAGGCAAGAGGTCCAATTACTCAGTGGAAAGTTTATTGATGATGATCATTATAAATATTAGTAGTATTGTTTGTTTTTTTTTTCTTTTTTTATGTTTTTCTATGCCTAAGTGTTTATCCAACAAGTCATACAGTTTCAGTTAAGATAAGGAAACATACACATTAAAATTACATGTTATACCTCACACAATTTTGTGCTAATGTGCTCGTGTCAGATTAGATTAAACATGTGAATTCTCAAGTGCCTAAAGTAAGTAACAAAGTTTTAAAACTTTATCATCAAATCATGCGTTCACGATTTTAAGCTCACCAATGACATCACATCATAGTACTTGTTTAGATCAACCAAAATTTCAAAATAACATAACACGAGCATGCATTTATCTTCACGAAGAAAAAACAACAACAAATTAGGACAAAGTAACAACAAATTAAGACAAAGTGTGTGTAACGTGTCTCCCATACCCCCAACTTAATTTACACATTGTCCCCAATGTGTGAATAATATGGAAAGAGCTAACCTGGGAGATGGAGAACTAGCTGGACTAGCATGGCTCATAGCATACCCCCAAACTTGATCTGAAGTATGCGTTGTCCCTGAAAAATAAAGACTGGAAAACAAAAGAAGCACTAGAAATAAATAGTAACAATAAATATGTAAAATAATAAACAAACAGAAAGGATATGTTGTGGGGTGCCTCCCATGAGCGCTAAGTTTAACGTCTTCAGCCATACCCAGCATTAGTAATCATGCCCAGCTAAACGCTCCACCATCTAATCAACAAATGGGAGTGGAAAATGATCCTTCCTTATGGCAACATTCAACTTATAGTAGTCTAGACACACTCTCCATCATGACTGAACACGAGTTGGCACCAACTCATCGTCCTTATACTTCACTACTGTAAATCCATCCCGCTTGAGCACGACATGAATCGGGCTCACCCATTTGCTATCAGAGATTGGATAAATGATCCCTTCATCCAACAACTTTATCACTTCAGTCCTCACAACCTCTTGCATAACTGGGTGGAGCCTTCTCTGTGGCTCCCTCAATAACTTGGTATTTTTCTCCAAATATATCTTGTGCATCACCACCGAGGGGCTGATATCTTTGATATCCTCAATAGTCCAACCGATAGCTTCCTTGTGCTCTCGTAAAACGTCCAATAATTTCTCCTCTTGAGCATTAACCAATTCTGAAGCTATAATCACAAGTAAAGAATCTGCCGGACCTAGGAACTTATACTTAAAATTGTCTGGTAAAGGCTTAAGTTCTTTGTGGGGGGGCTCAGGTGCTGCGATCTCCTCTATCTCACTGCTCTCCCGAGGAGTAGACTCCAAAATAGCATTCGCTTGCTCAAGTAACTTATCCAAATCTAAATCCTCTCCAAACTGAGCAAAGTATGCCTCCAGAATGTCCTTAGACTCCCCTCCTTTCTTGAGTCCTTGTAAACTCTCAGGGTAAGGCATTTTAGGTACAAACGACCTAGGAAGATCCTTAATAGTAGGTGTGGTTGTAGATGGCTCAACATCTCTCTTCTCCTTGTTGCCAATTTCTTGCCCTTGCTGCATAGTAGGGTTCTCTTCCACTTGATTGTCCGCTTGTCTCCCAGACCTCAAGATGGCAATCAATTGCACTTGTTCCTGCCCGTGCGTAGGAGTTGACGAATTTTCAACCACAAACTGTTCCTTTAGGTTGGGCACGGGTTGACTGGGGAACTTTCCCTTCTCTCTTTCACCCACATGACTTACGATTTGATCCATTTGACTCTCTAGCTTGGTAATCACTTGGGTGTTGACCATTGTTGCACTCCTCACTTCGCTAATGGATTGGCCAGTCATCATCATGAAATCCTTAAGAGTGTCCTCTAGAGACTTTGAAACCGGTGCTGGTGCTTGAGTGAGAGCATGGTAAGTGGATGATGGTGCTGGATAGGCTGAACGACCATGACTTGGAAATAGTGGAGAAAATTTGGGAGGGTATTGATTGTGAGCATGATGAAGGGCTCCTTCCTGATTCATCGGTTGGTTATACTCCCATAAAAAATTAGGGTGGTTCCGCCACCCTGGATTGTAAGTCTCGGAGTAAGATCCATTTGATTGCCTCCGATAATCATTGAAAGTGTTCACATGTTCCATGGGATACTCGGCAAAAGTCGGCATTGATGGACGATTCTGTGCTAAATGCATAGGACTAGCACAAATTGAACACCTATCAATATTGAATGTATTAGCTGCATCGATGGATTGGCCGGTCATCTTCATGAAATCCTTTAGGCTGTCCTCCAATGTCTATGGCTTTAGATTAAAATGGGTAGCATTGGTTGGTGGAAACACTATGCAAGAAGGGGATTTAGTCGCAACGAGTGCGAACAAATCCCTAAGGGATGTAGTGAAGTCCATATTCCAAGCTCTAAGTTGCTCTACATTCTCAGGTTTATTTATATTCCAAAAATTTTCTCCCATCTCAATTGTCTCTCTTTCAACAAGTGCTCTCTTCTGTCTCCTAAGAGTTCTTTCAAATTCGGGATCTAAAGGTATTGACTCTATGTTCAGGGATCTCCGACCAAGCATACACCAAACAAACAACACTAATATAAACTAACCAGTAGAAACAAAAGAATAAAATAAAATATAAATAACAAATAACAATAAGATAATATAAAATAAATTCAAAAACATAAAACACAATACTCACAACATGGGCCAATAAAACTTGGCAAATTTATTTTATATATATATATATATATATATATATATATTTATTTTTATTGTTTATAGGCAATTGCAAATAAAAACAAATAAAATTGCAAAAAGAAAAATAAAACAAAAATGCTAACTAAACTAGTAGAAAAATAATATCAATTCAGACAAAAATTTAATTTTCACAAACAAAACAACTCCCCGGCAACGGCACCAAAAACTTGTTGTGAGTTTTAAATTACTCGCAAGCTCATGAGTCGTTTGCAATATAATATTGTGCAAGTACGAGGTCGAATCTATAGGGAATTGTGTTGTGAAAATGTTTTTTATCTAAAGTAAACCTATTTTAACCTAGTTCCAAATTTTTAGTTGTATTATGCAAAGAGTATAAACTAAACTAAATTGATTTAAAACAAATAATAAAAATACTAAGGTTTTTGAATTCACCCCACCAAAGTAAAGCATAAATTTTCATGTTCTATATAAAAATAATCTATCAAATCATTCCATGAATTCACCATTATACAAATCACAGCAAATACCCAAACTAAACCAAAACCATCCAATGTATCTATTTAAAAATCACAATGGATATCCAATCTAATTTGAATGATCCGCTGTATCCGGTAGATGAAATATAAGGAATATCTAATTGAACAATTTAAAAGCAATCAATCATAAGATTTTACTCAAATAATTGAACAGAACATTTATACTAAAAAATATCAAAATTGTATGAACAAATATGAAAATATTATGCCAAACAATGGCGAGGCTTCATCTTCAACCTTAGATGAAGATTTTAGCCTCTCATAATTATGAAACTAAAGTTCACAATAAAATTTCTAAGCACTAAATTTTAAAACTAAAAAAGAAATAAATTAAAACTGACTATACATTGGGAGAAATTTCACTCGCTGTTGTGCGACGCTTTCTCCTTGGTAGCAAAGCCTTCGAGATCCACCAGAATGCTAGCAGAAGTCCTCCAGATTGCACACCAATTGCTTCAGTGAGGTAGGGTTTTTATAGGGAAACTCATGAGTGTAATGTGTTTCAAATTCGATATGGGATACTGCCCGAGTGCGCTCGATCACAATCTTGTGCGCTCGAGCGCAGCATGGTAAACTGCCTGACCTTTGTCTACTAAAACTACCATAACTTTCTCTAGAAAAATTATTTTTAGGAGCTATAAAATTATCCAAAAAATAGACATCTAGATCTTTCCAAGAATATATGGCTTATCTCCTGGTTCTTCCTTAATCATTACACTTTTAATCCACAAAAATCACTTCCGCCACGTTGAAATCACACATAGCCTGACCTTTGACTACTAAAACTGCCATAACTTTCTCTAGAAAAAATTGTATTTATGAGTCATAAAATTCCCCAAAAAATAGACATCTAGATCTTTCCAAGCATATATGGCTTATCTCTTGGTTCTTCCTGAATCAATATAGTTTAATCCTCAAAATTAACTGATATGTTAGGGCAATTCTGGCAATTTAGTGAAACTCCTTTCCAAATGCTTGTAAACCTGTAAAACATGAAAAAAACAACTCAAAGTAAAAAATTCCTAAGCTAACAAATGTAAATTAAGGGGCAAAAATATGCAATATTTGGCACTCATAAAGTGAAATGGCATTCAGTGATAAAAAAGGTTTTTTAAGCTAGAACTATAGCCCATAAAAAACTTCCCTTGATAGTAGAGGATGCCCTCTTTCACACTTTGATGTGGATTTAGGTGGGGATTGTTAGTGCAAGCCTGCTACAATGTAAATATCTCAATATCTTCTTAGTGTTCTTTCCTGAGGTCATCTAGGAATTTGAAGTTAGTCATGGAGAATGCTGGACAAGTTCCCAATTCAATGGTATTAGTAAGCCTGGAGAGTGCATATGCTACTTTTTTTTATTGTTGCCAAGGTTGTAAAGGATTTCAGATAAAAATCCTAGCAACTTGGTGAGGTAATGTTTCTATTCAAGGGTATGAATTTTCTGGTCCATCAGGTACTTGAGGCTTATGTGGTCTGTTTTGATGTAAAATTTGGCACCCAATAAGTATTGTCTCCACTTATTCATAGCTACAGTGATTGCATAAAGTTCCCTAATGTAGACAGATTGTGCTTGCATTCTTGGTGCCATCTTTTTGCTGTAGAAGGCAATGGGATGAAGGGGTTGTAGGAGGAAAACACCTATGCCAGAGCCATTAGCATCAATCTCTAAGGTAAATGGTTTTGTGAAATCAGGGAAATTGAGTACTGGGGTGTAGGTTATTGCCTCTTTCAGTAAGAGGAATGCATCTTGGGCTACAATAGTCCATTGGAAAGTATCTTTCTTAAGATCAGTTAGGGGACTAGTTATGCTAGCATAACTCTTTACAAACATTCTATAATAACTTGTTAGGCCCAAGAATCCTTTCAACTGCTTTGGAGAAGTTGTACAGGCCAATCAACCATTGCTTATATCTTGGAGTGGTCAGGCTCTACTTATTTGGCACTGTAGACTGAGGTTCCAACCTAAGAGGGGAGTGAATTGGGTTTTAAAAAACTTTCACTAATTACTTTCAAGTTTATAAAAACAGTTAAATACACAAGCGTATAAACACGTAATGTGCTTTAAGTAAAAGAGTTTAAGGAGGAGAAAATGTAAACTCAGTTTATACTGGTTCGGCAATTTCAGATTCATTTCGACCCTACGTCCACTCTCTTTAATGAACCTCATTGAAGTGATCCACTAAAAATTTTAGTCGTACAACTTCACGGGTGTTGTACAAACCTTACAAAAAATCCCTTCCTCTTGGAAGCTAATCCCTTCCTCTCGGAAGCTAATCTCTTCCTTGTAGAAGTTAATCCCTTTACAATAAATATGAGTTGCTGTAAAGTAAATGGTAGGGAGATAGAAATGAATGCTTTTACAAATGAACAATATCTCTCTTTCAAAGAAAAGCTTGAAGAATGGCTTAACAATAAATTTTTCAATGCTTTTGTGTATTAATGAGCAAAATCATGAATTGAATGTATAGAGTTCTGTTTTTAAATGATCATTGAAGTGAGTTTATATAGCCTTAAATTAATATAGCCGTTAGACACCGACTTGGTAGGTTTGGTGTATTGAATGCTCAAGTCTGTCATCTTAAACGGTCATATTTTTCGAATTACTAGTCAACTGGGTCTTAGTACCAGTCAACTGGGTGAAGTGAAAAAGTTAACTTTTAGGCTGTGGAAAAGTACCAGTCGACTGGGTCCTAAGTACCAGTCGACTGGGAACTCACTGTCCCAGTTGTCAGTCGACTAGTATAGATCACCCATATGACTGGGGACATTCTGTCCCATATCCCAGTCGACTGGTATAAGGAGCCAGTCGACTGGGTTGCCCTTCAACCCAGTTTTTCATGTTTCAAAAGCTTTTTGACTTAGAAGAGTAGTTTTGTCAAAATTCTTTTATAGAAAGAGCCATAAGACAAGCTAATTACTTGAACAAAAGAGATTTACGGTGTGTTTCAATATCTTAATGCCTATACTATATCTTCTGTCTTGATTTGCTGTTTGATTTGGGTTAAGTTCTTGCATCTTTATTCTTTGTTGAAAGCTTTTATCATTTAAACACTTAGATAAAACTGTTAGTACAATTAGAGTAGTGTTTTATCATTATTAAAATTTAGATAAGGGTCAACAATCTCCCATTTTTTGATTATGACAAAACTAATGAAAGAAAACAGTTTTAAAAACTAAGTGAAAAAATGGGCAGAGTTTCCTCTGTTTTTTTGGATAAAACCAACCTGTAAAACAGTTCAAAGCAGTTTATAATCAACCCAACCAAGCAACTCAACATAATCTTATATTCAATAAGTTCTTTGGAGCAATGCTCCCCCTAAATCTATGCTCTATTTTAAGTCTACAATTATATTTCTCTGTTTCTCATTTTTCTCTCCCGTTTTGACAGCAGTAGAAAATGGGATGCTAATCTTAAAATTAAGAGACATAGATACTACAGACAATAAGATTATGCATAAACAAAATTGTATGCAAAAACTAGGCATAATTCGGAGGTAAGAAGACTTCCCGAGTAGAACTAGAAGTTTCAATACGTGCATAAGTAGTTAAACCATTTCTCAGATCAAAGAAGTATTTAAACTAAGTAAACGTATTGCATAAAAGTAAAGAAAATATATGAATCATTATGTAATCATGAAATATAGTCAGATAAAACCAAATAACCTTACATCACGGGCTTCTAAGAGCCGAAAGTAAAAACTGAAATGTATGATAAAGTGATAAATGTCCATGCCAAGAACAACTAAAAGCTATACAACTGAAAAAAAAAATAGTTGGCAACTCAATGAGCAGGAGAATCAGAGCCGTCTCATATAAGATCCCGAAGCTCAGCTAAGGAGCCCTCTGTGTGCTTTCGATGCAGCTCGAAGTCATCTTTAAGGGAGCGGAGGTCACGATGCATGACATCAACAGAAGAGCTTAAGCTCTGGAACCCGGACTGCATGGATAGCTGGAGGCTCGTAATGGCCTGGAGTAGATCGCCATAGCCAGCTGGACCAGTACTAGAACCACTATGCGATGGTGCTCAGTCATATGTGTCTGTGATAGGGGCTGCATCACTTGGACCCTCGTCATCCTCCCCAATATTGTCATCCTCGTCAATCCTTATGTTCTTCTCAGCCTTGGAGTAGATCATCCCATCTTGGACCATGCACCACATCTTCTTCAGAGAAGAGACGTTGATGATATTCTTAGGGTTGATATCCTGAGCCTCAGAGGCAAGAAGAGGAACACGAAAGTGCTGGAGGATGAGGGTGATGAGCATCCCATAGGGAAGGCAGTCAGAGTCACTAGCTTCGCTGTTTATCATATTGGCGAGTAGTAGGGGGTAGATATTGAAGTGGTGTCCGGTGTTAAGACACCAAATCAATACTACGTCTATCTTCGAGAGATAGTCCCAACTCCCAAGTCGTGGATGGATGGTCCAACTCACAATAAGATTGAACAACTTCGAATCGAAGGGCATGTCACTACATGTGTGAAATATAGTGGGCCGAAAGATATAGTTTGTGTCGCCCCTAACAATCTGACATGCCTCCTCATAATCGAAGTTATCCGGCCTTCCGTCCAGACTCTATTGGATCTCTTCCACAGGGATCCCCAGTATGCTCACCAAGAGGTCAGTGTTGACCTCAAACTCCACACCCATTACACTGGTTCGGAACCGAAGAACCAGTGGCCTAGGTTTCACCAAGTTCGCATAGAACTGGTGAATTAGGCATGGGTAAAATTTTTGGTGTATCTTGACCAGTGGAGTCAATTGTATTGCCTCAAAGGGAGGTAGTATATCAAAGTTAGCATGACGAATAGATTCGAAGTTAACTAATCTACCCATCATGATCTTCTTATGACGAATGATAGTGGTATACCTCTCTTTGGCGGTTGGACTCCAAAACAGGGAGTCGTCGAGCTCTGTCCTTGCCTTTTTGCAAGAGGAGTCCACTAATCCTTTCCCTTTGGTGTTCGGTACCGTAGATTTCATAGACCGTGGCCTAGTAGGCGTGTGAGGTCCTTTAACTGTGGTTTTGATTCAGATTCTCTCAGACATTTTGGCAAGAAGGTGTTTTTGGGGAGAGTGAGAGATTTAGCTGAAAAAAGGAAATTTCAACCGTGCAAAGTTGAAATAAAGGTTATAGGGGTTTAGATTAAGGAATCTATGGAGTGTTTTTCTGATTTTTTGGACAGAAAAAGGAGATTTTCTAGAGAGAGAAAGCTTAGGGTTTTTCAAAAATGGCGTGAAAACTAAATAATCTAAAGAGACTATTCATAGAATCGCGATACCAGTCGACTAGGTCCTTCTCAGAGTTGGGAATTTTTAACATACTAGTCGACTAGTTCGGGACACCAGTCGACTGGGTAAACTGGCAGAGATATTCCAATCGACTTGGTCATCCATTCCAGTCGACTGGGTAGTTTCCAGAAATTCAAAAATTTGGCTCCAAACAGGGTCTTGTTATACTAGTCGCCTGGGTACATGGACTAGTCGACTGGGTGAGAAGGCAGTGAGATACAAGTCGATTGGGATAAACTTACTAGTTGACTGGACCAAAAAAAACTTCTAGTTTAGAGTCTTAGCATGAAATTTGTTTATCTATGCCATCTTGAGTGAGGGAAATATTAAATAAGGTTTAATACTCATTCACTAGATGTCAAGTATACAAATGATGAATGATGAATGATGATGCAATCAAGCATACAATTTATCATAGTCTAATAATCCCATAAGTAGTCTAATTTTACAAAAACTAGCTTCATTTAAAGGTTTGGTAAGAATGTCAGTTATTTGATCTTCTGAAGGAATGAATTCTAGTCTTATATCACCTTTTTGAGCATGGTCTCTTAAGAAATGATGTCTAATTTCTATCTTTTTGGTTCTAGAGTGCTGAATAGGGTTTCTGGTTAAGTTGATAGAATTGGTATTATCGCAATGTATTGGGATAACTTTAAAGTTCATGCTATAGTCTTCTAGTTGTTGTTTCATCCACAATACTTGGGCACAACAACTTCCAGCTACTACATATTCCGTCTTGGTGGTTGATAGTGCAACCGAGTTTTGTTTCTTAGAAAACCAAGAGGTTAACATTGTACTTAAGAATTGGCTTGTTCCACTAGTGCTTTTTCTATCTAACCTACACCCTGAAAAATCAGCATCTGAATATCCTACAAGCTCAAAAGATGAATCTTTAGGGTACCATAATCCTAGAGTTTGAGTCCCTTGTAGATATCTAAGGATTTTTTTTACTGCAATTACATGTGATTCCTTAGAATTAGCTTGAAATCTAGCACACATGCATACACTAAACATTATATCAGGTCTACTTGTAGTTAAATAAAGTAAAGCTTCTATCATGCTTCTATAAGTTTTAGTGTCTACACACTTACCTCCTTCACCAAGGCTAAGTTTTGTAGATGTGCTCATAGGAGTACCAAGTGACTTTAAGCTTTCCATCCTGAACCTTTTTAGTAGATCCTTGGTGTATTTTGATTGATTGATGAAGATGCCTCCTATC
The DNA here is from genome assembly GCA_023935145.1 of Bretschneidera sinensis. NCBI lineage: Eukaryota > Viridiplantae > Streptophyta > Magnoliopsida > Brassicales > Akaniaceae > Bretschneidera > Bretschneidera sinensis. Next base: position 64,691,476 of record CM043703.1, on the reverse strand, counting down.
AATTGTTTGATTTGAAGTCCAAGGAAGTAGGTAAGTTCTCCCATCATGCTCATTTCAAATTCACCTTGCATGCACTGGGCAAACTCTTGACACATAGATTCATTAGTAGCATTAAATATGATATCATCAATATATATTTGGACTAGTAGTGTGTCATTTTTGTGAGTTTTTGTGAAGAGAATTGTGTCTATTTTTCCTCTTGTAAAATTATTATCAATCAAAAATTTACTTAGTCTTTCATACCATGCTTTTGGAGCTTGCTTCAACCCATATAGAGCTTTAGAAAGCTTGTAGACATGATATGGAAGACTAGGATTCTCAAATCCAAGAGGTTGCTCAACATATACCTCTTCTTCTATAAAACCGTTTAAAAATTCACTTTTTACATCCATTTGAAATAATTTAAACTTGTTAAAGCACGAAAAGGCTAATAATATTCGAATAGCTTCTAATCTTGCTACAGGAGCATAGGTCTCATCAAAGTCTATTCTTTCTTCTGGATTATATCCCTTAGCAACTAGTCTAGCCTTATTTCTAGTCACTATACCATTTTCATCCATCTTATTTCTAAATACCCATTTAGTTCCTATTATTGTATGATTCTTTGGTCTAGGAACTAGATTCCATACATTGTTTCTTCCAAATTGATTTATTTCTTCTTGCATGGCATTTATCTAATCAATATCCTTCTCGGCTTCTACAAATGTTTTAGGTTCTATTTGAGACAAATAGGCTATATAGTGGCAAATATTTCTAATAGAGGAACGAGTTCTTACCCCTTGTGAAAGATCACCAATCACTTGATCGATTGGGTGATGATTTGCATACCTCCAATCTTTGGGAAAACTATCCTCTTGTTCACTTGTGGATGGTTGGTCCAATTTGAGAGCTTTTATATCTTGATTTGTTTAAGATGGGCTCTCCTTTGGGTCAACAATGGGAGTAAGTGTTTCCGTTCTTGGAATGAAAACTGCATTATCATTGAAAGAAACTTCTCTATTACTAATTGGATTAGACTTATCAAGGGCTACATGTACGGATTCTTCTACCACTAGAATTCTCTTGTTGAAGACTCTATAAGCTTTACTAGAGGTTGAATATCCTAAAAATATCCCCTCATTGGTCTTTGAGTCAAATTTACCCAAGTTAGTTTTATTGTTATTTAGGATAAAGCATTTACAACCAAAGGTACAAAAATAGGATATATTAGGTTTTCTACATTTCCATAATTCATATAGAGTTTTGTTAAGCAAGGGCCTAATTAAAATTCTATTCAAGATATAGCAAGAAGTGTTTACCGCTTCCGACCAAAAGTATTTTGGTAAGCTATTTTCACAAAGCATGGTTCTTGCAAATTCTTTTATAACTCTATTTTTCCTCTCAATAACTTCATTTTGTTGAGGAGTTTAAGAAGCTGAAAAGTTATGATCAATTCCATTTTCATCACAAAATTTTGAAAAGCTTTGGTTTTCAAATTTTTTTCCATGATCACTTCTAATGCTTGAAATACAAATTCTTTTTTCATTTTGAACCTTTTACAAAAGTTTTCAAATCCTTTGTAAGCTTCATCCTTGTAAGTAAGAAAGATAACAAAGGTATATCTTGAATAGTCATCAACAATAATAAGATCATATTGATGGCCACCTAGACTAATGGTACTTATTGGACCAAATAAGTCCATATGCAATAGTTCCAATGGTCTAGTAGTTGAGACTACCTTTTTTGATTTAAAAGAAATTCTAGTTTGTTTTCCCATTTGACAAGCATCACATACTTTCCAAATTTGATTTTGGGAAGTTCAATGACTAAATCCTTTTTTGAAATGATTTTAAGCAAATCCATGTTCACATGACCAAGCCTTCTATGCCATAGCCATGGGTTTTCACTAAATGCAGGAATACAATTTTCATTTTCCGAATGCAAGATTTTAAATCAACTATATAGACATTTTCGTATCTTTGGCCAACAAACTTGATCTTGTTACTCTTGATGTCTATAACTAGACAATGAGAGCTTTCAAATATGACTTTGTAGCTTTTCTCACATAGTTGACTAATAGTTAGTAAATTTGGCTTAAGGCCTTGTACTAATAATACATTATCTATGGTTGAGAAATTATTACCAACTTTTCCCTACCTGATGATCTTTATTTTTGTGTTGTCTCCAATGGTGACATATCTGCCATCTCTTATAGTTAGCTCTTTGAATGCATCTCTATCACCGGTCATGTGCTTTGAGCATCCACTATCAAGGTACGAATAGTTACCTTTTTCGTTGGTGTGGAGACATATCTACATCACAAAAGGATACACAATTGCATTTTTAGGTACCCAAAATTTCTTGGGTCCTTTGGGGTTAGTCCTAAGAAATACGGTTCCTTTAGGGACCCATACTTTCTTAACAACATGGTGTTCTATATTTATAGACATATTTATGATGCACAATCCTAGGATAATAGTTATTGAAATTTCTAGGATGACTTAGTTGTGCATGTCTATAAATCTTTGGATAATAATTTCTAGGATACATGTTTCTACTGTGAGGATTATGAACAGGCATGTCATTTCTAGGATAACCATGATGGTAATTTCGATATGCATGTGCAGTGTGCAAGTTTTGACTATACATATTGTTTCTAGTATACACATGATGGTTATTCCTAGGATGTGTATGAGCATTTCTTAAATGAGAAAACATATAAGCATAAGTATTTCTAGGATGCTTCATTCTTGTATATGCATTAGAATTGATATTTTTAGACCTACTAGCTTTCATTGAGGGAATGCTTTTGACCTTGCTGGTGGTCTTTGAAGTAGAGGCTTCATTCACACATGATGTTTTAATGAATAAGCTCACTTTTGATTTTTGCTTGCTTAATGGAGAATAACCTAACCCGGATTTTCCTCCATTTAATCTTTGGCAAGGTAGCACCTCATCTAGCTTTTCTTTTCCAAGCATAAGTCTAGATATTGTGCCATTCAATTCTATTATCTTCTTCTTTAAGTTTTCATTTTCATTTTTAAGAAAATCTTGAGAAGAATCATAAAGCAATGAAGATAGTTTTTTTTTCTTCTTTTAAACCTTCCGTCTCTTTAGAAAGAGATGACACCTCCTTTTTAAGAATGGTGTTCCTAGAATTGAATTTCTTCAATTCTTCATGCATTTCATTTATGACTTCTATCAATTCTTTACTACTACTAACAATGTTATTTTTTGAAGAGGAAGAATTTGATACGTCATTTTTGTCGTCGATTTCCATAAGACATAGGTTGGTAATTTCCTTGTATCCAATTTCTTTATCCGAGGAGTCTTCTTCTTCGTCATCACTCCAAGTGGTTGCAATCATAGCTTTCTTTTTAAAGCTCTTACATAGCTTGCTTGTAGCTGAACAATCGGCTTTGATGTGACTGGGCTTTTTGTAACCATAACACACAAGTGGTTCCCTTTTTGAAGTGGGATCCTTTGTGTATGGTTTCTTGCTTTTCTTCAAGAATCTGTGAAACCGTTTGCTGATTAAAACCATCTCACCATCTTCTTCACTGCTCTCCACCTCTTCTTTCATTTCTTCGTCTTTGTTGCTTGTGGAGGCTTTGAGAAGAATCACCTTTTTCTTCTTCTCATCATCATTGACAATAGGATTCATTTCTTTCATCTCGTATGTCAATAATGATTCGAGAAGTGTTTCGACATCAAGTTTCTCGAGATCTTTGGCCTCTTGAATGGCCGTCTTCTTTGGTTTCCAAGTGGGTGGCAAGGATCTTAAGATTTTTCTTGTTAGTTCAAACTCCTCAATGTTCCTACCAAGAAGCTTCAAACCGTTAACAATAGTTGTGAAATGTGAGTGCATTTGAGAAATTGTTTCGTTAGGAGACATTTTGAAAGATTCATATTCGAATAATAGCATATAGATTTTTTATTTTTTAACTTCACTAGTTCCTTCATATATAACTTGCAGTTTATCCCAATTCTCCTTAGTTGAAACATATCCAAAAATTTTATTATATAAAAAAATGTCTAAAGCACAATGTAAAATACTAGTGGCTCTACTATTTAGAGACATCATTCTACAATCCTCATCATTGAACTCAGTTTTAAGTTAGGCATTGTATGATTGATTTCTCCAATGGTTATTTCCTTTGTAGGACTTCTAGGTCCTTCCTCAATGACTCTCCATAGATTATAATCTTGTCATTCGACAAAGATTTTCATCCTGTTTTTCCAATACTTATAGTTGGAGCCATTGAACAAGGGACGCCTAGTGTAAGAATGTCCCTCAGAATAGCTATTTGATGCCATCGGATCAACTCAAGGATTTTAAGCCTGAAATTGAGAACGAGGCTCTGATACCAATTGTAGACTGAGGTTCCAACCCAAGAGGGGGTTGAACTTGGTTTTTAAAAACTTTCACTAATTACTTTCAAGTTTATAAAAACAGTTGAATGCACATGCGTATAAACAAGTAATATGCTTTAAGTAAAAGAGTTTAAGGAGGAGAAAATGCAAACTTGGTTTATAGTGGTTTGGCAATATCAGATTTGTTTTGACTCTACATCCATTTTTTTCAAGGAACCTCCTTAAATTGATCCACTAAAACTTTTAGTCGTACAACTTCATGGGTGTTGTATAAACCTTACAAACAATCCATTTCTCTCAGAAACTAATTCCTTCCTCTTGGAAGCTAATCTCTTCCTTGCAGAAGTTAATCCCTTTATAATAAATATGAGTTGCTGTAAAGTAAATGGTAGCAAGATAGCAATGAATGCATTTACAAATGAGCAATATCTCTCTTTCAAAAAAAAGCTTGAAGAATGGCTCAACAATAAATTTTTCAATGCTTTTGTGTATTAATGAGCAAAATCATGAATTGAATGTTTAGAGTTCTATTTTTAAATACTCATTGAAGTGGGTTTATATAGCCTTGAATTAATATGGCCGTTAGACACTGACTTGGTAGGTTTGGTACATTGAATGCTCAAGTCTGGCATCTCAAATGGTCATATTTTTTGAATTACCAGTCGACTTGGTCAAGTGAAAAAATTCACTTTTAGGCTATGGAAGAGTACCAGTAGAATGGGTCCTAAGTACCATTTGAGTTCGCATAAACTAACACGCGATTATCATGTATAGATGAGGTGTAGATCCCACAAGGAAAATCGAACTACAAGGGAAAGTGTAAACCTTAACACGAACGATAAAAGTCAAATGAAACAATATGAGTTTTGATAATGAAATAATGTGAGAGAGTTGTGTAAATATAATGAAGAATTCAATAGAGAAATAACAAGGTTCCGGGAATCTTTCCTAAGTTTGTAGCCTTATTCAAATCTCGATTCAATTTGTTTTATCTCGATTGCTAGTTTCACATCCCAAACAAGCAATCAGCAAATATTCAATCATAGCACATGAACATCCTAATGTAGTTGCTACAAAGTACCCTCTGATTTCAATTCAAGCACACATGATTCATCTTATAGATTAGCAAGAAACGACAATATATTTCAATAACAATACTGCAGTAATGGACAAACATATAAGATAAATCTACCAGAATCAGTCACACCAAACAACTTGACATAAGCTGTAATAACCATATTTGTAAAGTAAGGGCAAATAAGTAATTTAATAAATTCGACATGAAGTTTAAATAATATAGTTATGCGAATGATTTAGTATTGAATAAAATAAATCTTTTGAAAAAAAATTCAGGACGTGGACATCATTAAAAGAAAAGAAGTAAAAAACATAGACATCCAGAACGTCCAAAAAGAGGAAAAGGAAGAAAAAAATAATAAAAAAACTCAAAAAAAAGAAAAAGATAAAAGATAAAAAGGTCAAAAAGTGTGGCAGCAGGTTTTGCAACCTACTGCCAAATAAAGGAATGCAAAAGAAAGGCATTTGTATGGCCTTACACTTGGGTTTTGCATGGTAGCTCAAAAATTGTAAGGGAGGGGGGGCTGCTAAAGCAAGGAAAAATATATATAAGTGCATAAGGGGTAAACATATGAGACTGAACGATTTCGTTCAGTTTCTTTCAACTTCTCGTTTGTTTTCTCAAAGCAATTGGGGACCCAAAGAAATACAGAAAGAGTAAAATTTTGAAAGCATTTTCTGCGAAATTTCATAGAGAATCAGGAGAAGCTATCAGAAAAACAAAAGATAATAACATAAAGTTTATTTTTGAATTTATTACATTTATGAAATTCCCCGAATTCAAAGTGAGAATTTTGTGGTTTATATCGAATTGAAGAATAAATTAGAAAAGTTATATAAATATGATCTAAGGTGTTGACGATTTATAGCCATAAAAATTTCTGAGAGAAACGGGAAAGTCAAGGAGGTGATCCACGGGTAGTTTTAAGATCTACATGGTGAGTTGGATTTACTTTAAGTAGTCCAAATAAAAATGAAAAATTCAGTGATAATATTAAAATAAATTAATAGTATATGTTGTGGAGATAGATAAAGATTTAGTTGATAAATATTATATAAATTTTGGTCATGTAGAAAATTATCAGGAGAGATAATATTTTTGGAATAATAAGTTGATTTAATAATCAAAGTGATAAGTGAAATCCTTGATGAGTTATATTGATGTTTTAATATGAATTATGATGAGAAAATTTTAGTGGATCTTGACAAGCTTTGATGGATGATTTGATATGATTTGGGATGAAACTTAGTGGATCTTGACAAGATTTGATGGATGATTTGATATGATTTGGGATGAGAGGAAATTAGTGGAATTTTCTTTATATAAATTTGAGAATAATCAGGATAGACAACTTAAGTGTTTTGAATTTATATATTGATTTTATATTACTGTTTATATGCATATTTCATATCATTGCTCATATGCATATGCATTAAATGAAAAAAAAATAACCGGGAAGGCAGCCGATCTAATTGAAAAACAGTGACAGCCAGTATGTGCTGGAAATAAAATGGACGCCATGCCAGCCGGTATATGCTGAGAAAATTCCGTGGCAACCGAGACAAGTTGCAAAGTAAAGAACCGGGAAGGGACCGGTCTAAGATAACAACCTGTTGATAGGTGGGAAGACATTCCCATCATATGCATTCATTGCATTGCATCTGTTTTAATTATTGCTTTCATTTTTGAAATGCTGAGGTGAGGTGTATTATTGTGAATATAATTAATGATGGTTGAGTCTCACTGAAAGAGACAGCTATGTTATAAGATTATTGAAATGCTGAGGTGTGGTGTATTATTGTGAATACAAATATAGATAGATAAGTCTCACAAAGAGACGGTTATGGTGATAAGAATAATTTAGATGGTAGACTTTATGTTGTGAACCTCATTACGAGGTAATTACGAGATTGTTGGTGGTATTAAGGTGAACAAATAAATAAGAGGAAGAAATTGATAAAGAATAAATATCATGACATGTGTAATGATAGTAGAGTGCTAGTATCGAGGGTATGAGATATAAATTGATTAAATATTAAATATTAAAAGATTATTTATACAAATGAGTACTTTTAGTAAATTTAATTCACTGAGCTTGTGAAGCTCACTCCTCATTGTACAATGATTTTCAAGTAGCAGGTTTGACAAATAGTTTGATGAGTTGAAGTTCAGAAGAAATCATTTTTGTAAGCCACGTGCGTGTCCTCATCCTCAAACTAAAGAGATAAATGAAATGAAAAAAAAATTATTTGTAAATTTTCATGCATTTTACATTGTATAGAGTGTTTTAAGATCGGAAAAATGTAAATTGCTTTTGGTGTTATTTATTTTTATTGTTGCATATATGTGTCGTGTTGGGATTCTCAAAATGTGATGACACCGTTTCGGGGGTGGCCAACCCGGGATGGGTTGTTACATTTTTGGCATTAGAGCATTAGGTTTTTATGATTCTATAGATTGCATAAAAAGTAAGAAAGTGAAAGATTAAAATAAATTATAAGGAACAGTCTGAGGATGACACGTGGATATGCTAGAGCTAGAGTTAGAATTGTTAATTAGAGAGGGCGTGGTAGGCCCTAGTATTTTTGAGAAGTCGAGTTTGAGTTTGAATTTGTGTTTCCTAGAAGGGAACTTGTTGATAGTATGATTAATATTAATAATATAATTGATATTAGTAAAGGTGTAAGAAAATCTGAAGTTGAAAGAGATGAGCTAAGATAAGGTCTTACAGATGCTCATGAGAAGTGAAGGTAGCAAATGATAGAATTGATAGCTTATAGCATAGACTTGATAAACAAGCTGGAGTAGCGCCTGAAGTTGTTAACTCAATAATGATAGAAGTTTAAAAAGGGGAAAAGTGAGTTTATGCATGAAATGCACGAAGATTGTTAAGTTGAATGTCGTGTTGTTTAAAGGATCTATAAATCTTTTTACATTTGAGTTTTGGATGAAACGTGTAGAGAGATTATTCGATTTTCTACCTGTAACTGACAGGCAGATGGTTGCCTTTGTTTTAGTTAGAAGGAGAAGTTTTGGAATGGTGGGAGGATATCCTTCCCAAGTTAAGTATAGATGTTGATAGACTCTTAACCTGGAATAGGTTTAAGGAGGTTTTCTTGGATAAATATTATCCTTAGACTTTTAGAGCCTAACATGATAGATACTAATTTATTTGAGGTATATGAATTATGTCAGATTGGTGGATATATCAATTCAGATTAAGAGATATGTGATGGAGTAAGGGAAAGAGAAAGAGTGGTTAAAAAGGCTTAGACATAAAGGTTATAGAGGTAGTGGTAATATGAGTGTACAAGGTGAGAGACCACCCCAAATGAGGTGTTCCTTGTTACAGGGAACTAAAGTACAGAGTCAGAGACAAATAACATCTATTGCTTCTGCATCTCAGAATACTATTGGTGGGACCCTTAGATTTGGGAGACAAGTTATGGGAACTGGAAGTTATGGCAGAAGAAGTAAGTATGCCACTAAGGGGAAGTGGCAATCTGATGTATGATTGGGAGACAGAAGTTTGTTACAAATATATTCAGATGAGATATTTATTCCAGAATTGTCAAAATTTGAAATGCTTTATGTGTGGAGAAGGTGGATATGTCAATGTTGGTTGACTTTGATTCAACCCATTCTTTTGCATCAAGTATTCATATGAAGTTTATTGAAGTATGTATTAGTCCTTGGGTGCAAAATATTTATGTGATAATCATAAATGCTTATAAAGGTTGTCTGATTCGTATCAGTGATAGAAAAATCTGAAGCAGATTTATTATCTTTGAATATATAACTTCATTTAGTGTTGAGAATGAATTGATTGTCGATGAAAGAAGATAGTGTTCAAAATATGGACATAAGAAGTTTAACTTTTAGAGAGAACATAAAATACTCTCGAATTATCTTATTTTGCTCTTACCACTAGAAGATGGTTGAAGAAGGATTGTGAGAAGTAATTGGCATACATTATGGATTCTAGAAAGGAAAATAGGAAGTTAGAATAAATCTTAGTGGTGAAAGATTATTCTAATGTAATCTCTGATGAGTTGTCTAGGTTGCCTCCAAGTACGAAGATTAAATTTTCTATTGATACGATACCAGGATTATCACATATATTAAATAGCATCCTAAAGAATGACAACCACTAGATTAAGAGAGTTGAAAGTTCAAGAGTTGTTAGATAAACAATTTATTCAATTTAAGGTGCTGCTAGGAGGAGCTTGTGTAATGGTTTTGAAGAAAGAAAGATGGAACAAGGAAATTATGCATAAACCACAAATAGTTGAATAAGAACAAATATCGTTTTTCCATGATAAATAAATTGGTTGAACAGTACAAGGAGTGACAGTGTTTTCTAAGATAAACCTGAGATAAGGTTATCACCATTTGAGGATAGAGAAGGGAGACGTGCCTAAGACTATTTTTATGACATGTTATGGTCATAAGTTTCTGGTGATGCCATTTGGGTTGACTAATGTTCCAGAAACATTCATGGACTAGATGAATAAAGTGTTTAAACCATATCTTAACAAGTTTATGGTTGTATTTGATTTCCTGATATATTCTAAGAAGGAAGAACAGATAAAACATTTAGAAATTATGTTGGAGATTTTGAGGAGAAAGAGATTGTATGATATAAGTTCTCTAAGTATGAATATTGGCTGAATGAAATAACTTTCTTGAAATATGTAATATCCGAAAATGGCATAACAGTTGATCCACAAAAGGTAGAGATAATGTTAAGTTGGAAGAAACCAACAAATATAACTAAGATTAGAAGCTTCTTGGGGTTGGTAGGTTATTAGAGATGATTTATCCAAAAATATAATAATAATAATTTATTATTACAGTACGATTGACTAGATTGACCAGGAAAGATGTGAGATTTGTATGGTCTGGGGAGTGTGACAAAAGTTTTTAATTACTAAAGGTGAAATTATCTATAGCTTCAGTAGTGGTGTTTTCTTCTAGTGATGAAGGATTTGTAGTGCACAGTGATGCGTCACATCATTGGTTGGGATATGCGTAACATAAGAAAGCTATGTGTTGTGCGTTTATCTACCTAAATTAATAAGCAAATAATCGTACATTTTTACTTTCAAGTGCACAAGGTCAATAGTAGCATAGTGTGCAAGTGCGAGATCATCTCCACAGGGATTGTTGAATTTCAATTTAGAATTAGTTTCACAAAGTTAAAATAGATGGGAATAAATATTGATTTTAGACAATAATAATAAAGACGTAGGGACTTGGTATCCACCACTAATCATACTACCCCAACAAAACAATATGCCAATGCTCTACTCATGCTATGAATACCTACTAGTTAACAACCTAAGGGCTTAGTCCACTCCTTAGGCTATGGATTTCCCTAAGCAACGAGTTAGGCATGGTGTATACTCTAACTCTTTTCTCTCTTAAGAGATTCAGCATGGTGTATACTGAGTTGTTCCTTAAGAGAGCATAAGGTTTGTGGAAATCGACAACCACACGGGGCCTAGGGTTTGGTCCACTCCCGGTTTCCCATGTTGATTAACCTAAGAATCCGGTGTGGATATCTTTTGTTACTATTGTTCAACCCAGGACTCGGCCATCCAAATTGATTCAACTAACTGATCCATACCACAATCATAAATTGATCAGACACACACATATAAGGAATGTAAATAAAAACAGGTATTAATCAAATTAAGAATCACAACATAAGTATTGCAAAGGTGCCAATATTGAATTATTGGTTAAACATAATTAGGGCTTCAACCAAGCCCTTACTAAAAGTTTAGTTACACATAATAAAATAAAGAAAAGAAGAAACCTAAGAGAGCTCCATTGAAGAGTCGTTAATTCTTCGTAGAATCCCCTATTTTCTCCGGTCTCCCGACCTAAAACTAAAACTAAAAAGGAGGTAAGCTCCTAAAAAGAGAAATATTGTTTATGTGTTTTACAAGTCTATTTATAGGGTTCTAAGGACACTTGGAAACCCTAATTTCCAAAACAGGTCTCTAACCCTACTTTCCAAAATAGGGACTGTCGTTTTGATGTTTCACTGATGCGTGTGTGCTCAATCGCATGAGTTTGCACTCGAGCGCAAGGTTGTGCTAGAGCCTTCTTCTTATGCGCATGAGTGCTTGTGCGCTTAGTCGCACCAAGCATTGTGCTCGATCGCACTTTTCTGCTGCTCCCAATTCCAGTTTTGCTCTTTGAGTTCCAAAATGCTTCTTTTCTTCCAAAAACCTATAAAACACATAAAACACAAAAAAAGAGTAAAATGGAATAAAATACGCAAACTAAGAGCTTAACAAATGTAAATTAAGGGGCTTAAATATGAATATTTAAGCTCTTATCACTATGGCCCATACTTTAGGCAATTGAAGATTCATGATAGAAATTACCATGCTCATGAATTAGAGTTGGTTGTTATAGTGTTATTTTAAAGATTGGAGACATCATCTGTATGGAGCCACTTGCGAGATATTCATGGGTTCTAAGAGTTGGACATACTTATCTACCCAAAGAGAGTTGAATTTGAGGTAAAGATGGTAGATGGAGTTGATTAGTAACTATGTAAAATTACTATCATCTAGAAAAAAATGAGAAGGTGATAGCTGATGCATTGAGAAAAAAGTATACAAAAAGGTTAACTGGTATTGGAAGTCTTGATGTGAAATTGATGATAGATTTAAAAGAGATTATAATGAAGTTCTATAACAGTGGTAGAGGATCATGGATAAAAATGTAGTTGTATAGTCATCCATAGTAAAATGCTTTAGAGACGCAAGGTAAAGATGCATAGATAGAAAAGATTAAGCATTGAGTGTTTACTAGAAAGAAATATAAGTTCAAAATTGAAATTATAGTATCCTGGTCTTGGAACATAGAAATAGTATTTTCAATAACACAGAGTTGAGAAAAGAGATAAGGAGAGAGGTACATGATGATGCAATCAAAGTAACAATAAGAGGTATAGAGGATGAAGACAAAATTTCTGGTGGTCAGGATTGAAGAAGGATATAGTTGAAATTGTGAGGTTATATGGAGCACCATTAAGCATAGTATCAAATTTGTATTGGATGGCACCGATTGAGACATTGTATGGTAAGAGGTGTAGAACTTCTATATATTGAGAAGAAATGAGAAAGAGAAATATATCTGGTCCATCAATCATTGAGTTAACAACTAAAAGTATCAAATTGGTTAGAGAGAATCGTAAAGCAACACAGAGTAGACTGAATAGCTATGCTAATAAAAAAAAGGGGAGATCTCTTAAGTTTCAAGTAGGTGATTGGGTGTATTGAAAAATATCTCAATGAAAAGGTGTATTGAGATTTAAACAGGAAAGGAAAGCTGAATATGAGGTTTGTAGGATCCTGTGAGGTGGTTTAGAAAGTTGAACTAGTTGTGAATAGCTTGGATTTGCCTCCAGAGTTGAAGCAGTGGCATAATATATTTCATGTTTCACTTTTAAGAAAGTGTTTACATGATGAATAATATAATAGTTCAAGCTAAGCTATAGGAATTTAGAAAGTTTGGGTTTTTTTATACCAGTATTAGGATTTTAGACAAAAAGATCAAGTCTTGTGTAATAAAATAATGTTTAAGTTTTGTGGCAGATTAAGGATGTTGAAGAGATTACGTGAAACTGTGAGACAAGTATGAAGAAATAATGTTAAATTTGTTCTGGAGTAGAGTAAGGAAATTTCGGGCATGAAAATTTTGTAAGGTGGGTAGATTTATAATAACCGTATTCGTAAATGGCAAAGAAGTAATTTAATAAATACAACATGAAGTTTAAATAATATAGTTATGCAAAGGATTTAGTATTGAATAAAATAATTCTTTTGAAAATAAAAATTCGAGATGTGGACGTCATTAAAAGAAAAAAATAAAAAAATTGGACATTTAGAACGTCCAAAAAGAGGAAAAGGAAGAAAAAAAAGTCAAAAAAAAAGAAAAGAAAAAAGGTAACAATGTCAAAAAGTGTGGCAGCAGGTGTTGCCACCTACTGCCAAATAAAGGAATGCAAAAGAAAGACATATGTATGCCTTACACTTGGGTTTTGCGTGGCAGCTCAAAAATTGTAAGGGAGGGCTGCTAAAGCAAGGAAAAATATATATAAGCGCATAAGGGGTAAACATATGAGACTAAACGATTTCGTTCAGTTTCTTTCAACTTCTCGTTTGTTTTCTCAAAGCAATTGGGGACCCAAAGAAATGCTGAAACAGTAAAATTTTGAAGGAGTTTTCTGTGGAACTTCATAGAGAATCAGGAGAAGCTATCAGAAAAGCATAAGGTAATAACATAAAGTTTATTTTTGAATTTCTGACATTTATGAAATTCTCTGAATTCAAAGTGAGAATTTTGTGGTTTATATCGAATTGAAGAATAAATTAAAAAACTTATATAAATATGATCTCAGGTGTTGATGATCTACAACCGGAGAAATTTCTGAGAGAAACGAGAAAGGCAAGGAGGTGATCCATGGGTAGCTTTAAGAGCTACGTGGTGAGTTGGATTTACTTTATGTAATCCAAATAAAAATGAAAAATTTAGTGATAATATTAAAATAAATTAATAGCATATGTTGTGGTGATAGATAAAGATTCGGTTGATAAATATTATATGAATTTTAGACATGTAGAAAATTATCAGGAGAGATAATATTTTTGGAATAATAAGTTGATTTAATAATCAAAGCGATAAGTGAAATCCTTGATGAGTTATATTGATGTTTTAATACGAATTATGATAAGAGGAATTTTAGTGGATCTTAACAAGCTTTGATGGATGATTTGGGATGAAATTTAGTGGATCTTGACAAGTTTTGATGGATGATTTAATATGATTTGGGATGAGAGGAAATTAGTGGAATTTTTGTTATATAAATTTGAGAATAATCAGGATAGACAACTTAAGTGTTTTGAATTTATATATTATTTTTATATTACTATTTATATGCATATTTCATATCATTGCTCATATGTATATGCATTAAATGAAAAGAAAAGAATCAGGAAGGCAGCTGGTCTAATTGAAAAACAGTGACAGCCAGTATGTGCTAGAAATAAAAGGGATACTATGACAGCCGGTATATGCTGAGAAAATTCCATGGTAACCAGGACAAGTTGCAAAGTAAAGAATCAGGAAGGGGTCGGTCTAAGATAATAACAACCTGTCGATAAGTGGAAAGATGTTCCCATCATAAGCATTCATTGCATTGCATCTGTTTTAATTATTGCTTGCATTTTTGAAATTCTAAGGTAAGGTGTATTATTGTGAATATAATTAATGATGGTTGAGTCTCACTGAAAGAGAGAACTATGTGATAAGATTATTGAAATGCTGAGGTGTGGTGTATTATTGTGAATATAAATATAGATGGATGAATCTCACAGAGAGACAGTTATGGTGATAAGAATAATCTAGATGGTAGACTTTATGTGTAAACCTCATTACGAGGTAATTACGAGATTGTTGGTGGTATTAAGGTGAACAAATAAATAAGAGGAAGAAATTGATAGAGAATAAATATCATGACATATGTAATGATAGTAGAGTGCTAGTATCAAGGGTATGAGATATAAATTGATTAAATATTAAATATTAAAAGACTGTTTATACAAATGAGTACTTTTAGTAAATTTAATTCACTAAGCTTGTGAATCTCACTCCTCATTGTACAATGATTTTCAGGTAGCAGGCTTGACAAAAAGTTTGATGAGTTGAAGTTCAAAAGAAATCATTTTTTTAAGCCACGTGCGTGTCATCATCCTCAGACTAAAGAGATAAAGGAAATGAAAAAAAAAATTATGTGTAAATTTTCATGCATTTTACGTTGTATAGAATGTTTTAAGATCGGATTGATGTAAATTTCTTTTGATGTTATTTATTTTTATTGTTGCATATATGTGTCGTGCTGAGATTCTCAAAATGTGATGACACTGTTTCGGGGGTGGCCAACCCGGGATGGGTTGTCACATAAGAAAAGCTTGACTAAACTTATATGGAGGAGAAAGATGTAATCACCGGATTAAGAGTTAATCTTATAATCTTTACTTAATCAAAGAATAAATCATAAACAATGTTTAACAATAAATCCTTACAACTGAATCAAGAATGGAAATAAGGAACAACTACACCTAGGGATTCATCCCTTTGCCTTGACTGGAGATTAGCTGGACATTTGGCTCATGCTTGATGAAGAAGAATAATGGTAGCTCTCCTAATTCCAGTCTCCTTTTCAGCCTCCCTCAGTGTTCTATTAATAGCTCATAAGGTTTAGGGGCATTTTCGGCTAAAAAATGTCATTAAAAGCCCTAATTAAGTCTGAAGCAGAAACAGGGGACTGCAATGGCATCGCGGCTCAGCCTTTCTGTGCCGCGGCTCAACCTTGGATCCTGGTCTTGTGGAGGTTCTGTAGGCCGCGGCTCAGCCTGGTCCAGGCCGCAGCGCACACTGGTTGGTTCCAGCTTCTGAATGTTTCTGGTGGCCGCGGCTCAGCCTTTTTGTGCCGCAGCATGGAACAGTTCTGAAACCACTCCTTCACTCCGATGTGCATGGAATCTTTGTGCTTCAAGCAACGATAGCTTTTCCATCTCTTTTAAACCCGAGATACCTAAAAAAGCAACGAAATAAGTCAATGATCCAAGAATGACACTTTAGAATTGTTAAGGTATAAATGTGTAATTCAACCCTAAAATGCTAACAAATAAGTACTATTAAGATCATTTTATGACTCTCATCATAACCTCCAACTAGCTTATTGCTAGTCTCTAGCAATTCAAGCGAAAAACATGAAATGAATTCTTTATTAGAAATCAAAACAAAATAAAGCAATGTTTGTGTTAATCCAAGAGTAATTCAAATTTTGTCTCAAAAACCATGCATAACACACAACATATAGAATCATTAAATATCACTCAAGTCCAAAAATAATCCAAATATCAACCTCAAAATTGTTATCGACTCTTAACATCCATCTTACCACAATCCATTAATCCGAACATCCGGATGATTTTATGCACTACATTTATGAATACAAGTTTTGGCCTCTAAAACATATTAAATTGCATTACATCAATCACAAATCAAACTCCATAGGCTCACTTTTCAAATCACTCTCCACTAATTGTTGAAAAATCACACTACATCGGATCACTAGGTCTTTAATAAGCTTGTAACGTTAGGCTAAGGTAAAGGTAAAAAAAGAATGGGAATGATTAAACATGTAAAAGAACTCAGTCTCTTAATTTAAACACAACCACTTTAAGCACTAGATAACCTTACTTCAACACTCAACTAATTCAACCATTTTTCAAGCATTTCTCTCAATAATTCACCTTTTTTTTCTTTGCCAAAATTTCTCTTCTTTATACATATTTTTTTTTAGAACATAACCATTAACCTCCGTTTTCATTTTTTTTACTCTTTTCCACAACCCCCAACCTATCTCCTTTAATGTATTTGGGTTATGGTAGTGATATTTTATTATTATTTTTTTTTCATATTTCTATCCTTACTCCTCTTAAGTGCTTCTCAACAAATGTGTATAACTAAGTTCTCTTAAGAGAAAGGTAAGGATAAAATATTTCTTTTTTTTGGCTCATAAAGGTAAGTAAATGGGTTATCAAAAGAAATAAGGTTCAAATTTTTTTTTTTTTTTTTTTTTTTTTTTTTTTAAGAAAGAAGCTCAAACAGGTGACTAATGATAAATATAACAAGGGTAAGGTTGAAGGCTCAAACGGTCCAAAGATGGCCTACATCATATCCTAAGTAGTGTGCATTCTAGGATTTCTGCCTCAAGTGATTATCAAATAAGTTCTAGAGCTTGTTGAGACCGCAAAAGTATTCACAAAACAATTGCACATAAAACTTCTCTAGATGCTTTAGACTAATCATGTAATCTTATCGCGAACCAGAGTCTCAAACCAAATGAAGATCGACACTTAATTTATTCTCAAACCAAAGCAAGATTTAACTTCTTCTAAACACTATATACTATCTCAATTAAACTCATATCATTGATATGTAAATTAACTCCAAAGCTAACACAAAACACACACACACACACACACATATATATATATATATATATATATATATATATATATATATATATATATATATATATATGGATTAAAACAAATGAAAACTACAAAGGGAAAATGACACCAATCAATTCAATGGTATATATAAGAAATGTGTTTCCTCCACCCCCAATTTAAAATAAGCATTGTCCTCAATGTGAAAGCAAAAGTAAAGGAAACTCGCTTTTTAACCAAAAATGTGAGGAAGCCGAAAATTGTGCACAACCATCTGAACTCCATATCGTTCCTCTTTGTGAAATTTCGATCGCTAAAATAGAATCAAAATAAACAAAAAGAAGGAAACTACAATGTATCATGAAGATTCCCACCGAATGTTAGGTTAGCATATCAAAACTAAAAAAATGAAAGATGAAATACGAAAAATAAAAATAACGAAAAGTTAATCTAATATAAGAGTTAATACAGTCATCCGATAATAAAATAAAATAACATAAAACGAAACAAACAAAAGATAACCCAAAAGCTAATCCTCCATGTCATCTTCCTCCTCTTCCTCCTCTTCATTCTCTTCACCCTCATCTGGAGCTGGATCAAAAGATGAAGCCGGATAGGGTTGCAAGGTGGGAAAATGATCCATATCACAATCGGTGGTGGAGGCCAGGTGTTGGTACATCTGACCAAAACAAGAGTAAACCCCTGCTTGATAATCTGCTTGCGTGGCCAAGAATTGTTCCTAACGATCAAACCTATCATGCAAGAATTTCTTATGCTCATAAAATTGAATTTCTAAACGCTCAAGGTGCTTTGCAACAGTCATATTCCTAGGAGGTGGATGGGGGGCAGCAACCGCTGCTCCCTCTCCCAGAGCTTGCGACCTTGATGCCTTGATCACATTGAGCATTCCATCATCGATAGGTTTCTTTGGGTGCTATGCTTCCTCATCGGTACTGTACTGGACACTAGCTCAGATACATAATTGGGTTATCAAAGAGGGGAAGTATAGACCGAGATTTTGTCTCACAGTATGGATGATAGAATTAAACATTATTTGACCCACATCAATCGTCATACCAATCAAAATGGCGTATATAAGAACAGTTCTCTCAACAGTAACATCACTATAATGCGTAGCAGGCATCATCCACTGACACACAAAATATTTCCAAGCCCGAGCATTTACAGTTAGAGAAGTACCGGGCAAGGTCTTAGGATTATCACCCGACGTTTTCCAAGTCGTGCCCAGAATACAGAGTGTATTGCAAACCTCTTCATAGTCAATATTAGACAAATACGCAATATACTCACTATTCTCTATGTCAAGTAGCCCATAAAATCTGTTTATAGATGCACTACTAAAAGAAACTGTTTTTCCTCTCACCATCACCTTTCCATTCCTACGCTCTTCCGCATTAGCATATAATTCTCTAGCCACATTAGTAATGGAATTAGGTGGTTGTCTTGCAAATGCACCCTAATTCCTATTAATAATCATCCTAAACAGAGTTGTGTTTCCCTTCTCTGTGATAGTGAACCCTCTATCAGGAATGGGTCTCCTAGCATGCATTAAGCTAAAATATCTTTCACTAGCTTCATAACTAACAAATTTACTCTCATCAAACTCTTGGGGCTGCTTTCCCCTTTGTCTCTTAGTTTTAAGTGCCATTTGTACTAATTTCTAAGCCAAGAGAGCTAAATCAAATGCAACCACTCAAAAATCACAAGTCCACAACAAAGAGAAGAAATTGATCTTACTTGATGCCCAAAGTTGGAGAGAAAGAGCCACAAACTTGAAATCCTCTTGAAAAAACCCAAAATCCTCTTAGAATCAAGCTTTTTGGAGAAATTTGCAGCAAAATCTGCACATAAATAAGAAATTCTTCTAGGAATTATGTTAGATTCAAGAGAAAATGGGAAAGAGTTAATGGGTAAGGAGGGATTTTGAAAGAGGACGAGAGAGAGTTGAGTGTGCTGTTGTGCATTTTATGAAAAATGAAGAACAAAGCTGCAGAAAATGGCCTTTAAAACCTCCAGATCACGGGTGTGCGCCTCGACGTGACTTACTCGCGCCGCGACTTGAAGACCTAATGCCAAAAATTGCGTGTTGCTGTGTGTCATGGCTTACACTGAGCTGAGGTGTGGCGTGGATTGATGTGGGTTGGGCTTCTGATGCTCTGTGGGGCAAGGTGCAAGATGGGCTGGGTGAGGCGCAAGATGGGAACAAAACTTTGTGAATTGCTGCTGGGCGAGGCGTGAGCCCTTGGGTTGCAGTGCGTGATAAGTGCTTAAATATTCATATTTAAGCCCCTTAATTTACATGTGTTAAGCTCTTTGTCTATACGTTTTAGTCTGTTTTACTTCATTTTATGTGTTTCACATGTTTTTATAGGTCTTGGAGAAAAAGGAAGCAGTTTTGGCACTTAAGGGAAGAAGCCTAGAAATCCTGGAGCAGCTTCTGGTCAAAGTGCGATCGATCGCACTACTGCATGCGATCGAGCGCACATGCGATCGTTCGTACACATGAAGGATCGAGCGCAGCAATGCGATCGAGCGCACATGTACATGCGTGAACAGTAAACTGCAAAACCCTATTTTGGAAATAACCCTATTTTGGAAATAAAGGAGTTTTTTGTTTTAGGAAAGTTTAGGAACTCATGAGCCTTCTAGGACTACTCAAGCCCTATAAATACACCTGTAAAGCACACACAAATAAGCACTTCTTAGATCACAACTTAGAGAACACTTCTTTTTGCTTTTAGCTTGGAGAAGGAAACTGTGGAGGAGAATTGACGACACTTCTCTCAGGTTTCTTCTTTCCTTTATTTTTATTATGTATACTTAACTTTTAGTAAGGGCTTGGTTGAAGTCCTAATTATGTTTACTCAATAAATTTAGTATTGGCGCCTTTGCGATATTTATGTTGTGTTGCTTAACTTGATTAATACCTGTTTTTATTTAAATTCCTCATATGTATATGTCTGATATGTGCATGTGGTATGGACTTGTTAGTTAGATCAATTTGGATGACTATTATTTGACCCAAATGGAATGAAAGTACCCGATTAAGAAGCATAAACTGGGGCCACCAAAGAGATTTCTTTGGGGCTGTCTTTAACACGTTCGTGTTCCAAGTAAAGCTTTAACCTTTGGCCATTGACTCGAAATGCATGACCATCTGAAGGATCTTCAACCTCAACTACTCCATTGGGAAAGACACTTTTCACCACATAAGGTCCCTTCCATAGTGATCACAATTTTCCCGAATGGAAATGTAACCGCGAGTCATACAAAAAAACTTTGTTACCTTGTTCAAAATGTTTCCAGAGTATTTTCTAATCATGCACTGCCTTCATTCTTGACTTCAAGTCCTTGGCATTGTCATATGCATCATCCCTCAACTCCACAAGTTCACAAATTTGCATTTTCCTCTCTTCACCGGAAAACTTCAAGTCATAGTTAAAATTATGAATAGCCCAATATGCTCTGTGCTCAAGTTCTACCGGTAAGTGACATGCTTTGCAGAGTACTAAATGATAAGGAGATGCTCCAAGAACCATCTTATATGCTGTCCGGTACACCCAAAGTGCATTCGATAGGCACAAAGACCAATCTTTTAGGTTCGGATTCATCGTTTTTTCAAGTATCCACTTAATCTCCCTGTTTGCTAGTTCTGCTTGGCCATTGATTTGTGGATGATAAGATGTAGAAACCTTATGGGTGACTCCATATCTGCGCATTAAAGCCTCAAAAGAATGGTTACAAAAACGTGACCCTTGATCACTAATGATAACACGTGGAGTATCGTACCTAGATAAGATATGGTCTTTAAGAAATTTAACAACAACTATGTTATCAATAGTGCGGCTAGGTATTGCTTCAACCCACCTAGAAACATAATCAACAGCAAGCAAAATGTAAAGATACCCAAAGAAAGGTGGGAATGCTCCCATAAAATTGATCCCCCAATAATCAAAGATTTCTACCACTAAGATCGGGTTGAGAGGCATCATATGACAACGGGACAATGAATCTAACCTTTGACATCTTTCACATGATCGACAAAACTCATTAGCAACCTTGAATAGAGTAGGCCAATAAAAACTGCATTGCAAAATTTCTGCAGTTGTCTTTTTAATAGAAAAGTGGCCACCACAAGCATAGGTATGACAAAAGGTTAACACACTATCAACTTCTATATCTGGAATGCATCTTCTTATTATTTGATTAGGGAAATATTTAAATAGATAAGGATCATTCCAATAGAAGTTTTTTACCTCAGCCAAAAACTTACGTTTATCTTGTGCACTCCATGTAGATGGAACTTGGTGGGACACCAAGTAGTTTGCAATGTCGGCATACCATGGTGTGTGACCAAGAACAAAAAATAAGTTATCATCTGGAAAGGCTTCTTGAATGGGCAAAATGTCATCATCATTCTTAAATTCCAAGTGAGATAGATGGTCTGCTACAACATTTTCCACGCCCTTCTTGTCTTTGATGGTCAAGTCAAATTCCTGCAAAAGCAAAATCAAACGTATCAAACAGGCCTTAGCATCCGTTTTTGAGAAAAAAAATTAAGGGCAGAATGATCAGTGAATATAATGATAACTTCGAATTAGGAGGGCGATCCTCCCAGTGAACTGATGGTACCCAAAACCGACACAGGTGAACAAGTTTCTTTCTCGGTTGTGGTGTACATCATTTGAGAATGATTCAAAGTTCTACTAGCATAATAAACAATAAATGGTTTTCCCTCCCTTCTTTGTCCTAAAACAGCCCCTATAGCATAGTCACTTACATCACACATAATCTCAAAGGGCAAAGTAAAGTTCGGTGATTACATAATAGGGGCAGTTGTAAGCTTAGAGATAAGTGTCCTAAAGGCTTGCTCACATTCAAGGCTCCACTTAAAATCAGTATCCTTTATCAAAAGGTTACACAAGGGTTTAGAGATAGCACTAAAATTTTGAATAAACCTTCTATAAAACCCAGCATGCCTAAAAGAGACCTAATATCTTTGATATTCTTAGAAGTGGGTAGTTTAGAGATCGATTCGATTTTTGATTTATCCACATCTATCCCCTTTTCAGACACTATGTGGCCCAAGACTATTCCGGAAGACACCATAAAATGGCACTTCTCCTAATTAAGCACAAGCCCCTTCTCTTCACACTTGCACAAAATATTTTTCAAATTAGATAAAAATGAATCAAAAGAAGTTCCAAACACGGTTAAATCATCCATATACACTTCCACACATTTTTTCAACCATGTCACTGAAAATACTCATCATGCATCTTTGAAAAGTAGCTGGTGCATTACACAAACCAAAGGGCATTCTTCGAAAAGCAAAAGTACCAAAAGGACAAGTAAAGGTGGTATTCTCTCGATCCTCTAAGGCAATTCCTATTTGATAGTATCCCAAATACCCATCCAAAAAACAATAGAAAGGATGGCCAGCCACCCGTTCTAGAATTTGGTATATGAATGGAAGGGGAAAATGGTTTTTCTGAGTAGCTGAATTAAGTTTCCTATAATCTATGCACATACGCCACCCGGTCACTACCTTAGTTGGTACTAACATCCCTTTTTCATTTTCTACCACGGTCACCCCGGCTTTCTTATGAACTACTTGGGTTGGACTAACCCACTTACTATCCGATATTGGATATATAATTCCCGCATCAAATAGCTTTAAAACTTCTTTCTTAACTACCTCTTTCATAGTTGGATTTAGCCTTCTTTGTGGATCTCTACGAGGGTTAGCTCATTCTTCTAGATAAATCCTATGGGAACAAATTAAGGGGACCTTCTATGTTGGCCATGGTCCAAACTAGTGCAGATTTATGTTCTCTTAACAACTTCAATAATTGATCACATTGCACATCACTAAGTTCAGAAGAAATAATAACTGGAAAGGTATCACCTGGGCCTAAAAAGACATGTTTGAGTCTATTGGGTAGTGGAGCTAAGGTAAGCGTTGGTGTCTCCTCGGAAGAGGGTTTGGGTGCGTCCCTTTCTTTTGGCAACTCCTCTATTGGAAATCACCATGATAAGATGCTTAAGTGGTGATCTTCCAAACACTCAAGTCTAGAATGACTTGTAGAAAGAAATACAGCAATCAAAAGCAAGAAAGAAAAGAAGACAAGCGATTTGTTATCGAGGTTTGGCATTAGCCTACGTCCCCGTGAGTTCCTCTGAACTCTCTACACTAAATCAATGGTTCTTTACAATTACAGCAACCCTCTTCAAGAAACCTCAAGTTCTTGAAGAAACCAAGAAGAGAAGAAAGAAGATGATAAGAACTATTACAATGCTCTCTATCTATGCTACTCTCTCTTCTTTATAACCAACCTCTCTACAATGAGTCACTCTTGTGTTTTGTTTCTTTGCACTCTCACACAATTATCTCTTGTATTGTGTCTTGTCACTCATTATAATTGACCTCAAAGTATGTCACAAACTTATTATTCTTGTTGATAATGAAGCTAGGTGACCCTTTATATAGTGCACCATCTTCTTGTCCAATCTTGAGAGTCAATCTCCACCCTTAGATCTTAATGACAACTTAACCATGGCCCTCCATCAATCCTAAGTGGTGCTGTGCATTTTAACCTTGCATCCATGCACCTAAGAAGAGGCTTAAACAAGCTGTCCATGTGTGTATCAGTGTGCCTAGCGCTGCGGTACTGAACAGGGCATGCTACGGCGCTAGGCAAAACACCATTTTCACCACTTGCTGAGTGGTGTGGCGCTGGTGAAGAAGTGATGCGGCGCTGCCCTTCTTTCAGCACCTCCCTTGTTAGGCGGTGCAGCGCTGGTGAAGGAGCGGTGCAGCACACGCTAATGCTGCCCTTCAGACAGCTATGCGTACTCCTTTGCCTTGCTGAATAGGGGTGTGCAAACACACCCAAAGTGATGCACACACATGTGTGCACTCCCTTAATATGTTGAAATTTAATCTTCCAACCTTGGTTTAGACTTTAACCATCTTTGAACCATGTTTAAACCTTAGGCAAATACCAAAAATCTCTACTTTTGTCTAAGTGTTTAAACCCGAACCATTGTGCAGAGAGTTATAGGATCCAAACTCATCTTTAGTCATCATTCAATCGAGTCCAATCCTAAGTAGTCCAAGGCAATGATTGAACTTACTTAGAGGTAGGACTTTAGTACCAAAATCCTCAAGATTTTCTTCCGTGCCTACCTTGTCCACATGGATGCATCCTTTCGTAATATTTTCTCGAATGAAATGATATTGAACATTGATGAGAGTCATAAAATGCCTCTCAACAGCGGTTAATTGTTAGCATTTTAGGATTGATCTAGATTATTCACATACATAGACATTAAAAGAAAGCAGGAATCTAATCTATCATGATTAGATAGTTTGGTAAGGGAGCTACAAGAGATGGATTGAGACGTTACCTTTTTGTCCCCTTGCAACTACACATTGATGCCTTTCCATAAGAAGTCCATAGTGAGAGCAGTGTAATAAGTGCTGACAGGTCCTAGCTCCTACAGCCATTATACTCCCAAAATGAGGTCTGCTCCTTGGAGTGAAATGACATAGAAGTCTGTTGTGCATAAAAAGCCTTAGATGGACACTGAATTATGCTCACATACTCCAATAGAGGTCAGGTATTCACTATTGCCAACTTGGACCTTGAAATGAGAAGAGGAAGTGATTGGTATTTCAAGAAAATGAGTTATCCTTTCTTGAATGAAGTTGTGAGTGCTATCTCCATCAATCAAGATTTGGATAGGATGACTTTTGATGTAGCCTGTGAGCCTTAGTTTCTTAGGAGTTCTTTGGCCAAAGAGAGCATGTAGAGAGATCTCTGGAACTTGATTAGTATCTGAACTAGCAAAAGGGTTGAAGAACTCTTGATCTTGATCATCTAGTTCTTCTCCTTCCAGGAGAAATAAGGAGCTCTTAGCTTTGCATTTATGGCTTGGATGAAATTTCTCCTCACAGTTATAGCAAATACCATTTTCTTTTCTTGTTTTCATTTCTTATGGGGCATGACTTTTGAATGGGAAACCTATGAACTTGTAGTGCTTGAGGCTTGGCTATAGAAGGTTAAGGATTCCAAATGAAACCAGTGTTACCTTGGCCTGTATTTGGATTCTTAGAATTCAGTCTAGACTGCCATGGTTTGGAAGAGCTTTTAGCATCACCCCATCTGTCTTCTTGCAGTCTTGCTAAGCCCACAACATCATGGAAATCTAGAGGTCTATTGGCAACCACCTCTCTTCCAATATAAGGCTTAAGGTTTGAGATGAAACAACTCATCAAGAACTGATCTAGAAGATTATTTACCTTGTTGGACAATGCTTTAAATCTTGCTTGGTATTTAAGAACAATGCCTTCTTGTCGGAGTTTAGTCAGTGCACCTTGGGATTCCTCAAAGACAAAAGGACCAAATCTTGCTTGGAGTGTTTTGACAAATTGGGGCTAAGATTGGATCATTTTGTTTTGTTGTGTCCACTGAAACCAACTTACTATTGGTCCCTCCAAATTAAGGGAGACTAATCGTATTTTTTGGTGGTCTGGAGTGTGGGAGAAGAAGAAGAACAGCTCAGCTTAAAAGATCCAATCTGTGAGGTCACTTTCTTTGAATCTAGATAATTCAACCTTGATGTTTCTAAAGTTGGAGAACATATTAGTATGCTGTTGTGATTCTTAATCTTGGTTAGAAGGGATTGAGTGGTCATCTAGAGTATATCTTTACTTTTGAGTGTCAATCTCTTGTTGGAGGGGATTGATGTCATCATTGATCTATTCTCTAAGGAGTTTAGTAAGTCTCTTCCAAGAGAACTCACCCTTGTAACGTAAACCATCTGCCATGGTTGAACAGACTATAAGGAACAATGAAAGCACCAAATGTTGTGGGGACGAGTAGGAAAGATGAGTTCTAGGATGGAAATGAGGTTTCTGGATAGAATGTATGGAGGGAATGAGTCCTATTTCAAGCAAAAGATAAGCTCCTAAATGTTTTTATTGATTTCTTGCTTTACTAATACAACTTTGGAGCTATATATAGCCCAGTAGAGATGAGTGCACATGATCAGAATAAGGATGCACACACATAAAATCAAGAAGTTAACCACTAACTTCCTTAACTGACTTATAACTAACTTTCTAACAACTTATTAAGCTGTACAAGTTATCATCTTTGTCTCATTTTATGTCTTGCTTAAGCTTATTCATTTGATGATTAAAGGTTGCACTGATTGGTGCCTTAGCTCCACTGGTAATCTCTTGAACCTCACTAGTAACTAAGGTTGTTGCTGCCCTTTTAGTTTTGTTCTGTTGCACAATATTTTTCTAGTTTCTTCAACTAGTTTCTATTACTTAACTATCTTCTTGTAGTATAATGGTTTATACAGTCGACCAAATAAAGGACAAAAATTCGTGCCCTTTAATTCAGTCGACTAAATGAAATATACAGTCGACTGAATGAAGGTAATCTCTTTCTTGTCTATTACCCAATCAACTGTATGAATTAACAAGTCGACTAAATGAAGGACAAAGAGTTCCCTTCCTTTAGTGCAGTCAACTGAATGGTTTATTCAATTGACTGAATGATTAATACTTGAAACAAATTTACTTGACTCAGTCAACTGAACAATGGTCCAGTCGACTGAACGTTTGAAAATAACGGCTAAATTTTGAAAAGAAAGACGTCGTCAATGCATTTGATGCTCCAAACTGCCCATTCTTTGTGTCTAACGGCTATATGAGGCTTGGGCTATATAAACCGCTTTTAAATGAGTTGACAAAAACTAAGAACATTCAATTCATTCTTGAGCTCATTTATTATTCATCAAAGCTTTCAAATTTCTTCTCAAGTCATCTTTAAAGCTTTGTTATTGAAAGAGAGATATTTTTCATCTTGTAAATGCATTAATTATTATCTCTCTTATACACTCTTAAATTCCAATAATTGTAAGAGAAAAGAGTTGGTGTAACTCTTAGTAGTGTTTAAGTGTTAAACACTTGTATTAACTTCCTTGGAAGAGACCTTTGTAATGGTTTAAGCAACACCTGTGAAGTTGCTTGCTTAACGGAATACTTCCAGGAGTCTTCTTGAAGAGAGTGCGAAAACATTCTGATTTTGTCGAACCACTATAAACGAAGTTTGCACTTTTCTTCCCTTACTCCTTTAATTTTGAGCAATTTAATTGTTGTATTTTTTTGATTTAATTAAGTGCTTAAAACTTATTTGTTATTTACAAAAAGTTATAAAACCCAATTTGCCCCCTTCTTGGGTTGCACTTTGGTTTACAATTAGTATCAAAGGTTCATTCTCATTAACAGGCTTAAAATCGTTGAGTAGATCCTATGACTAATAATAGTTACACTGAAAGTCACTCTTATACTAGGCCTCCTATATTCAAGATTATAATATGTGGAAAATCATTGAAGAAATACCTAGGATTCTTGTAAAGAGAGTCATGATTGGTGAAACAGTTGCTACATTGCCTAAACTTAAATCTGAATTTGATGATGATGATTATAGGTAGAACTACTAGTATTCTTTATTGTGCTTTAGACATTAATGAATACATCACAATTTCAGTATGTGATTCGGCGAAAGAAATATGGAACAAACTTCAAGTTACATATGAAGGTGCAAGTGAAGTAAAGAAATCAAAAATTTATATGCTAATGTCCAAATATAAAGCTTTTAAGATGTCCCTTATTGAATCCATTTCTGAATTGTTCTTTTGATTCACTAATATTATTAATGGTTTAAAGTTTATTGGTAGGAATATTGAGGAGTTTGAGTTGACAAGGAAGACTCTTAGAACTTTACCACCAAATTGGGAATCTAAGAAGATGACCATTGTAGAAGCCAAAGACCTTGACAAACTTGATGTCGAAACTTTTATTGGCTCATTATTAACTCATGAGATGGAGGTAGTAAACTTTAAAGTTGTTGAGGATGAAAAGAAGAAGAAGGTTATTTCCCTCAAAGCTACCTCAAGAAAGCAAGTAGTAGAAGAACGAAAAAATGAAAGTAGTGAAGAAGATGGAGAAATGACTCTCATCTGTGTTGGGAGTGGTTAAAAATGAAATTATTAGGTTTAAAGTATAAAACCTTGATGGAACTAAAGAAACTTGATAAGAGTCATAAAATGATTCTTAACAATACTTAATTGTTAGCATTTTAGGGTTGATCTAGGTTTTAATTACACTTTTATACGTTAACAACTCTAAAGTGTCATTCTTGGATCATTGATCTATTTCAGTGCATTTTCAGGTACTTTAAGTACAAAAGATGAGGAAAAGTTATCGTTCCTTGAAGCACAAAGACTAGAGGCATACCAGAGTAAATGCATGGTTGTGGAAGGACAAATGAAGAGAAATCAAGTCTTGAGTGTGTGCGCTGCGGGCTGAAAATACCCAAGCCTCAGCCTCCAAAATCAAGCCAAAAAAGCAAGAAGGAAGCTTCAATGAGAGCCGCGGCCTCCAGAAAGTGAAAAAACCAAAGACCAGGTAGAGTCATGGCCAAAGGAAGTGAGAGCCGTAGCGCGCACACGGTCCCCTTCTCCGAGTTATGACCTAATTAGGTCTTTAATGATTGTTTAAACCCTAAAACACCCTTGGATCTTTTGCATTATAAACAGATCACTTAGGGTTTGAGAAAAAAAAATAATCATTAAGGCTGGAAACACAAGAAGACTGCTATCTTCTCCTCCATCAAAGTGTTCAAGAATGAGCCCCAAGGCCAACTAATCTCCAAGCAAGGTGAAGGGATGAATCCCTAGGTGTAGTTGTTCTTATTTTTCTTTATTGATTCAGTTGTAGTTGGGATTTAGTGTCAAAACATTGTTATGATTTACTCTTTAATTTAATTAGAAGATTTTCTCTTAATTTAGTGATTATGTCTTTCTCCTCGATATAAGTCTAGTCATGCTCTTCTTATGTCAAGATTGTTTGGATGTGATTGAGTCCGGTAGATTTATCTTTTAGGTTTGTCCATTACTGCAATATTGTCATTAAGATATATTGTCGTTTCTTGATAAATCTGTAGGATAGGTCATGTGTGCTTAAATCAAAAGTAAAGAGTAGTTCATATCAATTACATTAGGGTTTACTTATGCTTTACTTGAATATTTGCCGATTGCCTGTTTGGGATGTGAAACTTGCAATCGAAATAAAAACAACTGAAACAAGATTGAAATAAGGCAACAAACCTAGGGTGGATTCCTGGAACCTTGTTGTTCCTTTATTATATTCTTTAATTTATTTACATAATTTTCTTACAATTATTTCATTATCAAAATTCATATTTTCTCTCTTGATTGTTATCGTTCATATTAAGGTTTGCACTTTTCCTTTGTAGATCGCTTTTCCTCGTGGGATCGACACCTTAATTATACATAATAACCGCATATTAGTGTGAGCGTAATCAAATTTTGGCGCTGTTGCTGGGGAAAACGCGCTTACATACAAGGAAGATTGTCAACTCTAAGACAAGATGGTACTATTGTTCTTTTCTTTAAGTTTTTGATTTTTTGATTTCTTTTTTTTGTTTTGTTTTTTTTATTTCCTTTTAACTCATTTGGTGTATGCTTAGAGCAAGAGATTCGCGAGGTAGATTCATTAAAGAACTCGAAATAGAGCTAACCTTTCCATCCACGTTTGTTAGTGAAACCTCATCTAGATAAAACCCTAGTGTACACATAAACGAGAATTTAGAAGACTTTGTTAACATGGCCGAAAACCCTAATGAGAATGTTGCTAGGATACTTAAAGATTACTTGCATCCTAGCCGAACAGCCACACCATCATGCATCATGTTTCCAGCCAACACTTGCCATCAAGATTTCAAAACGGGGATGATACAATTACTCATTAGGGAGTTTGAGGAAGTAGTTGCGACTTTTCATAGTCAAGATGCAACTGATGATATCGTGAGACTCAAGTTTTTTCCTCTCTCTTTGAAGGATAAAGCTAAGAGTTGGTTATACTTGCTGAGACCACGATCTATTGGGACATGGAATGAGATGACTCAGGTCTTCTTCAATAAATACTTCCCTCAACATAAGACCAATGCTTTAAAAAGGCAAATCTCCACCTTTGCACAAAAGAGTAATGAGACTTTGTATCAGTCTTGGGAGAAATTTAAAGAGCTGTTAAGTATGTGTCATCACCATGGGTATGAGAGTTGGCACTTAGTGAGCTACTTTTATGAGAGAGTTACCTATAGAGAGTGCCAATTTATAAAGATGATGTGTAATGGTGAATTTCTGCAAAAGGATCCTAATGGGGCCATAGAGTACCTCAATGAGCTTGCTGAAAAAGCTCATACTTGGACTGGACCTAGTGCTACTGAAAGCATAAATAGGTCACGACCTGTAGGAAACCCTAGTGGGGGTGGAATATATCATCTTAGGGAAGAGGACAACCTAAAGACTAAGGTTGAGATGCTCACTAGGGAGTTAGATGCATTAAAGACTAAAGGCTCAAAGCCAACACACGTGGTTAATCATGCCGGATCTTCGAAACCATGTTTTGTGTGTGGCAGGGTAAATCATCCCGCTCAAGAGTGGCCCACATTTTTTGATATGATAGGGATGTATAAGGAACAATGTAATGCCTTAAGCATGTACAAGAAGCCTTTTGCACCATTCTCTAACACCTATAATCTGGGATGGCGAAATCACCCCAACTTCAGCTGGAAGTCTGAAAATCAGCAGCTTACACAACCTCCTAGATTATACCCTGCACCATATAATGCACCCTCATCCTCTAGGAGTTCTTTAGAAGACACTTTGCATGCTTTCATTGAGGCATATGGTAAGACAAACCAAAGGTGTGAAACATTAATCACACAGATTGTGGAAGAGAATAAGGAAATAAGGAGCCAAGTGTCCAAATTGATGGGCTCCTTAAGTGTGACTGAGCAAGGTAAGTTCCCTTCCCAAGCTCAATCCACACCCCTTGGTCAGCACATGGCACAAGCAAATCTGAAAGATGTAAATGCCATTGTGACAAGAAGTAGTAAGTCACTACACATCCAAACAACGAACAAACTCGAAGATGTGGAAAAGAGTCAAGGTAGTAGTGATGCTGAGCTACCCAAGGACCCTGAGGTTACCAAAAGCCCTGTTAAGGCACCATTCCCTCAAGCCTTAAAATCAAACAAGAAAAATTTGGACCTAAACAATGAAATCCTAGAGAACCTAAGGCAAGTAAAACTTAATCTACCTCTTTTGCATGTGATTAAACAAGTTCCTACCTATGCAAAGGTTCTCAAGGATTTGTGTACAATTAAGAGGAAACACCATGTAAAGAAAACAACATTCCTAATAGAGCAAGTTAGTGCTTTAATTGAGCAAAGAATTCCCCCAAAATGCAAGGATCCTGGCTGTCCAACCATTGCATGTGGCATTGGAAATCATGAGGTTGGACAAGCCTTGCTAGATTTAGGAGCTAGTGTAAACCTGATGCTATTTTCTATTTATGTACAACTGGGTTTGGGAGAAATCAAACCAACCGCTGTGATATTATAATTGGCTGACTGTTCAATCAAAGTACCCCAGGGTGTGGTAGAGGATGCTCTCATTCAAATTGATAAATTTTATTATCATGTGGATTTCCTAATCCTTGATACTACCTCTGCTGTTGATACTAACTCTAAAATTCCTTTGATTTTGGGTAGACCTTTCATTGCTACTGCAAATGCTTTAATTAATTGCAAAAATGGTCTCATGAAGCTATTCTTTGGAAACATGACTCTCGAAGTGAACATCTTCAATGTTGCAAAACAGCCCGAAGATGAGGACGAGAACCACCACTTATACATGATCGAGTCACTCATCGATAAGGGAGTTTCCATAGCTCGTGACTTTGATCCTCTTGAATATTTTCTTGTTAATTCTGAGATTGATTCTATTAATGATAAAACTGATATAATTGGTATTTGTGTTATTTTTGATAAATCTCAGGATTATGGCACTCGAGCATGGCAACCAAAGTTTAAGGAGTTGTCCGAAAGAAGCGAAAAACCAATCCCCTCAAGTGTGGAAGAACCAAAAGTTGAATTGAAGCCACTACCTAAGGGTTTAAAGCATGTTTTTCTCGGTTCAGATCATGCAGCCCCCAAGTACCTTCTTACAAAGAAGGATGCTAAGGCACTGTTGGAAATCACCTTGACAAGATACCCAGGTGGTGATCTTCCAAACACCCAAGTCTAGAATGACTTGTAGAAAGAAATACAACAATCAAAGACAAGAACAGAAAATCAAAGAAAGAAAGAAGACAAGCAATTGTTATCGAGGTTCAGCAATGTGCCTACGTCCCTGTGAGTTCCTCCGAACTCTTTGCACTAAATCAATGGTTCTTTAAAAATATAGCAACCTTCTTCAAGAAGCTCGAGTTCTTGAAGAAACCAAGAAGAGATGAAAAGAAGAAGATAAGAACTAACAGTGCTCTCTAGCTAATCTAGACTTCTCTCTCTTTACAACCGGCCTCACTACAATGAGTCCCTCTTGTGTTTGATCTTTTTCACTATCACACAATTCTCTCTTGTATTACAATTGATCTTAAAGTATGTCACAAACTTGTGTTGTTCTCTCTTGTTGTACATGGAAAATGAAGCTAGGTAACCCCTTATATAGTGCACCCATTTCTTGTCCATTATTGTGAGTAATCTCCACCCTTAGATCTTGATTGCCACATAACCATGGCCCTCCATCTATCCTAAGTGGTTTTGTGTGCTTTAACCTTGCACCCACACATCCAAGAGGATGTTAAAGCATGCTGTCCATGTGTGCTTTGGTGTGCCTAGCGCCTAGGCACTCAACAGGGGGCGGCATGGCGCTGAGCAGGGCACACTTGCAGCCCATTCTAGAAGGTGCGACACTGGTGGGGAGTGGCATGGCACTGGCATGTGTTAAAGGGTCTTCATTCTTTAAGCCTAGGCACTGGTGAAGGGGCGGCGTGGTGCACAGTGATGTTGCCCCTTCACACAGCAGTGCGCACACTTTTCCTGCTTGTGTGCTGAAGTGCGCACACTAGTGCGTTTACCCTTTCCTTGCTCTAAAGTGATGCACACATGTATGCAGTCTTCTAACTTGCTGTATTTTAATAATCTAACCTTTTTTTTTTAGACTTTAACCATCTTTGAACCATGTTTAGACATGTTTAAACCATAGACAAACACTAACAATCTCTACCTTTGTCTAAGTGTTTAAACCCGAACCATTTTTGTAGAGAGCTTCAGGATCCAAACTTATCTTGAGTCATCAATTAACCAACTCCAATCCTAAGTAGTCTAAGGCAACGATTGAACTTACTTAGAAGTAGAACTTTTGTACTCAAATCCGCAGGATTTTCTTCCGTGGCTACCTTGTCCACATGGATGCATCATTTTGTAACATTTTCCCGAATGAAATGATATCGAACATCCATGTGCTTTGTCCTCTCATGGAACATCGGATTCTTACACAAGTGCAATGCACTTTGACTTTTCGAAAACACCACTACCTGCTCCTTTAGGACCTCCTACTCGTCTAACAATCCTTTGCACCCCATAGCCTCCATTATGGTCTTTGTAGCCAATATGCATTCTGCCCCGGTTGTTATGAGTGCTACCACTAGTTGCCACTGAGCTGTCAAATACCTTAGCAACCACTTCATCCCAATCTAATGCTTCTTTCTGAGACTACTCACAAATCTGCTAAGAACACCCATTGGCCAAGAAACCTTTAACCAGTTTCTCTCTTTTTCTTGGATTCTGCACATCCCAAGGATCTTTTGTGTAAGACTAAGATCCTTCCTCTTGAACTCCTGACTGAGTTGAGATGTCAACCTTTCCATCCTCTCTCTGCTTTTCTGAACCAACAGCACATCATAGACATAGATGAGGATACTCACCATCTTCTCCACCTTGTGTCCACGTGAGAAAGTTTTTGTGAAACCTATGTCTTCTCTTCTTGTGAACCCATTCGCCATCATCCTAGTTTTGTTCTGGACTTCATCTCCTAGAGAGTACCCTTCTTTGATCTTGAAAGTGCACTTACATTCTACAACTTTTTGCTTTCCAAGAATTTTCACCAATTCTCAGAAGTTATTCTTCCTCAAAGAATCCATTTTTTCCTCCATAGCTAGCTGCCACTTTGATGAATCCTTACACTTCATAGCATCCGTGTAAGTTTTTGGTTCAACCTCTCCTTCTATCCAAGGATCTGCTACATTAGCATCCATAAACCCATATCTCAAAGGTGGTCTAACCATCCTCCTTTCCCTGTCTCTTATGAGCTGGTAGTCATTCTGACTTGCTGCATCAACCTCTTCTTGTTCAGCCGCTTCTTCAGTTTCTTGAGCTTGGCCTTCATCCAAGGGCTCTACCTGGTCTGAACCCTCTTGCATCCTTTGCTCTACCTGAACCGAGTTCTCCTTGATGCGATGCTCCACAACTTTCAGACTGGTTTGCTCACTAGCCCCTGCAGGGTTAGTTTTCTCCAAGTAGAGTAATAATAATTCATTAAAAATAACATCTCTACTTATAATCAGTTTCATGCCTTTCTTTTCTAAGGACCAGAACCTATATCCTTTAACCCCATCACCATATCCTAGAAATACACATTTTCTAGATCTTGGACTAAGTTTATCCTCCTTTTGATGTGCATATGCAGCACATCCAAAAGTCCTAAGGTTGTTCAACTTAGGGGGTTTTCCACTCCACATCTCCATGGGAGTCTTGAGCTCTAAAGCTCTAGAGGGTGATCTATTCACTAAGTATGCAGCTATAGCCACAGCTTCTCCCCAAAAATATTTTGGTAAACTGGATCCTATTAGCATGCACCTAACCTTTTCCATAAGGGTTCTACTCATTCTTTCAGCAACTCTATTTTGCTAAGGTGTTTTTACAACCGTTCTATGTCTTAGAATGGCATTTAATTCACAGAATTTATCAAAATCCTTATTGCAAAATTCTAAGCCATTATCGGTTCGTAAAGCCTTAACTACCCTACCCGTTTGAGTTTCCAGCAACTTCTTCCACACAACAAATTTAATCGAGGCATCCAATTTATTTCTAAGCAAATAAACCCATAATCTTCTTGAATAACCATCAATTAAAGACTGAGAATAAAAGTTACCTCCCTGTGTTGGTGTTCTTGCTGGTCCCCAAAGGTCCAAATGAATGTAGTCAAGAATCCCCTTAGACTTGTGCACTCCGGTGTTGAAACTGACCCAGTGTTGCTTTCCAAGAATGAAACTCTCACAGAAATCCAGTTTCTCTACTTTGTCTCCTCTTAGTAGACCATCCTTGTTAAGAACTTGCAGGCCATTTTCGCTCATGTGTCCCAAGCGAGTGTGCCAAAGGGCTGCCATGTCCATCTCAGCCATCAAGCTTGCTGCTTGATCATTGATTTTTGTCTCTCCAATCATCTCATAGAGTCCATTGTTTCTTGCTGCCTTGATCACTACCAAAGATACCTTGGCCACCTTGATCTTTCCTCCCTCTACTTTGCATGTATACCCCATGGAATCCAGCTGCCCCAATGAGATCAAATTTCTCTTCAAATCTGGAAGATACCTCACATTTTGCAGCAGCCTTGTGACTCCATCAAATATCCTTAATTGAATGTCTCCAATCCCTCTCACTTGGCAAGAATTTTCATTCCCCAAGAAGACCCTTCCATCATTGATCTCCTTGAAATTCTTGAACCATTCCGTGTGAGGCCACATATGATAAGTGCACCCAGAATCAAGAATCCACTTTCTGCTGCCTTGCCTCCTGCTCACATTTGAGTACACAACAAGCATATCATCTTGCTGTTCTCCTTTGGCAACCAAAGCCTCTATATTATTGGTATGGCTTCTCCTCCCATCCCATTTCTTCTTCTTGCAATCTTTCTTGAAATGGCCCTCTTTCTTGCAGTAGAAGCATCTCCTTCCTCCTCTAAGTCTTGTCTTGGAATGAGATCTCCCATGGTTCTGCCCTCTACCTCTGTCCCAGTAGTAGCCATGCATGCTGCTGTTCACTCTCCCATGGCTCTCTCCTTTACCTCTATCCCGGTAGTAGCCATGGTTGCTGCTATACCGAGTTGCTGGCCTTCTTTTAAAGAACAACCTTCTTCCACTTGATGCACTTTTTATCTTGGCACCAAGATTTTCTTGTAACTCTTTCTTAGGATCAAATTTAAAAGCAAAGATTCTTTTAAGAAGATAAATCTTTTTAGGGAGAGTTTTGGTAAGAAACAACTC
Organism: Bretschneidera sinensis; assembly: GCA_023935145.1. Classification (NCBI taxonomy): domain Eukaryota; kingdom Viridiplantae; phylum Streptophyta; class Magnoliopsida; order Brassicales; family Akaniaceae; genus Bretschneidera; species Bretschneidera sinensis. The sequence goes on along the minus strand of CM043703.1, from coordinate 64,654,767 downwards.
ATCTAGTTTCTTCCATATGACAGCCGGATCTTTCGAGTCTCCGCACTCCCTTGTGACACTATCCAACATGTGCAAGAATATGATGTTATAAGCCATCTTCTTCATCTCGGTCCCCTGGTCCTCCGTGACACTTGCTAGAAAAGCATCTTCTTCTCCAATAGCCAAGTCCACTTTCTATTGCATTAGAACAGCCTTGATCTTCTACTTCTAAAGGGCAAAGTCTCCCTTTTCATCAAACTTCTCAACACAGAAATTTGAAGCCATCTTTTGTGGACAAGATCCCTGATTTATGCACTACCCACAAATGTTTTCTTCAACCTCAAGAACATAGATCGAAGATGGATCTTAACACCATTCTTGAATCACCCTCAAGAACATGATCAGATCTTGATCTTTACACCGTTCTTGAATCACCTAAGAAGTTGATCTTTAATTATTGGAGTCTTGACTCCGTCACCTTCTTGTTCTTGCTCTGAAACCCAGCTGTGCTTGCTCTGATACCACTATTGGAAATCACTTTGACAAGATGCCCAAGTGGTGTTCTTCCAAACACCCAAGTCTAGAATGACTTGTAGAAAGAAATACCGCAATCAAAGACAATAACAGAAAATCAAAGAAAGAAAGAAGACAAGCAATTCGATAATGTGCTTACGTCCCTGTGAGTTCCTCTGAACTCTCTACACTAAATCAATGGTTCTTTACAAATACAGCAACTTTCTTTAAGAAGCTCAAGTTCTTGAAGAAACCAAGAAGAGAAGAAAGGAAGAAGATAAGAACTAACAATGTTCTCTATCTAATCTAGACTTCTCTCTCTTTGCAACCAGCCTCACTACAATGAGTCCCTCTTGTGTTTGATCTTTTTCACTCTCACATAATTCTCTCTTATATTACAATTGATCGCAAAGTATGTCACAAACTTGTGTTGTTCTCTCTTGTTGTACATGGAAAATGAAGCTAGGTAACCCCTTATATAGTGCACCCACTTCTTGTCCATTCTTGTGAGTCAATCTCTACCCTTAGATCTTGATCGCCACTTAACCATGGCCCTCCATCAATCCTAAGTGGTTATGTGCATTTTAACCTTGCACCCACGCACCCAAGAGTAGGTTAAAGCATGCTGCCCATGTGTGCTTTGGTGTGCCTAGAGCCTAGGTTCTCAACAGGGGGCAGTATGGGGCTAAGCAGGGCACACTTGTAGCCCATTCTGGAAGGCGTGGCACTAGTGGGGAGTGGCATGGTGCTGGAGCTGGTGAAGGGGTGGCGTGGCGTACACTGATGCTGCCCCTTCACAGAGCAGTGCGCACACTTTTCCTGGTTGTGTGCTTAAGTACGCACACTAATGCGCCTACCCTTTCCTTGCTCCAAAGTGATGCACACATATGTGTACAGTCTTCTAACTTGCTGTATTTTAATATTCCAACCTTGGTTTACACTTTAACCATCTTTGAACCATGTTTAGACATGTTTAAACCTTAGACAAATACCAACAGGCACGACTAATACAATGGATCCTACTCTTGCAAGAATTTGACATCACCATCAAAGACAATAAGGGAGTAGAGAACGTAGTGGCTGACCATATATTAAGGCTAAAATTTGAAGACACCTCCGACGATATGCCAATCAAGGATGATTTTCCCAATGAGCAATTACTCTCCGTTACTTCTCTACTGTGGTTTGCTCATATCGTGAATTATTTGGCTAACGGGGAGATACCGATCGATTGGAGCACTCAAGACAAGAGGAAATTCTTGAATGAGGTATATAATTTTTATTGGGATGACCCCTATCTTTTCAAGTACTGCCCTGACCAAATTTTAAGGCATTGCATCCATAATGAAGAGATTGCCAGTGTCTTGGAATTTTGTCACTCCCAAGCTCTTGGGGGCCATTTTTCGATGAAAAAAACCGCTGCAAAAATTTTGCAGTGTGGATTTTATTGACCCACCTTATTTAAAGATGCAAATATCTATTGTCACTCATGTGAAAAATGTTAGAAGTTAGGAGCTGTGTCTCGTCGTAATATGATGCCCTTAAACCCAATTTTAGTGATTGAAATCTTCGACTGTTGGGGCATTGATTTTATGGGAACGTTTCCTCTTTCCTTAAGATATCAATACATCATTGTGGCAATTTATTATGTGTCGAAATGGGTAGAGGTAGCAGCTTGCTGAAGCAATGATAATAGAACGGTAATTAAATTTCTCAAAGAAAATGTGTTATCTCGATTTGGTACACCACGTGCTATAATTAATGATCGAGGTACACATTTTTGCAACCGTTCCTTTGAAGCTTTGATGAGAAAATATGAGGTTTTACATAAGATTTCCACTACTTACCACCCTCAAACAAGTGGACAAGCAGAACTTGCAAATATGGAAATTAAACAAATTTTAGAAAAAACGGTTAACCCAGATCGCAAGGATTGGTCTTTGAGACTAGTTGATGCGCTTTAGGGTTACCGAACAGCTTTCAAAACTCTCTTAGGTATGTCACCTTATAGGCTTGTTTTTGGAAAGCCTTGTCACTTACCTGTGGAGCTCGAGCATCGAGCTTATTGGGCCATTAAATCTTTCAATTTTGATATAGGAGAAACGAGTAAGCTTAGGAAATTTCAATTAACCGAGTTAGAAGATTTGAGAAATGATGCTTATGAGAACTCTAGAATCTATAAGGCTAAAATGAAAGTGTTTCATGATAAAAATATTTTGAGCAAAACATTTAAACCTAATGATCGGGTGTTCTTATATGATTCTAGACTCCATAAGCATCCAGGAAAACTTCGATCGAGGTGGACCAGTCTTTTTATAGTAAAAAATGTTTTTTACAAATGGGGCGGTAGAAATTGAGGACATTAGAGATGGTCGGATTTTTAAAGTAAATGGTCAACGCCTTAAACTCTTAATCGATAGGCAAGATCCAGAAGTGGAAGACATTCTGCTTATGGATCTGGTCTATTCACCTTGACCACACCACAAAAGTATGTATTTATTTAGTTTTACTTTTGTTTTGTTTTGTATGTTTTGTTTAAGTTTATTTCAATCTCAATTTTTAGTTTTTTTTTAGTTTACTTTCATCTAATTTCTAACTTAAAGGTTATTTTTATTTTTGGCTAATTTTATTTTTATTATTTGGCAACAAACAAGTTTTTTTACAAAAATCAGGTCCAGGTACAGTGCACGCCATGCCCTAGCGGACTCGCGCCGCACTGCCCAGTAACCCAGCCGCATAGGCCCATGCCTTCAAGCCGTGGCACACTCCCAGCCAAGCCGCAGCACCACCTGTGATCTACACAAACTGCCAACCTGTGATCTGCACACTTTTAAACCCAAATCTGCATTATCTTCTACATTTCAACTTTGAGAAACACAACACACTTCTCTCTCTCTCATCCTCTCTCCAAAACCTCACTTACCCACTCACTTTTACTCAAAATTTCTTGATTCAAACATAATTTCTTGGAGGATTTAGCACTACTATTGCAGATTTTGTTGGAAATTTCTCCAAAAAGCTTGGTACTTAGAGGATTAATTTTGGGTTTTATCTTGTTTGTCTCCTTTTTCTTTTATTTTATTTATTACCAGTTGACTGTACTAACATTTATTTTGTCTTCCTTTACATTATTTTATTTTTCGTACTTTCTTTCCATTTTTAGTTATTTCTTTCCATTTCATGTGTTAACCTAACATACAGTGCGAATCTTAATGATACACCGCAGTAGCTTTCTTTTTGTTGTTTTGTTTTATGTTGTAGATCGAAATTTCAGCAAGAGGAATGGCATGCAGTTCACATGATGGTTGTTGTGAGTTTTAATTTACTCTCAGCGCACGAGTTGTTTGCAATATAGTGTTGTGCAAGTGCGAGGTCGAATCCACAGGGAATTGCGTTGTGAAAATACAATTTAATCTAAACTAACTTTATTTTCACCTAGTTCCGAATTTTGAATGATATTTTGGAAAACAAATTAAAATTAAACTAAATTGATTTTTAAAAACTAATAATTAAAACACTAAAGTTTCCAAATCTACCCCACCGAAGTTAAGCATATATGTTCTAAAAATATAGCCTATCAAAACATTCCATGAATCCAACTATAAGACAAAAAACAAAGAATATCCCAACAAAACCAAAAGCATCCAATGTATCCGTTCTCAACAAATCACAAAGGAAATCCAATTTAATCGAGAAGCATTCAATGTATCCATCAAATGAAACACAAGGAATATCCAACAGACAATTTAAACTCAATCAATTATAAGATTAACTCAAATAATTGACAGAATATTTATACTAAAAATTGTCAGATTTGTACAAGCAAATCTAAACTACTACGCCAAACAACGGCGGGGCTTCATCTTCAACCTTAGCTGAAGAGTCTAGCCACTCATAACTATGAAACTACAATTCATAATAAAAGTGCTAAACATTTAAACTAAAACAACTAAATGTAAATAAATAAATAAATAACTTTACATGGGAGAAATTTCACTCGCTGATGGGCGGCACTTCCCCTCGTGCTGACAAAGCCTTCGAGATCCACAAGAATGCTAGCGGACGTCCACCGGTAAACACCAAAGTGGCTCAGGAATTGTACACTGAATGATGAAGTGGAGTGGGTCTTATATAGGCAAATACCATGAGTGCAATGTGTTTCTAATCCAATGTGGGAAGTGGGATATAGAAATGTGTTTCCAACTGATGTGGGATGTGGGATTTAAGTCTTCACATGCCCTTCAAAACTTCTGTTCACGCTGAAATCCCGCACAGCTTGACCTTTGTCTACTAAAACGGCCATAACTTTCTGTAGAAAAATCATTTTTATGAGCCGTAAAATTCTCCAGAAAATAGACTTCTGGATCTTTCTAAGCATATATAGCTCATATCCTGGTTCGTCTTGAATCAATACAGTTTAATTTTCAAAGATGATTGATCTGTACGGGAAATTCTGGCAATTTTAGTGAAACTCCTTTCCCAGTGCTTGTAAACCTGAAAAACAATGAAAACAACTCAAAGTAACAAATTCCTAAGCTAACAAATGTAAATTAAGTGGCCAAAATATGCAATATTTTTCACTCATCAAATACCCCCAAACTTATATTTCTAGTCCCTTAGCAAAACAAAATAAAAAAACTAAATGAACAACAAAGATTATAAAGATAAGTTCAGTATTTATGGTATCCAAAAATTTAAGGAGCATTCAAAATCATAAGATTTATTCATGAGCAAGCTTAAATAAGTCAAACCCATCTTCACAATGAATAAGAATTTAAAACTTAATTACTTACAAGAGGCATGGTAAGACATCACAAGCTTGAATCAGTGTAAAGTGATTTAGCATATACAGATGAGGTTTCCAAATAACTTCAATGTACAAGGTAATCAAGTCTCAAGATCCACAGAATTTCTCATCGGAAAGAACAATGAAGGCATAGTTTTTTTTTTTTTTTTTTTTTTTAACATAAGGCTCTGCTATGTTTAGTTTCCTTAAGCTTTCTAATTGACCAATGTAACGAGTGTTGAGTCAATGACTCCCAAACCAGATGGTTTTAGGGTATTAGGTGTAAAGACACCCCTAAGGACTTACTAACTCGAGTAAAAAAGGCTACGAAATTAAACCGGTCTTAATACTACCAAGCAAAATTCCACCTTTTGACGTGAACACTCACTGCTTACTGAGGCAAGAGGTCCAGTTACTCAGCGGAAAGTTTTGCAATGATCATTATGAATAAAATTCTCACATTTTGATGTGAACACTTACTGCTTACTGAGGCAAGAGGTCCAGTTACTCAGTGGAAAGTTTATTGATGATGATCATTATAAATATTAGTTGTATTAGTTGTTTTTTTTTTTTATATATATGCCTAAGTGTTTATCCAACAAGTCATCTGGTTTCAGTTAAGACAAGGAAGCGTATACATTCAACTCACATGTCATACCTCACACAAATATATGCTAATGTGCTCGTGTGAGATTAGATCAAACATGTGAATTCTCGAAAATGTTTTAAACTCACCAATGAAATCACATCACAATTTTTCAGATCAACCAAAATTTTAGACGAACATGAACATGCATTTATCTTTACGACGAAAAGACAACAAATTAGGACAAAGTGTGTGATGTGTCTCCCATACCCCCAAACTTAAATTACACATTGACCCCAATGTGTGACTAATATGGAAAGAGCTGACCTGAGATATGGAGAACTATCTGGACTGGTATGGCTCATAGCGTACCCCCAACTTGAACTGAAGTATGCATTGTCCCTGAAAAAAAAAATAAAAAAACTGGAAATCAAAAAATACTAGAAACAAACATTAATCATAAAAATGCAAAATAATAAATAAACAGAAAAGATAAATTGTGGGGTGCCTCCCATGAGCACTAAGTTTAACGTCTTCAGCCAGACCCAACATTAGTAAACATGCCCAACTAAGCGCTCCACCATCTGATCAATAAATAGGAATGGAAAATGATCAGACCTAGTGGCAGCATTCAACTTACGGTAGTCTATACTCACTCTCCCTCCTGACTGAACATGAGTTGGCACCAACTCGTCGTCCTCATTCTTCACTACCGTTAATTCAGCATGTTTGGGCACGACTTGAATTAGGCTCACCTACTTGCTATCAGAGATGGGATAAATGATCCCTGCCTCTAACAGCTTAATATCTTCTGCCCTCACAACCTCTTGTATAGCAGGGTTGAGCCTTCTTTGTGGCTCCCTCGATGGCTTGGCATTCTCCTCTAACTGTATCATGTGTATTACCAACGAGGGGTTGATTCCCTTGACATTCTCAATAGTCCAGCCTATAGCTTCCTTATGCTCTCTTAAGACGTCCAATAATTTCTCCTCTGGAGCATCACCCAAATCTAAAGCTATAATTATAGGCAAAGAATCTGCTGGACCTAGGAACTTATACTTAAGATTGTCCGGTAAAGGCTTAAGTTCCTTCTTGGGGGGTTCAGGTGTTGTGGTTTCCTCTGTCTCATTGCTTTCTCAAGGATCAGACTCCAAAATGGCATTCACTTCCTCGAGTAACTTATCTAAGCCCAAGTCCTCTCCAAAGTGAGCAAAGCATGCCTCCAGGGGGTCCTCAATGCGGGATTCATCCATAGTCTCCTCTGTCTTACTACTCTCCCGAGGAACAGACTCCAAGATAGTATTTGCTTGCTCAAGTAACATATCTAAGTCTAAATCCTCTCCAAACTGAGCAAAGCCTGCCTCCATAATGTCCTCAGACTTCCCTTCTTTCTTGGGCGCTTGTAGTCTCTCAGGGTAAGGCGCTTTAGGTAAAAATGACCTAGAGAGATCCTTAATAATAGGTGTGGCTGTAGATGGCTCAGCATCTCTCTTTTCCTTGTTGCCACTTTCTTGCCCTTGTTGCATAGCAAGGTTCTCCTCCACTTGATTGTCCACTTGTCTCCCAGATAAGTATAGGACAGTTGATTGCACTTGTTCCTGCCAATGCATAGGAGTTGATGAATTTCCCACTGCAAACTGTTCCTTTGGGTTAGGCTCAGGTTGACTGGGGAATTCGCCGTCCTCTCCTTCATCCATGTAACTTGCGATTTGATCAATTTGACTCTCTAGTTTGGCAATTGCTTGGGTTTTTTCTATTGTTGCACTCATCACTTCGCTCATGGATTGGCTAGTCATTTTCATGTACTCCTTAAGGGTGTCCTCAACTGACAGTGAAACTGACACTGGTGTTTGAATGGGAGCTTGGTAAGCAGGTAATGGTGCTAGATAGACTGAGTGACTATAACTTGGAACTAGCGGAGGAAATTCGGGAGAGTATTGATTGTGAGCTTGATAAGGGGCTCCTCCCTGATTCCTCAGTTGGCTCTGCGTCCATGAGAAATTAGAGTGGTCCCACCACCCTGGATTATATGTTTCGGAGTAAGATCCATTTGATTGCCAACAACAGTCATTGAATGCATTCATTTGTTCCATGGGATACTCGGCACAAGCCGGCATTGATGGACAATTCTGTGCTAGATGCATAGGACTAGCACAGATGGAACAGCTATCAACATTGAATGTGTTGGCAGCATTGATGGATGGGCCGGTCATTTTCATGTACTCCTTAATGGTGTCCTCTAAAGACTGTGAAACCGGCGCTGGATTCATCCACATATTTTTTTTTTTGGATAACTAACTAGTAGAAAAATAAAATCAATTCAGACCAAAAAATTTCACAAACCAAACAATTCTCCGGCAACGGCGCCAAAAACTTGTTGTGAGTTTTAAATTACTCGCAAGCGCACGAGTCGTTTGCAGTATAGCGTTGTGTAAGTGTGAGGTCGAATCCACAGGGAATTGCATTGTGAAAGTATATTTTCAATCTAAACTAACTCTATCTTAACCTAGTTCTGAATTTCAGATGATAATTTGCAAAAGAAATTAAAATTAAACTAAATTGATTTTTAAAAACTAATAATTAAAACACTAAGGTTTCCAAATCCACCCCACCGAAGTTAAGCATATATGTTCTAAAAATATAGCCTATCAAAACATTCCATGAATCCAACTATAAGACAAAAAACAAAGAATATCCCAACAAAACCAAAAGCATCCAATGTATCCGCTCTCAACAAATCACAAAGGAAATCCAATTTAATCGAAAAGCATTCAATGTATCTATCAGATGAAACATAAGGAATATCCAACAGACAATTTAAACTCAATCAATTATAAGATTAACTCAAATAATTGACAGAACATTTATACTAAAAATTGTCAGATCCTTCTAGGATTGATTCTAAAAGAGTCGGATCCGGAACCGAGCAGTGGCAGCGCCGTTCTCGGCGAGAAAGAAGAAGAACAGAGGTGAGAGGGAGACGTGAGAAAGGGAGAAAAAAATAAATATAAACTCTGAGTTGAGCGTTATATACCTAGGATCTGGAACCGAGTTTTACACGAAGAAGCAGTGGCAGTGCCGTTCTTGGCGAGGATGAAGAATATATGAGAGAGACGGGAGAAGGGGAGCAAAAATGTGTTTCTTCGAAAATAAAATAGAAACAACTCACGTGACCGTTAATACCAAAGGTTATTAAGTTCCTTTTTCGTTTTATAACAACTCTCATAAACTTGCATCTGTAAAGGTTAATATCACGTTGTTCTGTTTCAAACCTTACTCACGCTTTTCTTTCCCTTTTGTTATAAAAAACATATATATAACATTGTCTTTTGGATTTTGACACTCGTAATAGTTTATGTGTGGTAATCGCATGGACACAATGTCGTGGAAAGAATGATGAAAAAATTAAACAGTAATTATTTTAAAATTTTAAATATTAAAATTTTTATTTAATTTTTATATAATTATTAATAAATTTTTTTGTTTTCATAATAAATTTCACTAAATCAAGTTTATAGTATCACAACTCAACAATTTACTCCTATCTTTTAAACTAACAACTTTTCCTTCAGTTTTAAGTGTTTCTAGTTTCTCTCAATCTAAAAATATCACTAATTTAAATAGAATTTTGTATAAAATAAAAAACTTAATTATAATACACTTACAGTTTCTTTTTTTCTCGATCATTTTTGTCTCATTAGTTGGGATGGTACTATCCAGCATCGTGGATTGCGATTGTGAAGCTTGCGGCAATGGATTGCAGCTCGTTTCTTAAGGGTCCGTTTGGTTGAAAGTACTACAATTGAATTGGATTAATTAATCATACATGAATAATTTATTACATATTTAGTTTGAGAAATTTACTATTTATATGAGATTATGGTGGATAAAGTTAAAACTTAATCCCATTATTTTTGTCCCACCTCTTTTTATGAGATAGAATATATCCTACCTTTTTGGATTAAACTTTTTTTCCTTTCTTTTCTACCCTTGAATAATAATGATAATGATAATTATAATAATAATAATAATATCATATTGAATAAAATAGTGGTAATTAATATTATTATAATAATTATAATTAATATCATAAAAATAATTATTATCATATTAAATATAATAATAATAATAAATATAGTCAAAATAATAATAATAATACTATGACTATTACTATTAAAATAACAACTATAATAGTTATAATTATATTAATGATAATAATAATATAACGAGTAATGATACAATTATAATTTTATTCTAGTAACAATAACAATAATAATTATATTAATGATAATGGTAATCATTATAAAAATTATTATTATTAATTATCATTATTATAATATTAATGATAATAATAATGAGTTATTAATCATATTATTATTACCATAAACTCTAAACCTTAATATCTTATATTTCGTTAATTATATTATATAATTAATATTTATTTTATTATTTTATTAATATATTATTTTTTATATCAACATAAATTATACAAATATCTTATATTAGTTAATTATATTATTTTTAAATATTTAATTATATTCTATTTTTATTATTAGACGTATATTACTATCTTTTTATTATTAATATTATTACAATAGTATTTAAATGTTTATTTTTTTGGTTTTAAAAATAACAAAAATAATTTAAGATGGATTTTTAAATACGTTCATTATCACCGATGGATTAATTTCATCGGCGATGACTAAATAATAGTATTTTTTTTAAAATAATAATAAAAGAATTTAAAACGTTTTTAAAATATATTTATTGTATTTTTTCTGTTTTAAAAAATATATATAAAATATATTTAAAATGCATTTATTATCACCGATGGAATATTTTGTCGGTGATAGTAGTTTTTTGGTTTTAAAAAATAAAAACAATTTAATATATTTTTAAAATGTATTTATTATCACCGAAGGATATTCCGTCGATGAAGGTTTTTTTGGTTTTAAAAAATAAATAAACAATTTAAAATATTTTTAAAATGCATTTATTATCACCGACGAAATATTCTGTCGATGATAGCATTTTTCATATGAAAATTTAATTAGAAATTAAAAGATAAATTTTCAAAAAAACTATTGCCGATGGAATATTATTATCACCGACGAAATATTCTGTCGGTGATAATTTTTCGAATATCACCAAGGGATAAATTCCGTCGATGATAATCCATCCGAGAAAGTAGCTATCACCAATGGAAGAATTTTCGTCGATGATAATCTGTTGTGTACAAGCAAATCTGAACTACTACGCCAAACAACGGCGGGGCTTCATCTTCAACCTTAGCTGAAGAGTCTAGCCACTCATAACTATGAAACTACAATTCATAATAAAAGTGCTAAACATTTAAACTAAAACAACTAAATGTAAATAAATAAATAACTTTACATGGCAGAAATTTCACTCGCTGACGGGCGGCGCTTCCCCTCGTGCTGACAAAGCCTTCGAGATCTACCAGAATGCTAGCGGACGTCCACCGGTAAACACCAAAGTGGCTCAGGAATTGTACATTGAATGATGAAGTGGAGTGGGTCTTATATAGGCAAATACCATGAGTGCAATGTGTTTCCAATCCGATGTGGGATGTGGGATTTAAGTCTTCACATGCCCTTCAAAACTTCTGTTCACACTGAAATCCCGCACAGCCCGACCTTTGTCTACTAAAACGGCCATAACTTTATGTAGAAAAATAATTTTTACAAGCCGTAAAATTCTCCAAAAAATAGACTTCCGGATCTTTCTAAGAATATATGGCTCATATCCTGGTTCTTCTTGAATCAATACAGTTTAATTTTCAAAGATGATTGATCTGTACGGGCAATTCTAGCAATTTTAGTGAAACTCCTTTCCCAGTGGTTGTAAACCTGAAAAACAATGAAAACAACTCAAAGTAACAAATTCCTAAGCAAACAAATGTAAATTAAGTGGCCAAAATATGCAATATTTTTCACTCATCAATGGTGCACAATTTTCAGCTTGTGTGCACTTTTGCTTACAAAGGGAGTCTCCTTTACCTTTTCTTTCACATTAAGGACAATGTAATTTTTAAGTTGGGGATGGAGGAAACATTTTATTTTTTTTGAACTGCTTGGTGTTACTTTTCCTTTTTGTTTGTTTTTAGCATGCTTTTGTGTTAGCCTTGGAGTTAATTTACATGTCAATGATATGAACTTAATTGAGATATCATATAACATTTAGAAGAAGTTAAATCTTGCTTCGGTTTGAGAATAATTTAAGTGTCAATCTTCATTTGGTTTGAGACTCTAGTTTGCGGTAACATTGTATGATTAGTCTAAAACATTTATAGAAATTTTATGTGTAATTGTTTGTGAATACTTTTGTGGTCTCGACAAGCTCTAGAACTTATTTGATAATCACTTGAGGTGAATTCCTAGAATGCACACTACTTAGGATATGATGTAGGCCCTTTTTGGACTATTTGAGCCTTTCAAAACTTACCCTTGCTATATCTATCGCTAGTCACCTATTTGAGCCTTTTTCTTGAAAAAGAATTTGAGCATTGTTTCTTTCAGTAGCCCATTTACTCACCTTTATGAGCCTAAAAATATTTGATCCTTACCTTTCTTTTAAAAGAACTTAGTTATACACATTTGTTGAGAAGCACTTAAAAGGAGTAAGGATTGAAGTATGAAAAAAATATATTACTACCATAACCCAAGTACATTAAAGGAGATAAGTTGGGGGTTGTGGAAAGAGTTAAAAAAATTGAAAAAATGAAGTGAATGGTCTTATCCCAAAATAGAAAATAAAAGAAAAGAAAAAAAAAAGGGAGAGAAGAAAAAGAGAAGTGAAGTATGGCAAAGAAAGAAGAAAAAAAAAGAAAAGTGGTGACTTATCGAGAGATATGCTCTTACAAAAAAATGGTTGAAAGAGTTAGGTGTTGAAATAAGGTTATCCAGTGCTTAAAAGAAGGTTGTGTTTAAAACTAAGAGATTAAGTTCTTTTATTGGTTGAATCCTTCCCGTTCTTTCTTAACCTTTACCTTAGCCTAACGTTACAAGCTTATTAAAGACCTACTGATCCAATGTAGTGTGACTTTTCTACAATAGTGGAGAGTGATTTGAAAAATAAGCCTATGGAGCTTGATTTGTGATTGATTTCACGCAATTTATTATGTTTTTAGAGGCCAAGACTTGTATTCATGAATGTTATGCATAAAATCATCCGGGCGTTCGGATTAATGGATTGTGGTAATATGGATGTTAAAAGTCGATAACAATTTTAAGATTGATGTTTGGATTACTTTTGGACTTGGATGATATTTAATGATTCTATGTGCTATGTGTTATGTGCGATTTCTGAGACAAAAAGTGAATTGCCCCTAGTTTAACACTAACATTGCTTTACTTTGTTTTGATTCCTATCGTAGAATTCATCTCTTGTTTTCACTTGAATTGATAGGGACTAGAAATAAGCTAGTTGGGGGTTGTGTTAAGAGTCATAAAATGCATCTTAACAGTACTTAATTTTTAGAATTTTAGGGTTGATATAGGTTTTAATTGCACTTTTATACGTTAACAACTCTAAAGTGTCATTCTTGGATCATTGATCTATTTCGGTGCATTTTCAGGTACTTTAAGTTCAAAAGATGAGGAAAAGTTATCGTTGCTTGAAGCACAAAGACTTGAGGCATACCAGAGTAAAGGCATGGTTGTGGAAGGACAAATGAAGAGAAATCAAGTCCTGAGTGTGTGCGCTGCGGCCTAAAAATATCCAAGCCTCGGCCTCCAGAACCAAGCCAAAAGAGCAAGAAAGAAGCTTCAGTGAGAGCCGCAGCCTGGACTAGGCAGGGCCGCGGCCTCCAGAAAGTGAAGAAACCAAAGACTAAGCAGAGCCGCGGCCCAAGGAAGTGAGAGCCACGGTGCGCACACGGTCCACTTCTCCGAGTTATGACCTAATTATGTCTTTAATGATTGTTTAAACCCTAAAATACCCATGGACCTTTTGTATTATAAATAGATCACTTAGGGTTTGAGAAAAAAAAAACAATCATTAAGGCTGTAAACACAATAAGATTGCTATATTCTCCTCCATCAAAGTGTTTAAGAATGAGCCCCATAGCTAACTGATCTCCAAGCAAGGCGAAGGGATGAATCCTTAGGTGTAGTTGTTCTTATTTTCCTTTATTGATTCAGTTATAGTTGAGATTTAGTGTTCAAACATTGTTATGATTTACTCTTTAATTTCATTAGAAGATTTTCTCTTAATCCGGTGATTATATCTTTCTCCTCGATATAAGTCTAGTCATGCTCTTCTTATGTCAAGATTGTTTGGATGCGATTGAGTCCGGTAGATTTATCTTTTAGGTTTGTCCATTACTGCAATATTGTCATTAAGATATATTGTCATTTCTTGATAAATCTGCAGGATAGGTCATGTGTGCTTAAATCAAAAGTAAAGAGTAATTCATATCAATTACATTAGGGTTTACTTATGCTTTACTTGAATATTTGCCGATTGCCTGTTTGGGATGTGAAATTTGCAATCGAGATAAAAGCAACTGAATCAAGATTGGAATAAGGCAACGAACCTAGAGTGGATTCCCGGAACCTTATTGTTCCTTTATTATATTCTTCAATCTATTTACATAATTTTCTCACAATTACTTCATTATCAAAATTCATATTTTCTCACTTGATTGTTATCGTTCATATTAAGGTTTGCACTTTTCCTTTGTAGATTGCTTTTCCTTGTTGGATCGACACCTCAACTATATACAATAACCGCATATTAGTTTGAGCGTAATCAAAACTTATTTGATTAAAGACTTTCGTATTGAATTCAAGGGTTTTGAAAATATACTTTTAGAAAATTAGAGTTTTTAGGTAATTACACTAAGTTGGAAATTGACTTATAGAATTATAGAACTTACGAACTTACTTGAAGTTTAACTCTTGTTAGAATTAAAAGGGAAGTTTCTAAATTAAAAGGTTTAATGGTAGAGTAAGCTTTGAAGGAGTACAAAACGAAAAATTATAACTTTTTGAATTTAATTGAGTAAATATTTTGGAATGATTCATTTTATAAATGTGATATCTTGGGATGTAAAGAACACTAAGTTGGTATGGTTTCTTTGATTATAGGAGTTACTATTTTGAAGGTAGAAGTTTGTTAAATAAAAAAGTTTAGGAGGAGGTAAGATTAATAGAATTGAAGTAAAGTAAGTAAATTAGTCTTAACTCTTGAGGATTTTAAGATTTCTTATGACTTACCTTGAACCTTGCTTAGGAAAAAGTAAATGTATTATTGTTAGAATTTTTTAATTTGGGTTTGATAGGAAAGGAAAAGGAAAATGGTAAGTAAAGGTAAACTAAGGAGAACAACTTAAAAAATGTGGTTCCTATTTGACTCTTTTTATTGTTATGTATAAATATGAATTTCTTATACTACTTGGATTGTTACTAAGAGTTATATGCTTTAAGTGTGGTGGAATAACGTAGGAAAGGTAAGTAAAAAGACTAAGAATAGCACTTAGTGCTATTAAGGTGAGTTTTACCTTACTCTTAGTAAGTGTAATGTGATAAATGATCATGAAAATGCATCTAAAATTAGATAAAAAAAATTTGTTGGTCTATGGATGTATAAAGGAATGATGGTAGGAATATCTTGATATTTTGAAATTGTTATGGATGGAATAACTGTAATATATTAGTTGTGGATTTTGTACTGAAACTAATTTTATTATTAATGCATTGTATGGACATGATTTGTAATGATATTATGGAAAAGAATGATATTGTAAAGGATATGATTCCCACCTAGAGTAGGTTGTTATCTAGGTGAAAGGGATCCGAAGATGATGAGATTTGCCTAGTGTAGGTTGTTACCCAGGTGGAAGGGATGTGTGGACCTCGCCTAGTGTAGGTTGTTACCTAGGTGGAGGGAATGTATTGACCTCGCCTAGAATAGGTTGTTACCTAGGTGGAGGAAATGGTAAGACATCGCCAAGAGTAGGTTGTTACCTAGGTTGAGGGGATCTAATGTTTTGGAAAAATGCAAAATGTATCGGTACATGGGGAGACATCCCCGTTATAATATTATTAACTTAAGGAATTGAAATAACTTTAAAATGGGAATGAATGGTCATTCTTGACATTTTCATTATATGGTATTTTATTTGAATGCTATTGTTGATTTATGGATTGTGAATGATTGAAATTACCGAATGAAGGGTATACAATAATTAATTATGTGATGAAGGTGTATCTTTCATGTTTATAGTAATCTTACGTGTTTTCTATAATGAATAATAATCATTACGTTTATTTATATTTCATTTTATTTATTATAAAAGTTAGAAATGTTTAATGGTGTGAAAATATTTGCAAGTGAACAAAATCTCAACAAGTAGTAAAGTTTTGAAGAAAAAAAGTGTCGAACCCACAATGACTAATTATGCTATTGAGTATTGAAATTTACCAAATTATTTATTATTTGGAAATAAAACTGAAATTTTAAAAAATTTATCACCTAAATTAAACTAAAGTGCTTGACAAAGATAAATTAAATGAAAATAAAATAAAATTTAATGTTGTAGAGATAATAAAAATAATCTAGGGCTTTTGATTTCAGCTAGCTAATCTCACACAATTTATTATTCCTTGTTATAAAATGCCAATTGTTCAAGTTGACAAAAAATAAATCCCTTAATTATTCAATGTTTTCTCTTGAATAACATTAGAAATATCTTCACATAATAATTCATCGTATCTCTATGTAAATTAAATTATTTGAAGATTCATTAAGTTCTTTGGATTTTTCTTAGTCTAAAATCACACTAATTGGGGTAAAGTATCTCTGTCTTTTGCTCAACTAATTGTGTTTAATCCTTAAAGCTTCTAATCATAAATTACCTCTCAGTTTCAATATGATTCAATAAATCAAACAATAATTGGCCAAAAAATTGTAAGCAATAAGATCAAGGATAAACACTCAATATAAAAAACTTCGAAATAAAATAACACGGAATTTAAATTGTGTGTTCAAAGCTAGACTACATCAAAGCCCTAGAAAAATAAAATTAGTTCATAACAAATCTGAAATCAACCATGTTCTTATTGGAACGCATCAAAAGAAAACTAAAGAGAAGAAAATAAAACTCTTTTGCTTGAAATAAGTTGATGAAGCATTCAAGATTGTTGAGGATATCTCTTCATCGAGACTTGGCAGCTGCCCTCCTTCTCTTCTCTCTTTATTCTCTTGTCTAGGAAAAATCTGAAGTCCTTACAAGGCAAGGGCAGTCGGCCTTATATAGGCAAACTCCTAAAAAAGAAAAGGAAAGTACAATAATATTACTTCTTCTAGGGAAAAGAAAGACACTGAAATGAGAAATACTTCTACTACTAGGGAAACATGAAATAGGAAAGTAACCAAAATAAAAAATAACACAAAATAGGAAAAAGTGCGGCACAAGCAATTGATGTTGTGCGCACACACAATCGGGCATGGTGCAGGCTAGATGTTGGATCAATGTGAAGGTTTTGTGCGCAACGTCTTAGGCTTGTATGCATTCTCAAATTTAGTTCCTGAGCTGGTCCTAGTCCTGAACACAGTGGGTGCACATCTTGATTCGTACAACCATTAGGTGTTTTTAATCTTCTAGGTATATCAGTCTTTTTTTTCAATAAACGTTCTCATTCCTTCAAACACAAGCAAATAAAATTAAAAGAAATAAAGGAAAACTAACAATTTTAATAAGTAAATGAGTAATAAAAATTATGTAAAAATTATACTTATCAAATTCTCCCAAACTTAAAATTTGCCAGCCCTCAAGCAAAGAAAAAGAGAAAAAAAAAACTAAAAACAAGAATTGGTTTAATTCATGAAATTTGTTGCCTGAAAGATTGCCTAAAGTTTATAATCCGAATGAATCATTCAATATCACACAAGTCCAAAAGTTAATTTAAAACTCAATTCTACCTCATTATCAATCCTCTCAGTTATAAATACCTATCATTTTCACTTCATTATTAGCTTCCCGGATGATTTTATGCAAACAAGTAAATATATAATGGATCTCTAGTTATGAAATTGATAATTCAATCTCCATAGGCTTGCTTTTCAAATCACTCTCCACTAATGTAAAACAAAAATATTACCAAGGATCAATAGGTCTTTATTAGGCTTGTAATGTAAGACTAAGGTGAGAGCTACAAAGAAAAGATAGGATTCAAATAAAAGCAAGAGAACTTAATTTTGAACACAAACTTATTCTCAATCCTTTGAATCTCTCAAAACACTTCCCTTAGGTTTATATATATATATATATATATATATAACTGATTTTTTTAACACTTCCCAACACCTTGTTGACTTTTCACACCCCCAATCTTATGACTTTAATAACATGAGTTATGATAAAATTTACTTGTAAACTTTCTACCTCTCACACCTTCCATGCTCTTTTGACTTTGTGTAAACTTAGTTCTCTTGTAAGGTAAGGAAATCAATGTTTAAGCTCAAATAGGGTAGAGAATATGATGTTTTATAAAAAGAAAAAATATAAAGCCAAAATATAATTCAACAAAGATCAAAGGGGTGACTAGGGATAAAGATAATAAATAGATAAGCTTGAAAGGCTCAATTGATTGAAAGAATGCCTAAATCATTTCCCAAGTAATATTTTTTTTAGGATTTTGCCTCAAGTGTTGTCAAACAAGTACTAGAGTTTATTGAGACCATACAAATTTACAATATTCACATAAAATTTCTCAAGTATTCAAAACAATTAATGATCATGATAATATAGGCCGAATATAGAAAATCTCAAATTAAGCAAAATCAAGTCAAGGATTAACAAATAGACTCAAGCAATAAGAACTTTCCATAAAAATTATAATCAATTTCAACTATATTCTTATCATAGGCCTTTTTATTCATCAAACCAAAAACCAAGAATTTAAAAAAAAAAATTAAACTCCCTTCCTCCAAACTTAAATAATACATTGTCTTCAATTAGAAAAAAGAAAAAGAATGAGAAAAGGTAAGAAGTGCTCCCCCGATTTCCAATTGAATGTTGTCCTTCAAAGTGCAACCATGTAACATATTGGTGAGCCCCTGAACTTATGCAAACCTACAAGATGAAAAAAAATAAAAAGATTAAATAAAAATATAAAAACTTGGGTTGCCTCCCAAAAAGCGCTTTGTTTAAAGTCTATAGCTAAACATTCTCCAAATCATTATTTAGGATTGGCGAGATTGATTGAAAAATTTTGCGTGCTAAATTCTTTATCCACATCAGGCTTTAACCTCTATCCATTAACCTTGAATGTCTCTTTTGTCTCATGATGAACTTCAACCGTTCTATATGGAAAAACACGAGTCACAACAAATTGTCCTGACCACCTAGATCGCAACTTTCCGGGAAAAAGTTGAAGTCTTGAATTGAATAGTAAAAGTTTCTGCCCCACTTCGAACTCCCTTCTCAAAATATTCTTATCATGACATCTTTTAGTTTTATCCTTGTAAATCTGAGCATTCTCATAAGCATCATTGCGAAACTCATCCATCTCATTAATTTGCAACATCCTCTTCTCACCCGCAACCATTAAATCAAAATTAAGTATCTTTATTGCCCAATAAGTTCTATGTTCTAGCTCTATGGGTAAATGACATGCTTTTCCATAAACTAACCGATAAGGTGACATCCAATCAGTTTTTTAAATGTTGTCCTATAAGCCCATAATGCATCATCTAACCTTCGTGCTCGATTCTTTCGTGAGATACTAACGGTCTTCTCAAGTATGCGCTTCAACTCCCTATTGGACACCTCAACTTGGCCAATTGTTTGAGGATGATATGGTGTTGCCACATGATGAGTAATTCCATACTTAGTAAGTAAAGCTTCAAATGGACGGTTGCAAAAATGCTTCCCACCATCACTAATTATCGCCCTTGGAGTGTCAAATTGGGAAAAGATAATTTTTCAAAGAAAATTCACCATAACTCTAGCATAATTGGTCGATAAAGCAGCAGTTTCCACCCACTTGGAGACGTAATCTACAACCACCAAAACAAATTTATTAGAATAAGAAGATGGAAAAGGACCCATGAAATCTGTCTCCCAAACATCAAACAATTCAATCACTAAAATATTATTCAAAGGCATCTCATGTTTCCTAGAAATATTCCCAACCCATTGACATTAATCACATAAATTAACAAAGTTAAAAGAATCTTTAAAAATAGAAGGCCAATAAAACTTGGATTGAAAAATTCTTGCCGTTGTTTTTCCTCCACCAAAGTGGCCACCCACTTCCAATGAGTGGCAATGTCGGAGTATGCTCTCCATCTCTAAAGAGAAGATAATAAAACTCTTTTGGTTGAAATAAGTTGATTAAGCATTCAAGATTGTTGAATATCTCTCTTCATTGAGAATTGGCAGTCGTCCTTCTTCTTTTCTCTCTTTATTCTCTTGTCTAGGAAAAATCTGAAGTCCTTACAACGCAAGGGCAGTCGGTCTTATATAGGCAATGTTGGAAATCATCTTGACAAGATGCCCAGGTGGTGATCTTCCAAATACCCAAGTCTAGAATGACTTGTAGAAAGAAATACAACAATCAAAGACAAGAACAGAAAATCAAAGAAAGAAAGAAGACAAGCAATTTGTTATCGAGGTTCGGCAATGTGCCTATGTCCCCGTGAGTTCCTCCAAACTCTCTACACTAAATCAAATGGTTTTTTACAAGTACAGCAACCCCCTTCAAGAATCAACAAGTTCTTGAAGAAACCAAGAAGAGAGTAAGGAAGAAGATAAGAACTAATAATGCTCTCTATCTAATCTAGACTTCTCTCTCTTTTATAACCAGCCTCACTACAAAGAGTCCCTCTTGTATTTATGTCTCTCACACAATTCTCTCTTGTATTACAACTGATCTCAAAGTATGGCACAAACTTATGTTGCTCTATATGAGTTGTCTTGAAAATATGAGGCTAGGAAACCCCTTTTATAGCCACCCACTTCTTGGTCATTCTTGAGACTCAATCTCCACCCTTAGATCTTGATTACCACTTAACCTTGGCCCTCAATCAATCCTAAGTGGTGCTGGGCATTTTAACCTTGCACCCACACACCTAAGAGGAGGTCAAAGCATGTTGTCCATGTGTGCTTTGTTATGCCTAGCGCCTAGGAGCTCAACAGGGGGCGCCATGGCGCTGAGCAGGGCACACTTGCAGCCCATTCCGAAAGGCGTGGCACTGGTGGGGAGCGCCATGGTGCTAGTGCAGGTCATGGGGTCTCCATTCTGGATGCCTAGGCACTGGTAAAGGGGTGCCATAGCGAACACTGATGCTGCCCTTCACCAGTAGTGCGCACACCCTTTTTTCTTCTTGTGTACAGAAGTGCGCACACTAGTGCGTCTACCCTTACCTTGCTCCAAAGTGATGCACAAACATGTATGCAGTCTTTTAACTTGCTGTACTTTAATACTCCAACCTTGGTTTAGACTTTAACCATCTTTGGACCATGTTTAGATATGTTAAAACCTTAGACAAATACTAACAATCTCTACCTTTGTCTAAGTGTTTAAACCCGAACCATTTTTGCAGAGAACTTCGGGATCCAAACTCATCTTGAGTTATCAATTAACCATCTCCAATCCTAAGTAGTCCAAGGCAATGATTGAACTTACTTAGAGGTAGAACTTTAGTACCCAAATCCACAGGAATTTCTTCCGTGGCTACCTTGTCCACATGGATGCATCCTTTCGTAACATTTTCCCGAATGAAATGATACTGAACATCCATGTGCTATGTCCTCTCATGGAACATCAGATTCGTACACAAGTGCAATGCACTTTGACTATCTGAAAATACCACAAACTGCTCCTCCGGTACCTTCAACTCTTCCAGTAACCCTTTGCACCATATAGCCTCTTTAATGGCCTCCGTAGCCGCTATGTACTCAGCCTTGGTTATTGAGAGTGCTACCACTGGCTGCAACTGAGCCTTCCAACTTACACAACATCCATTTAAATTGAAGTAGTAAGAGGTAATTGATCTCCTTTTATCCCGGCCTGCTCTATAGTCCGAATCCGCAAAACCCTCAAGGCAGATGGACTTACCCCTCTTCTCATAAACAAGCCCTACTTCTGGGCTTCCCTTCAAGTACCTCAGAAACCACTTCATCCTAAGCCAATGCTCCTTTCTGGGATTACTCATAAACCTGCTGAGAATACTCATTGCATGAGCAATGTCAGGTCTAATGCTTACCATGGTGAACATAACGGAACCAACCGCACTAGAGTAGGGGACTTTCTCCATTTCCTTCTTCTCCGCCTCTGATCTTGGACATTGATTGCTGGAGAACTTGAAATGACTAGCGAAATCTTTACTAGTTTTCTATCTTCCATAAAGAATTTAGATATCATCGTCTCTATGTAGGAAGTTTGAGAGATCTTCAATCTGTTTCTCTCGCTTTCTCGGATGATACACATCCCAAGGATCTTTTGTGCATGGCCAAGATCCTTCATCTCAAACTCCTCACTGAGTTGAGCCTTCAATTTCCTTATCCTCTCCATGTTGCTCCTAACCAGCAACATGTCATAAACATAGATGAGGATGATCACCACTTCCTCAACCTTCTGCCGCTTATAGTACAAGCACGAATAATAGTAACTCCTCATGAAACCCAATTTGATTACAAAGGAATCAAACCTCTTGTTCCATTGCCAAGGTGATTGCTTCAGGCCATAGAGATATTTTTTCAATTTGCAGAGTAACTCTCCCTACCTTCCTTCCTCATAGCCTTCGGGTTGCCTCATGAAAATGGTCTCATCGAGCTCTCCATATAAGAACGCTGTCTTCACATCCATTTGCTTAATTTTTCAATCAAATTGGACCACCAATGCTAAACTATCCGTATCGTCTAGTACTTCACAACCGGTGAGAAGATTTCGGTGAAATCTATGCCTTCTTTTTGTGTGAACCCCTTCGCCACCAACCTATCTTTATATCAGACTTCATCCCCTGGAGTATTACCTTCTTTGATCTTGTAGAGCCATCTACAATCCATAACTCTTTGTTTTTCAGGTTTGGGCACTAAATCCCAAGAGTTGTTCTTCATCAAAAAATCCGTTTCTTCCTCCATAGCCAGCTGTCACTTTGACGAATCCTTACACTCCATGGCATCCGTGTAAGTTTCTGGTTCAACCTCTCCTTCTATCCAAGGAGTTGCTACATTAGCATCCGTAAACCCATATCTCAAAGGTGGTCTAACCACCCTCCTTCCCCGGTCTCGTGTGAGCTGGTAGTCATTATGACTTGCTGCATCAACCTCTTTTTGTTTAGCCTCTTCTTAAGTTTCTTGAGCTTAGCTTTCATCCAAGGGCTCTACCTGGTCTGAACCCTCTTGTCTCTTTTGTTCTACCTAAACCGAGTTCTCCTTGATGCGATGCTTCACAACTTTCGGACTGGTTTGCTCACTAGCCCCTGCAGGGTTAGTTTTCTCCAAGTAGGGAAATAACAATTCTATAATAATAACATCCCTACTTATAATCAGTTTCATGCCCTTCTTTTCTAAGAACCACAAAATATATCCCTTAACCTCATCACCATATCCTAGAAATACACATTTTCTTGATCTAGGGCTAAGTTTATCCTCCTTTTGATGTACATATGCAGCACATCCAAAAGTCCTAAGGTTGTCTAATTCAGGAGGTTTTCCACTCCACATCTCCATGGGAGATTTGAGCTTTAAAGCTCTAGAGGGTGATATATTTATCAAGTATGTAGCTGTAGCCACAGCTTCTCCTCAAAAATATTTTGATAAACCGGATCCTATTAGCATGCACCTAACCTTTTCCATAAGGGTTCTATTCATCCTTTTAACAACTCCATTTTGCTGAAGTCTTTTTAAAAGCATTCTATGCCTTAGAATTCCATTTAATTCACAGAATTTATCAAAATCATTATTGTAAAATTCTAAGCTATTATCGGTTCATAAAGCCTTAACTACCTTACCCGTTTGAGTTTCCAGCAACTTCTTCGACACAACAAATTTATTCAAGGCATCCGATTTATTTCTAAGCAAATAAACCCACACTCTTCTTGAATAATTATCAATTAAAGATAGAAAGTAAAAGTTACCTCCCTGTGTTGGTGTTCTTGCTGGTCCCCTAAGGTCCGAATGAATGTAGTCAAGAATCCCCTTAGACTTGTGCACTCCGGTGTTGAAGCTAACTCGGTGTTGCTTCCAAAGAATGCAACTCTCACAGAAATCCAGTTTCTTTACTTTGTCTCCTCCAAGTAGACCATCTTTGTTAAAAATTTGCAGGCCTTTTTCGCTTATGTGTCCCAAGTGAGTGTGCTAAAGGGCTGCCTTGTCCATTTCAGCCATCAAGCTTGCTACTTGATCATTGATTTCTGTCTCTCCGATCATCTCATAGAGTCCATCATTTCTTGCTGCCTTGATCACTACCAAAGATCCCTTGGCCATTTTGATCTTTCCTCCCTCTACTTTCCATGTATACCCCATGGAATCCAGCTGCCCCAATGAGATCAAATTTCTCTTCAAATCTGGAAGATACCTCACATTTCGCAGCAGCCTTGTGACTCCATCAAATATCCTCAATTGGATGTCTCCAATCCCCCTCACTTGGTAAGAATTGTCATTCCCTAATAAGACCCTTCCATCATTGATCTCCTTGAAATTCTTGAACCATTCCTTTTAAAGGCACATGTGATAAGTGCACCGGAATCAAGAATCCACTTTTCACTACCTTGCCTCCTGCTCACATTTGAGCACACAACAAGGACATCATCTTGCTATTCTCCTTTGGCAACTAAAGCCTCTCCATTATTGGTGTGGCTTCTCCTCTCATCCCATATCCTCTTCTTGCAATCTTTCTTGAAATGGCCCTCCTTGTTGCAGTAGAAGCATCTCCTTTCTCCTCCAAGTCTTGTCTTGGCATGAGATCTCCCATGGTTCTGCCCTTTACCTCTTGATTTCTCCCGGTAGTTACCATGGTTACTACTGCCATTCCAAGTTGCTGGCCTTCCTCTTACGAATAGCTCATCTCCACTTGATGTCTCCTTCATCTTGGCTTTGAAATCATGTGCCCTTATGGCATTGATCATAATCTCTTTTGTTAAAGTATCTCTTCCATACTCAATAGCATTAATCAAATTATCAAAGCAATCAGGAAGAGAATTTAACAAGATAACAGGCAATTGTTCATCCAGAAAAATAATGCTACAGCTATTCAAATCTTGAACTAGCTTATTAAAGACATCAAGATTATCTTGCAACTCTTTACTAGGGTCCATTTTAAAAGCAAAGATTCTTTTAAGAAGATAAATCTTGTTAGGGAGAGTTTCGGTAAGAATCAACTCATCTAGTTTCTTCCATATGACAATCGGATCCTTCGAGTCTCTGCACTCCCTTGTGACACTATCCGACATGTGCAAGAAAATGGTGCTGTAAGCCATCTTCTTCATCTCGGTCCTCTGGTCCTCCGTGACACTTACTGGAAAAGCATCATCTTCTCCAATAGCTAAGTCCACTTTTTGTTGCATTAGAATAGCCTTGATCTTCTGCTTCCAAAGGGAAAAGTCTCCCTTTCCATCAAACTTCTCAACACAGAAATTTGAAGCCATCTTTTGCGAACAAGGTCCCTAATTTATGCACTACCCACAAATGCTTTCTTTAACCTTAACAACACAGATCAAAGATGGACCTTAACACCATTCTTGAATCTACCTCAAGAACATGATCAAATCTTGATCTTTACACTGTTCTTGAATCACCCAAGAAGTTTATCTTTGATTCTTGGAGTCTTGGCTCCGTCACCTTCTTGTTCTTGCTTTGATACCCAGTTGTGCAGCTCTGATACCACTGTTGGAAATCACCTTGACAAGATGCACAGGTGGTGATTTTCCAAACACCCGAGTCTAGAATGACTTCTAGAAAGAAATACAACAATCAAAGACAATAACAGAAAATCAAAGAAAGAAAGAAGACAAGCAATTTGTTATCGAGATTCGGCAATGTGCCTACGTCCCCGTGAGTTCTTCCGAACTCTCCGCACTAAATCAAATGGTTCTTTACAAGCACAGCAACCCCCTTCAAGAATCAACAAGTTCTTGAAGAAATCAAGAAGAGAAATAAGGAAGAAGATAAGAACTAACAATGCTCTTTATCTAATCTAGACTTCTCTCTCTTTTACAACCAGCCTCACTACAAAGAGTCGCTCTTGTGTTTATGTCTCTCACATAATTCTCTCTTGTATTACAATTGATCTCAAAGTATGGCACAAACTTATGTTGTTCTATATGAGTTGTCTTGAAAATATGAGGCTAGGAAACCCCTTTTATAGCCACCCACTTCTTGGTCATTATTGATATTCAATCTCCACCCTTAGATCTTGATTACCACTTAACCTTGGCCCTCCATCAATCCTAAGGGGTGCTATGCATTTTAACCTTGCACCCATACACCTAAGAGGAGGTTAAAGCATGCTGTCCATGTGTGCTTTGTTATGCCTAGCGCCTAGGCGCTCAATAGGGGGCGCCATGGCGCTGAGCAGGGCACACTTGCAGCCCATTCTGGAAGGTGTGGCGCTGGTGGGGAGCACCATGGTGTTGGTGCTGGTCAGGGGGTCTCCATTCTGGATGCCTAGGCACTAGTGAAGGGGCGCTATGGCGCACACTGATACTGCCCTTCACTAGCAGTGCGCACACCTTTTTTTCTGCTTGTGTGCTGAAGTGCGCACACTAGTGCGCCTACCCTTACCTTGCTCCAAAGTGACGCACACACATGTGTGCAGTCTTTTGACTTGCTTTACTGTAATAATCCAACCTTGGTTTAGACTTTAACCATCTTTGAACCATGTTTAGATATATTTAAACCTTAGACAAATACCAACAGGTAAACTCCTATAAAAGAAAAGGAAAGTACAATAATACTACTCCTTCTAGTAAAAGGAAAGACACTGAAATGGGAAATACCTCTACTATTAGGAAAATATGAAATAGAAAAGAAACTAAAATGAAATATAACACAAAATAGGAAAAAATGCGGCACAATCTGGCATGATGTGGGCTAGATGTTAGATCAATGTGAAGGTTTTGAGCACAATGGACTAAGGCTTGTAGGCATTCTCAAATTTGGTTCATGAGCTAATCCTAGTCTTGAACACAGTGGGTGAACATCCTGATTCGTACAGCCGTTAGGTATTTTTAATCTTCTAGGCATATCAATCTTCTTTTTCAATAAACCTTCTCATTCTTTCAAACACAAGAAAATAAAATAAAATAAATTAAAATCAAATCAAATGAAAAGAAATAAAGGAAAACTAACAATTTTAATAAGTAAATGAGTAATAAAAATCATGTAAAAATTACAATTATCATTTAACGATATTGTGGTTCAATATAACAGTTACTCCGAGTAATGTTATTAATCGCTGGGCCCTTTAACTCATTCCCTTTTCTTTCAATCTTACAAGAAAGCCTTATAAAGACATTGGAGTTCACAGATAAAGGATTGAAAAAAGGAGGATTTTTGGTTTAGGTAGGTTACAAGCAATGAGTCTTCTCTTTTTTTTCTGTTTTGATTGGCTAGGCTATGTATATGCCTCCATTTTTGGAAAAGTGTAAAATTTTGTTGATCTTAGATGTAGTAAATGAAAAAGTCTGTATATTTTGTGGATTTTCGGTCTTAACAAAGATGCTTCATATAAGTGTAAAGAAATTACGATAGTGTACATTTTTAGGAGATAATCATAGAATATGATAGTCTGCTTAGCTATTTTGAGCATGCACCTAACTCTTTCCACAATGGAAAGGGTTATTCTCCTAGCCACGCCATTATGTTGTTGGGTACCAGGAACTATTATCTCATATCTGATGTCTAATTGTTAATAATAGTTTACAAAGTCATTAGAAGTATACTCTCCACAATTGCTAGTACGAAGATACTTCAATAGATTCCCTATCTCTTTCTTTCCACTATCGCAGGAAACTTCTAAAAATACTTAATAACTACCTTTTGTTCTTCAACAAAGAAACCCATACCTTTCGTGAAGTATAATCAACAAAAGTAACAAAATATATATTGCCACCTAAAAATTATACTTCAGTGGGACCACATACACCAAAATATACTAATTCTAATTTATTTTCTTTTCCTTTATATGACTTACTAAAAGAAACTCTATGATGCTTACCGAATAAACAATAATCACATGGGTTCAAAGCGTCATACCTTTGGAGAAGTGAAGAGTGACTTCCAAGATAAAATATTGAACCTTTTCTTACTCATATGCATTATCCTCTTGTGCCACAAGTTTAGAAAAGCAAAATCTTCAAATGTATTTAGCTCATTATCAAAAACTTTCACAAGTCTCTTCTACAAGGTACAACACATATTTCCTCTTACAACCACCAATAATCCATTAGTCAGTTTCCACTTTCCATTACTAAAATTGTGCTTGTATCCTTATTCATCTAGACATGAGTAGAAATCAGATTGTGATTCAATTCAAGAACATGACACACATTCTTTAAAGTCGCAGTGCACCTTAAGTCTATATGCACACATCATAAATCCCCCCAATCAGAGCAAAACTCAAGTTATTCATCTTCATTATACCAAAGTCTCTTACTCTGTACGTTGTGAATAAATCCTGATGAGGAATATAATGGTAAGAAGCTATTAAGTCAACCATCCAGTCAATACTAGAATCTGCAACATGATTGCACTATTCAGACTCACTAGTATATAACAAAACCTTTTCTTTATTTGAAACAACCATTGTTGTGTTCTTGTCATCGATCTTCTACTGATTCTTCTTATCCTATTATTCATTTTTCCAAACCCAATAATTTCACTTTATATGACTTAGTTTATTACAGTGATAAAATTTCACCTCATCTTCTTTGACATGTCTCTAGATATACCATTAGAATCATTACTCTTATTTCTCCCCTATTCTCTGTGACAAGAGCTTGACCACTGTGATCGAATCCTTTATGCAAGTCTCCTCATTGATCATGTTTTCTTTCACCATAAACAAATTGAGAACACCATTCAGAACAGAGTTACTAAGTGACACTATTAAAGTCTCCCAACTATTAGGAAATGTACCTAAAAGAATCAGTTCTTGTAACTCATCATCTAGCACTATTTTCATTGTAGACAACTTGTTCACAAGATATTGAAAATCAATTAAGTGTTCGACAATAGAAGTTTGTCGCCGTCTCATCAAAAAAGCTTTATTGTGCATTGTCTTTCCCTTATACGGTGTATCTAATTTATTTTTGTTGGAAAATCACCTCTCAAGAATTGCAGGTTGTGATCTTTCCAAACACCCAAATCCAGAATGATTTGTACTAGAACAAAAATCAAACCATAAAGAGAAAACACAAGCAATTGTTATCGAGGTTTAGCAATTTTTCTATGTCCCCGTGAGCTCTTCCGAGCTCTCTGCACTAAATCAATGGAGTTCTTAAAATTATAGCAACACCCCTTCAAGAACCCTCATGTTGTTGAAGAATGAAAGTAGAGAAAAGAAAGTGATAAGAACTGAGTGTTTCTTTGGAATTTTCCCCAAGAAAATTCCAATTACAAAGCCCTTGAATCCCACTTCTTGAATACTCTCTCTCACTAGAAACACCTATGAAGATTTGAGAGTCTTTCTCTTTCAACACCAGCCACTCTTGGAATGAGACCTCTTCTTGTGTTTCTTCTCTCTTGACCCTTATGTCTTTGCGCTCTTATGTCACTTGTGTTATGTGTCACATTTGTTGTTATTGCTCCTAGATGACCCTTTATATAGAGTAATAACTGCCTTAACCAATCTTGAAGCCAATCTCAGCCCTTAGATCTCAAGAACCAAAGACTCATGGCTCTCTAAGAGTCTAAGTGATCCTGTGCATTTTAACCAAGTCCCAACACACCAGTTGAAAAGTAGAATCAGAGGCATCAGATGTGCCTGGCGCCGCGGCTCAGAACAGGGCAAGCTGTGGTGCACAATAGGGTAAAACACCTCTAGTTGCTGGGTGCCGTGGTGCACACCTGGGGGAAGAACTTCCTCCTTTGCTGGAGGCCGCGATGCACACACCTTGTACTGCAGCGCCAAAGGCTGTTGAAGCCACTTCTTCCAACCGTTTAATTCTTATACAAATTCCAACAATCTCTACCTTTGTCTAAGCAGTTAAACCTAAACCCATTGTGCATAGAACTCAAGATCCAAACTCAACATGAGTCACCAAATCATCCAACTCCAATCCTAAAAACTCCAAGGCAATGATTGAACTTGCTTAGAGGTAGAACTTTAGTGCCTAAATCTACAGGATTTTCTTCCGTGGCCACTTTATCCACATCAATGCATCCTTCCGTAACATTTTCCTGAATGAAATGATACCGAACATCCATATGCTTTGTCCTCTCATGGAACACCACTTTGGCTATTCGAATACACCACCACATGCTCTTTTAGGACCTTTAACTCTTCCAACAACCTTTTACACCACATAGCCTCCTTAATTGCTTCCGTTGCTGCTATGTACTTTACCTCGGTTGTTGAGAGTGATACCACCGGCTGTAACTGAGCCTTCCAACTTATACAACATCCGTTTAAGTTGAAGAAGTATGAGGTAATCAATCTTCTCTTGTCCCGATCTACTCCATAGTCTGAATCAGCATAACCTTCTAACTAGATGGACTTACCCCTCTTCTCCTAAACAAGCCCCACATTTGCTAGGGAACTTCCCGAATTATATCTTAGTGAATCACATAGGACATTCTCTCTTTTTTACTTAAGAGTGATAGATTCCTTATTGTACATTTACATACCTCCATATGAAATCCATTATACCTAATTACTACTAATCATTTATCCATAGATTGGGCCATCATAAATAACATCAAAGTATAATAAGTCGTATACAATATAACCATGGTGCCTTAGGTCTAAGGATTACATGCACAACTGTAATATAAGAAGTACCTATTGTAGACAAATAAAACTCCATTAGGCATTCTCAAGTCAAGTCATGTTCCGTGAACTCATTCTCTAATGAGCACCCACACACTTGTTAGCGTCTACAACATAAGTGACAATGAGATCAGTCACCTTCCCAATTGTACTAGTCTAACTAGATTACTAATCATTCAATTAGTATCCTATAACCAAAAACATTTAAGAGAAAAGCTTTCAAGACTACTAGGTCTCAAAATTATGATCTCATTGTAATCCTATATCCATTACTCTTACTCTATGGACTTAATCATGACAAAGTAATTAAATAAATATTCCTGATAAATAAACTTTTCATAAATAATGATAAAAATTTGAATTAGAATTTTTTTTTACAAATAATATCCTTAGACATTAAATGTCATTCGCTTATAGGGTGTACTAGTAACATTATCTACCCCTAGCTAAAACTCTAGGCATTTTTATCTACTTTCATAAAGAATTCAAGGTATTCTTGGGTTAGAGAAGTTGTAATAGGTTAAGTTTAACATAAACACTTCATGGTTGTCATTCAAAATTTCATTTCAATGAAAACCGTATAAGAATTTAATTGTAAGTCATCTACTTCGCATTTCATAAAATATTATGTGGTTTTACTCGATTTTTTTGTATTTGAAATAGAAGGATGATTAGCTCCCCATAGGGCCCGATTGGCCCAATAGTTGAACTAATTGGCTTCACTTATGGATTGATCAGTTTATGCTCTGTTCAGGCAAAAAAATATCTTTTGTATCTCCTGTTTTGACCTACAAAATTCCTCCTAGTGAATTATTGCTTTAATATGTTAATATAATCGTGATATTAATGTTTTTTTCTCTCTTCGTTTTGGTATGTCGTTTAATTTCACTTTCAACTTGTATTTTAGTTTTAAGCTAATTTGTTCATTATTCTTTGATAAAGCAATCAATTTGGTCAACCCATTTGTCATTGGAATGACAACCATATCTAATAAGTGAATGTTGGGTCAATAATATCCCAAGTATACAAGTTCTTTTTTATTGTGATGATTTGTTTAATTACAGTCTTTACTTGAATTAGATTGTAATTTCCTGCATTGAATGCTAATGTGTGGTAGGATATCCTTTCTTAATTTCTAAACATTTTCTTTATAACATACAGGACTAGACTTCGACGTAGGTGAGAGAGAGAGCCCTAATTCCTCCTTCTTGCACATCTGAATCTCCTTGCCTAGAATCTCACACATAGACTAATGACAATGGATTTCGCCCTCTTCAAGATCAAATGGTGGCTCCTTAATCATTATTGTTGCTTCGTGCTTGGACAACATAAGGCAAAAATGTGAGAGATGTACCCCACCCTAGAAGTGCTCTCCTTGAGGGAGCTCCTTACTAATTGACAAAGAGTGGTGTTAGGTACGGTACCCACAACTGACGTAATGAGAGCACTTGGGTCTTTCACCTTCACTCGACATCAACCTCTATTATGCATCAACATGCTTATTACTTCATCATCCAAGGATGAATCCAGTCTTACGGTGCCTTCTTCTCCTTCTTTCTTTCATGGTTTTCTTAGTATATTTGAGGTAAAAAGGAGTCTTGATTCTAGGTTATCTTTTTTTGTCCTTCAATTCACCTATGGCTCTTTAAATCCAAAGTAGGGAAAATCCCCTTAATAAATTATCCATTCTAGGTCCATCGGAACCCACCTTCTATCATCTTTATCTTTGATTCCTCACTTGGTTTATATCCTAAACCATGTCTTCCAAATTTCTCTTGAAGTCTATAGAAGTTGCCAATCATTGACAATACTTGCTTAGTCCTTCCCCTAGGAGATAGTGCATACTTTTCATGATGTAAGGGACCATCTAATTAACGTAGGGATCAAAATTTGTAGGAATAGAATTGATCACCTTAACTCTTTAAGAGAGAAACCATGTAAGTCCTTTTCCTATGGATTTTTTATCCAAAAAATTGGGGTAATCCCTACATCATCTCATACAAAGTCACTACCTTTCCACGTTCTTCGTATTTGACTTTTTGGTGCAAAGTAAAAGGGATTGCTCCTACACCATGAATCCATGGTCTTCCTGACAAAAGATTAAAGAAAGCAAAAATGTCAAGTACATGGAAATTTATCATTTTCTCGCTTAGTCCCAGAGCACAACTTAGGTCGACAATGTACCTTTTTGTGTTATCGTATGACTTATCGTTTGATTGCTTAGGTGAAAATAAGCTAGCTCTACCCTAAGTCTCTTCATAGTCCTCAAGAGGCGCACATTCAAGGCAGATTCTTTCTCAACAAAAACAATCAAAATTTTATTGCCATGACTCTTCATAGTCAAATAAACAGCATTTGAATGCTTTCGCTGACATATTGATAAGTCTTGGACACAAAAGTTCATTTTTGGATCTCCTTTCTTAGACATATCAATAAAGGCCAAAAGATCATCATGTGAAGTTTTTGCAAGGACTTCCACCTCACATAGATGATCTAGTACAGCTTGTCAATGCTTCTTTGATGACATTAATGATAGTAGTATAACCTACAAGCCAATAACATTTGTTGTTATGGACATATTACATGTAATTAATCATATTTATTTGTTGCGAATAAATATTGATAATGAAATTTGTCTTATTTATCATGTTCATCACAAATCATTGCATGTGCATAACATTGTAAAGCCTAAGGATAAAAGTAACAGAAATAGGCACCAAGATGAGATCCTGTTAGCGAGATGTATTTTCTTGAGCTTTTTTCTTAAATGTTCCTAATCATTGGATCATTAAGAATGACATTAGTGAATACGAATAGACAGTACATACTATGTTTCCTCAAGGAGTTGAGGGTGATTCATCTAACAATCCTTAGTGTATGAGAAACTGAAACAAATTATGTAGGTTATTGTTAGAGAACAGGTACACTGAACTAACTCGACTAAGAAATTCTGAATGGAAACTTTAATGGCTATTAATAGGAGTTCTTATGTTGCAGTTGTACGAGTGATTCTTGAACTTGAGGCACCATGGATTCCTTATGTATAGGTCATCTTGCTTTGATGCTACTCAAATGTGATCTTAATCATGGGTTACATAAGGGTAATATTTGGGTATGACCACTTATGAATAAAGGTATATAAGTGTACAATAGAGGATCCATCATACTCAATAAAAGAGAGAGAATGTCTTATATGATCTGATTAAGTCATAGCTTGTAAATTCAATGGCCAAGTTAGGATGGAAATTAGAAAAGAGTTTTTAATTTCACCATTTAAGGACTTGAGATTGAGATACATATGATTATGTAATTAAGGTTTGACAGTAAATCTATGTCTTAGGTTTAATCAGGGATATTATATGATGGAATGATTCAATTGTACAATAACTGATAACGAAAAAAGTTCACATTAATTCATATTGCTTAGGTGGTCATGACATACTGCTATATGTCAATCATGACTTTTAGAAACCCTTAAAATTAATTGTAATTAATTTCTAATTAAATAAAAAACTAAAAAGAGATTTAACTAAAATTAAAATTAAAAGGATTTTTAATTGATTTGATGAGATAAAATTATTACATCAAAGTTACGACCTACTACCAGTGCGATATTAAATCTAAGGGGTCACATATAATAGAGAAATTGCAAGAATAAGGAAAACTGATGGGCTAATAGAGAAATTTCTAGGAATTAATTAAACCATAGGTTTAATTGCAATTCTAGAAATCTTAGAGCTTTTAGGAGAAAAATATCTATATAGAAATTCTATTTGATAGAAACCCTAGTGTAGATCTTGTGAGACTAAAATCAGATTTTAGACACACATTCTCTCTCTCTTTCTTCAAAAAGTTGATAAAACTTAGAACTAGCACTTTAATTTTTTGCCAGCCCTAGTTTTCTTTCTTGCATGGCGTTAGACATCTCGGTGAAGGAGATCCTCATCTTTGGTTGCTTGTGTGAATACACTTAGAGGACGGACATTTGAGCAGCTTATGGACTCATCTCCAAAGTATCCACCCGAGTCTTCATTGAGGTATAAACCCTAACCTTGTACGAAGAATTGATTTATCATTCTAATACATTCGTAGAGAATTCATGGTAGAATTTTATTGGCATAGTTAAGAAAATTTTAAATTTTCGCGGCGTTATGTATGCCAATAGACTTATAGTGGTATTAGAGCCAACTCAATGGATTATTAGAATGAGTTTAATTCCATTATTATGGCTTTAAAGATTTGGTCTTAAAATTCTAGAGATTACAATTTAAAAACCTAAAATATACATTAGGGTTTATATAACCCTGGGTCAAGATAATTCAAGAAAGAGTTCTTGAATTGTTTATTATCATATGATGACAATAAATTTATTGTAGATTGTTTTTCAAACATATAAAATTAGTAGGAATTGATTGCATTCAATTTGAATGGTCAAAATTTTATTTCGGATAAAATTAAATCAAGTTTGGGGAAAAACACATGAAACCACGTGAAAAATATGTAGAAAATAAGGTGTAGTGACTAACTACCATTGGGCCATAGTTTGCTATATAGCCTTATGACCTGATGTAATTTTTAGTTTAGAAGCTAGTTGTACTCGACTACACCCTAGTTATAGCCGACTACACTAAAAAGTTTTGGGATAAATACTATATATAGTCAACTACAACAAAGGTGTAGTCGACTACAATGCGGAAAAATTGATTTTTTAACTTTTAAAAGCTTTTGAAATTCTTTCATAATTTCTAAAAATTAAACCCTATTTTAATTGAAAATAAATGTTTATTTTTCATCTTTAGAAGGTTTAAATTAAAATTAATTTATTTAAGAATTGTTCTTAATTTCAAAACCAAAATTTTTAAGGAATTGGAGTTTGTTGGGATTTGTCAAAGAATTAAATAGATGAAAAGTTCAACATCAGGGCCAGGTTGTGCGCCGCAACCTCCAGCAAGTGGAGGAAGTCCTCCTTCAGGTGTGTACCGCAACACGGACCAACCGCACCGCGGCCTCCAGCAAGGCAGCAAGTTTCCCCTCTTCTGAGCCTCAACATGCCCTGTTATGAGCCTCAGAACGAAGCACACCTGACACCAATTTTTTAGCACTTTGACATGGTGCGTGGGACTTAGTTAAAACGCAGAGGATTACTTAGACTCTTAGAATGCCATGGGTCTTTGGTTCTTGAGATCTAAGGGTTGAGATTGATATCAAAGATTGGATGAGGCAATCATTATTCTATATAAAGGGTCTTCTAATAACAAGTGAAGACATCATCTCAACAAGAGAGGGATGATATGTGAATGTGTGTGAAATAGTACACATAGTGTGTTAGAGTGCAAAGATACAAAACGCACAGGAGAGACTCATTCAAGAGAGGCTGGTTGTTTAGAGATAAAGTAGTATAGATTGGGGATTCAAGGGCTTCGTAATTGGAATTTTCTTGGGGAAAATTCCACGGAAACACTTAGTCTTTGTCACTTTCTTTTTCTCTTCTGTTGTTCTTTAAGAACTAGAGGATTCTTGGAGAGGTGTTGCTATAATTGTAAGAACTCCATTGATTTAGTGCAGAGAGCTCGGAGGAGCTCACGGGGACGTAGGCACATTGCCGAACCTCGATAACAATTGCTTGTGTTCTTTCTTTGATTGGTTTGTTTGCTGTTTATTACAAGTCATTCTAGACTTGGGTGTTTGGAAAGATCACAACCAGGGATTCCGTAAGAAGGTGATTTTCCAACAGTGGTATCAGAGCTCGGTTCTAAGAATCAAAGGATTCTTTGGTGGTGATACAATGGTATCAGAGCTACAACAGTGGCATCAGATCTGGAACAGGGGGTATCGGAGCAAGACTCCAAAAATCAAAGAAAACTTCTTGGGTGATTCAAGAACATATTAGAGATCAAGATCTAATCGTGTTCTTAAAGTTCAAGAACGGTGTTGTGATTAAGATTTGATCGTGTTCTTGAGATTTAGAAGTTGGAAACCAATTGTGGGTGCTACATAAATCTCAGATTTTCTCTGCAAGATGGGTTCAAACTTCATTGTTGAGAAGTTTGATGGAAAGGGAGAGTTTTCCCTTTGGAAGCAAAAAATCAAGGCGATTCTTATGCAACAAAAGGTGGACTGGGCAATTGGAGAAGATGACAATTTTCCTACAAGTCTAACGGAGGTCCAGCGGAATGAGATGAAGAAGATGGCGTATAGCACCATCTTTCTGCATATGTCAGATAGTGTCACAAGGGAGTGCGGAGACTTCGAAGATCCAGTTGCCATTTAGAAGAAACTAGATGAGTTATTTTTAACCAAAACTCTCCCTAATAAGATATATCTTCTAAAATGCATCTTTGCTTTTAAAATGGATCTTGAGAAAGAGTTGCAAGATAATCTTGATGCCAAGATGAGGGAAATATCAAGTGGAGAAGGGCTATTCATTAGAGGAAGGCTAGCAACTCGGTATGGCAGCAATATACATGGCTACTACCAGGATAAACTGCAAGGTAGAGGACAAAGCCATGGGAGAGTGCACTCAAAACCGAGATTTGGAGGAAAGAGATGCTACTACTGCCATAAGGAGGGTCATTTTAAGAAAGATTGCAGGAATATGATAAGGGATGAGGGAGGAAGCCATACCAAGAATGGAGAGGCTTCGGTTGCCAAGGGAGAACAACAAGATGATGATGTTCTTATTGTGTGCTCAAATGTGAGCAAGGGGCAAGAAGGCAGCGAGAGATGGATCTTAGATTTCGGGTGCACTTATCATATGTGTCATCACCGGGATTGGTTCAAGAATTTCAAGGAAACCAATGATGGAAAGGTTTTCTTGGGGAATGATACTGCTTACTAAGTGAGGGGCACGAGAGACATCCAATTGAGAATGTTTGATGGAGTTACAAGGCTGCTGAGGAATGTGAGATATCTTTTGGAGTAGAGAAGAAATTTGATCTCATTGGGGCAACTAGATTCCATGGCGTACACATATAAAGCAGAGAAAGGAAAGATCAAGGTAACCAAGTGATCTTTGATAGTGATTAAAGCAGTAATGAAGGATGGTCTCTATGAGATGATCGGAGACACGGACATTAAGGATCAAGTAGTAAGCTTGATGGCTGAGATGGATAAGGCAGCCCTTTGGCACAATCACTTGGGACACATGAGTTAAAAGGGTGTGCAAGTTCTTAGCAAGAATGGTCTACTTAATGGTGACAAAGTAGAGAAACTTGATTTCTGCGAATGTTGTGTTCTTTGGAAATAACATTGGGTCAGCTTCAACGCCGGAGTGCACAAGTCTAAGGGCATTCTTGACTACATTTATGCGGATCTTTGGGGGCCAGCAAGAACACAAACACAAGGAGGTAATCTTTACTTTCTATCTTTAATTGATGATTATTCTTGAAAGGTTTGGGTTTATTTGCTTAGAAAAAATCAAATGCTTTGGATAAGTTTGTGGTGTGCAAAAAAGCTGGAAGAAACTCAAATGGGTAGGGTAGTTAAGGTGTTAAGAACCAATAATGGCTTAGAATTTTTTAACAAGGAACTTGATTAACTCTGTAAGTTAAATGGGATTCTAAGACATAGAACAGTTGTGAAAATGCCTCAGCAAAATAGAGTTGCTGAGAGGATGAATAAGACCCTTATAGAAAAGGTTAGGTGCATGTTAATTGGTTTCGGATTACCCAAATGTTTTTTAGGGGAAGTAGTGTCTACTGCTGCATATTTGGTAAATAGATCGCCCTCTAGGGCTGTGGACCTTAAGACTCCCGAGGAGATGTGGAGTGGAAAACTCCCTGAGTTGAACAACCTTAGGACTTTTGGGTATACTGCGTTTGCACATCAAAAGGATGATAAACTTAGCCTAAGGTCTAGAAAATGTGTGTTTCTAGGATATGGGGAAGGAGTTAAGGGGTATAGGTTGTGGTCTTTAGAGCCAAAAGGATTTAAACTCATAATAAGTAGGGATGTCATTTTTAATGAGCATTTATTTCCCTATTTGGAGAAAACTAACCCTGCAGGGGATAGTGAGCAAACCAGTTCGGTATTTATGAAGTATAGCATCAAGGAAAATTCAGTTCAAGTAGAGCAAGGAAGGCAAGAGGGTTCGGACCAAGTAGAGCCCATTGATGAAGGCCAAGCTCAAGACACTCATGAGGAGGTTGAACTAGAAGGGGATGATGTAGCAAGTCAGAATGACTATCAGCTCACAAAGGATAGGGAAAGAAGGTTGGTAGACCACCTTTGAGATATGGTTTTACGGTTGCGTATACAGCAGCTCCTTGGACAGAAGGAGGGATGAGTGAACCAAAAACTTACATTGATGCCATGGGATGTAAGGAGTCGTCAAGATGGAAGCTAGCTATGGAGGAAGAAATGCATTCTTTAAGGAAGAACAACTCTTGGGAATTGGTGCACATTCTAGGAAAATAGAGAGTTGTGGATTGTAAGTGGACTTACAAGATCAAATAAGGGAACCCTCCAGGGGATAAAGTCCGGAACAAGGCTAGGCTGGTGGCAAAGGGGTTCATGTAAAGAGACGGCATAGATTTCACAGAAACTTTCTCACCTGGACACAAGCTGGAGGAAATGGTGATTGTCCTCATCAATGTCGATGATATGCTGTTGGTTGATAACAGTAGGGAGAGGATAGAAAGGTTGAAGTCTCAATTCAGTTTCAAGTTTGAGAGAAAGGATCTTAGCCTTGAACAAAAGATCCTTGGGATGAGAATAATCCGAGAAAGGGAGAGAAACAGGTTGAAGGTTTCTCAGTCGTCCTACATAGAAAAGGTGTTGTAAGTTTTCTATGGAAGATGGTAAACCAGTGAAGATTCCCCTTGCTAGTCATTTCAAGTTCTCCAGTGAGCAATGTCCTGGAATGGAAGAGGAGAAGAAAGAAATGGAAAAGGTCCCTTACTCTAGTGCGATTGGATCAGTCATGTTCATGATGGTAATCACTAGCCCGACATTTCTTAGGCAATTAGTGTTCTCAGCAGATTTGTGAGTAATCCTGGAAAGGAGCTTTGGCTTGGGATGAAGTAGTTGTTGAGGTATTGGAAGGCTCAGTTACAGCCAGTGGTAGCACTCTTAACAACCGAGGCTGAGTATATAGCGGCAAAGAAAGCCATAAAGGAGGCTATGTGGTGCAAAGGGTTGTTGGAAGAGTGAAAGGTCCTAAAAGAGCAGGTGGTGGTGTATTCGAATAGCCAAAGAGTGTTGCACTTGTATAGGAACCCGATGTTCCATGAGAGGACTAAGCATATGGATGTTCAGTATCATTTCATTTGGGAAAATGTTACGGAAGGATGCATTCATGTGGACAAAGTCGCAACGGAAGAAAATCTTACAGATTTAGGCACCAAAGTTCTACCTCTAAGTAACTTCAATCATTGCCTTGGACTTCTTAGGATTGGAGTTAGATGATATGGTGACTCAAGCTGAGTTGGGATCCTGAGTTCTCTGCACAATGGGTTCGGGTTTAATTGCTTAGACAAAGGTAGAGATTGTTAGGATTTGTGAAAGAATTAAACAGATGAAAAGTTTAGCATCAGGACCAGGTTGTGTGCTGTAGCCTCCAGCAAGTGGAGGAAGTCCTCCTTCAGGTGCGCACCATAGCACGGACTAGCCATGCCACGGCCTCCAGTAAGGCCGTAAGTTTCCCCTCTTCTGAGCCTCAGCACGCCTTGTTCTGAGCCTCAGCACGAAGCACACCTGACACCAATTTTTAAGAACTTTGAGATGGTGCATGGGACTTGGTTAAAATGCACAGGATTACTTAGACTCTTAGAGATCCATGGTTCTTTGGTCCTTGAGATCTAAGGGTTGAGATTGATCTTAAAGATTGGATGAGGTAGTCGTTGCTCTATATAAAGGGTTTTCGAAAAACAAGTGAAGACATCATCTCAACAAGAGATGGATGATATGTGAATGTGTGTGAAATAGAACAAATGGTGTGTGAGAGTGAAAAGACACAAAACACACAAGAGAGACTCATTCAAGAGAGTTGGTTGTTTAAAGAGAGAGTAGTATAGATTGGGGATTCAAGGGCTTTGTAATTGGAATTTTCTTAGAGAAAATTCTAGGGAAACACTTAGTCCTTATCACTTTCTTTTTCTCTTCTTTCGTTCTTCAAGAACTAGAGGATTCTTGAAGAAGTGTTGCTGTAATTGTAAGAACTCCATTGATTTAGTGTAGAGAGCTCGGAGGAGCTCACGGTGACGTAGGCACATTTTCAAACCTCGATATCAATTGCTTGTGTTCTTTCTTTGATTGGTTTGTTTGCTATTTATTACAAGTCATTCTAGACTTGGGTGTTTGGAAAGATCACAACTTGGGATTCTGTAAGAAGGTGATTTTCCAACAGAGTTTGATTAGGAATTAACACTCCAAAATCGTTCTTGTATTAGTATTGTATATTCTAAATATTAAGGAATCTTAATTTTTTTTGGAATAAGATTAAGAGTAGTTTCTCAAGTCTTAATGAGATTAGGAATGCAATATAAGAATAAATCCGTAATTAGAATAAAATTAATTATATGAATGGATGATTATTAGACCTAGACCTTAGCAATTGATTAAATTTATTGGTGTTATTTATGGTTATTAAATTTTAAATGGGGTCTGCATACCTCGCATTCTCTTGTTTCTCTCAATCTAAATTTCTATTTTCCTTCAATGTAATTCCCCTTTACTGTTGATCAAGGTTTCTCGTATATATTTGATGTACGTAAAGTTACTTAGAATTAGATAGGATTTTATTAAGGTGAATCGAAGAATGTGCAATGAAGTATTTTCGACCATTTGAAGATGCCCATGAATGTATAGAATATATCCATGTAACAATTATCTAGAATTTGACCAAGTAATTTACTTAATAGGCTCAACTAAATCACAATTAGAAAGTCCATAGTCATCCACTTAGGTATCTATATATGCATGTGGTGTATGTATGTTATGCATGTAATTAGATTATATGCTTGTTATATGTATTTGATATATGTTAAATGATGAGATCTAAACGTAAAAATCTAAATTCTTTACACTCAAATATTTAATAATAAGTTGTAAATAGAAATCATTAGGAATGATTGTTTGTAGCCTTCCACCATTATAGTCAATATGCAAAGTTTCTTATGTGCATAAATTTGCTACGCTACACGTAAGGTTTACACATGTAAGAAAATTATATTGATTACTAAACATATGATGTATACAAGGCAAAAAAATGACATAACTTTGTTGTGCAGACGTAAGGGTTATATCATTAATTTACACTTGTAAGGAATGGTGGGTTTAACTTATCTAAAATGAACATGATTTATTGTGCAAACGTAAGGTCATACACATTTAATAGGCTAAATTATGATTTGGAATTGAATTAGATGCAAATGATAAAAGTTATCTACCTATCAAATGCATTGTAATTTGTTGTGCAAAATAGAGCTATAATGTACAAGTGATAGGATCACAATCCCCACTAAGAAAACCTTCCAAAGAGGTTTCCCACTTTTCACGTTGAGGGTTATGGGAATCGAAAATAATAGTAGTTAATAAAATGAATTAATGCGTTTTTTATCTATTGTTACATTGTACATCGCAATGACTAAACCCAGTATCGTGTATACTTAATGAAAACAGACTGGCTGGTCCAATCTCCTAAGGTTAAGGACTTTGAGAATCGTTCTCAATTTTTAGAAAATGGTCTATGTTCTTGATAAGTCAATTCCAACATATGTTGCTAAGGATTTTATGAAGATGTGGCAACTTTTGAAGTGGCAAGAGAATGACATATAGGCTAGGTGCTACATGTTAACATCTACATCTAATCAGATTTAGAAGAAACATGACATTATGGAAAGTGCTAATGCGATATTGATTCATCTACAAGAGTTGTGTGCTGAGCATAGTCATAATGCAAGGTTCCAAATCTTTAAAGAGCTCTTTAGGTCTAGTATGCCCAAAGCATCATTAGTCCTTAATCATGAATTAAAGATGATCAAATATATCGAGCAGTTAGACTGATACATTTTAGTATGGATGTGGAGTTATTTAGTTACTTAATTCTTCATAACCTTCCAGACTCATTATCGCAGTATGTTATGAACTACCACATGAATAAGATTTAAGCTACGCTTCTAGAACTTGCTATATGTTGAAGACTGCATAAGCAACAATCAAAGAATGTTAAGACACCCATTATACTTGACGATGGGGTTTTTTCTTCTAAGCTCAAGGGCAAGAATGTCTTAAATAAAAAGAAGAAACCATTGACAGCAAAGGGCGTTGTCAACAAGGTTATCTCTTCAAAAGCCAAGAACGATGAGGGACAATGCTTCTGTTGTGGCAAAGATGGACATCGGAAGAGAAACTATAAAGATCACATTGCAAGACATGCCTTTTAGTTATTCTTTGATAAAATTAACTTATTAGAAAATAATACTTCTACTTGAGTATTAGATACTGAGTATGGTTCTCTCATTTGCAATAGTTTGCACGTGCTGAGGAAAAGCAAGAAACTAAGTAAAGAGAAGTCAACCTTTGCCTTGGAAATGGAGCAAGTGTTGGGACTTATTACTTAATTTTATCATCGATAAGTAGACAATAAAATATTGAACAATAAGGTGATAATGATCTAAATCATAATTAATGGTTTAAGTACTTTTATTTTGCTATATAGATATCTTAATTAATTTTTTTCTAATGAGGTTTTCTAATTGCATAAAAAGATAAAATACAAAGTCTAATTGTCTCGTTCGTCATAACTTATGGACCTTTTCTCCACGTTTGCTTTCTCTACTTCTAGCCTCCTTCTTTTCTATTCATCTTTGTAATCTCTTGAACTAACTCCATACCCACAAAAGATATTCGTTAGCCCCAAAAGAATGAGGCACAATAATTTCTTAAGAAAGTTACATCATGAAACACTTGTCCCAGTTATCCTTAATCCTCTCAAGTAACCTTGGCGTTATATGACAAGTAAAGTAACCATGGTCAGGGTTTGAGATAGTTTGTGGTTAACCAAATTAACATATGATGCGATCTATAGAATATAATGAGTAGTGGATCATGCTCACTAAGACTACACAACCTTTCTTGAAAGTGTACCTAAGGGCCA
This sequence comes from Bretschneidera sinensis, assembly GCA_023935145.1. Lineage (NCBI taxonomy): Eukaryota > Viridiplantae > Streptophyta > Magnoliopsida > Brassicales > Akaniaceae > Bretschneidera > Bretschneidera sinensis. The sequence goes on along the minus strand of CM043703.1, from coordinate 64,610,845 downwards.
GTGTAATCCTCCACCAATGGCACACCTAGCGAATCTTGCAAGGGTTTGGATCATTGAACCAATTTACCCATTCTTCAAAGAAAATCATGAATCACCAGTAATTTGCGCTCTTTATAGTACCTTAGCCCATAAAGTTTCACATGAATCTTTTGAAGAACAATAATGGAAAATCTATCAAAAAGTCACATATGTACAGGAAAAAAAAGTCACAACTCAGTTCAGAATCAAGTGACAGACAATTAGAGTGAGGATATTGGCTACCTAAGGCGATAAGGGACTCCCGACGAGTATAGTGTTTCTTGGCTCCTAAACGCATCCAATCCATTTAGAATCCTGCCTAGAATGACTCCCATTGGGCATCAACCTTTAGACATTCATTGCACCATGTATGGCAAGGATTTATGAACACTTGGGTTGTGCTTGAAAATGAAAAATCACACCAATATACACAAACATAACAATTATTGTTAATGAATAGTCAAAGATTTGGGCTTACTCTCCAGCAATTCCAAGACCAAATGAGCAAAGTTGAAATGATCATCTACTAAAAGTGACAGAGCATGCCTCCTTGACATACCAAACAACTCAACAAAAACCTTTATACGATGATCTTAAAAAGTCAGAAGAATTATATTATCAAAAGGTTTGCAGTTACGAAAGACATAAATTTCCTCATATATGGGTCAAATTTCTGTGAACTCAAGGCGGAATACATGTGTTTGAGGATCCCTTGATAGTAGTGATAGTAGTATGCCTTACAAGCATAAAGCATTTGTTGTTATGGACATATTACTTCTAAGTAATCTAATTCATTTATTGACAATAAAATATTATTATTAGCATGTATCTTATATATCATGTTCATCACATAATAAGGCCCATAGAATAATAGCAACAAAAATAAGCACCGTGATGAGATCATTCTAATGAGATGTATTTCCTTAAGTTTTATTCTTAAATGTTCCTAATCATAGGATCACTAAAAAGGGAATTAGCGAATCCAGATAGATTAGTACATACTATGTTTCCTTAAGGAGTTGGAGGTGATTGATCTCATGATCAGTAGTTTATGAGATACTAAAGCAAGTTATATAGGTGCTTGTTAGAGAACAGGTACACTGAACTTACTCGACAAAGAAATTCCTAATGGAAATTTTTCTAGCTGTAAATAAGAATTCTAACATTTTAGTTGTACAAGTGATCCTTTAACTTGAGGCACCATAGATATCTTGTATATGGGTCATCGTGCTTTGATGCTACCTAAATGTGATTCTAATCATGAGTCACAAAAGGGCAGAAATTGGGTATGACCACTTATGCATGGAGGTATTTGAGTGTACAATAGATGATCCATCACTCTCAATAAAAGAGAGATAATGTTGTATGCAATCTTATTAAGTCAATGCTTGGAAATTTCTTGGCCAAGGTGCGGTGAAAATTATAAAGGAGTTTTTAATTTCACCATTTAAGTTATGGACTTGAGATCTAGATACCTACGATTGAATAATTAAGGGTTAACAATAAATTCATGCCTTAGATTTAATCAAGGACATAAAATGGACACCTGCACCCCATTTCATCCTCCCTAAGGGGTTTCCTAGAGTTGGACTCGATAGAGAAGTGTGTTCAAAATGGGATGAAAAACAATTGAATTAGTAATTAATTGTTAAAGGATCCATTTGAAAGCAAATTTAGCTTTAATCTCCCTAGTGGAGTCGCTAATTGTGGGATACGAGATGACACCTCATGATCACCATTCAATCCATGATATTACCATATCATTGTAACAGACAAACTAAAGTTACATTCCGAAGGGACATAACTTCTCCTCAATGCATTATCCAATAGGTAGATAAGGAACATGCCAACTACACGAAACCGTTAACGGATAATCACATTGAGGAATCGCCACTTGATTTTCAATGTCCAAGAAACCTATAACCACTGGTTAATTATAGGTCAAGATTCGTTGGTCTGAAGATTGGGTTCATGGTGAGACGGTCACAAGTGAGTAACCCACCAACAACTAGACCTCGAGGGATCTTGCCTTTATTCTTGCACCTCAAAGGGAATCTTGTTATATTTATAAATTATTAAATTGATTGCTTTTCTTAATTTTTGTTATCATGCAAGCACACAATGAATATAGAGGCACATAATAGATATGATCATACAATATAAAGAATAAACCATCCATAAAAGTTAAAGGTGCGAGAAACATAATTGTAATTACATCGAAAATTGTAAAATTGAAAAGTGTTTAAACGTGACTTACATCCCTAAAATTGAAAGAAATACGTTAAATAAAAGAATGCACGTAAATAATAAAAATCTCCTAACCACAGCATTATATTTCCAACCTGTTTATATGAAAGTGATAAATAAAGTAAATTATCCACGAATGTATAAAAATAAACCATTCACCCATAACAAGTATAAAAGAGTTAAAATAAATCCATTTATTCATCTATGATCAATAATAGAACAAGGGAAGCAACTATTATCATCGATATTGAATGTAAAATCACCCTAAAACATCAATTGAACCACAAGAGATCACACATAATTTTAATAAGCAAGTATGAGCATGTTATCACTCAAAGTTTAAACATAACTAAGAAAAATATATGAGAATCATGAGAGAGTAATAATTTTATCACACATTACCAACATAAAAAGTAGCTTATTCCATTCAAGTCAAGCATGTGACTAAGGATAAATAAGTAAAGAGCATATAGGATCACATAAGCACCCAAGAGAGTTTAAAACGTAAATGTGATTACATAAAAAATTATAAAATTGAAAAGTGTCTAAATGCGATTTACATCCCTAAAATTAAAAGAAATACGATAAATAAAAGAATGTAAATAAATAATAAAAATCTCCTAACCACAGCATTACATTTCCAACCTGTTTATAAGAAAGTGATAAATAAAGTTAATTATCCATGAGTGTATAAAAATAAACCATTCACCCATAACAAGTATAAAAGAGTTAAAATAAATCCATTCATCCATCTATGATCAATAATAGGACAAGGGAAGCAACTATTATCATTGATATTGAATGTAAAATCACCCTAAAACATCAATTCAACCACAAAAGATCACACATAATTTTAATAAGCAAGTATGAGCATGTTATCACTCAAAGTTTAAAACATAACTAAGCAAAATATATGATAATTACGAGAGAGCAATAACTTTATCATACATTACCAACATAAAACATAAGCTTATTCCATTCAAATCAAGCATATGACTAAGGATAAATAAGTAAAGAGCATATAGGAGCACGTAAGCACCAAAGAGAGTTTAAACTAAACCTAATCATCAAAATAACATGCAAGCATGGGTAAGAGATAAAAAAATAGAAAATTTAATATGATTAAATCATCATACTAAATCTAGAAAAAAAACATGACAATGATATAATAGGCAATCAAAGCAAAGAGAGCATATGTGAGCATATAATCAAGCATAGACTTAGATTTAAATCAAGGAACAATTTCAATGCATGATGAAACCTAGATAATATAATCATGGTGTTTCTAGATTTCATACGGGCCATTAAAACATATTATATTCATGCAAACATGTAAACAAATCAAAAGAAACACATTGGGGACGAAACAAGCAAAAAGAGAAAAATTGTGAGTTTAATCGCCACTAGGAAGTGGAGGTCAGACCTAGCTGACCTCCACTTCATAGTGGTAGCCAACCATGAACCGTGAAGTGGCGGCCAGAAGGTGGCTCAAAAAGGTGGTTTTCTTGCTTCAGAGTTTTTTATTTCAATATTCAATTAAACAAGTTTCTAATTAAAACAAGACTTAAATAAATCTAAGCAGTCATATCTGAATATATTTAGATTATCCAAAACAGTTTAAACATGGATTAAAATGAGCCACAAGAAATTCCAAAAAATCTAGATAAAAAATATCAAAGAGAGAGATATAAGGGGGTGTACTTGAATTTATATTTTAATCGTGCTAAAACTCTTATGAAGATCAATGAATTGCTTCATTGAATCTTTCTTAAGTAGCCTTGCATGAAATTATGTGGTAAAATACTATTATCTTTCCCTAAATTGGGTGGTTGTCTCCTTAGATGCTCTCAAGAAGTCATCGTTGAGATACGTTTGATCGGTGAACAAAATGTGTTGTTCGTCCCTTACTATCGTCTAAGGATTGATTAAACATGAAAATAAGACTCTTTAAATAAAAGATGTTGATTGGATTTTGAGTGAAGCCAATGCTATTTTATGGTATATGAGTGTTTGGAGGCTAGGATTTGTGTTTTTGTGGAGGGGAAGGAAAAAAAATCAAAAATTGGTTGTTTGGTGCCTAAGTATTCCTGTGGAAATTAAAAGAGCTGGAAGGGAACCTCTTTAAAGCTGCTAAAATAGATATTTATAAGGTTTAGGAGGTTCTATTAAAGTTAGAAATAAACTTTTGCCATCCTAGAGAGAATAAGCAAGTGTTTAATGACCATCAAATTCCCGCACTAATTAAGAAAATAGGTAGATTCTGGACATTGACTTAGGATGGGCCGTTCTCACTCATATGGACAAGTTTAGGGCTGTTCTTGGACTTTCTAGCAATGAGTCTTCTTTCAATTCCAAATGGTGGAACATAAAAATACAACATGGATCATAAATGAGACCTAACAAATAGAAACTGATCAATTCTAAAATTGTTTTGGTAAAAAAAAAAAAAATAACATCCAAGTTGTCTCTTATCGGATTAAGACCCATAATATATCGTTCGAAAGCTAATTAAAAGATATATTGATATGTAGAAGATAATACTTCAATAACTCTAGGATCTAATGTTATTGTGCTTGAAATTTAGGTTCTCAAAACAATGAAAATAGAAATTTTTGGTAAAGTCAATTTTTATGGCTTAAGATTTCTCTTATTCTCTTCTATCAATCAACCTTTGACATAGTAAGCATTCGAAATCAACGAGGAATGAATCTCACATGCACGCAACAATTCATCAAGTAGTTTCTTTCATAGAGTTCCAAGAAGGAAAATTATCATTTATCTAATGGTACAAAATTTGGTGTTTACACAAAGCAAAGAAGATGACCTAGGGAAACTCATTCTCAATCTTGAACCCATGGAAACTTCAGAAAGATTGAGCAATTAAAGTTTAAATAATAAGAGGCCATCATCCTATTTTCGCCTTTCTTTTGATTTTAACATGTCAACCCATTTGAGCCTTATTATATTTTTTTTTCGAAAACAACCCTTGTCAAGTGTTGTCTTTCTTGAGCGATAAAAGTTTTGCAAAACCATTGTGTTATACTGAAGGAGAAATGGAATAAAGTTCTGCAATGGAACAAAGTAGAAAGAAATAGAATATAGAATAAAAGTGATTTTCAAAAGCCAAAAAAAGAGAGGAAAAAAGGAATAAAGAAAAGAAAGAAATAAAAAGCAAAAGAGAAAAAAAAGAAAGAAAGTTAAAGATAATAAAATGGAAATCCTTGATTTTAGCGGAATCCTGAAAAAAAAAAAAAAAAAAGTTGTGCCTTTAATTTTTCCATTCTTTTCATTAGTCTTAGAAACCACCAGCCATCATAAATGGTTTGAGAAAGACCTCCCAGATCAATGAACCTATGCATTTTTATCCAACAACATGTTTACTTTTCACTTTGCTTACACTACACCATATTGATCTAATATTTCAAATGATATTCCGGTCACTCACAACTCTTAACTTTTGCTTATCAACAAGCGCAACCAAAATGGGATAAACTATTGACACCAATTTCATTCCAAATATTAGAACAAACCACGTTTGGACCCTAATGATAAAATGTTGATCTCAAATTGTTTAAGTTGTAGGAATAAATTATACAAAATTTGATTTGAAAAAATATTTGTTAAATAGACTCAAATCACACCGACAAATGTCTAAAAAAACACACCACAACCGACTAATTGAGCCCTAGGGTCGGCTATTGGGTCTTTAAGGCTGGTTATTTAGGCCCTAGAGCATGTTGATGGCGCCTCGGACCCAGTCGAGCACACCACTTCTCAATTTCTCCATTTCGCCTATTTTTGTTAAAATTTTGTGTCCTAGTCCCACAAGTAATACTATTTCGTGTATGATTAGTTTTCCTACTCCTACAAGATAGCTTGGACCCTAACCAAACCTAATCTTATATATACCCCCTATAGACACTAAAAACACAAGCTACAACCATCGAAAGAAGTTGAAAACTAGAGCTTTTTAAACCTGACAGCTCTAAAATTTTCGGAAACTTTTCTTCTTCTAAAAATCCTAGAAAAATCCACACAAAATTCTAATTCTTCATATATTTTTATAAAACCTAGCCTCCTTGAAACCTAAAAACACAAAACCTAACTTTTCTTACATCAATTCTTGAATCAAATTCAAATTAATACATGCGTTCATTTATCAAGGCATAAGCCTCCATAATTTGAGGGCAATCCATATCACGCTTGGAAAATCTTTCACAAACCTAGATTAATTTTGTATGTTAATCCCTTCACAACACATCGAGAGACCGAATCATAAAAAGGGTAAATCATTTCTCCCTAACAACTTAATTTTCCTACCAATATGATGATTGATTATTATGACTCCTTAGATTAAAAATCAATTAAACACAAGCTTTAGAATTTTAATTCGTACATCATATAGAAAAATGTTTTAGGTTTGCATTCCAATTTCATATGTCATGAAGATTAAGGTTTGTGTCTTAATTAATTAAAAATAACATGTCATGTAGAAATAACATTATTAGAATTGCTTGAATATTTATATGTCATCTAGATTAGCTCTTTCATGTTTTTTGTGTTTGTTAAAATCTATTTGAAATCAATAGAAAAAGCAAAGTTTGCATCGAAAACTCAAAAAATACTTAATCAATGCTAGAGGAGCCGATCAATTCCTTATATGGGCAGGTCGACTATGCAATGAAACCTGTCGAATCTTACCCAAATCTGACCTACTGATTTGATTATAAATCTCCAATTTCAGGCTCTTTCGCTTTTATTTTGATTATGGATGTTTATTCCCTTATACACTAATGTATTTTCGTTTGTTTTAGGTGAATTCAAATATTTTTGTGTTCTATAATTAAACGTATTGCTGATAAAATTGCCTCTATACATGATTGGTGCTTTATTGTTTGTTTGATATAACTATTGCTTGCCAACATGTTTGATATATGTGCTATTGTGAATGCACACATGTTTAGTGTGTAGGAATGATAGTTTAATTTAATTGTTAAATACTTTCCCAAGAACACAAAGGCTAGGTTTTGACTTAGGCGAGAGGGGAAGCCTTAAAACCTTCTTCTCTCGTACCCTAATCTCTTGTCTCAAACCTCTCGCAGACCAATGATAAGGGATTTCTGTCCTCTTTAAGGTCAAATAGCTACTCCTGATAAGTGCTTAAATAGTCATATTTAAGCCTCTTAATTTACACTTGTTAGGCTCTTTGTTTATATATTTTAGTATATTTTACTTCATTTTTGTGATTTCTGTGTTTTTCATAGGTCTTTGAAGAAAAGAAGACATTTTGGAGCTCTAAAGAAGAAAAAGTGAAAATTTGCAAACCAACTAGGTGCGCTCGAGTGCACTTTTCTTGTGATCGAGCGCACAGGCACTCGTGCGCACACTTAGAAGGCTTGAGCGCACCCATGCGCACACACACAGAGAGGCAGTAGAGCTAGTTTTGGAAAGAAGTCTCTGGATCTCAAATTGGAAATTAGGGTTTCGAGGCACCCTTAGAACCCTATATATAGACTTGTAAAATACATAACACATACCTTTTAATTTTCTTTGGAATTGTAAGCTTTGGAGGAGAATTGACAACTCTTCTCTTGGGTTTATTCTTTCCCCTTTATTTTTATTTTATTTTATGAATATGTTTAGCATCACAACCATGTGTAACTAAAGCCTAGTAAGGGCTTGGTTGAAGCCCTAATTATGTTTAACCAATAATTCAGTATTGGTGCCTTTGCAATATTTATGCTATGATTCTTGATTTGATTAATGCCTGTTTTTATTTAAATTCCTTATATGTGTGTGTCTGATCAACGTATGCATGTGGTATGGATTAGTTAGTTGAATCAATTTGAATGACTGAGTCTTGAGTTCAACAATAGTAACAAAAGAAATCCACACCGGGTTCTTAGGTTAATCAACATGGGAAACCGGGGGCGGACTAAGCCCTAGGTCTCGTGTGGTTGTCGATTTCAACAGATCTTATGCTCTCTTAAGAAACAACTCAGTATACACCATGCTGAATCCCTTTAGAGAGAAAAGAATTAGAGTATACACCATAACAAACTCATTGCTTAGGGAAGTCAATAGCTTAAGGAGTGGACCAAGCCCCTAGGTTAACAACCATTAGGTATTCATAGCATGAGTAGAGCATTAGCATATTGTTTTGTTGGGATAGCATGATTAGTGGTGGATATCAAGTCCCTACGTCTTTATTATTATTAATCTAAACTTAATGTTTATTTTTATTATTTTATATTACTAACTAATTCTAAAATGAAATTCACCAATCCCTGTGGAGATGATCTCGCATTTCCACACTATGCTACTGTTGACCTTGTGCACTTGCAAGTAAAACAAGTTTGATTATTTGCTTAATAACTTGGGTAGATAAATGCATAACAAGTTTTTGGTGCCGTTTCCGGGGATTGCACTAAATTTCTTTCTAGAATTATTTTTGTTTAGTTTAGTCCTTTTTATTTTTATTTATTTATTCTGTTTATTTTTATCAAAAATCTCAAAATTTTAATTTTCTATCTTTCACCTTTATTTTTGTTTCATCAAAAACCTAATCTATTTCTTTTTCGTTTTTCTGTTTCAGTGACTATAGTAGAACTCTCTAGGCCACTTGCGATCGAGCACACCCTTTTGTGTGATCGAGCGCATAAGAGGCAGAGGCTACCTGAGCAGCAGTGTGAACCGTTGCACTGAAGCAATTTTTTGTTGATTAATGCACGAGCTTCGATCCAAGCATCCAACTTTCTTTGCCCTCGATATAGAGCTTGAGCGGACCATACTGAGAAGAAGAAAATGAGGAAGAAGCACTAATGGCGGAACAGATCAAAAATCAAAAACCACCTGAGCGAAGACCTATGAATCAATCCTTTATCCCACGAAACCTTGACCAGCCATCTTGCATTGCTTATCAACCAGTGGCAGAAGGCAACTACTATATAACTCCATAGAGACTCAGTGCATTGACTCACTTTAGGGGTACACCTAATGAGGATCAACACTTACAACTCCAAGAGTTCTTTGATCTTTGTAAGATCCAACACATCCGAGGCTTAGACCAACAAGGAATCAGGTTAATTCTTTTCCCTTTTTCCTTGAAAGATAATGCTAAACTGTGGTACAATTCATTGCCTGCAGTTTCTATCCACACTTAGGAGGAGTTGGCCAGCAAGTTCCTAAGAAAATTTTTCCCAGCCAAAAAGACGAGGCAAATGAGGGAGGAGATTCAGTCTTTCCAACAAAAGGAAATATACCTATTCTTTGAGGCATGGGGACATTTCAACAAGGTACTACTCAAATTCCCACATCACAATCTACCTTAGAAAGAACTGGTACAAGCTTTCTATGAAGGTTTAAGTGATACTAATAGAAGTATTGTGGATTCAAGTTGTGGAGGAGTGCTGAAGAAGAAAAGCAGCGAAGAAGCCATGGAGCTATTTGAGACCTTAAGTGAACACACCTAGCAATTCTCCTCTCGAGGTAGACATGGATCCAAGAGCAAAGGCATGTATGAGGTGAACCTAAATGGAGGATCCTCTACCCAAATAGTTGTTGTGGAAAGGAAACTAGATCTGCTAGTTAAAGCTATGGCTGCTCAGAATGTATCACCTAATCCACCAGCTACACCACTCCAGGTATGTGCTATATGTTCTCAATTTGATCATAATACTGAGACATATCCCTTGTATTCATTTGTAGACCCTGAGCAAGCAAATTATGTGGGACCAAACAACTATCCACCAAAGAACAATCTATATGCAAACACTTAAAACCCTGGATGGCGAAATCACCCAAACTTTTCTTGGAACAATAATCAAAATAGCCAAGGGCAGCAAAGGAACTCCCACCCAGCAGCCCACTCAGTTCCTGAAACAAAGAAAAATGATCTAGAGAGTCTTGTGAGGCAACTAGCAACTCAGCAACAGCAGATAGTATCCTTCAGACTGGGATAAGACAAACCACTACAAAACATGAACAAGCTATTCAAGGGCTAGAGGTACAAATGGAGAAATTGACCAAGGAATTGAGTAGCAGAAATCAAGGTGAGCTTCCAGCCCAACCACTACCTAATCCAAGAGGACATCAACAACTTAATGTTGTGACAACTCTAAGAAGTGGTAAGATCATAGGTATTGATAAGCCTGCACAAGCACTCTAGATAAAGCATCCACATCTAAGGTAAGTGAGATGGAAAATGTGAATGCACCACCCTTCCCTCAAAGGTTAGTAAAGCCAAAGAAAGAGACTAAATTGATTGAAATTTTTGAAATTTTGAGAAAAATAGAGATGCAATTAAACAAATTCCTGCATATGCTAAATTTTTAAAAGATTGTTGCACTAATAAAAGGAAGTTTCAGGAGCATGAGACAGTAGCCTTGACTAAAGAGTGTTGTGCTATTAAGAAAACTACCCCAAAGCTAAAAGATCTGGGTAGTTTTACTATTCCTTACAGGATAGGTGATCAGCTATTTGAGTAGATCTAGGAGCGAGTGTCAATCTACTGCCATATAGTGTATTCGAGACACTAGGTTTGAGGGAGCTTCAACTAACCTCCATCACCTTGCAACTGGCTGAAAGAAGCATCAAATGACTAAGAGGTATTCTTGAGGATGTTTTGGTAAGAGTAGGTAAATTTATTTTACCTACTGATTTTATTGTATTAGATATGAAAGAATATCCTATGCCATTACCTATACCTGTCATCTTAGGAAGACCCTTTATGATAACTACTAATACAAATATTTGTGCGAAAAAGGGTATTGTCACTATGAAGGTAAATGGTGAGGAGATAGAAATCAAAATATTTGATACATTATAAGGGATTTTTGTCCTCTTTAAGGTCAAATGGATACTTTTGATAAGTGCTTAAATAGTCATATTTAAGCCCCTTAATTTAAACTTGTTTGGCTCTTTGTTAATATATTTTAATAGATTCTACTTCATTTTTGTGTTTTCTATGTTTTTCATAGGTCTTTGAAGAAAAGAAGACATTTTGGAGCTCTAAAGAAGAAAAAATTAAAATCTGCAAACCAGCTAAGTGCACCCGAGTGCACCTCTCTTGTGATCGAGCGCACAGGCACTCGTGTGCACACATAGAAGGCTCAAGCGCACCCATGCGCTCGAGAGCATACCCATGTGATCAAGCGTACACGCACAGAGAGGCGTCAGAGCCAGTTTTGGAAAGAAGTCTTTGGATCTCAAATTGGAAATTAGGGTTTTGGGGCACTCTCAGAACCCTATATATAGACTTGTAAAACACAGAAAACGTACCTTTTAATTTTCTTTGGAATTGTAAGCTTTGGAGGAGAATTGATGACTCTTCTCTCGGTTTTATTCTTTTCGCTTTGTTTTATGGATATGTTTAGCATCACAACCATGTGTAACTAAACCTTAGTAAGGGCTTGGTTGAAGCCCTAATTATGTTTAACCAATAATTCAGTATTGGTGCCTTTGCAATATTTATGCTGTGATTCTTGATTTGATTAATGCCTGGTTTTATTTAAATTCCTCATATGTGTGTGTCTGATCAACGTATGCATGTGGTATGGATTAGTTAGTTGAATCAATTTGGATGACTGAATCTTAGGTTCAACAATAGTAGCAAAAGAAATCCACATTGGGTTCTTGGGTTAATCAACATGGGAAACCGGTAGCGGACCAAGTCCTAGGTCTCGTGTGGTTGTCGATTTCCATAGATCCTATGCTCTCTTAAGGAACAACTCAATATACACCATGTTGAATCCCTTAAGAGAGAAAAGAGTTAGAGTATACACCATGCCTAACTCATTGCTTAGAGAAATCAATAGCTTAAGAAGTGGATCCGACCCTTAGGTTGACAACCATTAGGTATTCATAGCATGAGTAGAGCATTGGTGTTGGTATTTGTCTAAGGTTTAAACATGGTTAAGGTTTAAATAAGAGATGGAAAAATGAATTTTAGCATGTTAAAGTAGTGCACACAAGTGTGCGCCTCACTTTGGGTGTGTGCACACCTCTCCATTCAGCAAGACAAAGAAGTGCGCAGAGCTTTGAAAGGCCTAGCTTCAGTGTGCGCTGTAGCCCTACTCCTACTAGGCCATGGCGACTAGCAAGGGAGGATGCTAGAGGAAGGCCAAGGCCGTAGTGCCCCCTACCCAAGGCCACGGCGCCCACAAAGTGGTGAAAAGTTGTTTTGCCTAAGGCTGCAGTGCGCCCTATTGGAGGCCTAGGCGCTAGGCACATTGATGCACACATGATTAACTTGATTCAAGCTTTTGTTAAGTGCGTGGGTGCAATTCCAAAATGTATAGCATCACTTAAGATTGATGGAGGGCCATGGTTGATTGGTCATCAAGATCTAATGGTGGAGAATGACACTCAAGATTGGACAAGAAGTTGGTGCACTATATAAAGGGTCACCTAGCTTCTTTCTCATCAATGATTTGAGAGATTACAAGAGTTTTGACATACAAGTGATCAATACAAGAGAGAATTGTGTGAGAGTGCAAAGACACAAAACACAAGAGGGACTCACTATAGTGAGGTTGGTTGTAAAGAGAGAGTATCATAGATTCGATAGAGAGCTTTTGTAATAGTTCGTATCATCTTCTTTCTTCTCTTCTTGGTTTCTTCAAGGACTTAGGCTTCTTAGAGAGGGGTTGTTGTGATTGTGAAAAAACCATTGATTTAGTGTAGAGAGTTCAAAGGAACTCACAGGGACGTAGGCACATTGCCGAACCTCGATAAGAAATCGCTTGTCTTCTTTCTTTCTTTCTTTGATTTATGTTCCTGTTTCGATTCCTAATCTTTACAAGTCATTCTAGACTTGGGTGTTTAGAAGATCACCACTTGGGCATCTTGTCAAGGTGATTTTCAACAGTGGTATCAGAGCTTTGGTGAGAGGGTATCATAGCAAGAACAAAAAGGTGACAGAGTCAAGACTCCAAGAATCAAAGATCAACTTCTTGGGTGATTCAAGAACAGTGCAAAGATCAAGATCAGATCGTGTTCTTGAGAGTGGTTCAAGAACGGTGTTAAGATCCATCTTCAATCATGTTCTTGAGGTTTAAAAGAAAGCATTTGTGGGTATTGCATAAATCTTGGATTTTCTCTGCAAAGATGGCTTCAAAGTTCTGTGTTGAGAAGTTTGATGGAAAGGGTGACTTTACTCAGCCTCGGTTCTTGAGAGTGCTACTATTGGCTGCAACTGAGCCTTCCAACTTATACAACATTTGTTTTAAGTTGAAGAAGTAGGAGGTAATTGATACTTTTATCTCGGTCAACTCCATAGTCCGAATCCGCATAACCTTCAAGACAGATAGACTTACCCCTCTTCTCATAAACCAGCCACACTTCTAGGCTTCCCTTTAAGTACCTCAGTAACCGCTTCATCCCAAGCTAATGCTCCTTTCTAGGATTATTCATAAACCTGCTGAGAACACTCATTGCATGAGCAATGTCAGGTCTAGTGCTTACCATCATGAACATGACTGATCCAACGGCACTAGAGTAAGGGACCTTTTCCATTTCCTTCTTCTCCGCCTCTGATCTTGGACATTGATCACTGCAGAACTTGAAATGACCAACAAGGGGAACCTTCACTGGTTTGCTATCTTCTATAGAGAACTTATATATCATCTTCTCTATATAAGAAGTCTGAGAAATCTTCAATCTGTTTCTCTCCCTTTCCTGGATTATGCTCATCCCAAGGATCTCTGCATGGCCAAGATCCTTCATCTCAAACTCTTTACTGAGTTGAGACTTTAATTTTTCTATCCTCTCAATGCTGCTCCCAACCAGCAGCATGTCATCAACATAGATGAGTATGATCACCACTTCATCCACCTTGTGCCCCTTGTAGTACAAGCACGGATTATAGTAGCTCCTCATAAAACCCAAGGTAGTTGCAAAGGAATCGAACCTCTTATTCCATTGCTGAGGTGATTGCTTCAGACCATAGAGGGATTTCTTCAATTGGCACACCAACTCTCCCTGTCTTCCTTCCTCATAGCCTTTAGGTCGCCTCATGTAGATGGTCTCATCAAGCTCTCCATGCAAGAACGCTGTCTTCACATCCATTTGCTCGATTTCCCAATTAAATTAGACCACCATTGCCAATACTATTCGTATCGTTTTGTATTTCACAACCGGTGAGAATATTTCAGTGAAATCTATGCCTTCTCTTTGTGTGAACCCCTTCGCCACTAGCCTAGCTTTATATCGGACTTCATCCTCTTGAGGGTTCTCTTCTTTGATCTAGTAGATCCACCTACAATCCACAACTCTCTGTTTTTCTGGTTTGGGCACCAATTCCCAAGAGTAAGAATCCATTTCTTCCTCCATAGCTAGCTGCCACTTTGATGAATCCTTACATTCCATGGCATCCATGTAAGTTTCTAGTTCAACCATCCCTCATTCTGAACAAGGAGCTGCTATATTAGCATCCACAAACCCATATCTCAAAGGTGGTCTAACCATACTCCTTCCTTGGTCCCTTGTGAGCTGATAGTCATTCTGACTTGTTGCATCAACCCCTTCTAGTTTTGCCTCCTCTTAAGTGTCCTAAGCTTGGCTTTCATCAATGGACTCTACTTGGTCCGAACCCTTTTGCCTTCCTTGCTCCACTTGAACTAAATTTTCCTTGATGCTATGCTCCACAAATACCAGACTGGTTTGCTCACTAGCCCTTGCAGGGTTAGTTTTCTCCAAATAGGGAAATAACAATTCATTAAAAATAACATCCCTAGTTATTATGAGATTCATTCCTTTTGGTTCTAAGGACCACAACCTATACCCCTTAACCCCATCAACATACCTTAGAAACACACATTTTCTAGACCTCGGACTAAGTTTATCATCCTTTTGATGTGCAAATGCATCACATACAAAAGTCCTAAGGTTGTTTAACTTAGGGGGTTTCCCACTCCACATCTCTTCGGGAGTCTTGAGCTCTAAAGCTCTAGAGGATGATCTATTAACCAAATATGTAGCAATAGACACAGCTTCCCCCGAAAAATTATTTTGGTAAACCGGACCCAATTAACATGCACCTAACCTTTTCCATAAGGGTTCTATTCATCCTCTCAGCAACTCCATTTTGTTGAGGTTCTTTAACAACCGTTCTATGTTTAAGAATCCCATTTAACTCGCATAATTTATCAAAATCCTGATTGCAAAATTCTAAGTCATTATCGGTTCGTAAAGCCTTAACTACCCTACCCATTTGAGTCTCCAGCAATTTTGTCCACATCACAAATTTATTCAAAGCATCTGATTTATTTTTAAGCAAATAAACCTAAACCTTTCTTGAATAATCATCAATTAAAGACAAAAATTAAAGATTACCTCCTTGTGTTAGTGTTCTTGCTGGTCCCCAAAGGTCCGAATGAATGTAGTCAAGAATGCCCTTAGACTTGTGCACTCCAGTCTTGATGCTGACTCGGTGTTGCTTCCAAGAATGCAACACTCACAGAAATCGAGTTTCTCTACTTTGTCATCACCAAGTAGACCATTCTTACTGAGAACTTGCAGGCCCTTTTCGCTCATATATCCCGAGCGAGTGGGCTAAAGGGCTGCCTTATCCATCTCAGCCATCAAGCTTGTTGCTTGATCCTTAATTTCTGTCTCTCCGATCATCTCATAGAGACCATCCTTCATTGCTGCTTTGATCACTACCAAAGATCCCTTGATTACCTTGATCTTTCCTCCCTCTGCCTTGTATGTACACCCCGTGAAATCTAGCTGCCCTAATGAGATCAAATTTCTTCTCAAATCCGGAAGATACCTCATATTCTGCAGCAGCCTTGTGACTTCATCGAACATCCTCAATTGGATGTCTCTTATCCCCCTCACTTAACAAGAAGTATTGATTACACTCAAACTAATACGCGATTATTGTGTATAGTTGAGGTGTCAATCCCACGAGGAAAAGCGATCTACAAAGGAAAAGTGCAAACCTTAACACGAAAGATAATAATCAAGTGAGAAAATATGAATTTTGATAATGAAGTAATTGTGAGAAAATTGTGTAAATAGATTGAAGAATATAATAAAGGAATAATAAGGTTCCGGGAATCCACCCTAGGTTCGTTGCCTCATTCCAATCTTGATTCAATTATTTTTATCTCGATTGCAAGTTTCATATCCCAAACAGGTAATCGGCAAATATTCAATCAAAGCATATGTAAACCCTAATGTAATTGATATAAATTACTCTTTACTTTCAATTTAAGCACACATGGCCTACCCAATTGATTTATCAAGAAATAAAAATATATCTTAATGACAATATCGTAGTAATGGACAAACCTAAAAGATAAATCTACTGGACTCAATCACATCCAATAATCTTGACATAAGAAGAGCATGACTAGACTTATATCGAGGAGAAAGATACAATCACCGGATTAAGAGAAAATCTTCTAATTAAATTAAAGAGTAAATCATAACAATGTTTAACAATAAATCCCAACTACAACTGAATCAATAAAGGAAAATAAGAACAACTATACCTAGGGATTCATGCCATCGCCTTGCTTGGAGATTAGTTGGCCATGGGGCTCATTCTTGAACACTTTGATAGAGGAGAATATAGCAGTCTTCTTATGTTTTCCAGCCATAATGATTGTTTTTTTCTCAAACCCTAAGTGATCTATTTATAATACAAAAGGTCCAAGGGTGTTTTAGGGTTTCAACAATCATTAAAGTCCTAATTAAGTCATAACTCGGAGAAGGGGACCGAGTGCGCACCATGGCTCTCTCTTCCTTGTGCTGCGGCTCTGCCTGGTCTTTGGTTTCTTCACTTTCTAGAGGCTGCGGCCCTGCATGGTTTAGGTCGCGGCTCTCACTGAAACTTTTTTCTTGCTTTTTTGGCTTGGTTCTGGAGGCTGAGGCTTAGATATTTTCTGGCCGCAACGCACACGCTCAAGACTTGATTTCTCTTCATTTGTCCTTCCACAACCATGCCTTCACTCCGGTATGCCTCGAGTCTTTGTGCTTCAAGCAACGATAACTTTTCCTCCTCTTTTGAACTTAAAGTACCTGAAAATGCACTGAAATAGATTAATGATCCAAGAATGACACTTTAGAGTTGTTAACGTATAAAAGTGCAATTAAAACCTAGATCAACTATAAAATACTAACAATTAAGTATTGTTAAGATGCATTTTATGACTCTCATCACAATCCCCAATTAGCTTATTGCTAGTCCCTAGCAATTCAAGCGAAAACAAGAGATGAATTCTACGGTAGGAATCAAAACAAAGTAAAGCAATGTTAGTGTTAAACTAGGAGCAATTCACTTTTTGTCTTAGAAATTGCGCATAATACACAACACACAGAATCATTAAATATCACCCAAGTCCAAAAGTGATCCAAACATCCATCTTACCACAATCCATTAATCCGAACACCCGGATGATTTTATGCATAACATTCATGAATAAAAGTTTTTGCCTCTAAAAACATAATAAATTGTGTGATATCAATCACAAATCAAGCTCCATAGGCTTATTTTTCAAATATCTCTCCACTATTGTAGAAAAGTCACACTACATTGGATCAATAGGTCTTTAATAAGCTTGTAATGTTAGGCTAAGGTAAAAGTTAAGAAAGAATGGGAAGGATTCAACCAATAAAAGAACTTAATCTCTTAGTTTTGAACACAACCTTCTTTTAAGCACTAGATAACCTTACTTCAACACCCAACTCTTTCAACTACTTTTTTTATAAGAGCATATCTCTCGATAAGTCACCACTTTTCTTTTCTTTTCCTCTTTCTTTGCCACACTTCACTTCTCTTTTTCTTCTCTCCTCTTTTTTTTTTTCTTTTTTTTCTTTTCTATTTTGGTATAAGACCGTTCACTTCCTTTTTCCATTTTTTTACTCTTTCTACAATCCCCAACTTATCTCCTTTAATGTATTTGGGTTATAGTAGTAGTATATATTTTTTTTATACTTCCATCCTTACTCCTTTTAAGTACTTCTCAACAAATGTGTATAACTAAGTTCTTTTAAAAGAAAGGTAAATATAAAATACTTTTAGGCTCATAAAGGTGAGTAAATGGGCTATTGAAAGAAATAAGGCTCAAACAGGTGACTAGCGATAAATTATAGCAAGGGTAAGTTTAAAAGGCTCAAACGGTCCAAAAATGGCCCATATCATATCCTAAGTAGTGTGCATTCTAGGAATTCACCTTAAGTGATTATCAAATAAGTTCTAGAGCTTGTCAAGACAACAAAAGTATTCACAAAACAATCACATATAAAATTTCTCTAAATGTTTTAGACTAATCATATAATCTTACCGCAAACTAGAGTCTCAAACCATATGAAGATTGACACTTAAATTATTTTCAAACCGAAGCAAGATTTAACTTCTTCTAAATGCTATATGCTATCTCAATTAAGTTCATATCATTGACATATAAATTAACTCCAAGGCTTACACAAAGCATGCTAAAAACAAACCAAAAAGGGAAAGTAACACCAAACAGTTAAAAAAAATACGTTTCCTCCACCCCTAACTTAAAAATTGCATTGTCCTCAATGGGAAAGAAAAGGTAAAGGAAACTCCATTTGTAAGAAAAAGTGCACATAAGCTGAAAATTATGCTTCATCATATGAACTGCATGCCATTCCTCTTGCTGAAATTTTGATCTACAACAGAGAACAAAACAACAAAAAGAAAGCAACTGCGGTGTACCAATAAGATTCCCACAGTAGGTTAGAGTAACACATGAAATGGAAAGAAATAACTAAAAATGAAAAGAAAGTACGAAAAATAAAATAGCGAAAAGGAAGACAAAATAAATGTTAGTACAACATTCGATAATAAATAAAATGACATAAAATAAAAGGAGATAAGCAAGATAGAACCCAAAACTAATCCTCTAAGTCTTCATCCTCTTCTTCATTCTCTTTACCTTCCTCTGGAGTTGGATCAAAAGATGAACCCGGATAGGGTAACAAAGTGGGAAAGTGATCCATTTCATAACCAGTAGCAGAGGCAAGGTGTTGGTACATCTGACCAAAAGAATAGTATACTCTTGCTTGATAATCAGCTTGCCTAGCCAAGAATCGTTCTTGACTATCAAACCTGTCATGCAAGAGTTTCTGATGTTCGTCAAAACAAATCTCTAAACACTCAAGGCACTCTGCACTAGTGAAATGCCTAGGGGGAGGAGGGGCTGCGATCGTTGCTCTCTCTCCCGGAGCTGGCGACCTTGAGGCTTTAATCAGATTAAGCATGCCATCATCGATAGGCTTCTTTGGTTGTTAGGCGTCCTCATCAGGACTATACGGGACTCCAGCTTGGATGCATAATTGGGTAATTGAGGAAGGAAAGTACTGTTGTGAGTTTTAATTTACTCGCAAGCGCACGAGTCGTTTGCAGTATAGCGTTGTGCAAGTGCGAGGTCGAATCCACAGGGAATTGCGTTGTGAAAATATATTTTTTAATCTAAACTAACTCTATTTTAACCTAGTTCCAAATTTCAGAATGATATTGCAAAATAAATTAAAACTAAATAAAATTGATTTAAAAACTAATAATTAAAAACATTAAGGTTTCCGAATCCACCCCACCGAAGTTAAGCATACATGTTCTAAAAATATAGCCTATCAAAACATTCAATGAATCCAACTATAAGACAAAAAACAAAGAATATCCCAACTAAACCAAAAGCACCCGATGTATCCGCTTTTAACAAATCACAAAGGGAATCCAATTTAATCGAAAAGCATTCAATGTATCCATCAGATGAAACACAAAGAAAATCCAACAGACAATTTAAACTCAATCAATTATAAGATTAACTCAAATAATTGACAGAACATTTATACTAAAAATTGTCAGATTTGTACAAGCAAATCTGAACTACTACGCCAAACAACGGCAGGGCTTCATCTTCAACCTTAGCTGAAGAGTCTAGCCACTCATAACAATAAAACTATAATAAAAAGTGCTAAACATTTAAACTAAAACAACTGAATATAAAGAAATAAATAAACAACTTTACATGGGAGAAATTCCACTCGCTGACGGGCGGAGCTTCCCCTCGTGGTAGCAATGCCTTCGGGATCCACCAGAATGCTGACGGATGTCCACCGGTAAACACCAAAGTGGCTCAGGAATTGTACACTGAATGATGAAGTGGAGTGGGTCTTATATAGGCAAATACCACAAGTGGAATGTGTTTCCAATCCGATGTGGGATGTGGGATATAGAAATGTGTTTCCAACCAATGTGGGATGTTGGATTTAAGTCTTCACATGCCCTTCAAAACTTCTGTTCACGCTGAAATCCCGTACAGCCCGCACAGTCTGACCTTTGTCTACTAAAATGGCCATAACTTTCTGTAGAAAAATCATTTTTACGAGCCGTAAAATTCTCCAGAAAATAGACTTCTGGATCTTTCTAAGCATATATGGCTCATATTCTGGTTCTTCTTGAATCAATACAGTTTAATTTTCAAAGATGGTTGATCTGTACGGGCAATTCTGGCAATTTTAGTGAAACTCATTTCCCAGTGCTTGTAAACCTGAAAAACAACGAAAACAACTCAAAGTAACAAATTCCTAAGCTAACAAATGTAAATTAGAGGGCCAAAATATGCAATATTTGGCACTCATCAAATACCCCCAAACTTACAATTTGCTAGTCCCTTAGCAAAACAAAATAAAAGACTCAATGAAAAACAAAGAACATAAAGATAAAGTCATCACTCATGGTATCCAAAAATTTAAGGAGCACACATCACCATGATATTCATTCATAAGCAAGCTTAAAAAGGTAAACCCATCTTCGCAATGAATAGAAATGTTAAAATCTAATTACTTACAAAAGGCAAGATAAGGCATCACAAGCTTGAATCAGTGTAAGGTGAATTAGCATATAAAAATGAAGCTTCCAAGTAACTCTAATGTGAAAGGTCTCCATGTCTCAAGATACACCGAATTTCCCATCAAAAATGAACGATAAAGGCATAGTATTTTTTTTTTTTTTTTTTAATAAGGCACGGCTATGTTTAGTTCCCTTAAGCTTTCTAATTGACCCATGTAGCGAGTGTTAAGTCAATGACTCCCAAACCAGGTGGTTTTAGGGCATTAGGTGTAAAGACACCCCTAAGGACTTACTAACTCGAGTCAAAAAGGCTACAAAATTAAACCGACCTTAATATTACCAAGCAAAATTCCACCTTTTGACGTGAACACTCACTGCTTACTGAGGCAAGAGGTCCAGTTACTCAGCGAAAAGTTTATTGATAATTTTTTTTTTTTTTTTATATTTTCCTATGCCCAAGAGTTCATCCAACAAGTCATCCAGTTTCAGTTAAGATAAGGAAAAATACACATTAAAATCACATGTCATACCTCACATAATTTGTGCTAATGTGCTCGTGTTAGATTAGATCAAACATGTGAATTCTCAAAATGCCTAAAGTAAGTAACTAAATTTTAAAAATTTATCACCAGATCATGTGTTCAAAATGTTAAGCTCACCAATGACATCACATCACAGAAAATGTTTAGATCAACTAAAATTTCACGATAACATGAGCATGCATTTATCTCTATGACAAAAAGACAACAAATTAGGACAAAGTGTGTGACGTGTCTCCCATACCCCCAAACTTAAATTACACATTGACCCTAATGTGTGACTAATATGGAAATAGCTGACCTGAGATATGGAGAACTATCTGGACTGGTATGGCTCATAGCATACCCCCAAACTTGAACTGAAGTACGCTTTGTCCCTGAAAAATAAAAACTAGAAAACAAAAAATACTGGAAACAAACATTAATCATAAAAATGCAAATTAATAAATAAACAAAAGAAAAGATAAGCTGTGGGGTGCCTCCCATGAGCGCTAAGTTTAACGTCTTCATCCAGACCCAACATTAGTAAACAGGCCCAACTAAACGCTCCACCATCTGATCAATAAATGGGAATGGAAAATGATCAGGCCTAATGGCAGCATTCAATTTACGGTAGTCTAGACACTTTCTCCATCTTGACTGCACTCGAGTTGGAACCAACTCGTTGTCTTTATTTACTACCATAAATTCAGCACGTTTGGGCATGACTAGAATCTGGCTCACCCACTTGCTATCAGAGATGGGATAAATGATCTCTGCCTCTAACAGCTTAATATCTTCCGCCCTCACAACCTCTTGCAAAGCAGGGTTGAGCCTTCTTTGTGGCTCCCTCGATGGCTTGGCATTCTCCTCCAATTGTATCGTGTGTATCACCAACGAGGGGTTGATTCCTTTGACATCCTCAATAGTCCAGCCTATAGCTTCCTGATGCTCTCTTAAGACGTCCAATAATTTCTCCTCTAGAGCATCACCCAAATCTAAAGCTATAATTATAGGCAAAGAATCTGCTGGACCTGGGAACTTATACTCAAGATTATCCAGTAAAGGCTTAAGTTCCTTCTTGTGAGGTTCAGGAGTTGTGGTTTCCTCCGTCTCACTGATCTTTAGAGGTGCAGACTCCAAAGTAGTATTAGCTTGCTCAAACAACTTATCTAAGCCCAAATCCTCTTCAAATTGAGCAAAGCATGCCTCCATGGGGTCCTCAATACGTGATTCATCCATAATCTCCTCTGTCTCACTGCTCTTCTGAGGATCAGACTCCAAAATGGCATTCACTTCCTCGAGTAACTTATCTAAGCCCAAGTCCTCTCCAAAGTGAGCAAAGCATGCCTCCAGGGGATCCTCAAACTTCCCTTCTTTCTTGGGCACTTGTAGTCTCTCAAGGTAAGGCGCTTTAGGTAAAAATGACCTAGAGAGATCCTTAATAATACAAGTGG
This sequence comes from Bretschneidera sinensis, assembly GCA_023935145.1. NCBI lineage: Eukaryota > Viridiplantae > Streptophyta > Magnoliopsida > Brassicales > Akaniaceae > Bretschneidera > Bretschneidera sinensis. The sequence goes on along the minus strand of CM043703.1, from coordinate 64,587,776 downwards.
CTGTAGATGGCTCAGCATCTCTCTTCTCATTGTTGCCACTCTCTTGCCCTTGGTGCATAGCAGGGTTCTCTTCCACTTGATTGTCCACTTGTCTCCCAGAAAAGTATGGGATAGTTGATTGCACTTGTTCCTGCCAATGCATGGGAGTTGAAGAATTTCCCACCGCAAACTGTTCCTTTGGGTTAGGCTCAGTTTGACTGGGGAACGTTCCTTCCTCTCCTTCACCCACATAACTTGCGATTTGATCAATTTGACACTCTAGTGTGGCAATCGCTTGGGTGTTTTCTATTGTTGCACTCATCACTTCACTCATAGATTGGCTAGTCGTTTTCATGAAATCATTGAGAGCGTCCTCCAATGATTGTGAAACCGATGCTGGCGCTTGAATGGGAGCTTGGTAAGCGGGTGATGGTGCTGGATAAGCTGAGTGACCATAATTTGGAATTAGTGGAGGAAATTCAGGAGTGTATTGATTGTGAGCATGGTAAGGGGCTCCTCCCTGATTCATTGGTTGGTTCTGCTCCCATGAAAAATTAGAGTGGTCCCACCACCCTGGATTGTATGTTTCAGAGCAAGATCCATTTGATTGCCAACAACAGTCATTGAAAGCATTCATTTGTTCCATAGGATACTCGGCACAAGCCGGCATTGATGGACAATTCTGTGCTAGATGCATGGGGCTAGCACAGATGGAACAGCTTTCAACATTGAAAGTGTTGGCAGCATTGAGGGACGGGCCGGTCATTTTAATAAAATCCTTGAGGGCGTCCTCTAAAGACTGTGAAACCGACGCTGGATTCATCCAATTTTTTTTTTAAAATTAAATTAAATTAAATTAAATTTTTTAAAATTAAATTAACTAGTAGAAAAATAAAATCAATTCAGACAAAAAATTTTCACAAACCAAACAAGTCCCCGGCAACGGCGCCAAAAACTTGGTGTGCGTTTTAATTTACTCGCAAGCGCACGAGTCGTTTGCAGTATAGCGTTGTGCAAGTGCGAGGTTGAATCCACAGGGAATTGCGTTGTGAAAATATATTTTTTAATCTAAACTAACTCTATTTTAACCTAGTTCCAAATTTCAGAATGATATTGCAAAATAAATTAAAACTAAATAAAATTGATTTAAAAACTAATAATTAAAAACACTAAGGTTTCCGAATCCACCCCACCGAAGTTAAGCATACATGTTCTAAAAATATAGCCTATCAAAACATTCAATGAATCCAACTATAAGACAAAAAACAAAGAATATCCCAACTAAACCAAAAGCACCCGATGTATCCGCTTTTAACAAATCACAAAGGGAATCCAATTTAATCGAAAAGCATTCAAAGTATCCATCAGATGAAACACAAAGAAAATCCAACAGACAATTTAAACTTAATCAATAATAAGATTAACTCAAATAATTGACAGAACATTTATACTAAAAATTGTCAGATTTGTACAAGCAAATCTGAACTACTACGCCAAACAATGGCGGGGCTTCATCTTCAACCTTAGCTGAAGAGTCTAGCCACTCATAACAATAAAACTATAATAAAAAGTGCTAAACATTTAAACTAAAACAACTGAATATAAAGAAATAAATAAACAACTTTACATAGGAGAAATTCCACTCGCTGACGGGTGGCGCTTCCCCTCGTGGTAGCAATGCCTTCGGGATCCACCAGAATGCTGACGGATGTCCACCGGTAAACACCAAAGTGGCTCAGGAATTGTACACTGAATGATGAAGTGGAGTGGGTCTTATATAGGCAAATACCACAAGTGGAATGTGTTTCCAATCCGATGTGGGATGTGGGATATAGAAATGTGTTTCCAACCAATGTGGGATGTTGGATTTAAGTCTTCACATGCCCTTCAAAACTTCTGTTCACGCTGAAATCCCGCACAGCCTGACCTTTGTCTACTAAAACAGCCATAACTTTCTGTAGAAAAATCATTTTTACGAGCCGTAAAATTCTCCAGAAAATAGACTTCTGGATCTTTCTAAGCATATATGGCTCATATCCTGGTTCTTCTTGAATCAATACAGTTTAATTTTCAAAGATGATTGATCTGTACGGGCAATTCTGGCAATTTTAGTGAAACTCCTTTCCCAGTGCTTGTAAACCTGAAAAACAACGAAAACAACTCAAAGTAACAAATTCCTAAGCTAACAAATGTAAATTAGAGGGCCAAAATATGCAATATTTGGCACTCATCAAGTACAATCCAAGATTTTGTTTCACAGTGTGTATGATAGAATTAAATATGATCTGGCCCACATCAATACTCATGCCCATCAAAATGGCATAAATTAGAACAGCTCTCTCAATAGTAAGGTCACTATAGTGCGTGGCAGGCATCAATATCTGACATACAAAATATTCCTAAGATCGAGTATTGACAGTCAAAGAAGTACCGGGCAAGGTTATAGGGGTATCACCCATCATTTTTCATATAGTGCCCAAAATACAAAGAGTATTGCAAATCTCTTCATAATTAATATTAGACGCATATGCAATATACTCACTGTTTTCTATGTCAGGTAGCCCATAGAATCTATTTATAGATATGCTGTTAAAATAATATGTTTTGCCTCTCACCCTCACGTTACCATTCCTATGTTCGTCTGCATTAGCGTAGATTCTCTAACCACATTTGTGAGGGAATGAGATGGTTGTCTAGCAAATGTACCCCAATGCCTATCAATAATCATTCTAAATAAGGTTAGGTTCCCCCTCTCTATGATATTGAATCCTCTTTCAGGAATGGGGTTTCTAGTGTGCATCATCCTAACATATCTCTTACTAGCCTCAAAACTAACAAATTTGCTCTCATCATACTCTTGAGGTTGTTTCCCCCTTGGACTCTTGGTTTTAGGGGCCATTTGAATCAAATGTAGAGAACAATATAACTAATTCAAAATCAACCACCCAAATAGCACAAATGAACAACAAAGAGAAGAAATTGGTCTTACTTGATGCTCAAAGTTGGAGAGAATAAGAAGTACCCACCAATTTGAAGTTTTCTTGATGAACCCAAAATCCTCTTAGTACTAAGCTTTTTGGAGAAATTTCCAACAAAATCTGCAATATTAGTGTTCAATCCTTCAAGAAATGATGGTAGAATCAAGAAATTTTGAGCAAAAGGGAGTGGGAAAGTGAGTGTTTGGAGAGAGGATGAGAGAGAAATGAGTGTGCTATATTTTTGTAAAAGAGAAATGAAGAGGAAAGGGGTTGATTTGGGGTTTTAAGGTGCTGGACATGAGCTGGCGCTGCGGCGTGGCCTTTGGGGAGCCGCGGCATGGGCTGAGGGGCGTGTGTGTGTGCACACTGTGCGCTGTAGCACGTAAGGTGCTGGGCCTAGGTGCAGGTTGATGTGTGTGCTGGGCTGCTACTGTGCGCTGTAGCGCTATGGGCTGGGCCCAAGCATGCACACTGGTCCTGGTTGTAAACAAAACACCTTGTTTGTGGGGAAAAAAAACATATAATAAAATTAACATGAAAATAAAAATAATAAAAAAACCCCAGAATTAGATCAAATCAAATTATAAACTAAAAATTTGATATAAACTTAGTTGAAAACAAAACAAGCAAAACAAAAAAATAAATAAATACATACCTTTGTGGTGTGGTCAAGGTGAATAGACCGGATCCATAAACGAAATGTCTTCAACTTTCGAATCTTGCGTATCGATTTAGATTTTAAGATGTTGACCATTTATTTTAAAAATCCGACCATCTCTAGTGTCCTCAATTTCTACCGCTCCATTTACAAAATCATTTTTTACTATAAAAGGGCTGGTCTACCTTAACCGAACTGTTCTCGGGTGCTTATGCAGTCTAGAATCGTATAAGAACACCCAATCATTAGGCTTAAATGTTTTCCTCAAAATATTTTTATCATAAAACACTTTCATTTTGGCCTTATTGATTCTAGAGTTCTCATAAGCATCATTTCTTAACTCCTCTAACTCGGTCAACTGATATTTCCTAAGCTTACCCGCTTCTCCTATGTCAAAATTGAAAGACTTGATGGCCCAATAAGCTCTATGCTTGAGCTCCACAGATAAGTGGCAAGGCTTTCCAAAAACAAGCCTATAAGGTGACATACCTAAGGGGGTTTTGAAAGCTGTACGGTAAGCCCAAAGCACATCAACCAGTATCAAAGACCAATCCTTGCGATCCGGGTTAACCGTTTTTTTCCAAAAAAAATTTAATTTCTCTATTTGCAAGTTTTACTTGTCCACTAGTCTGAGGGTGGTAAGCTGTAGAAATCTTATGCAACACCCCATATTTTCTCATCAAAGCTTCAAAAGAATGGTTACAAAAATGTGTACCTCGATCACTAATTATAGCACGTGGTGTACCAAATCAAGATAACACATTTTCTTTGAGAAATTTAATTACTGTTCTATTATCATTGCTTCGGCAAGCTGCTGCCTCTACCCATTTTGACACATAATCTATTGCCACAATGATATATTGATATCTTAAGGAAGGAGGAAACGGTCCCATAAAATCAATGCCCCAACAATCGAAGATTTCAAGCACTAAAATTAGGTTTAAGAGCATCAAATTACGATGAGACACAGCTCCTAACTTCTGACATTTTTCACATGAGTGACAATAGATATTTGCATCTTTAAACAAGGTGGGCCAATAAAATCCACACTACAAAATTTTTGCAGTGGTTTTTTTCATTGAAAAGTGGCCTCCACAAGCTTGGAATTGACAAAATTCCAAGACGTTGACAATCTCTTCATTAGGGATGCAACACCTTAAAATTTGGTCAGGGCAGTACTTGAAAAGACAAGGGTCATCCCAATAAAAATTATGTACCTCATTCAAGAATTTCCTTTTGTCTTGAGCGCTTCAATCCATCGGTATCTCACCGGTAGCCAAATAATTCACGATATGAGCAAACCATGGTAGAGAAGTAACAGAGAGTAAATGCTCATCGGGAAAATCATCCTTGATTGGTGTGTTGTCAGAGGTGTCTTCAAATGTGACCCTTGATAGATGATCAGCCACTACTTTCTCTACTCCTTTCTTGTCTTTGATGGTGATGTCAAATTCTTGCAAGAGTAGGATCCACCGTATTAGTCGTGCCTTAGCATCTTTTTTTGTAAGAATGTACTTGAGGGCTGCATGATCTGTGAAAATAAGAATAGGAGAACCAATTAAATAAGCATGAAACTTATCCAAAGCAAATACTACAGCTAACAATTCTTTTTTAGTGGTGGAGTAATTCATTTGAGCACTATTCAGGGTTTTACTAGCATAGTAAATGACAAAAGGTTTTCCCTCCCTTCGCTGTCCAAGAACAGCACCTACAGCATAGTCACTAGCATCACACATGATTTCAGAGGTAAAGTCCAATCAGGTGACTGCATTATAGGTGCTGAAGTAAGCTTACCAATCAGCATTTTAAAGGCCTCTTGACAAGCTTGAGTCCACTCAAATGGGATATCTTTAACTAGAAGGGCACATAGTGGTCTAGATATATTGGAAAAGTTTTGTATGAACCTCCTATAAAAACCAGCATGACCAAGAAAAGATCTTACATCTTTTACTATCTTAGGTGTGGGCAATTTAGAGATTAATTCAATCTTAGATTGATTAACCTCTATCCTCTTAGAAGAAACAATATGCCCTAAGACAATACCGGATGATACCATGAAATGGCATTTTCCCAATTTAAGACTAAGTCCTTTTCCTCACAACGAATCAACACTCCTTCTAAATTCATTAAGCATGCATCAAATGAAGATCCAAAAATAGTTAAGTCATCCATAAAAACCTCCATGCAATTTTTAACCATGTCACTAAAAATGCTCATCATGCAATGTTGAAAAGTAGTAGGTGCATTACACAATCCAAATGGCATTCTACGAAAAGCATAAGTACCAAAATGACAATTGAAAGTGGTTTTATATTGGTTTTCTAATGCAATTTCAATTTGATAATAACCAGAATAACCATCCAAGAAACAATAAAAATGATGACCAGCTACACGCTCAAGAATTTGATCAATAAAAGGGAGTGGGAAATGGTCTTTCTGGGTGGCAGCATTTAATTTTCTGTAATCAATGCACATTCACTACCTGGTTACAAGTTTTGTAGGGACTAACTCTCCTGATCCCCAGCTGTCCAAAGCTCTGATACCACTGTTGGGAAACCACTTTAAGATACCTAGGTGGTGATCTTCCAAACACCTAAGTCTAGAACGACTTGTAATACAACCGAAACAAAACAGGAATCAAAACCAATCAAAGAAAGAACACCAGCAATTGTTATCGAGGTTTGGCAATAGCCTACATCCCTGTGAGTTCCTCCGAACTCTCTGCACTAAATCAATGGTTCTTTACAGATACAGCAACTCCTCTTCAAGAATCTCAAGTTCTTGAAAAACAAAATAAGAGAAAAAAGAAGTGATAAGGAACTATTACAAAGCCCTTCTCCCCAATCTATACTACTCTCTCTCTAAACAACCAGCCTCTCTTTGAGATTTATTCTAGTGCCTCTCCTATGTTTTTTTGTCTTTGCACTCTCACACTTGCACTTGAATTCTCTTGTATGAGGATTTTGTGTTTGCAACTTGTTCTCTTTTCTAGTGTTGAGATTGAAGCTAGGGGACCTTTTATATAGTGCACCACTTCTAAAGCCAGTTTTTGAAGTCAATCTCCATCCTTAGATCTTGTGGACCAATCAATCATAGCCCTTCAACAATCCTAAGTGATCCTATGCATTTTGTTCATGCCCCACTCATCATTTGAGAGTGCTGGAAAACCAAGCATCAGTGTGCATGGCATCGCGGCCCAAAACTGGGCTGGCCGCGGCCCAGACCAGGGCTGATATTCTCTAGGTGTTGGGTGCCGTGGCGCCCAAGGTTGAACCGCGGTGCGGCCTGGAGAGGGAGGCTGTTGGACTTGCTACTGGCTGCTGCGCACAAGGCCAGGCCGTGGCGCACTCCTCCCACCTGATGCTGAACATGTTGAATTTCTTCTCCCACTTAATACTTAGATAAATACCAACAATAATGTAGCGAAACTTTTAAATTTTCTTAACTATGCGAATAAAATTCTACCAAGAATTCTCTATTATTAGGATGATAAATAATTAATGTCCAAAAAAGGTTTAGGTTTATACCAAAATGAAGATTTAGGTTGATCCTTTGAAGAAGAGTCCACAAGAAATTCAAGCACTCGACCTCTAAGCGTATCCACACAAGCAATGCGAACTAGTGATCTCTAATTAAGGTGACTGAAAATTATGGAATGCTAGCTCCTTGAGGTTTTTGGATATGGCTTGTAGAGGGAAAGTTTTATGATCATTAGTATTTCTCTCAAATAGAACCCCTATTTCTATAGAACCTTTACTCCTAAAGGTTATAGAATTTTAGAATTTCAATTAAACCATTATTTTAATTTAATTCCTAAAATCTCTTCATTGGCCACTTAATTTCTCTATTTTTACAATTTCCCTTTTGTGTGTGACCCCTTAGGTTCAATAACATGCTGGTAATAGGTCATAACTTTTATGTAACAATTTGATACAATCCAATTAATTAAAATTCCTTTTAATTATATTTTCATTAGGAATTAATTATAATTAATTCTTAAAGGCTTCTATAAGTCATGATTGACACCTAGCAGTATGCATGACTACCTAGGAAATATGAATTAATGTGAACCTTTTCATTGCCAGTTACCATAAAATTCAATCCTTTCATCATGTAATATCCCTGAATAAACCTAATGCATGGAATTACTATCAAACCTTAATTATTCAATCATATATATCTTGATCTCAAGTCTATAACTTAAATTGTTAAATTAAAGACTCATTTCTTATTTTCACCCCACGTTGGCAAATGAATTTCCAAGCTATGATTTAATCAGATCACATAGGACATTTTCCCTCATTTAATAAGTGTGATGTATCATTTATTATACACTCATATACCTACATGCATAAGTGGTCATACCCAATTACTACCTTCATACAGCCCACGATTAGAACCAAATTTAAATATCATTAAAGCATGATGACATATACACAAGATATCCATGGTCTTTTAAGTTGAAGGATCGCTTGTACAACTATAATGTAAGAAATCCTATTGAGAACCAATAAAGTATCCATTAGGGATTTCTTAGCCAAGTCAATTCAATGTACTTATTCTGTAACAAGCACATACATAACTTCTTGTAGTGTCTCATACTAAATATAGTGTGGTTAGTAACCCTCAACTCCTAGATGAAATATAGTATGTACTAATCTATCCGGATTCAGTAATGCCTTTCTTAGGGATCCTATGACTGAGAACATTTAAGAATATAGCTTAAGGAAATACATCTCACTAACATGATCTCATCATGGTGCTTATTTCCATTGCTCTTATTCTATGGGCTTTATCATGTATTGCACATGTAGTGATTTCTAATGAACAAGATAAATAAGATAATTACCTATATTAATGTTTATTTTAAATAAATGAATAAGATTAATTACAAGTAACATGCCCATAACATCAAAATGTCATTACCTTATAGGGCATACTACTATCAATCTCCCACTTACACTAAAGCCAATAGCCCAAGTATCTCATACACATTACTCTAATTTGTGGTTAGACAATATTATTTATTGATGAAAGTCCTTCAATCTTTACATCTCTTATTCTAGTGATTCTTCTAATCAAATGGAATCGTTGCAATAATTGTTTGGATTTCTAATGAGAACTTGGTTCTTATTCCGGTGCAACAACGCCATTGTTGTCAAAGTATCATAATACTAAATTTATAATGTCAAAAACCATTCCAAGCTCAATGATGAACTTATTTATCTAAATAGGTTTCCTCACTGCCATAGATAGAACAATATATTCAGCCTCCATGGTCGAATGCACATTGGTTGTTTGCTTGGAACATTTCCAACTCACTACTCCACCATTTAAGGTGACCATTTCTCTGTATATTGACTTAATGTCATATTTTTCAGATTGAAACTATAGTTTGTGAAAGATTTAAGTTTCAAATACTCTTCTCCATGAACGAGGAACAAAAGTTTAGTTCTTCTTAAGACCTTGAGAATGTTCTTCATAACTATTCATTGACCCTTACCTAGACTGGACTGATATTAACTCATTATACTTAGAATGTATTCAACATTAGGTCATGTACATAACACAGAGTACATGATAGATCCAATCTACTCATTTGTTCTCTCTTCTTAGTTGTTTTTAGGGACATGTCTTTCTAGAAAGTAATTCCATGAATCATCGTGGAATTTATCATGTTAAATTGTTTTAGCATTTTGTATATATATGTGGATTAGGAAAAGCCTAGCATCCTTCTAGATTTATCTCTGTAGACATTATTCCCAAAAATATAGGATACTTCACCGAAATCCTTCATATAAGAGTTCTTTAACAACTAATCCTTGACTGACTGCAACATACCTACATCATTCCCAATGAGTAGTATGCCTTCCACGTAAAGCACTAAGAATGTCACAATGCTCCCACTAACCTTCTTATACACAAATGGTTTATCTTCATTTTTGATAAATATAGTTGTTACATCCATCTATCATATCTCATAGTTATGGTATGTGGCTATTGCAAATAAAATCTTAAGGGATTTAAGCATGGCCATTGGAGAGAGAGTTTCATCAAAGTTAACTAATTGTCTTTGCTTGAAACCCTTCGCTACTAGCCTTACCTTATAGGTTTGTACCTTTCCATCAGTTTCAATCTTTCTCTTAAAGACCCATTTGCAACCTACAAGTACTATACCTTCTAGTGCATCGTCCAAAGTTCACATTTTTTTGCAGTACATGGAATACATTTTGAATTTCATGGCTTTCAACCACTTCTTAGAATCGATGTCTGATATTGCTTCTTCATAGTTAGCATGTTCCTACCTCCAGGTCACCATATATGAGAAATCCATATCTCTCTAAAACCTCGAGTATTCTGCTTAATCCACGAACTGGTTATGTATCAAAAAGATCCATTGATTCAGGTACTTCAATTTGAACAATACTAGGTTGTGGTTCTTGTGACACTTCATTAAGATTTATCTTCCTCTCACTTCTCATTTCTAGCATAAACTCATTTTCAATAAAAGGAAGCATACTCTAAAATAAACACTTTTTTGTTCCTATTGATTATAGCAATAATATCCTAAACTTTCTTTAAGATATCCCACAACCCTATATTTATCAGACCTAGTTCCCAATTGTTCGTATGTGACCTCTTTACATATGCTGGACAACCTCAAATCTTAATGTGTTTAAGATTATATTTCTTCCCTTTTCATAGCTTATATGATTTTTAGGTACTATCTTTAAGGAAACTTTATTCAATAAGAATGCGATAGTTAGAATAGCATATCCCATTCTCTTTGAGATAATCGAGAAAATCATCAGTCGAGTATTCTCCTCCTTTATCATATTGTAGAGCATTAATACCTTTTCAATTTTTTTTTGAACTTCATTTTTTAATTCTTTGAACTTTTCAGAATGATTTAGACTTGTACTTCATTAAATGAACATACCCATACCTAGAGTTATCATTGGTAAGGTAATCAAGTTTAAGTAATCTCATATAGCATTGACTATTAGGGGCACACATGTTAGTGTGCATACACCCTAAGACATCCTCGCCTCTTTCTCCATATTCATTAAATGGAGATCTGTCATTTTCTTATAAGATAGTTTTCAGAGGTTGGATAAGACTCAAAATATGATAAATCCAAGAATCCATCTTTTACAACCTTGTTTGCACTATTCTCATTAATATGACCTAGTCTTAAGTACCATATGTAGGAATGATTTAGATCATTATCTCATTTCTTTTATTATTCAATATGAAATATTTTATCATATACTTCTAGATGGTCAAACTAACTAATAAGTCCACAACACTAATTTAGCAACGCTTGCCCTATTTCCAAGTTGAACGTTGACTTCTCCTTACTTAGTTACTTTTTTTTTCTCAGTGCTTGCAAACTATTGCAAATATGAGAACCATATTCTATATCTAATACCTAGGTAGAAGCATTATTAACTAATAAGTTAATTTCATCAAAGAACAATTGAGACTTGCCTTATGAAGACTTATCTTGCAAGGTTACCTTATAGTTTCTCTTTCAGTGTCTACCTTTGCCACAATAAAAGTATTATCTCTTATCCTTCTTAGCTTTTCATGAAATAGACTTGTTGATAGCACCCTTTTCTTTCAATGGTTTCTTCTTTTTATTTAAGACATTCTTGCCCATGGGCTTCAGAAGAAACAACCCTATTGATAAGCATAATGGGAGTCTTAATCTTTCTTGATCGTAACTTCTGCATTCATCAACATATAAGAAGTTCTAGAAGGGTAGCTTCAATCTCGTTCATGTTATTGTTCATAACATACTATGATAATGAGTTTGGAATGGATTAAAGAATTAACTCACTACTTAACTCCAAATCGATACTAAAATGATCGAGTCTAACAGCTCGATATAGTTGTGTTAAAAATCACATAAGAATCCCAGGTTGTGACCTTCAAACACCCAAGTCTAGAATGATTTGGACCAAGACAAGAATCAAACCACAAAAGAGAAAACATAAGCAATTGTTTTTGAGGTTCAACAAATTACCTAAGTTCTCGTGAGCTCCTCCAAGCTCTCTGCACTAAATCAATGGAGTTCTTACAATTACAGCAACACCTCCTCAAGAACCATGTGTTCTTGATGAATGGGAGAAGAGAAAAGAAAGAGATAAAAACTAAGTGTTTCCCTGGAATTTTCCCCAAGAAAATTCGAATTACAAAGCCATAAAACCCCAATCTTGAATACTCTCTCTCACTAGAAACACCTCTGAAGATTTGAGAGCCTATCTCTACAAACACCAGCCACTCTTGGAACGAGACTTTTTCTTGTGTTTCTTCCTTGTTTCTCTTGTTGTTATTGCTCCTAGATAACCCTTTATATAGAGCAATAACTACCATAACCAAGTTAAAGCCAATCTCAGCTTTTCGATCTTGAGAACAAAACAATCATTGCCCTCTAAGTGGTCTAAGTGAACCTGTGTGTTTTAATCAAAACCAATGAACTAGCTGGAAAAACTAATCATTAGGTATTAGGTGTACTACGCACCACAGCTCAGAACAGGGCTTGTCATGGCGTGCTCCAGGGGAGAAAGTCCCCACTTGTTGGTGGCGACGGTGCGGAGGTTCGTGGCTAGGCAAAAAAAACTTGCGCCGCGGCACAAAATCTGCTAAAGTTGAAATCTTCAATCTTTAATTCTTAGATAAAAAACCTAACAAACTCCACCTTGGTCTAAGAAATTAAACCTGAACCAATTGTGCAGAGAACTCAGGATCCAAACTCAACATAAGTGACCACATCATCCAATTCCAATTCTAAGAAGTTTAAGGCAATGATTGAACTTGCTTAGAGTTAGAACTTTAGTGCCTAAATCTGCAGGATTTTCTTCTATTGCCACTTTGTCCAGATGAATGCTTCCTTCCATAACATTTTTCTGAATGAAATGATAGCGAACATCCATATACTTAGTCCTCTCATGGAAAATTGGATTCTTACACAAATGCAATGCACTTTGGCGATCCGAATACACCACCACCTGCTCTTTTAAGACCTTCAACTCTTCCAACAACTCTTTACACCACATAGCCTCCTTAATAGCTTCCATTGCTGCTATATACTCTGCTTCAATTCTTGAGAGTGCTACCACAGGCTGCAACTGAGCCTTCCAACTTATACAACTTCCATTTAAGTTAAAAAAATATGAGGTAATTGATCTTCTCTTATCCCGGTCTGCTCCATAGTCTGAATCCGCATAAATTTCTAACCAAATGGACTTACCCCTCTTCTCATAAACAAACCCAACATTTGAGCTTCACTTCAAATACCTCAGCAACCACTTCATCCCAAGCCAATACTCCTTTTCGGGATTACTCATAAACCTGCTGAGAACACTAATGGCATGAGAAATGTCAAGTCTGGTGCTTACCATCATGAATATGACTGATCCAACCGCACCAGAGTAAGAGACCTTTTCCATTTCCTTCTTCTCCTCATCTGATCTAGGACATTGATCGCTGGAGAACTTGAAATAACCAGCAAGGGGAATCTTTACTAGTTTACTATCTTCGATAAAGAATTTAGATATCATCTTTTCTATGTAAGAAGTCTGAGAAACCTTTAACCTGTTTCTCTCCTTTTCCTCGATTATACTCATCCCAAGGATCTTTTGAGTATGACCAAGATCCTTCATCTCAAACTCTGAACTGAGTTGAGACTTCAACCTTTCTATCGTCTCCTTGCTACTACCAACTAATAATATATCATCAATATAGATGAGGATAATCACCATTTCCATCACCTTGTGACCTTTTCAGTACAAGCACGAATCATAGTAGTTCCTCATGAAACCCAAGCTAGTTACAAAGGAATCAAACCTCTTATTCCATTGTCGAGGTGATTGCTTCAGGCTATAGAGAGATTTCTTCAATTTGCACACCAAATCCCCCTGCCATCCTTCCTCATAACCTTCGGGTTGTCTCATATAGATGGTCTCATCAAGCTCTCCATGTAAGAACACTGTCTTCATATCCATTTGCTCAATCTCCCAATTAAATTATACCACCATAGCTAACATTATACTTATCATCTTGTATTTTACAACCGCTGAGAAAATTTTTGTGAAATCTATGCCTTCTCTTTATGTGAACCCCTTCGCCACTAGCCTAGCCTTGTACCAAAATTTATCCCCTGGAGTGTTTCCTTCTTTGATCTTGTAAATCCACTAATAATCCACAACTCTCTATTTTTCTGGTTTAGACACCAATTCCCAAGAGTTGTTTTTCCTCAAAGAATGCATTTCCTCCTCAATAACTAGCTCCCATCTTGACGAATCCTTACATCCCATGGCATCAATATAAGTTTTTGGTTCATAGTTGATTATCCCTCTTTCTGAATAAGGAGCTACTGCATTAACATTTGCAAAACTATATCTTAAAGGTGGTCTGATCTGCCTCCTTTTCCGGTCTCTTATGAGCTAATAATCATTCCGATTTGCTGCATCATCTCCTTCTAGTTCAGCCTCCTCTTGAGTGTCTTGAGCTTGGCCTTCATTAATAGGCTCTACCTTATTTGAACCCTCTTGTCTTCCTTGCTCAACCTAAACTGAATTTTCTTTGATGCTATGCTCCATATAAACCGGGCTGGTTTGCCCACTTTCCCCTGCAAGGTTAGTTTTTTGCAAGTAGGGAAATAATATCTCATTAAAAATGACATCCCTACTTATTATGAGTTTAGTTCCTTTTGGCTCTAAGGACCATAACCTATATCCCCTAACCATATCCTAGAAACACACATTTTCTAGACCTTGGGCTAAGTTTATCATCCTTTTGATGTGCAAACGCAACACATCTAAAAGTCCTAAGGTTGTTTATCTCAGGGGGTTTTCCACTCCACATCTCCTCGGGAGTCTTATGATCCAAAGCTCTAGAGGGTGATCTATTAACCAAATATGCAATAGTAGACACAACTTCCCCCCAAAAAACTTGGGTAAACAGGAGCCAATAATCACGAGCCTAACCTTTTCCAAAACCTCTTAGCAACTCCATTTTGCTGAGGGGTTTTCACAACTGTTCTATGTCTTAGAATCCCATTTAACTCACAAAATTTATCAAAATCTTGATTTTGAAATTCTAAGCCATTATCGGTTCTCAAAACCTTAACCACCTTGCTCGTTTGAGTTTCCAGCAACGTTTCCACACCACAAACTTATTCAAAGCATATGATTTATTTTTAAACAAATAAAACCAAACCTTTCAAGAATAGTCATAAATCAAAGAAAGAAAGTAAAGATTACCTCCTTGTGTTGGTGTTCTTGCTGGCCCCCAAAGATCGGCACGAATGTAGTTAAGAATATCCTTTGATTTGTGCACTCCGGTGATGAAGCTAACCCGATGTTGCTTCCCAAGAATACAACTCTCGCAGAAATCAAGTTTTTCTACCATGTCACCATCAAGTAAACCATCTTCGCAGAGAACTTGCAGCCCCTTTTCGCTCATATATCCCAAGCGATTTTGCCAAAGAATCACCTTATCAATCTCAGCCATCAAACTTGCTGCTTGATCCTTGATGTCCATCTCTCCAATCATCTCATACAGACCATCCTTTATTGCTGCTTTGATCACCACCAAGTCTCCCTTGATTACCTTGATCTTTCCTCACTCTACTTTGCATGTGCACTCCATGGAATCTAGCTACCCCAATGAGATCAAATTTCTTCTCAAATCTGGAAAATATCTCACATTTAGCAACAACCTTGTGACTCCATCAAACATCCTCAATTGGATGTCTCCTATGCCCCTCACTTGGCAAGAAGTATTGATAAGAGTCATAAAATACATCTTAACAGTACTTAATTGTTATCATTTTAGGGTTGATCTAGGTTTTAATTGCACTTTTATACGTTAACAACTCTAAAGTATCATTATTGGATCATTGATCTATTTCGTTGCATTTTCAGGTACTTTAAGCTCAAAAGAGGAGGAAAAGTTATCATTGCTTGAGGCACAAAGACTCAAGGCATATTGAAATGAAGCAATGCTTCCAGAAGGACAAGATGGAGGGCTTAAAAGAGCAACAGCTGCTGCCCGCACTAGAAAGGAGTTTCATTAAATTTCCAGAATTTCCCGTACAGATCAATCATCTTTGCAATGATAAAAGAAGAACTAAGAGATGAGCCATATATGTTAGAAAGATCCGGAAGTCTATTTTCTACAAAATTTTACAGTTCATAAAAATGATTTTTCTAGAGAAAGTTATGGCAGTTTAAGTAGACAAAGGTCAGGCTGTGCGAGATTTCAGCGTGAAGGGCATGTGAAGGCTTAAATCCCACATCCCACATTAGTTAGAAACACATTTCTATATCCTACATCCCACATCGGATTGGAAACACATTACACTCATGGTATTTTCCTATATAAGACCCACTCCACTTCAGCTTTGAGGACAATCGGAGAATCTAAGATCATCTGAGATCATCAGAAAGTGAATCCAAAGGGCCTTTAGGAGTAATCCACAGGGCCTTTAGGAGGAATCCAAAGTAATTTTGGAGGGCAAGCTGAGGAATCGCTGAAGCTTTCACTACCAAGGGGGAGATGATCGTTAAGAGGCCGGAGGTAACTCAAGGAAGCATGAGCCCTATGGCCAACAAGTCTCCAAGCAAGGCGAAGGGATGAATCCTTAGGTGTAGTTGTTCTTATTTTCCTTTATTTGATTCAGTTGTAGTTTGGTATTATTTTCATTAAACATTGTTATGTTTTATTCTTTAATTTAATTAGTAGATTTCTTATTAGTCTAGTGATTGCATGCTTCTTTTCCATATAAGTCTTGTCATGCTCTTCTTATGTGTATTTGTTTGGGTGTTATTGAGTCCGGTAGATCTCTTTTATAGATTTGTCCATTGCTATGGTATTGTCATTTAGATATATCGTCGTCTTTTGATAATTTATAAGTTAGGTCATGTGTGCTTGAAAGTAAAGAATAATTCATATCAATTACATTAGGGTTTATACATGCGCTTTAATTGAATATTTGTCGATTGCCTGTTTGGGATGTGAAACTTGCAATCGAGATAAAAACAACTGAATCAAGTTAGGATTAGGGCAACGAACCTAGGGAGGATTTCCAAAACCTTGTTGTTTCTTTATTATATTATCCATCAATTATTTACACAATTTTCACACAATCAACAATTCAGATTTTGTCACTTTAACTTTTATCGTTTGTGTTGAGGTTTACACCTTCTTTTGTAATAAGTTTGTTTCCCTGTGGAATTGATACCCCAAAGCTGTACTACATTACCGCATTATGTTTTGGGCATAATCAAATTTTGGCGCTGTTGCCGGGGAAACATGCTTAAGTACAAAGAAGATTGTCAACTTTGAGACATAACGGTAGAAGAATTGTAGATAGTTTTTCTTTTCAGCAGCTGTAAAGGCGGTAACTTCGTTCCTTCTTTTAGCTTGCTGCATTTTTTATTATTTATTTTATTTTATTTGTTTTTTCCTTCTTTCTTTTTTTAGTATTTTTTATTATTGTTTTTTTTCTCTAAGTTTTGATTTTCTGATATTTTTTATTATGTTTTATTTATTTCCTCTCTGATTCATTTTGGTACATGCTTAGATCGAGAGATTTGCGAGGTAGATTCATTAGAGAACCCGAACTAGAATTACTCTCTCCTTCCGAGTCTGATAGTGAAACCTCACCTAGATCAACCAATAGTGGAAACCCAAGGGAGAATTTAGAGGATTTTGTTAACATGGCCGATAACCTTAATGAGAATGTTGCTAGGACACTTCAGGATTACCTCCACCCTACACGCATAGCCACACCATCATACATCATGTTTCCAGCCAATACTCGCCAATTAGATCTTAAACCAAGGATGATTCAATTACTCCCTACATTTCATGGCTTGGATAATGAAAACCCATATGTGCACATTAGAGAGTTTGAAGAAATAGTCGTGACTTTTCATAGTCAAGATGAAACCGATGACATTGTGAGGCTTAAGTTCTTTCCTTTCACTTTGAAGGATAGAGCTAAGAGTTGGCTATACTCCCTAAGACCACAATCTATTGGGTTGTGGACTAAGATGACTCGGGTTTTCTTTAACAAATACTTTCCCTAACATAAGACCAACGCTTTGAAAAGGTAAATCTCCACCTTTGCACAAAAGGATAGTGAGACCTTATATCAGTCTTGGGAGAGATTTAAGGAGTTATTGAGTATGTTCCCTCACCATGGGTATGAGAACTGGCGCTTGGTGAGCTATTTTTATGAAGGACTTACATATAGAGAGCACCAATTTGTAGAAATGATGTGTAATGGTGAATTTTTGGAGAATGACCCTGATGAGGTCATAGAGTACCTCAATGAGCTTGCTGAAAAAGCTCACACTTGGACTGGACCTAGTGCTACTGAAAGCACAAATAGGTCACGACCTATAAGGAACCTAAATGGTGGTGGAATTTACCATCTTAGGGAACAGGATAACCTTAAGGCCAAGGTCGAGATGCTCACTAGGGAACTAGAGGTGCTAAAGACTAAAAGCTCAAAGCCAACACAAGTAGCTAATCATGCAGCGTCTTTGAAACCATGTTTTGTGTGTGGCAGGGTAGATAATCTCGCCCAAGATTGTCCCACATTTGTTGAGATGAGAGGGATGTATAAGGAACAATGTAATGCCTTAGGCATGTACAAGAAGCCTTTGACCCCCTTCTTTGATACTTATAATCCGAGATGACGAAATCATCCCAATTTCAGCTGGAAGTCTGAAAACCAGTAGCTTGCACAATCCCCTACACCATATCTTGAAGCATTTCATGCACCCGTGTCTTCTAAGAGTTCTTTAGAAAATATTTTACATGCTTTTATTGAAGCACAGGGGAAAACTAATCAAAGGCTTGAATCTTTAATTGTGCAGGTTGTTGAAGAACATAAAGAGATAAAGAGCCAAGTGTCCATGTTAGTGAGCTATTTGAGTGTGACTGAGTGAGGTAAGTTCCCTTCTCAAGCTCAGTCCACATCTCATGGTCAGCACCTGGTGCAACAGAATGTGAAGAAGGTAAATGCCATTGAGATAGTAAGTGGTAAGTTATTACACATCTCAACAACAAAAAAATCAGAGGATGTGGACAAAAGCCACCAAGCAAACATGATGGACTCATTCATGGAAAAGGTCCAGCACCTTAATCCAGTGGAGTCCACCCTCACTCATGGCTTCACAAGAGCATATATCGAGCTAGAATTTATGGGTGTTACTGATGACATCCTTGAGGCCTCTAAAAAACATACAACCACCAAATTTAGCAATGAAGCAGTGGCGGGTCTAGGATGGAATAAGAGCGTCTGGCTGAAGATGTAAAACTTAGCACTCATGGGAGGCACCCCATAGTATATCCTTTTACTAATATTGTTTTTCTTTCTTGTTTATTATTCGTATTTTTTTTTCCAGTATTAACTTAGTATTTCCTTTTCAAGGAAAAATATACGAAGCAGTCCAAATGGTGGACCACAATTTTCAGCTTCTGTGCACCTTTGACTACAAGGGGAGTCTCCTTTACTCTTTCTTTTACATTGAGGTCAATGCAATTTTTAAGTTGGGGGTGGAGGAAACGCATCTTTTTGTTTCCATATTCTTTATTTCCATACATTTTTTTCTTTTTCCATTGAACTGCTTGGTGTCATTTTCCTTTTTGTTTGCGTTTAGCATGCTTTGTGTTAGCCTTAGAGTCAATTTGCATGTCAATGATATAAACTTAATTGAGATAACATATAGCATTTACAAGAAGTTAAATCTTGCTTCAGTTTGAAATTAATTAAGCATCAATCTTCATTTGGTTAGAGACTCTAGTTTGTGGTAAGATAGTATGATTAGTCTTAAACATTTAGAAAAGTTTTATGTGTGATTATTTTGTGAATATTTTTGTGGTCTCAACAAGCTCTAGAACTTACTTGATAACCAATTGAGGTGAATTCCTAGAATGCACATTACTTAGCATATGATATAGGCTATTTTG
The DNA here is from genome assembly GCA_023935145.1 of Bretschneidera sinensis. Taxonomy (NCBI): domain Eukaryota; kingdom Viridiplantae; phylum Streptophyta; class Magnoliopsida; order Brassicales; family Akaniaceae; genus Bretschneidera; species Bretschneidera sinensis. Next base: position 64,568,168 of record CM043703.1, on the reverse strand, counting down.
GACCGTTTGAGCCTGTTAAACCTACCATTGCTATATTTACCACTAGTCACCTATTTGAGCCTTTTCTTGAAAAAGAAGTGAGCCTTATTTCTTTCAATAGCCCATTTACTCACCTTTATGAGCCTAAAGAGAATATTTTATCCTTACCTTTCTCTGAACAGAAATCAGCTATACACATTTTGAGAAGCACTTAAAAGGAGTAAAGATGGAAATATGAGAAAATATCACTACCATAACCCAAGTACATTAAAGGAGATTAGTTTGGTGTTATGTAAAAGAAAAGAAAAACAAAAAAGGAGGTGAATAGTCTTATACCAAAATACAAAATAAAAGAAAAAGAGAAGTGAATTATGGCAAAGAAAGAAGAAAAGAAAAGAAAAGTGGTGACTTATTGAGAGATATGCTCCTATAAAAAAATGGTTGAAAGAGTTGGGTGTTGAAGTAAGGTTATCAAGTGCGTAAAGTGGTTGTGATTAAAACTAAGAGATTGAGTTATTTTACTTGTGAATCCTTCCCGTTCTTTCTTAACCTTTACCTTAGCCTAACGTTACAAGCTTATTAAAGACCTATTGATCCAATGTAGTGTGATTTTTCTACAATAGTGGAGAGTAATTTGAAAAGTGAGCCTATGGAGCTTGTTTTTGTGATTGATGTCATGCAATTTATTATGTTTTTAGAGGCCAAGACTTGTATTCATGAATGTTATGCATAAAGTCATCCGGGTGTTCGGATTAATGGTTTATGGTAAGATGGATGTTAAGAGTCAATAAAGATTTTAAGATTGACATTTGGATTGCTTTTGGATTTGAGTAAAATTTAATGATTCTTTGTGCCATGTGCTATGTGCAATTTTTGAGACAAAATGTGAATTATTCTTGGTTAACACTAATATTGCTTTTCATTTATTTTGATTCCCACCGTAGAATTCATCTCTTGTTTTCGCTTGAATTGCTAGGGACTAGCAATAAGCTAGTTAGGAGTTGTGATGAGAGTCATAAAATGCATCTTAACAGTACTTAATTGTTATCATTTTAGGGTTGATCTAGGTTTTAATTGCACTTTTATATGTTAACAACTCTAAAGTATCATTCTTGGATCATTGATCTATTTCGGTGCATTTTCAGGTACTTTAAGCTCAAAAGAGGAGGAAAAGTTATCACTGCTTGAGGCACAAAGACATGAGGCATATTTGAGTGAAGGAATGCTTCCAAAAGGACAAGATGGAGGGCTTAAAAGAGCAACAGCTGCTGCCCGCACTAGAAAGGAGTTTCACTAAATTACCATAATTGCCCATACAGATCAATCATTTTTGCAAATTAAACTGTATTGATACAAGAAGAACCAGGAGATGAGCCATATATTCTTAGAAAGATCCGGAAGTCTATTTTCTGGAGAATTTTACAGTTCATAAAAATGATTTTTCTAGGGAAAGTTATGACAGTTTAAGTAGACAAAGGTCAGGCTGTGCGGGCTGTGCGGGATTTCATCGTGAAGGGCATGTGAAGGCTTAAATCCCACATCCCACATTGGTTAGAAACACATTTCTATATTCTACATCCCACATCGGATTGGAAACACATTGCACTCATGGCATTTGCCTATATAAGACCCACTCCACTTCAGCTTTGAGGACAATCGGAAAATCTGAGATCATCATAAAGTGAATCCAGAGGGCCTTTATGAGTAATCCAGAGGGCCTATAGGAGGAATCCAAAGTACTTTTGGAGGGCAAGCTGATGAATCACTGAAGCTTTCACTACCAAGGGGGAGATGATCGTTGCGAGGCCGGAGGCAACAAGAGGAAGCATGAGCCCCATGGTCAGCTAGTCTCCAAGCAAGGCGAAAGGATGAATCTCTAGGTGTAGTTGTTCTTATTTTCCTTTATTTGATTCAGCTGTAGTTTGGTATTATTTTCATTAAACATTGTTATGTTTTATTCTTTAATTTAATTAGTAGATTTCTTATTAGTCTGGTGATTGCATGCTTCTTTTCCATATAAGTCTAGTCATGCTCTTCTTATGTGTATTTGTTTGGGTGTGATTGAGTCTGGTAGATCTCTTTTATAGATTTGTCCATTGCTGCGGTTTTATCATTTAGATATATCGTCATCTTTTGATAATTTATAAGTTAGGTCATGTGTGCTTGAATGTAAAGAATAATTCATATCAATTACATTTGGGTTTATACATGCGCTTTAATTGAATATTTGCCGATTGCCTGTTTGGGATGTGAAACTTGCAATCGAGGTAAAAAGAACTTAATCAAGTTAGGATTAGGGCAATGAACCTAGGGAGGATTTCTGGAACCTTTTTTTTTCTTTATTATTTTATCCATCAATTATTTACACCATTTTCACACAATCAACAATTCAGATTTTGTCACTTTAACTTTTATTGTTTGTGTTGAGGTTTACACCTTCTTTTGTAATTAGTTTGTTTCCCTGTGGAATCGACACCCCAAAGCTGTACTACATTAATGCATTATGTTTTGGGCGTAATCAAGTATTGTTCCCCGAGAAAACATTTCCTTCATTGGTTTCCTTTAAATTCTTGAACCGAACACGGTGAGACACATGTGATAAGTGCACCCGGAATCCAAGATCCATTTCTCACTGCTTTGCCTCTCGCTCACATTTGAGCGCGCAATAAGAACATCATCATCTTGTTGTTCTCCCTTGGCAATTGAAGCCTCTCCATTGTTGGTATGGCCTCTTTCTTTCTTATCCCTTATCATCTTCTTGTAATCTCTCTTGAAATGGCCCTCTTTATTGCAGTAGTAGCATTACTTTCCTCCAAACTTCGATTTAGAATGCGATCTTCCATGGCTTTGACCTCTACCCTTTGGTTTGTCCTGGTAGTTGCCATAGATGTTGCTGCCATTCTGAGTTGCAGGCCTTCCTCTAATGAACAGTCCTTCTCCACTTGATCCTTCTCTCATCTTGGCTTTGAAATCATGAGCCCTTATAGCATTAATCAAAATTTCTTTGGTTAGTGTACCTCTTCCATATTCAATAGCATTAATCAAGCTTTCAAAACAATCGGGAAGAGAATTCAACAATATAATAGCCAATTGTTCATTTGGGAATGTTATACTATAACTAGTCAAATCTTGAACTAGTTTATTAAACAAATCAATATTATCTTGCAACTCTTTCTTAGGATCCATTTTAAAAGCAAAAATACGTTTTAGAAGATAGATTTTATTAGAGAGAGTTTTGGTAAGAAACAACTCATCTAGTTTCTTCCAAATGACAGCTGGATCTTCTGAGTCTCCACATTCCTTTGTCACACTATCTGACATGTGCAGAAAGATAGTGCTATATGCCATCTTCTTCATCTCATTCCACTGGAGCTCCGTGATACTTACTGGAAAATCATCGTCTTCTCCAATCGCCAAGTCCACTTTTTATTGCATAAGAACCGCCTTGATTTTCCGCTTCCAAAGGGCAAAGTCTCCCTTTCCATCAAACTTCTCAACAATGGAGTTTGAACCCATCTTGCAGGAAAAAATCCCAAGATTTATGCAGCACCCACAATTGCTTTCCAAACCTCTTCTCTCCAGCTTATAAACCTCAAGAACCCGATCAAATCTTGATCCCAACACCGTTCTTGAACCTCAAGAACCCGATCAGATCTTGATCCCAACACCATTCTTCAATCACCCAAGAAGTTTCCTTTGATTCTTGGAGTCTTGCTCTGATACCACTGTTCTAGCTCTGATACCACTGTTGAAAATCACATAAGAATCCTAGGTTGTGACCTTCAAACACCCAAGTCTAGAATGATTTGGACCAAGACAAGAATCAGACCATAAAAGAGAAAACACAAGTAATTGTTATCGAGGTTTGGCAAATTGCCTATGTCCCTGTGAGCTCCTCCGAGCTCTTTGCACTAAATCAATGGAGTTATTACAATTACAGCAACACCTCCTCAAGAACCATGTGTTCTTGATGAATGAGAGAAGAGAAATGAAAGAGATAAGAACTAAGTGTTTCCCTTGAATTTTCCCCAAGAAAACTCCAATTACAAAGCCCTAAAACCCCAAACTTGAATACTCTTTCTCACTAGAAACACCTCTGAAGATTTGAGAGCCTATCTCTCTAAACACCAGCCACTCTTGGAATAAGACTTCTTCTTGTGTTTCTTCCTTGTTTCTCTTATTGTTGTTGCTCCTAGATAATCCTTTATACAGAGCAATAGCTACCATAACCAACTCGAAGCCAATCTCAACTCTTCGATCTTGAGAACCAAACAATCATGGCCCTCTAAGTGGTCTAAGTGAACCTATGCGTTTTAAGCAAAATGAACGCACCAGCTGGAAAAACTCATCATCAGGTATCAGGTGTACTTCATGCCGCGGCTTAGAACAAGGCACACCATGGCATGCTCCAGGGGAGAAAGTCCCCACTTGCTGGTGGCCATGGCGCGGCTGGTCCATGCCTTGGCGCGAAGGTCTGTGCCTAGGCGCAAAAAACTTTTGCCGCGGCACAAAGGTCTGTGCCTAAGCACGCACAGCTTGTGCCTAGGCTCAGAATCTGCTAAAGTTGAAATCTTCAATCTCTAATTCTTAAACAAAAAACCCAAAAAGTTGATCTTATTTAATCCATGTTGAATGAGTAATGATTCTTTAGTCATACAAGCCTTAAAGGGGTCTTTAGAGATTTAGAACCTTGCATTGCAGCTATGCTCACAATACAACTCTTACAGATGAAGAAATATCACATAAGCAGTTTCCATCTTGTCATTTTACTTATAAAGCTCATTAAACATAGATGTTAGCATGTAGTTCCTAGCCCACATGTTATCATCTTGCCACTTCTCAAAAGTAGCCACTTCTTCTTCCAAAACATTCTTAGCAACAACTACTGGAAGCAACTTATCAAGAACATGAACCATTTTTTTTCTTTAAGTTGAGAAAGATTTTCAAATTCCTTAGCCAATGTTGGTATTTATCTAATGTTTAAACATGTCTAAACATAGTTCAAAGATGGCTAAAGTCTAAATGAAGGTTGGAAAATTAAAATACAGCAAGTTAGATTTCTTATTCACTAGAATTCATAATTCTAAAATAATAAGGATTTTGGAGTTTCATTCCCATTCAACCTCCAATTTCTTAAAACTTTAATCCAAAACTAAAATCAATTATTAATTAAAAACACAATTTTTTACAACAAAAAATTATTTATTTAATAAATAAAAGTTGAATTTCGAATTCCCAGTCAAAACAAATTTGGAATCTTAAAAACAAGTAAAACAGTGAATTTCAGAAAAACTATTTTTGCTGTTTTGAACATTTTTTAGTTATTTAATCATATTAGAAACAATACTTATAATTCTGAAGAATGATTAGTGGAATATAAAACAAGAATTTCATGTCTTTTCAACGCTTCTAAAAGGACCAAAATGTGATTTAAAACGAATAAATTATACTTATTTGAAGTTAAACTAGAAAATTTGTTTCACTTCAAGTTTTCTACATTATTTTCACATTATTTCAATAATAAACAATCTTTCTTCGATGTAAAATCATATTTTCGTCATAAAAAACTTTGCAATCAATCTTAATTGATTTATGGTGTTAAAAAAATATCATCACATGACGATAATCAATTCAAGAAAACATTCTTGAATTTTCTTGACATATGGTTTTATAAAACCTAATCTAACTTTTAAATTATCAATTTGCAATCTTTAGATTCTAAGATCAAATATTTTTCGGCTATAACAACAAATTACCATATCCTACATAAATAATAAAGATGGCTCAGATACCACTTGAAAACGCAGTAGAAATTTAAATTGTTTTCATTGATTCCTATAAACCCAATCACCTTATGATTTATGTATGACATCAAGAACATTTAAGGATAGAAATATTACTGTTGATTTGTTGTGCTCTTGGCTCCTTGAATTTGTTGTGCCTGAATTCTACAATATATCTAAATTCTCTAATATGATTGAACCCAGATTCTTACGTTCTTGAATCCATAACAATCACAAAAGTTTGTGATCTCTAATGAAAGTCCCTATAGGGAAAATATAGAATTAGGCTTTTTCCCTATGATTTTTCTCTCTTTGAGAATAGAAGAGTCTAAACTCTCTTTAGAGAAACTTGTTCATAGAATGATATTTTAGCAAAATTCTGCACGCTAATAAACTATTTGTAATGTTAGGGTGATGAGAGTCATAAAATGCATCTTAACAGTACTTAATTGTTAGTATTTTAGGGTTGATCTAGGTTTTAATTGCACTTTTATACGTTAACAACTCTAAAGTGTCATTCTTGGATCATTGATATATTTCGATGCATTTTCAGGAACTTTAAGCTCAAAAGAGGAGGAGCACAAAGACTCGAGGCATACCGGAGTGAAGGCGTGTATGTGGAAGGACAAATGAAGAGAAATTAAGTCTTGAATGTGTGCGTTGCGGCCTGAAGATATCCAAACCTCGACCTCCAGAACTAAAGCAAAAAAGCAAGAAAGAAGCTTCAATGGAAGCCGCGACCTGGACTAAGCAGGGCAGCGGCCTCCAGAAAGGGGAGAAAGCCAAGCCCAGGTAGAGCCACAACGCAACCAAAGGAGGGCTACGGCCTCAGAAAGGAAGAAACCAGAGACTAGGCAAGAGCCACGGCACAAGAAAAGGAGAGCTACGGCACCCACCCGATCCACTTCTCCGAGATATGACCTAATGAAGACTTTTTAAGCTCTAAAATACCCTTGGACCTTGTACATTATAAATAGACCACTTAGGGTTTGTAATTAGACATGGAATTAAGTCTGGAAAACTCAAAGAAGCAGCCACATTCTCCTCCAACAAAGTGTTCAACCATGAGTTCCATGGTGAACTAATCTCCAAGCAAGGCGAAGGGATGATTCCCTAGGTGTAGTTGTTCTTTATTTTCCTTTATTGGTTCAGTTGTAATTGGGATTTATTGCCAAAATTTTTATGGGTTATTCTTTAATCTAATTATAAGATTTTCTCTTAATCTGGTGATTGTATCTTTATCCTTGATATAAGTCTAGTAATGCTCTTCTTATGTCAAGATTATTGGATGTGATTGAGTCCGGTAGATTTATCTTTTAGGTTTGTCCATTACTGCGATATTGTCGTTAATGATATATTGTTATTTCTTGATAAGCCTATAGGATAGGTCATGTGTGTTTAAATTGAAATTAAGTATAATTCATATCAATTACATTGGGGTTTATATATGCTTAGATTGAATATTTGTCGATTGCCTATTTGGGATGTGAAACTTGCAATCGAGATAAAAAGAACTGAATCAAGATTGGAATAAGGCAACGAACCTAGGGAGAATTCCTAGAACCTTGTTGTTTCCTATCATAATTCTCAATTTATTTTCTCACAATTACTTCATTATCAAAATTTATATTTTCTCACTTGATTATTATCGTTCGTGCTTAGGTTTACGTCTTCTCTTGTAATTAACTTGTTTCCCTGTGGAATCGACACCCCAACACTGTGCTATAACTACCGCATTACTCCTTGGGCATAATCATAGGGTTATGAGCAACTAACCATTAATTGCAAACTAATCTAGTTGTAGGCCATGAATTTTATGTAATTGTAATTGGAACCCTTGTTAATTAATTATAACTCCTAATTTATTTTGAATCAAAACTCCTTTTGATTCCCCCTTTTTATAAGAATTAGTTAATTGTCTGTTAAATTAATTCTTAGGTCTTCTACAATCATAAGTGACACCTAGCAGCATATCATGACTACCAGATAGTGTGAATTTGGTTGTGAAACCTTGAACCTTTCTATTATTAGTTATTATGCAATTCAATCTTTTTATCATGCAATATCCCGATTAAGCTCATTCTTATGGTGGAATTAGAAAGGAGTTTCTTAGTGTATGAAATTACAATAAAATCCTTAACATTAATTATGTGTGTCTAGATTTCAAGAATATAATTCTTATTGTGGAATTAGAAACTCCTTTTCTAATTCTTACTCTCCCTTCGCCAAAAAACTTCTCAAATTATATCTTAGTAGATCACATAGGATATTCTCTCCTTTTACTTAGGAGTGATAGATCCCTTATTGTACATTCACATACGTCCATGTGAAAGCCATTATACCAAATTAATATAAATTAATGATTCATGAATATAACTATATTAGATAGCATCAAAGTATAATAAGTCGCACAAAAGATAACTAGTGTCTTAGGTCTAAGGATCACATGCACAACTGTAACATAAGAACTACCTATTGATAGGCAAGTAAAACTTCATCAGGTGTTCTTAAGTCGAGTCATATTCAATGAACTCATTCTCTAATGAGCACTTACGTACTTGTGTTAATGTCTACCACACAAGTGACATTGAGATCAATCACCCTCCCAATTAAGTAAACATTGTATGTACCAGTCTATCTGGATTACTATTCATCCACTTGGTATCCTACGACTATGAACATTTAAGAGAAAAGCTTTCGAGAAGAATAGGTCTCAAAATTAAGATCTCATCATAATTCTATCTCCATTGCTTACTTTATGGACTTAGTCATGACAATGTAATTAAACAAATATTCATGATAAATGAACTTTCTATAAATTATGATAATAATTTGAATAAGATTGTTTTACAAATAATATTCATATATATCAAATGTCATTGGCTTGTACATGTAGGGTATACTACTAACATCTAGGTCTCTGATGGAGATATCTAATTGGGTGTTGTAAGTATACTGGGCCACAAAGGCTTAGGCCTTGTCTTCCCATTCTTTCTGAGTATTGGGCTCTCGAGAATAATGCTACTTCAGTGCGGCATCAGTGAGGAGGTTGATGAACAAGGTAACTAACTACTAAGCATCCAAACCATAGAATCTTGAGAGGACAACATATTGCCTCCGATGGGTTTTGGGATCCCCGTACCCATCAAAACGATCCATATCAAGAATTTTGAATTTAGATGGAATACTGACTTTGGGATGGGTACACAGCCCATCAATGTCAAGGAGATAAGCATCAATACCTTGAGATTTTCTCAAAGCACTCAGCATCTTCTCAAATTTTATATTGATGGATTTCATTTCAGAACTGGAATTCTTTTTCTCTTTAGAAAAGAGATTTTCTTCCACATCCTCATAATTTCTTCTTTGTCAACCTCAGAACCTTGGAACTCTTTCTTGGCTATCCTTTCTTTTAGGCCGTCTAGTCTTTTGGCTGCATTGACTAACAAACTACTGATATTCTTAAGGACCTCATTAGTATCAACCATGTTTCTTCAGCCATTACTTTAACTAAACTTGAACTAATCTCGAAAACTAAACTATTATCAGGTTTTTCCACGATAAGAAAGACTAGACTCGTTGAAGACTTTTCCTTAGCCTAACACTAGAAGTTCTAAACCAAAGTGAGGAAAGGATTATTTCTTAGCTTGGACCTATAACTTATTTTTACAAGAATAAAGAAAAAAAAAGATATTATTTGAGTCCTTTATGTCATGAATCCATTTTTCTATACTCACTTATCTGTATTATTACTTTAACTTTATCGATAGGTTTCGGTTTTGCATCCAAATGCCCAATGAATGAATTGAAGTCCACTTGCGGATAAGTTCTCAATTATCCTAAATAGGTAATTCCCTTTGATTAAATTCCAATCAAACTTCTTTGGTTAGGACTTGGGCTTTCTCAAGGTTAAGTGTTATAAAATTGAAATCATTAAGTCTCCAAAAGGGTTCATAACCTGATGATGATTTGGGTCAAACCTAAGAAGCCCCAAATAAATGGTGAAATTTTCCACTTCACATGGATCATTCGACTTGACCCTTGGGCCTCTAATCACTTTTATTTCTTAGGTTATGATCCAATCATCAATAGTTTATTTTATAGACTCCTTAATGAGGTCAAACTCACAAGACTTAACTAAGAGAAAGACCTCATATTTTGGGCCAGACTAGGCTTATCATAGGTCCAGACCAACCATGAGAAGGTTCTCATAGTTAAATGTTGTGAATTTGAAATCAATAAGTCTTCCAAAGGATTTAGAACCTATTGATGATTTGGGCCAAACGCAAGAAGCCTAAATGAATGATGAGAATTACCCTTCACATGGATTATTCCATTTGATCCTTAGGCATTCATTCACTTAAATTCCTTGGGTTAGAGCCTAATCAACATTAACTTCTTTAGGTAGGCTTCTTAACGTTGTCAAGTTAACAAAACTTAACTAAAAGAAGACCTTCTATTAGGAGCCAAACTAGGCCCAACATAGGGTTCAATTTGTTTGATTGTAATTTAATTAAGGTAAAACAAAGACCACAAAACATGTTATCAAACAAATTGGTTTTATCTTTTTTTTAACATGCGAGGTGAGACCAAACACATGCAAGTAAGCAAAGGGATAGAGAGGGTCCCTATCCTAGGTGGGAAGGTTATAAGGTTTCCATAAAAGATAGGCTCGCCTTAGAACTTCGGTGCTCTCAGGTACCCCATGGCTAGAAGGATGCCATTATACTCCTCAAATGGCCTAATAGGTAGACCACAAGAGTACAAACACGACAAAAAACCTTCATTACGTGACAAGAACCAAGAGGAATTTGTCCACACAAAGGGCTAACAATAAGGAAATGAGGGTCACACCAGAAATAATGAGGAAATATGCCCCCATTTTTCTCAATCAAGAGCAAAAGGTAAGTGCCAGTGTGCAAAATGAAATATGGAATAATAACTTAAAATTGTAGTTTCAAAAAAATTCCAAGAAATACTTAAAGGTTAAATCTACCTAATGGAGTTGCCAACTATAGGTACCACTCTTTTTCACTTGTTACTCATGTATCCGGCTCATTACCCAAGGCCACTCCCCTTAAAGAAGATGGATATAACGAGGGTGTGGATCATAATAAGTAAGCATATAGAAATGAGTGAAACCTACCAGGTCTAATAAAAACCCTTTATAAGTATTAAGGAGGCTCCCATCACCTATGCACTTTTAATGTATTAGACAAGTGATTATTGTCATCCGAACACAAAGCAAGGATGATGGGTGAAAAGTCTCAATTTAACCTTAAAGAGGGTCAAATCCCTTCTCATTGGTCTGCGTGAGAGATCTGAGGCTCGAGAGATTTGGATACAAGAGAGTGAGGAATTAAAGTTCCTTCTCTTGTTTAGACCGGAGTTTAGCCCTTTATGTTTCAAGGAAATTATTCAAAACTTTAATTTAAGTATTATTACTATACACTAATAATAACATCTAGCACACATTTTGCAATTTGTATTCACATAAAATGACGCACAAACATTGCAATTAAAGTGACAAGGTAAAGTAAACTCTTGAAAGTAAATGAATAAAAGAAGTGGTATGATAAAAGTAAATTCATAAAGGAAAAGTACTTTAACTACGAAACAAGAAAAGATTAAAACTACTTGTAATGTGAAGATTAAAGAAAAAAAAGTGAATTAAAGTGTGTGGATTTAAACTAGATATATTAAAACTAAGTTAATTAAACAAGATAGATTAAAGTTAAGCTACTTTATACTAGATAGACCAAATTTGTGGATTAAACTAAACTAACATGTGATTGAAGGGAAGATTCAAGATAACTAGTAAAATGCAAATATGAAACATTCTTAATGGACAAAAAGGGGTCTGAATTTTCATGGACCAAAGGGGGTCCAAATTTTACAGGACTAAAAGAGGTATGAATTTTCATGGACCAAGGGGTCCGAATTTAAGTAATCTTAGAAGTCTTAACAAGCAACTTAAAAAAGAATATCTAACTTAGAAAGTATGAAATGAACAACCTAAAGAAACAAAGCTAAGAAAACGAATATTAAAACTACCATTGATTTAGCATTAGATTTACCAAAAAGGGATTAAATTATGACTATCATCAAGTTAAGAGGAAAAAGACACACAACTAGCGAGAAGAAATTAAATACTAGGATTATGAAGGAAACTAGTTAATACTTATAACTAAGGTTTATCAAGCAAGCTAAATTATTTGATCCATTTTAAAAGTGTTTTAAACATGTAAATCACACTAGCAATTTATTTTACAACTACAAGAAATTTAACCAACCTTCTTTGGCTAAGAAAAAATTTCACGAATGGGGATCATAATTGAAAATTTGTGCATTCTTGTGGACTTGATAAGTTAGGAGAGTGAACTTGATTAAGGATTAGAAGACGAATCTGCTAGAGGTAGCCGAATTTTAAAAGGAATGCACTATCTTGATCTTTCTTCGTTTCCCTCTTTTGTTTCTTTTTTCTTGTTTATATGCTTTATTTTAATCACTACACTTCTCTCTTTTTTATGCTTCTCAAAATTCTAAAGTCGTTCTCACAAAGTTTCTCCTCTTCTTCTCTTTTTTTTTCACCTTGCTTTCTTTGTGTTAAGTGGGGTAATTTGTAGGGAGAGTGAGGATTATCCAAGGGAATAAAAAAAAACAACAAAAATAATAAGCAGGAAAGGATATAGCTGGCCATGTGAGAGGGGGGAGAGAGGAGTGCAAATTTTTAGGTCTGGAGGTGACTATTGATGCATTAAAACGAGGGAGAGGGCTTATGAAGGAAGGTGTGATTAATAAACTAAGAAAGGGGGGAGGAAGATTTCCTTCTTTAGGTGGCTGACCATAGAGAAGAGGGGAGGGTGATTTTTGAGGTAATGGGGTGGTTTTTGATGTATTTAAAAAAGAAAGAGAGCATAGAAAGGAATGTGTGATTAACAAAGTAAGAAAGGAGGGAGAAAGACTTCTTCTTTTGGTGGTCAAAAGAACAATTTTTAATGTGAACAAGTAGACTTTGAGAATGGTAAGTGAGTAGGAAAAAACTGAAAAGACGAGAGGAATAGGTACAGGTTTTTGGTTAAAAAAATGGATTTTTGTACATGAAAAAGTGGGAAAGCTAAAAAATGAAGGTGTAATACCAAGGTAAAATTGGAGGAAGAAGACTTTCTATTTTTTTTTCATCACATTGTCAGCTATGTAGGGGTGAGTGGTGGATTTTTAAGGTGGAAAATGAAGACTTTCATTCATGAAAAAGTGAGAAAGGTAAAGAAGGAAAGTGTGTAAGTCCAAGGGAAAAAGGAGGAAGAAGACTTCCTATTTTTCTCATCACATGGTCAGCTATGTAAGGGATGAATGTTGCAGATTTTTGAAGTGGAAAATGAAAACATTGATGTATGAAAAGGTGGGAATACTAAAGAAGGAAAGCGTGTAAGACCAAAGGGGGAGGAAAAGGTATAGATTTTTAAGTTAGGCATGTGACTTTGGTTCATGAAAAACTGTAAAAACCAAAAAGGATAATGGGGAAATAACAAGATAAAAGAAAGAGGAAAAGAATTCCTCTTTTCTTCTTCAAAATAAACGCCCAAATGAGGAGGAAAAGATGCAGATTTTTAAGTTAGACATGTGACTTTGGTGTATGAAAGAGAGGAAGAAAACTTCCTCTTCAAACACTTATATGGCCGATCATATGAGGGGGAGAGAAAGAAGTAATTTTTTTGGTACAAATGAGAGAGTGTGTCTTGAAAAAGTGAAACCAATCAAAAAGTGCCAAGTGAGGTGAAATTGAAGATTCACCCACAAAAATTGGAAGTCTTCCTCGGCTTTTAATTTTGGGCCAAAAGTGCTTTGGCTTAGCTAGAATTAATGGGTTTTAGTGGGTTTTGGATTAGGCCAAAATTTTATTGAAGACTTTGGGCTTGAAATTGATGGAATCAAATAAGACCTAATTGATGCAAACTCAAAGACTTGAAATTAGTTCTAATTTGAAATCTAATTCAACATCCACATTTACCAAGTCCAAAGGCATTAGGATCAAAGATTCATCATAGGAACCCATGTGCAGCCCGTTCAAAAATTTTGGAACGAAATTGGGTGTTTACACACTCAAAAAATAAAGTCCTAGATAGACTCATTCCTAAAGTTTTTATCATACATCTTGAGTGAAAAAAGCTGCAACAGTGAAATTAAATTAGAGATTCATCTATCATTAAGTTTTAATAATTAGGCAAAGGTCTTTATTTATCTCACTTTATAATTTGAATAAGTCACACGGCCCTTTAGAGTTTTAGAATTAGGGGACTTTAGTTTTCAGGTTTTCATGAGGACATCCAACCATACAAAATCATACCAGGAAGTTTTAGAGAAAATACTAGATTGTTGCTTAAATTTTGAAACCATTTAGGAGTATTATATGTGATATAGGGAAAATTTTTCTATCCAATAACCTCGCAACACATGGCAACCTCCAATGGAAAGATGGTAATTTCACAGGTCAGCTAATCAAACGCCCACATTAGGCAGCAAAGGGAATAACGGTAATTCCACACCAAGTGCCCTAATACCACTACAACACTCTGGCTTATGGATAGATCATTCAAGCCTATGAATAACTCCAAACTTATCTACAGGAGTTCTATTCCTATTATAGCACCGAATCACTCTCCTAATAGGACTCTGCTCCAAAACATTATATAATGGGGGTTCTTACAATCAAAAGGTACATTCAATTATTGACTCACAACTCCTAATTTCACACAACTCTCCTTATTTCTCCAAAAGTTCTATACTAACTTAGGCATCAGATAGTCCCCCTAGAGGCACAACCCCTCAAGTCCTCTAGCGACTTTAAGGTTTTTCCTTGTTTCGTGTACACAGGTACAATCTTCTGACTGTTCATATTCTACGTAGATTTTTGGAATCAATAGATTGGGCACCTTCTGTGGGAAATTCTTGAATTTGTGATATACAAAGAACCCATCTATTATGATGCTGCCTAAGAACACTGCCAAGAATTCCATCAATACTAGTTCAGTAGCCACTCGAGTTTTTACTCGCAGCCAGTAGGCTGGTTCACACCTCCCTGCCATTTCGAAACATGCTAACTCCGATCAGCACCATAACGAACCATCTAATACTTGAACCAGGCATGAGCAGTCCTCTCAGTCTAACCCAGTAGACCTCAACGCCTAAGAAAATCAAAATACACCCTCAATTCTAAACCCAACCGTAACAGTGACTCAAAAACAGTTTTTAGAGCTCACTCGACTTGTTATAGGTTTGGCTACCAAACTCAAAGGGTAGGCCTATCCTCCTCCGCCTCTGCCTCAGCAAAGCCCTTAGCCTGCGAGGCAACGCGATCTCAACAAGTCAACCTAAAGCCACTCCACCACTAAGTCTTCTACTCATCCTGAGTCAAAGTCCCATGGTCTCTCTACCTCCAAGATCCATGCTAATCTTGACAAAAAATAGAAAGAAATGAACAAAATGATAGCTGAAGCCTTCAAATAAAGAAGTACTAACATCCTAGATGAGCTCAACTCTTAGGCTTCTCCTTACACAAGATATTCTCGATGCTCCTCTCCCACGACACTTCTGAATGCCCATCATAAAAGTCTATGATGGCTCCATATACCCCATGGACTATCTTTAACTTTATAAGACAACCATGATGTTTCATTAACATCCAGATTCCATGGTGTGCCAAGCCTTCCCCTTAAATCTAGAAAAGGTTGCCAGCACCTGGCATATGTACCTTAGGCCAGCCAGTATTAGCTCCTTCCAAGAACTAAGTCGTGCCTTTAAGGTGCACTTCCTTGACAATAAGGGACCTGTAAAGACGTCGGAAAGTATTTTCAGCATAATCTAGCACAAGGGAGAAAATCTCCAAGAATACCTCTCGTGGTTTAATACCGCAACCTAGGAGATTTCAAATCTCGATCCCTTAGTATAGAATCTAGCATTTAAGAATGGACTTAAGTCAGGACCTTTCAATTCTAAGCTCACGAGGCACCTTTCCAAGGATATGAACGATATCCTCGCTAGGGCTGAAGAGTATATGATTACAGAAGATGATTAGGCATTGAGAAGGGATAGAGAGGAAGGAAAAAAAAGGAAGAAAGAAGTCGATTAACCAAAAGATAGTGTCATAAAAAAACCTCGCCAAGAAGGCAAAACCACCCACATGTTTGAAAATTTCACTCCTCTAAATGCTTCCATGACTAATGTACTAATGGGTATCCATAATTGAGACATCCTCCAGTGGCCACAAAAATTCCTCTACACCAGCGAAAACAAAGATTGAAGCAAGTGGTTCCATTTCCGTAAATACTTTGGGCATGACACTGAGGAGTGTCATGCCCTTAAAAATCAGATGGAGTCCCTCATCCGCAGGGGGTATTTGAAGGAGTATAAGGACCTTACCTGTCCCGCAACAATGATGATCGTCCCAAGTATCCATATCAGCACCCTACTGAAAGGATGAATCATGAAAGGAGTAGTCGCCCTATACACAGCCCCACACGAAACCATATGTCAAGTCCAAGAAGAGATAATCGAACGGATAGACATCCCCAAAGTAACCAAGACCATGTCGCTACGACAATAGTAACCACCAAGACTACCTATGGGGGACCAGCAGCAGGGGGTAATCCTCACGTGGCTCAGTCGGTAGCATCAATTAGTGGAAGTCATAAGTGAGTCAAGACAGATCAGGTGATTTCTTTTACGGATGATGATTTGGAAGGGCTATAGACACCCTATGATGATGTTGTGGTTCTCATACTTTATATTTCAAACTACAACGTTGAGAGGGTCCTAGTAGATAACGAAAGTTCAGTTGATATCAGGAATTATGACCTATTTGCATGGTGGGCCTCTGATTTGCCCAACATAGATCCAAGCTATAAGCCCGTTATTCAAAAGAAGAGATCCTGGGCTCTAGAGCGACAATAAGCCATAGAAGAAAAAGTGGATAAACTCCTAGCATTTGACTTCATTTGGGAGGCCCACTACCCAAACTGGGTCACTAATGTTGTGAGTTTTAATTTACTCGCAAGCGCACGAGTCGTTTGCAGTATAGCGTTGTGCAAGTGCGAGGTCGAATCCACAGGGAATTGCGTTGTGAAAATATAATTTTTAATCTAAACTAACTCTATTTTAACCTAGTTCCAAATTTCAGAATGATATTGCAAAATAAATTAAAACTAAATTAAATTGATTTAAAAACTAATAAAAAAGGCACTAAGGTTTCCAAATCCACCCCACCAAAGTTAAGCATACATGTTCTAAAAATATAGCCTATCAAAACATTCAATGAATCCAACTATAAGACAAAAAACAAAGAATATCCCAACTAAACCAAAAGCACCCGATGTATCCGCTCTTAACAAATCACAAAGGGAATCCAATTTAATCGAAAAGCATTCAATGTATCCATCAGATGAAACACAAAGAAAATCCAATAGACAATTTAAACTCAATCAATTATAAGATTAACTCAAATAATTGACAGAACATTTATACTAAAAATTGTCAGATTTGTACAAGCAAATCTGAACTACTACGCCAAACAACGGCGGGGCTTCATCTTCAACCTTAGCTGAAGAGTCTAGCCACTCATAATTATAAAACTATAATAACAAGTACTAAACATTTAAACTAAAACAACTGAATATAAATAAATAAATAAACAACTTTACATGAGAGAAATTCCACTCGTTGACGGGCGGCGCTTCCCCTCGTGGTAGCAATGCCTTCGGGATCCACCAGAATGCTGGCGGAAGTCCACCAGTAAACACCAAAGTGGCTTAGGAATTGTACATTGGATTATGAAGCCAAATGGTGTTTATATAGGGGAAGACCCGGAGTAAAACAGGTTGCAGAAACGATGTGGGATACAGGCCCGTGTGCGCTCGATCGCAGTGTGGTGCGATCGATCGCAGGTACGATCGATCGCATGTCTTGTGCGCACGATCTCATGTGCGCTCGATCGCATGTCTGTTGCGATCGATCGCAGATGCACTGATCTTCAAATATTTCGATGTGGGATGTTGACCTTGCGCTCGTTCAAAGGCAGGTGCGCTCGAGCGCTGGTGCGCTCGATCGCATGTCTGTTGCGATCGAGCGCAATGTCTCCAGAAGCTTCAAATCAACCTGAAATGCTGCACTTTCTCCACAAAGCTGTAAAAACACACAAAACACAAGAAAAACGTAAAATAGAGTAAAATAATACTAACTAAGAGCATAACAAATATAAGTTAAGGGTCTAAAATATGCAATATTTTAGACTCATCAAATACCCCCAAACTTATATTTTGCTAGTCCCTTAGCAAAACAAAATAAAAGACTCAATGAAAAACAAAGAACATAAAGATAAAGTCATCACTCATGGTATCCAAAAATTTAAAGAGCACACATCATCATGATATTCATTCATAAGCAAGCTTAAAAAGGTAAACACATCTTCGCAATGAATAGAAATGTTAAAATCTAATTACTTACAAAAGGCAAGATAAGGCATCACAAGCTTGAATCAGTGTAAGGTGAATTAGTACATAAAAAATGAAGCTTCCAAGTAATTCTAATGTGTAAGGTCTCCATGTCTCAAGATTCACCGAATTTCCCATCAAAAATGAACAAAAAGGCATAGTTTTTATTTTATTCACCTTTTTTTTTTTTTTTTTTTAATAAGGCACGGCTATGTTTAGTTCCCTTAAGCTTTCTAATTGACCCATGTAGCGAGTGTTGAGTCAATGACTCCCAAACCAGATGGTTTTAGGGCATTAGGTGTAAAGACACCCCTAAGGACTTACTAACTCAAGTCAAAAAGGCTACGAAATTAAACCGACCTTAATATTAACAAGCAAAATTTCACCTTTTGACGTGAACACTCACTGCTTACTGAGGCAAGAGGTCCAGTTACTCAGCGAAAAGTTTATTGATAATTTTTTTTTTATTTTTTTTATTTTTTATATTTTCCTATGCCCAAGAGTTCATCCAACAAGTCATCCAGTTTTAGTTAAGATAAGGAAAAATACACATTAAAATCACGTGTCATACCTCACATAATTTGTGCTAATGTGCTCGTGTGAGATTAGATCAAACATGTGAATTCTCAAAATGCCTAAAGTAAGTAACTAAATTTTAAAAATTTATCACCAGATCATGTGTTCAAAATGTTAAGCTCACCGATGACATCACATCACAGAAAATGTTTAGATCAACTAAAATTTCACGATAACATGAGCATGCATTTATCTCTATGACGAAAAGACAACAAATCTCTATGACGAAAAGACAACAAATTAGGACAAAGTGTGTGATGTGTCTCCCATACCCCCAAACTTAAATTACACATTGACCCCAATGTGTGACTAATATGGAAAGAGCTGACCTGAGATATGGAGAACTATCTGGACTGGTATGGCTCATAGCATACCCCCAAACTTGAACTGAAGTACGCTTTGTCCCTGAAAAATAAAAACTGGAAAACAAAAAATACTGGAAACAACATTAATCATAAAAATGCAAATTAATAAATAAACAAAAGAAAAGATAAGCTGTGGGGTGCCTCCCATGAGCGCTAAGTTTAACGTCTTCAGCCAGACCCAACATTAGTAAACATGCCCAACTAAACTCTCCACCATCTGATCAATAAATGGGAATGAAAAATGATCAGGCCTAGTGGCAGCATTCAATTTACGGTAGTCTAGACACTTTCTCCATCTTGATTGCACTCGAGTTGGAACCAACTCGTTGTCTCTATTTACTACCGTAAATTCAGCACGTTTGGGCACGACTGAAATCTGGCTCACCCACTTGCTATCAGAGATGGGATAAATGATCCCTGCCTCTAACAGCTTAATATCTTCCGCCCTCACAACCTCTTGCAAAGCAGGGTTGAGCCTTCTTTGTGTCTCCCTCGATGGCTTGGCATTCTCCTCCATATGTATCGTGTGTATTACCAACGAGGGGTTGATTCCCTTGACATCCTCAATAGTCCAGCCTATAGCTTCCTTATGCTCTCTTAAGATGTCCAATAATTTCTCCTCTGGAGCATCACCCAAATCTAAAGCTATCATTATAGGCAAAGAATCTGCTGGACCTAGGAACTTATACTTAAGATTTTCTGGTAAAGGCTCAAGTTCCTTCTGGGGGGTTTCAGGTGCGGCGGTCTCCTCATTCTCATTGCTTTCTCGAGGATCAGACTCCAAAATGATATTTACTTCATCGAGTAACTTATCTAAGCCCAAGTCCTCTCCAAAGTGAGCAAAGCATGCCTCCAAGGGATCCTCAATACGGGATTCATCCATAGTCTCCTCTGTCCTACTACTCTCCCGAGGAGCAGACTCCACGATAGTATTTGCTTGCTCAAGTAACTTGTCTAAGTCCAAATCCTCTTCAAACTGAGCAAAGCATGCCTCCATAATATCCTCAGACTTCCTTTCTTTCTTGGGCGCTTGTAGTCTCTCAGGGTAAGGCGCTTTAGGTAAAAACGACCCCGAGAGATCCTTAATAATACGAGTGGCTGTAGATGGCTCAGCATCTCTCTTCTTATTGTTGCCACTCTCTTGCCCTTGGTGCATAGCAGGGTTCTCTTCCACTTGATTGTCCACTTGTCTCCCAGACAAGTATGGGACAGTTGATTGCACTTGATCCTGCCAATGCATTGGAGTTGAAGAATTTCCCACCGCAAACTGTTCCTTTGGGTTAGGATCAGTTTGACTGGGGAACTCTCCTTCCTCTCCTTCACCCACGTAACTTGCGATTTGATCAATTTGACTTTCTAGTGTGGCAATCGCTTGGGTGTTTTCTATTGTTGCACTCATCATTTCACTCATAGATTGGCTAGTCGTTTTCATGAAATCATTGAGAGCGTCCTCCAATGATTGTGAAACCGATGCTGGCGCTTGAATGGGAGCTTGGTAAGCGGGTGATGGTGCTGGATAAGCTGAGTGACCATAATTTGGAATTGGTGGAGGAAATTCGGGAGTGTATTGATTGTGAGCATGGTAAGAGTCTCCTCCCTGATTCCTCAGTTGGTTCTGCGTCCATGAAACATTAGAGTGGTCCCACCACCCTGGATTGTATGTTTCAGAGTAGGATCCATTTGATTGCCAACAACACTCATTGAAAGCATTCATTTGTTCCATGGGATACTCGGCACAAGTCGGCATTGATGGACAATTCTGTGCTAGATGCATGGGACTAGCACAGATGGAACAGCTATCAACATTGAATGTGCTGGCAGCATTGAGGGACGAGCCGGTCATTTTAATGAAATCCTTGAGTGTGTCCTCTAAAGACTGTGAAACCGGCGCTGGATTCATCCACATTTTTTTTTTGTTTTTTTTTTTTTTTTAACAAAAAAAAAAAAAAAAAAGATAACTAGTAGAAAAATAAAATCATTTTAGACCAAAAATTTTCACAAACCAAACAATTCCCCGGCAACGGCGCCAAAAACTTGTTGTGAGTTTTAATTTACTCGCAAGCGCACGAGTCGTTTGCAGTATAGCGTTGTGCAAGTGCGAGGTCGAATCCACAGGGAATTGCGTTGTGAAAATATAATTTTTAATCTAAACTAACTCTATTTTAACCTAGTTCCAAATTTCAGAATGATATTGCAAAATAAATTAAAACTAAATTAAATTGATTTAAAAACTAATAAAAAAGGCACTAAGGTTTCCAAATCCACCCCACCAAAGTTAAGCATACATGTTCTAAAAATATAGCCTATCAAAACATTCAATGAATCCAACTATAAGACAAAAAACAAAGAATATCCCAACTAAACCAAAAGCACCCGATGTATCCGCTCTTAACAAATCACAAAGGGAATCCAATTTAATCGAAAAGCATTCAATGTATCCATCAGATGAAACACAAAGAAAATCCAACAGACAATTTAAACTCAATCAATTATAAGATTAACTCAAATAATTGACAGAACATTTATACTAAAAATTGTCAGATTTGTACAAGCAAATCTGAACTACTACGCCAAACAACGGCGGGGCTTCATCTTCAACCTTAGCTGAAGAGTCTAGCCACTCATAATTATAAAACTATAATAACAAGTACTAAACATTTAAACTAAAACAACTGAATATAAATAAATAAATAAACAACTTTACATGAGAGAAATTCCACTCGCTGACGGGCGGCGCTTCCCCTCGTGGTAGCAATGCCTTCGGGATCCACCAGAATGCTGGCGGAAGTCCACCAGTAAACACCAAAGTGGCTTAGGAATTGTACATTGGATTATGAAGCCAAATGGTGTTTATATAGGGGAAGACCCGGAGTAAAACAGGTTGCAGAAACGATGTGGGATACAGGCCCGTGTGCGCTCGATCGCAGTGTGGTGCGATCGATCGCAGGTACGATCGATCGCATGTCTTGTGCGCACGATCTCATGTGCGCTCGATCGCATGTCTGTTGCGATCGATCGCAGATGCACTGATCTTCAAATATTTCGATGTGGGATGTTGACCTTGCGCTCGTTCAAAGGCAGGTGCGCTCGAGCGCTGGTGCGCTCGATCGCATGTCTGTTGCGATCGAGCGCAATGTCTCCAGAAGCTTCAAATCAACCTGAAATGCTGCACTTTCTCCACAAAGCTGTAAAAACACACAAAACACAAGAAAAACGTAAAATAGAGTAAAATAATACTAACTAAGAGCATAACAAATATAAGTTAAGGGTCTAAAATATGCAATATTTTAGACTCATCAACTAACATAGTCATGGTAAAGAAGGCAAATGGTAAGTGGAGAATCTGCATAGACTTCACAAACCTCAACAAGGCTTACCCAAAAGATAGTTTCCCCTAACTTGGATAGATCAGCTAGTCGATGCCATTTTAGGATATGAGTTGCTCAATTTTATGGAGGCATATTCAGATTATAATCAGATCATCATGCATGAACCAGATCAACCTGAAACCGCCTTTGTCACCAATTGGGGCCTGTATTGTTATAAGGGAATGGTTTTGGGCTGAAAAATGCAGGGGTAATCTACTAGAGGTCGATTAATAAAATCTTCAAGCAACAGATCGAGAAAAGTATGGAAGTACACGAGAAAGACATACTGGTCAAGAGCATTAAAGCAAAAGATCATGAATCTGACCTAGAGGAGGCATTCAGAATACTCCAAAGCTATTAGATAAAATTGAACCCTAGAAAGTGTACTTTCAGAGTTATCTCAGGAAAGTTCCTAAGCTTCATGGTCACACAGCGAGGAATAGAAGCCAATATCAAAATGATAATAGTAAATTTAGACATAAGTCCACCTCAGACTATCAAAGAAGTATAGAGGCTAACTTGACATGTGACCGCGTTCAGCCGTTTCATGTCCAAATTAGTTGAAAGGTGTTTACTTTTCTTCAAAGTGATCAGAAAGACAAAGAACTTTGCTTGGAACGAAGACTATAAAAAATCCTTTAAATGACTGAAGGAGTATATGAGTTATCAACCACTCTTGACTAAGCCGACCACTAGAGATGAGCTTTTCTTTTATATATCAGCAAGACATGATGTAGTGGCTTCAATCCTGATCCGAGAATAAGGTGGAGTTCAGAAACCCATCTATTATGTTGGTCGGGTACTACATAATGCCGAAATAAGGTATCTCCCCATAAAAAAAGATGGTATTTGCTCTCCTAGTAACAACTCGAAAACTCCAACCATATTTCTAGGCTCAAACCATCATTCTATTAACCGATCATCCTTTAAGGCAGGTACTCTATAAGCCTGACATCTTCAGAAGGTTAGTAAAATGGTATATAGAACTCAACGAATTTGACGTTCATTAAAAACCCCGAATGGCCATCAAGGCTTAGGCCTTAATTGATTTTATAATAGAAACCATGTTCTTGGAAGCACGTGCATAGAGGTAAAAGTCCGAAAGAGGTCAATAGACTCCGAGCTAGATGTTATATGTTGATGGTTCCTCAAATATTACTGACAGTGGAGCCAGACTTATCCTTAATAGTCTTACAAGCTTTACAATAGAATATGCCCTGAGTTTCAGATTCAAGGCTTCAATCAATGAGATCGAGTATGAGGCATTACTCGTAGGGATGAAGTTGGCAAAGAATGATAAGTGTAATTTTTATATGTTTTTTTATTACTCTTTAACTTATTAAAATTTTTAGTTTTCCTTTATTTATTTATTTTTTTTAATTCTTTGTGTTTGAAGAAATGAGAAGGTTTATTGAAAAAGAAGACTGATTGCTATTGTGCAGATTAACCAAGTCAATCAACATTTGCAAAATGTGGATAACTATTAGTGGGTGGTTACTTGATGAGTAGATAAGATCAAAGAGTCATGATCAGATGGTGCCCCTAAAACCTAGTAGCTAGGGTTATCAGCTGGTGGTTATAAATAGGAAAGGCATTTCATTCATTCCGGGAGAGAGATCTCAAGAGAGAGTGACAGCTAAGTCTCAATGAAGAGAGATCTTCAACAATCTTGAATGCTTCATCAACGTATTTCAAGCAATAGAATTTTATTCTCTTCTCTTCATTTTTTTTATGTATTCCAATAAGAACATGGTTGATTTCAGATTTGTTATGAACTAATTTTATTTTTCTAGGGCTTTCATGTTGTTTACCTTTGAACACACAATTTAAATTCCAAGTTATTTTATTTCAAAGTATTTTTTTATGTTGACTGTTTATCCTTGATCTTATTGCTTACAATTTTTTTGTCAATTATTATTTGATTTATTGAATCATAATGAAACTGAGAGGTAATTTGTGATTAAAAGCTTTTAAGATTAAACACCATGAGTTTAGCAAAATATGGAGATACTATACCTCAATTAGTGTGATTTTAGATTAAGAAAAATCCAAAGAACTTAATGCATCTTCAAATAATTTAATTTACATAGAGATATGATGAATTATTAGATGGAGATATTTCTAATGTTATTTAAGAGAAAACATTGAATGATTAAAGGATTTATTTTTCATCAACTTGAAAATTTATAATTTTATAACAAGGAATAACAAATTGTGTGAGATTAGCTAGGTGAAATCAAAAGATCTAGATTTATTTTTACTATCTCTACAACATTAAGTTTTATTCTCTTTTCTTTTAATTTATTTTTGTCAAGCACTTTAGTTTAATTGTGGTGCTAAAGTCTTCAAAATTTTGGTTTTATTTCCAAATAGTAAATAATTGGGTAAATTTCATTACTCAATAGCATAATTAGTCTTTGTGGGTAAGATATTTTTTTTCTTTAAAACTTTACTACTTGTTACGATTTTGTTCACTTGCAAATATTTTCATACCAAGTTTTTGGTGCCGTTGTCGGGGACTAATTATTTGTAATTGATATTGATAATAGCTAGATTGTTACTAATTTGTATTTTTTATTTATTTTTTTAAGATTGGTGATTAGTTCTAAGTTTTGCTTTTCTTTTATTTTTATTTTAGGATTTAGAAGTGTATGCCCCGATCTAAGCCATTAGAGTCTACAATATTTGATCTCAAGATTGAGAGAACTTTGCAACGAATCAATAAAAAGAAGAAGCAAGAAGTCACCACATCTGCCATCACGATGGCGGATCAGCGGAATGGAGAGGTGAATAGGCCTTTGAGAGACTTAGCTTTGCCCTCGGTTAATGGGGTTACATTTAGCATAAGGAGGTCGGCTATACAAGCTAATAATTTTGAGGTTAAATTGGTGATAATTGAAATGATACAACAAACTGTTCAGTTTAGGGGGCTGTCGTAGGAGGATCCTAATATTCATATCGAAAATTTTCTAGAGATTTGTGACACCTTCAAGCACAATGGAGGGATGAATGATACAATTTGTTTGAGACTTTTCCCTTTTTCACTCAAAGAAAAAGAGAAATCTTATTGAATTCTCTACAACCCGGTGTCATTACTACCTAGTAGGAGTTAGCACATAAAATTTTGGCAAAGTATTTCCCTCTGCCAAAGACAGCAAAGCTAAGGAATGATATCACCACGTTCACTCAATTTGAAAATGAACCTTTGTATGAAGAATGGGAGAGGTACAAAGATTTATTGCGAAAGTGTCCTCATCATGACCTTCCAGCATGGCTTCAATTGCTAACATTCTATAATGGTTTGGGAGCTACAAACATGTCCATGGTTGATGCAGTAGCTGAAGGGGCTTTAATGAGTAAAATTTATGAAGCAGTATATGAAATTTTGGAGGAATTGGCATCCAACAACTATCAATGGCCTTTAGAGAGAGCAATGCCTAGTAAAGCGGCTAGAGTTTTTAACTTGATCCTATTACCACTGTGGCGGCACAAATAGCAACTTCATCTAAACAACTAGGTAAGATGAATGTTAATGCTATTCAAACTAATGTTGTGTGTGATTATTATGCAGAAAATCACTCAAGTATCGATTACCAAGAAAGGAATATGTTTTCTCAACCAAATTTTGAACAAGCTAATTACATGTCCAATTTCCAATGTCAAAATAATTCTTATTCAAACACATTCAATCTGGATGGAAAAATCACCCCATTTTTTTGTGGAGCAACAATCAAGGGACAGCTAGACAACCTCAAAATTTTCTACAGCAAGAAATGAAGCTGACATGCGAGGAGATGTTCATGCAATACATACAAAAGATAAATTTGGTGATCCAAAACAATTCAGCTTTGATTCGTAACCTTGAGGCTCAAATTGGTCAGCGTTCAAACATTCTTACAGAAAGGATAGTAGGAACTTTGCCGAGCAATACCGTTACCAATCCCAGGAAACATGTCAAAGTAATAGCATTGAGAAGTGGGAAGAAAATTGAGCAGCCACAAAGAGCAAGTACTGAGCAAGATAAAGCTGGAAATCATATAGAGTCCGAGCCAAATATGGAGGAATTGGAGCAGCAAATGGCTAACCAACGAGCTGGAAATTCTAAAAAGAATAAAGAAGCTTCAAACCCACGATTTCCAAGGAGTTTACATCTGAAACTAATTCTCCTTAAATTAATGATCCACCGATTCCTTTTCTTCAAAGACTTAAAATATAAGTTAGATAATCAATTCTCTAAATTTTTTAGTATTTTTAAGAAATTGTATATTTATATTTCTCTTATTGAAGCTTTAGAGAAAATGCCTAAATATGCTAAGTTTTTTAAGGATATTTTATCAAACAAGTGGAAGTTGGAAAAATATGAGACGGTGATGTTAATCGAAAAGAGTAGTGTAATTTTACATAAGAAGTTTCCTCCTAAATTGAAAGATCTAGGGAGTTTTACGATTCCTTGCACTATAGGAAGTTCTTATTTTGATAAAGATTTATGTGATTTAGGAGCGAGTATTAATCTTATGCCATTTTCAGTTTTCATGAAGTTAGGTCTTGGAGAAGCAAAACCTACTACGGTCTCTTTACAATTGGCAGACATGTCTATCAAGCACCCGCGAGGACTCATTGAAGACGTTTTGGTGAAGGTTGACAAGTTTATTTTTCCGGCTGATTTTATTGTGCTAGACTTAGATAAGGATGAGGAAATACCTCTGATTTTGGGGAGACCTTTTCTTGCTACGAGGAGAAATTTAATTGATGTCTAATAAGGGAAACTTATTTTGAGGGCTGATGATGAGCAGGTTACTTTTGATGTATTTCAAACTATGGATTTTCCTTTCCAAGTACACTATTGTTTTCAAATTAGTGACATAGACTTAGTTGTGGCCGAGACCTATAGGGCTAGATTTTCAAAGCTACCACTTGAGGTGTGTCTTACTCATTCTACAACTCTTGAATCCGAGAATGAAGAGGTTAGGGAGTTTGTAAAGTATTTGCAAGCTGCACCATCCTTTCGTCCTTCTATAAAGCTGAAATTGGAAGAGCTAGGTTCATCCATGCTGACATCTTCAAGTAAGGAACCATCCAAACTTGTACTCAAATCACTTCTGTCAAATTTGAGGAACGGTTTCTTAGGCCAAGTCTCTACTTTTTCGATTATTATTAATGATTCTTTAAGTGATGTAGAGGAAGAAAAGTTGCTAAGAGTTTTAAGGGAGCATAAGATGGCTTTAGGATGGACAATCTTGGATATCAAGGAAATTAGTCCTTCGATTTGTATGCATAAGATTTTAATGGAGCATAGTTTCAAGCCAATAGTTCAAGCACAACGGAGATTGAATCCATTAATGCAAGAAGTGGTGCATAAAGAAGTAGTGAAGCTCTCAGAAGCTGGAATTATCTTTCCAATCTCGGATAGTGCATAGGTGAGTCTGGTTCAAGTGGTCCCAAAGAAAGGAAGAATAATTATGGTAAAGAATGACAACAATGAACTTATACTAACAAGGACAGTCACAGGATGGTGAGTATGCATAGATTATTGAAGACTTAATGATACAACTCAAAAAGATCATTTTTCATTGCCTTTTATCGACAAAATGTTAAAAAGACTCGTTGACCATCCTTACTATTGTTTTCTAGATGGGTATTCTGGATACAATCAAATCGTTAGTGCTCCCGAAGATTAAGAGAAGACTACTTTTACGTGTCCTTATAGAACTTTTGCATATAGGAGTACGCCTTTTGGTCTTTACAATGCTTCATTCACGTTCCAGAGATGCATGATGTCCATTTTCTTCGACATGGTGGAAAAATTTATAGAAATATTCATGGATGACTTCTTGGTTTTTGGTTATTCTTTTGATAGTTGTTTACCTAACTTATCTTTGATTTTGCAGTGATGTGGGGAGAGTAATTTAGTTTTAAACTTGGAAAAATGCCACTTTATGGTTAAGGAAGGGGTAGTGCTTGGCCACCAAATTTCCTTCAAGGAAATTGGAGTCGATAGAGCCAAAATAGATGTTATTGACAAACTCCCACCACCGACCAATGTGAAGGGTGTGAGAAGTTTATTGGGTCACACTGGGTTTTATGGACAGTTCATTAAAGATTTTTCTCAAATTACTAAACCTTTTTACACTCTTTTGATTAAAGATACACTGTTTGATTTTTCTCAGGAATGCTTGCAAGCTTATGAAACATTGAAAAAGAAATTAATTTCAGCACCTATAATTGTTTCACCAGATTGGAAATTACCTTTTGAATTAATGTGTGATGCTAGTGATTTTACTATAGGGACTCTTTTAGAGCAAAGAAAAGATAAATTTTTTCTTTTATTTATTATGTAAGTAGGACTTTAACGGAAGCTCGACTTAATTATGCTACTACTAAAAAAGAATTATTTGTGGTTGTTTTTGCTTTTGACAAATTTTGTTTTTACTTGATGGGTTCAAAGGTGGTTATGTATACCGATCACTCCGTTTAAGTACTTGCTTGCGAAAAAGGATGCTAAACCAAGATTACTTCGATGAATTTTGCTTCTACAAAAGTTTGATTTGGAGATCAAGGACAAGAAGGGCACCAAAAATTTGGTGGCAAATCACTTGTCCCGAATTGAGTCTAAGGGTGCGAATGATGAGCAATAACTGCCAATTAATGAAATATTTTCGGATGAGCTTTTGATGGCTGTACAGGTTGTTTCATGGTATGACGACATAGTCAACTACTTGGTGTCACGAATTCTACCTCCCGGGATGACATATCAACAAAAGAAGAAGTTCTTCTCCGAATTGAAGTATAATTTTTAGGAGGAACCTTTACTATTTTGGCATTGTTCAGATCAAATAATTAAGAGATATGTACTCGAAGAAGAGACATTGCCACTCATTGGAAGCGGGCAACCACTTTGGTGGAGCAAAAACAGCGGCAAAAATTTTGCAATCCCGATTTTTTTTGCCTTCAATTTTTAAAGATTCTTTTAACTTAGTTAATTTATCTGATCATTGTCAATGGGTTGGAAATATTTCTAGGAAACATGAGATGCCTTTGAATAATATTTTAGTGATTGAATTGTTTGATGTTTGGGGGATAAATTTCATGGGTCCTTTTCCATCTTTGTATTCTAACAAATTTATTTTGGTGGCTGTAAATTATGTCTCCAAGTGGGTGGAAGCTACTGCTTTGCCGACCAATGATGCCTGGGTTGTGGTGAATTTTCTTTGAAAAATATATTTTCCCGATTTGGCACTCCAAGGTTGATAATTAGTGATGGTGGAAAGTATTTTTGCAACTGTCAATTTGAAGCTTTACTTACTAAGTATGGAGTTACTCATCATGTTGAAACACCATATCATCCTCAAACAAGTGGCTAAGTTGAGGTGTCCAACAGGGAGTTTGTTGGGAAACCACCTCAAGATGCCTAGGTGGTGATCTTCTAAACACCCAAGAGTAGAATGATATGTAAAGAAAAGAAACAACAAACGAAGCAGGAAAGAACACAAGTAATGGTTATCAAGGTTCGGCAATGTGCTTACGTCCCTATGAGTTCCTCCAAACTCTCTGCACTAAATCAATGGTTCTTACAATTACAGCAACATCTCTTCGAGAATACGATCAGAGATAGATCTTAACCATTCTTTGAATCATCTTCAAGAACACAATCAGATCTTGATCTTAACACCATTCTTGAAGAGGAAAAGAAGAGAGAAAAGAAAGTGATAAGGTATTGAGTTACCCTGGAATTTTCCCCAAGAAAATTCCACTTACAAGTCCCTTGAATCCCCAATCTATACTATTCTCTCTCTCTAAACAACCAGTCTCTCTAAAATGAGATCTCTTCTGTGTTTAGTGTCTTTGCACTCTCACACACCCATGTGTTCTATTTCACACACACTCACATGTCATCACATGTTATGTCACACTTGTTGAGATTAAAGCTAGGTGACCCTTTATATAGTGCACCACTTCTTGAACCTATCTTGAAGGTCAATCCCCACCCTTAGATCTTGAGGACCAATCAATCATAGCCCCTCATCAATCCTAAGTGATCCTGTGCATTTTGATCATGCCTCATGTACCATTTGAAATGCTGAAACATAAGCATCAGGTGTGCCTCATGCTGAGGCTTGGAACAAGGCATGCTGAGGCTTGGATGGGCTGGGCCGCGGCATGGACCAAGGCACCCTCTTCATCCTTTTTGGGTGCTGCACCTTGGGGAAGTTGAGTGGCGGCATGGCCTGGAGGGCACACATCCTAGACTTGCTGCAGGGTGAGGCACGCACACCTTGAGCCACGGCTTAGAGACCTGATGCTAAAGCTTTTCAAACCCTTTTTAAACCTTAGACAAATACCAACAATCTCTACCTTTTTCTAAGCAATTAAACTCGAACCCATTGTGTAGAGAACTCAGTATCCAAACTCAACTTGAGTCACCATATCAACCGACTCCAATCCTAAGAAGTCCAAGGCAATGATTGAACTTACTTAGAGGCAGACCTTTGGTGCCTAAATCTGCAGGACTTCTTTTCGTTGCGACTTTGGCCACAGGACTGCATCCTTTCATAACATTTTCCTAAATGAAATGATATCAAACATCCACATGCTTAGTCCTCTCATGGAACACCTTGGTTCCTACACAAGTGCAATGCACTTTGGCTATCCGAAGATACCACCACCTGCTCTTTTAGGACCTTCCACTCGTCTAACAACCCTTTGCACCCCATAGCCTCCTTAATGGCTTCCAAAGCCGCTATGTACTCTACCTCGGTTGTTAAGAGTGCTACCACCGACTTCCACTGAGCCTTCAAGTACCTTAGCAACCACTTCATCCCAAGCCAAAGCTCCTTTCCGGGATTACTCATCAACCTGCTGAGAAGTCCAATTGCCTAAGAAATGTCGGGTCTAGTGCTGATCATCATAACCATGATTGATCCAACCACACTAGAGTAAGGGACCTTTTCCATTTCCTTCTTCTCCTCATTTGTTCCAGGACATCGTTCGCTAGAGAACTTGAAATGACCAGCAAGGGGAACCTTCACTGGTTTACCATCTTCCATAGAAAACTTGTACAACACCTTTTTTATGTAGGAAGACCGAGAAACCTTCAACCCGTTTCTCTCCCTTTCCTGAATTCTTCTCATACCAAAGATCGTTTTTGCAAGGCCAAGATCCTTCCTCTCGAACTCCTCACTGAATTGAGATGTCAACCTTTCAATCCTCTCCCTACTGTTCTCAACCAACAGCATCTCATCAGCATAGATAAGCATACTCACCACTTCCTCCACCTTGTGTCTAGATGAGAAGGTTTCTATGAAATCTATGTCGTCTCTTTGCGTGAACCCCTTCGTTATAAGCCTAGCCTTATTATAAACTTCATCCCCTAGAGTGTTCCCTTCTTTGATCTTGTAAGTGCATTTACAATCCACAACTCTCTGTTTGCCTGGAATGTGTACCAATTCCCAAGAGTTGTTCTTCCTCAAAGAATCCATTTCTTCCTCCATAGCTAGCTTCCATCTTAATGAATCCTTACATCCCATGGCATTATTGTAAGTCTCTTGGTCACTTATCCCTCCTTCTGTCTAAGGAGCTGCTGCATTCGTAACCGCAAAACCATATCTCAAAGGTGGTCTGACCAGCCTTCTTTCTCGGTCCCTTGTGAGCTGATAGTCATTCTGACTTGCTGCATCATCCCCTTTTAGTTCAGTCTCCTCTCAAGTGTCTTGAGCTTGGCATTCATTAATGGGCTCTACCTGGTTTGAACCCTCTTACCTTCTTCGAACTTGTTTGCCCACTAGCCATGCAGGGTTAGTTTTCTCCAAATAGGGAAATACATGCTCACTTAAAATGACATCCCTACTTATTATGAGTTTAAATCCTTTTTGCTCTAAGGACCACAACCTATACGCCTTAGCCCCGTCCCCATATCCTAGAAACACACACTTTCTAGATCCTGGGCTAAGCATATAATCCTTTTGATGCGCATACACAGCACACCCAAAAGTCCTAAGGTTGTCCAACTCAGGGGGTTTCCCACTCCACATCTCCTCGGGAGTCTTGAGCTCTAAAGCTCTAGATGGTGATCTACTAACCAAATATGTAGCAGTAGACACAGCTTCTACCCAAAAATATTTTGGTAAACCGGACCCATGTAGCATGCACCTAACCTTTTCCATAAGGGTCTTATTTATCCTCTCAGCAACTCCACTTTGCTGAGGGGTTTTCACAACCATTCTATGTCTTAGAATGCCATTTAACCTATAGAATTGATCAAGTTCCTTGTTAAAAAATTCTAAGCCATTATCGGTTCTTAACACCTTAACTACCCTTCTCGTTTGAGTCTCCTCCAGGTCTTTCCGTTCCACCAACTTATTCAAAGCATTTGATTTATTTTTAACCAAATAAACCCAACCTTTCTTGAAAAATCATCAATTAAAGATAGAAAGTAAACATTATGTCCCTGTGTTGGTGTTCTTACTACCCCCAAAGATCCACATGAATGTAGTCAAGAATGCCCTTAGATTTGTGCACTCTAGTGTTGAAGCTGACCCGATGTTGCTTCCTAAGAACACAACATTCACAGAAATCAAGTTCCTCTACTTTTTCACCATTAAGTAAACTATCCTTGCTGAGAACTTCCAGGCCTTTTTCGCTTATGTGTCCCAAGCGATTGTGCTAAAGGGCTGCCTTATCCATTTCAGCCATCAAGCTTGCTGCTTGACCTTTGATCTCCGTGTCTCCGATCATCTCATAGAGACCATCCTTCATTGCTGCTTTGATCACTATCAAAGATCCCTTGGTTACCTTGATCTTTCCTCCTTCTGCTTTATATGTGTACCCCATGGAATCCAGCTACCCTAATGAGATCAAATTCCTCCTCAATTCTGAAAGATACCTCACATTCTGCAGCAGCCTTGTGACTCCATCAAACATCCTCAACTGGATGTCTCCTATCCCTATCACTTGGCAAGAAGTATCATTCCCCAAGAAAACCTTTCCATCATTGATTTCCTTGAAATTCTTGAACCAATCCTTGTGAGGGAACATGTGATAAGTGCACCAAGAATCCAAGATCTATTTCTCGCTGCCTTCTTGCCCCCTGCTCACACTTGAGCACACAACAAGAACATCATCATCTTGTTGTTCTCCCTTGGCAACCAAAGCCTCTCTATCTTGGTATGGCTTCCTCCCTCATCCCTTATCATCTTCTTGCAATATTTCTTGAAATGACCCTCCTTATGGTAGTAGAAGCATCTCTTCTTTCCAAATCTTGGTTTGGAGTGTGCTCTCCCATGGCTTTCTCCTCTACCTTAGTCCCGATAGTAGCCAAGTATGTTATTGTGCGCTCTCTCATGGCTCTCTCCTCTACCTCTGTCCCGGTAGTAGCTATGTATGTTATTGTGCGCTCTTGCATGGCTTTCTCCTCTACCTCTGTCCCGGTAGTAGCTATGTATGTTACTGTGCGCTCTCCCATAGCTTTCTCCTCTACTCTATCCTGGTAGTAGCTATGTATGTTACTGCCATACCTAGTTGCTGGCCTTCCTTTAACGAACAGCCCTTCATCACTTGATGCACTGCTCATCTTAGCATCAAGATTATCTTGCAACTCTTTATTAGGATCTAAAGCAAAGATTTGTTTACGAAGATACCTCTTATTAGGGAGAATCTTGGACAAAAACAATTCATCTAGTTTCTTCCATATGACAGCTGGATCTTTTGAGTCTCCACACTTCCTTGTAACATTATCCGACATGTGTAGAAAGATGGTGTTGTATGCCATCTTCTTCATCTCATTCCGCTGGACCTCCGTGATACTTGCTGGAAAAGTGTCATCTTCTCTGATCGCTAAGTCCACCTTCTGTTGCATAAGAATAGCCTTGATCTTCCGCTTCTAAACGGCAAAATCTCCCTTTCCATTAAACTTCTCAACAACGAAGTTCGAACCCATCTTGCGGAGAAAATCCCAGATTTATGCAGCACCCACAACTGCTTTCCAACTTCTTCTAAATCTCAAGAACACGATCAAAGATTGATCTCAATACCGTTCTTGAATCACCTTTAAGAACACGATCAGATCTTGATCTCTACTCCATTTTTGAATCACCCAAGAAGTTTACCTTTGATTCTTGGAGTCTTGCTCTGATACCTTCTGTCCTTGCTCCGATACCCGCTGTTGTAGCTTTGATACCATTGTTATGGTATCTCCGCTAGCGCTGATACCACTATTGGGAAACCACCTTAAGATGCCAGGTGGTGATCTTCCAAACACCCAAGTCTAGAATGACTTGTAAAGAAAAGAAACAGTAAACGAAGCAGGCAAGAACACAAGCAATTGTTATCGAGTTTCGACAATGTGCATACGTCCCTGTGAGTTCCTCCGAACTCTTTGCATTAAATCAATGGTTCTTACAATTACTGCAACACCTCTTTAAGAACACGATCAAAGATGGATCTTAACCATTCTTTAAATCACCCTCAAGAACACGATCAGATCTTAACACCGTTCTTGAAGAATGAATGAAGAGAGAAAAGAAAGTGATAAGGTATTGAGTTACCCTGGAATTTTCCCCAAAAAAATTCCACTTACAAGTCCCTTGAATCTCTAATCTATACTACTCTCTCTCTCTCTCTAAACAACCAACCTTTCTACAATGAGATCTCTCCTGTGTTTAGTGTCTTTGCACTCTCACACACCTATTTGTTCTATTTAACACACACTCACTTGTCATCACATATTATGTCACACTTGTTGAGATTGAAGCTAGGTGAACCTTTATATTGTGCACCACTTCTCGAACCTATCTTGAAGGTCAATCTCCACCCTTAAATCTTGAGGACCAACCAATCATAGCCCCTCATCAATCCTAAGTGATCCTGTGCATTTAGATCATACCTCACGCACCATTTAAAATGCTGAAACATAAGCATCAGGTGTGCCTCGTGTTGAGGCTTGGAACAGGGCATGCTGAGGCTTGGTGCTGAGGCTTAGATGGGCTGGGCCACAATGCGGACCAGGTCACCCTCTTCATCCTTTCTGGGCGCCGCACCTTAGGGAAGCTGAGCCGCGGCGTGGCTTGGAAGGCACTCATTCTGGACTTGCTACAGAGTGAGGTGTGCACACCTTGAGTCGCAGCCTGGAGACCTAATGTTGAAGCTTTTCAAACCCTGTTTAAACCTTAGACAAATACCAACAGAGTTGAAGCGCATACTTGAGAAGACTGTTAGTATCTCACGAAAGGATTGGGCACGAAGGTTAGATGATGCATTATGGGTTTATAATACTGCATTTAGAACACTGATTGGAATGTCACCTTATCAGTTAGTTTATGGGAAAGCATGCCATTTACCCGTGGAGCTAGAACATAGAGCTTATCAGGTGATGAAGACACTTAATTTTGATTTAAAGGTTGCGGGTGAGAAAAGGATGTTGCGAATTAATGAGATAGATGAGTTTTTAAATGATGGTTATGAGAATTCTCAGATTTACAAGGATAAAACTAAAAGATGGCATGATAAGCATATTTTGAGAAGGGAGTTCGAAGTAGGGTAGAAAATTTTACTATTCAATTCAAGACTTCGACTTTTTCTGGGAAAGTTACGATCTAGGTGGTCGAGACCATTTGTTGTGACTCGTGTTTTTCCATATGGAGCGGTTGAAGTTCATCATGAGACAAATGGGACATTCAAGGTTAATGGATAGAGGAAAGCCTTTTGTGGATGGAGAATTTAACACGCAAAAGTTTTCTATCAATCTCGCCAATCTTAAACAATGATTTAGAGAAAGTCTAGCTATGGACTTTGAACAAAGCGCTCTTTGGGAGGTAACCCAAGTTTTTTTGTTTTTCCCTTTAATTTTTTATTTTTTATTTTTGTTTTCATCTTGTAGGTTTGTATAAGTTTGGGAGCTCTCAAATGTATTATACAGTTACACTTTCAAGGACAACATTCAATTAGAAATTGGGGGAGCACTTCTTACCTTTTCTCATTATTTTTCTTTTTTTCTTCTTCTTTCTCATTGAGGAAAATGTGTTATTTAAGTTTGGGGGAAGGGAGTTTATATTTAAAAAACGTATATATATTTTTCTTTGTGTTTTGGTTTGATGAATAAAAATGCCTATGATAAGAATATGGTTGAAAATGATTATAATTTTTAGGGAAAATTCTTATTGCTTGAGTCTATTTGTTAATCCTTGACTTGATTTTGCTTAATTTTATATTTTTTTTATTCAATTAATGCTTATCATGATCAATATTTTTTTGGCATACCTAGAGAAATTTTATGTGAATATTATAAATTTGTATGGTCTCAACAAACTCTAGAACTTGTTTGATGACACTCGAGACGAAATCCTAGACAAAATGTTACTTGGGAAATGATTTAGGCATTCTTTGAATCGATTGAGCCGTTCAAGTTTACCTATTTATTATCTTTTTCCCTAGTCACTCTTTTGAGCTTTGTTGAATTATAGTTTGGCTGTATATTTTTTTCTTTTTATAAAACATCATATTTCCTACCCTATTCGAGCTTAAACACTGATTTCCTTACCTTTCAAGAGAACTAAGTTTACACAAAGTTTGAAGAGCATGGAATGTG
The DNA here is from genome assembly GCA_023935145.1 of Bretschneidera sinensis. Lineage (NCBI taxonomy): Eukaryota > Viridiplantae > Streptophyta > Magnoliopsida > Brassicales > Akaniaceae > Bretschneidera > Bretschneidera sinensis. The sequence continues at coordinate 64,531,034 of CM043703.1, read as the reverse complement.
TGCAAGGTAGAAAGTTTACAAGTAAATTTTATCATAGCCCATGGTATCATAAGATTGCGGGTGTGAAAAGTCAACAAAATGTTATAAAAAAATCAAAAAAAGGGGGGATCTTTGAAAGAATGATAAAATGAGGTGTTTTGAAAGATTCAAAGGATTGAGAAGAAGATTATTTGTTTTGTGTGTGTTCAAAATTAATTTCTCTTGCTTTATTTAAATCCTATCTTTCTTTTTTTTTTTTTTTTTGGTAGCCCTCACCTTAGCCTTACATTATAAGCCTAATAAAGACCTATTGATCCTGGTAATATTTTTGTTGGAAATAACCTTGACAATATGCCCAGGTGGTGATCTTCCAAACACCCAAGTCTAGAATGACTTATAGAAAGAAATACAGCAATCGAAAGCAAGAAAGAAAATAAGACAAGCGATTTGTTATCGAGGTTCGGCAATAGCCTACATCCCTGTGAGTTCCTCTGAACTCTCTGCACTAAATCAATGGTTCTTTACAATTACAGCAACCCTCTTCAAGAAGCTCAAGTTCTTAAAGAAACCAAGAAGAGAAGAAAGGAAGAAGATAAGAACTAACAATGCTCTCTATCTAATCTAGACTCCTCTCTCTTTACAACCAGCCTCTCTACAATGAGTCCCTCTTGTGTTTGTGTCTTTGCACTCTTACACAATTCTTTCTTGTATGTCGCTCTTTACAATTGATCTCAAATTATATCACAATGTTAATATTATGTTGAGAATGAAGCTAGGTAACCCCTTATATAGTGCACCTACTTCTTCTCCAATCTTGAGAGTCAATCTCCACCCTTAGATCTTGATGACTACTTAACCATGGCCCTCCATCAATCTTAAGTGCTACTATGTGTTTTAACCTTTCATCCATGCACCTAAGAGGAGGTTTAAACAAGCTGTCCATGTGTGCATCAGTTTGCCTAGCGCTTAGGCGCTGAACAAGGGGCGGTGAGGCGCTAGGCAAAGCTCCTTTGCACCACATTCTGGGCAGTGTGGTGCTGGTGGAGGGGCGGTGTGGCACTTCCAATCTCAAAGGTACTTCCTTGCTGGGCAGTGAGGCACTGGTGAAGGGGCAGTGAGGCGCACACTAATTCTGCCCTTCACACAGCAGTGTGTAAATGGATGCACACACATGTGTGCACTCCTTTAACATGCTTTATTTTAATCTTCTAACCTCGGTTTAGACTTTAACCATCTTTGAACCATGTTTATACATGTTTAAACCTTAGACAAATACCAACAATCTCTACCTTTGTCTAAGTGTTTAAACCCGAACCATTGTGCAGAGAGCTTCAGGATCCAAACTCATCTTGAGTCATCAATTAACCAACTCCAATCCTAAGTAGTCCAAGGCAATGATTGAACTTACTTAGAGTTAGGACTTTAGTACCTAAATCCGCAGGATTTTCTTCTGTGGCTACCTTGTCCACATGGATGCATCCTTTCGTAACATTTTCCTGAATGAAATGATACCGAACATGCATATGCTTTGTCCTCTCATGGAACACCGAATTCTTACACAAGTGCAATGCACTTTGACTATCTGAAAACACCACAACCTGCTCCTCCAGTACCTTCCACTCTTCCAGCAACTCTTTGCACCACATAACCTCCTTAATGGCCTCCGTAGCCGCTATGTACTCAGCCTCGGTTGTTGAGAGTGCTACCATTGGCTGCAACTGAGCCTTCCAACTTATACAACATCTGTTTAAGTTGAAGAAGTAGGAGGTAATCGATCTCATTTTATCCCGGTCTGCTCCATAGTCTGAATCCGTAAAACCCTCAAGGCAGATAGACTTACCCCTCTTCTCATAAACTAGCCCTATTTCTGGGCTTCCCTTCAAGTACCTCAGCAACCACTTCATCCCAACCCAATGCTCTTTTCCGGGATTACTCATAAACCTGCTGAGAACACTCATTGCATGAGCAATATCAGGTCTAGTGCTTACCATGGTGAACAAAACAGAACTAACAGCACTAGAGTAAGGGACTTTTTCCATTTCCTTCTTCTCTGCCTCTGATCTCGGACATTGATCGCTGGAGAACTTGAAATAACCAGCAAGGGGAACCTTCACTGGTTTGCAATCTTCCATAGAGAATTTAGATATCGTCTTCTCTATATAAGAAGTTTGAGAGATCTTCAATCTGTTTCTCTCTCTTTCCCGGATGATACACATCCTAAGGAACTTTTGTGTATGGCCAAGATCCTTCATCTCAAACTCCTCACTGAGTTGAGCCTTCAATTTCCTTATCCACTCCATGCTACTCCCAACCAGCAACATGTCATCAACATAGATGAGGATGATCACCACTTCCTCAACCTTCTACCCATTATAATACAAGCACGAATCATAGTAGCTCCTCTGAAACCCAAGCTGATTACAAAGGAATCAAACCTCTTATTCCATTGCCGAGGTGATTGCTTCAGGCCATAGAGAGATTTCTTCAATTTGCACACCAACTCTCCCTGACTTCTTTCCTTATAGCCTTTGGATTGCCTCATGAAAATGGTCTCATCGAGCTCTCCATGAAAGAACGTTATCTTCATATCCATTTTCTCGATTTCTCAATCAAATTGGACCACCAATGCTAACACTATCCATATCATCTTGTACTTCACAACTGGTGAGAAGATTTTGATGAAATCTATGCCTTCTTTTTATGTGAATCCCTTCGCCACCAGCCTAGCTTTATACCGAACTTCATCCCTTAGAGTATTCCCTTCTTTGATCTTGTAGATCCATCTATAATCCACAACTCTCTGTTTTTCAGGTTTGGGCACCAACTCCCAAGAGTTGTTCTTCATCAAAGAGTCCATTTCTTCCTCCATAGCCAGCTGCCACTTTGACGAATCCTTACACTCCATGACATCCGTGCAAGTTTCTTGTTTAACCTCTCCTTCTGTCTAAGGAGCTGCTACACTGCAAACCCATATCTCAAAGGTGGTCTAACCACCCTCCTTCCCTGGTCTCTTGTGAGCTGGTAGTCAGTATGACTTGCTGCATCAACCTCTTCTTGTTCAGCCTCTTCTTGAGTTTCTTGAGCATGACCTTCATTCAAGGGCTCTACCTGGTCCGAACCCTCTTGCCTTCCATGCTCTACCTGAACTAAACTCTCCTTGATGCGATGCTCCACAACTTTCGGATTAGTTTGCTCACTAGCCCCTGCAGGGTTAGTTTTCTCCAAGTAGGGAAATAACAATTCCTTAAAAATAACATCACTACTTATAATGAGTTTCATTCCTTTCTTTTCTAAGGACCACAACTTATATCCCTTAACCCCATCACCATATCCTAGAAATACATATTTTCTAGATCTTGGGCTAAGTTTATCCTCCTTTTGATGTGCATATGCAGCACACCTAAAAGTCCTAAGGTTGCTTAATTCAGGAGGTTTCCCACTCCACATCTCCATGGGAGTCTTGAGCTCTAAAGCTCTAGAGGGTGATCTATTTACAAAGTATGCAGCTGTAGCCACAACTTCTCCCTAAAAATATTTTGGTAAACCGGATCCTATTAACATGCACCTAACCTTTTCCATAAGGGTTTTATTCATCCTCTCAGCAACTCCATTTTGCTGAGGTGTTTTTACAACCGTTCTATGTCTTAGAATGCCATTTAATTCACAGAATTTATCAAAATCCTTATTGCAATATTCTAAGCCATTATCGGTTCATAAAGCCTTAACTACCCTACCCATTTGAGTTTCCAGCAACTTCTTCCACACAACAAATTTATTTAAGGCATCTGATTAATTTCTAAGTAAATAAACCCACACTCTTCTTGAATAACCATCAATTAAAGACAGAAAGTAAAAGTTACCTCCCTGTGTTGGTGTTCTTGTTGGTCCCCAAAGGTCCGAATGAATGTAGTCAAGAATCCCCTTAGACTTGTGCACTCCAGTGTTGAAGCTGACCCGGTGTTGCTTCCCAAGAATGCAACTCTCACAGAAATTCTGTTTCTCTACTTTGTCACCACCAAGTAGACCATCTTTGCTAAGAACTTGCAGGCCCTTTTCGCTCATGTGTTCAAAGCGAGTGTGCCAAAAGGTTGCCTTATCCATCTCAGCCATCAAGCTTGCTGCTTGATCATTGATTTTTGTCTCTGTGATAATCTCATAGAGTCTATCATTTCTTGCTGCCTTGATCACTACCAAAGATCCCTTGGCCTCCTTGATCTTTCCTCCCTCTGCTTTGCATGTATACCCCATGGAATCCAGCAGCCCCAATGAGATCAAATTTCTTTTCAAATCTGGAAGATACCTCACATTTTGCAACATCCTTGTGACTCCATCAAACATCCTCAATTGGATGTCTCCAATCCCCCTCACTTGGCAAGAATTGTCATTCCCCAAGAAGACCCTTCCATCATTGATCTCCTTGAAAATCTTGAACAATTCCTTGTGAGGGCACATGTGATAAGTGCACCCGGAATCCAGAATCCACTTTTCGCTGGCTTGCCTCCTGCTCACATTTGAGCACACAATAAGAACATCATCTTGTTGTTCTCTTTTAGAAACCGAAGCCTCTCCATTGTTGGTGTGGCTTCTTCTCTCATCCCACATCTTCTTCTTGAAATCTTTTCTGAAATGGCCCTCCTTGTTGCAGTAGAAGCATCTCCTTCCTCCTCTAAGTCTTGTCTTGGAATGAGATCTCCCATGGCTCTGCCCTCTACCTCTTGATTTTTCCTGGTAGTTGCCATGAGTGCTACTGCCATTCCGAGTTGCTGGCCTTCCTCTTACGAATAGCCCATCTCCACTTGATGTCTCCTTCATCTTGGCTTTGAAATCATGCACCCTTATGGCATTGATCACAATCTCCTTTGTTAAAGTATCCCTTCCATACTCAATAGCATTAATCAAATTATCAAAGCAATCAGGAAGAGAATTTAACAAAATAACAGCCAATTATTCATCCAAAAATATAATGCTACAGCTATTCAAATCTTGAACTAGCTTATTAAAGACATCAAGATTATCTCGCGACTCTTTACTAGGATCCATTTTAAAAGCAAAGATTCTTTTAAGAAGATAAATCTTGTTAGGGAGAGTTTTGGTAAGAAAAAACTCATCTAGTTTCTTCCATATGACAGCCGGATCTTCTGAGTCTCCGCACTTCCTTGTGACACTATCCGATATGTGCAAGAAAATGGTGTTGTAAGCCATCTTATTCATCTGAGTTCGCTGGTCCTCCGTGACACTGGCTGGAAAAGCATCATCTTCTCCAATAGTGAAGTCCACTTGCATTAGAACTGCCTTGATCTTCTGCTTCCAAAAGGCAAAGTCTCCCTTTCCATCAAACTTCTCAACACAGAAATTTGAAGCCATCTTTGCGAACAAGATCCCAGATTTATGCAATACCTATAAATGCTTTCTTCAACCTCAAGAACACAATCGAAGATGGACCTTAACACCGTTCTTGAATCACCCTCAAGAACACAATCTGATCTTGATCTTTACTCTGTTGTTGAATCACCCAAGAAGTTGATCTTTGATTCTTGGAGTCCTGGCTCCGTCACCTTCTTGATCTTATTCCGATACCCAACTATGTAAGCTTTGATACCACTGTTGGAAATCACCTTGACAAGATGCCCAGGTGGTGATCTTCCAAACACCCAAGTCTAGAATGACTTGTAGAAAGAAATACAACAATCGAAAGCAAGAAAGAAAAGAAGACAAGTGATTTGTTATCGAGGTTCGGTAATAGCCTACGTCCCCACGAGTTCCTCTAAAATCTCTGCACTAAATCAATGGTTATTTACAGTTACAACAACCCTCTTCAAGAATCTCAAGTTCTTGAAGAAACCAAGAAGAGAAGAAAAGAAGAAGATAAGAACTAACAATGCTCTTTATCTAATCTAGACTCCTCTCTCTTTACAACCAGCCTCTCTACAATGAGTCCCTCTTGTGTTTGTGTCTTTGCACTCTTACACAATTCTCTCTTGTATGTCACTCTTTACAATTGATCTCAAATTATCTCACAATGTTATTATTATGTTGAGAATGAAGCTAGGTAACCCCTTATATAGTGCACCTACTTCTTGTCCAATCTTGAGAGTCAATCTCTACCCTTAGATCTTGATGACCACTTAACCATGGCCCTCCATCAAACCTAAGTGGTGTTGTGCATTTTAACCTTGCATCCACGCACCTAAGAGGAGGTTTAAACAAGCTATCCATGCATGCATCAGTTTGCCTAGTGTCTAGGCACTGAATAGGGGGCGGTGAAGCGCTAGGCAAAGCTCATTTGCACCACATTCTGGGTGGTGCAGTGCTAGTGGAGGGGCGGTATGGCACTGCCCTTCTCCAAGGTACTTCCTTGCTGGGCGGTGAGGCACTGGTGAAGGGGCAGTGAGGCGCACACTGATGCTACCCTTCACACAGCAGTGCACACTACTTTGCTTTGTTGTTTAGGGGTGTGCAGACACACCCAAATGGATGCACACACATGTGTGCACTCCTTTAACATGCTGTATTTTCATCTTCCAACCTTGGTTTATACTTTAACCATCTTTAAACCATGTTTAGATATGTTTAAACCTAAGACAAATACCAACAATTTTTGTCCTACATTAGTGGAAAGTGATTCGAAAAGCAAACCTATAGAGTTTGAATTATCAATTTCATAACTAGAGATTCATTATATATTTACTTATTTACATAAAATCATCCGGGAAGCTAATAATGAAGTGAGAATGATAGGTATGCATGAATGAGAGGATTGATAATGAGGTGGAATTGAGTTTTGAATTACCTTTTGGACTTGTGTGATATTGAATGATTCATTTGGATTATAAACTTTAGGCAATCTTTAAGACAACAAATTTTATAAATTAAATCAATTCTTGTTTTTAGTTGTTTTTCTCTTTTTCTTTACTTGAGGGCTAACAAATTTTAAGTTTGGGGGAATTTGATAAGTGTAATTTTTACATGTTTTTTATTACTCTTTCACTTATTAAAATTGTCAGTTTTCCTTTATTTCTTATGATTTTAGTTTATTATTATTTATTTTATTTTATTTGCTTGTGTTTGAAGGAATGAGAAGGTTTATTGAAAAAAAAAAGACTGATTCCTCGTGTGCAGATTGACTGAGTCAATCAACATGTGCAAAATATGGATAACTGTTAATGGGTGGTTACTTGATGAGTGGATAAGATCAAAGAGTCATGATCAGATGGTGCTCCTAAAACCTAACAACTGGGGTTATCAGCTGGTGGCTATAAATAGCCAAGGCATTTCATTCATTCAGGGAGAGAGATCTCAAGAGAGAGTGAGAGCTAAGTCTCAATGAAGAGAAATCTTCAACAATCTTGAATGCTTCATCAACTTATTTCAAGAAATAGAGTTTTATTCTCTTCTCTTTCCTTTCTTTTTGATGCATTCCAATAAGAACATGGTTGATTTCAGATTTGTTATGAATTAATTTTATTTTTCTAGGGCTTTGATGTATTCTAGCTTTGAACACACAATTTAAATTCCAAGTTATTTTATTTCAAAGTTTTTTATGTTAAGTGTTTATCCTTGATCTTATTGGTTACAATTTTCTGGTCAATTATTGTTTGATTTATTAAATCATAATGAAACCAAGAGGTAATTTGTGATTAGAAGCTTTTAGGATTAAACACCATTATTTGAGTGAAAGATAGAGATACTTTACCACAATTAGTGTGATTTTAGATTAAGAAAGATCCAAAAACTTAATGCATCTTCAAATAATTTAATTTACATAGAGATATGATGAATTATTTGTTGGAGATATTTCTAATGTTATTCGAGAGAAAATATTGAACAACTAAGGGATTTATTTTTCGTCAATTTGAAATTTTAGAATTTTATAACAAGGAATAATAAATTGTGTGGGATTAACTAGGTGAAATCAAAAGCTCTAGATTTATTTTTATTATCTCTACAACCTTAAGTTTTATTCTCTTTTCTTTTAATTTATTTTTGTCAAGCACTTGAGTTTAACTTAGGTGGTAAAATCTTTAAAATTTTGGTTTTATTTCCAAATAGCAAATAATTTGGTAAATTTCAATACTCAATAGCATAATTAGTCCTTGTGGCTTCGACAAAGACATTTGATGCCAAAGTCTTGGAGGTGTAGAGTGACTCACAGCTGGTAGTCAATCAAATGTCGAACGAGTAAGAAGCCAGAGGCACAAAAATCATTAGGTATCTTGAGAAAGCCCACAAACTTGCGGCAACCTTCAAAAGGTTCTAGATAACCCAAGTGCTCCAAGCACAAAGTATAAAGGCAGATGCATTGGAACGGCTTTCCTCCTCCAAGCAGCTCGACCTCACACAAACCGTTTATCTGAAGACGCTCTCCACCCCAGGCATTGATGAAGCCTTGGTCACACCACTAACCGAAGAGAAAATGTGGATGGACCTGATCCTCCAATACTTAAGAGATGGAACAGTTCCTAGTCAGAAAATCGAATCTAAAAAGATCATCACCCATGCTTCGCGGTACACCATTACCGAAGATCAATAGTACAAGAAAGGCTTTACAACGCCTTATCTGAAGTGCCTCATGCCTACAACCGTAGATTATGCCCTCCAAGATGTTCATGAGGGTATATACGGTAATCATCTAGAAGGCTGAGCTTTGGCCTTTAAGGCAGTTCGATATGTATATTATTGGCCAAAGATGCTTAAGGACACAACAAAGATGGTTAAAAAGTGCAAAATATGTCAGCAACATGCTACCATGCCCCGACGACCCGCTAACCCTCTGACATCAATCACTAGTTTGCTTCCCTTCGCCATGTGGGGGATGGACATCCTTAGACCCTTCTAAGAGGCTCCAAGGCAGAAGAAATATTTGATAGTAGCCATTGACTACTTCACTAAGTGGATAGAACTTGAACCTCTCGCCAACATCACTAACTATCAGACCCGTGGGTTCATGTGGAGATCCATAGTGTGCCAATTTGGCATACTAAGGGTACTCATCATTGATAATGGCAAGCAATTTGACAGTTCCCAATTTAAGTCCTTTTGTGAGTAACTCAAGATCGAGCATCGATTCTCCTCGGTAGGCTACCCGCAGGCTAATAGGTAAGCTGAAGTAACCAATAGAACTCTCCTCCATGGTACCAAGAAAAGACTCGAGGATGTTGATAGACAATGGGTAAAACATATCTTGAATATCCTTGGGGCCTACCGGACGACCACTGGAACCTCCACTAGATAAACTCCATTCTTCTTGGCCTATGGTTCGGAGGTCGTAATCCCACTCAAGATAGGGGCATCATCGTTGCAAGTATAGAGCTTCGACGAAGCTAATAATGAGGAAGCCCTCTAAATGAATGCTGATATGATTAATGAGGCTAGGGATAAGCCTCAGATCAAACTTGCTTCCTACTACCAGAAGGTGTCTAGGTATTACAATTCTCGAGTTCGTTAAAGAACCTTTAAGCTACATAAGTTGGTACTCCGAAAAAATGAAGTATGTAACCCTTAGGAGACAGGAAAGCTCCTTCCAAACTGAGAAGGACCCACTGCATCAAAACAGTCTGTCGAGCTGGCACATTTGAGCTTGAGGACCTGGATGGCAATCCAATACCTCAGACTTGGAACGTCGAAAATCTCCATAGATTTTATCAGTAGAGTTTCTCCTATTTCTCTAAATTTGTTTCGCCCATTTCTCAAACTTACTTATGTAATCTCTAAATATTTCTAATAAAAGCTTAGATCTATTTTTTTCATCAACATTTATTTTAACAAAGGCCTTGAGCCCCTTATACTTAAAAAAAAAAAAGACAAAGGGTAGGACCTCGAGATTCTACTCCTCGATCAAAATAAATAAAGAACTCCGAGCTTAGAACTTTAAGCTTTTCCTATCCTTGGAGTCATTTCAAGCTACACTCCGAGTTTAGTTCCCAAAGCTCTTCCTATCCTTGAAGTTATTTCAACCTACACTCCGACCTTAGAACCCTGAGCTCTTCCTATTCTCGGAGTCATTCCAAGCTACACTCCGAGCTCAGAGTCCTGAGCTCTTCCTATCCTCGAAATCATTTCAAGCTACACTCCGAGCTTAGAACCCCAAGCTCTTCCTATCCTTGGAGTCATTTTAAACTAAACTTCAAGCTTAGAGCCATGAGTTCTTCCCATCCTAGGAGTAAGTTCAAGTTGCACTCCGAGCTATGAGCCTGAAGCTTTTTTCCACCCTCGAATCTCTTCAAATATCACATTTAAAATCTGGATTCATACTCCAAGGTAAAAGTTCTAAACTTTCAAAATCATTCCAAGATTAAAATTACTAAGGAAAAGCATTCAAAAACAAATGGAAAAATAGTAGAAAGACATACAAAAAACTAGTTGTGTTCATTAAGTATAAGGCACTACTAGCCTAATAGAAAAAAATGTGGTACGGAGCACTATCGACCCTCAAAATACATAGAAATATAAAGGGGGCAACACCTACTCATCCTCCACAACATCGACCTCCTCATCGGCCACTCTAGTTCTACCATCTTCCTCTTCATATCTAGAAAATTGTTCAGATATTGCTTCCCGCTCGTGGTCACCAGCTCCGGGCGATACTTCAAAGAACCCTGGAAGCTATCCAGTGCTCGTTGGCCTACGACCTCTACCTTGGCAGTCATGGCCCATAAAGCTTTGAACTCAACAATCGCCTTGTCCTTAGCACTAGCTACCTTTGCCTTAAGGGTGGCATAAGCCTCTTAAGAACTTGCCAACTGGGTCTTTGTCCCTAGACAAAAGAGCAGCCTTCAAATCAATGACCAAGACTAGATAGTCCTCCAACCTCTTGTTGACCTCAATGAAATGTTGGGTCAACACTTCAGTCGGCACACTAGCCTAACATGAAATTAACAAGTTAAAATGTTTAAGATAAGAGGACCTCAGTTAAAATAAAAGGACAAAGAAAAAGAGCACTACCTTAGCCTGAAGCTCCTTAATAGAGTGATCAAGTACCTCAGATACTGAGCCTATTAGTAGTTTTAAATTACTCGCAAGCGCACGAGTCGTTTGCAATATAGTGTGTGCCAGTGCAAGGTTGAATCCACAGGGAATTGCATCGTGAAAATATATTTTTATCTAAACTAAACCTACTTTAACCTAGTTCCGAATTTTGAACTATGACATGCAAAGAATATAAACTAAACTAAATTGATTTAAAACAAATGATAAAAGCACTAAGGTTTTTGAATCCACCCCACCAAATTAAAGCATATATTTTCATGATTTTTGTTCCTACAACCAATAAGCAATTACATCCCATGTATGTTCTATATAAAAGCAATTTATCAAATTATTCCATGAATCCATCGATATACAAATCATAACAAATAACCTAATTAAACCAAATCATCCAATGCATCTGTTTAATTTATAAATCATAATGGATATCTGCGATCCACCCCTTGATAGCAAGGCGTCCGAGATCCACCCCTGAATATGAAGTAAAATGGGGTTTTATAGGGAAACTCCATGAGTGCAAGGTTTTTCCAACCGATATGGGATGTGGGATATAGAATGTGTTTCAAACCAATGTAGGATGTGGGATGTGAGATTTAAGCCTTCACATGCCGCTCAAAACTTCTGCCCAAGTCTATTTTATTTTAGCAGCTCATATACTCAAATAAAATCTTCCTTTAAATGAGGGAAAAAAAAAAGTCCCTAGATGATAGGCTGCTAAAATTTGGATCTTCCTTTTCTTCAATTCATTCTTTTCTCAATTCTTTCCCAATACACACAGCCACAGTTTGCAATTTCTTTTCATGCTTCAAAATAATTTCAGTATTTTCATTTTTGTCACATTAAATCCCCATTTTTCCTTTGCAATCCTACAAAACATTAAAAATCATAGAACTAACACAAATTATCATATTAGGATGCAACTAAAGAATTAACAAATATAAATTAAGGGGCCCAAATATGCAATAGTTGGCACTCATCAAATACCCTCAAACTTACATTTTGCTAGTGCCTTAGCAAAAAAAAATAAAAAAACTAAATTAAAAACAAAGAACACAAAGATAAATCCATCATTCATGGTATCCAAAAATTTAAGTAGCACACAAAACCATGATATTTATTCATGACCAAGCTTAAAATATAAACCCATCTTCGCAATGAATAGGAATTTTAAAATCTAATTACTTACAAAAGGCCGACAAAGGCATCACAAGCTCAAATCAGTGTAAAGTGAATTAGTACATAAAAATGAAGCTTCCAAATAATTCCAATGTGCAATGTCTCCATGTCTCAAGATTCACAGAATTTCCCATCAGAATGAACAATCAATGGCATAGTTTTATTTTCTTCTTTCTTTTATTGTGAGGCTCTGCCATGTGTAGTTCCCTTAAGCTTTCTTATTGACCCACGTAGCGAGTGTTGAGTTAATGACTCCCAAACCAGATGGTTTTAGGGCATTAGGTGTAAAGACACCCCTAAGGACTTACTAACTCGAGTAAAAAATGCTATGAAACTAAACTGGGTTTAATGCAACCAATCAAGATTTCCACCTTTTGCCGTGAACACTCACTGCTTACTGAGGCAAGAGGTCCAGTTACTCAGTGGAAAGTTTATCAATGATCATCATGAGCAAAATTCACACCTTTTGACGTGAACACTCACTGCTTACTGAGGCAAGAGGTCCAGTTACTCAGTGAAAAGTTTATCAATGATCATTATGAGCATTTTTTTTTTCTTCATGTGTAAAATTTTTTTTTCTACTTTTCTATACCAAAGTGTCCATCCACCAAGTCATCCGATTTCAGCTAATTTATGGAAACATACATATTAAAATCACATGTGATGCCTCACACAATTATGTACTAATGTGCTCGTGTCAGATTAGATCAAACATGTGAATTCTCAAATGCCTAAAGTAAGAAACTAAATTTTAAAACTCTATCATCAGATCATGTGTTCAAGATTTTAAGCTCACCAATGACATCACATCACAATATTTGTTTAGATCAACCAAAATTTCAAAATAACTTGAGCATGCATTTATCTTCTCTTTAAAATGAAGAAAAAAAAAACAACAAACTAGGACAAAGTGTGTGTAATTAGTCTCCCATACCCCCAAACTTAAATTACACATTGTCCCCAATGTGTGAATAATATGGAAAGAGCTGACCTGAGAGATGGAGAATTAGCTGGACTGGCATAGCTCATAGCATACCCCCAAACTTAAACTGAAGTACGCGTTGTCCCTGAAAAATAAAGACTAAAGAAATACTGGAAAACAAAAAAAAAACATGAAATAAACAGTAATAAGAAATAAAAAAATAATAATAAAAACATAAAGGATATGTTGTGGGTGCCTCCCATGAGCGCTATGTTTTACGTCTTCAGCCAGACTCTCCATACTGACTGAACATGAGTTGGCACTAACTCGTCGTCCTTATTTTTCACTACTGTTAATCCAGCCTGCTTGGGCATTACATGAATCGGGCTCACCCACTTGCTATCAGAGATAATGATCCCTGCATCCAACAACTTTATCACTTCAGTCCTCACAACCTCTTGCATAGCTGGGTTGAGCCTTCTCTGTGGCTCCCTCGATGGCTTGGCATTCTCCTCCAAATGTATCTTGTGCATCACCACCAAGGGGCTGATCCCTTTGATATCCTCAATAGTCCAGCTGATAGCTTCCTTGTGCTCTCTTAAACCGTCCAATAATTTCTCCTCTTCAGCATTAACCAAATCTGAAGCTATAATCATAGGCAAAGAATCTGCTAGACCTAGGAACTTATACTTCAGATTTTTCGGTAAAGGCTTAAGTTCCTTCTTTGGGGGCTCAAGTGCTGCGGTCTCCTCCGTCTCACTGCTCTCCTGAGGAGCAGACTCCAAAATGGCATTCGCTTGCTCAAGTAACTTATCCAAATCCAAAATCTCTCCAAACTGAGCAAAGCATGCCTCGAGGGGGTCCTCAATGCTTGATTCATCCACAGTCTCCTCAATAATCTCCTCTATCAAGCGTATATTTCTCACTTCATCATATTCTAGTGGTTGCTTACTGATATCAAATATATTCAGCTCCACTGTCATATTTTCGAAGGAAATCTTCATCACCCTTGTCCTATAATTTATCAGGGCATTAGCCGTGGCTAAGAATGGTTGCCCTAGAATCACCGGTTTCTGAATCCCCACATTCTAAACCGGCTCTGTGTTAAGCACAATAAAATCCACGGGGAAATAAAACTTATCCACCGTTATCAAAACATCCTAAATTATTCCCTGTGGAATCTTCACTGACCTATCAGCCAATTGAAGCGTCATGAATATGAGCTTCAATTCTCCTAACCACAACTGCAAATAGAGTGAGTAGGGCAGAAGATTCACACTCACCCCTAGATCCAAAAGAGCCCTCTCAATTCGGCTGACTCCTATCATGTAATAGATGGTAGGACACCCCGGGTCCTTATACTTGATGAGTAGCTTACACTGAAGGATTGGGATAACCTGCTCAGTCAAAAACGCCTTCTTCGGGACATTCGTCCTCCTCTTGACAGTGATCAAGTCTTTTAAGAACTTGGCATATGACGGCACTTACTGGATGGCGTCCAAAAAGGGGATATTGATTTAGACCTGCTTGAACACCTCCAGAATGACCTCAGACTTCCCTCCTTTCTTGGGTGCTTGTAATCTCTCAAGGTAAGGCGCTTTAGTTACAATCGACCTAGGAAGATCCTTAACAGTAGGTGTGGTTATAGATGGCTCAGCACCTCTCTTCTCCTTATTGCCACTTTCTTGCCTTTGCTGCATAGCAGGGTTCTCTTCCACTTGATTGTCCACTTGTCTCCCAGACCTCAATGTGACAATCAATTGCACTTGTTCCTGCCAATGCGTAGGAGTTGATGAATTTCCAACCCTAAACTGTCCTTTCGAGTTGGGCACTGGTTGACTGGGGAACTTTCCCTTCTCTCTTTCACCCAAGTGACTTACAATTTGACCCATTTGACTCTCTAGCTTGACAATCACTTGGGTGTTTACTATTGTCGCACTCCTCACTTCGTTGATGGATTGGCCAATCATCTTCATGAAATCTTTGAGGGTGTCCTCCAATGATTGTGAAACCGACGTTGGCACTTGAGTGGGAGCTTGGTAAGCGGGTGATGGTGCTAGATGGGCTGAATGACCAAGACTTGGAACTGGTGGAGGAAATCCGAGAGGGTATTGATTGTGAGCATGATGAAAGGCTCCTCCCTGATTCATTGGTTGGTTTTGCTTCCATGAAAAATTACAGTGGTTTTGCCACCCTGGATTGTAAGTCTCGGAGTAAGATCCATTTGATTGCTTTCGATAGTCATTAAAAGCATTCACTTGTTCTATGGGATACTCGACAAAAGTTGGCATAGATGGAAAATTCTGTGCTAAATGCATAGGACTAGTACAGATGGAACATCTACCAACATTGAATGTATTGGCAGCATTGATGGACTGACCCACAGCGAGAGCGTCAACCTTCTTGATGAGAGCATCTATCTTTATCCTCAAGTTAGTATCCTTCTTAATCTCATAGATGCCTCCTTTCTTAGGAGCACGAATGGACTTGTCCCGACAGCTTGAAAAATCCCACTGCTGCGAGTTGTCGAACAACTTGTCCAATGCCTTGTATGCTTCATCCCCCGTTAGACTTAAGAATGACCCCCATTCATAGACTCGATCATGCTATAGTTTGGTTGAGTCAACCCTTGGTAGAAGAACCGAATGAGTCTCCACTTCTCATATCCATGTGGAGGGCATCTGATCAGTAACTCTTTGAAATGCTCCTAACTCTCAGAAAACTTCTCATCCTCCTCTTGAGTGAAAGAACTAATCTCATTTCGGCACTCATTCACTTTAGACATCGGGAAAAACTTATTATAGAATTTACTTAACAAGCTTTCCCAAGATGTAATAGACTGGGCATGTTGGAATCCAACCATGCCCTAGCTCTATCGTGAAGAGAAAAAGGGAAAAGTCTAAGATGGACCAACTCATCAGAGAAGTTCTGGAACTTGAATGTGGCACAAATATCTTTGAACTTCTTCACATGACTGTAAGGATTTTCAAGATCCAAGCCATGAATTGAGGGTAGGAGTTGCATGACATGTGGCTTTAGATCAAAATGGGTAGCATTGGTTGGTGACAACACTATACAAGAAAGGGAGTTAGTCGCAACGAGTGCGAAGAAATCCCTAAGGGATGTAGTGAAGTCCATGTTCCAAGCTCTAGGTTGCTATACATTCTCCGGTTGATTTGCATTCTTTAAATTGTCCCCCATTTCAATTGTCTCTCTCTCAACAAGTGCTCTCTTATTTCTCCTAAGAGTTCTTTCTATTTCAGGATCTAAAGGTATCAACTCTAAGTTCAGGGGTCTCTGACCAAGCATACACAACACAAAAAGCAATAAAATAAACTAACTAGCAGAAACAAAAGAATAAAATCAAATACAAATAAAAAATACCAATAAAATAAAATAAAATAAATGCAAAAATAAAAAACACAGTACTCACAAAATGAAACAAAAATGCTAACTAAACTAGTAGAAAAATAAAATTAATTCAGACAAAAATTTAATTTTCACAAACAAAACAAATCCTCGGCAACGGTGCCAAAAACTTGTTGGTAGTTTTAAATTACTCACAGGCATGCGAGTCGTTTGTAATATAGTGTGTGCAAGTGCGAGGTCGACTCCACAGGGAATTTTAAATAGATTTTTATCTAAACTAAACCTTTTTAACTTAGTTCCGAATTTTGAACTATGTCGTGCAAAGAATATAAACTAAACTAAATTGATTTAAAACAAATGATAAAAGCACTAAGGTTTCTGAATCCACCCTACCAAATTAAAGCATATATTTTCATAATTTTTGTTCTTACAACCGACAAGCAATTACATCCCATGTATGTTCTATATAAAAGTAATTTATCAAATAATTCCATGAATCCATCGATATACAAATCACAATGAATACCCTAATTAAATCAAATCATCCAATGTATCCGTTTAATTTACAAATCACAATGGATATCCGATTTAATTTGACTGATTTGATGTATCCATCGGATGAAACACATCGAATATCCAATTTGAACAGTTTACAAACAAAACAATCAATCATAAGAATTTACTCAAACAATTGAACTAAAATAGAACATCAATACAAAAATGTCGGAATCGTACGAACATATATAAAAATATAATGCTAATCAATGGCAAGGCTTCATCTTCAACCTTAGATGAAGGTTTTAGCCTCTCATGATTATGAAAATAAATTTCACAATTAAAGTGCCAAACATTAAACTTTAAAACACAAAAAAAAAAAATTAAAGCTAAAAATACATTGAGAGAGAAATTACACTTGCAGCTTTTCTCTTTGTTTTTTTCTTCTTTTTGTTTTTGCTGTGCGGCGCTCTCCCCCCTTGATAGCAAGGCCACTAAGATCCACCCCTAAAGATGAAGTGAAATGGGAGTTTTTATAGGGAAACTCCATGAGTGCAAGATGTTTCCAACCGATGTGGGATGTGGGATGTAGAATGTGTTTCCAACCAATGTGGGATATGGGATTTAAGCCTTCACATGCCGCTCAAAACTTCTGTCCATGTCTCTTTTATTTTAACAGCTCATATACTCAAATAAAATCTACATTTAAATAATAGAAAAAAAGACCCTATATGATAGGCTGCTAAAATTTGGATCTTCCTTTTCTTCAATTCATTCTTTTCTCAGTTTTTTCCCAACACATATAGCCACACAGTTTGCAATTTCTTTTCATACTTCAAAATGATTTCAGTTTTTGTATTTTTTTCACATTAAATCTCCAATTTTCCTTTGAAATTCTACAAAACATTAAAAATCATAGAACTAACACAAAATATCAGATTAGGACACAACTAAAGAATTAACAAATATAAATTTATAGGCCCAAATATGCAATATTTGGCACTCATCAAAGGCCCCAAGCTCAGTCTTGTCTCGGGGAGGAATACCCTAGTCAGCCACTCCCTCATAATCCGAGCTCTTCCCATCATCGAGTCCATAACTTTTATGAACCAGTTTGGGTGAAACACCTTTGTGGATACTGATGAAACGAGCCCAAGAATTGTAGTGGTCGGAGGAGGGCTCGCGAAACCAGTGGCGGAAGACCGATGGGGCAACTAATGGGTGGCCCATCATCACGCTTCCTCTTTTCTTTCTGTTTGCTGCTGCTTTTGACTCCAGCATCAACTCCTGGGTTTGCTTTCCTAGCCGCCTTCAAGATCTGGGAATAACTCAAAGCCATATCTACACATAAAAATATAAGACTCAAAATTGATTAAGGCTGCTTAAAGGAAAAGAAAAGTAAAATGTATACCATTATGGGGCCAAATTGACTCGAAATTGATTAAGTCTCGCTAGATTGACATTACTGCTGAGCTCGGAGGCCTCTACAGCTTCCTTCACCAAGTCTCTAACCATTTTCTCCTCTGGACTGCTAAGAGATAGATGTCAACTCTTTTTCAAAAAAGTGAGATCCCACACTCACAGAATCTTGAAGTCTGTATCACTCTAGATAAATAAAAATTTCTTTTTACACCCCTTATGGGAAATTGGATTATTTTTTACCACTGCTTTTTTGGCCTTTTGACTCAGAACCACCCAGCCATGGTTCGAGTGGTGACTTATAGAAAAAATATTCTTGAAGATATCAAGGATTGGATACACATCGATCCTCTCACATATATAGAGAAATCCTACTAATAAACGTAATGAATTCGAGACAAATTGGCAATGGGAGACATTGTAATAGTTTAGAACGAGACGAATGAAAGGATGAAAGGGAAATCTTAGACCAGCTTTCAGAGAATGAGTCTACATGCAAACCTCATAAGAAGAATCCTTATGAGGATGATCACACACCCTTTCTCCTATACTAGTGTTCCTAAAGGAGTATTCAACAGGGATATTATACTTTCTCAATAACTTATCCAAACTAGAATCTGCCAAGGTGTTCGGTATTCATTCAGCCATTTTATCCTGAATGTCATTCAGGGTATGCTCATCTTCAGCCTCACTACTATGATCTACTATTACTCGTTGGATGTAAGATTTGGCTGAGGAGTTATTCTCCTCAGTCTCAGAAGAATCAAAACTACGACTAGTAAAAGATATCTCCTAAATAAATAAAGGAAGGAAGTAATGTCTCACTTCTAGAAATAAAGATGATCGAATTAGAAAGACTCCAAAAATTTAGGGCTCTCACTCTAAACTCCGAGGGCTCTCCAAAGAAGACTTTAGTAGAAAGGTATGAAAGTGGTGTGAAAATGAGTGAAAACGTTCCTCCTTTTAAAAATCAATGGATGGCCCAGAGCATCTCAAAATGAAAAGCTAGGATCATAACATTTCATTTTTCGAGGAGACATCTCGATTATCAAGAAGTACAATGGTCTGAAATACCATTCCCAAAAGGTTCTTGAACCTTCGTCTGTACACCCATTTAGTAGGCCTTTAAACAAACTACACGAGCTCTGATCAATTTAACAGCAACATGGGCCTCAATGAGCCCTCATTTAAAACATATTAGATTCAGTCTATCAATGGGCTCTTTTCTCTATAGGTCAATCACCCATAGCTAGAAACATACAAAGATCCTTTAAGTATTTAAGTTCGGTAGAAAAGTATCAAAAAAGCTCTAAGCTAAATGCCCCGAGCATTCTTAAGCCTTGAACCTTTTCAAAAACTTCAAGCTGAACGCCTCAAGCACTTTCCAGCCTTAGACCTTTTCAAAAACTCCGAGGTGAATGTCGCAAGCATTCTTAAGCCTTGGACCTTTTCAAAAAATTTGAGCTAAATGCCCTGAGCATTCTTTAACCTCGAACCTTTTCAAAAACTCTTACCTGAACCCTTCGAGCATTCTCCTGCCTTGGACCTTTTCAAAATCTCCAACCTGAATGCCCCGAGCATTCTTAGCCTTGGACCTTTTCAGAAAACTCCAAGTTGAATGCCCTGACAAACTTGGACCTTTTCAAAAACTCTAAGCTGAATGCCTCGAGCATTCTCGAACCCAAACCTTTTTGAAAAACTCTGAGCTAAATTCTCCAAGCATTTTCCAGCCTTAGACCTTTTTCAAAAACTCCGAGCTAAATGCCCCAAGCATTATCGAGTCTCAAACCTTATAAAAAAACATTGAGCTGAATGCCCCAAGCATTCTCCAACCTTATACCTTTTCAAACACTCCGAGCTGAATCACCCAAGTATTCTCAAGCATCGAACCTTTTCAAAACTTCTGAGCTAAATGTCTCAAGTATTCTCTAGCCTTGGATCTTTTCAAAAATTTCGAGTTGAATGCCCTAAGCATTCTCAAGCCTTGGACCTTTTCAAAAAACTTTAAGCTGAATGCCCCGAGCATTCTCTAACCTCTGACCTTTTTCAAAAACTCCGAGTTGAATGCCCCGAGCATTCTCTAGCCCGGGACCTTTTCAAAAAATTCTGATCTGAATGCCTGAGCATTCTCAAGCCTCAAAATTTTTCAAAAACTCCAAGAAGATAGGCCTAACCTATCTCAACCTTCACCATAAGAACTCCAGTGATCTCACAACCTAAGTTTGTTCCATTTAGACCTCTTATTTACCTCGCTTTGAGGCACTTAAGTCTGTTCCATTTAGACTCCTTATTTATCTCACTTCGAGGCACTTGAGTTTGTTCCATTCAGACTCCTTATTTACCTCATGTTAAGACACATAAGTCTATTCCATTCAGAATCCTTTTTTACCTCGCTTCCAAATACCTGTCTATTCCATTCAGACTCCTTATTTACTTCGCTTCATGGCACTTAAGTTTATTTTATTTAGACTCCTTATTTACCTCACTTCAAGGCACACAACTTAAAGTCTGGACTAATAATCTCACCTCACTTTGAGGCACTTAACTCAAGCCCATATTGCTCAAACTAATAATTTCACCTTGCTTTGAGGCACTTAACTCAAGTCTACTCTACTTAGACTAGTAATCCACCTCGTTTCAAGGTACTCAACTTAAGTCTGCTTTTCTCAAACTTATAATCTTACACAGATCTATTAAAGTCTCAAGTTCCTCCATCTCACCGTCTTAGTACCCGGGTACCTGAACAATGTCAAGCCTAAATATGAATTGCACAACACACTCCAAATAACCTACTTCCTCAACTGCATAGCTACACTCAAGGAAGTGGTGGCATCTAATATAGAGGAAAAATTCTTATCTAATAACATCGCGATAGGTGGCAAGATGGTAATTTCACAAGTCAACCAATCAAACGCCCATATCTGGCAACAAAGGGTATAATGATAATTCCACACGAAATGCCCTCATACCACTACAACACTCCATCTTATAGATATTCCATTCCAGCCCATAGATAACTCCAAACTTATCTATAAAAGTTATATTCCTATTATAACACCGATTCACTCTCTTAATAGGACACTACTCTGAAACACTATATAAAGGGGGCTTTCACAATCAAAAGGTACATTCAATTCTTGACTCACACTCCTAATTTCAAAAAACTCTCTTTATTTCTCCAAAATCCCTATACAAACTTAGGTAACGGAGAGTCCCCCCGAAGGCACAACCTCCTTGATCGTCTTGCAACTTTGGGGTTTTTCCTTGTTTCATGTGCACAGGTACCATCTTCTGACTGTTAAGATTTCGGACAGATTTTCGGCATCAACAATATGCTTTGATTCTGAATAAAAGAAACTGCTTGGCTAAAGTTATGTATAATACGTATTTGGTGATGTGAATTTCCTCAATTTGATTTCAAAATCAAGACTAGAAATTTTAGATAAAATGCCATACTTTGATTTCGAAAAACCTAACTTTAGTGAATTCTCCTCCAAAACTGAGTGTTGGAGCGGAAAAAAAAAACAGAAAATTGGGCTCTGTTATTTGGAAAAAGAGAACAAACTTTGAATGGTAAATTTGTAAATGAAATCTTAGGGTTTGATTTTGATTTTCTCAAAATTTTCCTTGCTGTATTATTTGATGGCTTTTGACAAAAACAAAATTTCCTTTCAATTGTCCTTTGGGCTATTGTGCACGTCTTGTTGATTCGAAATTGAATTGTTAACTGATTCAACATTGATTTACTAATATGTAATTGGTTTGTTTTTTTAAGTTAACCGATCAATTGTCCATACATTTTTTTCCAGAGGTTGCAAATCAGTGGGTTGGGTCAGTTTCGGGTTGGGTCATTTCGGGTTTTAGGTCATTTGGGTCACGGATCGTTCGAGTTTCATATCAATTGGGTTAACTGGTTGTTCAGGTCACTGGTCGTTCGACTGTCGAATCAATTGGGTTTTGAGTCATGTGGATCTCGGTCAATCAAATTTCTGGTCATGCGGGTCTTAAGTCATTCGTGTCTCGGGTTTTGGGTGAATTCGGGTTGACCCATCATGTTCAATCATTCATATTAACTCATTAGTCGTTATCTTTTTTTTTAAAAAAAAAATGAATTATGCTAAAATCTAGTTAACTATTTTAACTTTAATTTAGGTACAAATTATGTCCAATTTGAGTCATTTGACTTTAGTATTTGACCACCTATATTGGGCATTTAACTTAATTTTATGATTTTGTTTTTCTGAAATTCAATTTTAATTAATTATTTTTATAATAATAGACCACCTCTCCTAACGGTGGGTAGCCAATTTCAATTTAATTAAATGAAGCTCACGCAAGTCAATGATAATAAATAATTTAAAAGTGGTGATACTACGGACCTGGTTTTGTGAGATTTACTACGGAATCGGGAAATTCCACTAGTAATCACGGAAAAATTGAGTAGTAACTTTGGTATTTAAATTTTTTGAAACAATTACTATTTAATTTCCTTGTGATTACTAGTAGACTTTTCCGGTTCTATGGAAACTCCCACGGAGCCGGGTCCATGGTATCACCACTCATAATTTAATATAAATAAGTTTTGTTTGATATTTTAAATAATTAAACATTTATTGATATATATTAATATATTTTAATATGAGTATAAGTGATATTTAAAAATCGCAAACCAACTCAACTCAATTCAACCCAACCCAACCCTTTCTTACTTAAATAACCAAAAGTCAAGCTCATTATGGTTTAAAAATCCCAAACCAATTAGAACTCAATCCAACCCATTTTTACCTAAATGACCAAAAGCCAAGCTCATTATGATTTAAAAATCTCAAACCCATTAGAATTTAAAAACCGGGTCAAGCCCAACTTGGATTGAATCCAGTACCTTACCCATTTCTCTAATTACTAAAGAGTACAACCGTATAAAAGTAAAACTGGGCATTTAGGCTATAACTAGACCAAGTTTGGCTGACCCGGTCTTAAATTGAATAATTTGAATGGCCAAGCCCAAGAGTATAACGTGGATCCAACCTATAAAATGTATTTAAATCTTGTTTCTATTTATTTAAGTAATTAATAATACTTTAAAAGGAAAAAATAATTAATTATAGAATGATAAATGTATTTATATGAGTATCAGAGTAGTATCCAATTGACAATTGTAGTACAATATCATTGTATTGGATCTAGAAAAGTATTTTTAAAAATAAAAAATTGTATTTAGAACCCACTTATTTTCCTTGATAAATAATGTTATTTTTCATTTAAAATATTAAAATATAAACTATCTTTTAACCAACTTAAATACTAATAAATATTAATTGAAATTATCAATAAGGAAGTGTAATTGTGTAAACAAATAAATAGAGCAGCCATTTATTATTATATACATATATAATGCTTAAGTTAATCATGATTTTTATTAAGATAGAAAAATTAGATAATTAATAATATATCATGTCCTTGTGGCACGCGGTGTTGAAAACGTTTGTATATGATATTTTTTATAAAAAAATTAAAAAATTATTTATTAATAGTTAGTATAAGATAATACTTTATGGTTTTATATTTCTTTTGATAGTTATGGATTTATACTTAATACCATTACTTTATGCAAATGACAAATAATTAGTTTATCTCTTTCAGAAACATCGGGTCAATTCGAGTCTCGGGTCATGGGTCGTTCTGGTCACAAATCGTTCGGGTCACGGGTCACTTGGGTCTCAGATCAATCGAGTCACGGGTCGTTTCGATTTCTGATTATTTGTATCTCGAGTCATTTCGATTTCTAATTATTTGGATCTCGGGTCATAATATTTTACAGTATTGTAGAGTTTCGAGTGAATCGGGTCAAATTAGATTTTTTCAGGTTTTCACACTAAATTTTATCCAGGAGCATGTGTAAGTTAGCCTACTGAATTGTGGATTTCAACAAAAAAATAAAATATTGGCCATTGCTTATTTTGGAGAATTTTACTTTATTTCGGGCACCCTATTTTACTGTTAGTGCTTCCGTAGTACTTGATGTTTCTGCCTTAAGTAACTTTTAGTTGCATCCATTGGGAAATAATAAACTATCTATATTACCTTAATTAGCTACGAAATTTTAATTTGCAATAGAATTCAAGTAACTTTTACCAAAAACGAATTATATTTTACAACAATTGAGCAAATTCTATCCATGAACTTGAATTAAGCAAGTTATATAATTTATTTGATTTGGTTGCTTGTTTATAATATTATGCACCTTAAAGATTGAATCGATAGTTAGTTATTTGTATTAATAATGTTAATAATTCAAATGATTTTATGAAACTTAAAGATCCATTGAAAGAAGAATGTGATGCTTTAGATTTTTCTTTCATTACATAGTACGTAAATTTGTAAATATAAAAATATGAAATGAAAATTTTGTGCCAATACATGATTGTGGGTTCCGGTACCAAACATTGGGCTGATCAATGTTAAAAAAAAAAAAAATCAAGATTTAAATCAGTACAGTGGCCCTAGGCCACGTCACAACAGTAAGGCTTCAAAGCCTTAGGTGTTGCTATCCACTAGGGTTATTGTTAAGGGGCAGTGAGTTCCTCTCCGGATTTTTAGTGCATGTTGGGATACTCTTTATAAAAAGTGTTTTGAATTTTCAAAATTTGAAAGTTATTTTCAAAATTTAAAAAGTTGTTTGCCTTCAAATTTTCAGGCTTGATGTTTGAAAATTATTTTTAAAAACCCTGTTTTTGAAAGCAGTTGAGATCTATTTTCAAAAACAGTTTTGAGTTTTCAAAAAGACTACCCGTAGACTCGTTACCATCCGCCATCCAGGAGTTCGGTGTTACTACTGGCCGATGCAGAAACCCTGGGCTACCAAGATCTGAGATGCATAGTCTGCACCGTCGCCTGCTTCATCGTCCACAATCAAAACATAGAGGCACAACCCATTCTCTTTTCACTCCCGTTCTACCTATTTTCGGCGACCAAACGTCGGATTTAACATCGTCATCGTGATCGGAAGAAAATTTCTAGGAAAATCATTTGATCGAAATTGCACCGAGTTAGATCCAACCCGTTTCCTTTTCACTCCCGTTTTACATTTTTTCAACGATCAAATGTCGAATCTGACGTCGCCATCGTGACTGGACGACAATTTTCAGTCAAATCTCGAAGTCTGGCTTCGATGAAATCTGGTGAACATTCCAGGGAAATAAGTGTTAATGCAAATCTAACTTTTATTGATTGTAGCCTTGCTTCTGGTGTAGTAGGAGTTAGTTAACCGTTCTAATTGAAATGAGTTAAAAGAGAAAAAGAACCTGATTAGTTTTTCTTTAAACTTCAAGGACTATGATTACGCAACAAGTCGTTATATATTGAATTTATTTTTGTTGTAGTGTATCAAGTCAGTGAATAATATTAAAAAGGGGTTGTATTATACATATAGATATGTTGCTTTCCCTCTCTTTTATTTTGTCTATTAAAAAACAGTTATAGGATAATAGGATAGTCACTAAATAATAGTAAAATAAATAACTCTCAATACCACACTTTTATAGTTAAATTGAACTCTTGAACTTAACTTTAGTAGCTTTAAAATATAAAGTTTTAAAGATAATATGCTCTTGGACTTGTAATAGGTGCTTATTGTTTTTGGAATTTTACTGATAACAATTTTAGATATTGTGATTCAGGTAAGTAATTAGTATTTGATGAGTCATAAATATTGCATATTTTAGACCCTTAACTTATATTTGTTATGCTCTTAGTTATTAGTATTTCACTTTATTTTATGTTTTTTTTTCGTGTTTTGTGTATTTTTACAGGATTGTGGAGAAAATGAAGCATTTCAGGAGATGTGAAGCTTCAAGAGAAATTGCGATCGATCGCACTATGCTGCGATCAAGCGCAAGGTCATCAATCCCACATCGAAATGTTTGCAGTGCATCGCACCTGCACTCGAGCGCACAAACTTGCGATCGATCGCAAGCGATCATCCCACATCGATCAGAATCTTTACAGCGTGATCGAGCGCACCAGACATGCGATCAAGCGCACCTGCGATCGATCGCAACATACTGCGATCGAGCGCACTCGGGCAGTATCCCACATCGTTTCTGCAAGCCACATTGCTCCGAGTCTCCCCCTATATAAACACCACCTGACTTCATAATTCAGTGTACAATTCCTGAGCCACTTTGGTGTTTACCGGTGGACTTCCGCTAGCATTTTTGGTGGATCCCGAAGGCATTGCTACCACGAGGGGAAGCGCCGCCCGTCAGCGAGTGG
Organism: Bretschneidera sinensis; assembly: GCA_023935145.1. Lineage (NCBI taxonomy): Eukaryota > Viridiplantae > Streptophyta > Magnoliopsida > Brassicales > Akaniaceae > Bretschneidera > Bretschneidera sinensis. Next base: position 64,504,417 of record CM043703.1, on the reverse strand, counting down.
AAATTCTCCCATGTAAAGTTGTTTATTTATTTCTTTATATTCAGTTGTTTTAGTTTAAATGTTTAGCACTTTTTATTATAGTTTTATAGTTATGAGTGGCTAGACTCTTCAGCTAAGGTTGAAGATGAAGCCCCGCCGTTGTTTGACGTAGTAGTTCAGATTTGCTTGTACAAATCTGACAATTTTTAGTATAAATGTTCTGTCAATTATTTGAGTTAATCTTATAATTGATTGAGTTTAAATTGTCTGTTGGATTTTCTTTGTGTTTCATCTGATGGATACATTGAATGTTTTTCGATTAAATTGGATTCCCTTTGTGATTTGTTAAGAGCGGATACATTGGGTGCTTTTGGTTTAGTTGGGATATTCTTTGTTTTTTGTCTTATAGTTGGATTCATGGAATGTTTTGATAGGCTATATTTTTAGAACATGTGTGCTTAACTTCGGTGGGGTGGATTCGGAAACCTTAGTGTTTTAATTATTAGTTTTTAAATCAACTTAGCTTAGTTTATATTTCTTTTGCAATATCATTCACAATTCGGAACTAGGTTAAGATAAAGTAAATTTAGATTAAAAATTATATTTTCACAACGCAATTCCCTGTGGATTCGACCTCGCACTTGCACAACGCTATACTGCAAACGACTCGTGCGCTTGCGAGTAATTTAAAACTCACAACAAGTTTTTGGCGCCGTTGCCGGGGAATTGTTTGGTTTGTGAAAATTTTTGGTCTAAAATGATTTTATTTTTCTACTAGTTAGTTATCTTTTTTTTGTTAAAAAAAAAAAAAAGTTGTGTGTTTTTTTTTTATTCTGCAAGTTTCTGCTGGTTAGTTTACTTTAGTGCTTTTTTTTAGTTGGTGTATGCTTGGTCGGAGATCCTTGGACTTAGATTTGATACATTTAGATCCCGACTTAGAAAGAACTCTTAGGAGACAGAAACGAGCGCTAGTTGAGAGAGAGACTGTTGAGATGACAGAGAATTATAGGAATGCAAATCATCCTGAACATGTAGAGCAACCTAGAGCTTGGAACGTGGACTCCACTACATCCCTTAGGGACTTGTTCGCACCCGTTGCGACTAACTCATCCTCTTGCATAGTGTTGCCACCGACCAATGCCACCCACTTTGACTTGAAGCCATATGTCATCCAACTCTTACCCTCATTCTATGGCTTAGATCTTGAAAATCCTTATAGCCATGTGAAGAAGTTCAAAGACATTTGTGCCACATTCAAATTCCAGAACTTCTCTGAAGAGTCAGTCCATCTTCGACTCTTCCCTTTTTCTCTTCACGATAGAGCTAGGGCGTGGTTGGATTCCAACACGCCCGGGTCTATTACATCTTGGGAAAACCTGCTTAGCAAATTTTATCATAAGTTTTTCCCGATGTCTAGAGTGAATGAGTGCCGAAAGGAGATCAGCTCTTTCACTCAAGATGAGGATGAAAAATTTTCTGAGGGTTGGGAGCGCTTCAAAGAGCTACTGATCCGATGCCCTCCACATGGATATGAGAAGTGGAGACTCGTTCAATTCTTCTACCAAGGGTTGACTCAACCCAACCGTAGCATGGTTGAGTCTATGAATGGGGGGGCATTCTTGAGTCTGACAGGAGACGAAGCATACATGGTATTGGACAAGTTGTCCGACAACTCACAGCAGTGGGATTTTTCAAGCTGTCGAGATAAGTCCATTCGTGCTCCTAAGAGGGGAGGCATCTATGAGGTCAGAGAGGACGCTGATTTGAGGATAAATTTAGATGCCCTCACTAAGAAGATTGACGCTCTCACTGTGAGCCAATCCATCAATGTTGCCAACACATTCAATGTTGAAAGCTGTTCCATCTGTGCTAGTCCCATGCATCTAGCACAGAATTGCCCTTCAATGCCTGCTTGTGCCGAGTATCCTATAGAACAGGTAAATGCTTTCAATGACTTTCAAAGGCAGTCAAATGGATTGTACTCCGAGACGTACAATCCAGGGTGGCGGAACCACCCAAATTTTTCATGGAGGTAGAACCAACCAATGAATCAGGGAGGAGCCCTTCATCATGCTCAAAATCAATATCCTCCCGGATTTGCCCCACAAATTCCTAATCATGGTTGTTCTGCCCATCCAGCACCTTCACCTGCTTACCACGCACCCGCTCAAACACCAGCACCAGTTTCACAGTCGCTAGATGACACCCTTAAGGAGTTCATGAAGGCGACTAGCCAAAATATGAGTGATGTGAGGAGTGCAACAGTGGTAAACACCCAAGCAATTGCCAAGCTGGAGAGTCAAATAGGGCAAATTGCAAGTCACTTGGGTGAGAGAGAGAAGGGGAAGTTCCCCAGTCAGCCCGTGCCCAACCCGAAAGGACAATATATGGTTGAGAGTTCATCAACTCCTACGCACGGGGCGAAACAAGTACAGTCGATCGTCACACTGAGGTTTGGGAGACAGGTGGACAATCGAGTGGAAGAGAGCCCTGCTATACAGCAAGGGCAAAGAAGTGGCAACACGGAGAAGAGAGATGCTGAGCCATCTACAGCCACACCTACTGAGAAGGACCCTCCTAGGTCATTTGTACCTAGAGCACCTTACCCCGAGAGACTACAGGCGCCGAAGAAAGGAGGGAAGTATGAGGAAATTCTAGAGATATTCAAGCAAGTCCAAATCAATATCCCATTTTTGGATGCCGTCCATCAAATGCCATCATATGCCAAGTTTTTAAAGGACTTGGTCACTATCAAGAGGAGGACGAATGTCCCAAAGAAGGCATTTTTGACCGAGCAAGTCAGTTCAATCCTTCAGTGCAAGCTACCCATCAAGTATAAGGACCCGGGGTGTCCTACCATCTCTTGCACGATAGGAGTCAGCCATATTGAGAGGGCCCTTTTGGATCTAGGAGCGAGTGTGAATCTTCTACCCTACTCAGTCTATGTGCAGTTGGGGTTAGGAGAATTGAAGCCCACATCCACGACGCTTCAATTGGCTGACAGGTCAGTGAAAAGACCACGGGGGATAGTTGAGGACGTTTTGATAAAAGTGGATAAGTTCTATTTCCCCATGGATTTTATTGTGCTTGACACAGAGCCGGTTCAGAATGTAGGGATTCAAATACCGGTGATTCTAGGGCGACCATTCTTAGCCACGGCTAACGCCCTGATAAATTGTAGGACAGGGGTGATGAAGATCTCCTTCGGAAATATGACAGTGGAGTTGAATATTTTTGATATCACTAGGCAACCACATGAATATGATGAAGTGAGAAATGTATGCTTGATAGAGGAGATTCTTGAGGAGACTGTGAATGAATCAAGCACTGAGGACCCCCTGGAGGCATGTTTTGCTCAATTTGGAGAGGATTTGGATTTAGATAAATTACTTGAGCAAGCAAATGCCATTTTGGAGTCTCCTCCTCGGGAGAGCAATAAGACAGAGGAGATTGTGGATGACTCCCGCATTGAAGACCCCCTAGAGGCATGCTTTGCTCAATTTGGAGAGGATTTGGATTTAGATAAATTACTTGAGCAAGCGAATGCCATTTTGGAGTCTCTTCCTCGGGAGAGCAATAGGACGGAGGAGATCGTGGATGACTCCCGCACTGAGGACCCCCTAGAGGCATGCTTTGCTCAATTTGGAGAGGATATGGATTTAGATAAATTACTTGAGCAAGCGAATGCCATTTTAGAGTCTCCTCCTCGGAAGAGCAATAAGACGGAGGAGACCGCCAACCTGAAACCCCCAAGAAGGAACTTAAGCCTTTACCAGATAATCTTAAGTATAAGTTCCTAGGTTCAGTCGATAGTTTGCTTGTGATTATACCTTCAGATCTGGGTGATGCTCTAGAGGAGAAATTATTGGATGTCTTAAGAGAGCATAAGGAAGCTATAGTCTGGACCATTGAGGACATCAAGGGGATCAGCCCCTCGGTGGTGACGTACAGGATACATTCGGAGGAGGATGCTGAGCCATCGAGGGAGCCACAAAGAAGGCTCAACCCTGCTATGCAAGAGGTTGTGAGGGCAGAAGATATTAAGCTGTTAGAGGCAGGGATCATTTATCCCATCTCTGATAGCAAGTGGGTGAGCCAGATTCATGTTGATATTCAACGATTTTAAATCCCGACAATACACATAAAGTTCATTAATATGGTTATAAAGAAAAAGTTCGGAAACTATACAAATAAAAGAGAGAAAGGCAACCGCACCGCTGGAGATAGAGAAGAGAGAAACAGTCGCCGTGGCAATAGAAGGAGAGGAAGCCGCTACATTCATGAAACAAAAAAGTCAGGAAAAAGCAAGTCGTCACCTCTGTGAAGAGAAATAAAATTGCTGCTAGTATTAGAACCAAGAACCTTATAATGAATTCGAAAACCCACTCCACTAGGAAGACTAGCACTAAGGCTATGCTGCCTAAATGAAAAGAGGAAATTTTAATTACCAAAACCGTATTCCTTTAGTTACGTGTTTGACTTGTGTATTCAATTAATTAATTCTTATTTTATTTAGGATCCATTAGTTTTTTTAGCTAAATTATGTAGAATATCCAATGGTTTGGCTCAATTTCATAATAAATCTTGAGATTTATTTTGGTTCATACTAAACCCGATGGTTTAGCTCAGTTTCATAACAAACCCTTGAGATTTATTTTGGTTCATATCAAACCATGTGGTTGATTTAGTTTCATAACAAACCATGAGGTTTGCACCAGGGTTAACAGTGTTAACTTTCACTTCAATTTCAAGATTTGTAATGAAACTAAGTTAAACAATAGTGTTTTTTTTATTTTATATAATTTTGCATTTTTTTTTTAATATCAAGTAGTATTCCTATGATTCTGACTTAAGATTGAAATTAAATTTGAATGGCGTGATTTTAAAAAAAATGTTGGAAATAAGAATTTTCCTTCACTTTCTTACCATCCAAACACTATTTTTTTAATTGTTCTATTGAAATTAAAAAATGTTAAATTACATAGAAAACCCTATTATTTAGCTCGGTTCATTACAAACTCTGAGATTAAAAAAACAATTAACATCGTTAACTCTGATGCAAATCTCAGAATTTGTTATGAAACTGAGTCAAACCACAAGATTTAGTATGAATCAAAATAAGCCTCAGGGTTTGTTATAAAACTAAGTCAAACCACAGGGTTTAGTATGAATCAAAATAAACCTAATGGTTTATTATGAAACTGAAACAAACCACGAGGTTTTCTATGTAATTTAGCCTTAGTTTTTTTAACTTAATAAGCAATGAAACTAAAACAATTACTAAGGATAAACATTCAAAATATTTCTAATAAATAAAAAATCTTAATAAAAATATAAAACCCTTGAAACTATTCAAAACCCACCCTACCTAGAGACTTTTCTATCTCTCTCTCCCCGGTGTCAACGTTGACACTACAAGATAATTGACATTTGCTAGTGCTTTATTTCCAATGCTTCATAAAAACACTGCAATTTAATAACTGTCGGTGCTTTTTTTGTGGCGCTTCCTTGAAGCGCTACAATATTCAAAGAACATATAACGGCGCTTCAAAGTGTTGTTATATGTGAATCTTAATACATATAGCGGTGCTTAGAAGCGCCGCAATATACCGGTGCTTCCAAGCGCCAGAATATGAAATGGGTTTCGAGCATATTTCGATGCTTTTAAATGCTGGTATATGCTCGAAACCCATTTCATTTTCCGGTGAATATGCTCCATTTCATATACCGGCGCTTCAAAGTGCCAGTATATGCTAAAAATTTCACATATAAATTAGTATGCCGCGATATGTTTTTCCCCCAAAAAAATTTTCCTACTCCCTTTAGCTCCACTATGCCGTTTCCCCCAAAACAAATTTCCTACTCCCTTAGCTCCACCGCGCCTTTTCCCCCAAAATTTTGGTCCTGCGCCCTTAGTTCCCCTGCCATAATCTTCTTGTTGCTTCATCTAGCTGTCGCCCTTAGCTCCACCGCCATAATATTTTCTGGTAAACTCCTGTAATTGTTCCTTTTCTTTTTACAATTTTTTTTTTCCTTCTCTGAAGTACAATGGAACTGCTCCTATTCTTTGTCATACCATTTGATTATTTTTCTGTTAGTTATATTTTTTGATATGTTACTTATATTGTGCCTTAATGTTAATCTCTAAATTGATTGAGCTATACTGCTAGCCAATCACTGCGTTGTTGTCATTTGTTTTTTTTTTTTTTGGTCATGTTTTGGGACTGGCTGTATTGACTACTAGAGGAGCTGTGTAATAGCTCTCGAGATGGTTGCTCTTTGGTCAGTGTTATGTATCATATATTTTAAAGATAGTTTGGAAATAAATTTTTCTTGCTCTTTGGTCAATGTTATGTACAAACATGGATTAATTTTCGCTATTCCTTTTTTTTTTGGGATCTGGTTAACACAAGGGTTATAGTTTTGGATTTTTTTGGATCTAGTAAGTGGTAACAACGGGCTGTAATTTTGGTTTTTGTGGCTATTTTGTACTTGTATTCTGTGTTTGGTTGCCGAGAAAAGGGAGGAAAATGGAGGAATTTTTTTGTTTATGCTGCTTGTTGATGAAGTGGTGGGTTGTGTGTGGAGAGAAGGAAGTTCACGTGAAAGAAGGGAGGAGAGATAGAAGAGAGATAGGGTGAACCGAGAATTGCCACCTAACATTTACCAGGATAGATAGCATAATTGGGTTATGTGGTAATTAGAAAATTTTAGTAAAGGTAATTTTGGAATAGGAAAGTATGATTTCTATTCCAAGAGCAATTAAGATCTGTTACAAGAAAGGTACAAAATAGAGACAAAAAATTTAGGAAAACAAACACACATAATGTTTCACCAAAATATTTAATGGCAATGTGCTTGGTTTGCGATTCTTTAGATGATTTGGAAGGAAAGGAATGAGTTGATTTTTAGAGATCCTTCCACGATGAACATCTGCTATAGGATAGGGTTGTTTTCCTTTCTTCTATTTGGGTTCAGGTGCAGGAATAGGGGCATTTCTTTGAAAGATATGCAAATAGATTTTGGGGCTATTTTGATGTAAGGTCCTTTATTCTTTTAGGAGGACTCTTTGTCCTACCTCTTTTGTACTTTTCTCTCTTAATAAATTTTGTTTTTTTATCTAAAAAGAATGTTGCTATGAAGAACAAAAAGGGAAAAAAAGAAGATAAAATATCAGTACACAATAGTCAATTGTATTTTTCAAAATATGGGTTTCTATGTTGCATTTCTGCACATCTAAAAGTTTCATGTAAGAACATGGTGCAAAAGTTTGGCATGCAGAAACAGAAGCCTATTTTCCCATTAAAAGTTGATACTCTTCATGGACATTATTACAACAATCTTCCTTTTTTATCAGTGAAAATGGGTTCTTTCCTATCAAAGCTTGATACTATATGGTTTTTGCTTCTGTACATCTCAAAATACTTCTCAGTGGCAAAAGGAATAACAAGAACAAAAAGTTTACACAATAAGAACATCTCTTATAGATCCCTTCCCTCAAAAGTTGTCTACCATGGGTAAAGAAACATACCAAACCAAATTTGAAAATTATTTTAAGATTTTATGTCTGTCTAGAGACTCTATACTCTGTAGTATGGATTATATATGCACAAAGATTTAATATCGTTTATTTGAAAATAAAAAAACAATATATATATATATACACACACACACACACACTGACGCCTGAATTAAGAGTTACACTATTCAAATGGTACGAAATGATCAACCTTGAAAATAGTGGTCATCATAGTAGTAATGAACCATTTTTTTGGATAAGTAGGAATAGTAGCGGTAACATTGAAAATGAAAAAAAATAATATACTGGGGCTGGTGTTGCACCAGCACCAGCACTAGCACTTTCGATGGGACCAATTGTAATATATGGAGTACTAAACTGTTATTATCAATTTATTGTTATCAATTTGTTGTTATGCCTTCTTTTTCCAAAAATATGTCAATTTTGACTTTCTTAATATTTTTTTAGGAAAGTCTATTGGCGTCATCTAAAAATGGATAAAAGTTGGTTAGATAAACCGAGGTTGAGTAAAGCCTATATGGATGGTGTTGCAAACTTCATTACATTTGCATGTCTGAAAGCTTGTGGTCGTGGTAGTATTGTTTGTCCATGTAGGAGATATGGTAACTGTTCTTCATTCAAACCAGAAGTTGTTCAGGAGCATCTACTATATAATGGGTTTAGTCCAGGTTACACCGACTAGGTTTTTCATGGGGAGAAAGTCTCTTGTATAGACCACACTCACACTAGTTTACAACCCACTAGTGTTCTAGTTGGCTTCATGGGATGAGATGACGTGTTGGGTTTTCTCTGAGGTGCCTTCGAGGTTACTTGTGAAAACATAAACACGTCATCTCGTCCCATGAAGCCAACTGGAACACTAGTGGGTTGTAAACTAGTGTGAATCATAAAACCTAATGCTCTGATACCAAAATTGTAATGACCCCTCCTGGGTTGGCCACCCCCAAGACGGTGTTGTCACATTTTGAAAATCCCAGCATGACACATATATGCAACAAGGAAAATAACACCAACATAAATTTTTACATAAATCATCGACCCTCAACAGGGGAGATACATCATTATGATATTGACTTAAACATTATATACGATGTAAAATGCATGAATATTTACAAATAATTTTTTTTATTTCATTTTCTCTTTAGTCTGAGGATGTGGACAGGTACGTGGCTTACAGATAATGATTTTGTTTGAACCTCAACTCACCAAACTATTTGTCCTGTGTGCTACCTGAAATCATTGTACAATGAGGGATGAGCTTCACAAGCTCAGTGAATTAAATTTACTAGAAGTATTCAATTTGTATAAGTAGTATTTTAATATTTAATCATTGATATCTCATATAACTTGATAATAGCATTCTACTATCACTACACATATCATAAGTCCCATTCTCTATCAATCTCTTCCTCTTATATATTTGTTCACCTTAAGACCATCAATTATCTCATAATTACCTCATTATGAGGTTCACAGCATAAAGTCTTCCATTTAGATGGTTCTTATCATATCATACTTATATGTTTCTTTCTCACCATAACTGTCTCTCTGTGAGACTCATTCATCTATAAATAAATGTACAATAACAAACAACATTTCAGCATTTCAGTAATATAATCAATATTTAAAACAGATGTAATGCATGAATTATTATTAGGGAACATCTTCCCACATGTTGACATGTTTTTATCTTAGACCGACCCCCTCCCGGTTCATTTATTTCTAGCATATACCGGCTGTCACGGTTTTTATTTATTTCTAGCATATACAGGATCAGGGTGTGTTTGAGTTCAATAATTGTGGTGATCCTTCACACGTCAAACATCTAGTTCGTTTTGATATTGATGAGACGACTCAGTATCGCAATTTAATGAAAGATTATGATAATGAACTTTATCTGAGTTGTCAGAATTTCACAAAGTTAAGTTTTATGTTATATCTACAACACCTCAAATGTTTGAATGGGTGGTCTGGTAGATCTCTTACTATGTTGCTTGAGTTTATCAACATGGAATTTCTGATGTGTGCTCCATTGACATCAAATTATTATGAAGCCATGAAGATTATCAAAGGATTGGGTCTTGGCTATGAGAAGATTTATGTTTGTCCTAATGTTTGAGTTAAAAGCAATGCTGATGATGAGGATTCGTTGAATGAGATGGATGGTCAATCTAAAAAGAAAAAGCCAGCTAAAGTATTGCATTATTTTTCGCTAATACCGAGATTGAAGAGGATATATATGTCATCTAAAACAGCTTCATTGATGAGATGGCATGATAAAGATCGGACAAAGGATGAGATTTTAAGACACATGGCAGATGGATTAGCTTGGAATGAATTTGATACTTTGTATCCCGATTTTGCAGCTGATTCTTATAGTGTTAGGCTTAGCCTATCTAGTGACGGGTTCAATCCCTTTCGATCAATGAGTTCAACTTATAGCACATGGCCCGTTCTTTTGGTCCCATACAACTTGTCACCGTGGCTTTGCATTAAGCAAACATCCTTCATCCTTTCAATGGTGATTCCTAATGAGAAAAGCCCCAGTAATGATATTGATATCTTTTTGCAGCCTCTAATGGAAGAGTTGAAACAATTATGGGATAGTGTTGATGCGTTAGATGCATCCACTAATCAAAGCTTTAAGCTGTGTGCTTCTCTTCTTTGGACCATTAATGATTTTCCAGCATATGCAAACTTATCTGGTTCGAGCAACAAAGGGCAGGTTGCTTGTCCATGTCATGGGGACTCTACGCATTCTATATAATTAAAGCACGGGGGAAAGTTTTGCTATATGAGTCATTGTCGATGGTTAGCAAAAAACCATGAATTCATTTTCAAAAGGATCTGTTTGATGGCACCATAGAGTTGGGATCTGCTCCTGTTCCACCGTTTGGACACAATTTTTTAAGACAACTGGAGGGTGGAAACTATATCTATGGTAAAACCTTGAAGCCTTCTAAGAAGAGGGCAAGAGAGGATGTTAGTACCTCTACGGGGCAAGTACTAGTGGATGAGGTTGATAACCTTTTTGAGGGTGTTGATGATTTCCTAGAAAATGTTGATAATGAAGATCTTCCAATGGATGAGGGAGTTGTAGATACACTGTGAAAAAAAGAAGCATTTTTTTTAGTTACCTTATTGGAAAGACAATCTATTGCGTCATAATTTAGATGTGATGCATATAGAGAAGAATGTATGTGATAATTTGATTGGAACAATATTTAATATAGATGGTAAGACTAACGATAATAAAAAGGCAAGCCGCGCTCTCAAGGAAATTGGTATTAGGAAAGACCTCCATTTAGTTGTTCTTCATAACGAAAAAGCTCACTCGCATCCAGCATGCTACACTATATCTACGAAGGAGAAGCATAATTTCTTGACAGTTTTGGAAAATCTTAAAGTTCCTAATGGGTATGCATCAAACATATCAAGATGTGTCAACCTAAAGGATTGTAAGCTGTCAAACTTAAAGAGTCATGACGGTCACATATTGATGCAAGAAATCCTTCCTATTGCCTTAAGAGCATCTTTGCCTAGACATGTTGTAGCAGTTGTTTCTGAGTTATCATCATTTTTCAAAGTTTTATGCTCTAAATCCCTTAATCCCCATGAGCTTGACATATTGAAGTCGCGTGTTGCTTTGACACTTTGCCATTTGGAGAAAATATTCCCCCCGGGTTTCTTTACCATTATGGTTCATCTTATCATTCACTTAGCCTCTAAGGCTAGACTTGGTGGTCTCGTACACTACATGTGGATGTATCCTGTTGAGAGGTTAGATGTTCAAATCTAATTTGTGCACTCTTTATTTTTTATATTAATGGCTGCTAAATTTATCTTTAATTTTTGTTTGGCTTTGCAAGGCATTTAGTGCGCATGAAATCTTACATACGTAATAAAAGTCAACCCGAGGGGTCAATTGCTGAAAGGTACAATGGGGAAGACTGTCTAATCTATTGCTCACAATACTTCAAATGTGTAGAGACAAAATTCAACCACCCCTAAAGGAACAATGATACTGTAAATTATCCAGATGAATACATTTTTACTCAGGTGGGCGGATAATGAGAAAGATTATAAGTGTTGAGCTCGATGACAAGTCATTGGCTCAAGCACATCGTTATGTGTTGCTCCATAATGATAAACTTTTTGACCTTTGTAGGTTAGTATCAATAAAGGAACTTAGTAATCATGTGTTTAAATTGAGTAGTTATTATCTTTTGTTAACCCTGTGATGGCTAACAGTTAGAAAAAAACATCAATAATTGCAGCGAATTTTTGGCTGCTCAAAGACTAACCAACCGTTCCAATAGACCAATACAAAATCTCAAACAAAAGTGTTTGGTTGAGAAATTTCCCTCATGGCTTATGAGACAGGTTAGGCATAATATCAATTGTCTTCGAATGTTATAAGTGTTTTCAATAAAACATTTACTGATGTTGTCTCATATTAATTGTTGGAAAATATTTAGGTGCCATGGATGGTAGATAACAATTATTCAGATGAAATAATTGCCTTTGCTCGAGGTTCGAATAATGTTATTAGGAGATTTAATGGATTCAACATCAATGGCTTTAAATTCCACATAAAGGAACGTGAGAGGTTTAGATGATCTCAAAATTCGGGAGTTATGGTTAAAGTGGATGGTCAAATGTATTATGGTGTGCTCAAAGATATCATCGAGTTCGATTACTATGGGCCATTTAAGATTGTGTTGTTCTGTTGTGATTGGGTGGATATTAATTCACCCAGGGGTTTAAAGAAAGATGCAGGTGAGTGCATTCTCGTGAACTTGAATAAGCTCATACACACTGGTTAGTTATTGAAGGATGACCCGTTCGTTATTTCATCTCAAGCGAAACAAGTGTTTTATGTGCAAGTCCCAACAAGAAAGGAATGGTATCATGTTGTGATTACAAAGCCAAGGGACCTATACGAAATGGGGGAAAAAACGCAGGAAGAAGATGATGACACTTACAATCAATGCATGCCTTCTAATGTAGTGGTAGACGATCAATTAGATTATATCTCAACTTTGGGCTAGGATGGACATTAACGAAGATACCAATTAGGTATATGTGCATTTCCATGTACTAGTATTTGGATGTGTGTTTATGTGATGCACATGTGTGTCAACAAGATTTGTAATGTTTGATTGTATTCTTTCGGGTTACTGTTGCTTTCTATAACACAGTTCAAGAGTCGTGAACTTTTTTGCCCGCATTTTGTGGAATGTTACTTCAGAATGTCATAAATTTATATTTTAGTTGTATGATTGATTATTGCTTGTTCTTTAAATCCTATTTAAACCACTTATTTGTTCATTTGTTCACAGGTACTCTAAAGTGCTTCCTGCATCAGCCAGTCCTTGAGGTTTGTATTCTAAATCGTATTAGAATCAAAATAATCATTTACTTATTGTTATCCTAAGTAGAATACACAAAGTTATTCGTCCACAGATCTATGGAAAAAATGGATGGTCCCATAGAATTAGAAGTTATTGATTGCTGCATCTGCTACAAGCCCTTGACCATTCCTATCTTTCAGGTGTGGTTCCTCTAATTCTTGTTGACTTTTAATGCATTCTTGATAGTGTGAGATATAATCATTTTTATGTTTTTATGTATACAGATTGCAATATGTTTAGGTCAAAATATATTCCTCCCTCAGTCAGAGATAACATGTCAAACCAGTCTCCAGCTGGCTCTTCACACTATCAAAAAGATATTGACCATGAGCATGAGTATCACCTTGATGATGATCATGACTCACAAACTGATTCTGAGACCGAGCCAATAAAAATGGGAAGTCAAAACAATGATAGTGAACAATACGAGATAATTGGTAATTTTTGTATTATAATATATTCTCTTTATAACTAGTTTGATATCACATTATTATACTAATTATAAAATTTATGTTTTCAATGTACAGATTCTGAAGGGAGGTTGAGAAAGCAAACATGTGTCCTGCGAACCTCACAAGTGTGGTCCCTGGAACGTGGAGAAAAAATTGTTGTCCACTTCAGTGCATGTAATCAACCTATTAAAAAAGGTGGCCAAATATTAAGTAGTTGGTTGGGAAAAGTTGCAAAGAGAGGGAACCTTTGTCCGCTTGGTTATACGGAATGGAAGAAGATGCCTTCTAACTGCAAGAAGGACCTTGTTTTATTGATTCGGGTAAGTAATAACTACTTAATTTTGGGTTTTCTTCCCTTTTTTTGTGGTGTTGTACATGCATATAATCCCTAACACAAAAAATGCTTATTTGACATCGATTTCCTTTCTTTGTGGTAGAGGAAGTTCCATTATCCTATGATTGAGGTGATTGACAAAATTTTATTGAGGATGATCAAGAAAAATGGAAGGACTATAGATATGTGCTTAAAAGGGACCACGTGAGGAACAAAACAAAACAACAAGTTTTGAGCAATAATGTTCCAAAAGGAGTAGATCAAGACTAGTGGAAACAACTAGTGAACTATTGGTTTTCTAAGTAGAGTGAGGTTGTTTTTTCATAATTATGTTCATTTGAATTCTCATTGTTTCTATTTTCTTTTAATGACTTATTATTCAGTTGGTTTATTGTTGGTGTAGAAATATTCTACTATAGGGATAGCAGCACGTGAAAGACAACATTGTCCTCACATGACCGGATCAAAGAATTTTGCTAGAAGACGAAATGAATATGTGAGTTGATTTGCTTCATTCATTCAATCTTTCATTTGAGATGTAGTGTATTGAGTCACTGTTTGAACTCTTTTCATAAATGGTAGGAGAAGAAACATGGAAATGAGCTCGAGCGCGAAGAGTTTTTGCTGAAACTCATAAACGCAAGGATGAGACTTTTATTGATGAAGCATCACGACAATTTGTGGTAAGGGTTAGTCGTTAATTTGACTTGTTAGTGAATGTCTTGAGGAAATGGTAGTCATTGCATCTTTCCTAGTTGACACCCTTTATAAACTCCTTTAAAGTTTGAAACTTTTGACACCATTTTTAAAGAATTATTGTTTCTCTTAGTTTATATAAACCGTCATGTAACACATACCATGTTTGGAAGGGTAGGATGATATTGCAACTACCCCCTTCAAAATCTTGCTTTAGGGGGTTTGGGTAGAGGGAAAAGTGAGTAAAATATTTCTTGCTAAGCTAGTCTGGAGATTCTAAAAATTTCTAATTCTTATATATAGCAAAATTTTGGGGGGAAAATATGTGATTAATGGTAATAGAGTGGCACTTCTAATTCTTCTTAGTTATGGAAGTTTGCGATTTTTGGACTTAGATAGATATGATAAATTATTTCCTTTCATGGTTTGTTGTGGCTTTGATCAAATAGATACTTAATATTATGGCAATTAAGTTAATTTTCTGTGAGAAAGTTCAGGTTTAATTTCTTATATGTTAAAATGGAAAGTGTTTTGAGTTTGATAGAGACACTATATTTTTTAGTCAGGTTTCCCTGTTTTCAAGAATTTAATTCTAGTTTTAGCTCCAGAGCAATAAACAAATAGTTTAATTTTAAAAATATCATAAAATTCGTCTCTTGTTGTGTGCTGATAGTACATGGTCTTCTATAATGGAAACACAGAACATTGGCAAACTCACATACCTTATATTGTGGCAAGAACTGATATACTTTTTCTTTAAAAAAAAGATTTATGAAAAAGGTAGTGCAGAGAATGAGTTTGAAATGGGTGACATTAAGGGTAGACTGGTAGTGGCACTAAAGCAATCGATGATTATGTTGCCATGTTGGTGACAGATAAGAAATGGCCCTGAATTAAGTGATACATTGCTGATGGCAAACATGGATTATTGGAACCAAATTGTGGAGACTTATTGATGTGGTAGTCTTGTTAACATAAGTATTTTTGTGACTCATTGTTAAACCTATTTTATAAATAACCCGAGTGAATAAATTTGATTATTGTATTTTCTTGAATATATAAGAAATATGATGGACGAATGTTTGTAAATTTATATTTCATTACTAAAGTAGTTATGGACGGATGTTCTTTCTTTTTTCTTTATAAAATGTATTGGTGTTTGAGTATGTAAATGCTTCATTGGAGAAATTCTAGACTTTGGTTGAACCTGCTAGATAGTGGCACTGGATTGCATAATATTGGGGTGGATATTCTCTAAGCACTAGATATACTTCATAGATTGAATTTGAGTATTTTTTTGTAGTAATTGAATGAAAATTTTGTGATTTTTGGACTTAGATAGATATGATAAATTATTTCCTTTCATGGTTTGTTGTGGCTTTGATCGAGGTTATTTTTTTTTTATATATACAAATCATTATCTTCTTAAGTTGAGAGATACTAAGAAGGGGAAGGGAGTTTATCAACTTGGCTAAACTTTGTTTAATACCCCATATTTTTCCAAGAGATTCACTTCACCATTGCTAAGCTTAGATTAATTTATGCTGCCTTTTGTTGATGGTTGCTAACTCATTCAACTAGTCGAAACTTAGATCACTGTTTGGTTTATTTTGTTTGGATTGTATTTTTGTTTTTCATTTGCAGGAGGTTTTATGGAAATATAGGGGAAATTCTGCCAGTTTTTCTATAAAATCTGATAAGCAACTTTTTTTTGTTATGTAACTTTTGCTGCATAATCTTTGGGGGAGTTTAATCTTTATTGTTTCGTAATTGTAGGTGACAGTTGAAGCTCGTGTTGCCAAACTTGTTGCAGATTCAGGATCTTCTGATACTAGCAATAATTTAGCAATACAAAATGAAGTCTTCACCGAGCTTATAGATGAAGATGGGTGAAGAGAGTTTTGATCGTGTTTGAGGTCAAGGGTTTGGAGTTACACCCTTTGCCGTGTATGGACTTTCAGCTCAAATCAAGAATGATATGGGATACAATGGGGCTTATGTTGAAGAGATAAATAGTTTGAGAGCACAAATAGAAGAAAACAATCAATAGCATACGCATCAGATTCAAGAAATAATAGCGAAGCACGATGATCAAATGAACAATATGCAATCTCAAGTTGATGAGCTGACGTCTTTACTACAACAGTTGGTTAATAGAAGACCTCATAATTGATTTCAAGTGTGATGGTAAAATAATTTTCCAGACTACATTCCATTACTTTGTTTTGTATGAATTTTATATGTTAACTATGATTGTTTTTTGTATAAATGAGATGACTTTTGTATTGATATTTGAATTTTTATGGATTTGATGGTACATTTTATTTATTGAAGGGTGAATAGTGTTGATATTTAAGCCAAAATAATGTAAAAACACAATTAAACCCACTCTATTGCGGTGCTTAGAAGCACCGAAAAAAATGCATATTGTGGCGCTTTCTTTAAGCACCGGTATTGGCACTTCGACACCACACATACTGGCGCTTTATCCGGCACTTGCCATAAGCCGCATATTACGACACTTTAAAGTGCTGAAATATGCAAAAAAAAAAAAAAGCGTCGGCATTGGCCTTTTATCTTGTAGTGTGAGCTTCCAGAGAAACCTTTCTCTTTTCGACGGTGCTACCTCTTTCCTCCACTCTGATGGCGCTACCACCCTCCTCCACTCCAACGACGCTTGCTCCCTCTTTCACTCCAACAGCGCTTTCTTCCTCATCCACTGTGGTGGCACCTTCTCACCTTTTCCACCGGGCCATTTTTTTATTCTTATCTCATTTTCTACAACGGTGGCGGCTTGCTCAAATCAAGACTGTGGAAGATAAAGATCGTTTTTACTTCACTGAGGTGATGACGACTTGTTCTTTTCTTAACTGTGGCGTCTTCCTCTTTCTCCCATTGCGACGATGACCATTTCTTTCTCCTCTAAGGAAAGTTTCCCCTCCTGTTTTACATTGGTCCATTCTATAGAAACTTTCAACCCTTCTTAGAGTAAATTCTTTTGTTGGCTTATTACTCATGATAGGAAAGCTACATCTTTTTCATTTTATTATCATTAACTATATTCACCATTTCGTTCCTGATAATTGTGAACATACACCAATTGATTGTGGAATCGAATTCTCTTTCTATTGTGCAATGTTTTTATAGGAGGCAAGCTTATCATTTTCCTCAACAAGTCTTGCTACAAGACTGCCTCAGAGTATTCTTGGACTTCCAGAGCATCTTGATATCTATTTTTTTTTTAATTTTACAAGGAAGGCAATCAAGTTGTATATAATTTTTTGCCCAAGAAGGCAACAACAATGAAATACTATCTTTAGGTTAATCATGTTCTTCCTGTTTTGATTCTTTTTTTTTTTTTTTTGCATGTAGATATTGTTAGCCCTAGCTAGCCTCGATAGGTTACAATACATATCTCTATGTATAAAGCACTAGTGTAACCTTGTTTATAAGATTGTGAGAGTATTTATCTCATTTTCACTATATAAATAACAATTATCATCAGCTATCTTTTTCTTGATTGAGAATATTATTAATAATAATAACTAAATTATTATAAGTTAATAAAATATTATTTATATTACTATTATTATTATTAATATTTTATTATGATTAAAATTAATATTTTAATGTACAAATATCAAAGCCAATTTAATGAAAGAGGGTATTCAAATAGTCAAATTTTCTTCATATACTTTTATTGATAATTTCAACATTTAAAAGCACTTATAACTTATCAGTTATAAACATTAATTAGTTTGACAACACTTTTAACGCAATTTTATTAAATATGAAGTAACTTTTAACTTAATAGTAGTTTTGTAGGATTTCAATACGAATATCCTCAATCCTATAGATAGATGAGTAGTGTTTTGTTATAATTAAAATCAAATAAAAGCAACAGATAGAAAGTAAATAATACATACCTTAAATTGTTCACTCCATATTTGAGTATGCACAATAGAATCTTTAATCGATCCAAGGAATAATCCTTGGTTAAGTAATAGATACTTCCCCACTTTATTCTATTTTAGCACACTAGCTTCAATGGGGTGGTTAACAATAACGTGTGTAGAGAATATGATGTCTCTAAGATTAAGAATTGGAGGGAGGACCTAGTGTATACTTCATATAGTGATTCAATGGCCCGCCCATCAAAAGCACAATGGTAAACTGTACCCTATACTAGCCAACCCATATTAGATACATTAGAGTCTTAAGCCCAATGTAAATAGATTTTTCTATTGGGCTTTCTTTTTGTCTCACATGATAGACCAACACTTAGCCAGTTTTGTGATAAAACCCAAAATACCTCAAGTAATGTAGGCTCATAATAAGAGATAATTTTAAGATTCTACCACTTAGGGGACATTACTTGTGATTAGTTTTGAAAACAAATTTTTATCATTTTAAAAAACGAATCCAGACTAAGAAAATTGTAAAAGTTTATGTACGATTTTAAAACATTGGTCTAGAGACTACTTCAAGTGTCAATCCAATCCAATGGAATTCTCAACACAGAATCATGGCGATAACTACATCTTTTAAGTGATATAGGACCTTCCATGGTCTCAACAACTAATAAAGTCCATTGACATGGATCCAATATGGTAGTGTAGTATAGAAATGACATCCACAAAGTGGTATTTATATGTTGTTTTTCCCTTATCGGTCACTTTTGATTTTCTCCACTTGAAGCAGCACAAGTATGTTAAAGAAAATCCTTTATGGTTTTCAACAAAACCTGTCTGTCTCATCTACAACTTTAGTATTTTGAGATATTCTTTATGTGCCACATGACTTACACTTAAAGCTATAAACAGAATGCCATAACCTTTACTTAAGACTGACATATACATTAAGACTTTTAATTTTTATATGACATGTCACAATATACATCATGCATCTACATGCACTATGTATAACATAATGATATCAAAAACCGTACAAATATCAAAATGTATATGACTGATTAGCATGCTATGATCATTATCACTATAACAATCCTCAATACATCACCAAAAGATGTAAATAACTGAAGTTCATCACCAAAAGATGTAGAGAATAATCTAAACAGATAGAGTATATTCAATGCATCCCACTAACTAAGTATATTCAAGGTCACCTTAAGCCCATACTTTAAGCAAATCACTTTAATGCATTAAGGAAAAGACCTATGGTTAGAACATTAGCAACCAAATTATTTGTTATATTATTATTTTATGTAATGTCATCCTACTTTATTAATTCCTTAACTGTCAAGAACTTTACCTCATTATGTTTGGACCCTACAATATCCTTCATTATTCTTAGAGAACAACTATTATCACAGTACATCTGTATGAGCCTAGCAATAGAGATAACCATGAATGACTCGACAATTAGATTCTTTAATCAAGCGGCTTGTGTGGTGGCCCATAGCATGCCATAACCTTTGGCTTAGAATAACCAACAAGTGTCTTCTTTACATATTCCTAAACTAGCACCTCCTACCATCATAACTATACAATCTGATGAAAATTTCTTTTTATCTTGACAAGGTAAAATATGAATCCATATACCTCATCATCTCAAGATTTTGAACCCTTTTGTAAACTAGTTTAAAATCTTTATACCTCTTCAAGTACCTTATGATTTTCTAATATGGATTCTTTAGGCTCCTAAGAAAATCTCACTATGACAAGGTTTATCTTTATGGATTTCAATTTCAATAAGAAAATATGTCTTTCTAAGATCACCAACAAGCAAGATTTCATCCTTATTCAAGATAAGAAAGATAAAATTGCTCCTACTAACCTTGACGTATATTCACTGATTTACTCTCAATGATCTTATATGAAGTCACAATATCATCAAATTTCAAATACTACTATCTAAAATCTTACTTTAAAGACTTTTGTATATCTATATCTACAATAGTTTGTCACCGTCTTCCTTAAATCCCTAAGACTACACCATATAGACTTCCTTATAAAGTCTTCGAACAAGAAAAAATTTTCCATTTCTATTTGATGTAGCTCTAAAACATTATGAGCTATCAACATCATGATCACTCTAAAATTATCCTTCAAGGAAATTAGAGAGAAATTTCGTTATAAATAATTTCTTCTCTCCGAGTGAACCATTTAGCAACCAAAATAGTCCAGAAACTTTCAATCCTCTGGAGTTTTTCTAGGAGTCTTACAACCATCATAAAACTTAACAAGCTCAACCTTTACAAACTCTCTAAACCCAGCGTTGAGTTCCACTAAATGAAAATTTTAGTAACTCATGGAAAGTATTTGGGTGATCCACCATATAGCTAATATTATATTCACTTTCATCTGAATAGAATATATAGATGAGAATATTGGAAGATCTTCTGGTACTCTCCAAAATTTCATTTTGTTGTGGAGAAGTTTTAACAAGAACTGGTTGAGTAACTAGCTCTCTCTCCTCAATAGGTCACACCATAGTTATAGGAACCAATATGTCCATCTTTATAGATAGAGAAAAAGAATTAAATTGTCCAAACATCCTCACTATCCTTAATGATTTGAGAACAACTACCCTTTTCAGCCATAACAACACCAAAACATAGATGTCTTAGATTCAACAATTCTAGTATTTTTAGTTAAGACTATGCAACGTATTCCTTTAATATGATGATCTGACTACCTAAATCTTTCCCAATCTTTCAAGCATCTATTAAAGAAACATTTGATTTGTCC
Organism: Bretschneidera sinensis; assembly: GCA_023935145.1. Classification (NCBI taxonomy): domain Eukaryota; kingdom Viridiplantae; phylum Streptophyta; class Magnoliopsida; order Brassicales; family Akaniaceae; genus Bretschneidera; species Bretschneidera sinensis. The sequence continues at coordinate 64,483,292 of CM043703.1, read as the reverse complement.
TAAAACTTCATGTTTGACAAAATACTCATTTTACTGATCAGATTTAATCATTCTTAATGATTTTTTTCCAATCGTCTCTCCACTTCAGTCCTAAATCTTGAACTAATAAAAAGGATCAAACTTTCCTTTAATTGAGAACATGTATCCATAATAGGATCGGTCATCAATGAATGATACCCTCATGATCATTATCCATTATCCAAGTTTTTTTTATTGCAATCTTATTTCTAATGATCTTTCTTCATACAAAAGAAGTACTTAATTTCACTTTTAAGAGTAACATCCTTAAGACCCACTGCATTGCCAATCTAATCAAATTATTTATTATTATCTTGAACAATTTTAGAAGCACTAGATTTAACCATCTTACCTTTCTTAATGCTTGTTTTGGAAACGAGTAAGGTAGTTTTGGATTTCAGACTTAATTTGAAAAAAAGACTATCTTTATGATATACTCCCAAACACCTTCTTCTCCGTCATATCTTATAAAATTTAATTTATGTAGAATTGAACCTATCTAGGCATTCAATGACATTATATCTTATCACCACAACAATCCACTCAATAAGTTCCATAAAACGAATCTCTTAATGATTAGCAAGTACACATGGTCAAACTTAATCCATGTATCATTAACTTGTTATTGGATCAGAACTATTATCCTTAAGTTATATAGGTTTATCCTTATTCATTGCCAAATCTATGTGTATTATCACTTACAAAAACCTATACATTTCATTTTCTACTTTATTAAATTCGAACCAATCTGAATTTCAATTGCTACCTTATTGTTATTGGCAATATATGTGACTTTAAATTAAGGGGTGACTTGTTTAGTTAAACAGTGCAACTTTATTAGCAAATTGTGGCATAATAGTATACTCCAAAACTATAAATGAGTAAGTATCTTGAAAGTTCATACATATTATCATGTAAAATCTTTGGGTATAATTCATTACATACAATTATGAAACCCTTCACATAGAACTGACCATGAAAATATATTCTAACCTTTAATAATCTATGACTTTTGGCTGTATAGACTACTTAGGTCAATCACTTCTCAACCATATGCTTTATATGTGTCACTTTCAATTCCACTAAACAATCACTACCTTTAGGTATATGACCATATACTAGAATCAGAGATATCCCAATACCGTGTAGGATCGAAATTTCAAAAATTTAATAAAAAAATACCACATTAGCAGCTACAATTTCAACTAAGTTCATGAAACTCTCCCATACTAGGATATACTTTGTAGTACCCACACCTTGATAGTTTGATATGATCTTAGCCTTATAGACATATGGATAATTATATCTCTAAGATCACAATTCAATCATATAACATTAACTTTATGAAATGCATTCCTTGATGCACTTCTATTGTAATGTCATATTTTCTATTATAATTAAATTGCTAACTACTTATTTTTAACTTTATTAATGTTTTGAGTTGATTTTGAAATGGATCAGAGCAACTTTATGTGAAAATAGTGTAAAACAGGGTGATAGTCGACTATGCCTAAGCAATAATCGACTATTGCAACTTTCAGAGTAACACCCTTCAGGTGATAGTTGACTATGCTAAGAATTAGTCGATTGTCAAAAGTATCTGCCAGAATCTCACTTCATGATGGTCGATTATAGAAAGCCACAATCAAAAGTCTGTGTCAAGTCCTTACTTTAGGACAGTCGATAATGGCAAGTCGCAGTCGACAGTCAAACGTTTTTGTCCAAAATTCAATTTTAGGATAATAGTTGACTATGACAAGCCACAGTTGACTATCAAAAGTTTAGTCCATATCTTTCCTCTAGGATGGTCGACTATCAACACGACACCTGATGAATTTTAGTCGATTTTCATTAATTTTTCACGGCCAAATCCAATTTTCTTTATATCTAAACAACAATTAAGGGTTTTAATTGATTTTTTTATGTGTTTTACTCCTTATAAGCACTATTGATTCAACCAAATAACCTTAATCTAGCAAATAACCATCAATATATCAATTGAATCAACACAATCAAAATTCTTAAAACACGTTTCTATAAACATTGAACCAATTCATATGAACATGCAAATTAATCCTTATATTAATATCACTCCTAATATGAATCAATCAAACATATTAACTTTATTGCTAAAATTAAAAGTTCTAGCATGCTTTCTATCATACTTTATTGCCTTAATTAGAGTTCATACTTTATTAAATCAATTGATTGATCCTTAATGAAAATTCTAATCCCAATATATTGTGGGTTTGATACCACAAGTAGGATTTCAATACAAATATCCTTAATCCCCAGGAATCTATAAATGAGTAAAAAACAACTAATCTATAGATAGAAAATAAAGAATATATACCTTAGATCCTTAGCTCAATCTTCAGCATATATAGTGAAATCTTCAATCGATCCAATGAATAATCAATGGTTAATCACAAGGTACTTTCTCTCTTTATTCTCCTATAGCACACTAGTTTCATTGGCTGGCTAACCCTAATATATGTAGAGAATATGATGTATCTAGGGTTGAGAATTCAAGGGGAGACCTAGTTTATACTTTATATAGTGATACAATGGCCTACAAGTAATGTAAGCTCACATTCAACAAGTTTTACCTAAAATTTGTTTAAAATCACTTTTGAGTTCCTATATTAGAATTAGAAACTAGATTAAACAGGATGGTACTTTTACCAATTCACAGCATAAGCACAATGGACTTTTAATAGTGTTTTTACCCAACAACAATAGAAGCAACAGTTGTGCAAAACATACCCTTAATATGTAAAGATCTTTCTTTTCGGTAACTTTAATAATGAAAAAAAGAATCAACTTACCAATCTTTTGATAGGAAGATGCATTTGTGGAAAGTGCAAACAAATTCATTGGAGGACTTATAGTGCGGTAAAGTAACAAAGTTGATCATGGTCCCAAACTGAACCCTCTTTTAATTGCAATATCCAAAAAGGAAGAAAAGTTAGAAAAATATAGTTAGGATATGCTTTTTTTGTATTTTGTATCTAGATTTTTTTACTTTAATGGTCCCAAAAGATGGAAATTTCGTTCGAAATAATATAAATAAGATCAAAATTTAGAAACAACCAAGAAGCTCCATAGGTAGATAGCAACAACCATTCATTCAAGCAAAAGCCATTAATTCAATCAAAAGATAGCATTATATGTACATTACCCTTATAGGAAGGCAAGCTAGTGTAAACTTGGAACTAGCAAATCAAAACTCATGAGGTCCAAAAAGATGTGAAAATGACCTGTATATGGATATCTTACCTTACTACAGCTAGAAGTGATATGCTTTGAGAGTACTACAGGACCACTAAACTTGGGCAGATCTTGAAACTAGAAAACCCATGAAGCTTAGAGGTCCACAATCTATACATTTTATCAAATTTTAATTTTTCTCAAGAAAATTTGATGTTTGTCTACTTACAGATGATGCAAGAAATATGAGTCCACATCATTTAAACAAATACAAAGTAAAAGATTTTCTTTTTATAATATTAGAGGAAAGTGATTTAAGTCAAAAGGCAAGTGAATTATTTCTTAAATGTTTCAAATTTGAATTCCACACGACAAATTGTCCTAAGATAGCTACCACAATTAAAGTTGCTATGTATCAATCACAAAGATTGACTATTAATGTTTTGTGGTAGTTAGTGCCTCATTATGTTGGAGCCTTCTATATTTTTCTTACAAGTCCCATTTACTTCAAAAACAGTCTCTTCATTTACACTAGGAAAAATTGTATTGGCTTGAAACGAAACGACTAAAAATTATCTTCTCTCTTTCTTTTCTTTTCTTCTTCTTGTTGAATAATTCCCCTTTAAGAGCACAAAAGGCCAATTATCCATATAAAGTTCATCATTAAAATGAAAAAAAAAAATAGATTTGCAAATTAAAGATACTTCTAGTTTGGTTTTTTCAAATCGGAAGGAAGCCTACAAGTTCAAGCAAATGGAATTGAAGAGATTAATACAGTAGTTAAAGTTCCCACTAATTATTACAATTTGTTAGAGCTAGAAAACATTTTTCCGTTATCTGATGTGTTGTAATTTTCTTCATCCATTCAGAATGCAACATGTGGCACTCTAGGATAAGCCCACAAACAAAAAAATCTAACAAAAAAGCTCTATACACATGTCCATGGGCATTATGGTTATTCTAGCTTATGGAACCTTAATCTTATTAGAACACTCCAGCTTATGGAACCCTAATCTTATTAGGATGCTCTAACTCATGGAAATCCTAATCCTACTGCAACAGTCCTCATTAATTACTTTCCTAATTGGACTCTGCTCTAAGACTCTATATAAAAAGGGGTTGTCATTATCACAGGTACATAACTCATAATCATGTAATTTTCTAGCTTTGTTGCTCTCTACATTCTCTTCCCTTTATATCACTAACATAGGCATCAGAGAGTCTCCCTGGAGGCACAACCCCTTTCGACCCTCCGGCAACTCCTTAGGTTTTCTTGGCCCTGTGTATGTAGGCACTCCATCGCGTTTGTGAGTTCACTTGGTAGATTTTTGGCATCAACAGATTGGTGTCATCCATAGAAATCCAGAACAAGAGCTCATCTGTTCATGATGCCCGCCAAGAATACGTCCAAAAATCCCTTAACACCTATCACTACTACTGCTACCGCTGCTACTATAGCAAACACCACCACCACTCGAGCTTCAATCAGTCACTGTCTACACAGTGGCACTGAACTCCCAACCATTCATATGAGCATGCTGCAGCTAACCAGAATCCCAAAGAACCATCCAGCGAGCGGTCACAATAATCACAATCGAATAAAACGATTCAGTACGAAGTTCAAGCTAACCCAGACATTATAGTCACATAAGGACAATTCCTAGAACTCACCTAATTGGTGGCTAACCTAGCTGCTCGGCTTGGGGGGCAAGCCTATTATTAGCCTCAAGCATCACCATAATGCCCTTGATCCACGAGACACCAAAACTCCAGTCATCATGCTCACACCTCAAACCATAAGTCAACCACAAGGTCTTCTCCCGCCAACCACAAACCTAAGTCTTAAGGCTACTCTGTCTCCAAGAAACATATTAAATTGCACAGAAAGCTAGGAAAGATGGATAAGAAAATATATGAGGCCTTTAAGCACTAGAGAACTAATGTACAAGATGAACTCGACTCCCAAAACCCTCATTTCACCCAAGAGATCCTAGATGCCCCATTCCCTTAGCACTTTAGGATGCCCATTGTCAAAGCCTACGATGGTATCTCCAATCTTATGAATCACCTCTAGCTATATAAGACCAAGATACTCCTGTATCGACACCTAAACGCTGTCTTGTGGTGGACATTCCCATTAACGTTCGAGAAAGTTGCTAGTACTTAGTACTCCTACCTGAGGCCCTAGAGCATTAGCTCCTTCAAAGAGCTCAACTGCACTTTTGCCGCACATTTCCTTAGTAGCAATGGACCAAAGAAACCATCTGATAGTCTTTTTAACATCATCTAACAAAGAGGTGAAAAACTTCATGAATACATTTCGTGCTTTAATACAACAGCATGAGACCAAATTGTGGCATTTAAGAATGGCTCAAGTCAGCAACTTTCAGCTCTAAGCTTACTAGACCTGCAACCAAAGATATGAACGAGATTCTCACCCAAGCCTAGAAATATATACTCATAGAGGAAGACCAAGAATTTTAAAGGGAATGAGAAGAGGGTAGAGAAAAAAAAGAAGAGAGAATAGTTCAAACTAAAGATTGAATAAAGGAAAAAAGTTAACAGTGAAGAACCCTTCAAATGTTCGATAATTATACACCACTTAACACCCATAAGGCCAACATTCGTTGGCCCTCAAAACTTATGAATACCAGTAAAGATAAAGACAGATCCAGATGGTGCCGCTATCACAAAGACCACGGGTATGAAATCGAGGAGTGTAAAGCCTTTAAGAACCAAATAGAGTCCCTGATCTATCAAGGATACTCAAAAGAATATACCGAGACCCTTACAGTCCAAGGGGTGATAGGGAACAACCAAGACGAAATCTTGAACAACCAAGATGAAATCCTTAACACATTCCTAAATGAAGCCCTAGGCACAACTCTGACCAATGTCCTAAGCGAAGTCCCCAATGAAACCATAGACACAGCCCCAAGCAAGGTCCTAAGCGAAGCCCCAAATGGAGCTTAAGGAGAAACCCTTAGGACAACTAGTACCAGCAAAGTAACATAGGAGACTAGACTATCATAATCAAAACCATTAAAATAATCCTTGGGGACCAGGTGATATCTTTCAATGATGAAGATCTGGAGGGATTACAAACACCATATGACGATGCCATGGTCATCACCCTACTGATAAGAAATTACAGCGTGGAAAGGATCTTGGTTGACTATAGGAGCTCGGTTGATATATTGTACTATGACACGTTACAAAGGATGAAGCTCATTGACGATCAACTAAAACCAATGGCATCTACATTCTATGGATTTTCGAGAGACCCGATACTCCCTGAAGGTAATATAGTACTGCCCATTACCACAAGTTTAGCCCCTAAGCCAGCCACTATCATGACAACATTCCTGGTCTTCAAGCATCTGTCCACTTACGATGCCATCCTCAGTCGACAGAGTTAGAAATTTATGAGGGCTATCATTTCCATATACATTCTGAAGATGAAATTCCCTACCGAGAATGGATCGAAGAAGTCCGAGGGAATCAAACGGCATCTCATTCTTGCTATCTTAGTTTCATTAAATGACACAAGAAGTTAAAGCCTTGCCTCTTAAAATTGAGGACCTGAAAAATGAACTTAAAGCTCCGAAGGGCTAACCCATTGGAGAGTTGATCATTGTCCCTCTGAAAGAAAAAAAAAAAGCCACAAAACTGTGCAGATTGGGTCCAACCTACCTAAGGAGGTCAAAGTATTTATGATTTATTTTCATTGAGAAAATCAAGATGTTTTTTCCTAGTTAGCTTCAGACATGCCAAGAATCGACCCATAGGTCAAATGTAGATCTAAGATACAAGCTTATAGTTCAAAAAAAGAGGTCATTCATCCCAAAGCAATAAAAAGAAATCGAAGAAGAAGTTGACAAACTCCTAGCAATCAACTTTATCTAGAAGGCGCACTACCCGGATTGGGTCACCAACGTGGTCATGGCAAAGAAAGCAAATAGGAAGTGGATAATCTGTATAGACTTCACTGACCTCAACAAAGCATGCCCAAAGGATAACTTTTCGCTACCGAGGATAGACTAACTAGTTGATGCCACCTCAGGATATGAGTTACTCAGCTTCATGGATGCTTATTCAAGGTACAACTAAATTCTTATGAACTAACTAGACCAATCAAAGATTGCCATCATCATAGACCAAGGCCTCTACTGTTACAAGGTCATGCCCTTTGAGCTCAAAAACACAGGAGTAACCTATTAAAGATTGGTCAATAAGCTCATCAAGAGTATTGAGTCAAAAGACCACATCTCCAACTTTAAGAAACCCTTCGGAGTACTTAGGAACCATAAGATAAAGCTCAACTAGGGAAATCCGTCTTTGGGATCACCTCGAGCAAGTCCCTTAGATTTATGGTCACTCAGCGAGAAATTAAGGGCATTCTCAAGAAGATCAAGGAAATCTTGGACATAAACCCTCTAAAACATCAATGAAGTCCAATGACTAACAAGGCGCATTGCCACCCTCAACTGCTTCATATCCAAATCTGCTAAGAAATGTCTACCCTTCTTTAAGGAACTAAAGAAATCTAAGGACTTCATATGGACTGAAGAGTATAGATGGCTTTTAATGAACTCAAAGGCTACCTCAGCTCGCCACCTCTCATAACCAAGGCTATTGATAGAGAAGAGTTATTCCTTTATATTTTTGCGAGCCCTACGACCATTTCTTTTGTGCTAATCTGAGAAGAATGTAGGGTGCAAAGACCTATCTACTATGCCAATAAGATTCTTTAAGATGTTGAAACTTGATATCTCCCCATCCAAAAACTAGCATATTCCATCATCATCATAACCAGGAATGGCCATACTTTCAGTCCCATACCATTATGGTTCTTACTGACCAACCATTGAAGCATGTGTTACATAAGCCAAATATCTCCAAGAGACTGGTGAAGTGGTCCATAGAGCTGGAAAAATTTGACATTCGCTATAAGCTACGAACAACCATCAAGGCTCATACCTTAGTTGAATTTATTGTAGTTGGATAATCTTTATTGGCTGGTCCTCTAATATCTTTGGCAAGGGAGCTGATCTTATCACCACAAGCCTCGAGGTTTCACAGTCAAGTATACCCTACGATTTGAATTCAAAGCTTTAAAAAACAAGGTAGAGTATGAAGCCTTGCTCGTAGGGATAAAGCTAAACAAAACGTTTACTACTCAAGCCTTAAAAGTCCACATTGACTCCTAACTAGTGGTTAACTACATGACAAAAGAGTATGAAGCCAAAGGAGCGAAGATCATTAGGTACTTGGAAAAAGCCCGAGAGCTAGCTGCAACTTTCAAAAGATTTCAGATCTCTCAAGTTCCTCAAGCACACAATTCTAAGGCAAACGCCCTAGTTTGACTCACCTTTTAAAGGCAATTAGACCTCACTTAAACCGTTTATTTGGAAACGCTCGCTGAGCTTAGCTTAGGTGAGTATTCAGTCATGCCAATCACTGAGGAACAAAGGTGGATGGACCCAATCCTCTAGTACATATAGGGAAATGAAGTAAAGAAGACCATCTCTCTTTATTCATGATTCACTATCATCGAGGGCCAATTGTGCAAGAAAGGACTCACTCCCTCTACTTGAAACGCTTTGGTCCTACCATTGCTGATTATGCCCTCTAAGAGGTTCACGAAGGTATATGTGTAAATCACCTTGGGGGCAAAGCTCTAGGTTATAAAATCCTTCGACACGGGTATTACTAGACCAAGTGCTACAAGAAGCTACCAATATGGTTAAGTAGTGTTAAGAGTATGCCTCGGTCTCACACCGGCCCTCTAACCCTTTGACATCCATCATAAGTCTTATTCCTTTTTCCATGTGAGGAATTGACATCCTCGAACCATTCCCAGAAGCTCCAGGACAGATGAAACACTTGATAGCAGTAACTGACTACTTCACAAAGTGGATAGAAGCTGAACCACTTGGATAGAAGTGTGCAGATTTAGGATACTAAGGATCCTTGTCATTGATAATGAAAGACAATTTGATTGTGCCCAGTTCAAATCCTTTTTCTAATACCTTGAGATCGAGCACCGACTGACCTCGGTAGATATTCCCTAAGCACACGGACAAGCTGAAGTCGCCAATAAAACTCTTTTGTAAAGCATCAAGAAAAGGCTCGAAGACTCCAATAAAGAGTGGTTCAAGCAGATACCTAATGCCATTTGGGCCTATAGGATAACTACTCAAACTCCCAAAGGACAAACTTCATTCCTCCTAGATTACGGCTCTAAAGAATTCATCCCACTCAAGGTTGGAACTCCATCATTATGAGTGCAACGCTTCAACCATGTGGAAAATGAAAAAGCCCTCATAATGAATATTGACCTAATCGATGAAGCTAGGGACATAGCTCATATTAGACTCACTGCCTACCACTAGAGAGTAGCTAGATATTATAACTCTTAAGTCAACGACATAACATTCAGACCAATGATTTACAAACTGGGAAAGTCTTTACTGTATTCAAAGAATCTACTAAGCCAGCACGTTCGAACTTGAAGATCTTAATGGGACTCTAGTTCCTCAGACCTAGAATGCTGATAACCTTCACAAATTCTATCAGTAATACATTTCTTTGCTTTTGATTCACTTATTTTATAACTTCAATATACTCTATCGATAAAATAATTATGTTTGAGTTCTCCATAAAAATGCATAGAAAAGTCACTAGCTTGTAGCACGACTAATATCGCTAGCCAGTGGCATAGTAAAAGCCATCAGCAAGACACAACGAAATCATAGGTTTATCCAGGAATAACGGAGTAGCATGATAGTCTATTTAGGAACCTATTCTCTCAACTAAAAGACCGAGGATAACACCCCGAGTATTTTTTACCCTAATCCATTTTTCGCATAAAATATGAGCACAACACCTTGAGTGCTTACTTTCCTCGGCCATGTCTCACACAAAAGTCCAAAACAAACATTCACAAAAGGAAAAAAAAAAGCATGAACATAAGAACTTACACAAAAAAAAAAAAAGAGCTCACTTTCATTGATAAAAATTGAGTATAAAATGAGGGCACTAGTTAGGTACATAAAGAAGAAAAAGAACAACATCTACTCATGAGATCCCCTGGGTTGGATCTCCACCTTCTCATAAGTCTTAGGCCCCAAAGCATTTCCAGCAAGGGTACTCTCATCCCTAGAAATCTCGATCTTATTAAGGTTAAGGTCTGGATAGGCCTTGGCCACCTTGCCCTTGGCAAACTTAAACCCTTGAATGTAGTAGCCCCCAGCCTCATCAGTAAGCCATTTCTCAAATTTAGGAGAAGCTTTCAACTGATGAAGGGCTTTCACTTTGACAGCCTCAAACTTGGCCTTCATGGCGTTAGAAGCCAAGAGGGGACACTAGCACCAAGACAACTAATAGTCTTCTTAGAGCTCATTAAATAATCATTCAAGAGAGCCATTTCATAATATTTAGCTATGAGAGAGGCCTAAAGTTGGGCAACATAGGCCTCACACTCCTTAAGTTGCTTGTTGACATCAGTAAAACGCTACACCAACACCCTCGTACTAACACTGGCCTGAGAAAAGAAACCAAGTTAGTCAGATCACTTAAGTAAAAAGTTAAAGAAGATCGAATAGAAAGAATTATACCTTCGAGATCAGTTATTCGAATATATAGGCTAATCTTTCTATGGCCTCAACAGCGAGCTACACTTTGTCCCTAGGGGATGCCCTTCACCAAATTCTCTAAAGCCACCCTTGAGCATCCCATGACAGAGTCCCCAACTTTCACCAACCAGTTGGGGAGGAAGGGGTCGGACCGCGAAGACCTAGCCAATAGGGGACACTAGCCCTAAGATAACTAAATCTTAAGGAATAGGGGGTAACCTCACCCAACACTCTAGTAGAAAGGCTCATGGCCAAAGAGGGACTAGCATCAATATACCTAGGAGTCTCTAAGATCTCATGCCTCCTCTTTCCAATGCTTTAATCACCATCACTAGCCCTTTTAATTCTCTTCTTCTTCTTAGCCACCATTAAAACTTGAGCTATGTTGGGAGGCATAGTTGCAAAACAAAAGTATGAATGTGTAGTCACTAAATAGAAGTAAAGAACAATATGCCTAAAAGAAAAAATAAAAACAAGTCAATATCCTCACAAGGGCAGAGCCCAAAATGAGCTAGGTTATAATTGTCATCTAGCACTAAGGCAAAGATGGCTCCACCTAGCACATTTTTCATAGATTTTTCCTCTTCATCACTAAAGATAAGACGTTTGCTCTTCTTTAAAAGGGATAAGTCCCATACCTTGGAGATCTTAAAATCTTTATCGCTTTGGATGAGTAAGATTAATTACAAGTAAATGTTAAATGTTTCTTCACTTACAAGAGTTGTATGGTGAGCTCAGTCCATTAGCCTGAAATGAAAATGGTCAACTATATCGAGCAGTTAGATAGACTCGATGTTAGCATGGATACTAAATTATATAATGACTTTATTTTACATTCTCTTCTAGATTCATTCTCACAGTTTATTATGAATTATAACACGAACAAAGTAGAAGCTGTTGGTATTTGTCTAAGGTTTAAACATGTCTAAACATGGTTCAAAGATGGTTAAAGTCTAAACCAAGGTTGGAAGATTAAAATACAGCATGTTAAAGGAGTGCACACATGTGTGTGCATCCATTTGGGTGTATGTGTGCACCCCTAAACAACAAAGCAAAGTAGTGTGCACTGCTGTGTGAAGGACAACATCAGTGTGCACCTCACTGCCCCTTCACTAATGCCTCACCGCCCAGCAAGGAAGCAGCTTGGAGAAGGGTAGCACCGCACCGCCCCTCCACCAGCTCCAGACCATCCAAAATGTGGTGCAAAGGGACTTTGCCTAGCGCCTCACCGCCCCCTGTTCAGCGCCTAGGCGCTAGGCACACTGATGCACACATGGACAACTTGTTTAAAACTCCTCTTAGGTGCGTGGGTGCAAGGTTAAAATGCACAACACCACTTAGGATTGATGAAGGGCCATGGTTAAGTGGTCATCAAGATCTAAGGGTGGACATTGACTATTAAGATTGGACAAGAAGTCGGTGCACTACATAAAGGGTCACCTAGCTTCATTCTAGACATAACATTGTGATATAATTTGAGATCAATTGTAAAGAGTGACAAGACACAACACAAGAGAGAATTGTGAGAGAGTGCAGAGACACAAAACACAAGAAGGACTTATTGTAGAAAGGCTGGTTGTAAAGAAGAGAGAGTAGTATAGATAGAGAGCATTGTAATAGTTCTTATCATCTTCTTTCTTCTCTTCTTTGTTCCTTCAAGAACTTTTGTATTCTTGAAGAGGGTTGCTATAATTGTAAAGAACCATTGATTTAGTGCAGAGAGTTTAGAGGAACTCACGGGGACGTAAGCTATTGCCGAACCTCGATAACAAATCGCTTATCTTCTTTTCTTTCTTGCTTTCGATTGCTGTATTTATTTTTACAAGTCATTCTAGACTTAGGTGTTTGGAAGATCACCACCTGGGCATCTTATCAAATTGATTTCCAACAGAAGCTATGCTTCCAAAACTTGTTAACATGTCTAAGACTACAGAAGTAGAAATTAAGAAAGGTAAGACACCCACTATGTTTGTTGATGAAGCTTCTTATTCCAAGCCTAAGGGTAAAAAAGTCTCAAAGAATAAGAAAAAAAAACATTGAAAGCAAAATGAGGTGTCAATAAGGCCAAATCTTTAAAAGATGAAAATAAAATGGACAACTGCTTCCATTATGGCAAAGGTGGACACTAGAAGAGAAACTGCAAGGAGTATCTTGCGAGTATCTTCCATTATTTCTTGTTGAGATCAATTTATCATCATTTGCTCTACTACGTGCCCATCATCATTGCAGCCATGCACCATCAGATCATTGGAGAGAGAGTTAACCACGTGTCATCAGGCTGTTGGAGGGAAGATTGTCCACGTGTCACCAGACTATTGGAGAGAGAATTATCTACTACATCAGTACCTATTAGTTGCAAATGGGTCTATAAAAGAAAGATTGGTGTCGATGGAAATGAAGAGACCTTTAAAGCAAGACTGGTACCAAAAAGTTACAAGCAAAGACAAGAAGTTAACTTTGATGAAATTTTTTCTCTTGTGGCCATGCTTAAGTCCATTAGGATCTTGCTCACAATAACGATACACTAGAATTATGAGATATGGAAAATGAATGTTAAAACTATATTCTTAAATAGAAACATAGAGGAAGATATATACATGTAGATACCAAAGGGTTTTTCATATAGTGGTAGTGAGTAGAAAATGTGCAAGCTATAAAGATCAATTTATTGATTAAAGCAAGCTTCCCGAAGCTGGACCATCTGATTTTATGAAGCAATTAATACCTTTGGTTTTCTAAAAAATGTGGATGAACTATGTATGTATAAAAAGACTAGAGGGAGCAAAGTTACATTTTTTATATTATACGTTGATGACATAGTACTCATTGGGAATAATGTAGTTATATTACAATCAGTCAAAGTTTGACTTTCAAGAAATTTCTCCATGAAAGATTTGGGAGAGGCATCCTATATTCTAGGAATCATAATTAATGGCGAAGAGGTACAAAATGAAAAACTCCAATAGAAGACTATTTGTTAGTAATATGCCCTACAAGCTAGACATATTATTTGTAAAACAATTTTATTCAAATTATAATCATAATTAATGGCGAGTTTATTTATCATGAATATTTGTTTAACTATATTGCCATAATTAAGTCCATATAGTAAGAATAATGGAAATAGGATTATGTTGAAATCATAATTTTGAGACCTAGTCTTCTCGAAAGCTTTACTCCTAAATGTTCCTGGTCATACGATCTAAATGGATGATAATAATGTAGTTAGACTGGTACATACTATATTTTCTCAATTGGGAGAATGATTGATCTCAATGTCACTTGTGTGGTAGACACTAAAACAAGTATGTAGGTGCTCATTGGATAATGAGTTCACTGGATATGACTCGACTTAAGAACACCTAATAGAGTTTTACTTGCCTGCCAATAAGTAGTTATTATGCTACAATTGTGCATGTGATCCTTAGACTTGAGGCACTATGGTTATCTTGTATGCAACTTATTATAATTTGATGCTATTTTATATGGTTCTATTCATGGATCATTAATTGGGTATAATGAGTTTCATATAGAGATATGTGAGTGTATAATAAGGGATCTATCACTCCAAAGTAAAAGGAGAGAATGTTCTATATGATCTACTTAGATATAATTCAAAAAGTTCCTTGGCCAAGGTAGGGTGAGTGATGAGTGCTAAATATTGCATATTTCGGCCCCTTAATTTACATTTTTAGCTTAGGAATTTGTTACTTTGAGCTGTTTTCATTATTTTACATGTTTACAAGCACTTGGAAAGGAGTTTCACTAAAATTGCCAGAATTGCCTGTACAGATCAGTCGTTTTTTTGGATTTTACTATATTGAGTCAGGAAGAACCAAGAGATGAGCCATATATTCTTTGAAATATCTGGATGTCTATTTTTTGAGGAATTTTATGGCTCATAAAAATGATTTTTCTAGAAAAGGTTATGGCAGTTTTAGTAGACAAAGGTCAGGCTGTGTGTGATTTCAACATGGCAAATCAGTCATTTTTGTGGATTTTACTGTATTGATTCAGGAAGAACCAAGAGATGAGACATATATGCTTGGAAAGATCCAGATGTATATTTTCTGAGGAATTTCAGGGCTCATAAAAATGATTTTTCTAGAGAAAGTTATGGCAGTTTTTATAGACAAAGGTCAGGCAGTGCACCATGCTGTGCTCGAGCGCACAAGACTATGATCGAGCACACTCGGGCAGTATCCCACATCGAATTTGAAACACATTGCACTCTTGAGTTTCTCTATAAAAGCCCCACCTCACTGAAGCAATTGATGTGCAATCCAGAACACTTCTGCTAGCATTCTGGTGGATCTCGAAGGCTTTGCTACCACGAGGGGAAGCGCCGCCCAACAGCGAGTGGAATTTCTCCCAATGTATAGTCAGTTTTAGTTTATTTCTTTTTTAGTTTTAAATTTTAATATTTAGCACTTTTATTGTGAAATTTAGTTTCATAATTATGAGAGGCTAAAATCTTCATCTAAGGATGAAGATGAAGCCTCGTCATTGTTTGGCATAATATTTTCAGATTTGTTCATACAATTATGATATTTTTAGTATAAATGTTATGTTAAATTATTTGAGTAAAATCTTATGATTGATTGCTTTTAAATTGTTAAATTGAATATTCCTTTTTTTTTCATCTGCCGGATACGACGAATCATTCAAATTAGATTGGATATCCATTGTGATTTGTGAATTAAACGGATACATTGGATGGTTTTGGTTTAGTTTGGGTATTCGTCGTGATTTGTATAATGGTGGATTCATGAAATGATTTGATAGATTATTTTTATATAGAACATGAAGATATATGCATTACTTTGGTGGGGTGGATTCAAAAAACCTTAGTGTTTTTATTAGTTGTTTTTAAATCAATTTAGTTTAGTATATACTCTTTGCATAATACAACTCAAAATTTGGAACTAGGTTAAAATAGGTTTAGTTTAGATTAAAATACATTTTCACAACGCAATTCCTTGTGGATTCGACCTCGCACTTGCACAACACTATATTGCAAATGACTCGTGCACTTGCGAGTAATTTAAAACTCACAACAAATTTTTGGCGCCGTTGCCGAGGAATTGTTTTGTTTGTGAAATTTTTGTCTGAATTGGTTTTATTTTTCTACTAGTTTAGTTAGCATTTTTGTTTTATTTTTCTTTTGAAATTTTATTTTAGTTTATTTGTTTCCATTTGCAATTTCCCATAAAAATAAAAAAAAATTAAAAAAACTAAAAAATGTGGATGAATCCAGCGCTGGTTTCACAGTCTTTAGAGGACACCCTCAAGGATTTCATGAAGATGACTGGCCAGTCCGTTAATACAGCCAATACATTCAATGTTGATAGTTGTTCCATCTATGCTAGTCCTATGCATTTAGCACAGAATTGTCCATGTACGCCGGCTTTTGCTGACTATCCCATGGAACAAATAAATGCTTTCAATGACTATCAGTGGCAATCAAATAGTTCTTACTCCGAGACATACAATCCAGGGTGGCGGAACCACCCTAATTTTTCATGGAAGCAGAACCAACTGATAAATCAGGGAAGAGCCCCTCATCATGCTCACAATCAATACCCTCCCAAATTTTCTCCACCAGTTCCAAGTTATGGTCGCTCAGCCTATCCAGCACCATCACCCGCTTACCAAGCTCGCACTCAACTGCCAGCGTCGGTTTCACAGTCATTAGAGGACACCTTCAAGGATTTCATGAAGATGACTGGCCACTCCATCAGTGAAGTAAGGAGTGCTCAAATAGTAAACACCCAAGCGATTGCCAAGCTAGAGAGTCAAATGGATCAAATCGCAAGTCACATGGGTGAAGGAGAGAAGGGAAAGTTCCCCAATCAACCTGTGCCCAACCCAAAGGAACAATTTACGGTGGGAAATTCATCGACTCCTACGCGCGGACAGGAACAAGTGCAGTCGACTACCACATCGAGGTCTGGGAGACAAGTGGACAATCAAGTGGAAGAGAACCCTACTATGCAGCAAGGGCAAGAAAGTGGCAACAAGGAGAAGAGAGATGCTGAGCCATCTACAGCCACACCTACTATTAAGGATCTTCCTCGATCGTTTGTACCTAAAGCGCCTTACTCTAAAAGATTACAAGCAACCAAGAAAGGAGGGCAGTCTGAGGGCATTGTGGAGGCATGCTTTGCTCAGTTTGGAGAGGATTTGGATTTGGATAAGCTACTTGAGCAAGCAAATGCTATCTTGGAGTCTGCTCCTCGGGAGAGCAGTAGGACGGAGGAGACTATAGATAATCAAGCATTGAGGACCCTCTAGAGGCATGCTTTGCTAAGTTTGGAGAGGATTTGGATTTGGATAAGTTGCTTGAGTAAGCAAATGCTACTTTGGAGTCTTCTCCTCGGAAGAGCAGTGAGACGGAAGAGACCACAGCACCTAAACCCCTCAAGAAGGAACTTAAACCTTTACCAGACAATCTTAATTATAAGTTCCTAGGTCTAGCAGATTCTTTGCTTGTGATTATAGCTTCAGATTTGGATGAGGCTCAAGAGGAAAAATTAGTGAATACTTTAGGAGAGCACAAGGAAGCTATCTGCTAGACTATTGAGGATATCAAAGGAATCAGCCCCTCTGTGGTGATGCCCAAGTTACATTTGGAGGAGAATACCAAGCCATCGAGGGAGCCATAAAGAAGGCTCAACCCAGTTATGCAAGAGGTTGTGAGGACTGAAGTGATTAAGCTATTGTATGTAGGGATCATTTATCCAATCTTTGATAGCGAGTGGGTGAGCCCGATTCATGTCGTACCAAAACAGGCTGGATTGGCGGTAGTCATGAATAAATATGACGAGTTGGTTCCAACTCGTGTGCAGTCAGGATGGAGACTGAGTATAGACTATCATAAGTTGAATGCTGCCACAAGGAATGATCATTTTTCACTCCCATTTATTGATTAGATGGTGGAGCGCTTAGCTAGGCATGATTACTAATGCTGGGTCTGGCTGAAGACATTAAACTTAGCACTCATGGGAGGCACCCCACAACATATCCTTTCTATTTGTTATTATTTTACATATTTCTTGTTACTGTTTTTCTTTAGTGTTTTTTATTTTCCAGCCTTTATTTTTCAGGGACAAAGTGTACTTCAGATCAAGTTTGGACGTATGCTATTAGCCATACCAGTCCAGATAATTCTCCATAACCCAGGTCAGCTCTTTCCATATTATCCACACATTACTGTCAATGTGTGATTTAAGTTTGGGGGTATGGGAGACACATTACACACACTTTGTCCTAATTTGTTGTTGTTTTTCTTCATTTAAAAAAAAGAAGGTAAATGCATGCTCATGTTATTTTGAAATTTTAGATGATCTAAACAAATATTGTGATGTGATGTCATTGGTGAGCTTAAAATTGTGAAGACATGATTTGATGATAGAGTGTTAAAACTTTGTTACTTACTTTAGGCATTTGGGAATTCACATGTTTGATCTAATCTGACACAAGCACGTTAGCACAAAATTGTGTGAGGTATGACATGTGATTTGAATGTGTATGTTGCCTTGAATTAACTGAAACTGGATGACTTGTAGGATAAACATTTTGCCATAGAAACGTAATATATATATATATATATATATATATATATATATATATATATATAAAATAAGTTTCTAATTCCACCATAAGAATTATACTACTAAGATTTAGACACATATTATTAATGCTAAGGACATTAATTTCATACTCAAATTAGCTTCATCAGGACATTGCATAATGGAAGGATTAAATTGAATGGTATATATATATATATATATATATATATATATATATATATATATATATATATATATATTGTATATATAAAAAATAAGTTTCTAATTCCACCATAAGAATTATACTATTAAGATTTAGACACATATTATTAATGCTAAGGACATTAATTTCATACTCAAATTAGCTTCATCAGGACATTGCATAATGGAAGGATTAAATTGAATGGTAACTGATAACAGCAAGGTTCAACATTTCACAACCAAATTCACACTAGCAGGGTAGTCATGATATGCTGCTAGGTGTCACTCATGATTGTAGAAGCCCTATGAATTAATTTAATGGCCAATTAATTTATTTTTACAAAAAAGAGAATCAAAAGGAGTGTTGATTCAAAATAAATTGGAATGAGATCCAATTAATTAGAAAGGGTTCCAATTACAATTACATAAAAGTCTAAATGTAATTAAGAAATAATTGCAGTGGTTTAGTTTGCAATTAATGGTTAGTTGCACCTAACCCTAACACTATAATTTTATTAGTGTGTAGATTTTTTCTAGTATATTATTCTACACACAAGTTTCTCCTAAGATGTTTTAGCCTCTCCTATTCCCAAAGATAGAAAAATCAGAGAGAGAATTCCTAATTTATGATTTTCCCTATATAAACTTTTTTTAGATATCGCATACGTTTGTGAATTGTTGTGGATTCAAGAATGCAAGAATTTCAATTAGGGAATTTTGGAGAATTCGGCCATTCTGTAGAATTCAAGCACAAGAAATTCAAGGAGTGAAGAACACAAAAATCAAAGTTAATATTTCTATCCTTGAAAATTCTTAATGATTTACATAAATCGTAAGGTTATTAATGGTTTATAGGAATCAATTAAAAATTTTAAATTTCCACTTCATTTTGTACATTGATTTCCTTCAAGTGATATCAGAGTCATCCTTATAATTTTTGTA
Organism: Bretschneidera sinensis; assembly: GCA_023935145.1. Lineage (NCBI taxonomy): Eukaryota > Viridiplantae > Streptophyta > Magnoliopsida > Brassicales > Akaniaceae > Bretschneidera > Bretschneidera sinensis. Next base: position 64,463,713 of record CM043703.1, on the reverse strand, counting down.
GGACATAGTAATTTATTGTTATGGCTGTAAAAGATTTGATCTTTAAATTTTAGAAATTCCAAATTTATAATATAAAACTTAGATTAGGGTTTATGAAACCATAAATCAAGAAAATTTAAGAATGTGTTCTTGAATTGATTATCTTCATGTGACAATGATAAAATTGTTTTATATTATTTTTGAAAATATTAAATCAATATAAATTGATTGAAAAAAAATTATGATGAAAATATGATTACGCATCAAAGAAAAAAAATTGAGATTAAAAATTGTGAAAAAACGTATAAAAAACTTGAAGCAAAACAAATTTTCTAATCCAAAATCAAAGAGACATAATTTACTCGTTTTAAATCGGATTTCGACATTTTTAGAAGAACTAGAAAGATATGGAAGTCTAATTTCATATGCCACTGACCAAGCTTCAAATTTTGCAGTAATTTTTCTATTATAATAAAAACCAAAGCAGTGTTCAAATCAACAAAAACGATGTTTTTTTCTTTTGAAATTCACTATTTTACTCATTTTTTAGATTCCAAATTTGTTTTGACTTGTAATTCGAAATTCAACTTTTATTTAATTTAATAAATTATTTTTTATAATAAAAATTATATTTTTATTAATGAAAAATTATTCTTAATTTCAGATTAATTTTTTAAGAAATTGAAGTTTGATTAGGAATGAAACTCCAAAATTCTTATTGAATTAGAATTATGAATTCTAGTGAATAAGAAATTTAAATCCTACTTGGAATAGGATTAGAAAAGTCTTTGAAACTTAATTTTGATAGGATAAACAATCTTAAAATTATAGCCATAATTAGAATAAATTACATTTAAAAATTTTTATAACAACATGCAGTAAAGGATAAGGAATTATAGGAATGAAGATGCACTAGTAGACTTGGAATAACAGCTAAAACATCAGGAGACAACAAAGAATGGGTCTGTGAGCAGTCTTAAGGAGAAGCCAGAGAACAAACAAATTTCCTTAAATGTGGCAGTACCCCGAAGGATGTTCAAGGAGGCTAGTACACGAATAGAGAGTTAGTTAAGGTAGTTAGGATATAACTGGCAAACTGTTAAGTCTGTTACTATAACTATTTTCTAACTATTTTTTTGAGGATTTTTAGTCCTTGATTGTATTTTATAAATAATATACACTCTCATTTAGTAAAGACAACAATGAAGTAATTCCATTTCTCATAATCTTATTCTTTCTCTTCAATTTCTCTCACACTCATTACTGGTTCTCCCTATTTCCTTCTTGAATTATTATTTTTTTGTTATACTCTTTCGTCTACATTTATGTTTCTGTTTGTTACTCAATTTTGATACTAGAACTGTATTAACTGGTGCTTTCATTGAGTTCATAACAACTACAAAATTCTTCTCAATAATCTGTAATGGATAAAGGTACTGGATTCAACAAGATAGATAAAAGAATCTTAAAAGTGGATGATCAGATCAATAGACTCACTGATATGTGTTATTCCTTGGTACATATCAAAGCTAACATTAGAATTTCCTTAACAATAATCTTCTCCAAACTGGCAAAGATCCATGAATCTTCTCAACTCAATAAAGAGCAAGGATAATCTAGTAAAGATCCACAATAGCACAATGCAATAGCAGAAGAGTTCTTGGAAAACTTCAAAGAGAAATATCATCAAGAATTCCAAAATCCAGGAAGATTGATGAGATTAGATATGCTTAAGTTTGATGGTAATGTTCAAGATTTGGAAAACTTTCTTTAATCCATAACTTGATCTTTGCAACTCACACATTTTTTGGTCACTACCACTGGATGGAAAAACCTTTGGTTTCTTCATGTATATTTCTTCCTTTATGTTACCATTTAGAAATGAGAATTTAATATCTTTTGTCGTATCTCATAATCATAGTGTGAAACTATTGTAAAACATGCCAAGAAACGGAAGCTATATAGCTACAACCTGGGACACTTAAGGCAACAATTGAAGAAGGAATGACATTGGAGGAGGCAAACTAGGGAGAGGACAACTCAAGACCAGTAACAAAAAATGAGCTAGATGACAGTGGAGTTAGGAGAAGTACTTGGATCAAAAGGATACATAAGTGGACTAAAGACTATGTATTATATGCTCACATGAATGTATCATTGGGAGAAGTAGTTAGGATTCTGTTACAGATATGTTAGGAGATATAAAGGTTGTTAGTAAGTTTGATTGTATAACTAACTAATAACTACCTAGCTGTCAAGAACACAACAAGGGGAAAATACCATGTAAGAGAATCCTTAGAGGCATTGATAAGATTATTGAGAAGCATTTCAAATAGAAATTCATTAGGAGTTCTCACTAGCTCAAAATAGTGAACCCTTTTCTCAATTCTTCCTTCCTTTTCTCAGTCCTCTCTTTTATCTATAATTCCCTCTCATAACATTGGTGTTTTCATTACACTCATTCCCTAGATACTTCCACCTTATTCTTATTCTTTTCTTCTTCAACTTTCATCAAACCAATGTACCAACAATGGCAGAGGGAACAAGATTTAATAGAATGGATGAAATTGTCAAGAGTCTAAAGAACAAGGTAGATAATATTTAGAATTTTCAAACATCACAATACCAAGAACTTTCTAATTTAAGAAAAATTGCAGAGAATCAATTACTGTGCTCAAATAGACCTTGAAGACATTCATGGTTTCAGTTGAACAAAAACTAAATAACTAGTGCCAAGACAACCATCAAGCACAATCTCAGTTGAGGCAAGAAGCTGGAGGTCATTTTCCTAATCAAGAAAGTTTTTCTTCAGGATTAATTTCTCAAAATTTTAGATTGGAGTTTCTAAGATTCGGTGGTTCAAATATGCAAAGATGAATATTCAAGGCATAGTAGTTTTTTAAATACACTAACACTTTTTGAATAGAGGATCATCATCTCTTCTTTTCACATGGAGGGACATACCTTAGCATGGCTTCAATGGATACATATAGGGGGTTTTATTCAATATTTGCAAGCATTTCTTGAAGCCCTTAGACTTAGATTTGGACCACCAACTTATGGAGATCCTCAAGGAGAACTGGCCAAGCTTCAGCAAACCACCTCTGTTGCTGATTATCAAGCACAATTTGAAGCATTGACAACTAGAGTTCAAGGATTATCTTAATATTTTTCTTGTCAGCTTGTCTATCATATAAGCTATAGCAATTACAAAGCTGTTGGAAGGAAAATACAATAAACTCAGACAAGTCTTCAAACCCCCATGGTCTATAGCTCTAACATCAGTTCTACCTTCAAGTACATTAAAGAACCTTTCTTTGTCCATTCCAAAAATAGTATCCTCCCTTTATAAGTACCACAAAACAAGCCCCAATAAGAATTCTTCCTAATCAATAGCAAACATAATTTCCTATTAAGAAATTATGTCTAGCTTAAATTAATGTTAGAAGGGAAAAATGGCTTTGTTATACTTGTGATGAGAAATACTACCCTGGTTATAAATGCAAGAGTAAGTTCTTGACATTGATAGGAGACCAAGAAGATGAATTATGGCATGGCAGTAAACAAATAGATTATACTGCATCTCAGTTTATAGAAGAAGATCCTCAATTTCTATCAGAAATTAGTCTGAATGCATTAGCCGGACAAATTAGTCCTAGAACCCTTAGATTTTAGTGGTCATCATGATTCTTTCATCCTGAAAATCTTGATTGATAATGGAAGTACACATAACTTCATTCAATAAAGGGAAATTGGTAGATTAGGCTTGGTTATTTCACCCTCTAGGATGTTTAAAGTCTATGTGGGAAATGGAGACTACTTATGTTGTGACAAGATTTGTTCATCAGTTTCCCTCACACTTTAACACCATGATTTTGCCATGGATCTATTTTTCCTTCCTATTCAAGGGGCAGACATTATGTTGGGCATACAATTAGGTCTTATCCTAACTAACTATAAGGATCTCACTATGAAAGTTATTTGGTAAAGAAACAAAGTCCATCTCTAGAGTGAATCTTATATCCACCCAACCCCACTTCCTACCAAACAACTAAAGAATCTGGCAGCCTATGAAGGGATTGTTTCTTATTTTCATTTGAAAATTGAAATTGAGGAGACAACTCCACATTTAAAAGAAGTTACCATTCCATCCTGTATTGCACACTTCAAAAATTTCAATGTGTTTTTCAAATACCTACTTAGTTACCTCCCCCTAGACATTTAAACCACCAAATTCACCTCATCCCTAGTAGTAAACCTATGAATGTTAAACCATACAAGTACCCTCATTTTTAGAAAAGAGAAATAGAAAAATTAGTGTAGGAGATGCTACAAAATGGTATTATTAGGGACAAATAGAGTCCCCTTTTCATCTGCAGTCTTTCTAATCAAGAAAAAAGATGGATCTTTGAGGTTTTGCATTAAATACAGGGCTCTAAATGATATCACTGTTAAAGATAGATTTTTCATTCCTACAATTGATGAACTACTAAATGAGTTAAATGAAGCTAAGATGTTCGCTAAACTAGACTTGAAGGTTAGCTACCATCAAGTAAGAGTACATGAAAAGGACATTCCTAATACTGCATTTAAGACACATGAAGAGCAATATGAATTCTTGGTGATGCCATTTAGTCTTATCAACGCTCCTTCTACCTTTCAAGTCAAAACAAACATGATATTTAAACCTTTCTTAAGGCACTTTGTTATAGTGTTCTTTGATGATATTTTGATTTACATTGCCTCCTTAGAAGATCATAAGTTGCACTTGTAACAAATACTAAATTACCTAGCTTCTCATAAAATGTTTGCTAACATGAGCAAATGCGAGTTATGCAAAGAGATTATTGAGTATCTAGGTCACCTAATCTCTTTTAAAGATGTCCAACCTGATCAAAAGAAGATTCAAGCAAGCTTGATTGGTTAGTTCCAAAAACTATTAAATAGTTGAGAGGTTTTATAGGCCTCACTAGATACTGCAGGAAGTGTGTACAACATTATGCTACTATAACTGCTCCCTTCACTAACCTTTTAAAAAATGATGAGTGATACTATTACACACTCCTTGAACACCATCAAGAATTCCATGACTCAATCTCCTGTCCTAGTCCGACTTGATTTCACCAAAACATTTGAAGTGGAAACATATACTTCAAATGTAGGGATTGGAGCTATGTTAACACAAGAAGGGCACCCTCTAGCCTTATTCAACAAAAAATTAGGATACATTATGAGTGTAACCTCTACTTATGTTAAAGAGTTTTATGCTATAACTCAATTAGTAATGAAGTGGAGACATTATCTTTTAGGGAGAAAGTTCATCATCAAAACAATTCACAAAAACTTGATGAACTTAATGAATCAGGTCATTCAAACACCTGAGCAGCATCATTACTTAAGAAAATTGCTTAGTTTTGATTATATCATTGTCTACAGACCTGGTAAAGATAATGAGGTAGCTGATGCACTTTCAAAAGTTCTAGAAATCATAACTAATACTTTTGATGTTAGCACCACAACTTCTAAAGGTAGTCTCTTGGAAATATCAAGTCTTACCTTTGATTTCATTACTAAATTAAAGAAGGAAATCTCTGCTGATCCAGAATTAGTGACTATCCACAAAGCAATCCAAAATGGCTCTATCTTGTATCCAAACCACTCCATCAAGGAGGATTTAATTTACCATAAAGATAAACTCATATTAACCACTAAAGCTCTAGGACCACTGCAACCATTACCTATTCCAAATCAAGTTAGGTAGGATGTTTCCATGGACTTCATTATTGGGTTCCCATTATCCAGAGGGTGCACTCTTATACTAGTAGTCATTGAAAGACTTTCAAAGGCTCTTTATTTTGAAACCTTGTAGACCTCTTTTATTACCAGCACTATAGCCCAGTTATTTACTAATATTGTCATCAAACACTACTGCTTCCCAAAGTTTATAGTCTTTGATAAAGACTTCATCTTCCTTAGTAAATTTTGGAAGCAACTATTTTTTCTAATTGACACTACCCTCAGCATGAGTTCTTCTTACCATCCAGAATCTGATGGCCAAACAGAGGTCCTTAATAGATTCTTAGAACAATATCTAAGAGTCTTTGTACATGACCACCCCAAGCTATGACATACCTTCTAGCTTAGGCTAAGTTTTAGTACAATACTAGTCATCATTCAGTTGCTGGTATGATGCCATTTCAAGCTCTATATGGGAGAGTTACTCCTACTGTTCCATACTACATTAAATTAACCTTTCATATAGAAGTAGTATATCACCAGCTATCCATAAGAACTCAAATCATATATTAACTCAAAAGTAGCTTGTAACAAGCTCAAGCAAGGATGAAAGGTTAAGCAGACAAACAAAGGAAGGATTAGTTCTTCAATGAGGGTCATTGAGTTCTGGTCAAGTTACAACCCTACAAGAAATTTTTTGTGGCACACAAAGCTAATAATAAGCTCAAAAAGAGGTATTTTGGACCTTATCAGAGTATACAAAAGATTAGAAAGGTAGCATACAAGTTATAGCTTCCAGAGGACAATAGAATCCATCATGTCTTTCATGTTTCAACATTGAAACCTTTCACATATCTCTCTTTAGTTTCCAAGGTATTTTCCTTACTAGCACAATGCATCAAAAATCAACCTATGATCCTTCCTAAGGCTATCTTATCTAAATGACAAATCATCTTCAAGGGGTAGCTCATTCCTCAAGTCTTGGTGCCATGGGAGGGATTGTTACTTGAAGAAACTTCATAAGAGAATTTTATTGATTTTTTGAAGTCCTACCCTTACGTCAACCTTGAGGACAATGTTATTTTTCATGGGGATAGGAATTATAAAAGCCAAGAAATAGAAGCTATGCAGCTACAGCCTAAGAAAGTTAAGGCAGCAACTGAAGAAGGAATGACATTGGATGAGATAAGCTAGGAAGAGGGTAGCTCAAGACTAGAAACAAAAAATGAGCTAGATGACAATGGAATTAGGAGAAGTACTCAGATCAGAAGGATATCTTAGTGGACTAAAGACTGTGTCCCATATGCTTACATGAATATATCCTAGGGAGAAGTAGTTAGGATTCTGTTACAAATCTGGTAGGAGATACAAAGGTTGTTAGTAAGTTTGATTGTATAACTAACTAATAACTACCTAGCTGTCAAGAACACAGCAAGAGGAGAAATATCATGTAACAGGATCCTTAGAGGCATTGAATAAGATTTTTAAGAGGCATTTCAGAGAGAAATACCTTAGGAGTTCTCACTAGCTCGAAATAGCGAGCCCTTTCTTAATTTTTCCTTATCTTTCTCAATCTTCTCTTCTATCTATAATTCTTGTTCCTAACAAATTACAAGAAAGATCTCGATGGACTTTAGTATGACTACAGGAGAAAAAATTTCATCAAATATCAATGTGGATCAATCCTAATATGTCAGCAGATATTTCTCCATGTCTACTAAATGGATTCGTAGTCTTTTTTCATTTAAGACAAGATTAAAATGTTGGGTTTAACTTGAATGTTAATGAATAAAAGTATCCGTCTTTAGCCAACTTACTAATCCTACTCTTATTGATATGACCAAGTTTGAGATGCCATACATAATAAGGATTAATTTTATCCCTTTTTCTTTTATTACTATGTTGATTAATATCAAATATTTAACCATCTAATTCAAGATGGCAAAGAAAGTAAGAAGTTTCTTCAACTAATGCAACTTGCTATATTTCCAAGGCAAAGTTTGACTTCTCTTTTAATTTGCTTTCTACTTCTTCTCAGAAGATACAACCATTCGCAATTGTGAAAAACATACTTGGTATCAAATACCATAATAGAAACTTCTTTAAATAATAAGTTAATTTCAACAAGTAATAACTCGAACACTACTTTCAATATTTTTCATTTTAATCTTGCAAGGTTATCCTTGAGATTATTTTCCAGTGTCCATCTTTTCAATAATGAAAGAACTTGTCCATTTCTTTCTTGGGTTTTGAAAAACTAGCCTTGTTGACACCTCCTCTTACTTTTAATGGTTTATTCTTCTTCTTTGAGACTTTCTTATCCTTGAGCTTAGAAGAAGTAGCCTCATCAGCAGGTATAATAGGTGCCTTACCTTTCTTAATTGTTACCTCCACAGTTTTTTACATATTAACAAGTGTGGTTTCTATCTTGTTCATGTTATAGTTTATAAAAAAATTGCAAGAATTAATTTGTAAGGGACTACAGATTAAGCTATTACATAATTCTACATCTATACTGACACTGATTCCATCTAATTACTTGATGTAGTTGATCATTTTAAATCCATGCAAATGGATTGATGATCCTTCAGGCATCCTAGCCTTAAAAAGGACATTTAAGATCTAGAACCTTATAGTACGACTGTACTCACCATACATCTCTTGAAAGTGAAGCAACATTGCATAAGTGTCTTCCATTTTCTCATGTTGCTTCTGAAGCTCATTAGACATCGATGCTAGCATGTAGCATATATCATTCATGTCATCTTCCTGCCACTTTTCGATAGTAGAGACCTCTTATTCTAGTGCATTCTCAACTACACTTGTTGGAAGTATTTGATCAAGAACATAGCCAATTTTTTTCGGAATTGAAAACAATTCTCAAGTTCCTCAATCAGTCCAAGAAATTGGGCTTAATCAGTCTATTGGTATCAAAAAAAATTTATAGTGGCTTGAGGTTGGTCATTGTGATCTTCAAGTCAAGAATAACATAAAATTAGCATCTATTCAATTTTATTATCCAGTAATAGATTTGGTGTTTAATAATATTGGTAGCTCCCACTATTCTTTTTGAAATCCATAATCTTTCAGCATGAAAATCGGGAAACCTAAATGAAAGGTATCCTAGTGGGGATTGAGATCCCATTACTAGTTTAAAATAGCCTCGACTAATAGTTTCTTAGCTACAAAAAATCTTTAACAGATGCATAACACTTATAAATTACATCTCATATAATTCCTAATCATTCTTTGGACCTCTAAAATATATCATCCTCACATGATAGTTTCTTGGACAATATATTCTAGTTAAGTCAAACCCACCATTTTCACAAGTGCAAGTGATTGAACCAATGAGCCCTCACACGATAGTTTCTTGGACCCACTAGTTTCTTACCTCGTTATATCATATATTTAATAGAGCATCATGGATCTCCCATAATGTAAGTTCTACATGTTTGCAGCAAAACTTACGGGAGTTACAATAAGATGAAGATAACATTTTACAACTAAAGATAAAAGAGAGGAGAGATATGCAAACCCCATTTAAAATTACATATCCCAAAAATAGAGAATAATATTAGAATTCATAAAATTACAACTATACATTCAATCACATTGAATAATGACCAATTACATAGCTCAATTATTTGGTCCTAAGTCCATAATCACCCATCTTTAAATATATATACAATCACATTGTATATATAGAATTGATATAATTCTAGTATCAAAACTGAGTACAGAACAAAAACAGAAAGGTAGGACAAAAGAGTAGAAAGAAAAAAATTTGAGAAAGAAATAAGGAGAATTAGTAATGAGTGTGAGAGAAATTGAAGAGAATGAATAAGAATATGAGGAAATGGAAATACTTCATTATTGTATTTACAGAATAAGAGTGTACATTATTTATACAATAAAATCAATGACTAATAATGTGGAGGGTAGTGAACAAAAAATAGTTAGAAAATAGTTAGAGTAATAGACTTAACAGCTTGCCAGCTATATCTTAATTGCCTTAACTAACTCTCGCTCCATGTACTAGTTTCTTTGAACATCCTTAGATGTACTGTAACCTTTGAGGAGCTTGCCTTATTCTTTGACTTCTCCTTGAGACTAGTTGTTGTCCCATTCTTTGTTTTTTCTTTTGATGTTGCAGCTGTTGTTCCAGGTCTATCGGTGCATCTTTATTCCTAAATTTTCTTATCCTTTGTTGTGTTCTGCTATCATTATCAACCCCTCCAAAACTAACATTATCCTCAAGGTCATGAGCTTTCCAAAATGGTTGTACCATGAAGAGTCTTCTCAGGATGTTTCTTCAGGTGGCAACCCCTACAAAACTTTATAAGATTCTCATGAGTGTTATATAGATACCAGTGTGTCCTTCTAGTAGGGAAGAGTAACATTCTTCTAGGACTTTATATCTGAGTGAGGAAGTAGAACTGAGAACTAGATTGTTTTTATGAAATAACAAACCTTCTCTAACTAAGTATCATGATGGTTGTGCCCCTTTGTTAATCTCTCTATGTATTGCACCCAGGTCTTATGCTAGTTATTTTCTAATTTTAAGTCTTTTAGAAAGTCTAAAATTGGGTAGGAGATATATAAGCATAGCTTGTCTTTGTCTTCTTCTTCTATTGGTTCCTCCACTTCTGGTAATCTTGATAAGGCACCTACAATAATATTTTCTATTCCAGGTTTGTACTGAATCTTATAAGAATATCCCAAGAGCTTGGTTAAGTAATGTTGTTACTTTCGGTTTTGTATTACTTGGGATATAAGAGATCTCAATGCATTGTGGTCTGTATGGATTTCAAATTTTATTCCCAAGAGATACTACCTCCACTTCTTGATAGCTTGAGAAATAGCATACAATTCTTTCACATAAGCTGAAGACACGACCATCTTGCTACTTATCTTATTATTATAGAATTCTATGAGACGAAATTGCTCGAGCAAAACAGTTCCAATGCCTATATTATAAGCCTATGTTTCTATGATAAATACCTTGTTGTAGTTAGGTAAGGCCAAGACATGAACCTTAGTCATTGCATCTTTTACTACTTCAAAAGCTAGTTGAGAGTCCTAAGTCTATAAGAATATGTCTTTCTTCAAGAAATCTATTAAGGGTATAGCTATTGTGGCATAGTCGTTGATGAATCTTCCACACTATCCAGTGAGACCCAAGAAGTCTCTAAGTTGTTTCAGTTGCGCTGGTAAGGGCCAATGCACCATTGCTTCAATCTTTTTGAAGTATAACTGAACATCTTGATAGCTTGAGTAATAGCATACAATTCTTTCACATAAGCTGAAGATACGACCATCTTGCTACTTATCTTATTATTATAGAATGCTATGAGATGACATTGCTTGAGCAAAATAGTTCCAATGCCTATATTATAAGCCTATGTTTCTATGATAAATACCTTGTTGTAGTTAGGTAAGGCTAGGACATGAGCCTTAGTCATTACATCTTTTAATGCTTCAAAAGCTAGTTAAGAGTCCTAAGTCTATAAGAATATGTCTTTCTTCAAGTAATCTATTAAGGGTGTAGTTATTGTGGCATAGCCGTTGATAAATCTTCCACACTATCCAGTGAGACCCAAGAAGCCTCTAAGTTGTTTCAGTTGCACTGGTAAGGGTCAATGCACCATTGCTTCAATATTTTTGGAGTATAGCTGAACATATTGGGAGTTGACAATGTGTCCCAAGTAGTCTATAAATGATTGACAGAAGTTTTACTTGCTTATTTTGGAAAATAGTTTATGGGTAGTTAAACATTCAAGAACTACTCTCCAATGATTAACATGCTCTTTAACTAAACTATTGTAGATTATTATGTCAAAAAAGAGCATAGTAACAAATTTTCTCAAGTATGGTTTAAAAACAGCATTCATAGCAGCCTGAAAGGTTGATGGTGCATTAGTTAATCTAAATGGCATAACCATAAACTCATAGTGTCCTTCTTGTGTTCTAAAAGTTGTCATTTCTATGTCTGTCTTTAACTATTATTTGGTGATATCCAGCCCTCAAGAGCGTGGAGAAAACTAAAGCTCTATTCAACTTATCCAGCAGTTCATCTATAATGGGGATAAAGAATCTATCATTACTTCTGACAGAGTTTAAAGCTCTATAGTCTATACAAAATATCCAAGACCCATCATTTTCTTTACTAGCAATACAGGGGAAGAAAAATGGCTATGACTTGGTATGTAATCATTTCTTTCACTAACTTCTCTATGTCCTACTTTCCGAAGTGGGGATATCTGTATGCTCTTACATTAACATGTTTAGCACCTAGTTCTAGATGTATGGAATGATTGAAATCCCTCTTTGGTGGTAATTTTTTAGATTCCTCAAAGACATTGGTTTAAGACTATAGTAGTGTAGAAATATCCAGGGGAATAGAATTATCACTCTTTAGGGACACTGTTGGAGCTACTTGAAAGCAAGATGAAATATTTTCCCTTTTTGCTAATTTTTTTAAACATCTCAAACTAATTTGTTGAGGGTTTAACTTTGGTTCCCATAGTAACTGAACTTTTGACCCTTTCTAAACAAAGTCAATAGTTTGTTGTTTATAGTTAGTAAAAATTGGACCTAACAACTTAGGCCATTATATACCTAGGACTAAATCAGAACCTTCAATAGGTAGCAAGAAGACATCAAATCTAAAAAAGTGTTGTTGGAGATAAAGATCTACCTAGTGGAACCATTTAGTGCAAGTAAGGAACTCTCTATTGCCAATCTGAAATCTGAAAGGCTTGCAAGGTTTGATGGCCTATTCTAACATCTTGGCAACTCTTTGTTAGGAAAAATTATGTGTGCTTCCACTATCAATCAGCACCTATATGTTATGATTATTCCAGATCCCAGTAACCTTTATTATGCTTAGGCTAGACTGTCCAGTAAGAGCATTGATACTAATTCTTGAAACTCAATGTCTTGAGTTGTAGTAAAGTCTTCTTCTTCCAAGATTTCTTCTTTAAGATTTGGTTCTTCTAGAACCATCATCAAGAGAAATTTATTCTTATAGTTCTAAGTACGAGTGAAACTTTCATCATAATTGTAACAAAAACCCTTGTCTCTTCTAATCTTCATTTCTTCATGAGTTAGTTTCTTGATAGGAAATGCAGGAGGTGGTGTAGCAGTAGTGTGCTTAATGGATGTGCCCACTAGAGTTAGTAACAGTCCAAGACTAGTTGTAGGCTTAGTCCAGTGAGGTCTCCATAGTTTCTTCATAACCATGTATTTTTATTCAAAGAGCTGGGCTAAGGACATAGGTTTGATTAAAGAAGAGGGTTGATTAACTAATAACCGTCTTCTCAGTTTGGGTTAAGGCCAGAGATGAAGATATTGATGAGAAAAGTTCTTGTAACCCTGTTACCTTGTTAGAAAGGTTTTCAAATAGAGCCTAATATTCTGAAACAATACTTGTTTGCTGTATTTTAGCTGAAGCTCCTTTATAAGCTACATATGTTGATGAACCAAGTCTTTCCTTGATTTTATCTAAGAAGTCATTCCAAGAATGAATCTAGAAATCAAAACGTTTGGTTTTCTACAAATTGAATATATGGGTATAAGAAAGCTGGTGGGAGCACAATTACATTTTTGATATTGTACGTTAATGACATACTACTCATTGGGAATAAAGTAGGTATGTTACAATCAGTCAAAGTATAGCATTCAAGAAACTTCTCCATGAAAGATTTTGAATAAGCATCCTATATTCTAGGGAGGTCTATAGAGCTAGATCTAGAAGGATGTTTGGCTTACCCAATCTAAACACATAGATAAGATGTTGAAGAGTTTCAACGTGGAAACTACAATGGAGGATTGTTACCTTTCTGGCATGGAGTACATCTCTCTATGCAGATGTTTCCAAAGACACCTGAAGAGAAAGAGAGATAACATAAGTCAGATTCCCTATATTTCGATGATAGGAAGTCTCATGTATGCTATGTTATGTTCCAAACCTAATATCAGTCATACTGTAAGTGTCACTAGTAGATATCAGTCTAATCCAGGTTTGGAACACTAGGTTGTTGTGAAGAACATTCTTAAGTACTTAAGAAGGACAAAAGATTTGATAATCACATATGAAGGATGTGACTTGAAATTGAAAGAGTATACAGATTCAGATTTCTAGTTTAATGTGGATGACAAAAAATCCACTTTTGGGTTGTGTTCACCTTGAATGGTAGAGCAGTGAGCTGGAAGATTTTTAAGCAAGTTACAACTAAAGATTCCACCACCGAGGTTGAATGTATTTTGTTGCATCTACAGCCACAAATAAGATGGTTTGGATGAAACTTCATCACTAAGCTTGGTGTTATTCCTAACATTGAATTCACAATACCATATATTGTGATAAGAATGGGCGATAACTCAACCATCCAAGGTCTCATCAGAAATCCAAGCACAATGAGTAGCTCATCTAGTTGTTTAGAGTAATCATTGGAGGAGGTAACGTAAACATACAAAAGGATGCATAAGTAGAGAATATAACAAATCCACTTATTACATCATTGACACAGCAACACTATAATCATCATCTTAAGAAGATGGGTATTAAATACATGAACGATTGGCTTTGGTGTAAGTGGGAGATTGTTAGTAGTATGCCCTACTAGCCAATGACATTTGATGTCTATGCATATTATTTGTAAAATAATCTTATTCAAATTATTATCATAATTAATGTTGGGAAACCACCTTGGATGATGCCTAGGAGGTGATCTTCCAAACACCCAAGTCTAGAGTGACTTGTATAAAGAAAATAGACAGCAACCAATCAAAGCAAGAAAAAAAGAACATAAGAAATTTTGACGAGGTTCAGCAATATGCCTACGTCCCCATGAGCTCCTCCGAGCTCTCTGCACTATCTTATCAATGGAGTTCTTTACAATCAACAACACCCTTCCAAGAACTCATAGGTTCTTGAAGAACAAAAGAAAAAGAAGAAGAAGAAGAAGAAAGTGATCAAAACTAACCTTGGAATTTTCCCAAGATAATTCCCCTTACAAGCCCTTGAATCCTTTTTCTATTCTACTCTCTCTTTCTAAACAACTAGCCTCTCTACACAATCTCTCTTGAGTTTAGTGTCTTTGCACTCTCATAATTGATCTCAATTCTAATCACAAGTTATCACATTGTTTTAGATTGAAGCTAGGTGACCCTTTATATAGTGCACCAGCTTCTTGACCATTCTTGAGAGTCAATTTCCACCCTTAGATCTTGATGACCAATTAACCATGACCCTCTATCAATCTTAAGCGATGTTGTGCATTTTGGACATGCCCCATGCACCTTTCAAAAGGCTGAAAAAAATGGTATTAGTGTGCCTTCAGGCCGCGGCCTAGAACAAGGCATGTCACGGCCTGGAGTAGGGCTAAAACTCCTCTCCTTCCCACCTTTTTGGGCGTCGCAGCCTGGGGGAGTCTGAGCAATGATGCACACCTAGCCAGAAGCTCCTTTATGCTGGGCGCCGTAGCTTGGGAAGAGATGAGCCGCGGCGTACACTAGTGTGCACACTTTTAACATGCTGAACTTCATTCTTCCATCTTTGTTTAATCCTTGGACAAAACTCCAACAATCTCTACCTTTGTCTAAGCGATTAAACCCGAACCCATTGTGCAAAGAACTCAGGATCCAAACTCATCTTGAGTCATTATATCAACTAACTCCAATCCTAAGTAGTCCAAGGCAATGATTGAACTTACTTAGAGGTAGAACTTTAGTACCTAGAAGTAGAACTTTAGTACCTAAATCTGCAGGGTTTTCTTCCGTGGCTACCTTGTCCACATGAATACATCCTTTCGTAACATTTTCCCAAATGAAATGGTACCGAACATCCATGTGCTTTGTCCTGTCATGGAACACCAGATTCTTGCACAAAAGTAATGCACTTTGGCTATTCGAATACACCACAACCTGCTCCTCTAGTACCTTCAACTCTTCCAGCAACCCTTTACACCACATAGTCTCCTTGATGGCTTCCGTAGCCGCTATGTACTCAGCCTCGGTTGTTGAGAGTGCTACCACCAGCTGCAACTGAGCCTTCCAACTTACACAATATCCATTTATGTTGAAGAAGTAGGAACTAATCGATCTCTTTTTATCCCGGTCTGCTTCATAGTCCGAATCAGCATAACCCTCAAGGCAGATGGACTTACCCCTCTTCTTATAAACCAGCCTCACATCTGGGCTTCCCTTCAAGTACCTCAATAGCCACTTCATCCTAAGCTAATGCTCTTTTCCAAGATTACTCATAAACCTACTGAGGACACTTATTGCATGAGCAATATCAGGTCTAGTGCTTACCATGGTGAACATTACAGAACCAATCGCACTAGAGTAGGGGACCTTTTCAATTTCCTTCTTCACCTCATTCGATCTTGGACATTGATCGTTGGAGAACTTGAAATGACCAGCAAGAGGAACCTTCACTGGTTTGCTATCTTCTATAGAGAACTTAGATATCATCTTCTCTATGTAAGAAGTTTAAGAGATCTTTAATCTGTTTCTCTCCCTTTCCCGGATAATACACATCCCAAGGATCTTCTATGCATGGCCAAAATCCTTCATCTCAAACTCCTCACTGAGTTGAGCCTTCAATTTTCTTATCTTCTCTATGCTGGTCCCAACCAGCAACATATCATCAACATAGATCAGGATGATCACCACTTCCTCCACCTTGTGCCCTTTGTAATACAAGCACGAATCATAGTAGCTCCTCATGAAACCCAGGCTGGTTACAAAGGAATCGAACCTCTTATTCCGTTGCCGAGGTGATTGCTTTAGGACATATAGAGATTTCTTTAGTTGGCACACCAAATCTCCCTGCCTTCCTTCTTCATAGCCTTTAAGTTGCCTCATGTAAATGGTCTCATCAAGCTCTCCATGTAAGAACACTATCTTCACATCCATCTGTTCGATTTCCCAATTGAATTAGACCACCAATGCTAACACTATCCTGATCGTCTTGTATTTCACAACTGGTGAGAATATTTCGGTGAAGTCTATGCCTTCTCTTTGTGGAAACCCCTTCGCCACCAGCCTAGCTTTATACCGGACTTCATCCCCTGGAGTGTTCCCTTCTTTGATCTTGTAGATCCTTCTACAATCCATAAATCTTTGTTTTTCTGGTTTGGGCACTAATTCCTAAGAGTTGTTCTTCCTCAAAGAATCCATTTCTTTGTCCATAGCTAGCTGCCACTTTAACAAATCCTTACATTCCATGGCTTCCATGTAAGTTTTTGGTTCAACAATCTCTCATTCTGTCCAAGGAGCTGCTACATTAGCATCCGCAAACCCATATCTCAAAGGTGGTCTAATCACCCTCTTTTCCCGGTCCCTTGTGAGCTGGTAGTCATTCAGACTTGTAGCATCATCCCCTTCCAGTTTAGCCTCCTCATGAGTGTCCTGAGCTTGACTTTCATCAATGAGCTCTACCTAGTCCGAACCCTCTTACCTTCCTTACCTGAACTGAATTCTCCTTGATGCTATGCTTCACAAATTCTGGACTGGTTTGCTCACTATCCCTTACAAGGTTAGTTTTTTCTATATAGGGAAATAACAATTCATTAAAAATAACATCCCTACTTGTTATGAGTTTCATTCCTTTTGGTTCTAAGGACCACACCCTATACCCCTTAACCCCATCACCATACCCTAGAAATACAAATTTTCTAGACCTTGGGTTAAGTTCATCATCCCTTTGATGTGCATATGCAGCACATCCAAAAGTCCTAAGGTTGTTCAACTCAGGGGGTTTTCCACTCCACATCCCCATGGGAGTCTTAAGGTCTAAAGCCCTAGAGGGTGATCTATTAACCAAGTATGCAGTTGTAGACATATCTTCTCCCCAAAAATATTTTGGTAAACCGGACCCAATTAACATGCACCTAACCTTTTTCATAAGGGTTCTATTCATCCTCTCAGCAACTCCATTTTGCTGAGGGGTTTTCACAATAGTTCTATGTCTTAGAATGCCATTTAATTCATAATATTTATCAAAATCCTTATTAAAAATTCCTAAGCCATTATCGGTTCTTAACGCCTTAACTACCCTGCCCATTTGAGTCTCTAGCAACTTTTTCCACACCACAAATTTATTCAAAGCATCCGATTTATTTTTAAGCAAATAAACCCAAACCATTCCTGAAAAATCATCAATTAAAGAAACAAAGTAATGATTACCTCCCTGTGTTGGTGTCCTTGCTGGTCCCCAAAGATCCACATGGATGTAGTCAAGAATCCCCTTAGACTTGTGCACTCCGGTGTTGAAGCTGACCCGATGTTGCTTCCCAAGAATGCAACTCTAACAAAAATTCAGTTTCTCTACTTTGTCACCACCAAGTAGACCATCCTTGCTGAGAACTTGCAGCCCCTTTTCACTCATATATCCCAAGTGATTGTGCTAAAGTGCTGCCTTATCCATCTCAGCCATCAAGCTTGCTACTTGATCCTTGATTTATGTCTCACCGATCATCTAGTAAAGTTCATCTTTGATTGCTGCTTTGATCGCTATCAAAGAACCCTTAGTTACCTTGATCTTTCCTCCCTTAGCTTTGTATTATATCCATGGAATCCAGCTACCCCAATGAGATCAAATTCCTCCTTAAATCTGGGAGATACCTTACATTTCGCAGTAGCGTTGTGACTCCGTCAAACATCCTCAATTGGATGTCTCCTATCCCCCTCACTTGGCAAGAATCATCATTCCCCAATAAAACCCTTCCATCATTGGTCTCCTTGAAATTCTTGAACCATTCCTTGTGAAGGCACATGTGATAAGTGCACTTGAAATCCATAATCAATTTCTCACTGCCTTGCCTCCTGCTCACATTTGAGCACACAATAAGAACATCATCTTGTTGTTATCCTTTGGCAACTGAAGCCTCTCCATTGTTGGTATGGCTTCTTCCTCTCTCATCCCACAACCTCTTCTTGTAATATTTCTTGAAGTGACCCTCCTTGTTGCAGTAAAAGCATTGCCTTCCTCCAAACTTCGGTTTGGAATGCGATCTCCCATGGCTCTGCCCTCTACCTCTTTATTTCTCCTAGTAGTTGCCATGAATACTACTACCATTCTGAGTTGATGGCCCTCCTCTTACGAACATCCCTTCCCCACTTGATGCCTCCCTACTCTTGGCTTTGAAATCAAGAGCCCTTATAGCATTGACCACAATTTCTTTGGTCAGTGTATCTCTTCCATATTCAATTGTGTTAATTAAACTATCAAAACAATCAGACAACTAGCCAAATCTTGAACTAGTTTATTAAAGACATTAAGATTATCTTGCAACTCTTTATTAGGATCCATTTTAAAAGTAAAGATTCTTTTAAGAAGATAAATCTTGTTAGGGAGGGTTTTGGTAAGAAACAACTCATCTAGTTTCTTTTATATGACAGCAGGATCTTTCGAGTCTCCGCACTCCCTTGTGACACTATCCGACATGTGTAAGAAAATGGTGTTGTATGCCATCTTCTTCATCTCAATCCGCTGGTCCTCTGTGATACTTGTTGGAAAAGCATCATCTTCTCTAATAGCCAAGTCCACCTTCTGTTGCATAAGAACAGCCTTAATCTTCTGCTTCCACAGGTAAAAATCTTCCTTTCCATCAAACTTCTCAATAACGAAATTTGAACCCATCTTATGGAGATGATCCCAGATTTGTGCAGCACCCACAAATGCTTTCCAACTTCTTCTAAACCTCAAGAACACGATCAAAGATTGATCTCAATACAGTTTTTGAATCAACCTCAAGAATATGATCTGATCTTGATCTTTACTCCATTCTTGAATCACCCAAGAAGTTTGTTCTTTGATTCTTGGAGTCTTGCTCTGATACCTTCTGTTCTTGCTCTGATACCCAACTGTGCAAGCTCTGATACCACTGTTGGTGGTATCTCTTCCAGCTCTGATACCACTGTTGAGAAACCACCTTGGATGATGCCCAGGAGGTGATCTTCTAAACACCCAAGTCTAGAGTGACTTGTATAAAGAAAATAGACAACAACCAATCAAAGCAAGAAAGAGAAAAACACAAGAAATTTGTTGACGAGGTTCGACAATATGTCTATGTCCCCATGACCTATTTCAAGCTCTCTGCACTATCTTATCAATGGAGTTCTTTAAAATCAGCAACACCCTTCCAAGAACTCATAGGTTCTTGAAGAACAAAAGAAGAAGAAAGTGATAAGAACTAACCTTGGAATTTTCCCAAGAAAATTCCCCTTACAAGCCCTTGAATCCCCTTTCTATTCTACTCTCTCTTTCTAAACAACCAGCCTCTCTACATAATCTCTCTTAAGTTTAGTGTCTTTGCACTCTCATAATTGATCTCAATTCTAATCACAAGTTTTCACAAGTTATCACATTGTTTTAGATTGAAGCTAGGTGACCCTTTATATAGTGCACCAGCTTGACCATTCTTGAAAGTCAATCTCCACCCTTAGATCTTGATGACTAATTAACCATGGCCCTTCATCAATCCTAAGTGATTTTGTGCATTTTGGACATGCCCCACACACCTTTCAAAAGGCTAAACAAAATGGCATTAGTGTGCCTTCAGGCCGCGGCCTAGAACCGGGCATGCTGCGGCCTAGAGTAGGGCTGAAACTCCTCTCCTTCCCACTTTTTTGGGTGTTGCGGCCTAGGGGAGTCTGAGTCATGGCACACACCTGGCTAGAAGCTCCTCTATGCTGGGCGTCGTGGCTTGGGAAGAGTTGAGCCGTGGTGCACATTGGTGTGCACACTTTTAACATGCTGAACTTCATTCTTCCATCTTTTTTTAATCCTTGGACAAAACTCGAACAATTAATGGCAAGTTTATTTCTCTTGAATATTTGTTTAATTACATTGTCATGATTAAGTCCATGGAATAAGAGTAATGGAGATAGGATTATGATGAGATCATAATTTTGAGACCTAGTTCTCTTGAAAACTTTTCTCTTAAATGTTCTTAGTCATAGGATACTAAATGGACATTAGTAATATAGTTAGACTGGTACATACTATATTTAGTCAACTGAGAGAGTGACTGATCTCAATGTCACTTGTGTGGTAGACACTCAAACAAGTATGTAGATGCTTATTGGAGAATAAGTTCACTGAACATGACTTGACTTAAGAACACTTGATAGAATTTTATTTTCCTATCAATAGGTAGATCTAATGTTATAGTTGTGCATATGATCCTTAGACTTGAGGCACCATGGTTATCTTGTATGCAACTTATTATACTTTGAAGCTATTTAATATTGTTTTATTCATGGATCATTAATTGGTAGTAATTGGGTATAATAAGTTTCATATGGAGATATGTGAGTGTACAATAAGAGATCTATCACTCTTAAGTAAAAGGAGAAAATGTCTTATGTGATCTACTAAGATATAAATCGAGAAGTTCCTTGGCTAAGGCAGAGTGAGAATTAGAAAATAGTTTCTAATTCCAGCCTAAGAATTATGTTCTTGAGATCTAGACACGAGTATTAATGCTAAGAGTTTGATAGTAATTTCATACCCAAATTAGCTTAATCGGGACATTGCATGATGGAATGAATGAATGAATTTTATGGTAATTGATAACATAAAGGTTCAAGGTTTCACAACCAAATACATATTATCTGGGTAGTCATGATATGATACTAGGTGTCATTCATGAATGTAGAAGCCCTAAGAATTAATTTAATAGATAATTAATTTTGTAAAAAGGATAATTAAAAAGAGTTTTGATTCAAAATAAATAAGAATGAGTTCTAATTAATTGGAAAGGGTTCCAATTACAAGTACATAAAAGTTATGGCCTACAACCAGATTAGTTTGAACCTAAATGGCCATACGCAAAAGTGCAATGTGTAATTAGAAAATAACTGCAGGGGCTTAGTTTGCATTTAATGGTTTATTGCACCTAACCCTAACACTATAAATATTTTATTAGTGTGCAAATTTTTGCTAGTACATGTTTTTACACACAAGTTTCTCCTAAAAGATTTTAGTCTTTCCTATTCCTAAATAAAGAAAAATCATAGAGAGAAATCATAATTCAAGATTTTTCCTGTATGGACTTTCTTTAGAGATCACATATTTTTGTTATTGTTATAGATTCAAGAACACAAGAATTTGGATTCAGGCATCTTGGAGAATTTGACTATATTGTAGAATTTAAGCATAAAAAATTCAGGGAGTCAAGAGCACAGCAAATCAAATGTAAGATTTCTATCCTTAAATGTTCTTGATGTTTTACATAAATCATAATGTGATTAAGGGTTTATATAAATAAATGAAAAATTTTAAATTTCCACTACGCTTTCTACATTGATTTCCTTTATTATCACTTTTCCCAAAGACACTTGAAGGGAGAAAGAACATGAGTCAGATTCCCTATACCTTAGCGGTAGGAAGTCTCATGTATGCTATGAAATGTTCTAAACCTAATATCAGTCTAATCCAGGTTTGGATCATTAGGTTGCTGCGAAGAACATTCTTAAGTACTTGAGAAGGACTGAACATTTGTTCATCACGTATAGATGATAGAAAGTCTACTTCTGGATTTATGTTCACCTTAAATGGTGGACCAGTGAGGTGAAAGAATTGTAAGCAAGATACAACTACAGATTCTACCACTGAGCCTAAACACAACGTTGCATTTGAAGCTGAAAATGAGGCGGTCATGATGAAGAAGTTCATCATCGAGCTTAGAGTGTTTCCTAGCATTGAACTCCAAGTACCCCTGTATTGTGACAATGATGGGGTGATAGCTCAATCCAAGGAACCAAGATCTCATAATAAATCTAAGCACATTGAGCGTCACTTCCACTTGATTAGAGATATCATTGGAAGAGGGTTGTGAGCATATAAAAGGTTACATCAATGGATAACACATCAGATCAACTATCTAATGCAATGACATAACAACACTTCAATCGTCATCTTGACAAGATAGATGTAAGATACATAAGCAATTGGCTTTAGTGCAAGTGGGAGATTGTTAGTAGTATGCCTAACAAACCAATGACATTTGATGTGTAGGATATTATTTGTAAAACAAAAATCTTATTTAAATTGTTAACATAATTAATAATAAGTTTTTTTATCATGAATATTTGTTTCATTACATTATCATGATTAAGTCCATAGGTTAAGAAAAATTAAGATGGAATTATGATGAGATCTTAATTTTGAGACAAAGTCTTCTCAAAAGATTTTTTCTTAAATGTTCCTAATTCTATGATACTAATTGGATGTTAGTAATCCAGTTAGGCTGGTATATACTATGTTTTCTTAATTGGGAGGGTGACTGGTCTCAATGTCACTTGTGTGGCAGACACTAAAATAAGTATATGGGTGCTCATTAGAGAATGAATTCACTAAATATGACTCAACTTAAGAACACCTACATAGAGATTTACTTGCCTGTCAATCGGTAGCTGATTACACCCAAAACATAATGTGGTGGTTGTAGCACAGCTTTGGGGTGTCGATTCCACAGGGAGACAAACTAACTACAAGAGAAAGTGCAAACCTTAAAACGAATGATAAAAGTTAAAAACGAGAAAATCTGAGTTTGAAGTTGTGTGAAATAATTGTGTAAATTAATAGAGAGTAACAAGAGTCTGGGAATCCTCCCTAGGTTCATTGCCTTATACTATTCTTGATTCAGTTATTTTTATCTCGATTGCAAGTTTCACATCCCAAACAAGCAATCGACAAATATTCAATTAAAGCACATATATAAACCCTAATATAATTGTTATGAAATACTCTTTGCTTTTAAGCACACATTACCTAACTTATAGATTATCAAGAAACGACAATATATCATAATGAAAATACCGCAGTAATGGACAAATCTATAAGAGAACTCTACCGAACACAATCACACCTCAACATCACATAAGAAGAGCACGACTAGACTTATATGGGGGAGAGAGATGCAATCACCAGATTAAGGGGAAATCTTCTAATTAGATTAAAAAGTAAATCATAACAATGTTTAATGATAATAAATCCAAACTACAATGAATCAAGACTAGAAAATAAGAACAACTACACCTAGGGATTCATCCCTTTGCCTTGCTTGGAGATTAGTTGGCCATGGGGGAGAGTGTGGTAGCCTTCATGATGTTTTCCCCGGCCTCCGACCTCTCAAAAAGATGTTTTTCTTAAACCTTAAGTGATCTATTTATAGTACAAAGGTCCAAGGGTGTTTTTGAGTTTAATCTATTGTTTAAAACCCTAATTAAGTTCTAACTCGGAGATATAACATCGTGTGCTCGCTACGGTGCTCCTTTTGGGCACTACAGTGCTGGCTTCAGCTTGGTTAGGTGTGCTTCTAGGCACTGCGGTGCTGGCTGAGGAGCACCGCGGTGCTGGCTGGTGCTATTTTGGAGGGCTGACCTTTGTCTACTAAAACTGCCATAGCTTTCTCTAGAAAAATTATTTTTACAAGCCATAAAATTCTCCAGAAAATAGACTTTCGGATCTTTCTGAACATATATGGCTCATCAACTAGTTCTTCTTGTATCAATACAGTTTAATTTGCAAAGATAATTGATCTGTATGGGCAATTCTGGCAATTTAGTGAAACTCCTTTCCAAGTGCTTGTGAACCTTCACTCCGGTGTTCATTGAGTCATTGTGCTTCAAGCAATGATAGCTTTTCCATCTTTTTTGAACTTAAAGTACCTAAAAATGCATCGAAATAGATCAATGATCCAAGAATGACACTTTAGAGTTGTTAAGGTACAAAAGTGCAATTCAAACCTAGATCAACCCTAAAATGCTAATAATTAAGTACTGTAAAGATGCATTTTATGACTCTCATCATAACCCCCAACTAGCTTATTGCTAGTCCCTAGCAATTCAAGCGAAAACAAGAGATGAATTCTACGGTGGGAATCAAAACAAAGTAAAGCAATGTTAGTGTTAAACCAAGAGTAATTCACTTTTGTCTCAAAAATCGCACATAACACATGGCATATAGAATCAGTAAATTTCACCCAAGTCCAAAAGTAATATAAACATCAATTTTAAAATTGTTATCAACTCTTAACATCCATCTTACCAAAATCCATTAATCCGAACACCCGGATGATTTTATGCACAACATTCATGAATACAGGTCTTGGCCTCTAAGAACATAATAAATTGCATGACATCAATCACAAATCAAGTTTTATAGGCTTACTTTTCAAATCACTCTACGCTATTGTAGAAAAAATCACACTACATTGGATCAATTGGTCTTTAATAAGCTTGTAATGTTAGGCTAAGGTAAAGGTTAAGAAAGAACGGGAAGGATTTAACAAGTAAAAGAACTCAATCTCTTAGTTTTAAACACAACCACTTTAAGCACTGGATACCATAACTTCAACACCCAACTCTTTCAAACATTTTCATAAGAGCTTTTCTCTCAATAAGTCACCACTTTTCTTCTCTCTTCTTCTTTCTTTGCCATATTTCATTCTTTTTCTTTTGTATTTTTGGCATAAGATCATTTACCTCCTTTTTCATTCTTTTCTTTTCTTTTCCAAAACCCCCAACTTATCCTCTTTAATGTACTTGGGTTATGGTAGTAATATACTTTTGCATATTTCCATCCTTACTCCTCTTGAGTGCTTTCTCAACAAATGTGTATAACTAAGTTCTTTTAAAAGAAGGGTAAGGATAAAATATTTTTAGGCTTATAAGGGTAAGTAAATGGGTTTTTGAAAGAAACAAGGCTCAAATTCTTTTTCAAGAAAAAGGCTCAAACAGGTGACTAGTGATAGATATAGCAAAGATAAGTTTGAAAGGCTCAAATGGTCCAAAAATGGCCTATATCATATCCTAAGTAATGTGCATTCTAGGAGTTTGCCTCAAGTGATTATCAAATAAGTTCTAAAGCTTGTCAAGACAGCAAAAATATGCACAAAACAATCACACATAAAACTTCTCTAAATGCTTTAGACTATTCATACAATCTTACCACAAAGTAGAGTCTTAAACCAAATCAAGATTGACACTTGAATTATTCTCAAACTGAAGCAAGATTTAACTTCTTCTAAATGCTATATGCTATCTCAATTAAAGTCATATCATTGATGTGTGAATTACATCCAAGGCTAACACAAAGCATGCTTAAAACAAACAAAAAGGGAGAATGACACTAAGCAGTTCAATGGAAAAAGAAGAAGAAAAAAAATGTATGGAATAATAAAGAATATGGAAACAAAGAGATGTGTTTCCTCTACCCCCAACTTAAAAATTGCATTGACCTCAATGTAAAAGAAAGAGTAAAGGAAACTCTCTTTGTAGCCAAAGATGCACAGAAGCTGAAAATTGTGCTCCACCATTTGAACTGCTTCATATATCTGTCCCTGAAAAAGAAATACTAAGTTAATACTGGAAAACAGAAAAGAAAAAAAATATGAACAATAAAAAAGAAAAAGAAATATGAAAATAATAAGAGTAAAAAGGATAAGCTGTGAGGTGCCTCCCATGAGCGCTAAGTTTTACGTCTTCAGCCAGACGCTCTTATTCCCTCCTAGACAAACATAAACTGAATGCACCAGCAACTGCTTCACTGTCAAATTGGGTGCTTGTATGCTTTGAAGAGGCCTCAAGGATGTCATCAGTAACATCCGCAAATGCTAGCTTGATATATGCTCTTGTGAAGCCATGGGTGAGGGTGGACTCTAATGGATTAAGGTGCTGGACCTTTTCCATGAATGAGTCCATCATGTATGCTTGGTGGGTTTCGTCCACATCCTCTGATTTTTTCGTTGTTGGGATGTGTAATAACTTACCACTTAGTGTCTCAATGGTATTAACCTCCTTTATATTCTATTGCGCTAGGTGTTGACCATGGGGTGTGGACTGAGCTTGAGAAGGGAACTTACCTCGCTCAGTCACACTCAAGTAGCTCATCAACTTAGACACTTAGCTCTTTATCTCTTTATTTTCTTCAACAGCCTGCGTAATTAAAGATTCAAGTCTTTGATTAGTCTCACCCTCTATCTCAATAAAAGCATGTAAAGTGTCCTCTAAAGAACTCCTAGAAGGTACGGGTGCATGATATGGTGCAGGGGTTTGTGCAAACTACTAGTTTTCAGACTTCTAGCTGAAATTGAGGTGGTTTCGCCATCCCGGATTATAAGTATCAGATAAGGGTACCAAAGGCTTCTTGTACATGCCTAAGGCATTACATTTTTCCTCATACATCCCTCTCATCTCAGTAAATGTGGGGCACTCTTGGCCGAGGTGATCTACCCCGACACACACAAAACATGGTTTCAAAGATGCTGCATTATTAGCTACTTGTGTTGGCTTTGAGCTTTTAGTCTTTAACACCTCTAGTTCCCTAGTGAGTATCTCGACATTGGCCTTAAGGTTATCCTCTTCCCTAAGATGGTAAAATCCACCACCATTCGGGTGTCCTATAGGTCATGACCTGTTTGTGCTTTCTGTAGCACTAGGTCTAGTCCAAGTGTGAGCTTTTTCAGCAAGCTCATTGTGGTACTGTATGGCCTCATCGGGATCTTTTTCTAAAAATTCACCATTACACATCATCTCTACAAATTGGCGCTCCCTATATGTAAGTCCCTCATAAAAATAGCTCACTAAGCGCCAATTCTCATACCCATGGTGAGGGCACATACTTAACAACTCCTTAAATCTCTTCCAAGACTGATATAAAGTCTCACTATCCTTTTGTGCAAAGGTGGAGATTTGTCTTTTTAAAGCATTGGTCTTATGTTGGGGGAAGTATTTATTAAAAAAAATTCGAGTCATCTCAGTCCACGACCCAATAGATCATGGTCTTAGTGAGTATAGCCAGCTCTTAGCTTTATCCTTCAAAGCGAAGGAAAGAACTTAAGCCTCACAATGTCAGCAGTTGCATCTTGACTATGAAAAGTCGTAACTACTTCCTCAAACTCACTTATGTGCACATATGGGTTTTCACTTTCCAAGCCATTAAATGTAGGGAGTAATTGTATCATCCCTGTTTTAAAATCTAAATGGAGAGTATTGGCTGGAAGCATGATGCATGATGGTGTGGCTATATGTGTAGGGTGGAGATAATCCTGAAGGGTCCTAGGGGGTTGATCTTCGTGTTCATTCATCTCTTTGGGACTAGATGGGTTGTCAAATAAAAGATTTAGAAAAGAATTTAATTTTGACTCTAACACAGGCCTACAAGCAAATCTACCCAAAGTGTCTCTATATCTGGGCATGCAAGATCACAAAATAATAATAAAAAAAAACAACAAAAAAAATAATGCAGCAAGCTAAAAGAGGGAACAAAGTTACCACCTTTAGAAACTGCTGAAAAGAAAAACTATCTACAATTCTTTTACTGTCTTGTCTCAAGGTTGACAATCTTCCTTGTACTTATGCGTGTCTCATCAGAAACAGTGCCAAAATTTGATTACGCCCAAAACTTAACGCAGTAGTTGTAGCACGGCTTTGGAGTGTCGATTCCACAGGGAGACAAACTAACTGCAAGAGAAAGTGCAAACCTTAAAACAAACGATAAAAGTTAAATGAGAAAATATGAGTTTGAAGTAGTGTGAAATAATTGTGTAAATATAATAAAGAACAACAAGGGTCCAGGAATCCTCCCTAAGTTCATTGCCTTATTCTATTCTTGATTCAGTTATTTTTATCTCGATTGCAAGTTTCACATCCCAAACAAGCAATCAGCAAGTATTCAATTAAAGCACATATATAAACCCTAATGTAATTGTTATGAAATACTCTTTTCTTTCAAGCACGCATGACCTAACTTATAGATTATCAAAAAACGACAATATATCATAATGACAATATCGCAGTAATGGACAAATCTATAAGAGAAATCTACTGAACTCAATCACACCTCAACAGCATCACATAAGAAGTGCATGACTAGACTTATATGGGGGAGAGATATGCAATCACCAGATTAAGGGGAAATCTTATAATTAGATTAAAAAATAAATCATAACAAAGTTTATTGATAATAAATTCAAACTACAATGAATCAAGACTAGAAAATAAGAACAACTACACCTAAGGATTCATCCCTTTGCCTTGCTCGGAGATTAGTTGGCCATGGGGGAGAGTGTGGCAGCCTTCATGATGTTTTCCCCGGCCTTCGGCCTCTCAATAAGATGTTTTTCTTAAACCCTAAGTGATCTACTTATAGTACAAAGGTCCAAGGGTGTTTTTGGGTTTAATCTATTGTTTAAAACCCTAATTAAATTCTAACTCGGAGATATAACATCGTGTGCGCGCTGCGGTGCTCCTTTATGGGTGCTGCGGTTTTGGCTTCAGCTTGGTTGGGTGTGCTTCTGGGCACCACGGTGTTGGCCAGCACCGTGGTGCTGGCTGGTGCTATTCTGGAGGCCTGACCTTTGTCTAATAAAACTACCATAACTTTCTCTAGAAAAATCATTTTTATGAGCCGTAAAATTCTTCAGAAAACAAACTTCCGGATCTTTCTAAGCATATATAGCTCATCTCCTAGTTCTTCTTGTATCAACACAGTTTAATTTGCAAAGATGATTGATCTGTATGGGCAATTCTGGTAATTTAGTGAAACTCCTTTCCAAGTGCTTGTGAACCTTCACTCCGGTGTTCATCAAGTCATTGTACTTCAAGCAATGATAGCTTTTCCATCTCTTTTGAACTTAAAGTATCTGAAAATGCATCGAAATAGATCAATGATCCAAGAATGACACTTTAGAGTTGTTAAGGTATAAAAGTGCAATTCAAACCTAGATCAACCCTAAAATTCTAACAATTAAGTACTGTAAAGATGCATTTTATGACTCTCATCATAACCCCCAACTAGCTTATGGCTAGTCCCTAGCAATTCAAGCGAAAACAAGAGATGAATTCTACGGTGGGAATCAGAACAAAGTAAAGCAATGTTAGTGTTAAACCAAGAGTAATTCACTTTTGTCTCAAAAATCGCACATAACACACGGCATATAGAATCATTAAATTTCACCCAAGTCCAAAAGAAATCTAAACATCAATTTTAAAATTGTTATCGACTCTTAACATCCATCTTGCCATAATCTATTAATCCGAACACCTGGATGATTTTATGCAAAACATTCATGAATACAAGTCTTGGCCTCTAAGAACATAATAAATTGCGTGACATCAATCACAAATCAAGCTCCATAGGCATACTTTTCAAATCACTCTCCACTATTGTAGAAAAAATCACACTATATTGGATCAATAGGTCTTTAATAAGCTTGTAACGTTATGCTAAGGTAAAGGTTAAGAAAGAACGGGAAGAATTTAACAAGTAAAAGAACTCAATCTATTAGTTTTAAACACAACCACTTTAAGCACTGGATACCCTTACTTCAACACCCAACTCTTTCAAACATTTTCATAAGAGCTTTTCTCTCAATAAGTCACCACTTTTCTTCTCTCTTATTCTTTCTTTGCCATATTTCATTCTTTTTCTTTTGTATTTTTGGCATAAGATCATTTACCTCATTTTTCATTCTTTTCTTTCCACAACCGCCAACTGATCTCCTTTAATGTACTTGAGTTATGGTAGTAATATACTTTTGTATATTTCCATCATTACTCCTCTTGAGTGCTTTCTCAACAAATGTGTATAACTAAGTTCTTTTAAAAGAAGGGTAAGGATAAAATATTTTTAGGCTCATAAGGGTAAGTAAATGGGTTTCCGAAAGAAACAAGGCTCAATTTCTTTTTCAAGAAAAAGGCTCAAACAGGTGACTAGTGATAGATATAGCAAGGATAAGTTTGAAAGGCTCAAACAGTCCAAAAATGGCCTATATCATATCCTAAGTAATGTGCATTCTAGGAATTCGCCTCAAGTCATTATCAAATAAGTTCTAGAGCTTGTCGAGACCATAAAAGTATGCACAAAACAATCACATATAAAACTTCTCTAAATGCTTTAGACTATTTATACAATCTTACCACAAACTAGAGTCTCAAACCCAATCAAGATTGACACTTAAATTATTCTCAAACCGAAGCAAGATTTAACTTCTTCTAAATTCTATATGCTATCTCAATTAAGTTCATATCATTGACATGTGAATTAAATCCAAGACTAACACAAAGCATGCTAAAAAGAAACAAAAAGGGAGAATGTCACCAAGCTGTTCAATGGAAAAAGAAGAAGAAAAAAAAATGTTGGGAATAATAAAGAATGTGGAAACAAAGAGATGCGTTTCCTCCACCCTCAACATAAAAATTGCATTGACCTCGATTTAAAAGAAAGAGTAAAGGAAACTCCCTTTGTAGCCAAAGGTGCACAAAAGCTTAAAGTTGTACTCCACCATTTGAACTGCTTCGTATATTTGTCCCTGAAACAGAAATACTAACTTAATACTGGAAAACAGAAAAAATAAAAATAAAAAAAATACGAACAATAAACAAGAAAAAAGAAATATGAAAATAATAAAAGTAAAAAGGATAAGTTGTGGAGTACCTCCCATAAGTACTAAGTTTTACGTCTTCAGCCAGACGCTCTTATTCCCTCCTAGACAAATATGAACTGAAGGTTATCATCTTCCCTAAGATGGTAAATTCCACCACCATTCGGGTGCCCTATAGATCATGACCTGTTTGTGCTTTCAGTAGCACTAGGTCCAATCCAAGTGTGAACTTTTTCAGGAAGCTCATTGAGGTACTCTCTGGCCTCATCGGGATCCTTTTTCTAAAAATTCACCATTACACATCATCTCTACAAATTGGCGCTCCCTGTATGTAAGTTGTTCATAAAAATAGCTTACTAAGCACCAATTCTCTTACCCATGGTGAGGGCACATACTCAACAACTCCTTAAATCTCTCCCAAGACTGATATAAAGTCTCACTATCCTTTTGTGCAAAGGTGGAGATTTGCCTTTTTAAAGCATTGATCTTATGTTGGGGGAAGTATTTATTAAAAAAAATTCGAGTCATCTCAGTCCACGACCCAATAGATCGTGGCCTTAATGAGTATAGCCAACTCTTAGCTCTATCCTTCAAAGCGAAAGGAAAAAACTTAAGCCTCACAATGTCAGCAGTTGCATCTTGACTATGAAAAGTCACAACTACTTCCTCAAACTCTCTAATGTGCACATATGGGTTTTCACTTTCCAAGCCATGAAATGTATGAAGTAATTGTATCATCCCTGTTTTAAAATCTAAATGGAGAGTATTGGCTGGAAACATGATGCATGATGATATGGCTATGCGTGTAGGGTGGAGATAATCCTGAAGGGTCCTAGGAGGTTGATCTTCGTGTTCACTCATCTCTTCGGGACTAGATGGGTTGTCAAATAAAGGATTTAGAAAAGAATTTAATTTTGACTCTAACACAGGCCTATAAGCAAATCTACCCAAAGTGTCTCAATATCTGGCCATGCAAGATCACAAAATAATAAAAAAAAAACAAGAAGAAAATAATCCAGCAAGCTAAAAGAGGGAACGAAGTTACCACCTTTACAAACTACTGAAAAGAAAACCTATCTACAATTCTTCTACTGTCTTGTCTCAAGGTTGACAATCTTCCTTGTATTTATGCGTGTCTCCCCAGAAACGGCGCAAAAATTTGATTACGCCCAAAACATAATGCGATAGTTGTAGCACGGCTTTGGGGTGTCGATTCCACAGGGAGACAAACTAACTACAAGAGAAAGTGCAAACCTTAAAACGAATTATAAAAGTTAAACGAGAAAATATGAGTTTGAAGCAGTGTGAAATAATTGTGTAAATACAATAAAGAACAACAATGGTCCAGGAATCCTCCCTAGGTTCATTGCCTTATTCTATTCTTGATTTAGTTGTTTTTATCTCGATTGCAAGTTTCACATCCCAAACAAGCAATCGACAAATATTCAATTAAAGCACATATATAAACCCTAATGTAATTGTTACGAAATACTCTTTGCTTTCAAGTCTAGGACTTATACGGGGTGAAATGAGACTTTTTGGCCATTTACCCCGGTCCTCGAGGCCTAGGGCTTGAACATGGTGAAAGGGCATTTTTGGCCCTTCACATTAGTCCTCGGGGCCTAGGACTTCAAAAATATGAAGGGGAATTTTTTGCTCTTTACCTCGGTCCTCAAGGCCTATGACTTATACAAGGTGGGATATTTTTGGCCCTTCTCCTCAGTCCTCGGTGAAAAAGGAACTTTTAACTCTTCACCTCGGTCCTCGAGGCCTAGGACTTGTGTAAGATGAAGAGGTATTTCTTTCCCTTCACCTTAATCCTCAGGACCTATAACTTGTATGAAATGAAGAGGAAGTTTTAATCCTTCACCTCAGTCCTTAGGGCTTATTTGGTTGTTCAAGGATTTTTGGTGTTTTGTCAGGTGTCTCTCGAGGTTTTCAAGTTACCGTTGGTGTCCCCTAAGGCCACATGGCCTACTTTGGTGGGTCTTTGCAGTTGGAACACACCAAAGTGGGGTATAAATTCCTGAAAGTGGGAACTTCCTCATTTTTTCAATTTCGTTCAAGAACTCACGCCTTGAGAGACCTCGAGCTTGTAACTCTTCCCACTTCAGATTCCAATTCAATCTCTT
The DNA here is from genome assembly GCA_023935145.1 of Bretschneidera sinensis. NCBI lineage: Eukaryota > Viridiplantae > Streptophyta > Magnoliopsida > Brassicales > Akaniaceae > Bretschneidera > Bretschneidera sinensis. Next base: position 64,430,460 of record CM043703.1, on the reverse strand, counting down.
CTTTTCCTCTATTTGGTAAAGTTTCCTATTTTAACTTTTTAAATTATATCAAGTCTTACTAGTACTAAGGGGTCGGTAGAGGCGTATAGTTACGTCCGAGATGACTCTAGAGATGGTAATGAGGGAGTTTCGGGGTCCTTAGAGAGCATTTCCTTTAGTTTGTTTATTAACAACTGAGCCAATACAAATACAAATGTTTATATGATCTCAGGTGCTGAGTCTAGTAACTTTCAAGGGATTCTCTTTTTGAACCCCAAGGTATCGAATCTAGGGACTATGGGTGCTAAGATAAGCATGGACCACAATCGGATCCATTTTGCGGTGGATAATAAACCGAGCTCGTCGACTAAGCAGATGCTTTCTACCTTTAGTTAGAAGTATTGTATAACCAATGAGTTCAGACTTCGACTCCATGTAACTGATGAGAGAGTTTTTTCCTAAACAGGGGTAGTTTTAAATCTTATTTCCCAAAACATGGTAGTTTTAAACTTACTTCCCAAAATAAGGTACTCCTTGCCACATGTCATAATTTTTTTGTGGTAAATTCATATCACACCCTTGAGGTTTGCTTTAATTATGTTGACTACCCTTTTACTTTAAGAAATTAGAAACACAAGCTACCCTTCATCAACCACAATGATTGTTTCCCGATCTAATCCCTACATTCCGTATGCCGATAGGTCTGAAAGGACTCCGGCTCCAATGGCGGCTGTAGAGGGGCTGATGTCTATGGTGGCTAGTAAGGTGAAGAAGGTGTTGGGCATGAAATTCGGGAAGAGAATGGAAGGTGACTCAGTGAGTCAATGGGAGTAGGTCAAGAGAGTGATCACAGTCGAGAACTGGTTCAAGTACAGATATAGGTATCAGAGCATACCGACTCAAGGATTTGGAGAGCCCTACTTGGGATTTATGCTGGTCTGGTATATGTGTGGATGCCTTCTCTTTAGCTGTTGAGAAAATTGAGGGAAATGGAAAGGAAATTGAATTCTTGAGTGCGAGAATCAATATTTAAGTAGTAAATTTTTTGGGGGGATTATTAAGATGAAACATGTAATAGATGGAGACAAAATTACTTGTTGACTTTGAAATTGTTAGGGAATACTGAATTTATCTTCTTCTTTTCTCTTTTTTTTTTCTTGATTTAGCAATTTTGATTTTCTTGATTGGTTATGAAATGCAAATTTTTGTTAAGCTGTGTTTGGTTTGAAACCTCAAAGTCATGTGTTTTATGCGTTTTGAGAATGAAAATTTGAAATTTTTGTTTCCTTTAAGGTTTTTTTTCGGGGCAAAAATATGACAAGAACTTGTATTAGATTCAGTCGATCTAAGGACATTCATTTTTAATTTATCTTTTGAAATTTTTTAGTAGTGATTAGTTACGCTATATCATGAATTCATAATGACTGGTACTAAATAATTAATCTATTTTTTTATTTACATGTGGCAAAAAATTGAACTTCATACTAGTTATTTTATGGTGCTCAAGTTCATATAGTCCAGTATAGTTAATTAATAAACTTCGCTTCATTGTCTTATATCAGCATGGAAGGAGCATATAGTCAATGGTTCTACTCCTTGAGCTATTACAGCAGCTTAAGTCTTCAGATTTTCCCAATCAACAAGAGTAAAGGTGTGATATGAATTTAGAGAGAGAGAAATGTTGAAGATGAGGGGTGGGTTGTGTTTTAAATTTCTTAAAGTAGAAGGGTAGTCAGCATAATTAAAGCAAACGTCAAAAGTGTGATATGAATTTATCAAAAAAAAAATTATGACATGTGGCAAGGAGTATCTTGTTTTGGAAATAAGATTTAAAATTGCCTCTGTTTGGGAAAAAATTCGCTGATGAGAGGGAATATAGTCCTATAGGGATCGAGTTCCCATATGAGTTGTATCTCTTTGAGGAGTGCTTCAAGGTAGGCCTCTGACTTTCCCTATACTCCGACATCATTTATCTCCTCATTGCCTTCAACATTGTGCCGACTCAACTTGTACCGAATTCATGGAAGATGCTAATGGGCTTCCTCATTATCTTCCAAAGGCATGCCTGAGAGATTGAGGTCAACACTTGGTACTTATGCTACTGCTACACCATTAAGAGAGTAGGGTAATCCAGCTGATACATATTTTCCCCTTAGAATAACTACAAGATCTTGACTGATGCACCCTCCTCGAGCAAGATTGGAAGCCTTGGTACTTCTTTATACATGGCCTAGACCCTATCGGGGTATCTAGGTCTTTAAGTTACCATTAATACAATAGCTAAGAGCTCCCCTCAGTCTCAAAGGGAAAGGAGTTTCTATACTCAATCTAGAGAGACCCACTTAGTGCCTATTACTCGATCAATGAGAGGTTATTAATCAAGTTTAGGTTGAGCTCAGCCATTAATGGTAGTTAGCTTTTTATTCTTTCAATTGTTTGTTTTTTTGTCACTGTGGTTGTTTTCGGTGCAGAGATGGTGGCAGACAGAGCTGAAATCATGAAGAACGTACAAGCATAAGTTGCCAAAGCCCATGACAAGAAGGTTACTACTACTACTAAGAAAGCCCCCACTAGAGGTTAAAGGGCCTACACCGACCTCCTCCTCATGCCCAGGCTCCTCCCAAGAAGAAGGGCCAAAGGGATAGTCCTAAGGATGAAGTTAAAAGGGCAAAGAAGAAGAGGAAGGAAAGGATCTTGGCCCTACTAGATAGAATCTTATTATTGCTGCCACTCCTACTCAGTGAATTGAGGCGGGTCCTTCCTCATTGTTGTTAGCATTTGGTAGCTCTTGAACCCATGATCTCTCGACATCGGTGAGCCTTTTCTTCAGGGTCTGAAGTATAGCTTGGTTGGTAACCTCAGCATGCCCATTAGCCTGAGGGTAATGAACTAAGGATTAACAATGTTCAATTTGGGGGTCTTCACAAAATTTCTAGAAGTGCGAGCTCTCAAATTGTTTGCCATTGTCTATGAGGAGGAGCCTTGGTATTTTTTATCTTCACACAATGGATTTCTAGACAAAGCTTTTGGTCTTGTCATCTATAATTTTTGCCAAACATTTTTCCTCTGCCCACTTGGTGACGTAGTCCATTGCCATTATAAGAAATTTGAGCTCGAAGCTATTAAGAGGAGCAAAATGTCGATACCCCACATGGCGAATGACACTAGACTAACGATGGGTCACCAGAGGGAATATTTGGCACTTAAAAAACTTACTGGTGAACTTTTGATCTTCTTGGATAAGACCTGGCCATTAATACCATTGTCTTAGGATTTTGTGGGCGAGCGCTTGCCTTCCGAGGTAATTTTCGTAAATACCTTCATCCACCTCCCTCAGGGCGTAATCAGCTTCTCTAGGCGTGAGACACTTTAAATATGACAATGTTAAGGATCTTCGATACAGTTGACCATTAATCATGGAGTATCAAGCTATTTGGGACATTAGCTTCTTGGCTTCAAGCTAAGACTCAGGAAGCTCACCATTTTCCAGATACTTAACAATCGTGTCCATCCAGCATGACTCATTATCTATGTTCGTTACCTCAGCTTCTTCTATGCTATGGCCGGATAAGATTTCCTTATATACTTGCGTCTTGAGCTAGAGCATCTGCCTTTGTGTTTTTGGATCTTGGAACTTGAGTGAACTTCACCGACATGAAGAAGGTCATGGCTTGTTTTTCCTTGGCTAGGTACTTAATCATTTGTTCCCCTCTAGCCTCGTAGTCTCTTATTACTTGGCTAACCACCAACCAAGAGTCATTGAAGACTTCTAAGGCTTCAACCATGAGGGATTTGGCTAACTTCACTCCAACGAGTATAGATTTGTACTCTACTTCATTGTTCGAAGCCTTGAAGTCAAATATTAGGGCGTAACCACAGGTTAAATTCTCAAGGCTTATGAGAAGGAGTACGCATCGCTTCTATCTGTTGAAAAAAAGCTTCCACACTAAGAGTTTGTGCTCATAATTAGTCCCCAACCCCCCAGTGACATCTTTTGGGAAAGTCCACTCGACTATGAACCCCGGATGGCTATATCGGAGATCACAACAAATATAGAATTAGAGATTAATGGGGTCGAATTTCAAACACTCATGAAAACCATTCCAAAAACAAAATACACCAATCTCCGCCACGCATCCCCATCCATAAGGTGTAGGCCATACGTGCACCCACACACGCACACATACACACACACACACACACACACACACACACACACATATATATATATATATATATATCTAGCATGATATTCCGGCCATGTATCTCTGTCGAGTAGGATATGAGTCACACACACATATGTATCCACATCCAGTAAGATAATCATATCTAATAAATATCCCCATCCAGCAAGATATTCTCACCACACATCCCCCTCAAGTAGGATATGGGCCCCACACACACATATACCCCCATCAAGGAGGATACTAATAAACATCAAGTAACTAATACTAAGTTCATTTCAACATGTATTAAAGATCAAGTTTATTAATCATCCCCAGGTATATGATTAAAATATAACAGTGCACAAGTATAAAATTTCCCTATTCTTTGCATAAGAGGCAAGCCTTATGATTTAAATAAATAGATATTAGAAGTTACTGTTTCATAAGAATAGGTACGAGGGAAGATATTTATAGGTAGTAAACTCACCTTGTCATGAAGCTAAAACTAATATTTCAACCAATAACAAGTTCTAGGTACTCATAACCTTGCTTGTTTCTATGCTAATATTTTATAGAAGAAAGAGGGGCCACTAGCTGACCTGATTAGGGGAAATTGGAATCTCGGCTAATGGAGTTGTAGATGGCTATACTGTTAATCAAGCAAGTGGTTGCGTCGGAATCAGGCGGCTCTGGTGGATACATAGGGTTGCAAATGCATTGCTTATTAGAGGGAAAAAATTGATCGAAAGAAGGCAAAGTAAGGAAGAGAGAAAATACACTAAAGCTTGTGTTTGGGTTTGGCAGTTGAGTATGAAATTTCGTTGATGAGACTAAATTGTTTTCTATGGAGATTTATATCTAGGATTTGAATTGAAGGTAAAGAGGATAGATTATTATTATTGTTTATTTATTATTATTCTCACCAAATATGACCATTATTATTTTTAAATGGCACAAAACTAGATATTTAATTAAACTTCTTCGCTATTTCCTTGAATATTTATTTTTCGTGAAGAAATTATTATCACTATTTTTTATTTCTTTCTTAACGTATATATTTACTTATTTATTTAATAATTATTATAATCACATTCTAATTATTTTTTATTCAAATTCTTATTATTTTTTATTCAAATTCATACAATAATTACCAATTCAATATAATTATATGCAAAACATTGTAATAATGGATGGTGAAATTTGTAGGAAAATTACGAAAATGCCTCAATATGAAATGCGGATTTCACAACTCTATCCCATTAAAGAAATTTCGTCCCCAAAATTTAAATAACTTAACAATGAAAACATATGGATACTGAACTCAAACACACTTCTTATTATGTGTAACCATCATGCTAGTAAGTTAAAATTCATCCACCCTTGACATAATTCTCTTTAGTCTCTTTTACATAAACCCTCCACAATTAGGCTAAGTGTAACTTAACCAAAGTATATTTCTTTACTTCTTAGGAGATTTTAATAGTTCCCCCATTATCTACTATTTCGTTTTTCTTCAAAATTAGCTTCTAACTACTGTCTTATATTCTCTTTCCAAAGGTCACCACAACTCTCTTACAATCAAATTAGCTATACAACATTTTATTTAGCATATTTACGTATATATCTATCACCCTCTATAAGTTTAACACCCATTTAAGATAATTCATATATTTTAAGCTTAAACTAACACGTTTTCTTTTTCACCTTAAGTGCCATAGTTTCTGGTAGGTAAATAAATTGTTCTAACTGGCTTATGTAATTACAACTTCCAAGGAAACCAAACGTATCTCTATAAGCAAAGCAATTTAGCTATTTTTCGAACTTCAATAATATACCTCATTAACCTCACATATATAACTATTATTCTTCGTCGTTTTATTTGCAGAAAACACCAGTTCAAAATCAGATGAAGGAGAAATCATCCAATATGGAAAGTTACTCCAAAATACAAGTCAGAGTTGTCGAACTTGGAATCAAAGATTAAAAACTCACTTCACAAGATCTTTGATTCACACTCACTTCCATACCACTTAACACTTTTAAAAAGTTCCATCTAGTGCAAGCTATATAACTTTTCACCAATCAACCATTATTCTTTATTTCTATTAAACCTCAAAACCTTATATAAATATCATTTGTCATACCGAACATCGGATGAGAAGGAGGATAACTGCTAGAATCATGCGGCTTTGCTCGATACATCAGGTTGCTATTGCGCTGCTTATTAGAGGGAGAAAGAAATGATCGAAAGAAGGTAAAGTAAGGAAGAGAGAAAATACACTAAAGCTTGTGTTTGGGTTTGGCGGCTGAGTATGAAAATTTTCTGATGAGACCAAACTGTTTTTCTAAGGACATTTATATTGAAGGTTAGAATTAAAAGCAAAGTGGGTAGGTTAATATTATTTTTACTATTATTATTCTCACCAAAAGTGATCATTATTATTCTTAAATGTCACAAAACTAGGAACAAGATATTTAATTAAACTCTTCAATTATTTCCCTGAATATTTATTTCTCATGAAGAATTTATTACCACTATATTCTCTTTTTTGTTTCTTATTTCTTTTTTATTTCTTTCTTAATGTATAAATTTACTTGGTTATTTAATAATTATTATAATAACATTCTAAATTTTTTTTATTCAAAGTGACACGACAATTACCAAATCAATATAACTATATGAAAAATATAGTAATAATGAATGATGAAATCCCTAGGAAAATCTCGAGAATGACCCTATATGAAATGCGGGTTTCACAACTTTACGCCCTTTAAAAAAATTTCATTCTCAAATTAAATAATTTATTAGTTAAAACATGTGGATACTGAACTCAAATACTCTTCTTATTCTATGTAACCATCACGCCAGTAAATTAAAATTTATCCACCCTCAACATAATTCTCTTTAATCTCAACCCTCTACAATTACACTAAATTTAACCAAAGTATATTTTTTTACTTCTCATGAGGTTTTACTAGTTCCCAGGTTATCTACTATTTTATTTTTCTTCAAAATTAACTTCTAACCATGGTCTTATATTCTTTTTCCAAAGATCATCACAACCTCTTAAAATAAAAATTTAGCTATAGAAATCATTTTCTTTAGCATATTTAGTATATATTCATCTCTCTAGATAAGCTTAACACCCATTTGAGATTGTTCATATATATTAAGCTTAAACTAACACAATTTTATTTTTCAACTCAAGTGTCATATTTATCAAGAGGTAATTAAACTTTTCTAACTTGCTCATGTAATTACAAATTCCAAGGAAAGAAATTTTATCTTCATAAGCATAATAATTTAACTAGTTTGCCAACCTTGATAAAATTCATCATTAACCTCTCAAATATAACTATTATTCTTCACCATTTTATTTGAAAAAAAACACTAGGTCAAAATCTAATGAAGGAAAAACCATCCAATTGTAAAAACTTACTCCAAAATACAAGTCGGAGTTTTTGAACTTTGAATCACGTATTAAAACCTCACTTCATAATATCTTTGGTTCACACTCACTTCCACACCACTTAACACTTTTAAAGAGTTCCGTATAGTCAAAGCTTTAAAACTTTTCACCAATCAACCATTCTTTTTCATTTCTATTAAACCTTAAAATCTTATATAAATATCATTTACAACACCTACTACAACCTCTGAGAAATTAGGCATATCTTCATCATCTTTGGCTAGATTTATCGCCACAATCTTTTATAGTTATCGTTAAGCTTCATGTACATAACTAACTGCATATCATGTTTAAAGAATTTTAACTATCTTCATGAATGCACATCAATCAAACTTTTTTTTAAGAACAAAATCACACCAAGACTGCACGCTCTATGCTCATTTCAATTATTACTCACGAACCACCACTCCTATATCTTTTAAGAAATAAACTCGTCTATAATTCTTATATTCCTTGCAATTATTAAGTTGCAATTCTTATAACTTCAGTTCTACTTATATATTCAGAACCAAGCATCCCATAGATATCCAACTTCTCCAATTATGAAACTTTCAGCCCTCTAAATCTTCTAGTGAATTCAAATAACATTGTTGTAGACTGAGGTTTCAACCCAAGAGGGGGCTGAATTGGGTTTATAAAAACTTTCACTAATTAATCACAAGTTTATAAAAACAGGTAAAACCATAAGCATGTAAACAAGTAATGTGCTTTAAACAAAAGAGTTTAAGGAATAGAAGATGCAAACTCAGTTTATAGTGGTTCAGCAATATTGGATTCGTTCCAACCCTACGTCCACTCTCTTCAAGGAACCTCCTTGAAGTAATCTACTAAGAAACTTAGTCGTGCAACTTTACGGGTGTTGCACAAACCTTACAAGCAGTCCATTCCTCTTAGAAGTATATCCCTTCCTCTCGGAAGCTAATCTCTTCCTTTCGGAAGAAAATCCCTTTACAATAAATGAGTTGTTGTAAAGTAAATGGTAGAGAGACAGTAATGAAAGCTTATACAACTGAATAATATCTCTCTTTCAATGTAAAGCTTGAAGAATGGCTCAACAATAAATATTTCAAAGCTTTTGTGTATTAATGAGCAAAAACTTGATTGAATGTGTAATCTCACTTGTTTAAATGCTCAATAGAGTGGGTTTTTATAGCCTTGAATTAATATGGCCGTTTTTTACTGACTTGGAATGTTTTGGTGCATTTAGTGCTGAAGTCTCGCGTCTCAACAGTCATATTTTTTGAATTACCAGTCGACTGGGTCTTGGTACCAATCGACTAGGTCAAGTGAAAAGTCACACTTTTAAGGCTATGTATGGTACCAATCAATTGGGTAGTTCTTACTAGTCGACTGGAGATATTCTGTCCAAAACACCAGTCGACTAGTATGAAGCACCCAGTCGACTGGGGACACATTGTCCCTATATACCAATCTTCTGGTATAAGTACTCAGTCGACTGGGTTGCCTTTCAACCCAGTTTTTCATTCTTTTATATATTTTTGACTTCTAACGTTTGAATGAATAGTTTTGTTAGAATACATTTTCAAAAGGAGCCATAAGACAAGTTATTTGCCTGAACAAGTGAGATTTACAACTTGTTTCAATACCTTAATCCTATACTAGATCTTTTGTCTTGACTTGGTGTCTGATTCGGGTTGAGTTCTTGCATCTTGATTCTTGGCTATATGCTTTTATCGTTTAAAACACTTATATAGCACTGTTAGTACAATTATAGTTGTTTTTGTCATCATTAAAATTTAGATGAGGGTCAACAATCTCCCTTTTTTTTATGATGACAAAACTAATGAGAGAAAATAGTTTTAAAAACTAAGTGTTGGATTTTTTTGAAAAATAGGGCAAGTTTTCCTCTGTTTTATGAATAAAACCAACCTGTAAAAAGTTCAAAAATAGTTTCTATGCAATCCAACCAAGCAGATCATATAGAATCATACAATAAGTTCTTTAGAGCAATGCTCCCTCTAAATCTATGCATTATTTTGAGTTTACAGTTAGTTTTCTCATTTTCTCATATTTCTCTCCCGTTTTGACAACAGTAGAAAAGGGGTCAATAAACCAAAAAATAAGCCACATAGATATCATAGACATTAAGAGCATGTGTAAACAAACTTGTACACAAAAATTTTGCATCATTTGAGTTAGAAAGACTTCCCGATAAGAACCAGAAGTTTACAGTCATGCAGAAGTAGTTTAAAGCATATATCCAAGCACTGAAAGGTTTAAAGCAAGTAAACATATTGCGTAAATTTAAAACAAGTATACAAACTAAGTGTAAGCATAATACATAATCATATACATCATAAATCCATACAACATGGGCTTCTGAGAGCCGAAACTGAAAGATAATACAATAAATGATGAAATGATGTTCGTACTAAGAACAACTAAAAACTACATCTATATATACACCAAAATGAAGACAAAGAGTAACTCAAGGAGCGGAAAAGTCAGAGTTGCCATGAATGAGATCCCGAAGCTCAGCCAGGGAACCCTCGGTATGCTCATGGTGTAACTCGAAGTCATCCCAAAAAGAGCGGAGGTCGTGATGCATGGTGTCAACTAAAGAGCTCAAGCTCTGGAAGCTGGACAGCATAGTCAACTAGAGGCTCATGATAGCCTGAAAAAAATTACCGTACCCAGTTGGACCAGCACTTAAGTCACCCATAGGAGGTGCTCGGTCATCTGCATCTATAGCAGTAGCTGCAGCATATAGACTCTTGTCCTCATCATCACTGCTATCGTCCTTTTCTATCCAAATGTTCTTCCCAACCTTTGAATAAATCATGTCATCTCGGACTGTGCATCCCATCTTCTTCAGTGAGGAGACGTTGATGATGTCCTTGAGGCCGATGGGAAGAGGAACCTAGAAGTGCTAGAGGATGAGTGTAATGAGCATCTCGTAGGGTAGGCATCCAGAGTCACTGGCTCGTCGTTTATCATGTTGGCGAGCAGCAAGGGGTAGATATTGAAGTGGTGCCCAGTTTTAAGGCACCAAATCAATACCACATCTATCTTAGATAGATAGTCCCAACTCCCAACTCTCAGGTGGATGGTCCAACTCACATTGAGGTTGAACAATTTCGAGTCGAGAGGCATGTCACTATATGTGTGAAATGTAGTGGGTTGAAAGACATAGTTAGGGTCGCCCCTAACTATTCAACATGCCTCCTCATAATCGAAATTGTCTGGCCATCCGTCCAGACTCCATTGGATCCCTCTTATAGGGATCCTCAGGATACTCATCAAGAGGTCAGTGTTGACCTCAAACTCCACACCCATTACACTAGTTTTGAATCTCAGAGCCAGTGGACTGGGTTTCATCAAGTTCGCATATAACTGGTGAATCAATCTTGGGTAAAATTTTTGATGTATCTTGACCAGTGAAGTCAAGTGTATGGCACTAAAAACAAGTAAAACATCGAAATTACCATGAAGAATAGATTCGAAGATGATGAATCTACCCATCATGATCTTTTTTATGACGAATAATGGATGTATACCTCTCTTTCGTTGCCGGGCTGGAGAACAGGGAGTCGTCGAGCTCTGTTCATGCCTTCTTACTCAAAGAGCCCGCTAGTCCCTTCCCTTTCGAATCTGGCTCCTTAGATTTGGTGGACTTTGGCCTAGTAGGTGCATGAGGTTCCCTAACCATATTTTTGATGTGAATTCTATCGGTCATTTTGGAAGAAAAGAGTTTTTGAGAGAAAAAGGGATTTTGGTGGAAATTTGAGATTTTAACCTTAGAAAGTTGAAATAACTGGTATGGATGGGTAAATTGAGGTGTATTTGAAGTGTTTTAAGGATTTTTTGTTCAAAATTATGAGATTTTTTAGAGAGAGAAAGCTTGGGGTTTGAACAATGGCGTGAAAAAGTGAAAAATCTAAAGAGACTATTTATAGAATCGCGATACGAGTCGACTGGGTCCACTGCAGTTTTGAAAATTTTTAACATACCAGCCAACTAGATTGGGACACTAGTCGACTGAATAAACTAGTAGAGAGATACTAGTCAACTGGGTAGTTCATACCAGTCGACTGGGTAGATAACTAAATTTCAAAAAATGGCTCCAAGCAAGGTCTTGGTTTACTAGTCGACTGGTATAGACTTACCAATTGACTGGGAAATTAGGCAGAGACTTACCAGTCGACTGGGATAGACTTACTAGTCGATTGGACCCTTAAGAAAACTTTCAGTCTTGAGTTTTAGCATGAAATTTGTTTATCTATGCCATCTTGAGTGAGGGAAATATTAAATAAGGTTTAATACTCTTTCACTAGATGTCAAGTATGCAAAATGATGAATGATGAAGCAATCAGATATATAGTTTATCATAATCTAACAATCCTATTAACAGTCTAATTTTTCATAAACTAGCTTCACTTAGAGGTTTTGTAAGAATGTCAGCTATTTGATCTTCTGAAGGAATGAATTCTAGTCTAATATCACCGTTTTTAGCATGCTCTCTTAAGAAATGATGCTTAATTCCTATGTGTTTAGTTCTACAGAGCTTAATAGGGTTCTTGGTTAGGTTAATAGCACTAGTATTATCACAATGTATTGGTTTGAAGTTCATGCCATAGTCTTCTAGTTGTTGTTTTATACATAACATTTTGGCACAATAACTTCCAGCTGCTACGTATTCTGCCTCGGCGATTGATAGTGCAACAGAGTTTTGTTTCTTGGAACACCAAGAGGTTAACATTGCACCTAAGAATTGGCATATTCCACTTGAACTTTTTCTATCTAACCTACACCCTGCAAAGTCAGCATCTGAGTATCCAACAAGCTCAAAAGATGAATCTCTAGAGTACCATAATCCTAGGGTTTGAGTTCCTTGAAAATATCTAAGGATCCTTTTTACTGCAACTACATGTGATTCCTTAGGATTAGCCTGAAATCTAGCACACAGGCATACACTGAACATAATATCAGGTCTACTTGCAGTCAAATAAAGTAAAGCTCCTATCATGCTTCTATAATATTTAGTATTTACACATTTACCTCCTTCATCAAGATCAAGTTTTGTTGAGGTGCTCATGGGTGTACCAAGTGGCTTTGAGCTTTCCATCCCGAACCTCTTTAGTGGGTCCTTAGTATACTTTGATTGATTGATGAAGATACCTCCTTTCAATTGTTTGATTTGAAATCCAAGGAAGTAGGTAAGCTCTCCCATCATGCTCATTTCAAATTAACCTTGCATGCACTTGAAAAAATCTTTACACATAGATTCGTTAGTCGTACCAAATATAATATCATCAATATATATTTGGACTAGTAAGTGTCATTTATGTGAGTTTTTATGAAGAGGGTTGTGTCTACTTTTCCTCTTATAAAATTATTATCAATCAGAAATTTACTTAGTCTTTCATACCATGCTCTAAGAGCTTGCTTCAACCCATATAGAGCTTTAGAAAGTTCATATACATGATTTGGAAGACAAAGATTCTCAAATCCAAGAGGTTGCTCAACGTAAACCTCTTCTTCTATAAAGCCATTTAAGAAGGCACTCTTTACATCCATTTGAAATAATTTAAACTTATTAACGCATGCAAAGGCTAATAACATTCGAATAGCTTCTAATCTTGCTATGGGAGCATAGGTCTCATCAAATTCTATTCCTTCTTCTTGATTATATCCTTTAGCAACTAGTCTAGCCTTGTTTCTAGTCACTATTCTATTTTCATCCATCTTATTTCTAAATACCCATTTAGTTCCTATTATTGTATGATTCTTAGGTCTAGGAACTAGATTCCATACATTGTTTCTTTCAAATTGATTTATTTTTTCTTACATGGCAATTATCAAATCATTATCCTTTTCGATTTCTATAAATATCTTAGGTTCTATTTGAGTCAAATAGGCTACATACTTGTAAATGTTTCTAATTGAGAAACGAGTTCTTATCCCTTGTGAAGGATCACAAATCACTTGATCGATTGAGTGATAATTTACATACCTCCAATCTTGGGGAAGACCATTCTCTTATTGATTTGAAGATGGTTGATCCAATTTGAGAGTTTCCATCTCTTGATTTGTTTGTGGTGAGCTCTCATTTGGGTCAACAATGGGAGTAGGTACCTCCGTTCTTGGAATGAAATCTGCATCATCATTGAAAGAAACTTCTCTACTACTAATTAGGTTAGACTCATCAAGGGTTACATGTACGAATTCTTCTACTACTAGAGTTCTCTTGTTGAAGACTCTATAAGCCTTATTAGAGGTTGAATATCCTAAAAATATCCCTTCATTAGTCTTAGAGTCAAATTTTCCCAAGTTAGTTTTATTGTTATTTAGGATGAAGTACTTACAACCAAATGTTCAAAAATAGGAGATATTAGGCTTTCTACTTTTCCATAATTCATACGGAGTTTTGTCAAGCATAGGCCTAATTAAAATTCTATTCAAGTATAGCAAGAAGTGTTTACCACTTTCGCCCAAAAGTATTTTGGTAAGCTATTTTCACAAAGCATTATTCTTACAAATTCTTCTATAACTCTATTTTTCCTCTCAACAACTCCATTTTATTGAGGAGTTTTAGGAGCTAAAAAGTTGTGATCAATTTCATTTTCATCACAAAATTTTGAAAAACTTTGGTTTTCAAATTCTTTTCCATGATCACTTCTAATGCTTGAAATACAAATACCTTTTTCATTTTGAACTTTTTTGCAAAAGTTTTCAAATCCTTTGAAAGCTTCATCCTTGTAAGCAATAAAGATAACAAAGGTATATCTTGAATAGTCATCAACAATAATAAGAGCATATTGATGGTCACCTAGACTAATGGTATTTAATGGACCAAATAAGTCCATATGCAAAAGTTTCAATGGTCTAGTAGTTGACACTACATTTTTTGATTTAAAAGAAATTCTTGTTTGTTTTCCCATTTGACAAGTATTACATACTTTATCTTTTTCAAATTTGATTTTGGTTAGTCTAATGACTAAATCTTTTCTTGAAATTATTTTAAGCAAATTCATGTTCATATGACCAAGCCTTCTATGCCATAGCCATGGATTTTCACTAAATGCGAGAAAATATTTTTCATTTTCGGAATGCAATGATTTTAAATCAACTATATAGACATTTTTATGTCTATGGCCAACAAACTTGATCTTGTTACTCTTGATGTCTATAACTAGACAATGAGAGGTTTCAAATATGACTTTGTTGCCTTTGTCACATAGTTGACTAATACTTAGTAGATTTGGCTTAAGGCCTTGTACTAGCAATACATAGTCTATGGTTGAGAAATCATTACCAACTTTTCCATGCCTGATGATCTTTATTTTTGTGTTGTCTCCAATGGTGACAAGTTCGCCATCTCTTCGAGTTAACTCTTTGAATACACTTTTATCACTGGTCATGTGCTTTGAGCATCCACTATCAAAGTACCAACAATTACCTTTTTCTTTGGTGTGGAGACAAATCTACATCACACAAGGATACACAATTGCATTTTTAGGTACCCAAAATTTCTTGGGTCCTTTGGGGTTAGTCCTAGAAAATACGGTTCCTTTTGGGATCTATACTTTCTTAACAACATATAGTGTTCTATAGACATGTTGATGATGCACAATCCTAAGATAATAGTTATTGAAATTTCTAGGATGACTTAGTTGTACATGTCTATAATTCTTAGGATAAGTATTCCTAGGATACATGTTACTAATGTGAGGAATTTACATGTCATTTCTAGGAAATGTATGATGATGATTTCTTGAAAACATACTTGTATTATTATGAATATGCATATTATTTCTAGGATAACCATGATGATAATTCCTAGGGTATGCTTGTGCAGTGTGCAAGTCTTGAGTATACATATTATTTCTAAGATGTATATAATGGTCACTCCTAGGATGTGTACAAGCATTTCTTGAATGAGGATACATATAAGCATGACTATTTCTAGGATGTTTCTGTTGGAAATCACCTTGACAAGATGCCCAGGTGGTGATCTTCCAAACACCCAAGTCTTGAATGACTTGTAGAAAGAAAAACAGCAATCAAACACAAGAACAGAAAATCAAAGAAACAAAAGAAGACAAGCAATTGTTATTGAGGTTCGGTAATGTGCCTACGTCCCCATGAGTTCCTCCAAACTCTCTGCACTATCTCAATGGTTCTTACAAAGTTACAGCAATCCTCTTCAAGAATCCAAGTTCTTGAAGAAACAAGAAGAGAACTAGAAAGTGATAGTCCTATTACAAAGTTTTCTATCAATTCTATACTATCCTCTCTTCTTTACAACCAGCCTAACAAAGAGTCCCTCTTGTGTTTATCATTCTACACAATTCTCTCTAAGTGTTTACGATGATCTCACAATGTCACAAATCTCTCTTGTATGTGTGTTGTATATCTTATTTTGAAATAAGGCTTTGAGAACCCCTTTTATAGCCTCTCAATTCTTGGACATTCTTGAGATTGATTCTCCTCTCTTTGATCTTGATCGTTGCTCAATCTTGGCCCTTCATTACTTTCCTAAGTGGTACTGGGCGTTTTGGACTTGCGCACACACTTTTGGAGAGCCTTGAAGCTTGCTGCCTATGTGTGCAGTAGTGTGCCTAGGCGGTGCGGCACTGGGCATGGGCGGTGTGGCACTGGGGCTGTTCCTGATGACGTGCATGCTGTGAGGCATGGCACTGGGCGTGCGCGGCGTGCCCAGACCTGATGCTGCTGCCTTTTGCTGCAGTGCGCACACTTCCTGCCTGTGTGCAGAAGTTTGCACAGCAGTGTGCATGACCTTCCCATGCTCAAAACTTGAGCACACACATGTGTGCATCCATTAGACTTGATGAAATTTGATACTTCACATTTATTTTAGAGTTTAACCAACCTTAGACCATGTCTAAACATGTTTGAAACTTAGACAAATAACAACAATCTCTACCTTTGTCTAAGTGTTCAAAAAACCTAAACCATTGTGCAGAAAGCTTCGGGATCCAAACTCATCTTGAGTTACCAATTAACCAACTCCAATCCTAAGTAATTCAAGGCAATGAGTGAACTTACTTAGAGGTAAAACTTTAGTACCCAAGTCCGCAGGATTTTCTTCCGTGGCAATCTTGTCCACATGGATGCATCCTTTCGTAACATTTTCCCGAATGAAATGATACCGAACATCCATGTGCTTTGTCCTCTCATGGAACACTAGATTTTTACATAAGTGCAAAGCACTTTGACTATCCGAAAATACCACAACCTGCTCATCCAGTACCTTCAACTCTTCAAGCAACCCTTTGCACCATATAGCTTCCTTAATGGCCTCCATAGCTATTATACATTCTGCCCCGGTTGTTATGAGTACTACCACTGGCTGCCACTAAGCCTTCAAACACCTCAGCAACCTCTTTATCCCAAGCCAACACTCTTTTCCGGGATTACTCACACATTTGCTGAAAATACCAATTGCCTGAGAAACACTAAACCTGTTTCTTTCCTTTTCCCGGATGATTCTCATCCTAAGGATCTTTTGTGTAAGGCTGAGATCCTTCCTCTCGAACTCCTCACTGAGTTGAGATGTAAACCTTTCCATCCTCTTGCTGCTATTCCAACCCAACAGCCCATCAATGATATAGGTGAGGATACTCACCATCTTCTCCACCTTGTGTCCAGGTGAGAAATTTTCTATGAAACCTATGTCTTCTCTTCTTGTGAACCCATTCGCCACCAACCTAGCCTTG
The DNA here is from genome assembly GCA_023935145.1 of Bretschneidera sinensis. Classification (NCBI taxonomy): domain Eukaryota; kingdom Viridiplantae; phylum Streptophyta; class Magnoliopsida; order Brassicales; family Akaniaceae; genus Bretschneidera; species Bretschneidera sinensis. Next base: position 64,413,144 of record CM043703.1, on the reverse strand, counting down.
TTCCGGACTTTATCTCTTGGAGGGTACCCTTCTTTGATCTTGTAAGTGCACTTACATTCCATAACTTTCGCTTTCCTGGAATTTTCACCAATTCCCAGAAGTTGTTCTCCTTCAAAGAATCCATTTCTTTCTCCATAGCTAGTTGCCACTTTGACGAATCCTTACACTCCATGGCATCCGTGTAAGTTTCTGGTTCAGCCATCCCTCCTTCTATCCAAGGAGCTGCTGCATCTGTAGCATTTGTAAACCTATATCTCAAAGGTAGTCTAACCACTCTTCTTTCCCAGTCTCTTATGAGTTGGTAGTTATTTACTGCATCAACCTCTTCTTGTGCAGCCTCTTCTTGAGTTTCTTGAGCTTCTTGGCCTTCATCCAAGGGCTCTACCTGGTTCGAACCCTCTTGCCTCCTATGCTCTACCTGAACCGAGTTCTCCTTGATGCGATGCTCCACAAGTTTCGGTTTGGTTTGCTCACTAGCCCCTGCAGGGTTAGTTTTCTCCAAGTAGGGAAATAACAATTCATTAAAAATAACATCCTTACTTATAATCAGTTTCATGCCCTTATTTTCTAAGGACCACAACCTATAACCCTTAACACCATCACAATATCCTAGAAATACACATTTTTTAGACCTAGGGCCAAGTTTATCCTCCTTTTGATGTGCATATGCTGCATACCCAAAAGTCTTAATGTTGTTTAATTCAGGGGGTTTTCCACTCCACATCTCCATAGGAGTCTTGAGCTCTAATGCTCTAGAGGGTGATCTATTCACCAAGTATGCAGTTGTTGCTACAACTTCTCCCCAAAAATATTTTGGTAACCCGGATCCATCTACCATGCACCTAACCTTTTCTATAAGGGTCTTATTCATCAACTCAGCAACTCCATTTTGCTGAGGAGTTTCCACAACCGTCATATGTCTTAGAATGCCATTTAACCTACAGAATTGATCAAGTTCTTGGTTAAAAATTTCTAAGCCATTATCGGTTCTTATCCCCTTAACTACTCTACCCATTTGAGTCTCAACCAGCCCTTTCCACACCACTAATTTATTCAAGGCGTCTAATTTATTTTTAACCAAATAAACCCATACTTTTCTTGAATAATCATTAATTAAAGACAGAAAGTAAAAGTTACCTCCCTATGTTGGTGTTCTTGCTGGACCCCAAAGGTCCGAATGAATGTAATCAAGGATCCCCTTAGACTTATGCACTTGGGTGTTGAAGCTGACCCGGTGTTTCTTCTCAAGAACATAGCTCTCACAGAAATCCAGTTTTTCTACTTTGTCACCATCAAATAGACCTTCCTTACTAAGCACTTGCAGGTCCTTTTCGCTCATGTGTCCCAAGTGAGTGTGCCAAAGGGCTGCCTTGTCTAGCTCAGCCATCAAGCTTGCTGCTTGATCATTGGTTTTTGTTTCTCCGATCATCTCATAGAGTCCATCGCTTCTTGCTGCCTTGATCACTACCAAAGATCCCTTGGCCACCTTGATCTTTCCTCCCTCTAATTTGCATGTGTACCCCATGGAATCCAGCTGCCCCAATGAGATCAAGTTCCTCTTAAAATCTGGAAGATATCTTACATTTCGCAGCAGCCTTATGACTCCATCAAACATCCTCAATTGGACGTCTCCAATCCCTCTCACTTGGCAAGAATTTTCATTCCCCAAGAAGACTCTTCCTTCATTGATCTCCTTGAAATTCTTGAACCATTCTTTGTGAGGGCACATATAATAGGTGCACCCGGAATCAAGAATCCATTTTCCGCTGCCTTGCCTCTTACTCATATTTGAGCACACAACAAGCACATCATCTTGCTGTTCTCCTTTGGCAACCGAAGCCTCCCCATTGTTGATATGGCTTCTCCTCTCATCCCATAACCTCTTCTTGCAGTCTTTCCTGAAATGGCCCTCCTTGTTGCAGTAGAAGCATCTCCTTCCTCCTCCATATCTTGTCTTGGAGTGGGATCTCCCATGGCTCTGCCCTCTACCTCTTGATTTCTCCCGGTAGCTGCCATGAGTGTTACTGCCATTCCGAGCTGCTGACCTTCCTCTTACGAATAGCCCATCACCACTTGATGTCTCTTTCATCTTGGTTTTGAAATCATGTGCCCTTACGGCATTGATCACAATCTCCTTTGTCAAACTATCTCTCCCATACTCAATTGCATTAATCAAATTGTCAAAGCAATCAGGAAGTGAGTTTAACAAAATAACAGCCAATTGTTCATCCAGAAAAGAAATGCTACAGCTATTCAAATCTTGAACTAGCTTATTAAAGACATCAAGATTATCTTGCAACTATTTACTAGGGTCCATTTTAAAAGCAAAGATTATTTAAAAAGATAAATTTTGTTAGGAAGAGTTTTGGTAAGAAACAACTCATCTAGTTTCTTCCATATGACAGCCGGATCCTCCGAGTCTCCGCACTCCCTTGTGACACTATCCGACATGTGCAAGAAAATGGTGCTGTAAGCCATCTTCTTCATCTCGGTCCACTGGTCCTCCGTGATACTTGCTGGAAAAGCATCATCTTCTCCAATAGCCAAGTCCACTTTCTGCTGCATTAGAACCGCCTTGATCTTCCGCTTCCATAGGGCAAAGTCCCCCTTTCCATCAAACTTCTCCACACAGAAATTTGAAGCCATCTTTTGTGGATAAGATCCCAGATTTGTGCACTAACCACAACTGCTTTCTTCAACTTCAAGAACACAGATCAAAGATGGATCTTTAACACCGTTCTTGAATCAACCTTCAAGAACACGACCAGATCTTGATCTTTACACCGTTCTTGAATCACCCAAGAAGTTTGATCTTTGATTCTTGGAGTCTTGGCTCCGTAACTTCTACTTCTTGCTCCGATAACCAGTTGCTTAGCTCTAATACCACTGTTGGAAATCACCTTGACAAGATGCCCAGGTGGTGATCTTCCAAACACCCAAGTCTTGAATGACTTGTAGAAAGAAAAACAGCAATCGAACACAAGAATAGAAAATCAAAGAAAGAAAAGAACACAAGCAATTGTTATCGAGGTTCGGCAATGTGCCTACGTCCCCGTGAGTTCCTTCGAACTCTCTGCACTATCTCAATGGTTCTTACAAAGTTATAGTAGTCCTCTTCAAGAATCCAAGTTCTTGAAGAAACAAGAAGAGAACTAGAAAGTGATAGTCCTATTACAAAGTTTTCTATCAATTCTATACTATCCTCTCTTCTTTAAACAGCCTAACAAAGAGTCCCTCTTGTGTTTGTCACTCTACACAATTCTCTCTAAGTGTTTACAATGATCTCACAATGTCACAAATCTCTCTTGTATATGTGTTGTATATCTTATTTTGAAATGAGGCCTTGAGAACCCCTTTTATAGCCTCTCAATTCTTGGACATTCTTGAGATTCATTGTCCTCCCTTTGATCTTGATCATTGCTCAATCTTGGCCCTTCATTACTTTTCTAAGTGGTGCTGTGCGTTTTGGACTTGCGCACACACTTTTAGAGAGCCTTGAAGCTTGCTGCCTATGTGTGCAATAGTGTGCCTGGGCAGTGCGGCGCTGGGCATGGGCAGTGAGGCACTGGGGCTGTCCCTGATGGCGTGCATGCTGTGAGACGCGGCACGCCCAGACCTGATGCTGCTGCTTTCTGCTGTAGTGCGCACACTTCCTGCCTGTGTGCAGAAGTTTGCACAATAGTGTGCATGACCTTCCCATGCTCAAAACTTGAGCACACACATGTGTGCAGCCATTAGACTTACTGAACTTTGATACTCCACATTTAGTTTGGAGTTTAACTAAACTTAGACTATGTTTGGACATGTTTGAAACTTAGACAAATAACAACAGTTTCATTCTTGTATATGCATTAGAATTAGTATTTCTAGACCTACTAGCACGTATTGAGGGAATGCTTTTAACCTTGCTAGTGGTCTTTGAAGTAGAGGCTTCATTCACACATGATACTTTCATGAATAAGCTCTCTTTTGATTTTTGCTTGCCTAATGGAGAATATCCTAACCCAGATTTTCCTTCACTTAATCTTTGGTAAGATAGCACTTCATCAAGCTTTTCTTTTCCAAGCATGAGTCTAGATATTGTGCCATTCAATTCTAATATCTTCTTCTTTAAGTTTTCATTTTCATCTTTAGGAAAATCTTGAGAAGAATCATAAAGCAATGAAGATAGTTTATCTTTTTCTTCTTTTAGACTTAGCCTCTCTTTAGAAAGAGATGGCACCTCTTTCTTAAGAGTAGAGTTCCTAGAATCGAATTTCTTCAATTCTTCATGCATTTCATTTATGACTTCTATCAATTCTTCACTACTACTAACAATGTTATTTTTTGAAGAGGGAGAAGATAATACCTCATTTGCATCATCGATTGCCATAAGACATAGGTTGGCAATTTCCTCGTATCCGATTTCTTTATCCGAGGATTCTTCTTCTTCTTCATCACTCCAAGTGGTTGCAATCATAGGTTTCTTCTTGAAGCTCCTATATGGTTTGCTTGAAGCTGTATAATTGGCCTTGATGTGATCGGGCTTCTTGCATCCATAACACACAAGTAGTTCCTTTTTGAGGTGGAATCCTTTGAGAAGGGTTTCTTGCTTTTCTTCAAGAATCTGTGAAACCATTTGGTGATTAAAGCCATCTCACTATCTTTTTCGCTGCTCTCCACCTCTTCTTCCAATTCTTCTTCTTTGTTGCTTATAGAAGCTTTGAGAGCAATCACCTCTTTCTTCTTCTCATCATCATTGACAATGGAATTCATTTCTTCCATCTCATATGTCAATAATGACCCAAGAAGTGTTTCAACATCAAGTTTGTTGAGATCTTTGGCCTCCTAAATGGTCGTCTTCTTTGGTTTCCAAGAGGGTGGCAGAGATCTTAAGATTTTTCTCGTTAGTTCAAACTCCTCAATGTTCCTACCAAGAAGCTTCAAACCATTAACAATAGTTGTGAAACGTGAGTGCATTTGAGAAATTGTTTCATTAGGAGACATTTTAAAAGATTCATATTCGGATACTAGCATATAGATTTTTTATTTTTTAACCTCACTAGTTCCTTCATATGTAACTTGCAGTTTATCCCAAATCTCCTTAGTCGAAACACACGTATAAATTTTATTATATTCAGATATATCTAAAGCACAATGTAAAATGCTTATGGCTATACTATTGAGAGACATCATTCTACAATCCTCATCATTGAACTCAGTTTTGAGTTTAGGCATTGTATGATTGATTTCCCCAATAGTTATTTCCTTTGAAGGAATTCTAGGTCCTTCCTCAATGACTCTCTATAAATTATAATCTTGTCCTTCGACAAAGATTTTCATCTTGTTTTTTCAATAGTTATAGTTGGAGTCATTGAACAAGGGAGGCCTAGTGTAGGAATGTCCCTCAGAATAGCTATTCGATGCCATCGGATCAACTCAATGATTTTAAGCCTAAAATTGAGAACAAGGCTCTGATACCAATCGTAGACTGAGGTTTCAACCTAAGAGGGGAGTGAATTGGGTTTATAAAAACTTTCGCTAATTAATCGCAAGTTTATAAAAACAAGTAAGACCACAAGCATGTAAACAAGTAATGTGCTGTAAACAAAAGAGTTTAATGAATAAAACATGCAAACTCGGTTTATAGTGGTTTGACAATATCAGATTCGTTTCGACCCTACATCCACTCTCTTCAAGGAACCTCCTTGAAGTAATCCACTAAGAAACATAGTTGTGCAACTTCATGGGTGTTGCATAAAACTTACAAGCAGTCCCTTCCTCTTAGAAGCATATCCCTTCCTCTCGGAAGCAAATCTCTTCCTTTCGGAAGCTAATCCCTTTATAATAAATGAGTTGCAGTAAAGTTAATGGTAGAGAGACAGCAATGAAAGCTTATACAACTGAATAATATCTCTCTTTCAAGGTAAAGCTTGAAGAATGGCTCAACAATAAATATTTCAAAGCTTTTGTGTATTAATGAGCAAAAACTTGATTGAATGTGTAATCTCACTTGTTTGAATGCTTAATAGAGTGGGTTTTTATAGCCTTGAATTAATATAGCCGTTTTGTACTGACTTGTAATGTTTTAGTGCATTTAGTGCTGAAGTCTCGCGTCTCAACGGTCATATTTTTGGAATTACTAGTTGACTGGGTCTTGGTACTAGTCGACTAGGTCAAGTGAAAAGTCACACTTTTAAGGCTATGTATGGTACTAGTCGACTGGGTAGTTCTTACGAGTCGACTGGGGACATTCTGTCCAAAACGCCAGTCGACTGGGTGACTGGGGACATTCTGTCCAAAACACCAGTCGACTGGTATGAAGCACCCAGTCAACTGGTGATACACTGTCCCATATACTAGTCTTCTGGTATAAGTACCCAATCGACTAGGTTGCCCTTTAACCCAGTTTTTCATTCTTTGAGATGTTTTTAACTTATAAACATTTAAATGAATAGTTTTGTTAAAATGTGTTTTCAAAAGGAGCCATAAGACAAGTGTTTTACCTGAACAAGTGAGATTTACAACTTGTTTCCATACCGTAATCCTATATTGGATCTTCTGTCTTAACTTGGTGTCTGATTCGGGTTGAGTTCTTGCATCTTGATTCTTAGCTGTATGTTTTTATCGTTTAAAACACTTAGATAACACTGTTAGTACAATTAGAGTTGTGTTTTGTCATCATTAAAATTTAGATGAGGGTCAACAATTGCAAGTATCTCTAACATAATATTTTCTCTCAAGTACGCCAAGTCTAAAAATATTTAACCTTACATTGCTCTCTTTTTACATGACTAACATGTTAACTCCACCAGATAGTCATTACCAAAAATCGTTGTTGTTAACAAAACTTCAAAATTTTCATTTGAGTAACTATATGAAACTTCAAGATTTTTATGGATCTTATGCATAAACTCCCATTATTCAGTTGACACTAATACTATATAATTCACTCTCAACTCCATAATATCCAAAACTTTAAAGCACTTGAAGTTTCCTTTAACTGTTTCGAGAAACATCATTTGCCACTTCAAAGTAGCACTCTAAAATTTAAAAGAAAGTCTACGAAATTTCTTAAATCAGGCTCTGATACCACTTGTAACAACCCAACCTCCTACTTGACACAATATTGTCCACTTTGGTACACAAAGGCTCGCAGCTTTAAAATGTATCGCGCAAGTGGATGTGACAATCATTTAACTCCCTAACCGATGTGGGATACCAAGACTTGAGGTGTCACATTTGACCTTTCACGTGGGACAAGTAGTCTTTCCTCTATGATAGTGAAATTACTCTAGTACTCTTTAGGGTGTACACATGTCAATTTTCTATTGGGTGTGTATATTTTACCCACATCACATTGAAAACTAAAAAGCTTTGTTTGTACGTTGAAATAAATTCTTGTATATGCTTTGTATATATGTGGATCGTTACTGTCACTACAAGATAAATGACACCTACCGACGCTTCATACACGCGCCGCAATATATCCTCCGTCGGCACTTCAAGAATAAAGTGCCACAATATTCACAGAACATATATCGGCTCTTAGAAGTGTCGTAATATGCAAAACGTATTGCATATTGAAGCGCTTGTAAGCGCCACAATATGCAGAAACCCATTGCATATTGCAACACTTCCAAACGCCGCAATATGCAGAGACCCATTTCATATTGTGGCACTTTCAAGTGCCGCAATATGCAGAAACCTATTGCATATTGCAAGCACCGCAATATGCAGAAACCCATTGCATATTACGACGATTGGAAGCACTGAAATAAGACATTTTGAAGTGCCGAAATACAACTTAAAATATCTAGTGTCTCGCTTGGTTTTGTAAATTTTCAGAGGCTCAACTCATTTTCTTTCAGCTTTCTCTCTCGCATATCTTCTCAGGAAATCTTACGCTACTCTGTCTGCCTCTCTCTATGTGTGTTTGTGTGTGAAGAAATCTTGAATAACAAAGCCCAAATCTTGTGTTCTTCACTTGTCTTAGCTTTCAGGTAAAGTATAACTATCTCTGTGCAAGGCAAGACTAGTAGAATTTTGGTCATTTCACTTATTATTTATGAGAAATTGCTTAGAATTCTGATTTACTTTTCGAAAATATTAATATCCATTGTTCCTTGTGGTGAATTCGAAGTGGGTTTAGGGTGAACAAGTGCATTTTGAATTGCCTTTATTAATAAGTGATTGTTTGTGAGGTGAATTTTAGGGTTCAAATTCCAGTTTAGTGCGTTATCTATCCTTATTTGGTTTTGGGTTTGTGATTAACTGGTCGCTGAATTTGATAGAAGTGTTTTTTTATTGTTATAATTTTTTTTAATTTATTTGATTTTGTGCAAAATTGCCAATATTTGGTGTATTGCGACAAATTTTAATGCCATTGTATTGCGGCGCTTGGAAGCGCCACTATATTGCAGCGCTTCAAAGTGCCGCAATATGCATAATTTTGTGGTGCTTCTAAGCGCCGAAATATAGTAGCGCTTAGAAGTGCCACAAAAAAATGCATATTTCGGGGCTTAAGGTAAGTGTCGGTACTGGCACTACGACACCACACATACTGACCATTTATCTGGCACTTACCGTAAGCGTCGGTATCGCATATTGCGGTACTTTAAATAGCCGAAATATACTAAAAAAAAGGCCAGCGTCTGCCATTTATCTTGTAGTGTGTGTTTGAAAGTTCAAAGGGAAATGATGGAAAATATTTTTAAAGGAAAGTAAGAGTAAGGGATGGGTTCATGCCTTATCCTTGTCTGAATGTTTTATACAGTGAGAGAGTAAAAGGAAAGTAAAAAAGCTCTCTTTTTTCGAAAACCTTACAAATCCTTAATTTAGGGTGTTAAAATAATTGGCAAGGTAAGGGTTTTGGAGGGTTAAAAGGGAACCTCCAAAATATTTTCTCTTCTTGCAAAAAATCTTTCGGTTAAAGTTTTTAATTAACCACTTCTTTACTTTCCCTTAACCCTCGAAAACTCTCTCAAATATAGTGATCAATCTCACATTTCACCATGCTAAATGATTTACAAACTTCAAATTTTCAATTTATGAGATAAACTTTGATGTTGCATTTGATTGCACAAAATTGAAATTTTAAAAATTAAATTGGATTATTCTAAATAATAAATTTGTTGGAAAAATTTCATGTCCATTCAATTCAATTTTCAAAACTTTAATTTCGTGCTATGAAATGTTAAATTATTTGACGTGATAAGACATGATTAGTTTAATATACTAATTAAATAGCGTCAACAATGCAAAAATTATTAGAGTGGTTCTTGGAATTCTCTTCTAGTGAGCTTCTTGTTTTAAAAGTTTTTCTGTACTTGGAAAGCTAGGAGTCAGTTTAATTATGGAAAATATTTTTTATTTTTTATAATATTTTTTTAACAATTTTCACGTTCAAAATATACTTCGAAAAGCAAGACATTTTTTATTTATTTTACCAACATAATTTATCAAAAATTTTTTTTTTTATTTTTTAGTATTATGTTAAAAAATAAATTAAAAAAAAATTCAAATCTTATTAAGACTGTAAAACTTATTTAAAAAATATTAAATAAAACGAAGATAGAAAATGAAAAGTAACAGGTCCTAGTAGTTTCTCAACAAAACAATACGCATGCATTATATTTGGTGGCGTCCAATGAAAAGCGGTTTTCTCAACAAAACAAACAAATTTGTTTAAAAAGAAAGTACATACTTGAAAGTATATAAATTAAAGCTTCAAATAAAATGGAAGATAAAGAAGAGGAGCAGATCAAGAATTTACTGCCAGCAAATGGGCATTTCTAAAATTCTCCGACTTCTTGTTTCCAGCTTTTACATCTATACTACACAATTCTTACTTTTTGTTTCCATCATTTACTTAAAATTCGTTCAATTTATTTTTCTTTATTCCCAAACAACAAAAACTTTCTAGTTTCATGCTTAGCACGATAGCAATTTAGCACCCAATATAATGGACCCCTCCGTATTCCGTACCATGTACCGGACGTTAGGACATAAGGACATTAACCTGTACCTTTACAGTAATCCCTCCCTCTCCTTTTATAAATCCCCATAAACCCACTCCTCAATTTGCCCTACGCTTTGCTTTGTTTTCACATTTGCAAATTTTGCACTCTCTTTTTCTCTTTACGTTTATCATTACCACCCACGTCTCTCTGTCTCTCAACAAATGAGAGAAGAAACAAGTTCAAAAAATAGTACTAGTAGTATATGTGCTTGTGATGGAGAGTCCAGAATTTTCGCCATCCCACGGGGATGCATCTCGGCCGTCCCTTGGGTTCCCCCTCGGCACCGCACTTCTGTTGATCGTCATACTCGGTCTCAGTGGCATCTTCTTCTGTTGCTACCACTGGGAAAAGCTCAGATCGTTCCGTGAATCTTTCTCCGGTTACATTGATTCTGATTCCGACCTCGAAGCATCACCCTCTAAATCTAAAACCACATGCACGGTAATCTTTGTTCTCCTCTCTATTAATTTTCACATTTGTCAATTAAAAATTGAATAATAGAAATTGTTTTTAATTATTGGAAAATTACATATGTATTTTAACTATCTTTTTTTTGTTAATTAGGATTTTCTGAAAAATCAAAGCCAAAGCTTGCCGGTGTTAATGCCGGGCGATCAGATCCCAAAGTTTATAGCACTGCCATGTCCATGTGAGCAGCCGCAACAGGAAAAGATTGTTGTAAAAGTGCAAAAGCCGCCACGTTTTCCGGTGCCTTTGTTGTATATATAGAGAGAACTGAATTAAAATCCCTTTTTGTTTTAATTCAGTAGTGAAAAAGAAGAAGTGCAAATGTTTACTACCATCATTGTTACCTTCCCAATTACCATTTGTTGTAATCTACGATGCTTAAGTATTTTAGTGAATATGTAATTAGAGAAGATTCAAAGTTATGTGATTTTTTGTTTTCATTTTCCATTTTTCTTTCTCTGCATAAAATTACAGGATAATAAATGATTGCGATTTTCTTTTATAAAAATCTGAAGTTCAAATCTATCAACCCAGTGGTCGCAATTGATTAAAAAATTGTTTATACAATCTAAATTTTGATGTTTAGATGGTTACTCCGTTACTAATTTGAGCCTCTGTTTTCACTTTTGGTAAAAGATCATAACTACTATTCTTTGCAGCTCTTAGGCTCTTAGCCTTATCTGAGCATATTCAAATTGAACCAAGAATTGCGGATGAAAAGGACAATTCCAACCACCGCGGTCTGGATGAAATAAAAGAGATTTGTGTAATAACCATGAGACTCATCCTCTAGTGATCAGGCCAAAAAGATTTTCCTTGCAAATTCTTTAGGCTAAGCATAGATGACTGTGTTTGATTTGCTTGGAAAAGTAGACTTAATACTCTTGATATAAAAAATAGTTTGAATTCACTTGGGTAAATTCAAGTCGTCTTTGGAAGCTGGGTCTGATTTGGTCCGGTATGAGTTACCTGAAAAAGAAACCGACACAGAGACCCTTCGATGTGAAAAATTTTTGTCTAGTACAGTGACATGAAAGATACATAGCACAAAAGTCTATCTCACTTTTAAATGAAAATAAAATATTTTTTTCTCTTTTCTTATATCATTTAACGGTGAGATGGATTATTGTAACATGTATCTCTCATGACACTGTGCCAGACAAAAACTTTTCCTACGATGCTTAAGTTGAGTATGACTAAAAGAGTGATATAAAAAGTAAAGAAGGTAGAATTATCGTTTTACCCTTAATGTAAGTACCCTTGTATCTTTGAAAGTAATTGTCAAGTGTCAACTTTTGATAAAATGATATATTTAATTCACATCAAATACTATGCGTACAAATTGACTGATAATACCATTTTGCTGTTTGAAGAAAAAATGCAATTCATATCTTTTATTGGCAAGTAAAAACCTGATTTGGACATTATCTTTGTCATAAATTAAAGAGTCCTATAAGGTTTTACATTTTGTGTTACAAGAAAGCTTAGAAGCCAAAACACGTTTGCTATTTTAACGATGATTGCTAATTCCCCCAAATCTTTCTGATGTAATGAGTTGGTATGACCACATGAAAGAAACCCGACAAAAAAGGCAGAATTCCAGCTTACTAAGTAATAAGCAACTTAATTATGTGGTCTGCCATGAGTTATGCTTGGAGACTGGCAGTGTGGCAGCAGATCCAATGTTTCGACTCTAAATTTGCATCATCAGTTAGTTATTCCTCACTATCTGCAGTAAATAAAGTACTGTAATGTGTGTATTTATGTGCTTAGTTTTGTTCCAATGAAAGAAAGGGTATTTTAATTACTCAAACCTGTCCTGTCTCATCTTGTTTCCCCTCTCCCGAACGCCTTCGTCTCCAATAGGTCCTATCCGAGATAATATTTTTATTATTCAAGAAATTATTCATTCCCTCGTAAATAAAGTAGGTTTGTCAGGTGGAAGGAACATCGAATTTGATTTCAAAAAGGCTTATGATAAAATTAATTGATCATTTTAGCATTAAATTCCAATGAGACATGATTTCTCAAGTAATTGGCGAACTGGATCATACACTGTATTTCTATGCTTCTATACGTGTTTGATTCATGATCATATGACTAAACTAATCAATCCTTCTCAACATGGTTGTGACAAGGGATCCCCTAATTCTTTATTTCTCAAAGTCTCTATGGTAAAGATCTTCTATTCCCGCTCTTTGTCTTGCAGCTAATTATGTTATTTTGTTCAAGCTTCTGTTCACAATTGTATTGCTATCAATACTTTGCTATCCTCTTGGGGCTCGGACTCCTTTAGTTCACAAACAAAATGATATCATGAGATGTGATTAAAGTTGTAATATTTTAATCTTATATTTATTTCATGAGATTGTTGAATTTATGATTATTGGGACTAAACTAAGATAACAAGTATAAATACAAAAATACCCTATCACTATTCATCATCTACAATAATCCTCAATTTTTTTGTAATCCTAATTTCATCATTTTATTTGCCCCATTCACTTTCCTTATCTTCAACAACACCATTAAGGGTGTAAATGATTGAGTCGAGCCAAAACGAGTAGTACTCTGTTAAAATTTGTTCATTAAGATTTTAACTGAGCTTAGGCGGAGTTCAATCTCAAACCGAGCTTTAAAACTTTATTTAAGATTGTTCAATGAGATTTTAATTGAGCATGAACCGATTTGGAGCTTTATCTGAGCTTTAATAACTTTGTTTGATCTCAACTCTTTTAATAAAGGAAATTGAGTTTGGCTCGAGCTCGACTCGGTTATATAAATGAGCCTAGTTCAATCTTGTCTCAAAACTAAGTTCTAATGTGTTTAAAAACTTTATGAAAACTTATAAACAATATTTCCTCTTTATTGGACAGCACGACGAGTAGTGAGTAAAAAGAGACTAGATTCTTGAAAGCGATAAGGTCAGCGGTTGTAAGTGACTGTGAGACTATAGCGATATATACCCTTTAAATGAGCCACAGTCTACCATGAACGAGCTCTTATCAAGTATCTAACAAACTCTAAATCAAACATATAAACGAGGGGTTCACGACCTTAAAACAAGCCACAAGCATACCAATGTTCAAGCTCGGCTCGTGTAATAAACAAACTTTAAAATTAGTTCAAACTAGTTCTTATAAATAATGAACGAGCTCTAACCGAAACTGTTCATGAGTGTATCGGTTCACTTACAACCCTAACCACCATCACACGCAACCAACAAACAACAAATTTACCCCAACCATTAATTTCTTTAAGAAGTTCCATTCAAAAACCAAGGAAGCAAAACCTAAATCTCTCACAAAACTTGATATTTTTTCGAGAATATCTCATCTTGATAATATCCCTTCCACTCCATGCAAGTTCTAGATAGAAAAATCCCTATATTTTCATTGCTTGAACCCTAAACCTAGAGAGAAGGAGAGAGAATGGCATTAAGGAGTGAGGGAAAATGTAAAGAGAAAGAGAGAGAAGAGGAATAAGAAGAATAAGAAGAAGAAGAAGAGGAGGAGGAAGAAGAATAAGAGGAGGAAGAAGAAGAAGAAGAAGAAGAATAAGAATAAGAAGAAGAAGAAGAAGAAGAAGAAGAAGAAGAGGAAGAACAAGAAGAAAAAGGAAGGAAGGAAGACGAAGAATAATAATAATAATAATAATAATAATAATAATAATAATAATAATAATAATAATAATAATAATAATAATAATAAGAAGAAGAAGAAGAAGAAGAAGAAGAAGAAGAATAGGAGGAAGAAGAAGAAGAGGCAAAAGAAGAAAAGGAGGAAGAAGAAGACAAAGAAGACGAAGAAGAAGAAGAAGAAGAAGATGAAGAGGAAGAAGAAGAAGAAGAAGAGGAAGATAAAGAGGAAGAAGATGAGGATGAAGAAGAAGAAGAAGAGGAGGAAGAAGAGGAAGAGGAAGAAGAAGAAGAAGAAGAAGAAGAGGAGGAAGAAGAAGAAGAGTAAGAAGAAGAAGAAGAGAAGGAGGAAGAAGAAGAAGAATAAGAAGATGATGAGGAGGAGGAGGAAGAAGAAGAAGATGAGGAGGAAGAAATAGAAGAAGAAGAAGAAGAAAAAGAACAAGAACAAGAGGAACAAGAAGAAGAAGAGGAACAAGAAGAAGAAGAAAAGGAGGAAGAAGAAGAAGAAGAGGAAGAGAAAGAAGAAGAGGAAAAAAAATAATAAGAAGAAAAAGATGAGGAAGAAGAAGAGCTAGAAGAAGAAGAAGAAGAAGAAGAAGTAGAAGAAGATGAAGAAGAAGAAGAAAAATGGAAGAAGAAGAAGAGAAAGATGAGGAAGATGAAGAAAAGAAGAAGAAGTAAAGAAGAAGAAAAGAAGAAGAAGATAAGAAGAAGAAGAAGAAGAAGAAGAAGAAGAAGAAAAAGAAGAAGAAGACGAAGAAGAGGAATGAGAAAAGGAAAAGGAAAAAGAAGAGGAAGAGGAAGAAGAATTGTAAGAAGAATTGAAAGAAAAAGAGTAAGAGGAATAAGAAGAGGAAGAAAAGGAAGAATAGGGAGAAGAAGAAAAGGAAAAAGCGAAAGAAGAGAATGAAGAAGAAGAGTATGAATAAGAAGAGAATGAAGAAGAAGAGTATGAATAAGAAGAGAAAGAAGAAGAAGAAGAAAGAGAAGACGAAAAAGGAAGAAGAAAAAGAAAAGGAAGAAGATGAAGAAGAAAAAGAAAAAGAAAAAAAGGAATAAGAAGAAGAAGAAGAAGAAGTGGAATAAGAAGCGGAAGAAGAAGCAGAAGAAGATGGAGAAGAGAAAGAAGAAGAAGAAGAAGAAGAAGAAGAAAGAGAAGAGAAAGAAGAAGAGGATGGAGAAGAAGAGGTCTTGGGTGCCATATATGTTAAGGGTAAAAAAAAAAAAGTAAGTCCATGAACCAAACATGGGATAAATTAATTGTTTACATAGGATTAATTTTTTCTAATGCCACTTTAGTGTTATTAATATGCCCTATAAGCCAATGGCATTTGATGTCTAGGGATATTATTTGTAAAACAATCTTATTCAAATTGTTATAATAATTTATGATAAGTTTTTTTATCATGAATATTTGTTTAATTATATTGTCATGATTAAGTCCATAAAACAAGTAATAGAGAAAGGATTATGATGAAATCATAATTTTGAGGCATAGTCTTCTCAAAAGCTTTTCCCTTAAATGTTCTTGGTCATTGGATACTAATTGAACGACTAGTAATCCGGTTAGACTGGTACATACTATGTTTGCTCAACTGGGCAAGTGACATAGACTAGAACAAGTATGTGGGTGCTCAATGGAGAATGAGTTCACTGAACATGATTCAACTTAAGAACACCTAATGGAGTTTTACTTGGCTGTCAATAAGTAGTTCTTATGTTACAGTTTTTCATGTGATCCTTAGACATGAGATACCATGCTTATCTTGTATGCAACTTATTATACTCTGATATTATTTAATATGGTTCTATTTATGGATCATTAATTGGTAGTAATTGAGTATAATGGGTTTCGTATGGAGGTATGCGAGTGTACAATAAAGGTTCTATCATTTCTGAATAAAATAATGAAATGTCCTATGTGATCTAGGATATAATTCGGGAAGTTCTTTGGACAAGGCATAGTGAGAATTAGAAAAGAGATTCTAATTTCACCATAAAAATTTTATTCTTGAGATCTAGATACGCAGTAATAATGCTAAGGGTTAGACAATAATTTCATATCTTAATTAGCTTAATCAGGATATTGCCTAGTGGAAGGATTGAATTGCACTATTACTGATAATAGAAAACTTTAAAGTTTCACAACCAAATTCATTGCTAGGGTAGTGATGATATATTGCTAGGTGTCACTCATGATTGTAGAAGCCCTAAGAATTATTTTAATGGACAATTAATTAAATCTTATAAAAGGGAGAATCAAAAGGAGTTTTGATTCAAAAATAAATTAGAAGGAGTTCTAATTAATTAGAAAGAGTTTCAATTGTAATTACATAAAAGTTATGGTCTACAACCATATTAGTTTAAACCTAAATGTTCACAAAAAAAAAAAGATAATGTGTAATTAAGAAATAGTTACATGGGTTTAGTTTGTAATTAATGCTTAGTTGCAATTAATCATAACATTATAAATAGTTTATAAGTGTGCAAAAATTTCTCTAGTACATAATCTACACACAAGTAACGCATCTTGGTTTAGTTCTTCTTCTTCTTCCACAAAAGAGAGAGAGAGTTAATTGTGAGAGAAATCCTAATTCGAGATTTGCCCTGTGTGGGTGATCTTTAGAGATCACATAGTTTTGTGATTGTTGTTAATTCAAGAATGCGAAAATTTGGATTCGAGTGTGTTGGAGAATTCAGCTACAACAACTTCAAGGAAACAAAACCACAATGAATCAAAGGTTACTATTGAAGGTTTTTAGTTTTTAGTTAGTTTTTTAAAATTTTAAGATATAATATCTACACGTTTGATTTGATTATGAGCTCGAGCAATTGAGCTTATATGCAATTGTTAAATTTAAGAAATATTTGACTAGTTTTTAAATGTAACAATTGTGAACTTGAACATAATTTGTATATATTTTTTTTAAGAAAATTATGTTATAGTCTTTGAGATTTTCTTAATGTTTTAATTAATTTTTAAGTTTTAATTTCTTTAAATCGATCTTTCACATTTTAATATTGCCTTAATCAATGATTTTTTTCGTTTTAATTTTTTTTATTTTCACTTGTCAAAACGTGAAAAAATACACTAATTGAGATAATATCAAAACATAAATAATTAATCTAAATAAATTAAAATTTCAATGATTAATATTATTAAGTAAATATAAAAGATTAAAATAAAAATTTTTTTATATAACATGCGTAATTTATTAGTCAAACAAATAGCCCAAAAGATGAAAAGAGCACGCAAAATCATGAGAGATGTGAAATTAGCATGGTCCATACCAAATTTTAAGACATGACCAATCAATTTTTTGACTAAGTGGTAGACAGCTGGTACTCGAACATTACTCGAACATAATGCCCTACGGTCAGTATCTTCTTCCACTTTGCTCCCGCACTAACATCTCATGACCTAATTCCACTGTTTCTAAGTTGCTTGATAATTTTTTATTCCTCTTTACTTTTTTCCTTTTTTCTTTTTTTTTTTCAATATCCAAAGAATCAAGGTTGCTTTTATTTGCACTTTCATCAGTAGTTCAGTACAGGAAGATTGTACTGGCTCCGTGATGGTGTTAGTTGGTTCTGACTTCTGACGTTGTTGTTTACAGTACATTGTCTCTTTTCATTCTCTACTTGCAACTTTTTTCTTTTATTACAACTGCATTCTGATTCGACCATGTTTTTTTAAAAGTAAGCGTTCATAAAAATAAATCATTTAAAATGATATTAAATAATTTTTTAAAAATTCAAAAACATTAATTTAAATTTAAATATTGTGATTTAAATTTAAATATTGTGATTTAAATGTAAAAATTGTGATTTAAACATAAAGATGTCTGTTTTTTAAATATTTTTTAAACAGACACGATTTGATCTGTTAAAAACAAACAAACATGATCGTAATACTCTCATTAAATCTGAAAAAAATTATATCTTTATAATCGGAAAAACATGACTTTCTAGAACTATTTGAAAATGTGCTTATGCACTTATAAATACCTATCACTTCCCACTTTTATAATACAATTCATTTTTCATTATTTCTTCTATTTTTTTCTCTAAAAAATTCTGCTATAGTATTTCAGTATTCAAAGCAAAATTAAATCGAAAGTTCTTCAGATTTTGCTGTCTGTAGACTTCAAGTTTGAGACTTTGTTGCATCCTAAAAGACTATTCGTCTGTAACCCATAACAAACTTGTTTATACAAGTGGGAACGAATAAAACCTTAAAGACAGTAATTAATTCACATATCTAAGTCTTGATTCTCATATTCTATTCACAGTTAGAAATATTTTTACAATAATTTTAAGGCTTTATTTTTCTTTAACAAAATGGAGACAGAATCATTCAAGATGATGAATCAAGACTTTGTCAAGCTGGACCGATTCGATGGAAACAATTTCAACCGGTGGCAAAACAATATTATGTTTTTGTTTACTGTGTTGAAAATTTCCTATTTACTAAATCTGAATCTGCAACCCATTCTTGATAATCCAATACCTAAAGAATGAGAGTAGCCTCAAACAACAGTGATCGAACAACTACAGAAAGAAATGAAGAAAAAAAAGGAGGACGAGTTGTTGTGTCATGTGCATATTCCGAATACATTATCAGATTGCTTGTACGATTTGTTCACAAACATCAAATCTACTCGTGATATATAGAATGCTCTTGAATACAAATACAAAGTGGAGGAAGAAGGTACAAATAAGTATTTAGTTTCCAAATACTTTGGTTTCAAAATGATTGACAATAAACCTATCTTAGAGCCAGTGCATAAATTACAAGTTATTGTCAATAAACTCCGAGCTTTAAATTTTTTTTTGCTTGAATCATTCCAAGTGTGGGCTATTATAGCTAAACTTCCCCCTTCTTGGAAGGGTTATGGAAAAAGATTGCTGCACAATTTTGAGGACTACACTTTATAATAAATACAAAAAAAGATTGATGCACAAGTTTGAGGACTACACTTTATAATAAATACAAAAACATCTTCGTATTGAAGAAGAGTCACGTTTATGTGACAAAAGAAATTGTATTCATAGTAGTCCTAAAGTGCATCATGTGGAGGCAAGCAAAACTAAAAAGTGTGCTTTACAAGTGAAAGCTGGAGGAAAATTTAAGAAAACTGCAGGAAAAAATAAAAGGAAAGATAATTTTCTTTTGTACATAGTGGTATGCAACTTTAATTATTTTGAAAACGAAAGTGGATGTGGAATACATTAGAGGATGGCAATAACATGTCAATTCTTTTGGTTTGATTTGTTAAAGCTGTGAGGCCATTTAGCCTGTATGCATTTAAATTTATAATTTATTGTTATTTGGTTGATTAAATTATTTAGTGACACTATAAATTTACATGAGATATTAAATTGAAATTTATTATAAATTTATAGTAAAATTCACTATGAATATTTATTGCTATAACTTATTTGTGTGCATAAGTTTTTGTCAAATAACATCTTCCTAGTGGGATTGATATAATATCTCTAGATTTATTCATAAAAAAATTAATGTTCAAATGACAGTATCTTGCTTGAGATGTTATTGTTACGTATAATAAACATGAAGTTAATAAATTTCTACATTTGTGTGTATGTCTTTAAAATATAATATGAATATGAGTAATATTTTGTTGAAGCACAATGATAAGGGTTGTTTTGGTTTATTCATAGAAAACTCACATGATCAATTGATACATGCATAAGAAGAACTAATTTTCGATGCACACATGAAAAATGGCATTTCTAGAAGTATAAATGAGGACTCCATATAACCCGAACATTGTGATCACCGTGAGTGCAATTGCATGAGTGCTATTGTATGTGTATCTTAATGAAAAAGACATGGTGATGTATATGGTAATATTGAACAAAGGTCCCAATGATGAATCAGAGAGTCCAACCACTTGTTTCAGACAAAGTAAAAGTCTTTGTAATGATAAATATGTGGGTGTAGAGTTTTGATATTCAATATCAAAATTGGGCTTCGTTTGTATGATTCAATTCCTCAAGCATATTTGTTTATAGCCACATTAAGTAGTAACTTGTGTATTTAGAAATAATGTGTCATTTCATTGTTTAACAATGAAATAAGTAATTTCTTATTGTTGTTAATGTAAAATATATATATATATATATATTTTAAATGTGATGGTATTAATTATATTATAGTATACCATAAATAAATGTGAAATTTTGTTGAAATCTTGAAACTTATATGGTTGATATAAGTGAAACAAAAAAATACACTTTATGAAAATTAATGTGAGAAAGCTTAGTGGGGGGTTATGCTTTGAGTACTTTATAGTACATTACAAGAATATAAAAATTTATTAGAATCTTTGATTACCTAAAAAAAAATCATATATTTGATTTGGACTGGTTGTATCAAGGGGATACATTGATGCCATGCTAATCTGGTTGTATCAAGAGGATATACCAATGCTAGTCGGATGACGAGAGTAAGAGATATAAAATACCTAGGAGGAGGTGATGTTTCTTGGAAGAGTAAGAAACAAAAGTACATGTCTCACATAATGAAATCCGAATTAATTGCGTTGATAGCAATTGAGAAAAAAATGTTGAATGGATTAATTAAAAATTTATTGTTGGAAATAAATTTTGTCACCACATCATACGCATTTAAAATCTATTCTTTAATGAAGTTTTGTGAGAGGTACCTTAAATAGTAAGTCTAGCCATATCAGTTTAGACATGAGTATGTGAGACAATTGATACAAGATGGTATTATTACAATTGTCTATGTAAAGTCAGTAAGAATTGGGCTGATCCACTTACTAAGGCACTTGCAAGAGGCCTAGTAAGTAATACATCTAGAGAGATGGGGCTTAAACCATTTAAAAATCAGCAGTGATGGCAACCCAACATAATGTTAATAGACCACTTGTCTAAGGTTTTAATGGGTAATAACAACTTACTGTGATTGACTGTTGATACTGTCACAAAGTTGGCCCATAATTGAGAAAGACAATATCATTCGTTACATTTTAGAAGATGAGTTAAACTCTTAATGAAGTTATAAAATGTGTTTTAGTAACGGAAATGCAAGAGAAACTTCACCTATATGAACAAAGGAGTGGTGCCGCTTCTTATAGAGTTATGGTTTGATCTCTTGTGGTTCATGAAACCAGGATATAGCACATAAACATAATAGTGCTAAGAGAAAATTAATTCTCATCAAAATAAGAGAATTGTTTGTGTGTGGTGGCTCCGGTCGTATCACATAGGAATGTTGGTTTAATCTAAAGGACACCATTCATTTCACTATGACTTTGAGTTACTTACACTAATAGAAAGTTTTGAATCGAAAGATACCTTCTTTATGCATAAAAGACTCGGAGATTTCAAATAAGTGGGGGATTGTTAGAAAAAAATCATTTTAAATGATATTAAGGGGTTGTTTGAAATCCCAAAAGTTATTGGTTTAAATCTAAATATTGTGATTTAAATCTAAAGGTTGGGATTTAAACAGAAAGGTGTGATTTAAATCTGAAGGGTGTGATTTAAATCTAAAGGTTGTGATTTAAACATAAAGTGTCAGATTTTTTAAATGTTTTTAAACAGACATGTTATAGTCCGTTAAAAACTAACAGACATGATCGTAACTCTCATTAAATCTGAAAAAAAAATAATGTCTTTCCAATTGGATAAACATGACTTTCCATAACCATTTGAAGAGGTGCTTCTACACCTATAAATACCCATCACTTCCAACTTTCATAATACAATTCATTTTTCATTATTTCTTCTCTCTTTTTTTTCTAAAAAATTCTACCATAATATTTCAGTATTTCAAAACAGAATTAAATCAAAAGTTCTTCTGATTTTGCTGTCTGCAGACTTCAAGTTTGAGTCTTGGTTGTATCTTGGAGGATTATTCGTCTGTAACCCATAACAAACTTGTTTATGCAAGTGGGTGCGGATAAAGCCTTAAAAGCAGTAATTAATTCACGCCTCTAAGTCTTGATCTCATATTCTGTTCATAGTTATAAATATTTTTACAACAGGCACTCATTTGATACAAGTATATAACCATAAATATTTGCAATTTCGGTCTTTGGGCACCCAATATATAGGTTTGGTTATTGAACCGATATTATACACAAGTAATAAAATGATATTTAATTATAATATAAATTCGTACTATCTTATTATTCATATAAAAGTCTACAATAGTTTGCCTTAATTCTGTGAAATTTGATCGCGAGGATAACAATGTATTTCTGCTTTGAAATCAATACAATTGTAAAAAGGCTTTTGAATAAATGTACCTTATTGTAATGAGTTATTGATTTTTTTTTATTCAAGTTATAAAATTTAAAATTGGAATGTTAAAATGAATATGAATTTGAATGGCTAAAAATTAGATAATTGAAGTGTAATTGTGAGAAATTAGATGTCTAAATGTAAAGAACATAAGCTTAAATAATTGAAATTTAAGATAATTTAAATTTAAATGCATGAAAGAAAATATAGAAAAAGAGTCATTTACATTGCGGTTACGCCGCATATAAATGACATTTATTTTTTATCATTTATTTCTTAGCAACAATTAATTTAATACAATGTAATGTAATAAATATGAATTAAATGATATATAATTAATATAAATTAAATTTCTTTAATAAACATGCAATTAATTAGCTAAAAATTATATTTACTCTTATTTAACTCCTAATAATTTTTTATTTTTTTTTATTATTTCAACTCTAACATATAGTCAATCACTTTATGTTATTTTGTTATATTTTTTAAGTTTTAACCGATTAACACATGATTGCTAAAAATATTAATTGATAAAAATATTTTTATATAGATTTTAATAATTTTTATGAAACTATGTCTATCGAAAAATCACATAGTGCATTAATACCAAAAATTTATTAAATTTGCAAAAATTAATTTGTTTTCACAGATAATATATTAAAAAAACTAAATTAATTTACATGTAAAGTTCCCTTTACTTCACATTTTTTTTTACCTTTTACACCAAATATAATAAAAAAAATTAAAAATCTTAAAAAATAATCTCTTACTATTAGTCACCAATTACAACAATAAAAATTAGGTAAAAACATATGAAAAGGCAGTCCAATCACCTTTAAAGAAACACCATGATACATATGCCAGACTACCAGTATAGATACACAATAAAAATCTAAATTCTTTTTTATATTGATAAACTTAATCCCAAGAATTATCTTTGAATCTATTAGAATGATATAAACAAATCCCCATACAAGGTTAGAGATTTATTCTTTACTAAAGATTACGATTGCAAATCCATTGGAGAGATCACAAGCTATTCATGCATCCGACCTCTAAGTGTATCCACACGAGCAACCAAGAACGAGGATCTCTTCCTCCAGAATGTCGAACACCATACAAGGAAGAAGATTAGGTCTGGCTGAAATCTATGAGTGCTAGCTTTAGGGTTTTTGACTTTTAGAGAGATAGAGAAAGAGAGAATCTAAAATCTGATTTTAGTTTCTCAAAATTTACATTAGATTTTCTATCAAATAGAACCTTTATATAGAGCCTTTACTCCTAAAGGCTTTAGAATTTCTAGAATTACAATTAAACCCCTGGTTTAATTAATTCTTAGAATTTTCTCTATTAGCCCATCAGTTTTTCTTATTCTTTCAATTTCTCTATTGTCTGTGACGCCCTTTCAATTTCTCTATTGTGTGTGACTCCTTAGGTTCAATATCGCGCTGGTAGTAGGACGTAACTTTTACGTAATAGCTGGATCATATTCAATTAAATAAAACCTCTTTTAATTTTAATTCAAATTAAAAATCTTTTTAATTTTTCCTTTAGTTAAGAATTAATTGGCTTCTACAAGTCAAGATTGATATCTAGTAATATGTCATGACTACATAGACAATATGAATTAATGTTAACATTTCCATTAACAGTTAGTGTACAATTCAATCCTTCTATCATATAATATCTCTGATTAAACCTAAGACATGAAATTACTGTCAAGTCTTAATTATTTAATCACATGTTCTCGATCTTAAATCCATAACTGAAATGGTGAAATTAAAAACTCGTTTCTAATTTCCACCCTACCTTGGCCAATGAATTTCGAAGCTATGACTTAATCAGATGATAGGACATTCTCTCTCTTTTACTAAGAGTGATGAGACCTCTCTTGTACACTCATATACCTACATGCATAAACGATGATACCCAATTACTACCCTTATATAACCTATGATTAGGATCACATTTAAGTAGCATTAAAGCATGATGACCTATACACAAGGCACCCATGGTACCTCAAGTCTAAGGATCACTTTTACAACAGTAACATAAGAACTCCTATTGACAGCCAATAAAATGTCCGTTAGGAATTTCTTAGTTGAATCAGTTCGGTGTACATGTTCTCTAACAAGCATCTACATAACTTGTTTTAATGTCTCATACACTAGTGACCGTGAGATCAATCACTCTCAAGTCCTTGAGGAAACATTGTATGTACGAATCTATATAGATTAAATGATGCCTATCTTAGTGATCCCATGATTAGGAGCATTTAAGAATAAAACTTAAGAAAATACATCTCACTAGCATGATCTCATGTTTTATTCTTAAATGTTCCTAATCATAGGATCATTAAGAAGGGCATTAGTGAATCCGGATAGATTAGCACATACTATGTTTTCTTAAGGATTTAATGGTGATTGATCTCATAGTTACTAGTGTATGAGATACTAAAACAAATTATATAGGTACTTGTTAGAAAATAAGTACACTGAATTAACTCGACTTAAGCAATTCCTAATGGACATTTTATTTGCTCTCAATAGAACTTCTTATATTTTAGTTGTACAAGTGATCCTTTACACTTAAGGTGCCATGGCTACCTTACTTATAGGCCATCATGCTTTGACGCTATGTAAATGTGGTTCTAATCATGGACCACATAAAGGTAGTAATTAGGTAAGAACACTTTGGCATGGAGATATATGAGTTTACAATAGAGGATCCATCATTCTGAATAAAAGAAAGAGAATGCACTATGTGATATGATTAAGTCATAGTTTGAAAATTCCTTAGCCAATGTGGGGTGAAAATTAGAAAAAGAGTTTCTAATTTCACCATTTGAGTTATGGACTTGAGATCGAGATAGATGTGATTAAATAATAAAGGTTTGACAGTACTTCCAAATCTTAGGTTTAATTAGGGGCATTACAATATGGAAGGATTCAATTGCACGATAACTAACAATTGAAAGGTTCACATTAAATTTATATTGCTTGGGTAGTCATGACATACTGGTTAGGGTCAATCATGACTTGTAGAAGCCCTGAAGAATTAATTGTAATTAATTCTTAATTAGAATTAAAATAGTTTTAATTCAAATTAAAAAAAAAGTTTTTTTTTTAATCAGACGAGATCCAATTGTTATGTAAAAGTTACAACCTACAACCAAAGCAATATTGAACCTAAGGAATCACACATAATAGGAAAATTGGAAGGTAAGGAAAACTAGAGGGTCAATAGACAAATTTCAAGGAATTAATTTAAACAAGAGGTTTAATTGTAATTCTAAAAATCCTAGAGCTTTTAGGAGAAAGGCAAAGAAAGGCAAAGGCTCTTACTTAAATGCATGACTCAAGGGTGCAACATGCTAGACCTAAGACTTCCTTGAAACCCCAAAGTGAATTATTGAGTATTAATTTCAGATCTTAATCTCTCTATCTCTCTAATGAAAAATTGAAAAATTATAGAGCTAGCATTCAAGAATTTCGGCCACCCCTTGCTCCTCCTCAACGCGTGGGGTTCGATATCATCCTAAAGGAGGTCCTCGTTCTTGGTTATTCGTGTGGTAACCTTAGAGGTCGGACACTTGAATGGCTCATGAACTCATCTCTAAAGGTTTAATCAAATTCTTCATCAATCAAAGGTATAAATCTTATACCTTGTATGGAGATTAATCTTGTCATTGTAATAGACTCATAAAGAGTTTTCTTGGGATTAAGTTTATTGGTATGATTTTTTATTTATTTTTCATTATGTTTCTATATCTGTAGCCTTAAAGTTGTGTTAGAGCCAATCCTATGAATTATTAGAATGATTATTAAATTATGTTGTTATGGCTTTAAGGATTTGATATTTAGATTCCAAATATTTTAAATTTCATAGATCTAAAAGTTAAATTTGGGTTTATGAAACCCTGGGTAATGAGAATTCAAGAAAGAGTTCTTGAATTATCTATTGTCATATGACGATAATAAAATTGTTATAGATTATTTTTTCAAGAAAATTAAATCAATAGAGATTGATTATAAACAATGATGTTGATGAAAATATGATTTTGAATCAAAATAAATTTTTTTTGGGAAGAAAATGAAAAACATAAAAACAAATCTACAAAAAACGAGGGATAGTTGACTGCCACGGGTTGATAGTCGACTATGCCCTTGATGACCTGATGGCAAAATATGGTAAAAACTTTGAGTAGTCAACTATGAACCCATGACAGTCGACTGTGCCCTCTAGACCTGATTGAATATTTTGATAGAAACTTTTAAGAGTCAATTGTCTATAAGGGCAATCAATTGTGACACAGTAAAAACAATAATTTTTTCCATAAATTTTGATTTATTTCAATTTTCTATATAATTAAAATATGTTTCCAATTAATTTTAATTATCAAAAGGTTTAAACTAAATCAATTCATTTAATCTTAATTTTTGGATTACAATTTTAAAAGAAATCGGATTTTGATTAGCAATCAAGCTTCAAAATCCTTATCACTTTGGAATTATGAATTCCACTCTTAGTCTTATTTGGAATAGGATTAATAAGACTTTCAAAAACCTAATAAGATTACGAATGCAATCTAAGAATAAGGTCATAACTAGAATAGAATTAATTTTATTTGATTATGCAATTTGATTGTATAAGTGGATGACTGTTGGACCTAGACATTATCAATTGGTTTTATTTTAGGTATTTTAATTTTAAATGGGATTTGCATACCTCATATTCTCTTCTTTATCTCAATGTAAATTTCTATCTCCCTCTAATGTAACTCCCTTTGACTTATGATTAAGATTTCTTATATATTTGATTTATATAATTACTTAGAGTTAGGGAAGATTTTATTAAGGCGAATCAAGGAGTGAGCAAGGAAGCATGGTGGGCTATTTGATGATTGAAGACTCGTGAATGTATAAGATATATTCATGTAAAAATTACCTAGGGTTTGACCAAGGCGATTTACTTAATTTGCTCAAGTAAATCACGCTTAAAAAGTTCACAGTCATCCATATAGTTTTATGTATGCATGTGATGTATGAATATTATGCATGTAATTAGATTATATACTCCTTTTATATGTATTTTATGCATGTTAAATGATGAGACTTAAACGTAAAAACCAAAATCCCTCATGTGCAATTAATTGATATTAAGTTGCAAGTGAAAATCACAAGAAATGATTGTTCGTAGCCTTCCACCATTATAGTCAATATGAGAATTTCTTATCAGTGTAAATTTATTGCGCTACTATAAGGTTTGCACTCTTAAGAAATTTATGTTGTATATTAAAGCATGTGATGTACATGAGGTAAAGAAATAATATAAATTTTTTGTGCTACCGTAAGGTTTATATCACAAAGAAAGTGAGGATGCATAACAAAGGGAGAAGCACAAAAGAAAAAGGTATAGAGAGAGCAAAGAGAGAATCATAGTAAAGTGAGAAGAGCATACAAAAAAGAAAGAAAGAAAAGAGTAGAAAGTGAAACAAAAAGAAGAACATGAGAGAGCTATCAAAACCGACCATATACTTGCAATTGGCTTTCTAATCCGCAATCAAACTAATCCTCCAAACTTACCAAATCTATAAGGGTGGTTGGAATCCCTGAGGATTATCCTTGCTTATGGAAACTTTCCTTAGCCAAAAAGGTTGGTTAAACTTATTTTTTCATGAAATAAAATTGCTAACATGCTTTATCTGTTTGTACCATCTTGAAAATGGATTAAATCATTTAGCTTACTTTTTATTTGATGAAATTCGTGGTAGCTTCAATGTTCATTCTTATCTTAGTTCCTTTATGATGCTAATTTCATTTCTTTAAAGTTATGTGCTTTCTTTCAATTTGTTACTAATCACATGCTTAGTTTTAGTCCATTTATTCAAATCCACATGTTTAGCTTAGTTTTAACTCACACATGTTTAAATTTGCATGTTCAATATACTTAGTTTAATTAGCATGGTTTAATCTGCTTCTTCGTTTTAATCCACACATCACAACTGATTTTGATCATTCATTTGTTTCATGTTTAAAGCATCTTTACTTTTATTAGTTATGTATTTATTTATATAATATTCGGTGTCATATTGATTGAATATAAATTTTGAATGTATGTTTTGTTTTATTAGTGTATGATAATAAGACTTCAATTAAAGTTTTGAATAGTTTTTCTTGAAACAAAAAGGGCTAGACTTCGGTTTAGGCAAGAGAGGGAGCTTTAATTCCTCACTCTCTTGTCCTAAAATCTCTTAAGCCTTGGAATATCTCACGTGGACCAATGACAGGGGATTTAACCCCATTCAAGGCCAAATGGTGGCTCCTTACCCATTATTCTTACTTTGTGCTTGGACGAAAATGATCACTTATCTAATACATTAAAAGTGCACCCATAATGATAGCCTCATTACTACTTATAAAGGGATTGTATTATACTCGAATATGCACCTTTATTATATCATCATTCCTCAAAGGGAGTGACCTTAGGTAGTGAGTTGGATGCATAAGTAATCGACGAAAAAAAGTGGCACCTACAGGTTTCAATAAGGTTATTTCGTCAAAAGTCAAAAAGTATAAGGAACAATGCATTAGTTGTGGCAAAGAAGGACATTGGAAAAGAAACTACAAGGATCACATTAGAAGACAAGCCTTTGGAAGACATGTCTTAGTTGTTCTTCATTGAAATATACTTAATGTTCCTATTTGGGTATTAGATACCGAGTATGGTTTTCACATTTGGAATAGTTTGCAGAACACTAAAAGGAAGCAAGAAACTAAGTAAGGAGAAGTCAACCTTTGCCTTGGAAATAGACAAAGTGTTGCTACATTAGTCGTAGGGACTTATTACCTAGTTTTACCATATTAAAAAAAATAGTAAAATATGTCACATTGAACAAAAAAGGAAATTAGATAATGATCTAAATCATTATTACATATGGCACTTAAGACTAGGTCATATTAATGAGGATAGTGCAAACAAGTTGGTAAAACATGGATTCTTGAATCCATCGAATTTTGAATCTTATCTAACCTATGAAACTTATCTCATAGAAAAATGACTAGATCTTGATTTAGTGGACATAGAGAAAAAGCCAAGGATGTATTAGGGTTTATGAATAGTAACATGTGTGTGCCCCTAACAGTCAATGTTAGAGGAGGTTACTCCAACTTTATTACCTTTATCGATGATAATTCTATGTGTAGGCAAGTTTACTTAGTGAAGTACAAATTTAAATCATTTAAAAATTTCAAAGAATTTAAAAGAGAAGTTGAAAAGCAAACTAGAAAGGGTATTAAAACTCTTTGATTTGATCAAGGAGATAAATACTTGTTTTATTATTTTTTTTTGATTATCTAAAAGAGAATGAGATTCTCTCTCAGTGGACTCCTCTGGGAACCTTACCTTATTGGATGTGGTACGGTCCATGATTAGTTACACTGATCTTCTTGTATCCTTTTGAATATGTCTTCCTTGCCATTGCATACTTATTGAAAGGGTTCCCTCAAAGGAAATACCCAAAACTCTATATGAGATGTTGAGATGGACAAAACCTATTCTTAAGTACATTAAGATTTTGGATTATCTTGCTTATATAAAGAAATTATATAAAAAAAAGTTGGAAACTAGGTCTGACAAATATAGGTTTGTGGGATATCCTAAAGAAAGTTTAGGATATTATTTCTATCATTCTTAGGAACAAAAAGTGTTTGTTTCCAAATATGCAACCTCTCTTGAAAAGAGTTTATACTAGAAGAGAGAATTGGGAGGAAGATAGATCTTGATGAAGTGTCATAAGAACCACAACCTAGTACTGTTCAAATTGAGGAACCTAAACCAATAGATCTTCCCGATACACAACAAGTTCATAGATTTTGTAAATCACCCAAGGCTCCAAAGAAATATGGATTTCTCATAGATAGTGACCAAAAAGTATACCTTCTAAATGATAAGGCACCTGCTAACTACAAAGAAACGAGAAATGACTAGAAGCCATGAAATCAAAAATGGATTCCATGTACTCTGATAAAGTATGGACTTTGGTTGATGCACCTAAAGGTATAGTATTTATAGGTTTCACATGAGTCTTTAAGAGAAAGATCAAAGTGGATGAAAGGTAGAGAGACCTATGAGGCAAGGCTAGTAGCGAAGAGTGTCAAGCAAAAACAAGGAATTGACTTTAAGGAAACCTTCTCTCTAGTGGCATACTTAAATCCATTAGGATTTTACTTGCAATAGCTTATATACCATGACTATGAGATATAGAAGATGGATGCAAAGACTACATTCCTCAATGGAGACATTGAGGAGTATATGTACATGACATAGCCTGAGGGTTTTACATCTAGTGGTAGTGACCACAAGGTATGTAAGCTTCAAAAATCCATTTATGGATTAAAGAAAGCTTCTAGAAGTTGGAACATCTGTTTTTGTGACACAAACAAATCGTTTGATTTTACCAAAACTAAATATGAACAATGTGTGTATAAGAAGGTTAGTGGGAGTCCTGTGACATTTTGGTGTTGTACGTTGACGACATACTACTCATTCGGAATGATATAGGTATGTTATAATCAGTCAAGGTTTGATTGTCAAAGAACTTCTCATTGAAGGGCTTGGGATAAGCATCTTATATTTTGGGGATAAAGATCTATAATGATCCTAGTCTTGTCTAATTCTGTGTACATAGACAAAATGTTAAAAGGGTTTAGCATGAAAAATTCTAAGATTGATCATGGAATTATTCTCTCAGAAGACATATCCCCAAAGACACTTAAGGAGAGAGAACATATGAGTGGAATGGATCTATCATGTACTAGGTATTATATACAAGGCTTGATGTTGAGTATACTCAAAGTGTTACGAGCAAATATCTATCTAATCCTGATGAGGGTCATTAAATAGTCATGAAGAAAATTCTTAAGGTCTTAAGAAGAACTAAAGATTTGTTCTTCGTAAATGGAGAAGAGGATTTGAAACTTAAATCCTTTATAGACTCTAGTTTTAAACTAAAAAATATGTCAGTAAGTCAATATAGAGATAAGTGTTCACATTAAATGGTGGAGTAGTGGGCTAGAAATGTTCCAGGCAAACAACCATTGTGGATTCGATCGTGGAGGTTGAATACGTTATTGTATCTACGATTGCGAGGAAATTTGTTTGGATAAAGAAGTTCATTACTGAGCTTCAAATGGATTCTGAAATTGTAAGTTTAGTATCATGATATTATGACAACAATGGTGCTGTTACGTAGGTATAGGAACCAATGTCTCATAAAAAATCTAAACAATTCTTGCAGCAATTTTGTTTGATTAGAGGAACCACTGGAACAAGCGATATAAAGATGGCCAACAAATAATATTGTAGATCCACTAACTAAAGAAAAAGGATATGAGATACTTGGGCTATTAGCTTTAGTGCAAATGGTTGATTGGTAGTAGTATAGCTTATAAGCTAGTAGTTTTTGATGCTACGAGTATGTTACTTATAATTAATATTATTCATTTATTGAAAAGAAATAATTATTAATGGCATTTATTTCATTTATAATGTTCATTACAAATCAAGGCATGTGCATTACATGATAAAGCCTATAGAATAAGATCAATGAAAATAAGTGCCATGATGAGATCATGCTAGTGAGATGTATTTCCTCAAGCATTATTCTTAAATGGTCCTAATCATAGGATCACTAATAAGAGAATTAGTGAATCCAGATAGATTAGTACATACTATGTATCCTCAAGGAGTTGAGGGTGATTGATCTCACGATCACTAGTGTATGAGACACTAAAATAAGTTAAGTAGATGCTTGTTAAAGAATAGGTACACTAAACTGACTCGACTAAAAAATTTCAAACGAATATTTTACTAGTTGTCAATAGGAGTTCTTACATTACTGTTGTACAAGTGATCCTTGGACTTGAGGTACTATGGATGCCTTGTGATCATGCTTTGATGCTACCTAAATGTGATTCTAATCATGGGTCATAAGAGGGTAACTATTGGGTATGACCACTTATGTATGAAGCTATCTCAATGTACACTAGAGGATCCATCATTCTTAGTAAAAGAAAGAATGTTCAATGTGATCTGATTAAGTCATAACTTGAAAATTCCTTGGCTATGGTGGGATAAAAATTAGAAGGACTTTCAAATTTCACTATTTGAGTTATGGACTTTTGATCGAGATATATATGATTAAGTAATTTAGACTTGATAGTAACTTAATACCTTAGGTTTAATTAGGGACATTACATGATTGAATTGTTTGATAATTATTAATGAAAAGGTTCACATTAATTCATATCGCCTAGATAGTCATGAAATAGTGCTAGATATAAATATTGACTTATAAAACCCCTTAAGAATTAAATGTAATTAATTTTTAATTAAAAGGAGAATTAAAAGGAATTTTAATTAATTTGATAGGATCCAATTGTTATGTAAAAGTTTCGACCTACTGCCAATGCAACATTGAATGTAAAGGGTCACACACAATATGGAAATTGTAAGAATAAGAAAACCTAATGAAAATCGTTATGTAAAAATCAGATTTTAGACTCTCTCTCTCTCTCTAAAAGTAGAAAACCCTAGATCTAGCACTCATAGATTTCAGTCAACCCTAATCCTCTTCCTTGTGTGATGTTCGACATCCCAGAGAAGGAGATCCCTATTCTTGGTTGTTAGTGTAAATACACTTAAAGGCTAGACGCTTGAATAACTCATGAGCTCTCCCATGAAATCACAACCAGAATCTTTGTAAAGGTATAAATATCTAACCTTATATGGAGACAATAATATTGTTATAATAGATTCATATAAAATTAAGTTTATTGGTATGAGAAATTTTAAATTTCTGCTATGTTTACATACAATTAGACTTACACCTAATAATCAATGCTAGAGGAGGTTAATCCTACTTCATAACTTGTATCAATGATCATTTTAAGTATGGATACATGTACTTAATAAAATACAAGACTGAATCATTTGAAATGTTCAAAGAATTTATGAATGAAGTTGGAATGAAAACTAAGAAAGGAATTAAAGCTCTTCAAACTGATTGAGGGGGCGAAGATGATTCTCTCGATTATCTCAAAGAGAATGAGATTCTCTCTCAATGGACTCATCTTGGAACACCATAGTTGAATGATGTCTTCTAAAGGTGAAATTGTACTATATTAGATATGGTACAATCTATGATAAGGTACATTGATCTTTCTATATCCTTTTGGATAATTGTCGTCTTTTCTCCCACATACTTATTGAATAAGGTTCACTCAAAGTTTGTACCTAAGATGCCATAAGAAATATGGAAAGGGAGGAAACTTTGTCTTAAACACATTAAGATTTGGGGTTATCCTGCCTATGCAAAGAAGTTATATACAGACAAGTTGGGAACTAGGTCTGACAAATGTTGGTTTGTGGGATATCCTAAAGAAAGTTTAGGATATTATTTATATCATCTACATGAATAAAAGATGTTTGTTTCTAAGTATGTTACATTTCTATAAAAATATTTTATGCTAGAAGGTAGCAGCCATAGTAAGATAGAACTTGATGAAATGTCACAAGATCCACAACTTAGTACTGTTCAAATTAAGAAACCTGAAAAAATAGATCCTTCTATTACACAACCAATTTATTTCTTCATTGCCTCTCTATGTCATGAATTCTATTAAATTTCTATCATTCTAGAGCACCAAACACTCAATCAATTCTAGTGGAGTCTTTCATCATATTAATCAAGCTATGTTAGCAAATCAGGCTTGGCACATAAAAAAATTTCCTCATACCTTTCTCTCCCAACTCTTACACAACAAATATGTTTGTAATGGGAACTTCTGGATTTTTAAAACATCTTAATCATCATCATGGCTCTAGAAAAAAGTTCTTCATTATTGAGAGCTATTAAAGAAGGGCATGAAGGACTTCTTAATCCATCTTCCTTCTCTAATTTACTTATTGTAAGAGGGCTCAACACTTTGATGACCTTCACAATGAAACATATGAGGGATTTATTCATCCATCTTAGTATTGTTTGGAAGTTCAATAAATTAGGG
Organism: Bretschneidera sinensis; assembly: GCA_023935145.1. Classification (NCBI taxonomy): domain Eukaryota; kingdom Viridiplantae; phylum Streptophyta; class Magnoliopsida; order Brassicales; family Akaniaceae; genus Bretschneidera; species Bretschneidera sinensis. The sequence continues at coordinate 64,378,672 of CM043703.1, read as the reverse complement.
AACTATATTGTCTTTTTTGGATATCAACTCTTTAAAATTGAGATTCTATAAACCAGTTGGTCATCAGATCCTCTATATTCCCTAAATTTTTTGGTGTCACCTCTAGAAGCTAAAACTACTAATGAAAATCATTATCTTTCTTTGGAAAATCTTCAACCAGGCTCTTCCAATTGATGTTGAATTTAAATGACGTCGTCTTTTGGTTTAATATCTTTGTCCCTTTTGCAAGCATCATGGGGCTCTAACACATCATTTTAGGTAATTCATTTTTCTCGTGCAATTTTGTATTGTGATAAGAACGATGGTATCGACTAGTAGATTAGCGAAATTAAATAGCAGATTCTATAAGCTTAATAAAATTGAGGGAGGAGTTGACAAAGCTGCAACGGGTTGGAAAATGGGATAGTGTAATGGATTTAGATAGCATAATTGATAATATGGTGTTAAGAGAAGGAATTCACTTTTTGAGCAAGTGAGAACTCCTAAAAAATTGTAGAGAATGAGAGAGAATTTCAAAATTTAGAGAAACTTGTTTATTCATCAATAAAACTCTTATTTACAATCCGGGGATTATTTATGGTATCAATGGGTAGATTCAGTCAAGAATCAGTTACAAGATTCAATTATACAACTAGTTCGAATAATTTCTCTTTAACAAAAATAATTGTTTTAACAAAACTACTACTAACTAACTCTTCCTTCTTAGCTCCTTCTAACTTCCTCTTTGCCTTGCCTTTAGCTTGATTTATAAAACATAATCTCTGGTCCACTGAGGTACCCTTATGGTCCTTCCTCTTTGTTACTTTCGAGTCTTTAGCACTATAATACTCTCTTCTATTTCCCATAGTTTTTGTGTATCTACAACTACTTGATTTTACTCTAGTGTTACAGGCTTCATTCCTTCATTCATATTATTATTCTTATCATTCCCACGCCTATCAAACAAATCTTCTCCTCAAGGTTCAAGTGATACCTTTGTTAGGAACATCATCAATGAAACCAACATAAAGAAGAAGAAAACAATACCAAATCAATATACATTGTTAGTGACTCTGGCTTAGGTCATCCATTAAAGAACATAATTCCAACAATTTGATAATTATATATCATTTTCAATGACTTGAATCTCTTTGAAATTGTGGAAATTAATATCCCAACTCTTTGCCTAACAACACCTTAAATTGCATATTGTTTTTGTAAAGCCTTAATGCTATTAAAACTCCTCATTAACCAAGCACGTCTCTAACTACTTTGTGACAAATCTTCATTCAGATGTAATACCTTTCTCATATTGCGAGACAGAGTGAAATGACTTGTTGCAAATTACCTATCCACTTTCTTTGACATATAAAGATTCATACTAGCATCATTCTCTAAGGAAATAGTAAACACTATCTTCATGGTTTCCAAGGAATAAGTTAGATATAATCTACCCATCAAAGATTAAAAAATCAATAATTTTTTTGTGAGTGCGGTGTGGAAGTGAGTGGGGATAGAAGAATTTTGGAAAATGTTTGGAGCAATTATTGACTGAATGTATTGAAAGGGGTGATCTTATTAGAGCACAAATCAAGCTCCTAAAAGAAGTTCTTATATCTTGCCTTTAATCTATATATTAGAGCTATATATGTAGCTTTTATCCTGGTTAGTTGCAACTAATTCAGACAGTTCAAGAGTTCTAACTAATTAACAGCTTTTGTAACTAACTAATAAACTACTTTATCAATCAATCTTCTATTGTCTTTGATGCTAGCTACTACTTCTTCTCACTTTTGTCGTTATTACTCTTCTACTTGACTATATCATGCTGGTTTCTTTAAGGTTACTCTATCCCTAAACTTTCTTCCTGTATCAATATTGTCCCCATGGAGAGCCACTTTGTCTTCAAGGTGAACATCAAGCAAGAGATGGTGTATTGTGTGAGAAACTTCCCATTATGCATCCTGCAAAGGCCTTTGATCCCATTGAATCAAGTATTAGTGAACCTATTTACTTTGCTGTAATATGTACCTTTCTCCCAGGATAGCAATTGGATGATAAACTGGGTGAGAGGTAGAAAAATCCTTAGGAAGAGGGCATGGCTATATGGTGGAACCTTTAAAAGGTTTTAAAAGAGATATTTTGAAGACAATGTGGAGCTTGTACCTTTTTAGAGGTTGTACTTTGTATGCCACTTTACCTATTCTTTCCAAAATAGAAGAGGGTCCAAAATATTTCTTGCTTGGGTTTTTATGAAGCTCTTGATGCTACTAAATGTTGCATATAAGGCTACAATTTGATGAGCACTAAGCCTCCCACTTGAAATTGCATCTTAATTCAGTGGTGGTCAGCCTGCTGTTTCATTCTATGTTGTGCTTTTAACAAGTGAGTTCTGACTTGTTGTAAAATATCTTCTTTAGTACTTAAGTCATTATCAACAACTTCAATAGAGGATGAGCCTCTACAGTATATTGGAATGGTTGGTGGAGTTCTCTCAAAGATAACCTGAAAGGGAGACATACCTAGAAAAGAGTGAAAGCTAGTGTTTCAATGGTATTTTGCACAAGCCAAGTAAGTAGACCACTAGTGGGGTTGTTATGCCATAAAGGATCTAAAAAATTGTTCCAAGCATCTGTTGAAATTTTTTTGTTTGCCCATTTGTTTGGGGATAGTAAGATTTCTTGTCCTTAGTTGAGTGCCTTGTAACTTGAATAGTTCTCTCTAAAACTGGTTGGTAAAGAAAGGATCCCTGTCACTAATAATGAACTTTGGAATACAATGAAGCTTATAGACAATGTGCATAAAGACAAATGCTTTCTATAAAATTAGAACTGAGAGGTGCAAAATGTGCTAATTTGCTAAACCTGTCTACTGCCATGAAGATATCAGTGAAACCATGAGAGGGTGGTAAATGAGTTATAAAATCCATGGAGATATGCACCCATATTTGCTTGGGAACTGGAAAAGGTTGTAGTAAGCCATATGGCTTGACATTACGAGCTTTTACTTACTGACAAATAAGACATTGAGACACAAATTGAGCTACATCATTTCTCATACCCTCCCAATGAAAGCTAGCTAATAATCTGATATAAGTTCTCAAAATTTCAACATGACCACCTAACATAGTGGCATGGAACTTAGTGATGAACAAGTGCTTCAAGGTGGAACTTTTCCTACAAAAAATTTCCTTTGATAGTATAGAATTCCATCTTTTACATACCACTCTTTATGCTGTTGAGGCTCTCTACTACAAGCCAATTGTAGAGATACAATTTCACTGTCTTCTTAGTATTCTAAGGTCATCTAGGAATGTAAATATGGGCATTGAAATAGTTAAGTAGGTTTCCATTTCCTTGTCACTGGGCAGTCTTGAAAGAGTATCAATTACTGTGTTATTTTATCTAGGTTGTATAGGATTTTATAAGAGAATCCTAAGAGCTTGATCAAATAATGATGTTGTTTAGGAGTCTGGATTGGCTATTCCATCAAGTACTTAAGGCTTCTATGATCTATCTTGTAAAAAACTTAGCACCAAGGAGATATTGTCTCCATTTCTTTACAGTAGTAATGATAGCATACAACTGTCTGATGTATGTTGATTAAGATTGCATTCTTATACCCATCTTGTTGTTAAATAAGACAATAGGATGTGGTGTTTGTAAAAGAACTACTGCTATACCAGATCCACTAGTATTTGTCTCTAAGGTGAATGGTTTAGAGAAGTCAGAAAGAGTAAGGATAAGAGTGGAAGTCATAGCTTGTTTTAATAATAAGAAAGCTTATTGAGCTTCAATGTGCCATTGGAAAAAATCTTTCTTCAATAGGTCAGTCAAAGGAGTAGCAAGGCTTGCATGTCCTTTTACAAATCTTCTGTAATAGTCTGTCAATCCCAAAACACTTTTTAGCTTTTTTATTGAGGCACGTTCAGGCCACTCTACCATTTTCCTTAATTTTGGATTAAATAGGTTCCATTCCTTTTGCAGTAATGATGTGACCCAAGTATTCTATTAAATTTTTGGAAAAATGACATTTGCTGAGCTTAGCATACAATGTATACTGTTAGAGACATTGGAGTACCATTCTCAAGTGGTTAACATGTTTTTCTAGGCTCTTGTTATAGACCAGAATATCATCAAAGAAGATGATGACAAATCTTCACAAGAAAAATGTAAAAATCTGATTCATTGTAGGCTGGAAGGTAGCAGGGGCATTTGTTAAACCAAAGGGCATTACTAAGAACTCATAGTGGCCTTGGAAAATTTCGAAAGCAATCTTTGGCAATGTCTTCTTCTCTCATTCTAATTTGATGGAATCCAGCTCTAAGATCCAATTTTGAAAAGAGTATAGAACCATGTAGGTCATCCATTAACTCATCAACAGTAGGAATAAGGAATTTTTCTTTTACATTTAAAGCATTTAAGGCTTTATAATCCACACAAAGCCTTCAACTTCCATCCTTCTTCTTTACTAATAAGACAGGTGAACTGTAAGGACTATTGCTAGGTTGGATTATACCTTCTTTAAGCATAGTACTAACTACTTTTTCCATTTTAAATTTTTGATAATGAGGATACCTATATGGCTTTACATTAACTACTTTGGCATAAGGTTCCAACATAATCTTATAGTTAGTAGGTCTTAGTGGTGGTAGTGTAGATGGAATGGAAAAACCAGTAGAGAGTTCTTATAGCAAGTGTGATATCTTAAGGTATTATAGGTGCTTAAAAGGATTTAATGATGGAGCTTTTGGGTGGACAATGAGTGTCTTGGTGATAATGTGAAGGTTTAGGATAGAAAAAAAGAGATAATGATATTGTTTCAAGCACAAGTCAAGCTTCTAATGTGTTTACTGATTTCTTGCCTTCAATATTGCAATCTAGAGCTATATAAAGCTCTTCTACAAGTGTGCACACAATAATATAAGTAGTGTGCATTGCAGGAGATCAAGAAACTAACTAATTAACTTCCTTAACTAACTTCCAACTAAGCTTCTAACAACTTCTTTTACTACTTCTCTTGTTCTAGTTGTCAGCTTTTCTTTTTCAAGTTTAATGCTTTAACTTGCTCCTTTACTGCCCCAAAATTCGCTAGTCAGTCCCTTAGCCTCACTAGTAAGCCAGAATTGTCTCTAGCCTTACTAATTCTACCTTTCTACCCCATACCTTTCTAGCTTCTTCAAGGTGAAAATGAGGTAAGGAGTGTTTTATTGTGTTAGTATTTTCCCAAGAGGCTTATTCTAATGCAAGTTGATTCCATTGCACCCATTTACCTTGCTGTAATAATTCTTTTTCACCTAGCATTGTAATTGGATGGTAAACAGGATAAAAGCTAGAGCAATCTTTAGGGAAAGGGGTTAGGGTAATGGATGAGCCTTTAAAAGGCTTAAGGAGTGAAATGTGGAAGAGAAGGTGGATCCTACACCCTTCTGGAAGTTGTAAATTGTAAGCAACTTGTCCTATTCTTTCACAAAAGTTGTTGATCTTTTGCTTAGTTTATGGGAAACTCTTGTTGTTGTTGATTATTATCTATATGATTATAACTTAAGGAGGACCAAATCACCAACTTGAAACTGCATATCAGTTCTTTGTTGGTTAGCTTATTGCTTCATTCTTTGTTGAGCTTTAAGACCGTCAACCCCACTTGTTGCGTAATGTATTTTATGGAACTTAAGGTATGATCAACAACTTCAATGGAGGAAGTACCTCTGTTATAAGAAAGTATGGTTGGTGGGATTCTTTCATCAATAATCTAATAGGGCATTATTCCCAAAGAGGAATGAAAGCTAGTGTGGTAGTGAAATTCAGCACATGCTAAGTAAGTGGACCATAAATGTGGTTGATCTGCAATAAAGGATCTCAAAAAGTGTTCCAAGCATATGTTGACAACTTCTGTTTGTCCATCAGTTTGAGGGTGATAAGAAGTACCCATCCTCAATTGAGTGCCTTATAGCCTGAAGAGCTCTCTCCAGAATTGATTGGTGAATAGAGGATCTCTATCACTAACTATAGACTTTGGGATGCCATGGAGTTTGTATACAGTGTTCATGAAGACTGTGGCAACTTTGCATGTTGTAAAGTTAGGATTGAGAGGGGAAAAGTGTACAAACTTGTTGAGCCTATCTACTATGACATATATAGCTGTGAAGCCATGAGAAGGTGATAGACGAGTGATGAAGTCCATTGAGATATCCTTTCAAATCTTCTCTAGAACTGGTAGGGGTTGTAGCAAGCCAGAAGGTTTGATATTGAGTGTCTTCACTTGCAAACATGTGGTGCACTGAGAGACAAACTAGGTAACATCATTTTTCATACCCATCTAATGAAAGCTAGAAGATAATCTGACATAACTCCTCAAAATGCTAGCATAACCACCTGTTGGAGTGGCATGCCATTCAGTAATGAAAAGGTTCTTCAAGCTGGAATTTCTTCCCATAACAAATTTCCCTTAATATTAGAGTATGCCATCTCTCACAGTCTAGTCTTTATGCTGCTAAGGTGCCTTGGTGCAGACTTGTTGTAATGCAAGTATGTTAGTGTCTTCTTTGTGCTCTTTTCAAAGATCATCTAGGAATTTAAAAACAAGAATTGAGAATGCTAAACAAATTATCATCTCCTTGTCACTTGGTAGCCTTGATAGAGCATCTGCTACTATGTAATTTCTTCTTGGATTATATAGGATTTTATATGAGAATCCTAACAACTTAGTAAGGTAATGATGGTACTCAAGAGTTTGAATGGTATAGTCTATCAAGTACTTAAGTCTTCTGTGGTCAGTTTTGATGAAGAATTTGGCACCCAAGATATATTGTTTCCATTTCTTCACAGTTGTAGGGCATACAATTCTCTGATATAGGCAGATTATGATTGCATTCTTGGACCCATCTTCTTGCTGAAAAAGGCAATAAGATGATAGGGCCATAGGAGAATTGCTACTATTCCAAAGCCACCAGGATATGTTTCCAAGGTGAATGGCTTAGATTAGTTAGGTAAACTGAGAATAAGAGTATAAGTCATGGCTTATTTCAACAGAAAAATGCTTCTTAGCTGCAGTCCCCCATTAGAAGGAATATTTCTTCAGTAGATCAGTTAAATGACTAGCAGGACTTGAATATCTATTTACAAATATTCTATAGTGGCTTGTTAACCCCAAGAATCTCTCAACTACTTGACAGAAATAGGTTTAGGCCATTCAATCATTCTTTGGATCTTTGATTGATCAGGTTCAACTCCTTGTTCACTAATGATGTGGCCCAAGTATTCTATTGAGTTCTTAGTAAATAGGGTATGTTGCTGGAGACATTGTTAGACTAGTCTCAAATGGGTTACATGATCTTCTATACATTTGTTGTAGACTAGAATATCATCAAAGAAGATGATGACAAATCTTCTTAAGAAAGGTGTGAAGATCTAATTCATTGTGGTGCAGAATGTAGCATCGGAATTTGTCAACCCAAATGGCATTCCCAAGAACTTATAATGACCTTGATGAGTCCTGAAGGGAGTCTTAGCAATGTCATCTTCTCTCATTCTGATATGATGGTATCCAGCTCTAAGATCCAACTAAGAGAATAGTATAGCACCATATAGCTCATCCATTAACTCATCAACATTAGGTATGGGAAATTTATCCTTTATAGTTAGAGCATTCAAGGCTCTATAATCCATATAGAACCTCTAACTGCTAAATTTCTTCTTGACCAGTAAAACAGGTGAACTGTAGGAACTATTTTTGGGTTGAATTATACACTTTTCAAGCATACTACTGATCAATTTTTCCATCTCAATTTTTTGATAGTGAGGGTATGTATATAGCCTCATATTGATAGGTTTTGCATGTGGCTCTAATGTGATTATATGGTAAATGTTTCTTAGTGGTGGTAGTGTAGATGGAATAGTGAAAACAGTATTGAATTCTTGAAGTAAAGTTGATATCTCAGGATATTCTAAGTGTTGATTAGAATTCAATTTATCCACTTCTTGGTTTTCCACAGTCATAGACATTAAAAGGAAACATGATTTTAGTATATCATTCTTGGACAATTTGGTAAGAGAACTACAAGATATGGGTTCAATTTTTACCTCTTGATCTCTTTACAGATGCATACTTTTTCCTTTCCAAAAAAGGTCTATAGTAAGAGCATTATAATTTGTTGCGACAGGTTCCAACTCTTGAAGCCATTGTACTCCTAATATGAGGTTTTCTCCTTAAAGTGAGATCACAAAGAAATCTACTGTGCAGACATAGCCTTGAATGGAGACTGAGATGTGCTCACATACTCCAATGTAGGTTAAGTATTCACCATTTTCTACTTGAACCTTAAAATGAGATGATGGAGTAATTGGCAATTCAAGAAACTGAGCTATCCTTTCTTAAATGAAGTGGTGAGTATTACCTCCATCAATCAATATTTGAACCATATTTTTCTAGATAAAGCCCAGGAGACTTAATATCTTTTGGTATTATATGATCAAGAAGAGCATACATAGATATCTCAGGGATTTGGTCCTTTTCTGGACTAACAAAAGGATTAAAGAACTCTTGATCTTGGCTTTCTTGCTCATCTCCTTCCAAGAACAATCGAGAACTCTTTGCTTTGTAGTTATGTCCTAGATGAAATTTCTCATCACAATTAAAGCAAAGGCTCTTCTCTTTTCTGGATTGCATTTCATGAGGAGAGAATCTTTTGATACTAAACTTTTGAAGTTGAGGAGCTTATGGCCTTGTTGTGCAAGGTTGAGAACCCCAACTGATACCACCAATTTGTTGACTTGCATCCGGAGGCTTCGGAAAGAATTTGGATTTCCAGGGCTTTGAAGATTCACTAATTTCTCCACATCTATCTTCTTGGACTCTTGGTAATCCAACAACATCATGAAAATTCAAAGTTCTATTAGCAATAACCTCCTTTCTAATGTAGGTTTCAGGGCAGAAAAGAAATAATTCATCAAGAACTGATCAAAAAGGCCATTGACCTTGTTAGATAATGCTTCAAACTTGGCTTGGTACTTAGGACCATACCATCTTAGATGATTTTGGTCAATGCACCTTGGGGTTCTTCATAGACAGGACGACCAAATCTTGGTAGTTCAATCTTAACATTTTTTAAGTTGGAGAGTTGATTATTTTACTAGGGAAGTTCTTGATCTGGATAGGGTAAGTGTTTTTCCTAGGAATACAGTTGCTTCAAAGATTCAATTTCTTGTTGGAGAGGTTTGATGGCAGTACTAATTTCTTCTCGGATGTACTTGCCATGCCTTTCCTAAGAAAATCCAACCTTATCAACTTTGGAGTGCTATCCTTCTGCCATTGCTATAGATCTAAAATGAACAATGAAAGCACCAAACGATGGAGGTTTTGGGTGGATAGTGAGTGTCTTATTGATAATGTAAAGGTTCATAACAGAAAATAAAAGAGATGATGATCTTGTTTTGAGTACAAGATAAGCTCTCAATGTGTTTATTATTTTCTTGCCTTCAATCTTACAATCCAGAGCTATATAATGCTCTCCTACAAGTATGCACACAGTCATACAAGTAGTGTTCATTACAGCAGATTAAAAAGCTAACTAACTTATAGATAAGCCTCTAACAACTTTTTTACTACTTCTCTTGTTCTAGCTGTCAGCTTTGCTTCTTCTAGTTTATTATTTTAGCTTGCACCTTTACTGGTCCAAATTTCACTAGTCAGTCCCTTAGCCTCACTAGTAAGCCAAAGCTATCTCTGGCCTTACTAATTTTACCTTGTTGCCCCATACCTTTCTGGTCTCTTCAAGTGAGCTTTGTCCCTTAGCTTATTTCTTTTATCATTTAATATGTCTATTTTAGCATTTTCCACAATCATAGACATCATAAGGAAATAAAAGTCTAGTTTATCATGTTTAGACAATTTTGTAAGAGAGCTACAAGATATATGTTCAATTGTTACCTCTTATTGTTCTTGTAGACGCACATTGCTGCTTTTCGAAAACAAATCCACTGTGAGAGCATTGTAATTTGTTGTGATGGGTCCCAGTTCTTGTAGCCATTGTACTCCCAAGATAAAATCTTCTCCTTGGAGGTATATCACAAAGAATATGCTATACACAATAGCCTTGAATGGAGACTTTGACTTGCTCACATATTTCAATATAGGTTAAGTATTCTCCACTGTCAACTTGAACCTTAAAATGAGGAGTAATAAAGTAAGTCAAGAAATTTAGCTACGTTGGCTTCAATGAAATTATGAGTACTGCCTCCATCAATGAGAATTTGTACTGAGTGAGTATTGATAGTGCCCAGTAGTCTTAAGGTCTTTAGTGTTTTATGACTAAAAAGAGCATGTAGAGAGATTTACAAAAGGATTAAAGAGCTCTTGATCTTAGTTTTCTTGTTCCACTTATTCCAATAACAATAATGAACTCTTGGCTTTACACTTGTATCCTGGATGAAATTTTTCGTCATAGTTAAAGCAAAGGCCCTTCTCCCTTATGTTTTGCATTTCTTGAGGAGATAATCTTTTTAAAGAAAACTTTTGAAGTGGTGGGGTTATAGACAACACTGTGTGGGGTTGTGATCCCAAACTTAGGCCAACATTTTGATGGTTTGCAACCGAAGGTTTTGTAATGACCTATCCTGGGTTGGTCACCCCTGAGACGATGTTGTCATGTTTTGAAATCCCAGCATGACACATATATGCAACAATATAAAAGCATATATCGACTGAAAATATATACATACATAAATCCTCAACCCTCAACAGGGGAGTTACATTATTAAAATTCTAACTGAAACAATATATATAACACATTATGTATGAATATTTACAATTTTTTTCTTCTTCTTCCATTAGTCTGAGGATGTGGACCATGAGACTTACATATAATAACTAAGTCTGAATCTCAGCTCACAAATATATTTTTCCTGCCCGCTACCTGAAATTATTTAACAATGGGGAGTAAGCTTCACAAGCTCAGTGAATTAAATTTACTAGAAATACTCAATTTGTATACTTCTAGTTATATTCATTCATTGTTAAATTAGTGTAATTAGCCATCCATCTTTGCTCACATTCCAATTCAATCATTTATCAATTTCTCTTAATAATAAATTATTAAGCTATCCTCTTTCAGTACATGTCTCATATATTTTCTAACCAATTTCATATCTCCAATACAGTATCATCATAAAATGCACATCATATAAATAATCAATAATAAAATTCTTTATTATGTCATCCTTTCTATTTATTTATCATCAAAATTGTTTCATTATGAGACTCATCAATCGATCAATCAATCATTCTATACTCAAAACTGATTCTTTAATGTCTCAAGCATTAATAATAAATATTCAAAACAAATATAATGAATGAAAATAAATTATCTTTCATTCTTTCTCATCAGATCTTTTCATATTATCATATGGAAACGTCTTCCCATATGTCGACATGTTTCAACCAAACCAACTGCCTTCTTGGTTTTCCCTTTTATGCATATGAGCAATAACATGTAAGCAAGCATATATCAAAGCATTCAATTCAACTATCTAGGTCTTTCTCAAAATTATTATTTTGATTATATTTATCAAATTGCCTCATTATATATCTTATCAATTTTCAATCATATTTTTAGAAATTTCATATAACTTATCAGCATATTTTTCATTAATCCATCCCTTTTTAAAATATAATTTCTTATATAATTAATATTCAATATACTGTTAAATCCTTAATCCATAAATCAATCAATTATTATACCTAACAGAAAATACATCATTAAATCATTATAATTCAACAATTTATTCAAATATCATAAATTCATATTTTTGTTGGTCTCGATTACTAAAAGCAAATCTAACTCACCATGTAGCATTTAAAGCTACTTGTGGATCACCTCCTTGCCTTTCCTGCTCCTTTCAGCAATTTCACCTTATTGCTGATCGTAAACACCTAACATAATATTTATATTAAAATTTCTAATTTATTATTTAATTCTCCCGTAATTCATATATTTAAATTTCTACATCAAATTCCAGGTAATTTCATGTATATATAATTTCAAAAAATAAAATTCACATTATTACCTTTTTTTTTTCTTAAAGGTTCCCTCGAATCTCTTTTAAATTTTCTCTAAACTTCTTCAAAATTTCAATCTTTCAACCTTTCTTTCAGTCCCCAGGTGTTTAAGGAAAGGGAGCAATTTGAGAGAGAAAATATAATTTTTTAGTGAGAAAGAAATTTGTTGTAAACTCATTTTTTTAACAAGAGTAAACAAAAAACTTAAATTTTTATACTAAAATCGTCTTCATCTTGTTTGGTTTAAGTGTCTTGCATGCAAGACACTTGCCTTTGTATAGACTACACCTAGACATTTAGCGTCCAAGTGTTTGTCCTCTTTGTTTTTTTCTCTTTTGTAACACCAAAGGACTACACCTGGACGCTTGGTATCCAGGTGTCTGTCTCCCTTTTTTTTATCAATAGTAAATCTTTCGTGTATATATTATTTTAATTCCATATAATATCTATCAAATTACTTATTTAACCTTACTTTAAGAACATGGGTATTACAATTCCATCCACCTTAAAAAAATTTTGTCCCCGAAATTTCCTTACCTAACTTATGAAAAAGCTAGGGGTACTCTTTCCACATTCTTGCCTCATGCTCCCAAGTAATTTCTTTAACATCTTTGTTCTGCTATAATACTTGAATCAAAGGAATAACTTTATTACATAAGACTTATTTCTTTTTGTCTAGAATTCTGACTGGTACTTGCATAAAAGTCAAATCTTCTTGAAGTTCTACAGCCTAATTCAGAATACTATGGGATTCATCATGTAAACACTTTCTCAAAAGTGAAACATGAACCACATTGTGTAATTGCTTTAACTCTGGAGGCAAATCCAATCTGTATGCTACTGGTCAAACTCTTTCAATTACCTCATATGGCCCCACAAATCTCGGACTCAACTTTCCTTTCTTTTTAAATCTCAATACACACTTCCACGGAGATATCTTCAAAAACACCAAATCACAAACCTGAAACTCAAGGGGTCGTCTTCTATTATCAACATATCCCTTATGTCTATTCTGTGCTACTCTAAGGTTCTCTCTAACCAGTTTGATACTTTCAGTAGTCAAATCTATCATTTCTGGACTAAATACCTTTCTTTCTCCAAATTCTTCCCAATATATTGGAGTTCAGCACCTTCTACTATATAAAGCCTCAAATGGGGCCATCCCAATACTAGTTTGATATTGATTATTGTATACAAACTCGATCAAAGGAAAATAAGCATCCCAGCTCACTAAAAAACTCAATACACTTGCCTTCAGTATATCTTCTAGTATTATGATGATTCTCTCTGTCCGCCCATCCATTTGACGATAAAAAGCTGTACTAAACTGCAATTGTGTATCCATAGCTTTTTGAAAACCCCTCCAAAATCTAGAAGTGAATCTAGAATCCCTATCTAATACAATGCTTAAAGGTACTCCATGTAATCCCACAATTTCCGCTACATATAATTCAGCCAACTTTTCAGGACTCTAGGTAGTTTTAATAAGAAGAAAATGCGAAGACTTAGAAACTCTATCCTCTATAATCCATTCAACATCATGACCTCTCTGGGTATGGGGAAAATCAGAAACAAAATCCATACTTACATTTTTCCATTGCCATTCAGGTACTGGAATAGGCTATAATAAACCTACAGGATGTCTATTTTCATATTTCAATTGTTAACAAATTGATTATCTAGAAATATACTCAACTACATCCTTCTTCATCCTTGACCACCAATAATTCTTTTTCAACCCCCTGTACATCTTATTATTACCCGAGTGTATAAAATAAACAAAATCATGAGCCTCTCTTAGTATCTTATTTCTCATCTCAACATCACTGGGAACACAAACTCTATGTCCCAATATCACCATACCATCTTCTCTAATTCTAAACTCAGTCGGCTTCCCACTCAACACTTCCTATTTGATCTTCTTTATCCTTTCATCTTTATTCAGCATCCGTAATAAGCAGTCAATAATAGAAGATTGTACCATCATATTTGCCATTAATACTACTCTATCACTGATACACAACTGAATTCTCATATTTCTTAATTCTATCATCAAGCTAATATCATGACTCCAAATAGGAGTTAATATCCCTATAGACTTGTTACTCAATGCATCAACTACTATATTAGCCTTCCTTAGATGATAGTGAATTGTACATTCATAGTCACTAGTCAATTCCATCTACCTCCTTTACCTCAAATTCAACTCTCTTTGAGTAGGTAAATGCGTTAAACTTTTATGATCAGTAAAAATTTCACAAGTGACTCTATACAGATGATGTCTCCAAATCTTCAAAGTAAAAACTATGGCAGCCAATTCTAAATCATGGGTCAGATAATTTCTCTCATGGTTCTTCAATTATTTAGAAGCATAGGCTATAAACTTTTCCATCTTGCATCAAAACACATCCCAACCTCCGATGTAACGCATCACTATATACCACAAATCCTTCATCACCAGAAGGAAGCACTAATACCGGAGCAGTAGTCATTTTCTCTTTCAACAACTGGAAACCCCTCTCACATTCTTTTGACCACATAAACTTCACTTCCTTCTTGGTCAAGCTGGCCAATGGTCCAACAATAATAGAAAAATCTTGGATAAACCTCCTATAATAACCAGCCAATCCCAAAAAGCTTATAATTTTAGTCACGCTAGTGGGTCTTTCCCAATTCAATAATGTCTCTACTTTTTGCGGGTCAACTATTATACCATCTTCTGACACAACATGCCTCAAGAAAGATATTTCACTCAACCAAAACTTACATTTAGAGAACTTTCCATATAATTTATCTCTCCTCAGAATTTCCAACACTCTCTAAATGTTGCCCATGCTACTCTTCATTCTGGGAATATACCATAATATCATAAATAAATAAAATAATATATCTATCCAAGAATGGTTTAAACACCCGATTCAATATATCCGAATATGTTGCAGGAGCATTAGTTAACCCAAATGGATTCACAAGGAACTCATGATGGCCTTAACGTGCCTTAAAAGTAGTCTTAGGCACATATCCCTCCTGTAGTACCCATGTTCTTAAAGTAAGCATAAAGAAGTAATTTGATAAATATGACATTGAATTAAAATAATATATAAAAAAGATTTATTATTGAATAAAATTATCCTTTTGAAAAAAAATGGGGGGTTATTACCTGGACGTCTAGATGTTGTCACCCTTGACAACCTTGGACACTAAGTGGAAAAATGGTGCAACACCCAAGCACTTAAAATGTTTACAAACAGTGCAGACCGTTTTTATATACAAATTCAAATTTTTGTTTTGTTTTAGGTATATCTTACCAAATCCTATTTGGTTTTCTTCTTTCTTCAATTCAAATTTATTCTATTTCTTTAAACACTTGGGGACTGAAAGAAATTTTAAAAGAGTAAAATTTTGAAGAGGTTTACAGGAGAATCTTAAAGAGAGCCGGGGAAAGCTTTAAAAAAAAAAGGTAATAATGTGAATTTTATTTTTGAAATTTAGCATACATGAAAAACACCTAGAATTTGACGTAGAAATTTAAAGCAATGAATTACAAAAAAAAAAATGAAGAATGAATTAGAAATTTTAATATAAATATTTTGTCAAGTGTTGACGATCAGCAATCGGGTGAAATTGCTGAAAAGAGCATAAAATGTAAGGAGTTGATCCACGGGTAGCTCTAAGTGCTACGTGTTATGTTAGATTTAATTTTAGTAATCGAGATAAATATAAAATATAAAGTGATGATATTTGAATTAATTATTAACTTATGACTGGATGACAGATGAAAGTTGGTTGATGGGTATGATAAGTAATATTATTGAAATAATGAGTTGATTAAGTACATAAAGAAGGGATAAATGAAATTTTTGAAAAGCTATGATTGATAATTTGATATGATATATGAGGAGATAATTTAATGAATATGATAAAATAAAAATTTTGAGAAAGAGCTCGATAGCTAAGTTGAATGTCCGAATGTATGCTTGTTTTATATTATTGTCCATATGCATATGCATGAAATTAAAGAACTAGGAAGGCAGTCAGTCTAAATGAAATAAAAAAACCATGACAGCCGGTATATGCTGGAAATGAAAGAACCGGGAAGACAACTTGTCTAAGATAAAACATGTCAACATGTAGAAAGACGTTCCCAAATAATAATATAATTTAAATTCATGCATTACATTTGTTTTAAATATTGATTATTATTGCTTGAGATGTTAAAGTGTTATTCTTGATTGTACATTTATTGATAAATGAGTAAGTCTCACAGAGAGAGAGATATGATGAGAAAGAAATATGAAAGTATGATATAATAAGAATTATCTAAGTGATTGATTATATGCTGTGAACCTCATAATGAGGTAATTATGAGGTAGAATTGATAGTCTCAAGATGATTAAATATTTGAGATGAAGAGATTGATAAATGATGAGGATTATGATATGAGTAGTGATAATAGAATGCTGTTATCGAGTCATATAAGATATAGATGAATGAATATTGGAAGACTACTTGAACAATTGAATACTTCTAGTAAATTTAATTCACTAAGCTTGTGAAATTTACTTCTCATTGTTAAATGATTTCAGGAAGCAGGCAGGATAGATAGATTGGTGAGCTGAGATACAAAGTAAGTCATTATCTGTAAGCCACGTGGTCCATATCCTTATACTAATGGAAAGAAAAAATATATATTCGTAAATATTCATGCATAATATGTTGTATGTGATGTTTCAATTGGGATCTTAATAATGTAACTCCCTTATTGAAGATTGAGGATTTATGTATGTAGATAGTTCAGTTGATGTTTTTATATTGTTGAATATATGTGTCTTGCTCAGATTTCAAAATGTGACGACATTGTCTCGAGGGTGGCCAACCCAGAATGGGTCGTTATAATTTTGGTATCAAAGTATTAGGTTTTATGATTCTGTAGATTGCATACAAATTTAAAGAAATGAAAGATTTAAATAAACTATATTTTAATACAGAGTCTGAGGATGACACATGGACATGCTAGAGCTAGAGGTAGAGTTCTGAATTAGAGGGGATATGGTTGACCCCAATATTTAGAAGAGCTGAAGTAGAAGGGGAGTTTGAGTTTGTGGTTCATGTAAGGGAATACGTTGCTAGTGCAACTGGTACTAGTAGGGGTAGGAGAGAATTTGATATTAGGAGGGATGAGTTGAGAGAAGTTCTGGATCGTGCTATAAAGAGAATGGATGCAGTAAAATAAAGGTCTGATAATTTATAGAGGAGATTAGAAGAAAGGGGTAGAATAGAATCTGATGTGGGAAGACAAGAGGCTCAAGAGGGAGAGGGTATGATCGCACATTAGATTCAAGGGGATTGTTTAGTGAGATTTCTTAAGTTTAAACCTTAGTCTTTTAGAGGGTCTGTAAATCTCGTGGAAGCTGAGTAGTAGATTAGACATGTTGAAAAATATTTAGAAGTCTTACCAATGACAAATAGGCGCGGAAGGTTGCTTTTGCTTCATTTATACTGGAATATGAGGCTTCTCAATGGTGGGAAGATATTCTGCCTAGATTGAGTACATAGATAGAAAAATCCTTAACTTGGTATAAGTATAAGGATGAGTTCTTTGCGAAGTATTTTCTAGATACATTTCAAGCATAGGAGGAGAGAGATTTTATTCATTTAAGGCTGAGTGCTTTATCTGTGGATGAGCATGATAGTAGATTTATAGCCTTGACGAGTTTTTACCTAAGTTAGTGAATACGGATGAGAGGAAATATAAGAGATTTTTAGATGGATTACACTATGAAATTCATACTAAACTCTCTTATTTGGGTATTGAGAATTATGATAAACTAGTGGATAAAGCATTACAGATTGAGAAGGATTTAATAGAGTTCAGAGGTAGGAGAGATTGGCTGAATAGGTCTAAATTTGAGGGACCAGAGGTGGTAGCAGTATGAGTGTGCAGGGTGGGAGACCACCCCAGAGGGGGCATTTCTTGTCATAAGGAACTGTAATACAGAGTCAGAGTCATGCAGGATGTGTTGCTTCTTTAACTCAAAATAATGTCGGTGAGACCCCTAGATTTGGGAGACAAGCTATGGGAACTCAGATTTATGGTAGAGGAGTAAGTATGCCACCAAGAGGAAGTGGTAATCTGATGTATGGTCGAGAGCTAAGAATTTGCTTTTGATGTAATCAGATGGGGCATATGTCTCGAAATTGCCATACTCAGATATACTTTGTATGTGGTGAGGGAGGACATGTTAGTGTAGATTGGCCAGTGGGAAAATCTACTGATGTAGGTGCTGGAGGTGTTAGGAGAATATAGGTGGAGAGAGGTGGTGGATCAGAGAGTATGCGGAGTAGGGGCAGAAGATCAGTAGCTGAGAGAGGATGCAGTGGTCAATTAAAGTCCAGAGACAGTAGAGTTTATGCATTGACCCAACAAGATGCACATGCCACTCTTGATATTGTTATGGGTAAGGTATCTATTCTTGATAGACCTACTAGATTACTGATTGATCATGGTGCAACCCATTCTTTTGCATCCAGTGTTTATTTGAATAGTCCTTTGATTCATGCTATTATTGTTGAGATTCCTACTGGGGATAGGGTTATTATCAGGAAAATTTATCGAGGTTGTGTGATTAATCTGGCAGGTAAATAATTTGAAGTTGATTTGTTGCCTTTAGATATGACAAATTTTGATTTAATTTTGGGGATAAATAGATTATCTGCATATCATGCTTGGGAGTATTTTAGGAATAGTGTGGTGTTTAAGATATCAGGACAAGAGGAATTTAATTTTCAGGGAGAACGTAAGATACTTGCCAACTATCTTATTTCTGCCCTAACTGCTAGTTAATTGTTGAAGAAGGGTTGTGAGGGGTATTTGGCGTATGTAGTGAATTCTAGAAAGGAGGTTAGGAAGTTAGAAGAAATCTTGGTAGTGAAAGATTTTTCTCATGTATTCCTTGAGGAGTTGTCTGGTTTGCCTCCCAACAAGGAGATTGACTTTCCTATTGAGGTGATTCCGGGATCAGCACCCATATCTATAACACCTTATAGAATGGCACCAGATGATTTGAGAAAGTTGAAAGTTCAGCTTCAGAAGTTGTTAGATAAACAGTTTATTCGACCTAGTATGTCGTCTTGGGGAGCCCCTATGTTGTTTGTCAAGAAGAATGATGGAACGATGAGGTTGGGTATTGATTATAGACAATTGAATAAGATCACCATCAAGATTAGATATCTCTTACCTAGGATAGAGGATTTATTCGAGCAGTTATAGGAAACTAGGGTGTTTTCTAAGATAGACATGAGATCAGGTTATCATCAATTGAGGATAAAGAAGGGGGATGTACCTAAGTTAGCCTTTAGGACACGTTATGGCCATCATGAGTTCCTTGTGATGTCATTTAGGTTAACTAATGCTTCTGCAACATTTATGGATCTAATGAATTGGGTGCTTAAATTATTTTTGGATAGATTTGTGATTGTATTTATTGATGATATTTCGGTATATTCCAAGAATGAAAAGGAGCACAGGCAACATTTAGAGATAAAATTGGAAATTTTGAGGAGAGAGAAATTATATGCAAAGTACGCTAAATGTGATTTTTGGTTGAGTGAAATATCTTTCTTGGGGCATGTTGTATCAGAAGATGGGATAGCAGTTGACCCACAGAAAGTAGAGATAGTGTTGAATTGGGAAAGACCCACCAGTGTAACTGAAATTAGAAACTTTTTGGGGTTAGTTAGTTATTATAGGAGGTTTATCCAAAATTTTTCTATGATTGCTGGATCATTGACTAGATTGACTAGGAAAGAAGTGAAGTTTAGGTGGTTAGAAGAATATGAGAGGAGTTTCTAGCTGTTGAAAGAGAAATTGACTACTACTTCGATATTAGTGCTTCCTTCTGGTGATGAAGGATTTGTGGTATATAGTGATACATCACTTCAGGGGTTGGGATGTGTGTTGATGCAACATGGGATAATTATAGCTTATGCTTCTAGGCAATTAAAGAACTATGAGAGGAATTACTCGACCCATGATTTAGAATTGGCTGCCATAGTTTTTGCTTTGAAAATTTGGAGACATTATCTATATGGAGCCACTTGTGAAATTTTTACTGATCATAAAAGTTTGATGTATTTACCTACCCAGAAAGAGTTGAATTTGAGGTAGAAGAGGTGGATGGATTTGATTAGTGATTATGATTGTATAATTAATTATCATATAGGAAAAGGAAATGTAGTAGCTGATGCATTGAGTAGAAAGTCTAGAGGGAGATTAGCTGCTATAGGGAGTCATGATACTAGCTTGATAATAGAATTAAGAAAAATGAGAATGCAGTTATGTGTTAATGATAGAGGAGTATTGATGGCAAATATAGTGGTACAATCTCCTATTATTGATCACTTGTTCCAGATACAGAGTAGAGATGAAGGGATAGAGAAGATCAGACATGAAATATTGAGTGGGAAGTCGACTGGGTTTAAGAATTAGGGAATATGGTATGGTGGTAATTGGACATAGAGTTTGTGTTACCAATGATGTGGAGATGAGAAATGAGATACTAAGGGAGGCTTATGATTATGTATATTCTATGCACCTGGGTAATAATAAGATATACATGGGGTTGAGATAGAATTATTGGTGGTCAGGGATGAAGAATGATGTAGCAGGGTATATTTCTAGATGTTTGACTTGTCAACATGTAAAGTCTGAGAATAGTCATCCAGCAGGTTTATTACAATATATTCTAGTACTTGAATAGCCATGGGAGAATGTGTGTATGGATTTTGTTTCTGGTTTTCCCCATACACAAAGAGGTTACGATACTGTATGGGTTATAGCCAATAGACTTTTTAAGTCTTTGTATTTCCTTCCTATTAAAACTACCTAGAGTCCTGAAAAGTTGGTTGAATTGTATGTAGCTGAGACTGTAAGATTACATGGAGTACCTTTGAGCATTGTATCAAATAGAGATTCTTGATTTACTTCTAGATTTTGGAGGGGTTTTCAAGAAACAATGGGTACGAAATTACAGTTTAGTACAACTTTTCATGAACAAATTAATGGGCAGACAGAGAGAAATCATCAGAATACTAGAAGATATGTTGAGGTCAAGTGTATTGAGTTTTTCAGTGAGCTAGGATGCTTATTTACCTTCGATCGAGTTTGAATACAATAATCAATATCAAACTAGTATTAGGATGACACAATTTGAGGCTTTATATGGTAGGAGATGTAGAAGTTGGTGAAAGAAAGATATTTGGTCCAAAAATAATAGATTTGACTACTGAGAAGATCAAACTGGTTAGAGAGAACTTTAGAGTAGCACAAAACGAACAAAAGGGATATGCTAATAATAGAAGACGACCTCTTGAGTTTCAGGTTGGTGACTGGGTATTTTGGAAAATATCTTCGTGGAAGGGTGTATTGAGGTTTAAAAAGAAGGGAAAGTTGAGTCCAAGATTTGTGGGGCCAAATGAGGTGATTGAGAGAGTTGGACCAGTAGCATACATATTGGATTGGCCTCCAGAGTTAAGAAAATTACATAATGTGTTTCATGTTTCACTTTTGAGAAAGTGTTTACATGATGAATCCCATAGTATTCTGAATAAGGATGTAGAACTTCAGGAAGATTTGACCTTTATGTAAGTACCAGTCAGAATTCTAGAAAAAAAGGAACAAGTCTTGCATAATAAATTCATTCCTTTGATTCAAGTATTATGGCGGAATAAAGGTGTTGAAGAAATTACTTGGGAGCATAAGGCAAGAATAAAGAAAGAATATCCCCAACTTTTTCATGAATTAGGTAAGGAAATTTTGGGGATGAAATTTTTATAAGGTGGGTAGAATTGTATTACCCGTGTTCTTGAAGTAAGGGCAAAGAAGTAATATGATAAATATGATATTAAATTAAAATAATATATATATATATATGAAAGATTTATTATTGAATAAAATAATCCTTTTGAAAAAAAAGGGAGACAACACCTGGACGTCGAAGTGTTGTCACCCTTGAAAACCTTCAGGAAGATTTGACATTTATGCAAGTACTAGTCAGAATTCTAGACAGAAAGGAACAAGTCCTGTGTAATAAAGTCATTCATTTGATTCAGGCATTATGGCAGAACAAATATGTTGAACAAATTACTTGGGAGCATAAGGCAAGAATGAAGAAAGAATACCCCCAACTTTGTCATGAATTAGGTAAGGAAATTTTGAGGATAAAATTTTTATAAGGTGGGTAGAATTGTATTACCCATGTTAAAGAAGTAATTTGATAAATATGACATGAAATTAAAATAATATATATATGAAAGATTATTATTGAATAAAATAATCATTTTGGAAAAAAAAGGGGGACAACACCTAGACGTCCAAGTGTTGTCACCCTTGAAAACCTTGGACACTAGGTGGAATAATGGTGCAACACCCAAGCACTTAAATTGTTTACAAATGGTGATGACCGTTTTTATATACAAATTTAATTTTTGTTTTGTTTTAAGTATTTCTTACCAAATCCTATTTCGTTTTCTTATTTCTTCAATCCATATTTACTCTATTTCTTTAAACACTTAGGGACTGAAAGAAGGGTTGAAGGAATAAAATTTTGAAGAGGTTTGCAGGAGAAAGAGAGCTGAGGAAAGTTCTAAGAAAAACAAAAGGTAATAATGTGAATTTTATTTTTGAAATTTAGCATACATGAAAAATACCAGGAATTTTATGTCGAAATTTAAAGGTGTGAATTACAAAAAAAAAATTGAAGAATGAATTAGAAATTTTAATATAAATATTTTGTCAGGTGTTGACATTTACGAATCGGGAAAAATTGTTGAAAATAGCAGAAAAGGTAAGGAGGTGATCCACGAGTAGCTCTAAGTGCTACATGGTGAGTTAGATTTACTTTTAGTAGTCGGTATAAATTTGAAATATAAAGTGATGATATTTGAATTAATTATTAACCTACGATTGGATGATTGGTGAAAGTTGGTTGATGGGTATGATAGGAATAATTGATATGTTAAAGATTTATTATATGGTAAGTAATATTATTGAAATAACGAGTTGATTAAATATATAATGAAGGGATAAATGAAATTCTTGACAAGCCATGATTGATAATTTGATATGATATATGAGGAGATAATTTAAGGAATATGATAAAATAATAATTTTGAAAAAGAGCTGGATAGCTAAATTGAATGTCTGAATGTATGCTTGTTTTATATTATTGTTCATATGCATATTTCATATCATTGTTCATATGCATATGCATGAAATAAAAGAACCGGGAAAGTAACCGATCTAAATGAAATAAAAGAACCGTGATAGCCGGTATATGGAGGAAATAAAAGAACTGGGAAGGCAACCGATCTAAATAAAACCGTGATAGCCGGTATAAGATAAAACATGTCAACATGTGGTATGACGTTCCCAAATAATAA
This sequence comes from Bretschneidera sinensis, assembly GCA_023935145.1. Classification (NCBI taxonomy): domain Eukaryota; kingdom Viridiplantae; phylum Streptophyta; class Magnoliopsida; order Brassicales; family Akaniaceae; genus Bretschneidera; species Bretschneidera sinensis. The sequence continues at coordinate 64,355,200 of CM043703.1, read as the reverse complement.
TATAATTTAAATTCATGCATTGTATTTGTTTTAAATATTGATTATTATTGCTTGAGATGCTAAAGTATTATTCTTGATTGTATATTTATTGATAGATGAATGAGTATCGTAGAGAGACAGATATGATGAGAAAGAAATATGAAAGTATGACGTGATAAGAATTATCCGAGTAATAGATTATATGTTGTGAACCTCGTAACGAGGTAATTATAAGGTAGAATTGATAGTCTCAAGATGATTAAATATATGAGAAAAAGAGATTGACAAATGATGAGGATTATGATATGAGTAGTCATAATAGAATGCTATTATTGAGTCATATGAAATATAGATGAATGAATATTGGAAGACTATTTGAAAAATTGAATACTTCTAGTAAATTTAATTCACTGAGCTCGTGAAGCTCACTCCTCATTGTTAAATGATTTCAGGAAGCGGGTAGGACAGATAGATTGGTGTGCTGAGATTCAGACAAAGTCATTATTTGTAAGCCACGTGGTCCACATCCTCAGACTAATGGAAAGAAAAGAAAGATATATTTGTAAATATTCATGCATAATATGTTGTAAATAATATTTCAGTTGGGATCTTAAAAATGTAACTCCCCTGTTGAGGGTTGAGGATTTATGTATGTATATAATTCAGTTGATGTTTTTATATTGTTGCATATATGTGTCTTGTTGGGATTTCAAAATATGATGACGTCGTCTCGGGGGTGGCCAACCCTAGATGTGTCCCCCTGTAACTGCTTAAATAAATCATCTATCCTGAGCAAAGGAAATTTAGTATTGATGGTGATCTTATTCAACTATTATAATCAATACACAACCTCATCATTCCATCATTCTTATTCACAAACAATACAGGGCCTCCCCAAGGCGACATACTAGGTCAAATAAATTTTTTATCTAGCAATTCCTGAAGTTGAACTTTCAATTCTCTCAACTCAGTTGGTGCCATTCTATAAGGTGCTATAGATATGGGTGCAGATCCCGAAATCACCTCAATAGAAAACTCAATCTCCCTATTGGGAGGCAAAATAGACAATTCCTCAAGGAACACATCAGAAAAATCTTTCACTACTAAGATTTCTTCTGACTTCCTAATCTCCTTTCTAGAATCCACCACGTTCGCCAAATACCTCTCACAAACCTTCTTCAACCATCTATTAGCAGTCAGGGCAGAAATAAGACAGTTGGCAAGTATCTTACTTTCTCCTTGAAAATTAAACTCCTCTTGTCTTGGTATCTTGAACACCACATTCTTCTTAAAACAATCTACCCAAGCATGATATGCAGATAATCAATTCATCCCTAGAATTAAATCAAAATTTGCCATATCTAAAGGCAACAAATCAACTTCAAGTTCTTTATCAGCCACTAAACACATAACCCCGATAAATTGTCTTGATAATAACCCTATTCCCAATAAGAACCCCAACAATAGCAGCATGCATCAACGGACTAACACAAGCATCAAAAGATTTCATATAAAGACTAGATGCAAACGAATAGGTTGCACCAGGATCAATCAATAATCTAGTAGTTCTATCAAGAATAGATACCATACCTATAACAATATCAGGAGTGGTCTGTGCATCCTGTTGGGTCCACACATAGACTCTACTGTCTCTGGGCTATAACTGACCACTGTGTCATCTCTCAGCTACTGATCCACTGCCTCTGCCCCATATACTCCCTAATCCACCACCTCTGTCCACCTGTTTTCTCCCAACACCTTCAGCACTTATCTCAACAGATTTTCCCACTGGATAATCTACACTAATATGTCCCCTCTCACCACAAACAAAGCACTTCAGTGTATGACAATTCCAAGATAAATACCATGTCTGATTATATCTATAGCAAAGTCTTGGCTCTCGATCATACATCAGATTACCACTTCCTCTTGGTGGCATACTTACTGTTCTACCATAACTTCTAGTTCCTATAGCCTGTCTCCCAAATCTAGGGGTCCCACCGATATTACTCTGAGCTACAGAAGCAACAAATCTTGCTTACCTCTGACTTTGTATTATAGTTCCCTGTGACAAGGAACGCCCTATCTGGGATGGTCTCCCACCCTGCACACTCATACTACTACCATCTTTGGGTCCCTCAAATCTATACCTCTTCAGCTAATCCCTCCTACCTCTAAACTCCATCACATCCTTCTCAATCTGTAATGCTTTATCCACCATTATAGCATAATTCCCAATACCAATGTAGTAGAGTCTATTTCGAATTTCAAAGTGTAACCTGTCTAAAAATCTTTTACATTTCCTTTCCTCTGTATTTACTAACTCAAGCAAAAACCTTGACAGGGCTATAAATCTACTATCATACTCAGCCACAGATAAAATATTTTGAATTAAATGAATAAAATCTATCTCTTACTGTGCTCAAAACGTATCTAGAAAATACTTTGAAAAGAACACATCCTTAAACTTATGCCAAGTTAAGGGTTGATCTACCTATGTACTCAATCTAGGCAGAATATCCTCCCACCATTAAGAAGCCTCACCTTTCAGCTTAAATGAAGCAAAAACAACCTTCTGCCTATGTGTCACTGGTAAGACTTCAAAATATTTCTCAACATGTTTAATCTACTGCTCAGCTTCAATAAGATTTATAGATCCTCTAAAAGACGAGGATTTTAATTTAATAAATCTCATAAAACAATCCCCTTGCATCTCATGTGCAAACACACCTTCTCCCTCATAAGTCTTTTGTCTCATCACATTAGGTTATGTTCTACTTCTTTCCTCTAATCTCCTTTGTAAATTATCAGCCCTTTCCTATGCTGCATTCATTCTCTCTATTGCACAATCAAGAACTTCTCTCAACTTATCCCTCCTAATTAGATTCTCTCCCACCTCTACTACTACCAGCTATACTAGCAACTTGTTCCCTTGCATGAACCACATACTTGACCTCCCCATCTGTTTTAACTCTTCCAAATATTTGGGGTCTAGCACGTCCTCTCTGATTTAGAACTCTACCTCTAGCTCTAGCATGTCCATATGTCATCCTTAGACTCTGCATTAAAATGTGGTTTGTTTAAATCTTCCACTTTAAATTTTTATGCAGTCTACAGAATCATAAAACCTAATGCTCTGATACCAAAATTGTAACAACCCATCCCGGGTTGGCCACCCTCGAGATGGTGTCGTCACGTTTTGAAATCCCAGCACGACACATTTATGCAATAATATAAAAACATTTATCGACTGAAATTAAATACATACATAAATCCTCAGCCCTCAACAAGGGAGTTACATTATTAAAATTCTAACTGAAACAATATATATAATATATTATGCATGAATATTTACAACAACCAAAATTTCTTCTTCCATTAGTCAGAGGATATGGACTACGAGACTTACAGATAATAACTCAGTATGGATCTCAGCTCATAAATCTATTTGTCCTGCCTACTACCTGAAATTATTTAATAATGAGGAGTGAGCTTCACAAGCTCAGTGAATTAAATTTACTAGAAGTACTCGATTTGTATACTTCTAGTTATATTCATTCATTGTTAAATCAGTATAATTAGCCATCCATCTCTGCTCACATTCTAATTCAATCATTTATCAATTTCTCTTAATAATAAATTATCAAGCTATCCTCTTTTAATACATATGTCTTATATATTTTCTGACCAATTTCGTATCTCCAATACAGTATCATCATAAAATGCACATCATATAAACAACCAATAATAAAATTCTTTATTATATCAACCCTTTCTATTTATTTATCATCAAAATTGTCTCATTATGAGACTCATCTATCGATTAATCATTCTTTACTCAAAACTGATTCTTTAACGTCTCAAGCATTAATAATAAATATTCAAAACAAATATAATGAATGAATTTAAATTATCTTTCTTTCTCATCAGATCTTTTCATATTATCATCTAGGAACGCCTTCCCATATGTCGACATGTTTCAACCAGACCAACTACCTTCCTGTTCTTCTCAACCAGACCAACTGCCTTCTTGGTCTTCCCTTTTATGCATATGAGCAATAACATGCAAGCAAGCATACATCAAAGCATTCGATTCAACTATCTAGCTCTTTTTCAAAATTATTATTTTTCTTATATTCATATAATTTTTCAGCATATTTTTCATTAATTCATCACTTTTTAAAATATAATTTCTTATATAATTAATATTCAACATACTATTAAATCCTTAATCAATAAATCAATCAATTATTATATATAACAAAAAATACATCATTAAATCATTATAATTCGACAATTTATTCGAATATCATAAATTTATATTCTTATTGGTCTCAATTACTAAAAACAAATCTAACTCACCACATAGCACTTAAAGCTACCTGTGGGTCACCTCATTGCCTTTCCTGCTCCTTTCAGCAATTTCACCTAATTGCTAATCGTCAACACCTGACATAATATTTATATTAAAATTTCTAATTTATTCTTCAATTCTTCCATAATTCATACCTTTAAATTTCTACATCAAATTCTGGGTAATTTTATGTATGTATAATTTCAAAAAATAAAATTCACATTATTACCTTTTTATTTTCTTAAAATTCCCATAAATTTCTTCAAAATTTCAAACTTTCAACCTTTCTTTTAGTCCCTAGGTGTTTAAGGAAAGGGAACAATTTAAGAGAGAGAATATAATTTTTGAGTGAGAAAGAAATTTGTTGTAAACTAATTTTTTTTACAAAACCAAACAAAAAACTTAAATGTTTATACTAAAATCGTTTTCATGTTGTTTGGCTTAAGTGTCTTGCATGTAAGACACTTGCCTTTGTATAGACTACACCTGGACGCTTAGTGTCGAGATATTTGTCTTCTCTTATCTTTTTTCTTTCTTTTTCTCTTTTGTAACACCAAAGGACTACACCTGGACACTTAGTGTCCAGGTAGCGTCCAAGTGTATGTCTCCCTTTTTTTTATCAATAGTAAATCTTTTATATATATATTATTTTAATTCCATGTAATATTTATCAAATTACTTCTTTTTCCTTACTTTAAGAACATGTATATTACAGGTTTTTAGTTCCATATAGAATGCCAAAACTTGGAAGATCCTTTAATATCTTCCCAGCTATCTTCTTGTAATCTTTCTAATCCTATAACATCATGAAACTCCAAGAGTCTATGAGCTATAACCTCTATTCTAATGTAAGGTTTCAATCCAGAATTAACATTTCATCAAGAATTGATAAGAAAAGCCATTGATTTTACTAGATAAGGCTTCAAACTTTGCTTAATATTTTAACACAACACCTTCTTGAGTTAGTTTAGTCAGTGCACCTTGAGGTTCTTCATAGACAGAGGGACCAAATCTTGAATGCAATGCTTTGATAAACTAGGGCCAGGATTGGATAATCTTGTTATGTTGTGTCTATTGAAACCAATTTGCAACTGGACCCTCTAGATGACATGAAACAAGCTACAATCTTTGATATTCATGAGTGTTGGAGAAGAGAAAGAATTATTCATCTTAGAAGATCCAATATGTGGGATCTCCTTATCTGAATATTGGTAGCTCAAGATTGACATTGCAAATGTTGTCCAATTGATTGTGTTGTTGATGAAGTTCTGGATTTGGTGGAGATGTTGTTTCTTCTTAGGAGTGCATCTGTTTCAAAGATTCAATTTCTTGCTGGAGAGGTTTGATGGTATCACCAATCTCTTCTTGGATGTATTTGTAAAATTTATCCCAACAAAAGTCACTCTTATCAACTTTAGAATGCAATCTTTTTACCCTTCTTGTATTTATATGAGAATGGACAATGAAAGCACCAAATGTTAGAGGTGATAGTTATGCAAGAAGAATTCAGTAAAGTGTTTGGAGGAATTATAGACAGAATGTATTAAAAGAGGTGATCTTGTTTCGAGCAGCAGTTAAGCTCCTAAAAGAAGTTCTTATTTCTTGCCTTCTATCCATACACTAGAGCTATATCTATAGCAATTGTCCTAGTTAGTTACAACTGGTCTGGACAGTTCAAGAGTGCTAGCTAATGAACAACTTTTTTAACTAACTTCTAATTAACTAAAAATTTCCTTATCAACCAATCTTCTCTTATCTTTAATGTTAGCTACTACTATTTCTTATTTCTGTCCTTATTACTCTTCTGCTTGAACATACCATGTTAGTTTCTTCAATGTTTCCCTATCTCTCAACTTCCTTCATGTACCATGTAGTCTGTTAAAGGTGCATCCCAAAAACCCACAAAGACTTTTTTGTTTCTAGATGTTGAATATCAGCTTTATCTGAATGATGAAAAACCTTGCTCCTTAAGTCATTGCTCAGTACAACATCATTAGGGTCAGTGATAAGATGAGGATCACCCACTCATATAATTTTCATCATAAAAACATCATAACCCCTATCAAATGGAATAATCATTAGAACCTTTTCCAATTTAGTTGAACCATCATCTGAAAATGTGGTAGGAGGTGTAACACCAAATGTGGATGCCCTTTCTATATCTTCTTGAGTTGTAGAGAGACACATTTCTCTTTGTACAATTTTAATATGATATTCTTACATTTCTTGACCAAAATTTTCCTTCTTACTATAAAAATTCCCAAAATCGACATTTTCAATAACAATGTCAGGCAATTGTTGCGTTTCCTCAACACTTGAGACAAGACCTACTTCTTCATCTTCCTTATCGTTGATTAGCTGTTCTTGTTCCATCTCTTTATAATATGCAAAATCTTCTTCTTTTTTTTTTTGAGATGATAAAGAAAGATTAAAGAGCAAATATTTCTTCTTTTCAACACTAGAATTGCTTAAGAGAAAACACATCGTTTCAGTGAAGATAAAACATCCATCATTCCATCAAGTTGCATGAGCGGAATGCTTTCTACAACATATGCGTGCCTATTTGATGCTTATCAGTACGCAAACGTATGCCTCTTTTATATTAAACAAATACATATATATTTATGGATTTTGTTTTTTTTTTCAACTCTTGATTTAAAGATTCTAATATTTGAACTACGGATCCAATGGTTTAATCTAAGTTTGTTTTAAATCTCAAAAGAAAAAAATCTAAGGTTGTTTTCTTCTTTTGTCCGCTTAAATACAATTTTTGTTCTTGAAGTTATAAGCAATGTTTCGATTTATCTTTAATCCTTGTTTAAAACAACTTTTCATTAAGTAAGGATTAAAGACAATCTCAAACATCCTCGTAATGTGTTTTTATTTTCGTCCTTGTTTACCTTTTAATTCTCTCAATCAAGGTCATTACTTTTAGGTTTGTTTCTATTTTAGTCCTTAAAATTAATCTTTCTTTCAATTTAGTATAGTTTTCAACTTACATCTAAGTGAAAGAATCTATAATTATTTGTTATATTTTAAAATTTTAAGTTAAGTGAGATTCTTTTAAAATATTTACTTTTTAGTTTAGTTTAATTTTAAATAATTTTTTACAGTTTACCAAAAAGTTAACTTAAAGCTTTGATAATAACAAGCAACAACCAAAATGTTAATACCTTGCAACTAAATACAAACTCCACAAACATAACAACTATTAAAGCTTAGCTTGCAAAATAATTGGTGATTCAATATTAAATACATCTTAGGTTTCAAATATTATATTTTACAAATACATATATTAGCTTGCAAGATAATGCTCCTTAAGTCATTGTTCAGTATAGCTTCATTAGGGTTAGTGATAAGATGAGGATCACCTACTCATATAATTTTCAACATAAAAATAGCATAACCCCTATCAAATGCAATAATAATTAGAACCTTTTCCAATTTAGTTGAACCATCATCTGAAATTGTGGTAGGAGGTGTAATACCAAATAAGGATTCCCTTTCTATATCTTCTTGAATTATAGAGAGAGAAATTTCTCTTTGTACAATTTCAATATGATATTCTTGCATTTCTTGACCAAAATTTTCCTTCTTGCTATAAAAATTCCCATAATCAACATTTTCAGTAACAAAAACAGGCAATTCTTGCGTTTCCTCAACACTTGAGACAAGACTTACTCCTTCTTCTTCCTTACCGTTGATTAGTTGTTCTTGTTCCATCTCTTTATAATATGCAAAATCTTCTTCTTCTTTTTGAGATGATAAAGAAAGGGTAAAGAGCAAATATTGCTTCTTTTCAACACTAGAATTGCCTAAGAGAAGGCACACCGTTTCTTCTTGTTGTTGTAGTAGTGTAGGATCATAATTGTCAAAATAAAACGTTAAGATATTTTATATCCTAAAGTGTTTAATTTTGATGTAGATAAAACATATCTTAATTACTAACTATTTAATTAAGTGTGAAGGTTATTTAATTGTTTAATTAAAACTACTAGGAGAAAGGTAGCCAACAACCTAGTCAACTACCAAGAGAGCGGTAGCCAACTACCTAGTCAACTACCAAGAGAGAGGTAATCAGCTACCTAGTCGGCTACCAAGAAGAACTAGTCGACCGGCGAGTCGACTAGTAGAAGGTTCATCATTTTATAAAGACCAGTCAAAAGACCCAGTCTACTAAGGAGAAGACCAGTTGACTAAGGAGTCAATTGGAGGTGACCATTGGAGATTAAAGGATCTGCAATTAAGAAGATATTAATCTGAAAAAGAAAGTTTTAGAAGTTACCTTTTGTGAAATCTTGGTTGAATCTATAAATTAGATTTGGCTTAAGGGAGTTCAACATAAGAGCAAAGAAGAAAAGAAATAAGTCTCAGTTTTACATACAAGCTTAAGATTTAGTTGTTTACTACTTTAGTAGTATTTAATCTGTAAGAGTGTAAAAGCTGAGAGTTTGAGAGAGATCTTTTGGAAGGTTGTTTGCTACCCGTAAAGCAAACTAGAGGTTAAGGTTATCTTGCTACCAGTAAAGCAAGACAATGTGTAAAGGTTTACTTGCTAGTCACATTATGGAGCAAAGGTAAGTTTGAGGATTCAGACCTCGAAAAGCAATTCGTGAACCTCTGCATCTTTGTCTTAGATGACAAGAACTGTTTACCAAATGAGAAAAGTTGAAAGGAACATGGTTTAATCAATTTAATTGCATGTTTAATTTTTGTTTTGTTTGCACGGTTAATGTAACGACCCATTCTGGGTTGGCCACCCCCGAGACGGTTTTGTCACATTTCGAAAATACCAGCATGACACATATATGCAACAATAAAAAATATAGCTACTGCAATTATTTACATCAATCCTCAACCCTTAATAGGGGAAATACATAATTTAGATCTCAACTTAAACATTTTATATGACATAATATGCATGAATATTTACAAATAACTTTTTTTTGTTTTCCATTAGTCTGAGGATGTGAACCACGTGGCTTGCAGATAATGAATCTGTCTAAATCTCAACTCACCAAACTATTTGTCCTACCTGCTACCTGAAAACATTGTACGATGAGGAGTGAGCTTCACAAGTTCAGTGAATTAAATTTACTAGAAGTATTCGATTATGTACTCCCAGTTGCATCTTATAATTCAATTACTTCTTATAATATTCCGATATTCATTCATGTCTTTTTCCTCAAATAATTCAATAACAATATTCTGAAATATCTACTAAATTTCATAATTCCCCTATTACACAATCTCTTCTTAAGTTACTCATCAGACATATCAATCTTTAAATCATATATTTAATCATCTATAAATTCTCAATTCAAAATTATCATTTACCTCATTATAAGTTTCTCAACATAAAATCAATCATTCAGACAATTCTCATCATATCATATTTCTATATTTCTTCATCGGCATATTTGTCTCTCTGTGAGACTCATTCATCTATCAATAAATTTACAATCATGAATAGCACTTTAACATCTTAAGCAGTAACAATCAATATTTAAAGCAAATACAATGCATGAATTTAAATGTTATTATTATTGGGAACGTCTTTCCACATGTCAGCATGTTTTAGCTTAGACCGGTTGCCTCCATGGTTCTATCATTCTCATTTAGACCGACTGCCTTCACAATTCTTTATTCTCATTTAGACCGGCTGCCTTTCGGTTCTTTTATTTTCATTTAGACCGGCTTCCTTCTCGGTTCTTTTATTTTCATTTAGACTGGTTGCCTTCCCAGTTCTTTTATTTCATGCATATGCATAGGAATAATGATATGAATATGCATATGAATAATAATATAAAAACAATCATGTATTTAGACATTCAAATTAGCTATCATGCTTCTTCTCAAATTATTATTTGATCAATTTCACTAAATTCTTCTCATCATATATGATATCAAATCATCAACCATAGCTCGTCAAGAATTTCATTTATCACCTTCATTATTAATTCGACTCATCATTCTAATAATATTACTTCTCATATAATAATTCTCTACCTATCAATTATTCTTGTCATACCAATCAACCAACGTTCATCTATCTTCAAACCACAAGTTTATAATTTATTCAAATATTTTCACTATATATTTCATATTTTTCTTGATTACTTAAAGTAAATCTAACTCACCACGTCGCACTTAAAGATACCCGTGGATCACCTCCTTGCATTTCCTGCTCTTTTCAGTAATTTCCCCCAGTTGTTGATCATTAACACCTGTCATAATATTTATATTAAAATTTCTAATTTATTATTCAATTTCTCCATAATTAATACCCTTTGAAAATTCCCACATTGAATTACGGGAAATTTCATGTATGCTAAATTTCAAGAATAAAATTCACGTTATTACCTTTTGTTTTTCTTGGAGCTTCTCGTGACTCTCTATAAAATTCTCCCGTAAACTCCTTCAAAATTTTTCTCTTTCAAACTTTCTTTCAGTCCCCAAATGTTTAAAGAAATAGAGTAATTTGAATCATAGTTGAAGAAAACCAAATAGGATTTGGTAAGTAATAAATAAAATAACTAAAATTATATATATAAAACCTTAGTCAGCAACCCCCCCTAAATTGTGCCACGAAATACAATGCTGTCTTACATGCAGCATTGCATTTCTTTTGGCAACACCTATTGCCATGTTTTTTTTCTTCTTATTTTTATTTATGCTTTCCACTCGTAATTTTTTTATAAAAATTAAATCTTTCGCATATATATTATTTTAACTCCATGTCATATTTATTAAGTTACTTCTTTACCATTTCTTTACGAATATGGATATTACAATTCTACCCATCATACAAAAATTTCGTCCCCAAAATTTCCTTACCTAATTCATGAAAGAGTTGGGGGTATTCGTTCCTCATTCTTGCTTCATGCTCCCAAGTGATTTCTTCAACATCTTTGTTTCGCCATAATAGTTGAATCAAAGGAATGACTTTATTGCGCAAGACTTGTTCCTTTTTGTCTAGAATTTTGATCGGTACTTGCATAAAAGTCAAATCTTCCTGAAGTTCTATCGCCTGATTCGAGATACTATGGGATTCATCGTGTAATTACTTTCTCAAAAGTGACACATGAAACACATTTTGTAATTGCTTTAACTCTAGAGGAAATCCAATCGATATGCTACTAGTCCAATTATCTCAATCACCTCATATGGCCCCACAAATCTCGAGCTCAACTTTCCCTTCTTTTTAAACCTCAATACACCCTTCCACGAAGATATCTTCAAAAAATACCCAATCACCAACTTGAAACTCGAGAGGTCGTCTTCTATTATCAGCATATCCCTTATGTCTGTTCTGTGCTGCTCTAAGGTTCTCTCTAACTAGTTTGATCATCTCAGTAGTCAAATATATCATTTATGGACCAAATATCTTTCTCTCTCCAACTTCTTCCCAGCATATTGGAGTTCTACACCTCCTACCATATAAAGCCTCAAATAGTGCCATCCCAATACTAGTTTGATACTGATTATTGTATGCAAACTCGATCAAAGGAAAATAAGCATCCCATCTCACTAAGAAAGTCAATACACTTGCCCTCAGTATATCTTCTAGTATTCTGATGATTCTCTCCATCTGCCGATTAGTTTGTGGATGAAAAGTTGTAATAAACTGCAACTATGTACACATGTCTTTCTTAAAGCCTCTCCAAAACCAAGATGTAAATCTAGCATCTCAAAATGACACTATGCTCAATAGTAATCCATACCACCTCACAATCTCAACTACATACAATTCAACCAACTTTTTAAGATTCCAATTAGTTTTAATTTGAAGAAATTGAAATGACTTAAAAAGTCTATCTACTATCACTTTCACTGTATTCCATACTCCGAGACGGTGTTGTTACATTTTGAAAATCCCAGCATGACACATATATGCAACAATAAAAAATATAGCTACTGTAATTATTTACATCAATCCTTAACCCTTAATAGGGGAGATACATCATTCAGATCTCAACTTAAACATTTTATACTACATAATATGCATGAATATTTACAAATAATTTTTTTTTGTTTTCCATTAGTCTGAGGATGTGAACCACGTGGCTTACAGATAATGACTTCGTCTGAATCTCAACTCACCAAATTATCTATCTTGCTTGCTACCTGAAATCATTATACAATGAGGAGTGAGCTTCACAAGCTCAATGAATTAAATTTACTAGAAGTATTCGATTATGTACTCCCAGTTACATCTTATAATTCAATTACTTCTTATAATATTCCAATATTCATTCATCATTTGTTTCTCAAATAATTCAATAACAATATTCTGAAATCATTACTCAATTTCATAATTCCCTTATTACACAATCTCTTCTTAAGTTACTCATCATACATATCAATCTTTCAATCATATATTTAATCATCTCTAAATTCTCAATTCAACATTATCATTTACCTCGTTATAAGTTTCACTACATATAATCAATCATTCAAAAAATTCTCATCATATCATTCCCATATTTCTTTCTTAGCATATTTGTCTTTGTGTGAGACTCATTCATCTATCAATAAATTTACAATCATGAATAGCACTTTAACATCTCAAGTAATAACAATCAATATTTAAAGCAAATGGAATGCATGAATTTAAATGTTATTATTATTGGGAATGTCTTCCCACATGTCGATATGTTTTACCTTAGACCGACTGCCTCCTCGGTTATTTCATTCTCATTTACACCAGCTACCTTTCTGGTTCTTTTATTCTCATTTAGACCGACTGCTCTCTTGGTTCTTTTATTTTCATTTAGACCGACTGCCCTCTTGGTTTTTTTATTTTTATTTAGACTGGTTGCCTTCCCGATTCTTTTATTTTATGCATATACATATGAATAATGATATGAATATTTATATAAATAATAATATAAAAACAAGAATGTATTCAGACATTCAACTTATTCTCAAATTATTATTCGATTAGTTTCACTAAATTCTTCTCCTCATATATCATATCAAATCATCAACCATAGCTCATAAAGAATTTCGTTTATACCTTCATTATTAATTCGACTCATCATTCTAATAATATTACTTCTCATATGATAATTCTCTACATATCAATTATTCTTGTTATACCCATCAACCAACTTTTATCTATCCTCAAATCATAAATTTATGATTTATTCCAATTTCACTATATATTTCGTATTTATCTTGATTACTTAAAGTAAATCTAACTCACCACGTAGCACTTAGAGCTACCCGTGGATCACCTCCTTGCTTTTCCTGCTCATTTCAGCAATTTCTCCTGGTTGCTGATCGTCAACACCTGACATAATATTTATATTAAAATTTTAATTTATTCTTCAATTTCTCCATAATTCATACCCTTTGAAAATTCACACATTGAATTCCGGGAAATTTCATGTGTGCTAAATTTCAAGAATAAAATTCATGTTATTACCTTTTGTTTTTCTTATAGCTTCCCATGATTCTTTATAAAATTCTCCCGTAAACACCTTCAAAATTTTGCTCCTTCAACATTTCTTTCAGTCCCCAAGTGTTTAAAGAAATAGAGTAATTTGAATCGTAATTGAAGAAAACCAAACAGGATTTGGTAAGTAATAAATAAAATAACTAAAATTATATATATATATATATATATATATATATATATATATAACCTTAGTGAGTAAAAATTAAAAAAAAAAGGTAGATTCTTTTTCTTTATGCTTTCCACACGTCCATTTTTTTTTTATAAAAGTTAAATATTTTGCATACATATATTATATTAACTCCATGTCATATTTATTAAATTACTTCTTTACGTTTTCTTTATGAATACGGGTATTATAGTTAATTAGTTTAATTTTGATTGCACGTTTGATTTTTGTTCTGTCTGCATATTTTTATGCCCCATAAGTTTTAGGGGGAGTTTGATTTAATTGTTTTTCGTTCTTAATATTGCATTTGTTTAGGGGGAGTTTAAAAACCAGCCTTTTTGATTTTAGACAAAAATGAGGAGAATGTTTAAAACTGCATAAATTTAGTGTTTTGTTTAACGATTTTATCTACATCAAGAAAAGGGAGATTGTTAGGATATTTTATATCCTAAAGTGTTTAATTTTGATGTAGATAAAACCTGTATTGATTACTAACAAGTTAATTAAGTGTGCAGGTTATTTACTTGTTTAATTAAAACTACTGGGAGAGAGGTAGCCGACTAGCTAGTTGACTACTAGGAGAGAGGTAGTTGGCAATTCTAATCGACTACCAGGAGAGAGGTAGTCAGCTACCTAGTCGACTACCAAAAAGAACTAGTCAACTGATGAGTCGACCGACAGAAGGTTTAACATTTTATAAAGACCAGTCAGAAGACCTGGTCTATTGAGGAGAAGACCAATTTACTAGGGAGTCAATTAGATGTGACTGTTAAAGATTAGAGGATCTACAATTAAGGAGATATCAGTCTGAAAAGGAAAGTTTCAGAAGTTGCATTTTGTGAAAGTTTGGTTGAAACAATTAATCTGAGTTGGCTGAAGGGAGTTCAGTACAAGATCAAAGAAGAAAAGAAATAAGTCCCAGTTTTATACACAAGCTTAAGATTTAGTTATTTACTACTTTAGTAGTGTTTTAATCTGTAAGAGCGTAAAAACTGAGAGTTTGAGAGAGATCTTTTGTAAGGTTGTTTGCTACGTGTAAAGTGAACCAGAGGTTAAGGTTTTCTTGCTACCCGTAAAGCAAGACAATGTATAAGGGTTTGCTTGGTACCCGAAAATCCAAGATAGGTGTAATAGTTGAGATTAGTGGAACTTTGTATACTGATAGGAGGCCTATTGAAGAAGTGGACGTAGGCTCATCGTCGAACCACTATAAATCCCCATATCCTTCTTTCTTTCTCTCTCTCTGTTATTTTATTTTATTTGCACATTATTTCTCTGATTATTGTGCTAACTCTACTAATATGATTTTTTAATCATCATATTTCATAACATAAAAGGTATCCAAATAAAGACTTTGGATCCTTTTCATCTTTTTGGAAAGTTCTTCTTTAATTTGTGTTAACATGGGATCATGTGGATTTTGTTGTTCAATTACATATAGGCAGAAAACCAATGTGTTGTGTTTGTGGAATAGTCGGTCCTTGGATTTTAATAGAGAAAGCTTAAAGAATGGATAGAATTAAGAGAGGACAATGAAAACGCCAATGATAAGAACAACAGTATCGACCAACATATTAGTGAAATTGAACAACGGATTCGATACACTTAGTGGAATTCACGGCAGAGTTGATGAAGATACAGTGGATTGGATAATGAAATAGTGTAATGGATTTGGACATTGAAATTGATAATCTAGTGTTAAGAGAAGTAATTCACTTTTTGAGCAAGTGAGAGCTCTTAAGAAAATTAAAGAGTAAGAGAGGGAATTTAGAAATTTAGAGAAATTTGTTTATTCATCAATGAAATGCTTGTTTACAAGCTAAAGCTTATTTATAATCTTAATGCCTGGAGTCAATCAAGAATCATTTACAAGATCTAATTATACAACTAATTCCAATAACTGCTCTTTACCAGAAATAATTGTTTTAACAAAACTACTAATAACTAACTCTTCCTTCTTAGCTCCTTTTAACTTCCTCTGTGTCTCAAATAGTGGTGGAGTTTGTAGGCACCTCTTCCCCCACTAGGCTTCTTTGGCATTGGTTATCGCATTTGTGACTCAAATAGTCAAAACCTTCAAACCAAAGGAATTAAGATTCATTTCGTCTGCTTGATGTATACATCCTTAGTTGGTCTGACTGACCTACTTCAAACTGCTTATCAACAGAATATATCGGCCATCTACATATGTTGTCCTCATTGCAACATTGTTGAAGTGCTCTCTATCAAGAATGTCCATCGTTCTATGATTACTTTGCACAAGTGACCATCTAATATTTTCTTGTTTATTATTTTCTCACATATTTACTTGGCCATATGTTAAAAAAAATTATGAACGAACAAGTTTTAACAAACAAAGAACTTGTTCGGTCTAATAATAAAAGCAATTTATGGTTTGTAAAAAAGTTTATACTAAAACAGTGGTGTGGTTACAAAATATTTATTGTTGGTAAAACAATAATGAAATTTATTGCTTTAACACAAATTCAATTTTTGAAAATAAAAATTATTTCAAAAACTAATTTTAAAGAGTGTTTGATATAATTTTGTTTATAAAAACAAAATATGTTCATTAACTTTGTCGAACAGGTTCTAAGTCTACAAACAAAAACATAAACATATATAAGCAAGCCTATATACAAATGTTGATTGAAATCGCAAGTGCACGAATCGTAACAAATAATAAAGTGAATGAGTAAGAGTATCGTCCCACGAGGATTGAAAAATTACTAATAAATACCAAAATTTATTAAACTACAATCTATTTGATAATTCGAATGAGAGTCAATTATTGAACTAGAGAGTTTAAAATAATGATATTAAATAAGCAAGTTGAGATCAAGGAAACAAGATTCTAGGCTTTTCGATTCACCATAACTGATCTTATGCGAATTTCCTACTTTAACTAATTGCAATTATTTCCTATTGTTGATAATCGGGTCTCTAATTTATTCATTCATCCTTCTCAAGCATTAACAAAATATCCCAACAAGAAAATCTTCTACATCTCTGTGAAAACTCTAAACCTGTCAAAATTTAGTAAGAACAAGAAACCCCATAAAGATTATGCAAGTCCATAGATATCTTTATCGTACAGATTCCTTGTGGTATCTCAAACATATGCTCAAACAATTATCACTTCTCAGTCTCAAATTGAATCCCAAATCATGAGAATGTTGATCAATCATTCACATGCTAGTTTAGAATGAAATACTCAACAATATGAAATAACTACTAAATTAGTTCAATTAAAGGAAGATTCACATAATCATAGTTAGGCTACATCTTAACCCTAGAAAATGGAGATTAGTTCATGATAAACTTGAATAAAAACATAATCAAAGGGTTTAACAACAAGAAATTGAAAGAAACCCACGTGGTGATCTTCCAAACACCCAAGTCTAGAATAACTTGTAGAAAGAAATATAGCAATCAAACACAAGAACAGAAAATTAAAGAAAGAAAGAAGACAACCAATTTGTTATCGAGGTTTGGCAATGTGCCTATGTCCCTGTGAGTTCCTCCGAACTCTCTGCACTAAATCAAATGGTTCTTACAAGTTACAGCAATCCCCTTCAAGAAACCACAATGTTCTTGAAGAAACCATGAAGAGAAGAAAGGAAGAATATGAGAACTAACAATGCTCTCTATCTAATCTAGACTTCTCTCTCTTTTACAACCAGCCTCACTACAAAGAGTCCCTCTTGTGTTTATGTATCTCACACAATTCTCTCTATGTGTTTACAATTGATCTCACAATGTCACAAACTTGTGTGTTTTCTAATGTTGTATATCTGAAAAGTGAGGCTAGGAAACCCCTTTTATAGCCATCCACTTCTTGGACATTCTTGAGATTCAATCCTCACCCTTTGATCAAGATCATCACTTAATCATAGCCCTCCATCACTTTCAAAGTGATGCTGTGCATTTTAACATTGCACACATGCACCTAAGAGGGTCCTTATGCATGTTGTCTATGTGTGCAGTAGTGTGCCTGGGCGGTGCGGCGCTAGCCATGCGCGCTGCAGTGCTGGTGCAGACCTGATGGTGTGCATGCTGGGAGGCGCGCCCTGGAGTAGGTGCACTGCGCCTTGACCTGATGCTGCTCCCTTCTGCTGCTGTGCGCACACCCTTCTTCTTGTGTGCAGAAGTACGCACACTAGTGCGCATGGCCTTCCCTTGCTCCAAATTGATGCACACACATGTGGGCAGTCTTCTAACTTGCTGAAATTTAATCCTCCAACCTTAGTTTAGATTTTAACCATCTTTGAACTATAGTTGGACCTATGGAAACCTTAGACAAATACCAACAATCTCTACCTTTGTCTAAGTGTTTAAACCTGAACCATTGTGCAGAAAGCTTCGGGATCCAAACTCATCATGAGTCATCTATCAACCGACTCTTATTCTAAGTAGTCTAAGGAAATGATTGAACTTACTTAGAGGTAGAACTTTAGTACCCAAATCTGCAGGATTTTCTTCCGTGGCAACCTTGTCCACATGGATGCATCATTTCGTAACATTTTCTTGAATGAAATGATACCGAACATCCATATGCTTTGTCCCCTAATGGAACACTGGATTTTTACACAAAGCGCAAGGCACTTTGACTATCCGAAGACACCACCACCTGCTCTTTTAGGACCTCCCACTTGTCCAACCATCTTCTCCACCTTGTGTCTAGGTGAGAAAGTTTTTGTGAAATCTATGTCTTTTCTTCTTGTGAACCCATTCACCACCAGCCTAGCCTTATTCCGGACATCATCTCCTGGAGGGTACCCTTCTTTGACCTTGTAAGTGCACTTACATTCCACAACTTTATGCTTTTCTAAAATTTTCACCAATTCCCAGCAGTTGATCTTCCTCAAAGAATCCATTTCTTCCTCCATAGCTAGCTTCCATTGTGACAACTCCTTACATCACATGGCATTAACGTAAGTCTCTTGTTCACTCATCCCTTCTTCTGTCCAAGGAGCTTCTACATCCGCAGCATTCGCAAAACCATATCTTGAAGGTGGTCCAACCAGCCTTCTCCCCGGTTTCTTGTGAGCTGGTGGTCATTATGACTTACTACATTAACCTCTTCTTGTTCAGCCTCTTGTTAAGTTTCTTGAGCTTGGTCTTCATCCAAGGGCTCTACCTAGTTCGAACCCTCTTGCCTCCTCTGCTCTACCTGAACCAAGTTCTCCTTGATGTGATGCTCCATAACTTTCGGACTGGTTTGCTCACTAGCCCCTGTAGGGTTAGTTTTCTCCAAGTAGGGAAATAACAATTCATTAAAAATAACATCCTTACTTATAATCAATTTCATGCCCTTCTTTTCTAAGGACCACAACCAATATCCCTTAACCCTATCACCATATCCTAGAAATACACATTTTCTAGATCTAGGGCTAAGTCTATCATCCTTTTGTTGTGCAAAAGCAAAAATTCTAAGGTTGTTCAACTCAGGGGGTTTTTCACTCCACATCTCTTCGGGAGTCTTATGGTACACAATCCTAGAGGGTGATTTATTCACTAAATATGCAGCAGTAGACACAACTTCACCCCAAAAACATTTGGGTAATCCGGATCCATCTAACATGCACTTAACCTTTTCCATAAGGGTCTTATTCATCCACTTAGCAACTCCATTTTGCTGAGGGGTTTCCACAACCGTCATATGTCTTAGAATCCCATTTAACCTACAGAATTGATCAAGTTCTTGATTAAAAATTTCTAAGCTATTATTGGTTCTTATCCCCTTAATTACCCTGCCTATTTGAGTCTCTACCAGCCCTTTCCACACCATTAAATTATTCAAGGCATCCGATTTATTTCTAAGCAAATAAACCCACACTCTTCTTGAATAATCATCAATTAATGACAGAAAGTAAAAGTTACCTCCCTGTGTTGCTGTCCTAGCTGGTCCCCAAAGGTCCGCATGAATGTAGTCAAGAATGCCCTTAGAATTGTGCACTCCGGTGTTAAAGCTGACCAGGTGTTGCTTCTCAAGAACACAAATCTTGTGTAAATCAAATTCCTCTACTTTGTCATCACCAAGTAGGCCATCCTTGTTGAGAACTTGCAGGCCCTCTTCGCTCATATGTCCCCAGCGAGTATGCCAAAGGGCTGCCTTATCTATCTCAGCCATCAAGCTTGCTACTTGATCATTGATTTCTGTCTCTCTAATCATCTCATAGAGTCCATCGTTTCTTGCTGCCTTGATCACTACCAAAGATCCCGTGGCCACCTTGATCTTTCCTCCCTCTATCTTACATGTGTATCCCATGGAACCCAGTTGTCCCAATGAGATCAAATTCCTCCTCAAATCCAGGAGATACCTCACATTTTCCAGCAGCCTTGTCATTCCATCAAACATCCTCACTTGGATGTCTCCTATGCCTCTCACTTGGCAAGAATTGTCATTCCCCAAGAAGACCCTTCCATTATTGATCTCCTTGAAATTCTTGAACCATTCCCGGTGAGGGCACATATGATAAGTGCACCCAGTATCCAAGATCCATTTCCCGCTGCCTTCTTGCCCCTTGCTCATATCCGAGCACACAACAAGAACATCATCACCTTGCTGTTCTCCCATGGAAACCGAAGCCTCTCCATTGTTGGTATGGCTTCTCGTCTCATTCTATAACCTCTTCTTGTAATTTTTCTTGAAATGGCCCTCCTTGTTGCAGTAGAAGCATCTATTTCCTCCTCCAAGTCTTGTCTTGGAATGAGATCTCGCATGGCTTTCTCCTCTACTTTTGTCCCGGTAGTAGCCATTGTTGCTGCCATTCCGAGTTGCTGGCCTTCCTCTTATGAATAGCCCATCATCACTTGATGTCTCCTTCATCTTGTCTTTGAAATCATGTGCCCTTATGGCATTGATCACAATCTCCTTTGTCAAACTATCTCTTCCATACTCAATTGCATTAATCAAGTTGTCAAAGAAATAAGGAAGTGAATTTAACAAAATAACAGCCAATTGTTCATCCGAAAAAGTAATTCTACAGCTATTCAAATCTTGAACTAGCTTATTAAAGACATCAAGATTATCTTGCAACTCTTTACTAGGGTCCATTTTAAAAGCAAAGATTCTTTTAAGAAGATAAATCTTGTTAGGGAGAGTTTTGGTAAGAAACAACTCATCTAGTTTCTTCCATATGACAGCTAGATCCTCCGAGTCTCCGCACTCCCTTGTGACACTATCCGACATGTGCAAGAAAATGGTGCTGTAAGCCATCTTCTTCATCTCGGTCTGCTGGTCCTCTGTGACACTTGCTAGAAAAGCATCATCTTCTCCAATAGCCAAGTCCACTTTTTATTGCATTAGAACCGCCTTGATCTTCCACTTCCAAAGGGCAAAGTCTCCCTTTCCATAAAACTTCTCAACACAAAAATTTGAAGCCATCTTTTGCGGACAAGATCCCTGATTTATGCACTACCCACAAATGCTTTCCTCAACCTCAAGAACATCAATCAAAGATGGATCTTAACACCATTCTTGAATCAACCTTCAAGAACACAATCAGATCTTGATCTTTACACCGTTCTTGAATCACCTAAGAAGTTGATCTTTGATTCTTGGAGTCTTGGCTCCATCACCTTCTTGTTCTTGCTCTGATACCCAGCTGTGCAGCTCTGATACCACTATTGGAAATCACCTTGACAAGATACCCAGGTGGTGATTTTCCAAACACCAAAGTCTAGAATGACTTGTAGAAAGAAATACAGCAATCGAACACAAGAACAGAAAATTAAAGAAAGAAAGAAGACAAGCAATTTATCTTCTTTCTTTTACAACCAGCCTCACGACAAAGAGTCCCTCTTATGTTTATATCTCTCACACAATTCTCTCTACGTGTTTACAATTGATCTCAAAATGTCACAAACTTTTGTGTTTTCTAATGTTGTATATCTAAAAAGTGAGGCTAGGAAACCCCTTTTATAGCCATCCACTTCTTGGACATTCTTGAGATTCAATCCTCACCCTTTGATCAAGATCATCACTTAATCATAGCCCTCCATCACTTTCGAAGTGATGCTGTGCATTTTAACATTGCACACACGCACCTAAGAGGGTCCTTATGCATGTTGCCTATGTGTGCAGTAGTGTGCCTATGCGGTGCAGCGCTGGCCGTGCGCATTGCAGTGCTGGTGCGGACCTGATGGTGTGCATGCTGGGAGGCGCGCACTAGAGTAGGTGCGCTGCGCCTTGACCTGATGGTGCTCTCTTCTGCTACTGTGCGCACACCCTTATGCTTGTGTGCAGAAGTGCGCACACAAGTGCGCATGGCCTTCCCGTACTCCAAATTGATGCACACACATGTGTGCAGTCTTCTAACTTGCTGAACTTTAATCCTCCAACCTTGGTTTAGATTTTAACCATCTTTGAACCATGGTTGGACCTGTGGAAACCTTAGACAAATACTAACAGCAATTATTTCTTATTGTTGATAATCGGGTCTCTAATTTTTCATTCATATTTCTCATGCATTATCAAAATATCCCAACAAGAAAATCTTCTACATCTCTATGAAAACTCTAAACCTATCAAAATTCAGTAAGAACAAGAAACCCCATAAAGATTATGCAAGTCCATAGATATCTTTATCCTACAGATTCCTTGTGGTATCTCAAACATATGTTGAAACAATTATCACTTCTCAGTCTCAAATTGAATCCCAAATCATGCAAATGTTGATCAATCATTCACAAGCTAGTTTAGAATGAAATACTCAACAATATGAAACAACGACTAAATTAGTTTAATTAAAGGAAGATTCACATAATAATAGTTAGGCTACATCTTAACCCTAGAAAATGGGGATTAGTTCATGATAAAATTGAATAAAAACATAATCAAAGGGTTTAACAACAAGAAATTGAAAGAAATTCGGAATAAAGAAAAATAACTCAAAAACTAGTCTCCTTTTTGATGTTCTGCTTCCATTGATTGCTCGAGAAAATGAATCCCCTTTCCGAATCATAGATTCTGCAGATTTTTGGCTTCAGATTGGGGGGCTATTTTCACCTCCAAAACGTTCGAATCATGAAACTGCTATTTGAGGAATAATTATAGTCCATTGACCTACCTTTCCAAAATTCTAGAATAAGCTCAATACAATAGATTACCTGAGACTGTCCAGTGACGTTTCCAATTCGGGATTACATTAAACCCACCATGCCTTCCATTTGCTTGATCCCTTCCATTCAGCTTTCATTTCTTTTGATTGGGTTGGGCCAAACCCACTTGAATTGAGCTCTATCTTTTGGTCCTTAGGCTTTATTATTTTTAGCTTCATCTTACTAAGATAGCAAACTTGACTCAATTTGATTTGCAGGCTAAGAGATGTTCCAGAACGTCAACAGTGCAGGTGCAACAACTTCAAGCCCGGTGTCGACCTTGATTCAGCCAATATCTCTCAAAACTCAAAACATGAAAGTTGTAGAGATGTGTCTTGGTGTTCCATAGCATCTTAAATCATCTCAATCTGAGATCTGATGAGAGTATTATGCCCAGATTACGAAGCAATGTTGAAACTGTCCAAAATTGCCTAATTAGCTTCGTTCTGCACTTAACGCCTCCATTTACATCCTAAATCAAAATATAAGAATAATGAGTACATTTAGGCACGAAATTGGTACAAAATACAAAACATTAAGGGAGAAAAATATAACATTTTGTATTCTTGTTAAATTCCCCCACACTTAACTTTTGCTTGTCCTCGGGCAAAACTCAAATTCACTTTCTCAAAAACACCAAGGTTGCAATGCCATCAACAAAGAACAACCAAACTCTTCAAAACTCATAACATATCATGAACAAACATTCTTAAACAACTTATAATTACTTAGTCAGCATTTTCACTCGAAGATGGAGTAAATTAAATACGTAGACCCTCACGGAAATAAACACTCGACTCTCATGTGTTTGAAGGGTATGTGTTTCGTTCAAATTCATTCAAATGGAAATGATCTACCATAGGCTTGCATATCTTCTCATTCTCCACCACTGGGATCACATGCATAACATGAATCATAAGAACTTTTCAAGGGTTGTAACAGGTTTTAGGATCAAGGTGGGAAATATTTGGGAATGTAACTCAAAAACCATCGAAACTAGTGGAGCAAAAAATGAATCAACTTAAGCTCGAATATATAAGACTGTTGGAAATCACCTTGACAAGATGCCTTTTAAGAAGATAAATCTTGTTAGGGAGAGTTTTGGTAAGAAACAACTCATCTAGTTTCTTCCATATGACAGCTGGATCTTTCGAGTCTTCGCACTCCCTTGTGACACTATCCGACATGTGCAAGAAGATGGTGCAATATGCCATCTTCTCCATCTCAATCCACTGGTCCTCTATGATACTTGCTGGAAAAGTATCATCTGCTCCAATAGCCAAGTCCACTTTTTGTTGCATAAGAACAACCTTGATCTTCCGTTTCTATAGGGAAAAATCTCCCTTTCCATCAAACTTCTCAACAACGAAATTTGAAGCCATCTTTGTGGACAAGATCCCAGATTTATGCAATACCCACAAATGCTTTCTTCAACCTCAACAACATGATCGAAGATGGATCTTAACACCGTTTTTGAATCACCCTCAAGAACACGATATGATCTTGATCTTTACTCCGTTCTTGAATCACCTAAGAAGTTGATCTTTGATTCTTAGAGTCTTAGCTTCGTCACCTTCTTATTCTTGCTCTGATACTCTATCACCAAAGCTTTGATACCACTGTTGTGGTATCTCCTCTAGCTCTGATACCACTATTGGAAATCACCTTGACAAGATGCCCAGGTGGTGATCTACCAAACACCCAAGTCTAGAATGACTTATAAAGATTTGGAATAGAAAACAGGAACAAAAATCAAAGAAAGAAAGAAGACAAGTGATTTGTTATTGAGGTTCGACAATAATCTACGTTCTCGTGAGTTCCTCTGAACTCTCTGCACTAAATCAATGGTTCTTTACAATCCAGCAACCCTTTTCAAGAAACCTCAAGTTCTTGAAGCAACCAAGAAGAGAAGAAAGAAGATGATAAGAACTATTACAATGCTCTCTATCAAATCTATACTACTCTCTCTTTACAACCAGCCTCACTACAATGAGTCCCTCTTGTGTTTTGTGTCTTTGCACTCTCACATAATTCTCTCTTGTATGTCTGTCACTCTTTACAATTGATCTCAAATTATGTCACAATGTTAATGAGAATAAAGCTTGGTGACCCTTTATATAGTGCACCAACTTCTTGTCCAATCTTGAGAGTCAATCTCATCCCTTAGATCTTGATGACCACTCAACCATTGCCCTCCATTGATCTTAAGTGATGCTGTGTGTTTTAACCTTGCACCCACGCACTTAACAAAGGCTGAATCAAATGGACTATGTGTGCTTCAAGGTGCGGCCTGAAACAGGGCACACTGTCTGTCCCTCTGGGTGCTGCGGCCTAGACCTCCTCAGCAAACCTCCATCTTCTGGGCGCCATGGCCTGGGGTAGTCTGGGCCATGGCCTGACCTGATGCACACCTATTTTTGCTGCTTTGTGCTGAGGCACACTCCAAGTGTGCTGAGGCACACTCCAAGTGTGCTGAGGCTTCAAGGACAAGTGCTTGAACCTCTTCCAACCTTGTTTAAACCTTAGACAAACTCAAACAAAGACATGCAAAACCAATCACTCCATTCAGCAGCTTCTTTAATTTGGCTTTAAAGCATTTAAACCATGTAAAACTCCTGCATTGAAAAAGAGATCGTTCAAAGGAATACTTTTCGTTTGCAACAGCGAACAATCCTTCGCAACAACTTCCACCTTTGTATATATCACGTAACATTATGAACATGGACCCCTTTCTTGGAATTTTAGGAGGAATTATGAACATGGACAATTTATAACATTAGAAGTAACTTCCTCCATCACTTCCTTTCTTTTTTTTCACTCTTTTTAAAAAAAAAAAAAAAATTACATCAATAATGGAACTCGCGAATTAAGAATGAAAACATGTTCCATTTAACCAGTCATAGCCATACCAGAAATCCAAACACCCCACACTTATTTTTTGCACACCCATACATACCATAATGATGAACAATGCTCCACTAGCTCTACGGCTTGGGTAAAGGCATTGTTTTTTGAGTTTAAAGCTTGTAACATGGGTTCACAATAAACAAAAAAAAAACCAATAAAGCTCAAAGGGGTTCAACAATGGGGAAAAATTAATTACAAGGTAGGCTATTTGGCTTATGTAGCTTACAACAAAAAGGGCCTTAATCATTTTCATGCATGCGTGTGTCAATACGACCTCGAAGAGAATCAAGGTAAGTTCTAGAGAACAAATCCATGGAAGAATATCTCACACGAAAGAAAATAGTGAGACTGATATGGATGTGTCAGTCTGAAGGCTCAAAATCTCACTAGCTTTTGTCTACTAAATTTAGTCACTACCATTCTCAAGGAAAATAACTAAACTATTTAATTCTAAGTGGGAAGATTACTTATTCCATCATGTTATGAATTTTCCAAGCTTAATTGAATCTTGCTCATGACATACACAACCAAAAATCGTTGAAAACCACAAAACAAAAAGCAAAACTCTTTTTTATTTTTTTTATTTTAGAGATACAAAATTAACACACAACCTAAATCCCGTCTTCCACACTTAAAACTTACGTTGTCCCCAATATCCAGCAAAGAAAGCAAATACATGGTAGAAAAAAACTTCCCTGACCATTGGCGGAGATGGATCAAGCTCCCTTCCCTCAGTATCTCCATCAACGCGTTCAGGTTTCAGAGCAAGAAAGTGGATCAAGCTCCCTTCCCTCATTACCACACCTATGTAAAGAAAAAAAAATCTGAAATCAAAACACACAGAAAGCAATTGAGGAAAAGAATAATTAGAAAACTGAACCAATTGCAGGGAATAATGAAAATAACAAAACAAAGGTTTAAAATGCTTTGGTTGCCTCCCAAGAAGCATTTAGTTATAATCAGTAGCTTGACTTTACTCTTCTTCTAGGTCGGATCAAGGAGAATTATGGTTTTCTTCAGTTTTTTTTAATCCATGCAAATTCTCCACCCGATGACAATTCTTGTAGGGATTAATTCATTGTTAGCATTCTTCACCAAGATAAGCAATTACTGGAAACAATTACTGGAAGAGTAGATGATTCGCCAAGATAAGCATACCGAAGGTGTTTCGGTAAAGGCTTGAGCTCCAATATAGGCGGCTTTTCAATAAGTGGAAGAGGCCGTGAGGGTCCTTGTCCCAAATCTTCAAAATATTTCCTGTTGGTAGGACCAAAGGAATCCATCTAGGAGGCATATTCTAACACTTCAGGATCATCTACCATAGTCAGATTAGGACTAACCAAACATGCTTCCAATGATTCCTTTTGTTGATTAAGCACTTCGATGACCAAAGAGTCAATAGCTTGGATGCTAAATCAACTATCACTTGTATCTGGATACTTGATGGTAGTGAAAACATTAAAGGTTACCTCCTCCTCTTGTACCCTAAACCGCAATTCTCCTCTTTGGACATCAATAAGAGCTTGACCAGTAGCTAAGAATGGTCTGCCAAGAATGATAGGGATTTCCTGATTCTCTTCCATGTCTAGAATATGAAGTCAGCGAGAAAAATAAACTTGTCCACTTTGACAAGCACATCTTAATAATTCCCCGTGGGTGTTTTATTGAGCGGTCCGCTAATTGCAATGAAACTGTAGTAGGTCTCGCCTCACTTAATCCAAGCTTCCTAAAAATAGACAAAGGCATTAGATTAATACTTGCACCTAAGTCACATAAAGCTCTTTCAAACACAGAATTTCCAATTGAACATGGGATAGTGAAGCCCCTGGATCCTTAAGCTTTGGGGGCAATTTCTTTTGTATAATTGCACTGCACTCTTCAGTAAGGGCTACCATTTTATACTCTTCCAATTTCCTCTTATTTGACAATATATCCTTAATAAATTTCACATAGCTCAGCATTTGTTCAAGGGCATCTGCAAAAGGAATATTAATATGCAATTTTTTAAACACATCTAGAAATTTAGAAAATTGCGTATCAAGCTTTTTCTTTTTGAGTCGTTGAGGGAATTGAACTCTTAGTGCTGGATCTTGTGGTTGGATTCGTTGACTTTCAAAAATCTCCTTAAATGGTGTTATGTGAAGTTGCACCTCTTGATCTTTTTTTTCAAACTTCTCACATCCTGTTGGAGTTTCTAACTCTTTCCCACTTCTCAAAGTGATCACCTTGCACTGCTCCTTTGGATTCACTTCAGTCATGCTAGGCAAATTACCTTGTTGTCTCCTAGTGAGCATATTGGCCGATTGACCAACTTGGACTTCTAAATTTCGAATCGAAGCTGCTTGATTATGAAAATTGGTCTTAGTCTCTATTATGAATCGGTTGGGGTAATTTGCCAATTATGCCGATGCTTCTTCAAGTGCCGATTTCTCTTTTGGTGGCTCACTAGATGAAGAACCAGGTGGTGGCTTCAATACATTTTGATTATTCCATGAAAAATTTGGATGATTCCTCCATCTGGAATTGTATGTTGCACTGTATGGATTGTTTTGCCGGTTGTAATTTGCAACAAAGTGTGCTTGCTCTGCTTGGGATTGAGAGAAGGGGTTTCCCACTTGACATTCTTCACTCGGATGGTTTCTTTGGCAAAAATCACAAACCGGTGGTGTCAAGTGAATAGCATTTGTCATCAATTAGTTAGCCTTCAATTGTTGAGTAAGAGTGTGGACTTGAGCTGCCAAGGTAGTGATAGCTTCAATCTCATATAATCCCGTGGCCTTCTTCGGTAAAATTCTCTCACTTGGCCATTGATAGTTGTTCATGGCCATCTCCTCCAACAAATCATATGCATCATCCTAGTTTTTTTCCCAAAAACGCTCATCCTGAAGCTGCATCTATAAGAGTTCTTATAGAACCACCAAGTCCATTACAGAAGTTTTGAACTTGCATCCACTTCGGCAATCCATGGTGAAGGCATCGCCTAAGTAGGTCTTTATATCGCTCCCAAGCCTCATAAAGTGATTCGCCTTCAATTTGAGCAAAATTTGAAATTTCATTGCGCATCTTCGCTGTCTTGGCTGATGGTAAAAATTTAGCAAGAAACTTCTTAGATAACTCCTCCCAACTAGTGATTGAATCTGCGGGCAGTGAATTTAGCCAATTCTTCGCTCTGTCTCGAAGAAGGGATGGAAATAGTTGGAGGCAATTGGCATCATCAGTAATGCCATTGTGCTTGAAAGTGTCGCAAATTTCCAAAAAACTTGCTATATAAGCATTAGGGTCATCACTTAGCAACCTATGAAACTGAATTGATGTCTGGATCATATGTAGGATAGCCAACTTAATCTCAAAGTTGTTGGCTCAATAATAGGCTTCCTGATAACTGAATGGATTCCTATGACCTGTGGTAGCGCAAAATCCCTTAGTTCCATTGTGTCACGTCTTGGATTCTCGTTGCCTGCCATAGTGTTGGAATGTTTATGAGCTTCTCGCTTCTTTTTCCTTAGGCCCTTTGCAGTTTTATCGATTTCGGGATCGTAAGGTAGTAGCTCCAAACTCTTGCGTCGTCTCATACACTAAACAAACACCTGAAAATAAAAGACAAAATAAATCAAATTAGACCAAGTGTAACTAATATTGATATTATCAATAATTTTATCTAACTCCCCGACAATGGCTCCAAAAACTTGTTGATTGAAATCGCAAGTGCACGAATCGTAACAAATAATAAAGTGAATGAGTAAGAGTATCGTCCCACGAGGATTGAAAATTACTAATAAGTACCAAAATTTATGAAACTATAATCCATTTGATAATTCGAATGAGAGTGAATTGTTGAACTAGAGAGGTTAAAATAACGAAATTAAATAAGCAAGTTGAGATCAAGGAAACAAGATTCTAGGGCTTTCGATTCACCTCCTATGCAAATTTCTTACTTAAACTAATTGCAATTATTTCCTATTGTTGTTAATCGGGTCTCTAATTTATTCATTAATCTTTTCAAGCATTAACAAAATATCCCAATAAGCAAATCTTCTACATCTATGTCAAAACTCTAAACCTGTCAAAATTCAGTAAGAACAAGAAACCGCATAAAAATTAAGCAAGTCCATAGGTATATCTATTCTATAGATTCCTTGTGGTATCTCAAACATATGCTGAAACAAGTATCACTTTTCAGTCTCAAATTGAATCCCAAATAATGCAAATGTTGATCAATCATTCACAAGAAGTAAGTCTAGAATGAAATACTCAACAATATGAAACAACTACTGAATTAGTTCAATTAAAAGAAGATTCACATAATCATAGTTAGGTTACATCTTAACCTTAGAAAATGGAGATTAGTTCATGATAAACTAGAATAAAAACATAATCAAAGGATTTAACATCAAGAAATTGAAAGAAATTTGGAATAAAGAATAACTCAAAAACCAGTCTCCTCTTTGCTATTCTGCTTCCTTTGATTGCTCCAGAAAATGAATCCCCTTTTCGAATCATAGATTCTACAGATTTTTGACCTCAGATTGTGGGGTTGTTTCTGCCTCCAAAACGTTCGAATCACGAAATTGCTATTTGAGGAACAATTATAGCTCGTTGACCTAGCTTTCCAATGATTTTTGAATCAGCTCAATACAATGTTGTATGAGTAAGATATGATGAGATTACTTGAGACTGTCCAGAGACGTTTCCAATTCGGGATTACATTAAACCCACCATGCCTTCCATTTGTTTAATCCCTTCCATTCAGCTTTCATTTCTTTTGATTGGGTTGGGCCAAGCCCACTTGAATTGAGCTCTATCTTTTGGGCCTTGGGCTTTATTATTTTTAGCTTCACCTTACTAAGATAGCAAACTTGAGTCGATTTGAATTGCAGGCTAAGGGACGTTCTAGAACGTCAACAGTGCAGGTGCAGCAACTTCAAGCCTGGTTTCGACCTTGATGCAGCTAGTATCTCTCAAAACGCAAAACGTGAAAGTTGTAGAGATGTTTCTTGGCGTTCCATAGCAGCTTGAATCATCTCAATCAGAGCTCAAATGAGAGAGGTATGCCCAGATTACGAAGCAATGTCGAAACTATCCAAAATCGCCCAATTAACTTAGTTGTGCACTTAACGCCTCCATTTGCATCCTAAATCAAAATATAAGAATAATGAGTATATTTAGGCACCAAATGAGTTTAAAAGACTATATATTAAAAGAGAAAAATATGACATTTTACATTCTCATTAATAAATAAAAAAATTAATAAACTTCTAAATGAGTACATAAACCAATGCATAAGATAGTGATACGATCATGAAATGGTTGGAATCTCATATCCAAGGAGCATGAATAATTAATCTCTAACTGCCAAAATGTATTTTTCTCGAGAGATCTCATTTCATTTTTGTCACTCTTGCAACCACCTACAAGATAAAAAACACAGGTGGCCATCATAAAAGCATCATGGCCCATTGTTTTTATAAATAAAAAGAAATTCAAATATTTTTTTTCAACAAAAGTAGGATCTGTAAACATGCTAACAAATGGACCCCTCTCACCAAAACCATATGGGGACAGAGCCTTTCAAGGGCAATCGCTAGTGGGTTCTCAGTGGTCTTATCCCCACAGTGATGATGATGTAACCTGCAATTTAGTTTTTATAAGCCTAGTAGTGCTTCCATATTTTATTGTGATATTGTCTAAATTCATTTTTTATTCCTTCAGTTAAGCTCTTAATAAGTTATTTAATCTTGTCCTAATTACCCACTTTAATAATAAAAGAAAAAGTCGTTGATTGAATTTAACTTTATTGTCCAGCAACATTTGATAATAGTCTCTCGAAGCCATCGAGACTGCTACATGCTTCTTGAATATCACTCAATTCTTTTTTTTCTTTAGAGTAATGAATATCAATCAATTCTTGATAATTTTTTCTTAGAATAAAAATTTACCTTTCATTAATAAATTAATTACAGAGAAGAGACCACAAAGTCATACGGGAAATCATCCCATCCCAAGTGACATAATCTTCCAAAGTTAAAAATTGATCCAGTAAATGAGCTACTTTATTAGCATTTCTTGATAATTTATGGCACTATTATGTTAACAGAAAATCAAAAGTTACATATTGATTATGCCATTCACCTAAAACAATTATGTCATTATTAAGGAATAAGCTTTTGTTCAATTTGCATTGAAAAACAACTATCATAAAAAAAAAATGCTCTAATTAATTATAAAAGATCAGGACCCTTGTGATTGTCCTTTAATCATAATTGTAAATATTATATATCCCCTGCCATCACATGAATCACGTGCATGTTCAACTGTGTGATCTATATGCATATTCAAGATCAAGCAATTACAAAATGCAAAGAATCTAATTGTGACTTTTTCAATGGAACGAAATTATTTCAGATTTATGGAAAAATAAATCTTTTCTTTTTATTACAATATACTCCTATAAATCAAACCAAGGAAAATACATTATTATATATTGATGAGATGTACATATGCATATTTTCTTTTGGTGGAGAAGATAATCGAATTCAAAGTATTAAAAAGTAACCATTAGAGCAAACAACTTACACTCATGCATAATTTTTTATTAGCTGTTGGTGTTTGTCTAAGGTTTAAACATGGTTTTGAAGAGGTTCAACCTCAAGTCTTGGCACCTCAGCACAAGTGTGCGCGCGCCTCACCTTGCAGCAACTCTAGAAAGTGTGCACACTAGTGTGCGTCACGACTCAGCTCTTCCAAGGTGCGGCGCCCAGCAAAGGAGAAGACCTGGAGGAGGTGTGCGCCACGGCTCAACCTTCCCCCGGCCGCGACGCCTAGAATGAATGCAACATGGTGAAGTTTCAACACACTCCAGGCTGTGGCCTGAAGGCACACTGATGCCTTTTGGTTCAGCCTTTTGTTAAGTGTGTGAGGCATGTTCAAAACGCACAGGATCACTTAGAATTGATTGAGGGCTAAGGTTGATTGGTCCTCAAGATCTAAGGGTGGATATTGATCCTCAAGATGGGTCAAGAAGATGGTGCACTATATAAAGAGTCACCTAGCTTCAAAGAGATATAACTTGTGATTGAAAGTGAGATCAATTGTAAGAGTGCAAAGACATAAAATAAGAGAGACTCATTGTAAAGGCTAGTTGTTTAGAAAGAGAGAGTAGAATAGAAAGAGGATTTAAGGGCTTGTAAGGGGAATTTTCCCAAGGTTAGTTCTTATCGCTTTCTTTCTTCTCTTCTTTAGTTCTTCAAGAACTTGAGTTTCTTGGAGAGAGTTGCTGTATTTGTAAAGAACCATTGATTCAGTGCAGAGAGTTCAGAGGAACTCACGGGGACGTAGGCTATTGCCGAACCTCAATAACAATTGTTGTGTCATTTCCTTTCTTTGATTTCTGTTTCTGTTTCCGATTCATCATTACAAGTCATTCTAGACTTGGGTGTTTGGAAGATCACCACCTGGACATCTCCAAAGTGATTTCTTAACAGTGGTATTAGAGCCAGAGGAGCTTTAGACAATGGGTATTGAAGCTAGAACAGAGGGTGACAGGGTCAAGACTCCAAGAATTAAAGATCAACTTCTTGGGAGATTCAAGAACGGAGTAAAGATCAAGATCAGATCATGTTCTTGAGGGTGATTCAAGAACGGTATTGAGATCAATCTTCGATCGTGTTCTTGAGGTTTAGAAGAAGATGGAAAGAAATTGTGCGTGCTACATAAATCTAGGATTTTATCCACAAGATGGCTTCAAATTTCATTGTTGAGAAGTTTGATGGAAAGGGAGACTTTGCCCTTTGGAAGCGGAAGATCAAGGTTGTTCTTATGCAGTAGAAGGTGGACTTGGCTATTGGAGAAGATGATGCTTTTCCAACAAGTATCACGGAGTACCAGTGGATTGAGATGAAAAAGATGGCATACAACACCATTTTCTTGCACATGTCAGGTAGTGTCACAAGGGAGTGCGGAGACTCAGAAGATCCTGCTGTTATATGGAAGAAACTAGATGAGTTGTTTCTTACCAAAACTCTCCCTAATAAGATTTATCTTCTTAAAAGAATCTTTACTTTTAAAATGGATCCTAATAAAGAGTTGCCAGATAATCTTGATGTGTTTAATAAGCTAGTTCAAGATTCGAATAGCTGTAGCATAACATTCCTGGATGAACAATTGGCTGTTATTTTGTTGAATTCTCTTCTTGATTGTTTTGATAATTTGATTAATGCAATTAAATATAGAAGAGATACATTAACTAAAGAGATTTTGATCAATGCCATAAGGGCTCATGATTTCAAAGCCAAGATAAGGGAAGCATCAAGTGGGGAAGGGTTGTTCGTTAGAGGAAGGCCAGCAACTCGGAATGGCAGTAGCATTCATGGCAACTACCAGGAGAAATCAAGAGGTAGAGGGTAGAGCCATGGGAGATCTCATTCCAAGCCGAGATTTAGAGGAAAGAGATGCTTCTACTGCAACGAGGAGGGACGTTTCAGGAAAGATTACAAGAAGAAGATGTGGGATGAGAGAGGAAGAAGCCATACCAACAATGGAGAGGCTTCGTTTACTAAAGGAGAACATCAAGATGATGGTCTTATTGTGTGCTCAAATGTGGGCAGCAGGCAAGGCAGCGAGAAATGGATTCGGGATTTCGGGTGCACTTATCACATGAGCCCTCACAAAGATTAGTTCAAGAATTTCCATGAAACCAATGATGGAAAGGATTTATTGGGGAATGACACTTCTTGCCAAGTGAGGGGGATAGGAGACATCCAGTTGAGGATGTTTGATGGAGTTACAAGGCTGCTGCGGAATGTGAGATATCTTTCGGATTTGAAGAGGAATTTGATCTCATTGGGGCAGCTGGATTCCATGGGGTATTCATACAAAGCAGAGGGAAGAAAGATCAAGGTGACAAAGGGATCTTTGATAGTGATCAAAGCAGCAATAAAAGATGGACTCTATGAAGTGATCAGAGAGACCAAAATCAAGGATCAAGCAGCAAGCTTGATCGTTGAGATGGATAAGGCAGCTCTTGGCACACTCGTTTGGGACATATAAGTGAAAAGGGCCTGCAAGTTCTTAGCAAGAATGGTCTACTTGGTGGTGACAAAGTAGAGAAATTGGATTTCTCCGAGTGTTACGTTCTCCGGAAGCAACACCGGGTCAGCTTCAACACCGGAGTGCACAAGTCTAAGGCCATTTTTGACTACATTCATTTGGACCTTTGGGGACCAGCAAGAACACTAACACAGGGAGGTAACTTTTACTTTCTATCTTTAATTGATGATTATTCAAGAAAGGTTTGGGTTTATTTGCTTAAAAATAAATCAGATGCTTTGAATAAATTTTTGGTGTGGAAAAAGTTGCTGGAGACTCAAACGGGTAGGGTAGTTAAGGCTTTACGAACCGATAATGGCTTAGAATTTTGCAATAAGGATTTTGATAAATTATGTGAGTTAAATGGCATTCTAAGACATAGAACGGTTGTAAAAACATCTCAGCAAAATGGAGTTGCTGAGAGGATGAATAGGACCCTTATGGAAAAGGTTAGGTTCATGTTAATTGGGTCCGGTTTACCAAAATATTTTTGGGAGGAAGCTGTGTCTACTGCTGCATACTTGGTAAATAGATCACCCTCTAGAGCTTTAGAGCTCAAGAATCCCATAGAGATGTGAAGTGGGAAACCCTCTGAGTTGAGTAACCTTGGGACTTTTGGGTGTGCTGCATTTGCACATTAAAAGGATGATAAACTTAACTCAAGGTCTAGAAAATGTGTATTTCTAGGGTATGGTGATGGGGTTAAGGGGTATAGGTTGTGGTCCTTAGAACCAAAAGGAATAAAACTCATAATAAGTAGGGATGTTATTTTTAATGAATTGTTATTTCCCTACTTGGAGAAGACTAACCCTGCAGGAGCTAGCGAGCAAACCAGTCTGAAATTTATGGAGCATCGCATCAAAGAAAATTCAGTTCAGGTAGAGCAAGGAAGGCAAGAGGGTTTGGACCAGGTAGAGCCCATTAATGAAGGCCATGCTCAGGATACTCAAGAGGAGGCTGAACTAGAAGAGGTTGATGCAACAAGTCAGAATGACTACCAGCTCACAAAGGACCGGGAAAGGAGGGTGGTCAGACCACC
Organism: Bretschneidera sinensis; assembly: GCA_023935145.1. Classification (NCBI taxonomy): domain Eukaryota; kingdom Viridiplantae; phylum Streptophyta; class Magnoliopsida; order Brassicales; family Akaniaceae; genus Bretschneidera; species Bretschneidera sinensis. The sequence goes on along the minus strand of CM043703.1, from coordinate 64,319,103 downwards.
TTTGAGATATGGGTTTGTGGATGCTAATGTAGCAGCTCCTTGGACAGAAAGAGGGATGGTTGAACTAGAAACTTACATGGAAGCCATGAAATGTAAGGATTCATCAAAGTGGCAGCTAGCTATGGAGGAAGAAATAGATTCTTTGAGGAAGAACAACTCTTGGGAATTGGTGCCCAAACCAGAAAAATAGATAGTTATGGATTGTAGGTGGATCTACAAGATCAAAGAAGGGAATCCTCCAGAGGATGAAGTCCGGTATAAAGCTAGGCTGGTGGTGAAGGGTTCACACAAAGAGAAGGCATAGATTTCACTGAAATATTCTCACCAGTTGTGAAATACAAGACGATACAGATAGTATTGGCAATGGTGGTCCAATTTGAATGGGAGATCGAGCAAATTGATGTGAAGACAGTGTTCTTGCATAGAGAGCTTGATGAGACCATCTACATGAGGTAACCTGAAGGCTATAAGGAAGGAAGGCAGGGAGAGTTGGTGTGCAAATTGAAGAAATCTCTCTATGGCCGGAAGCAATCACATCGGCAATGGAATAAGAGGTTCGATTCCTTTGTAACCAGCCTAACTTTCATGAGGAGCTACTATGATTTGTGCTTGTATTATAAGGGGTACAAGCTGGAGGAAGTGGTGATCATCCTCATCTATGTCGATGATATACTGTTGGTTTGGAACAACATGGGAGAAAATAGAAGAATTGAAGTCTCAACTCGGTTCAGAGTTTGAGATGAAGGATCTTGGTCATGCATCGAAGATCCTTAGGATGAATATAATTCGGGAAAGAGAGAGAAACAGATTGAAGATTTCTCAGACTTCCTATATAGAGAAGATGATATCAAAGCTCTCTATGGAAGATAGTAAACTAGTGAAGGTTCCCCTTGCTGGTCATTTCAAGTTCTCCAGCGATCAATGTCTGAGATCGAAGGTTGAGAAGAAGGAAATGGAAAAGGTCCCTTACTTTAGTGCGGTTGGTTCAGTTACGTTCATCATGGTAAGCACTAGACCTGATATTGCTCATGCAATAAGTGTCCTCAGTAGGTTTATGAGTAATCTTGGAAAAGAGCATTGGCTTGGGATGAAGTGGTTGTTGAGGTACTTGAAGGGAAGCCCAGAAGTAGGGCTGATTTATGAGAAGAGGGGTAAGTCCATCTATCTTGAGGGTTATGTGGATTTGGACTATGGAGCAGACCGGGATAAAAGAAGATCGATTACCTCCTAATTCTTCAACTTAAATGGATGCTGTATAAGTTGGAAGGCTAAGTTGCAGCCGATGGTAGCACTCTCAACAACCGAGGCTGAGTACATAGCGGCAACGAAATCCATTAAGGAGGCTATGTGGTGCAAAGGGTTGTTGGAAGAGTTGAAGGTCCTGAAAGAACAGGTGGTGGTGTATTCGGATAGTCAAAGTGCATTGCACTTGTGTAAGAATTCGGTGTTCCATGAAAGGACAAAGCACATGGATGTTTGGTATCATTTCATTCGGGAAAATATTACTGAGGGATGCATTCATGTGGACAAGGTAGCCACGAAGGAAAATCCTGCAGATTTAGGCACCAAGGTTCTACCTCTAAGTAAGTTCAATAATTGCCTTGGACTACTTAAGATTAGAGCCGGTTGATATGATGACTCAAGATGAGTTTGGATACTGAGTTCTCTGCACAATGGGTTCAGGTTTAATCGCTTAGATAAAGGTAGAGATTGTTGGTGTTTGTCTAAGGTTTAAACATGGTTTTGAAGAGGTTCAACCTCAAGTCTTGTAGCCTCAAAACAAGTGTGCGTGCCTCACCTTGCAGCAACTCCAGAAAGTGTGCACACCAGTGTGTGCCGCCGCTCAGCTCTTCCAAGGTGCGGCGCCCAGCAAAGGAGAAGACTTGGAGGAGGTGTGCGCCGCGGCTCAACCTCCTCTAGGCCGCGACACCGAGAATGGATGCAACATAGTGAAGTTTTAGCACACTCCAGGCCGCGGCATACCCTGTTCTAGGCCGCAACCTGAAGAAACACTGATGCTTTTTGGTTTAGCCTTTTATTAAGTGTGTGAGGCATGTTCAAAATGCACAGGATCACTTAGAATTGATTGAGGGCTAAGGTTGATTGGTCCTCAAGATCTAAGGGTAAATATTGATCCTCAAGATGGGTCAAGAAGATGGTGCACTATATAAAGAGTCATCTAGCTTCAAAGAGACATAACTTGTGATTGAAAGTGAGATCAATTATAAGAGTGCATAGACACAAAAAAAGAGAGACTCATTGTAAACACTGGTTGTTTAGAAAGAGAGAGTAGAATAGAAAGGGGATTCAAGGGCTTGTAAGGGTGATTTTCTAGGGAAAGTTCCAGGGTTAGTTCTTATCACTTTCTTTCTTCTCTTCTTTGGTTCTTCAAGAACTTGAGTTTCTTGGAGAGGGTTGCTGTATTTGTAAAGAACCATTGATTTAGTGCAGAGAGTTCAGAGGAACTCATGGGGACGTAGGCTATTGCCAAACCCCGATAACAATTGTTATATGCTTTTCTTTCTTTGATTTCTGTTTCTGTTTTTGATTCATCATTACAAGTCATTCTAGACTTGGGTGTTTGGAAGATCAGCACCTGGGCATCTCCAAGTTGGTTTCCCAACATTAGCTTTAAATGTAAACATATGAAGTTAGAGTCTTAAAACTAAGCCTGAGTAAAGTGCATTTATATCATCATTACCAAATCAAATACAACGATATTTCATCTTCATTATTCTTTTTAATAAATTAATGTTGTAAAAGTATAATAATAAAATGATTTGATCATCATATAAGTCCATGATACTATTTCTTAACTTTTTATAATATTACCATATTAGAAATATTCATTATATAAATAGACAAATAACTCATTAAAAAACCTTACTAGGTTAATATTATTTTCAACCGCAATAGCATTTAACAAATAAAAAAATTTATTTTAATTAGTATAGAACTATATCTTGCAGAGGAAAAACATATCACACAGAAATTAAGATTAGGTATTTGCCTGTCACTAAGTTGATGTTGATAAGGGCACAAGGAATCAATCAAGTTGTTGTTCTATATATGATGAGTATTATAGTAGAAATCCTGGAAAAAGATAGGTATATAAAATAATAAGAACATATTGTATTTTCCTTTCCTCTTTCCTTTTAAATTTTTTTTCTTTCTCATGCTTATTTTTAGTGTGTATATATATAAAAGAGAAACTACCTTTCTTATATTTAAAAAACAAGACAAAACTGTTCTTGATTATCTTTTAAAATAATGAATATTTTAGTAACTATATAAAAAAAATTCGATATTTTTTATAAAAAAAAAAGTACACGGTGGATTGGCCAAATTAATCCTAATTTCGTAGGAACCACCCAAAATTCTCTCCAAACATCTTATTGTTATGGATAAGTTGGTTTATTAGATTCTATTAAAACGCTTGGCATTTCCATTTAGGGTTTAAGTGGTAATGGTGTAGCCAATCTCAAAATTAGGTAGATAAGGTCATCTTTTCAATAGTAATATTATAATTTTGTGGTTTCAGTGAAGATAAAACATCCATCAAGTTGCATGAGCGGGATGCTTTCTACGACACATGCGTGCCTAGTTGATGCTTATTAGTATGCAAACGTATACCTCTTATATATATATATATGCCTTTTTTTTTTGTCAACTCTTGATTTAAAGATTCTAATACTTGAACTACAGATCCAATGGTTTAATCTAAGGTTGTTTTAAATCTCAAAAGAAAAAATCTAAGGTTGTTTTCTTCTTTTGTCCGCTTAAATACAATTTTAATTCTTGAAGTTATAAGCAATGTTTGGATTTATCTTTAATCCCTGTTTAAAGCAACTTTTCATTAAGTAAGGATTAAAGACAATCTTAAACATCCTCGTAATGCGTTTTTATTTTTGTCATTGTTTACCTTTTAATTCTCTCAATCAAGCTCATTACTTTTAGGTTTGTTTCTATTTTAGTCCTTAAAATTAATCTTTCTTTCAATTTAGTATAGTTTTCAAATTACATCTACGTGAAAGTCTCGCTAATTATTTACTATAATTTAAAATTTTAAGTTAAGTGGGATTCTTTTAAATTATTTACTTTTTAGCTTATTTTAATTTAAAATGAATTTTAAATAATTTTTTACAGTTTACCAAAAAGCTAACCTAAAGCTTTGATAATAACTAGCAATAACCAAAATGTTAATACCTAGCAACTAAATACAAACTCCACAAACATAACAACTATAAAAGCTTAGCTTGCAAGATAATTTGTGATTCAATATTAAATACATCTTAGGTTTCAAATCTTATTTATATTTTACAAATACATATATTAGCTCGCAAGATAATGGCTATAGATTGAAGATTAAAGATTGTAAACAACTACTGTTTGGATCAGATATGTGTAAAAAAGACTTCTTTTATTTCACATAAAAGTTACACTAACACAAATGTACTTAACAAGATAGACTTTCAAACTTTACTTTCTTCGAACTAGAATGAGTTTATAACATTGTGACACACTCTCACACTCTAAGATAAGATAACTTGGCTTTCTCTAGAACGAAATGTTGGAAATTTTTTTATATGATTGGTGATAAAAATTAAGCAAACAATTTGAGAATATATGCTTGTAGAAATCAAAATAATTTTAACACAACATAAATATATGATATTAAACAATATTTTATACTTAAAATATAGAAAACAGAAGGAGCTAACCTGTGAGTCGCGAAAAGGCTTTGTCCTAAAACCGTTATAGCCTCCCTACGTGCAGGTACAAATGGCTAAGATCAGCTCTAAGATAAAATCAAGGTGCTAGCAACTTTGCCTTATACAATGTGCACATCCACTAGGAAGCGGAGTGAACTGACCCAATCAAAGTTGCCCAAAAACACAAATATGTAGAAAGTAGAAAACAAGAAAGAATTTGAAAAAGTATGTCTTAGGCTCTTGAAAAACTTGGTATTTATAGGCATAAATAAGCTTAAGAATTTAATTCAAAATTTAAAATAACAATAATTACAAAATTTGTAACTCTAATTTATTGGCTATATTAAAATAACCAAATAATGACTATTGAAAATTCATTTGATAGTTACAAAATGTTTAACTCTCAATTTATCACAAACTTATAACCTCAATTTGAATAATTGTGAGGAATTTAAAACTTTTCTAACAATCCCCCACAAGTTTTAAAATTTTAAAACTCAAAATAAATGAAACAAAGAAAACAAAATAAAATGAAACATAGAAAGTATTTAAGGGTAACTCTAGTACTATACAATAGGTTCAGGAGTCTTCAGGACTTGAGTCTACACTTAGTGTTGACAATATTCATCTGTGAGAGCCGTAATGGACTACTTCTTGAATTAGGTCCCTTGATCACACTTCAACAAGTCACAAACACAGTACTTGATTTTGGGTCAAGTTCGCAGGTTAGCGCTATTAATGGCCATGCACTCTTATCTTGATTCTCATGAAAGTCTCTAGGGAATAGCTCAATCCCATGTCGGTAATACCAACATCAGTCTCATTAATGGTAAATACCAATCTTGAACATCACACTAATAAGCAATATCACCTAAGGGATAGAAAGGAAATACTCTCATGGAGAATGTTTCTCAAACGTAGTGCTAAAAGTGAGTCACGTGATGCAGGATGTTTCTACCCATTGAACCTTCCTCATGGGATCTCCAATCATAAAGGTTTTGTTACCCTTATTGGTAACTCTCTGTAGGCTAAAAGTATCCCCCTCAATGTAATAAGTATGCCCCTCATGGGTAGACCTTTAATCAAGTTGTCAGCTATATTCCTTTCATATCTCACAAACTCTAGAGATATAACACTTCTACTCAACAATCCTATCACCTATGTATATCTCACTTGAATATGTCTATTCATCTTCTTATGAGATTTTCATATAAGATCTATCAAAACTTTACAATCATAATGTATATGTATAGAGAGTACAAGTTTATTCACAAAAAGAATATCCATCAATTATTATTATCATTATTATTATTTAACCACTTAACCTCTATAGTACTTCCATCAGGTTTCAACTTTTCCTTGAAAATCTACTTACAACCTTTAGGTTTACTCCCAAGAGGTAAATCTAATAAAACCTAAGAATTCTTATGTACAATTGATTTAAATTCATTATCAATAGCTTCCTTCCATAAAAGTGCATCTCCAATATTCTTTTCAATTCTAGCCATCTTACTTCTTTTAGGTTCAAAATAAGTTTCTGATTTATTTCCTAGTGATGAGCTAGAAAGTATGTCCCCATTTCATTAAATTTTAAAAGGTTGAACCATAACCTTAATTTTAAAGGAAAGATATCCTTAAAACATTTTGCATCTCTAGCTTCTATTATTATGTTATTGGATATTTCACTTATTTAAGAGTTTATCACTAAGAACCTATTTGAATTACTATATTTAGCATAACCTATAAAAACAACATTATAGTTTTGGGTCCTATTTTCTTTCTCTTTGGTTCGAGTATAACTACCTTAACTAAACACCCCCAAACTTTTAGAATGTCAAGCCTTGGAGGTCTATTTTTACATATTTTAAAAGGAATTTTTTCACTATTTTTAGAGGTTACTCGATTTAATATATAACAAGATGTTAGTGGATTTTTTTAATTTAGTATATAATATTTTTTATTTTAATTTTCATATTTTTTTAATCAATAAGTAAAATTAGATGATTATTATGTTTTCATTGATATCACTTTATCATGATACTCTACGATGACTAATTAACTTATATTTTATGAAGTCAGAAAAAAATTAAATAACTCTATGCCTAAACTTTGATTAAATGGACTAACGTTTTTTTATAGTCATTAAACATTTATAACATTTACAACAATTTTATTATAGTGATTATTTTATTGGTATAATCATGGTGTTTTTGTATGTAAAGTTATTGACTTAATTATATAACGTTTTCATTTATATATCATGAAAAAAAAATCATACATATACAACATAGTATATAAAACTAGGTATCTAACACATGCAAAGCCACTATAATACCACATATTAATAATATTAAATCCACATGTTAATAATATTAAATCATCAAAATATATAACAACTCATAGAGAAAATGAAGATATTTTGTAACAAATCACAAACATTAGACCAAAAAGATCACCCTTCTTGACACAATTTAAAAAAAAAAATGAAACTCTGTCCAACATAGAATATCTTTGACAAGATGAATGACAAAGAAATCAGTGATTTCAGCTTACATCAATACAAGATGGTTAAAGGTACACACATACCGAAATTTTTTAAGTCAAAACTGAGACAAAAGATTAAATTAAATACAAACAACTTAGAATGTGATCAGATACACAAAACTCATATCACACCGATTGATTACATTCAAATCACCAAATTTTTTTTATATGATATAAAAAAATTTGTTTGTATGTAATTAGTCGGTGTACTTATCATATAAAAAATTGTTTGCATGTAATTATCATATAAAAAAAATTAGTGATTTGAATGTACTTATCATAGTTGCTTTGCATGTGTTAGATACCTAGTTTTAATTTCAAAGAAATATGCTACCAATTGCATATTCAAGAACAGTTACTAATTTAAGTTATAAGAGGTTAAAGCTTAATTTTGTTATAAGAGCTTACTTATTCCAATTTTGGGAGTCCTACCTTGCTCCTTATATACAAAAGACTTCCTAATACAAGTATGAAAAGTAGTCATCAAATAAGTATCCTAATAGAAAATAATTAACCTCCAAGTAATTATTTTAATAGGAAAGTAGGCCAACATAAAATAGGAAAATAAAAATACTTGCCTTCTCTATCTAGACTGGGCCTATACTAATTGTCTTCATTATACTTATTAATTTGAGATTTTACCCGATAAACCTCCACCTTGACTCAAATTACTAGATTCCAAAGAAGACTGCACCTCACTCTTGTATGGCTTGTACCCTAGGAGCCTTCCTTTGGGGTCTCCATGGACTTTACCTCCAAGAGTACCCAACATGCAAGTAGGTACCTTCATCCATCTTGAGTTGTAAAAGTCCTTCTTCATATATAATCGATTAGTAAGAGACTTTGATACGTAGGTTTTCTCCAACTAATTATTTTAATAGGAAACTAATAGCCACCATGAAATAGGAAAATAAAACCTAAATACTTTCCTCCTCCATCTAGATCGGGCCTATGCTAATTGTCTTCATTATCCTTATTAATTTGAGTTATTACCCGATAAATCTCCACCTTGACTCAACTTACTAGAATACACTAAAGACTCAACCTTACTCTTATATGACTTGTACCTTATGAATCTTCCTTTAGGGCTCCATGAACTTTACCTCAAAGAATACCCAACACATAGGTCGACACCTTCATCCATGTTGAGATTGTAAAAGTCCTTCTTGAGATATAATCGATTGGTTAGAGACTTTGACATATAAATCTTCTCTAATTTCTCTCATAACACCTTTGGCAATGTATTGCTCGACACATTGTATGTAACTTTGAGTGCAAGTGTCAAACAAATAGTACTTACCACCTTTAGTTCCAACGTCTTCCAATCTTTCTCCTCTATACTCGAAGGATTGTCCTCTATTAGGAAATTGATTAGTTCTTATTGTAAGAACATATCTTTTACTGTACTTTGCCATAAAGAAAAATTGTTCCTACCATCTAACAATTCTATGCTGAATTTCTCACCAAAGCATTTTAGTTTTGTCATCGTTTCAACCAAGCTTTGATATCACTTGTTTGGAATCTTACTCCTAATTATACAAAAATACTAACCAAATGTAAAGCAATAGTTCACACAATAATAGCAAAGAAAAGTAAAAGATATAACACCAATATTTTAATGTGTTTTGATTAATGCATACACTACAAAAACTATTAGATATTGTTAACCCTAATTTGATTTTAATAATGATAAAACTAAATTGAATTAATCTAGCAATTCTTTTCTAAGTGTTTAAGCTTATAAGGTCTTTTTATTCAAAGATGCACGCCCCTCAAGAGAAGTCTAAAAAACAAGATTAGAAGCTTCTAAGGTACTTAATCTAATTTTAAATCTCCTCTCAATTACCTAGCTTTAATTGTGGCTCAAATTGTTTACAAAATGTTTTTGAAAAAAACATTTAAACCTGGTATTAATTTTATAAATCTTTGAAAATCTGAAAAATTTTATTTCAAGGATTCAGTTGACTGAATGGATCATTAAGTTGACTGAATGAAGGATAGAGAATTCTGTATGGTTCAATCGATTGAATAGTTTATACAATTGAATGAATGAAGCCACTGAAGCAAAATTTCCTTAATTTAATCTACTGAACCAAGCATCCGGTTGATTGAACACTCGATTATAACAGTTAGTTTTTGAAAAGTGGTGTGGATCAGAGCATTTAGTGTTCCAAAATAGCCATATCTTGTGTGTAACGGCCATATGGAGTTACGTCTATATAAACCCCTTTTGAATGAGAAAACCTAACAAAAATCATGATCATCAAATTTTTCTAGAGTTTATTAATATCCATCAAAGCTTTCAAAAATCATTCTTGAGCCATCTTTAAAGTTTCTTTCTTGAAAGAATATTCTTCATTTGTAAAACATTAATTGCAATCGCTTTTGTACCATCTTTAATCATAAATTCCAATTATTGTAAGAGAAAGAGCTGGTGTAACTCTTAAAATCGTTTAGGTGTTAAACACTTTTGTATGAACTTCCTTGGAAGAGATCATTGTAAAGGTTAGGAAACACATTTGAAGTTGCTTATTTGATTTGGTGGAATATTTCAAGGAGTCCTCTTGAAGATCCTTGAAGAGAATGGATGTCGGCTCGAAAAGTTTATGATATTACCGAACCACTATAAATGGAGTTTGCACTTTCTATTCCTTTACTTCTTTAATTTCCAGTAATATAATTATCGTTTTTTTATGCTTGATTTCATAAGTGTTTAAAACTTGTTTGTTGCTTGCAAAAATTTAAAACCTAATTCACCCCCATCTTGGGTTGTACTTTGGTTTAAAATTAGTATTAGAGCTTAGTTCTCATAATAAGGCTTAAAATCCTTCAGTAGATACTATGGAAACTAATAACTATAATGAAGGTCATTCTTACACTAGGCCTCCTTTGTTTAATGGAACAAATTATAACTATTGGAAAAATAGAATGAAAATCTTTGCAGAAGGTCAAGATTGTAATTTGTGGAGAATCATTGAAGAAGGACCTAGGTTTCTTGTAAAGAGTGTCGTAGTTGGTGAAGTAGAAGCTACAATTCGTAAATTGAAACAAGAATTTAATGATGAAGATTGTAGAATGATGTCTTTAAATAGTAGAGCTACTAGTATACTTTATTTTGCTTTAGACATTAATGAATCCAACATAATTTCTGCATGCGTTTTGGCTAAAGAAATATGAGATAAACTTCAAGTTACATGTGAATGCACTAGTGAAGTAAAGAAGTAAAAAATATATATGCTAGTGTTTGAATATGAAGCTTTTAAAATGTCTCCTATTGAAACCATTTCTGAAATGTACTATCGATTCACTAATGTTATTAATGGTTTAAAGCTTCTTAGTAGAACTTATGATGATTGCAAATTAGTAAAAAAGAGTTTTAGATCTTTACCACCAAATTGGGAATCAAAGAGGATGACCATTGTGGAAGCCAAAGACCTTGACAATCTTGACGTCAAAACTCTTCTTGGCTCATTATTAACTCACGAGATAGATGTAATAAATCATGCTGTTGTTGATGATGAGTCAAGGAAGAAGAAGGTCATTGCTCTCAAAGCCACTTCAAGCAAGCAAGTGGAAGAAGAACAAAATGAAAGTAGTGAGGAAGATGGAGAAATGGTTCTCATCACAAAGAGGTTTCAAAGATTCTTAAGAATAGTAGGAAGCCTTATATAAAGGATAACCCAACAAAAAAGGACACTATTGTGTGCTTTGGTTACAAGAAACCCGGGCACATCAAGGTGGATTATCCAACAATAAATAAACCTTACAAGAACTTCAAGAAGCAAGACTTGGTTGTAATTACTTCAAGTGATGATGATGAAGACATCTCAGAAAGTGAAGTTGAATACCAAGAGATTGTCAATCTTTGCCTGATGGCAATTGATGATGAAGATGAGGTAATAAATTCTTCCTTTAGCAATGATATTGATAATGAAAATAGTAATGAAGAATTGATTGAAGCTATAAATGAATTACATGATGAATTAAACAAATTTGATGCTAAGAATGTTGTTCTCAAAAAGGAAGTTTAATAACTCTCTAATGAAATTGAAGTTCTAAAAGAATTAAAAGAAAACTCTCTTTAGAACTTAACAACTCATTACAAGAATCCTTGATAAATGAAAATGTTGATTTGAAAAGGAAAGTGATTGAGTTGAATAACACAATATCTAGACTTGTAATTGGAAAAGAAAAGATAGATGAAGTGTTAGCTTGTCAAAGAACGAGTGAAGAAAAATCTGGTTTGGGTTATTCTCTATTGGGCAAGCAAAAGTCAAATAAAACTATCTTTGTAAAAGCAACATGTGTTGAACCCTCTACTTCTAAGGCTACTAGTATGTTAATAATATTCCTTTGAAAAATGCTAGGAAGCCTAAGATTTCAAATGTCAATTCCTACGGTAGAAATTCACATGCTAATACTAGGAATAAACATATAGGAAATACCTATGCTCATATGTATTCTCATTTTAGAAATGCAAATGCTAGGTATAATCATTCAAGAAATTCACATGCTAGGAATGCATATCCTAGAAGCAACTATCATTCATATCTTAAAAACAACATGTATGCTCATAACTCTTATAATGCAAGAAACATGTATTTTAGGAATGCTAGATATTTTTATCCAAGAGATGGTAGATTTGCATATTCTAGACATCGTATAAATTACCATGATTATGAATCTAGGATCATACATCATCCACATTACTATAATTATGGAGCACATTACAGAACTAAGAAAGTATGGGTTCTTAAAGGATTTGTACTTTCAAAGACTGACCTGAAAGAACCCAAAAAATGTAGAGTACCTAAAAGATATGTTGTGTATCCTTTTGTGATGTAGATATATCTCCACACAAAGATTGAAGGTGAGCATCGATACCTTAATAGTAGATGCTCAAAGCACATGACCAATGATCGAAGCATCTTTATAGAGTTGACTCTAAGAGATGGTGGACACATCACCATTGGAGATAACACCAAGATGAAGATTGTTGGACATTGTAAAATGAGTAAAAATTATTCAACCCTTGATCATGTTTTACTTATGCAAGGCTTTAAACCTAATTTACTGAGCATTAGTCAATTATGTGATAAAGGTAATAAAGTCATATTTGAATCCTCTCATTATCTTATAATAGACATCAAGAGTAACAAGATCAAATTTATTGGCCAAAGATGTGAAAATGTCCATTTATTGTCTTCTGAAAATGAAAAATATATTTCAAATTTTAGTGAAAACTCGTAGTTATGGCATAGAAGGCTTAACCATATGAACATTGACTTGATCAAAACCTTTTCTAAAAAAGATTTAGTTATTTATCTTCCGAAAATCATATTTGAAAAAGACTAAGTTTGTGATACTTGTCCAATGGGAAAACAAACAAGAGTTTCTTTTAAATCCAAAAATGTGGTTTCAACTTATAGATCTTTAGAGATTTTGCATATGGATTTGTTTGGTCTAATAAGAACTATAAGTCTAGGTGACCATCAACATGCTTTAGTTATGGTAGATGACTATTCTACATATGCCTTTGTTATTTTTATTGCTTATAAAGATGAATATTTGAAAGGTTTTGTAAACTATGTGTAAAGAGGTTTAAAATGAAAAAGATATTAATATTTCAAGCATAAAAAGTGACTATGGAAAAGAATTTGAAAACCAAAACTTTTCAAAATATTGTGATGGTAATGGTATTGATCACAATTTTTCAGCTCCTAGAACTCCTCAATAAAATAGTGTTGTTTAAAGAAAAAATAAACTTTTAAAAGAAATTGGTAGAAATTTACTTTGTGAAAATAGTTTACCAAAATACTTTTGGGTGTTGGTATTTGTCTAAGGTTTAAACAAGGTTTGAAGAGGTTCAGCATCAGGTCTTGGCGCTTCGGCTCAAGGTGTGCGTGCCTCTGCCTTTAGGAACTCCAAAAGATGGGAGAGCAGCTGTGCACTGCGGCCTGGCCCTGTGCGCTGTGGCCTGGCCCTGTGCGCTACAGCTCAGCCACTCCAAGCCGTGACCTCTAGCATGATAAGCAATTCTCCCCCTCTTCAGGCCTCGGCATGCCCTGTTCTAGGCCGCGGCTTGAAGGCACATTGATGTTGATTTTTCCAGCTTTTTGAAAGGTGCGTGAGACAAGTTCAAAATGCACAGGATCACTTAAGATTGATGAGGGGCTATGATTGATTGGTCCTCAAGATCTAAGGGTGGATATTAACCTTCAAGATAGGTTCAAGAAGTGATGTACTATATAAAGGGTCACCTAGCTTCAATCTCAACAAGTGTGACATAACATGTGATGAAATGTGAGTGTGTATGAAATAGAACACATAGGTGTGTGAGAGTGCAAAGACACTAAACACAGGAGAGATCTCGTTGTAGAGAGGATGGATGTTTATAGAGAGAGTAGTATAGATTGGGGATTGAAGGGACTTGTAAGTGGAATTTTTCCATTCCAAAGTAACTCAAGACCTTATCACTTTCTTTTCTCTCTTCTTTCGTTCTTTATGAACGGTGTTAAGATCAAGATCTGATCGTGTTCTTGAAGAGGTGTTGTTGTAATTGTAAGAACCATTGATTAATGCAGAGGACTCAGAGGAGCTGACGGGGACGTAGGCACATTGCCCAACCTCGATAACAATTGCTTGTGTTCTTTCCTGTTTCCTTTACTGTTTCTTTTCTTTACAAGTCATTCTAGACTTGGGTGTTTGAAAGATCACCACCTGGGCATCATTAAGGATGTTTCCCAACAGTGGTATCAGAGCTAGAGGAGATACCACAACAGTGGTATCAGAGCTTGCACAGCGGGTATCGGAGCAAGACTCCAAGAATCAAAGATCAACTTCTTGGATGATTCAAGAATGGAGTAGAGATCAAGATCAGATCATGTTATTGAGTGTGATTCAAGAACAGTATTGAGATCAATCTTCGATCGTGTTCATGAGAGTTAGAAGAAGTTGGAAAGTAATTGTGGGTGCTGCATAAATCTGGGATCTTTTCCACAAGATGAGTTTGAACTTCATTAAGTTTGATGGAAAAAGGGATTTTACCCTTTGGAAGTGGAAGATCAGGGCTGTTTTTATGCAAAAGAAGGTGGACTTGGAAATTGGAGAAGATGACATTTTTCCAGCAAGTATCACAGAGGTCCAGCGGAATGAGATAAAGAAGATGGCATACAACAACATCTTCTTGCACATGTCAGATAATGTCACGAGGGAGTGCGGAGACTCAGAAGATCTAGCTGCAATTTGGAAGAAACTAGATGAGTTGTTTCTTGCCAAAACTCTCCCTAATAAGAGGTATCTTCGTAAATGAATCTTTGCTTTTAAAATAGATCTTGATAAAGAGTTGCAAGATAATCTTGATGCCAAGATGAGGAGAGCATCAAGTGGAGAAAGGTTGTTCGTTAGAGGAAGGCCAGCAACTCGGTAAGGCAGCAACATACATGGCTACTACCAGGACAAAGGTAGAGTAGAAACCCATGGGAGAGCACACAGTAACATATATGGCTACTACTAGGACAGAAGTAGAGGAGAAAGCCATGGAGAGCGCACAATAACATACATGGCTACTACCGGGACAGAGGTAGAGGAGAAAGCCATGGGAGAGTGCATAGCAACATACATGGCTACTACCAGGATAGAGGTAAAGCAGAAAGCCATGGGATAGCGCATAATAGCATACATGGCTACTACCGGGACAGAAGTAGAGGAGAAAGCCATGGGAGAGTGCATAGTAACATACATGGCTACTACCAGGATAGAGGTAGAGCAGAAAGCCATAGGAGATGCTTCTACTGCCATAAGGAGGGTTATTTCAAGAAAGATTGTAAGAAGATGATAAGGGATAAGGGAAGAAACCATACCAAGAATGGAGAGGCTTCAGTTGCCAAGGAAGAACAACAACATGACAATGTTCTTGTTGTATGCTCAAGTGTGAGCAGGGGGCAAGGAGGCAGCGGGAAATGGATCTTGGATACCGGGTGCGCTCATCATATGTGTCCTCATCGGAATTGGTTCAAGAATTTCAAGAAAATCGATGATGGAAAGGTTTTTCGGGGGAATAATACTTCTTACCAAGTGAGGGGCATGAGAGACATCCAGTTGAGGATGTTTGATGGAATGGTAAGGCTGCTAAGAAACGTGAGATATCTTCCAGAGTTGAAAAGGAATTTGATCTCATTGAGGTAGTTGGATTCCGTGGGGTACACATACAAGGCAGAGGGAGGAAAGATTAAGGTAACCAAGGGATCTTTGATAATGATCAAAGTAGCAATGAAGGATGGTCTCTATGAGATTATCGGAAGCAGGGAGATCAAGGGTCA
Source organism: Bretschneidera sinensis (assembly GCA_023935145.1). Lineage (NCBI taxonomy): Eukaryota > Viridiplantae > Streptophyta > Magnoliopsida > Brassicales > Akaniaceae > Bretschneidera > Bretschneidera sinensis. The sequence goes on along the minus strand of CM043703.1, from coordinate 64,303,526 downwards.
AGCAGCAAGCTTGATGGCTGAGATGGATAAGGTAGCTCTTTGGCATAATCGTTTGGGACACATGAGTGAAAAGGGCTGACAAGTTCTCAGCAAGGATGGTCTACTTGGTGGTGACAAAGTAGAGGAACTTGATTTCTGCGAATGTTGTGTTCTTGGGAAGCAACAGCTTCAACATTGGAGTGCACAAGTCTAAGGGCATTCTTGACTACATTCATACGGATCTTTGGGGGCCAGCAAGAATACCAACACAGGGAGGTAATCTTTACTTTCTGTCTTTAATTGATGATTATTCAAGAAAATTTTGGGTCTATTTTCTTAAAAATAAATCAAATGCTTTGAATAAATTAGTGGTGTGAAAAAAACTGGAGGAGACTCAAACGGGCAGGGTAGTTAAGGTGTTAAGAACCGATAATGGCTTAGAAATTTTTAACCAGGAACTTGATCAATTCTGTAGGTTAAATAGCATTCTAAGATTTAGAACGGTTATGAAAACCCCTCAGCAAAGTGGAGTTGCTGAGAGGATGAATGAGACCCTTATGGAAAAGATTAGGTGCATGTTAAATGGATCTGGATTACCTAAATGTGTTTGGGGGGAAGCGGTGTCTACTGCTACATATTTGGTTAATAGATCGCCCTCTAGAGCTTTAGAGCTCAAGACTCCCAAGAAGATGTGGAGTGGTAAACCCCCTGAGTTGGACAACCTTAGGACTTTTGGATGTGCTGTGTTTGCACATCAAAAGGATGATAAACTTAGTCTAGGATCTAGAAAGTGTGTATTTCTAGGATATGAGGAAGGGGCTAAAGGGTATAGGTTGCGGTCCTTAGAGCAAAAAGGATTTAAACTCATGATAAGTAGGGATGTCATTTTTAATGAGCATTTATTTCCCTATTTGGAGAAAACTAACCCTGCAGAGGATAGTGAGCAAACCAGTTCGGTATTTGTGGAGCATGGCATCAAGGAAAATTCAGTTCAGGTAGAGCAAGGAAGGCAAGAGGGTTCGGACCAGGTAGAGCCCATTAATGAATGCCATGCTCAGGACACTTGAGAGGAGGCTGAACTAGAAGGGGATGATGCAGCAAGTTAGAATGACTATTAGCTCACAAGGGAGTGGGAAAGAAGGCTGGTCAAACCACCTTCGAAATATGGTTTTGCAGATGCTATTGTAGCAGCTCCTTGGATAGAATGAGGGCTAAGTGAACAAGAGACTTACATTGATGCCATGGGATGTAAGGATTCATCAAGATGGAAGCTAGCTATGGAGGAAGAAATGCATTCTTTGAGGAAGAACAGCTCTTGGGAATTGGTGTTTCTAGAAAACAGAGAGTTGTGGATTATAAGTGCACTTACAAGATCAAAGAAGGGAACGCTCCAGGGGATGAAGTCCGAAATAAGGTTAGGCTTACGATGATGGGGTTCACACAAAGAGACGACATAGATTTCACAAAAACCTTCTCACCTGGACACAAGGTGGAGGAAGTGGTGAGTATCCTCATCTATGCTGATGAGATGCTCTTGGTTGAGAACAGCAGCAGGAGGATGGAAAGGTTGACATCTCAACTCAGTGAAGAGTTTGAGAGGAAGGATCTTGGCCTTATACAAAAGATCTTTGGGATGAGAAGAATTCAGGAAAGGGAGAGAAACGGATTGGTCATTCGGCATAGAAAAGGTGTTGTACAAGTTTTCTATGGAAGATAGTAAACCAGTGAAGGTTCCTCTTGCTGGTCATTTCAAGTTCTCCAACGAACAATGTCCTGGAATGGATGAGGAGAAGAAGGAAATGGGTAAGGTCTTTTACTCTAGTGCGGTTGGATCAGTCATGTTCATGATGGTAAGCACTAGACCCGACATTTCTCAGGCAATGGGTGTTCTCAATAGATTTGTGAGTAATCCCGGAAAGGAGTTTTGGCTTGGGATGAAGTGGTTGCTGAGGTATGTGAAGGCTCAGTTGTAGTTGGTGGTAGCACTCTTAACAACTAGGGCAGAGTACATAGCGGCTACGGAAGCCATAAAAGAGGCTCTGTGGTGCAAAAGGTTGTTAAAAGAGTTGAAGGTCCTAAAAGAGCAGGTGGTGGTGTATTCGGATAGCCAAAGTGCATTACACTTGTGTAAGAATCTGGTGTTCCATGAGAGGACATAGCATATGGATGTTCGGTATCATTTCATTCAGGAAAATGTTACAAAAGGATGCATTCATGTGGACAAGATAGCCATGGAAGAAAATCCTGCAGATTTAGGCAGTAAGGTTCTACCTCTAAGTTAGTTCAATCATTGCCTTGGACTTCTTAAGATTGGGGTCGATTGATATGGTGACTCAAGTTAAGTTTGGATCCTGAGTTCTCTGCACAATGGGTTTGGGTTTAATCGCTTAGACAAAGGTAGAGATTGTTGGTATTTGTCTCAGGTTTAAACAAGGTTTGAAGAGGTTCAGCATTAGGTCTTGACGCCTCGGCTCAAGGTGTGTTCGCCTCGGCCTCCAGGAACTCCAAAAGATGGGAGAGCAGCTGTGCCCCATGGCCCAAGGAGTGTGCACCATGGCCTGGCCCTATGTACCACGGCTCAGCCACTCTAGGTCATGGCCTCCAGCATGACAAGTAATTCTCCCCCTCTTCAGGCCGCGACATGCCCTATTCGAGGCCGCGGCTTAAAGGCATACTGATGCTGATTTTTTCAGCTTTTTGAAAAGTGCGTGGCACAAGTTCAAAATGCACAGGATCACTTAGGAATGATGAGGGTCTATGATTGATTGGTCCTCAATATCTAAGGGTGGATATTGACCTTCAAGATAGGTTCAAGAAGTGGTGCACTATATAAAGGGTCACCTAGCTTCAATCTCAACAAGTGTGACATAACATGTGATGACATGTGAGTATGTGTGAAATAGAACACATGGGTGTGTGAGAGTTCAAAGACACTAAACACAGGAGAGATCTCATTGTAGAGAGGCTGGATGTTTGGAGAGAGAGTAGTATGGGGATTCAAGGGACTTGTAAGTGAAATTTTCTTGGGAAAAATTCTAGGGTAACTCAAGACCTTATCACTTTCTTTTCTCTTTTCTTTTGTTCTTTAAGAACGGTGTTAAGATCAGGATCTGATAGTGTTCTTAAGGGTGATTCAAGAACGGTTAAGATCCATCTCTGATTGTGTTCTTGAAGAGGTGTTGTTGTAATTGTATGAACCATTGATTAGTGCAGAGGGCTCGGAGGAGCTCCCGGGAACATAGGCACATTGCCGAACCTCAATAACAACTGCTTGTGTTCTTTCCTGCTTTGTTTGCTGTTTCTTTTCTTTACAAGTCATTCTAGACTTGGATGTTTGGAAGATCACCACCTAGGCATCATTGAGGGTGGTTTCCCAATAGGGTGGAAGCCACAAACACTTCATCTTATATTTTCAATAGAGTTTTAATTAGTTCTATACTTAAGAAAACTCCATAAAAAATATGAAGGGTAGAAAGCATAATATCTCTTATTTTCATGCTTTTGGTTGCAAGTGCTTCATCTTGAATAACAATAAACTTAATATAGGTAAATTTGATTCTAAGATCGATGAAATGATTTTCTTTGGTTATTCAACCTCTAATAAAGCTTATAAAGTCTTTAACAAAAGAACTCTAGTGGTTAAAGAATTTGTTCATATTGCTTTTGATGAAACTAATCCTCTTTGTAGAAGAAGAGCTTCTCTTGACGATGATGTAGGTTTCATGCCAAAAATGGATGCAACCACTCCCATTGTTGACTCCAAGGAGAATTAACCTCAAATAACAAGAGAGAAAGATGTATCTAGTCTTGATCAACCTTCAAAAAGTCAATAAGGAGATGGTCTTTCTAAAGATTGAAGGTATGTGAATTATCACCCAATCAATAAAGTAATTGGTGATCATTTACAAGGGGTAAGAACTCGATTCTTTATTAGAAATATATGCAATTATTTGTTTTTTTGTCTCAAATAGAACCTAAGACTTATTATGAAGCTGAAAATGATGAAAATTGGATAAATACTATGTAAGAATAATTAAATCAATTTGAAATAAATACATTTTGGACTTTAGTTCCTATGCCTAAGCATCATTCGATAATTGGAACTAAATGCGTTTTTATAAATAAAATGGAATAGTAACTAGAAACAGGGCTAGACTTGTAGCTAAAGGTTATAATCAAGAAGAAGCAATTGATTTTGATGAAACTTTTGCTCTCGTAGCTAGATTAGAAGTTGATCGTATGTTACTAGCATTTGCATGTTTTAATAATTTTAAATTATTTCAAATGGATGTAAAAAGTTCCTTTTAAATGGTTTCATTGAAAAGAGGTTTATATTGAAAAACCTCTTGGCTTTGAAGATCTTAACTTTCCAAACCATGTTTATATACTTTCTAAAGCTCTTTATGAGTTGAAGCAATGTCCTAGAGCATCGTATGAAAGATTAAGTAAGCTTTTACTTGATTATGGTTTTTCAAGAGGAAAAATAGACTCTACTTTTTTTTACAAAAACTCATTAGCATGACACTCTTATGGTTTAAATATATGTTGATGATATTATATTTGGTGCCTCTAATGAATCCATGTGTCAAAACTTTGCTAACTGTATGCAAGGTGAGTTAGAGATGAGCATGATGGCAGAGCTCAACTACTTCCTTGGACTTTAAATTAAACAAGCAAAGGAAGGCATCTTCATCAACCAATCCAAGTACACTAAAGATTTGCAAAAGAGGTTTGGAATGGAGAACGGAAATTCAATTGGGACACCCATGAGCACTTCAACAAAACTTGACTTGGATGAAAGAGGTAAAAGTGTTGATATTAAGAAATATAGAAGAATGATAGGGGCTTTACTTTACTTAACTGCTAGTAGACCTGATATTATACTTAGTGTATGTATGTGTACTAGATTTCAAGCTAATCCTAAAGAATCTCACATAATTGTTGTTAAAAGAATTTTAAGATATTTGTTTGGCACTCAAAATCTAGGATTATGGTATTCTAGAGGCTCATCTTTTGATTTAATTAGGTACTATGCTGACTTTGCTGGTTGTAAGTTAGATAGAAAGAGTACTAGTGGAATATGCCAATTTCTCTGTTGTATATTAACCTCTTGGTTTTAAAAGAAACAAAATTCAATTGCACTATCAATCGTCGAAGCGGAATATGTAGCCGTCGGTAGTTGTTGTGCACAAGTTTTATGGATAAAACAACAACTAGAGGATTTTGGCATGTATTTTGAAAATGTTTCAATTTTATATGATAACACTAGTGCAGTCAATCTAACTAAGAACCCTATTCAAGATTCTAGAACTAAACACAATGAAATTAGGCATCATTTTTAGGAGATCACACTAAAAAAGTGATATTAAACTTGATTTCATTCCTAATGAAAAACAACTTGCTGATATTTTCACTAAACCTTTAAATGAAGATAGATTTTCTATGATACGAATGGAACTAAACATGAGAAATTTTGTATGATTTGATTTTTGATTGCATTTAAATTCATTATTTGCATATGTGCCATTGAATGAATGAACATTGACTCTAATTTGATGCATCTTTTACTTAAAGGTAACATAAAAAAATCAATGCTTTCAATCTTCTAAACTAGAGTTCAATTTTTTTTTTGTTGAAAAATTCTAATCTAGTCGACTGAACAAACTATATAATCAACTGAAGCCTCATCCAGAAAACCCCTTCATTCTCTTCCTCTATTAAGTCGACTGATTCATTTTCCCAGTCGACTGAACGATCTTAACTGACGCAACTTTTCAAATTTCGTAACTGCTCTAGTTGTTTGAACAGGGGACCCAATCGATTGAATGCCTGTTTTTATAAATACCCTCTTTAAATTAAAATGTCATTTTTCCCAAAGTTGGAAACTAATTTGACCATTTCATCTTCTCTCTCCATAAATGTCTTCATTTGTTGACAAATCATGTCAAACTCTTCCTTTTCGTCACAACCCACTTAAAAAATTCCTCCATTTTTGCATTTTCAAGCGAAAATGTCTCAAAGGCCTCATGTCAAAACCATTATACCTGGTCTTAATCCTCCTTGCTCTCAACGCACGCGTAAACAGCTATCTCGAGAGCCAAAGGGAATGAAAAGGGCAAGTAACTCAAGCAAGAAGGCTCAAAATGACTTGGATGCCTTGAGTTTTAGGAGTGAAGAGGCCAAAGAAAGGTGTGATGATGTTATTCGAGTTAAAAACTAATGCCTGGTGGACTACTAGATTTTGCTTCTATTTGGTTTACAAATTTTAGTATTAAGTCTTTATTTGATAGACTGGGAGGGTCTCGTCTAGTCATAATCCATGAGAAATACTACCATAGGTTAATTCATCAATTCTATGTTAATCTAGAACAACCCTCACTGTCTGCCTTTAGGTTTAAGACCATGGTAATGGGTAAGGAGTTTACTGTTAATGTTGAGGTTCTTTGTACTGTTCTAAATTTGCTTAGTGATGGTCTGACTTGATGCTTAGATAGGTGGCCAAAATATTTTGACTATGAGGGTGCATGTAGGGTGGTTAAGGGTAATTCTTCCTATACTTATGGTATGCAGACTGATTACGCCCAAAGTATAACACGGTAGTTGTAGTACAACTTTCGGGTGTCGATTCCATAGGGAAACAAGTTAAGTACAAAGGAAAATGTGTAAACCTTAAAATGAACGATAAAAGTTAAATGAAATATTTTTGGGTTTTGATAATGAGATAATGTAAGAAAAATTGCGTGAATGTAAATGAAATATAAATAAGAAATAACAAGGTTCCGGGAATCCTCCTTAGGTTCGTTCCCTATTTCCACTCTTGATTCAATTGATTTTATCTCGATTGCAAGTTTTACATCCCAAACAAGCAATCAGAATATATTCAATCTAGCGCATTTATAACTCTAATATAATTGCTAAAAATTACTCATTGATTTCGGTTCAAGTACACAAGACCGATCTTAAAGATTATCAAGAAACGACAATATATCACAATGACAATATCGCAGTAATGGATAATTAGTAAAATAAATCTACCGGAATCAATCATATCCAAACAACATCAATGGAGGAGAAGAATGCAATCACCGGATTAAGAGAATCTAAAAGAAGAAGAATAAAAAGTGCATCTATCACATGAACTCAAATTCTTCTCACTTAATCAATGAATAATTCACAAACAATTTTCAACAATAAATTTGTATAACCAAATCAAGAAAAGGACATAAGGAACAATAAATCCCTAAGGATTCATCCCTTTCCCTTGTATGAAGATTAGTTGGCCATGAAACTCAAGGTGGAAGAACAATATGGATGCTCTCCCCTTGATTTGGCCATGGAGTTCAAGTTGGAAGAACAATATGAATGCTCTCCCCCTTGATTTCCAGCCCTCAAGAAACTTAGAAATAAAATGGAAGAATGCTGGATTTGGATCCCTTGGATCCTCTCTTTTTTCTCTCCTCCTTGCTTGCCCGGCTGCACACTTCTTAAAAGTGTATTTATAACCCATGAGGAGGCATTTTGGTCTTGGAATAATGTCATTTGCTCGCCCTAATCAGGTCAAGAGGCGAGTGGGCGCCTAGGTGCTACCTTACCTGCGCCTAGGCACTGGTTATGTCTGAGATTGAAGTGTTCTGGAAGGCATGGTGCTCATTTTTGGGTGCCTAGGCGCTCACTCTTGCAGATTGGAGAAGTCTTGGCGGTGCGATCTCTATTCTCCACGCCTAGGCGCTAGGCAGATGCTGTTCTGGAGGTCTAACCTATGTCCACTAAAACTACCATAACTTTCTCTAGAAAAATTCTTTTTATAAACCGTAAAATTCTCCAGAAAATAGACTTCCGGATCTTTCTAAGAATGAATGGTTCATCTCCTGGTTCTTCCTGCATCAATACAGTTTAATCTGTAAAGATGATTGATCTGCACAGGCAATTCTAGCGATTTAGTGAAACTCCTTCAGCTTGTATGCAGAAGTGCACACACTAGTGTGTCTACCCTTTCCTTGCTCTAAAGTGATGCACACACTTGTGTGCAGTCTTTTAACTTACTTTAATTCATTACTTCAACCTTAGTTTAGACTTTAACCATCTTTGAATCATGTTTGGACATGTCTAAACCTTGGACAAATACGAGCACCGACACCCAAGATCTTTTGGCGCTTTAAACATGGATCGCTTTATCATCTCTTTTGTACTCAAAGCACCTGAAAATGCATCGAATTAAGTCAATGATTTATGAATATCACTTTAGAGTTATTAACATGTAAAAGTGCGATTATGACCGAGATCAACCCTAAAATGCTAACCATTAAGTATTGTTTAGATGCATTATATGACTCTTATCACAACCCCCAACTAGCTTATTGCTAGTCCCTAGCAATTCAAGCGAAAGACAAGAAATGAACTCTTTATTTAGAAATCAAAGCAAAATACAGCAATGCTGGTGTTAACCAAGAGTGATTCAAAAATCTTTGTCTCAAAAATCATGCATAACATACAACAAATAGAATCATTAAATATCACTCAAGTCCAAGAATAATCCAAATGTCAACCTTAAAATCGTTATCGACTCTTAACATCCATCTTACCACAATACATTAGTCCGAACACCCGGATGATTTTATGCACAACATAGCATGAATACAAGTCTTGGCCTCTAAAAACATATTAATTGCGTGACATCAATCACAAATCAAGCTCCATAGGCTTACATTTCAAATCACTCTCCACTATGTAGAAAAATCACACTACATCGGATCAATAGGTCTTTTATAAGCTTGTAACGTTAGGCTAGGGTAAAGGTCAGCAAAGAACGGGAAAGTTTAAACAAATAAAAGAACTATGTCTCTTAATTTAAACACGACCACTTTAAGCACAAGATAACCTTACTTCAACACCAAACTCTTTCAACCATTTTTCGAGCATTTCTCGCAATAAATCACCATTTTTTTTTTCTCTTCTTTCTTTACCATAATTCACCTTTTTCTTTTATTTTGGCATAAGACCATTCACCTCCTCTTTCATTCTTTTCTTTTCTTTTCCATAACCCTCAACTTATCTCTTTTAATATACTTGGGTTATGGTAGTAATATTTTCTCATATTTCCATCCTTACTCCTTTTAAGTGCTTCTCACAACATGTGTATAACTAAGTTCTTTTAAAAGAAATGTAAGGATAAAATATTTTTAGACTCATACAGGTAAGTAAATGGTTTATCGAAAAAAAAGGCTCAATTTTTCTTTTTAAAAAAAAAGGCTCAAGCAGGTGACTAGTGATAAATATAACAAGGGTAAGTTTGAAAGGCTCAAACGGTTCAAAAATGGCATATATCATATCCTAAGTAGTGCGCATTCTATGATTTTCGCCTCAAGTGATTATCAAATAAGTTCTAGAGCTTGTTGAGACCGCAAAAGTATTCACAAAACAATCGCACATAAAACTTCTCCAAATGCTTTAGACTAATCATGCAATCTTACCACAAACCAGAGTCTCAAACCAAAGAAAGATTGACACTTCATTTATTCTCAAAGTGAAGCAAGATTTAAGTTCTTCTAAACACTATATGGTATCTCAATTAGGCTTATATCATCGACATATGAACTAACTCCAAGGTTAACACAAAGCATGCTAAAAACAAACAAAAAGGTAAAATGACACCAAGCAGTTCAATGAAAAACATGAAAAACAGGAATATGTTTCCTCCACCCCCAACTTAAAGTAGACATTGTCTTCAATGTGAAAGCAAAAGATAAGTAAACTCCCTTTGTAACCAAAAATGCACAGAATCTGAAAATTGTGCACCGCCATTTGAATTGCTTCGTATATTTGTCCCTGAAAAATAAATACGAAAGTAAAACTGGAAAACAACAAAATACTAATAATAAACAAGAAAAAGAATTATAAAAAACTATAACGATAAAAGGATATGCTATGGGGTGCCTCCCATAAGCGCTAAGTTTTACGTCTTCAGCTAAACACTCTTATTCCCTTCTAAACAAACATGAGTTGAATGTACCAGCAATTGCTTTACTATTAAATTTGCTGCTTGTGTGCTTTGGATAGACCTTAAAGATGTCATCAGTAACATCTACAGATTTTGCCTCGATATATGCTCTTGTGAAGCCATGGGTGAGGGTATATACTTGGTGGTTGTCGTCCACATCCTCTATTTTATTCGGTGTTGGGATATGTAACGACTTACCACTAAGTGTCTCAATGGCATTCACCTCCTCTTTCTTCTGTTGCATTTGGTGTTGACCGTAGGATGTGGACTGAGCTTGAGAAGGGAACTTACCTCGCTCAGTCAAACTCAAGTAGCTCGTCAGCTTGGACACTTGGCTCTTTATTTCTTTATGTTCTTCAACAACCTGCACAATTAAAGATTCAAGCCTTTGATTAATCTTCCCCTATGCTTCAATAAAAGCATGTAAAGTGTCTTCTAAAGAACTCCTATAAGACACGGGTGCATGATATGGTTCAAGATGTGGTGCAGGGGGTTGTGCAAGCTGCTGGTTTTCAGACTTCCAGCTGAAATTGGGGTGATTTCGCCATCCTGGATTATAGGTATTAGAGAAGGGTGTAGAAAGCTTCGTGTACATGCCTAAGGCATTACATTGTTCCTTATACATCCCTCTCATATCAGCAAACGTGGGACATTCTTGGGCGAGATGATTTACCTCGCCACACACAAAACATGGTTCAAAAGATTTTGCATGATTAACCACGTGTGTTGGCTTTGAGCTTTTAGTCTTTAATACCTCTAGTTCCCTAGTGAGCATCTCGACCTTGGCCTTAAGGTTATCCTCTTCCCTAAGATGGTAAATTCCACCACCATTTGGGTTCTCTATATGTCGTGATCTATTTGTGCTCTCAGTAGTGCTAGGTCCAGTCCAAGTGTGAGCTTTTTCAGCAAGCTCATTGAGGTACTCTGTAGCCTTATCAGGATCTTTCTCCAAGAATTCACCATTACACATCATCTCTACAAATTGGCATTCTCTATAGGTAAGATGCTCATAGAAATAGCTCACTAAACACCAATTCTCATACCCATGGTGAGGGCACATACTCAGTAACTCTTTAAATCTCTCCCAAGACTGATACAAAGTTTCGTTGTCCTTTTGTGCAAAGGTGGATATTTGTCTTTTTAAAGCATTGGTCTTGTGTTGGGGAAAGTATTTATTAAAGAAAATTTGAGTCATCTCAGTCCACGACCCAATGGATCGTGGTCTTAGTGAGTATAGCCAACTCTTAGCTCTATCCTTCAAAGCGTAAGGAAAGAACTTAAGCCTAACAATGTCATTGGTTTCATCGTGACTATGAAAAGTCGCGACTACTTCCTCAAACTCTTTAATGTGCACATATGGGTTTTCATTATCCAAGCCATGAAAAGTACGGAGTAATTGTATCATCCCTGGTTTAAAATCTAGTTGGCGAGTATTGGCTGGAAACATGATGCATGATGGTGTGGTTGTGCGTGTAGGGTGGAGGTAATCCTGAAGTCTCCTAGCATTCTCATTAGGATTATCGGCCATATTAACAAAATCCTCTAAATTTTTGTGTGGGGGTGCACTATGATTTGATCTAGGCGAGGTTTCACCAACGGACGTGGAAGGAGAGGGTAACTCTAATTCGGGTCCTCTAATGAATTTACCTCGAGAATCTCTCGGTCTAAGCATGCACCAATTAATTTAGAGGGGAAAATAAAATAAATAGAACAGGAAAATAAAATAAATAAAACAGGAAAATAAAATAAATAAAACAAGGTAATAAAAGAAAATTAGAAAATCAAAACAAAGGTAAACGAACAATATTACCATATTTACAAACTGCTGAAAAGAAAAATATTTACAATTCTTCTACTGTCACACTAAAAGTTGACAAGTTTCCTTGTACTTAAGCGCGTTTCCACAGCAACGGCGCCAAAATTTGATTACGCCCAAAGTATAACATGGTAGTTGTAGTACAACTTTGGGGTGTCGATTCCACAGGGAAACAAGTTAAGTACAAAGGAAAATGTGAAAACCTTAAAACAAACGATAAAAGTTAAATGAAAGATTTTTGAGTTTTGATAATGAGATAATGTAAGAAAAATTGCATGAATGTAAATGAAATATAAATAAGAAATAACAAGGTTCTGGGAATCCTCCTTAGGTTCGTTCCCTATTTCCACTCTTGATTCAATTGATTTTATCTCGATTGCAAGTTTCACATCTCAAACAAGCAATCATAATATATTCAATCTAGCGCATTTATAACTCTAATATAATTGCTACAAATTACTCATTGATTTCGGTTCAAGCACACAAGACCGATCTTAAAGATTATCAAGAAACGACAATATATCACAAGGACAATATCGCAGCAATGGACAATCAGTAAAATAAATCTACTGGAATCAATCACATCCAAACAACATCAATGGAGGAGAAGGATGCAATCACCGGATTAAGAGAATCTAAAAGAAGAAGAATAAAAAGTGCATCTATCACATGAACTCAAATCCTTTTTACTTAATCAATGAATAATTCACAAACAATTTTCAACAATAAATTCATACAACCGAATCAAGAAAAGGAAATAAGGAACAATAAATCCCTAAGGATTCATCCCATTCCCTTGTATGAAGATTAGTTGGCCATGAAACTCAAGGTGGAAGAACAATATGGATGCTCTCCCCTTGATTTGACCATAGAGTTCAAGTTGGAAGAACAATATGAATGCTCTCCCCCTTGATTTCCAGCCCTCAAGAAACTTAGAAATAAAATGGAAGAATGCTGGATTTGGATCCCTTTGATCCTCTCTTTTTTCTCTCCTCCTTGCTTGCCCGGCTATACACTTCTTAAAGGTGTATTTATAGCCCATGAGGAGGCATTTTGGTCTTGGAATAATGTCATTTGCTCGCCCTAATCAGGTCAAGAGGCGAGTGGGCGCCTAGGTGCTGCCTTACCTGCACCTAGGCGCTGGTTATGTCTGAGATTGAAGTGTTCTGGAAGGCATGGTGCTCATTTTTGGGTGCCTAGGTGCTCACTCTTGCAGATTGGAGAAGTCTGGGCGGTGCAGTGCTCTATTCTCCACGCCTAGGTGCTAGGCAGATGCTATTCTGGAGGTCTAACCTATGTCCACTAAAACTGCCATAAGTTTCTCTAGAAAAATCCTTTTTATGAACCGTAAAATTCTCCAGAAAATAGACTTCCGGATCTTTCTCAGAATGTATGGTTCATCTCTTGGTTCTTCCTGCATCAATACAGTTTAATCTGAAAAGATGATTGATCTGCACAGGAAATTCTGGCTATTTAGTGAAACTCCTTCAGCTTGTATGCAGAAGTGCACACACTAGTGTGCCTACCCTTTCCTTGCTCCAAAGTGATGCACATACTTGTGTGCAATATTTTAACTTACTGTGAATTATTACTTCAACCTTAGTTTAGACTTTAACCATCTTTGAATCATGTTTGTACATGTCTAAACCTTGGACAAATACGAGCACCGACACCCAAGATCTTTTGGCGCTTTAAACATGGATCGCTGTTGTGAGTTTTAATTTACTCGCAAGTGCACGAGTTGTTTGCAGTATAGCGTTGTGCAAGTGCGAGGTCGAATCCACAGGGAATTGCGTTGTGAAAATATAATTTTTAATCTAAACTAACTTTATCTTAACCTAGTTCCGAATTTTGAATGATAATTTGCAAAACAAATTAAAACTAAATTAAATTGATTTAAAATCTAATAATTAAAAACACTAAGGTTTCCGAATCCACCCCACCGAAGTTAAGCATATATGTTCTAAAAATATAGCCTATCAAAACATTCAATGAATCCAACTATAAGACAAAAAACAAAGAATATCCCAACTAAACCAAAAGCACCCGATGTATCCGCTCTTAACAAATCACAAAGGGAATCCAATTTAATCGAAAAGCATTCAATGTATCCATAAGATGAAACACAAAGAAAATCCAACAGACAATTTAAACTCAATCAATTATAAGATTAACTCAAATAATTGACAGAACATTTATACTAAAAATTGTCAGATTTGTACAAGCAAATCTGAACTACTACGCCAAACAACGGCGGGGCTTCATCTTCAACCTTAACTGAAGAGTCTAGCCACTCATATCTATAAAGGTATAATAAAAAGTGCTAAACATTTAAACTAAAACAATTGAATATAAAAAAATAAATAAAAAACTTTACATGGGAGAAATTCCACTCGCTGACGGGCGGCGCTTCCCCTCGTGGTAGCAATGCCTTCGGGATCCACCAAAATGCTGGCAGAAGTCCACCGGTAAACACCAAAGTGGCTCAGGAATTATACACTGAATGATGAAGCCAGATGGTGTTTATATAGGGGAAGACCCAGAGCAATATGGGTTGCAGATTCGATGTGGGATACTGCCCGTTTGCGCTCGATCGCAGTTTGGTGCGATCGATCGCAGGTACGATCGATCGCATGTCTTGTGCGCACGATCTCATGTGCGCTCGATCGCATGTCTGCTGCGATCGATCGCAGATGCACTGAACTTCAAATATTTCAATGTGGGATTGATGACCTTGCGCTCGATCATAGGCAGGTGCGCTCGATCGCATATCTCGTGCGATCGATCGCAATGTCTTCAGAAGCTTCAAATCTCCTAAAATGCTTCATTTTCTCCACAAAGCTGTAAAAACACACAAAACACAAGAAAAACGTAAAATGAAGTAAAATACTACTAACTAAGAGCATAACAAATGTAAGTTAAGGGTCTAAAATATGCAATATTTAAGACTCATCAAATACCCCCAAACTTATATTTTGCTAGTCCCTTAGCAAAATAAAATAAAAGACTCAATGAAAAACAAAGAACATAAAGATAAAGTCATCACTCATGGTATCCAAAAATTTAAGGAGCACACATCACCATGATATTCATTCATAAGCAAGCTTAAAAAGGTAAACCCATCTTCGTAATGAATAGAAATGTTAAAATCTAATTACTTACAAAAGGCAGGATAAGGCATCACAAGCTTGAATCTGTGTAAGGTGAATTAGCATATAAAAATGAAGCTTCCAAGTAACTCTAATGTGTAAGGTCTCCATGTCTCAAGATTCACCGAATTTCCCATCAAAAATGAACGAAAAGGCATAGTTTTTATTTTATTCTTTTTTTCTCTTTTTTTTTTTTTTTTAAATAAGGCACGGCTATGTTTAGTTCCCTTAAGCTTTCTAATTGACCCATGTAGTGAGTGTTGAGTCAATGACTCCCAAACCAGGTGGTTTTAGGGCATTAGGTGTAAAGACACCCCTAAGGACTTACTAACTCGAGTCAAAAAGGCTACGAAATTAAACCGACCTTAATATTACCAAGCAAAATTCCACCTTTTGATGTGAACACTCACTGCTTACTGAGGCAAGAGGTCCAGTTACTTAGCGGAAAGTTGTGGTAATAAATTTTATTTATTTTTTTTTATATTTTCCTATGCCCAAGAGTTCATCCAACAAGTCATCCAGTTTCAGTTAAGATAAGAAAAAATACACATTAAAATCACGTGTCATACCTCACATAATTTGTGCTAATGTGCTCGTGTTAGATTGGATCAAACATGCGAATTCTCAAAATGCCTAAAGTAAGTAACTAAATTTTAAAAATTTATCACCAGATCATGTGTTCAAAATGTTAAGCTCACCAATGACATCACATCACAGAAAATGTTTAACTAAATTTTAAAAATTTATCACCAGATCATGTGTTCAAAATGTTAAGCTCACCAATGACATCACATCACAGAAAATGTTTAGATCAACTAAAATTTCACGATAACATGAGCATGCATTTATCTCTATGATGAAAAGACAACAAATTAGGACAAAGTGTGTGATGTGTCTCCCATACCCCCAAACTTAAATTACACATTGACCCCAATGTGTGACTAATATAGAAAGAGCTGACCTGAGATATGGAGAACTATCTGGACTGGTATGGCTTATAGCATACCCCCAAACTTGAACTGAAGTACGCTTTGTCCTTGAAAAATAAAAACTGGAAAACAAAAAATACTGGAAACAAACATTAATCATAAAAATGCGAAATAATAAATAAGCAAAAGAAAAGATAAGCTATGGGGTGCCTCCCATGAGCGCTAAGTTTAACGTCTTCAGCCAGACCCAACATTAGTAAACAGGCCCAACTAAGCGCTCCACCATCTGATCAATAAATGGGAATGGAAAATGATCAGGCCTAGTGGCAGCATTCAATTTACGGTAGTCTAGACACTTTCTCCATCTTGACTGCACTCGAGTTGGAACCAACTCGTTGTCTTTATTTAGTACTGTAAATTCAGCACGTTCAGGCACGACTGGAATCTGGCTCACCCATTTGCTATCAGAGATGGGATAAATGATCCCTGCCTCTAATAGCTTAACATCTTCCGCCCGCACAACCTCTTGCAACGCACGGTTGAGCCTTCTTTGTGGCTCCCTCGATGGCTTAGCATTCTCCTCCAACTGTATGGTGTGTATTACCAACGAGGGGTTGATTCCCTTGACATCCTCAATAGTCCAGCCTATAGCTTCCTTATGCTCTCTTAAGACGTCCAATAATTTCTCCTCTGGAGCATCACCCAAATCTAAAGCTATAATTATAGGCAAAGAATCTGCTGGACCTAGGAACTTATACTTAAGATTGTCCGGTAAAGGCTTAAATTCCTTCTTGTGAGGTTCAGGTGCTACCGTCTCCTCCTTCTCATTGCTTTCTCTAGGATCGGACTACAAAATGACATTTACTTCATCAAGTAACTTATCTAAGCCCAAGTCTTCTCCAAAGTGAGCAAAGCATGCCTCCAAGGGATCCTCAATACGGGATTCATCCATAGTCTCCTCTGTCCTACTACTCTCCCGAGGAGCAGACTCCACAATAGTATTTGCTTGCTCAAGTAACTTATCTAAATCCAAATCCTCTTCAAACTGAACAAAGCATGCCTCCATAATGTCCTCAGACTTCTCTTCTTTCTTGGGCACTTGTAGTCTCTCAGGGTAAGGCGCTTTAGGTAAAAATGACCTAGAGAGATCCTTAATAATACGAGTGGCTGTAGATGGCTCAGCATCTCTCTTCTCATTGTTGCCACTCTCTTGCCCTTGGTGCATAGCAGGGTTCTCTTCCACTTGATTGTCCACTTGTCTCCTAGACAAGTATGGGACAGTTGATTGCACTTGTTTTTGCCAATGCATTGGAGTTGAAGAATTTCCCATCTCAAACTGTTCCTTTGGATTAGGCTCAGATTGACTGGGGAACTCTCCTTCCTCTCCTTCACCCACGTAACTTGCGATCTGATCAATTTGACTCTCTAGTGTGGCAATCGCTTGGGTGTTTTCTATTGTTGCACTCATCATTTCACTCATAGATTGGCTAGTCGTTTTCATGAAATCATTTAGAGCGTCCTCCAATGACTGTGAAAACGACGCTGGCGCTTGAATGGGAGCTTGGTAAGCGAGTGATGGTGCTGGATAAGCTGAGTGACCATAATTTGGAATTGGTGGAGGAAATTCGAGAGTGTATTGATTGTGAGCATGGTAAGGGGCTCCTCCCTGATTCATTGGTTGGTTCTGCTCCCATGAAAAATTAGAGTGGTCCCACCACCCTGGATTGTATGTTTCGGAGCAAGATCCATTTGATTGCCAACAACAGTCATTGAAAGCATTCATTTGTTCTATAGGATACTCGGCACAAGCCGGCATTGATGGGCAATTCTGTGCTAGATGCATGGGACTAGCACAGATGGAACAGCTTTCAACGTTGAAAGTGTTGGCAGCATTGAGGGACGGGCTGGTCATTTTAATGAAATCCTTGAGGGCATCCTCTAAAGATTGTGAAACTGGCACTAGATTCATCCACATTTTAAAAAAAAAAAAAAAAAAAGTTAAGGGTCTAAAATATGCAATATTTAAGACTCATCAATCGCTTTATCATCTCTTTTGTACTCAAAGCACCTGAAAATGCATCGAATTAAATCAATAATTTATGAATATCACTTTAGAGTTATTAACATGTAAAAGTGCGATTACGACCGAGATCAACCCTAAAATGCTAACAGTTAAGTATTGTTTAGATGCATTAAATGACTCTCATCACAGACCTACAACACCTATCATAATCTACCCTTAGACTCTAGGATGATTAATTTAATCATAAATTGGAGTATCAATCCTAGACTAGGAAGTTGAATCAACCTCTCCAAGTTGGATATTTTGTTGATTTGGTGTCTTAAGACCGGAATAGCCTACAACCTTTACCTTTTGATTCTTTCAAACATGATTGATGGTTATGATAGTGAATCTTGTTTTCTACTCTATGGGATGATCATTACTTTCTTCCTAGCTCACTTTGGTGTTCCTCTTCTTGAGACCGAATCCAATTACCTCGACCATAGTGAGGTTATCAACATGTCATCCCTTAAGAGGATGGGATGTGAGACTAAGGCAAGTATGGTTGTACCAAAGAGAGAAAAGAACATAAGGATTATGGATGAATCTAGTTATGAAGAGGGAGATGTGTCAGATATTGATATGGGTACTCTGGCTACTATAATAGGATTGAGCTTAGCTAGCTTTCCAGTTTCGGTGAATATTATACAGCATGCATTAGATGTGCAGTTCTAAGCCTTAGGACAGAGATGACCTCCATGTGTGTTGATTTCACCATGTTTCAGATTGATATAGAAGGCTCGCTGGCTGAGATTCCAGACCTCATCTAACCTCCTTGATCCTCTAGTCTATTGATATCTATCATTGTTCCGCTTTTTTTTTTTTAACTCCTTAGAACTTTACAATATATTTTATCAACTTTTTCATGCATATTTGGGATTTGCTCGTTTAAGCTTTTATGTTTGGTTCATGGTCATGTTTGGATGGATATTTTCTTCATGACTGTTTAGATATTATATTTGCTCTTTATTTTATCCATGCTTGCTTTATAAATGCTTGGTTTCCCTTTTGTGACGAGGTCAAAAAAATAAGTGATATATGTGTGATTTATTATAAGTGTATGTATAGATTAAGGGGGAGCTTTTACTCTTTAAGTTATTATAATGCTTTATAAACTACCTGGTTGGTTATTTAAACTTTTGCATGAGGTTTTTATCATAAAAATAGAGGAGACTATGTCCAAATTTTTATAAAAACCAAACACTTAGAATTTAAAAGTGCTTTTCTTAAATTGGTTTTGTCATCATTAAAAAGAGGGAGATTGTTGACCCTTCACTTGATTTTAATAATGACAAAATTAAATTGAATTAATCTAATAATTTTTGTCTAAGTGTTTAAGGTTTTAAGGACTTTTTATTAAAAAATGCACGCACCTCAAGAGAAGTCTGAAGAAAAAGATTAGAAGCTCCTAAGGTAGTTAATCTAATTGTAAATATTCTCTCAATTTTCTAGCTTTAATTATGGCTCAAATTGTTTACAAAATGTTTTTTAGAAAACATTTAAGCCTGGTATTAATTTTATAAGTCTTTAAAAATCTGAAAAACTATCTTTCAGGGGATTCAATCGACTGAATGAAAAACAGAGAATTCGGTCTGTATGGTCCAGTCCATTGAATGGTTTATATAGTCAACTGAATGAAGCCACTGAAGCAAAATTTTCTTTATTCAATCCACTGAACCAAGCATCCAGTCGACTAAATACTTGATTATAATGACTAGTTTTTGGAAAGAATAGCAAAGGTCATAGCATTTAATGCTCCAAAATAGCCATACCTTGTGTGTAATGGCCTTACGTCGTTAACTCTATATAAACTCCTTTTAAATTAGCAAAACAAAAAAAAATCAAGATCATTGAATTTACTCTAGAGCTCATTAATATCCTTTAAAGCTTTTAAAAATCATTCTTGAGCCATCTTTAAAGTTTTGTTCTTGAAAGAGAGATATTCTTCATTTGTAAAGTATTAATTACAATCTCTCTTATACCATCTTCAATCATAAATTTCAATCATTGTAAGAGAAATAGCTTGTATAACTCTTAGAAGTGTTTAGGTATTAAACACTTTTGTGTAAACTTCCTTGAAAGAGATCACTGTAAAGGTTTAGGAAACACATCTGAAGTTGTTTGATTGATTTAGTGGAATACTTCAAGGAGTCTCCTTGAAGAGAGTGGACGTAAGGTCGGAAAATTTCTGATATTGCCGAACCACTATAAACAAAGTTTGCACTTTCTATTCCTTTACTTCTTTAATTTCCAGCAATATAATTATTGTTGTTTATGCTTGATTTCATAAGTGTTTACAACTTTTTGTTGCTTGCAAGAAGTTTTATAACCCAATTCACCCCCCACTCTTGGGTTGCACTTTGGTTTACAAATAAATTCTCCACTAATTAACCACATATTAAAAATTTTGGAATAGAAAACTTGTATTAAAACTCTCACCTTAATTCTAATCCTATGTGTGCATTGTCCTCTATAAATTTGTTGCAAAAGTATTAGCGAATCGGTTTAAAGAGATTCTTCATCTTGTTATCGCTAAAAATCAAAGTGCTTTTGTACCTGGTACACAAGTCATAAAGAAAATGAAGCAAATGTTGAAAAGCTTCATTATAACTTATAGTGAGCATTGTATTCATTGATATATATAGGAGATTTACTACAATTTAAAAATGAATAGAAATATAGTTGTTACAAGAAGATAAACAATTTAAATATAGAGATATAATTTGTGATAAGGATAAATCCATCACACAATAATTCCCTTAAGTTATAGAGTATATTAAGGATTTGGTTAGTTCCTTATCTCTACACAAGTTATATGAACTTGTGCAGTCAATACTCCCCTTCAAATTGGCTTTGGGTGAAACCAAAGACAAAGTTTTTTTTATAATGGACCAAGATTATCAAATGGGATGGATTTACTGAGAAGATCAACCAATTTCTCTTTAGAGGGAACAAAGCGAGTAACAATACAACCAAGGGTGAGCTTTTCTCGAACAAAATATCAATCAATCTCAACATTACTTGGTTTGAGCGTGAAAGAATTGATTAGCTATCATATATAGAGCAAAAATATTATTATAGAAAAGAAGAGATGGTTGTGACTATGATATCCTAATATCACGAAGTACAAATGATAGCCAAGTGGGCTCAGCAACTATAGATGTAAAAGCCCAATATTCTATTTCGGCACTTGAACAAGCGATAATTGGTTCTTCCTTAGCACTCCAAGAAATGCAATCTGAACCCAAGAAAGTATAGTACTTAATTTTTGAATGATGAGTTTCCTTACATCCATCCCAATCGGCATCGCTAAAAGCATAAAGATTGAGACTACTATGAGCAAGAACCCTCATACCAAGATGTAAGGTTCCATAAACATCTCGTCAAATTCTCTTTACCAATTGGAAGTGATTGAAAAGGAGAGCTTGCATGTGTTTGGAAACAATATTAATAGCAAAGGAGAGATTTGGCTTGGTCAAAGTTAAATACTGCAAAGCACCCATAAGACTTCGATAATCAATTGGATCATAAAAGGTTGTTCTCTATTCTTAATGATGGGTAGCTTAATGGCCATGGATGTGGAGATGGATTTAAGAGTTCTCATTAAAGCTCGATCCAATATGTCTCTGGCATATTTAGTCTAACATGAATAGAATCCATCAGAGTTTTGAAGTACTTCAGTGCCGAAAAAATAATGTAATGGACCCAAGATCCTTCATAGAAAACTCACGACTAAGATCGTCAATGAAAGTAGCAAGGAGGGAGTTGGAGTCAACTGTGAGAACAATGTCATCAATGTCTAGTAGTAAGACAACAATATAATCACCATTACAATATATGAACATGAATGAATAAGCCATTCTGTAGTAGAATCTATAGCTTAATAAAAAATCACATAATTGAACAAACCAAGCTCTAGATTCTGTTTAAAACTGTACAATGCTATCAAAGTCGAAGTACATAATCAAGACAAGAGGAATAAATAAATCCAGGAGGTTGTTCCATGTATATCGGAATATCAAGTTTTCCATGTAAAAAGGCATCTTTAACATCCAATTGAAGAATTGGCCAACCGTGAACAATAACTATAGTGAACACAACAGGAATACTGCTTGGACGAATCACTAGACTAAAAGTCTTAAAACCGACACCTTCTTCTTGGTTGTATCCTTTTGTAACAAGTTGATGTACCTTTAAGCGATCAAGACTACCATCTGATTTAAGTTTGGTCATAAAGACCCATCGGCAACCCACAATATTCATATAAGACGATCTAGGAACTAAGTCCCAAATATTATGAGCAGCAAGAGTAGTCATTTCATCAACCATAGCAGCTTCCCAACTTGAATGCTTTAGTGCATAATACATTGTTCGAGGCTCTAGTGGAAGAGGATGGTGACTAAGATATTACGTATTTTGGATTTGACTAGATAAAACCATATTGAGAATGAGTTATCATGCCATGTGAAGACTGTCGAGACGAAATTGTTGGAGGAATAAAAACTAAATTGCTGAAAACTTTCTGATCCAAAAGTGGTGGAGAAGACAAATCCATAATAGGTGGCGATGAATTAGCATCAGTAAATTGATCAAAAAATGAAGACCTTGTTCCTTCATCAGTTGATGAGTTTTCAAAGAATAGACGAGCTCGATCACGAGCATCATCATGAGTTGATGAGTTATTTGCTTCACAAAAATTCTGTGTCAGCGGATCAATAGATACATACGACTCCTTTTGCACTCATACTCTAGAAGATGAATTAGGAAGTTGAGCAAAATGAAACTTTCTCTCATAAAAAAATACATGATGAGATGTCTACACTCGCCTAGTTGATTTATGAAGACATCAATACCTTCTGTGTTTGTTACTATATCCTAGAAATACAAAAGGAAGAGATTGTGGCTCAAACTTGTTTGAAGTATAATTGTGAAGATAAGGATAACAACAAGATCCAAAAGTACGAAGGAAACTATTAAAAAAATAACTGAAGAAACTCTCTGTCTTATTAAATGTTTAAAATGAATACAATTGATCCAATATATAGACTTATGAATACTAAGCATAATAGAACTAGGACATAACAATTTAGATAGGATACACATAATCCAAGTCTACTAAGACACTTGTTAAGAATCCTAATAGGATTCTCAATGCTCCCCCCAAATTGGAGCATATATATCATATGCACCTAACTTGTTACAAATAAATCAAACTCGGGAACCATCCAATGGTTTAGTAAATAAATCTGCTAATTGATCGGTCGACTTCACATGTCTGGTACTAATCTCATTTTGTAGAAGCTTTTCTTAAACAACATGACAATCAACTTCAATATGTTTAGTTCTCTCATGAAACACTGGATTATTTTCAATATGAATAGGTGCTTGATTGTCACATGCTAGGCTCATGAAATTTGATTGGTTAATCCTAAGTTATGATAACAACTGCTTTAGCCAAACCATCTCACAGGTAGTATGCACCATTGCTCTATATTCAGACTCAACACTTGACCTAGAAACCACAATTTGCTTTTTACTTTTCCATGATACTAAATTACCTCCAACAAATACATAATACCCAGAAGTGGACTTTCTATCAGATGGAGAACTGGCCCAATCTGCATCAGTATAACCCTCAGCTTAAGCATGACCATGATTTTGATAAAGTAAACCACGACCAGGAGCATGTTTAAGATATCTCAAAATTCAAATAACAGTATCCCAAGGACTTAGTTAGTGGAGCAGCGAGAAATTGACTAAGCATACTGGTTGCAAATGAAATATAAGGTCTAGTAACAGTCAAATAATTCAATTTTCCAACCAAACACCTATATCGCCCTGGATCAGATAATAAGTCACCTTGATCAACTGTAAGTTTTGTGTTAGGATCCATAGGACTATCTTTAGACTTACACCCTAACATTCTAGCATCAGTCAACAAATCAAGAACATATTTACCCTGAGATGAAAAAATACCATGACGAGATCTAGCAACCTCGATACACAAGAAGTATCTCAATTCCCCTAAATCTTTTGTCTGAAATTTAGTACTAAAGAATTGTTTAAATGCTAGAATGCATTCTTTGTCATCTCATGCGATCATAATATCATCAACATATACAATCAACAATATCCTGCCTGCCTTACTATGTTTATAAAATATAAAATGATCTACACCACATTTGCTGAGACTAAAATTAATTACTTCCTCACTGAATCGACCAAACCATGCTCGAAGAGATTGTTTCAAGCCATATAGAGATTTATTTAATCGACATACTAACCCAGACTCCCCTTGAGCAACAAATCCGGGTGGTTGCTCCATGTATGCTTTTTCTTGCAAATCACCATTGAGAAACGCATTTTTCACGTCCAATTGATGTAGAGGCCAATTAAAAGTTGCAGCTAAAAAGATAAGCACATGAAAAAAAGTAATCTTTGCCACTGGAGAAAATGTCTTTGCATAGTTAACACCATATACCTGTGTATAGCCCTTTGCTACTAGGCGAGCTTTTAATTTATCAATAGTACCATTAGGATGAACTTTTACAGTACAGATCCAGTGACAACCAAAAATAGATTTTCCTGATGGCAGAGGAACCAAGTCCAATGTATTATTAGTACTCAAGGCATGTATTTCTTCATTTATAGCACCCAGAATGAGACAATGCTTCTATAATAGACTTAGGAATAGAAACAGAAGAGATCGAAGCAATAAACAAAGTATATAAATGAGATAAATGGCCATAAGACACAAAATTAGCAATTGGATAAGTAGTACATAAATGTTTACCTTTAGGAAGAGCAATAGGATGATCATCCTCAGATGATGAAGGAGCATCGAGATTTGTCAACAAGGGAGCAATTGGTGGAGCAGTAGTGGCGGAAGGTCGCCCACGATAGGAGTAAAATTCCAACGGAGGGGGATCTAACTATGTAAGGGCATGGGAACAAGTAATGGGCAAGGAAATGAATTAGCCAGATCAGAGATTGAATGAGACTCGGAGTAGACTCAAAGAATGTAACATCGAGACAAACAAAATGCCTTTGTAAAGAGGGAATGTAACACCGATAACCTTTCTATGTACGAGGATAACCTAAGAAAATACACTTTATAAAGCGATGATCAAGTTTATTAACTCCTGGACGAAGCTGATGAACAAAACAAATGGATCCAAATACATGAAGAGGTAAGTGGAAGGTAACATCTTTAGGAAAGAGCATGGTGTGAGGGGGTTCTGCCATTAAGAATAGAGGATGGCATACGGTTTATTAAGTAACATGCAGTCATAATAGCCTCACTACAAAACAATTTAGGGACATGCATATGAAATAAGAGAATACTAGAAGTATCCATAAGATGATGATTTTTCCACTTCGTAACCCCATTTTGTTGGGATGTATAAGAGCAAAATGACTGATGAATAATGTCAAACTTCATCAAAAAAGTTGTAAAAGGCTCAGAAAAATATTCAAGAGCATTATCACTATGAAGAATCTTAATAGATAAGTCAAATTTGGTTTTTATCTAAGCACAAAAAAATAGAAAACGACTCAGAATGGTCTTTCATTAAATAAAACCAGGTAAGCCTGGAATAATCATCCATAAATGTAACGAAATACCTAAATCCAAGTTTGGAAGTCACACGACTTGGACCCTAAATATCATAATGTACTAACATAAAAGGACTAGACACATATTTATTAATTCTAGAAGCAAATAATACCCGATGATGCTTACCTAATTGACACGAATCACACTCTAAAGTTGAAACGTGACTCAAAGTAAGAACTAACTTCTTCAGTTTTTCTAAGGATGGATGACCAAAATAGAAATGGATCTAGAGTAAAGACACGTCAGATGAAGAAGCAGTAAGTGATGGGATAGGATCAAACTAATATAGGTCGTCCGATTCATGCCCACCACCGATCTTCTTCCTCGTTTTCAAATCCTGGATTAGAACAGAATCAGGAAAAAAAGGTAACAGAACAGTTAAGACATTTGGTAAGCTGGCTAATAGATGTCAAATTATACTGAGAAAAAGGAGCATAGAGAATAGATGATAAAAACATAGAAGAACTAGGACGTACAGTACCAATACCACTAGCAGTGGTTTTAGATCCATCTGCAAGGGCAACATCAGGCAAAAATGAAGAGTGATAAAAACTAGAGAAAACATCAATGGTACTTGACAAATGATCAGTAGCTGCAGAGTCAAGGACCCAAGGTCTAGATGAAGAGTTACTAGATGATAGACAAGCTTTTGGTGTACTTTTCTGGATGGAAATAGAAGTCGAAGAAGATATCTGGTTGGCTGTTTTATACCGTAAGAGTTCATCATATTAATCTTTGAAAATCACTATAGAATTTGAGGAGGTAGATCCACACTCAACAGAATCAGAAGTCATAACATTAGCATCCATGGGACGACCAACTAACTTCCAACTCTGGGTATGCTCAGAACAATGGTACATTGACGAAGCGAACCTCTACCATTATCACCACGACCAAATGAAGTGTTATTACAATCACTACCACGACTACTTATATTGTTATTACCATCTGTTCGACCTCCTTTCCAAGAATGAGTAATGAAGGTAGATTGGTCAATTAAAGATCTGTTGTCACTAGTTTGGGAAATGACTCGTAGCACATGAGCATAAGTCTCAAACCAGGTAGGAAGCTCTACCTCTCCTAGTATTTGGGATCGAACGGGTTCATACTCAGGTTTTGGGTCACCCAAGAATGTGAGTACCTCAACTTACTTTTAGTGTTTTTGCACGGCCTTTACACTGGCTGAAATAGGCATCAAAGTTCGCAATTCTAAAGAAATTTTCTTCATATTAGCAAAATATTCAATGACATCTCGATCACCTTTTTGGCTATGAAAGAACTTGGCATTCACGTCATCATTCGATTAAGATTGCTAGAATATAACAAATGAACGTAGTCCCAAACTTCTTTACAAGTTTCAAGATATGTACATAAGTTGGCAATTTGGGGTTCCATAGAACTCCATAATAAAGTGATGAGTAAAGAATCCTCTTGTTCCCATGTATTAAATAATTTTGGATCAGTAAGCCGATCATCAATAAGAAATTTTCGCTTGCCTTGACGAATGACATATTTATAGACTGCCTTTGACCATTGAACGTAATTACTAATATTCAACTTTCGATTAGTAATAATATGAGGACTTGGCTGGAGAGAGGTACCAGAGATAATCTTGGACTCCATAGGGATAGATTATAATCCGATAAACAAAATAATCTAGTAACTAAACAGGTTATTAAGTATTAACCAAGGAACCAAACAGATGCTAATCAACGAACCAAACAGGTGTTAGAGCTAACCAAGTAAACAAAAAGGTGCTTTTGCTAACCAAGTAACAAAACAAGTACTGGTGCTAACCAAGTAACCAAACAGGAGTTGATGCTAACCAAGTAACCAAACAGATCTGTCAAAATAACTAAATAAGACTAGTCAAATAACCAAGCCTATCTATTCAAGAAACCAAACAGGACTAATCAAGTGTCCAAGTAGATTTGTCATAGTAATCAAATAGGACTAATCAAGTAAGCAAACAAATCTATCTTAGTAACCAAACAGATATGTCCCTGTAACCCAATAGAAGGCTAGAGCCAAAGCCAACGCAGGGTCCGGGTCAGAGAAGATGCCAAAGCCAGGTTGGAGCTGAGGAACCAGAGTTGGAGACGTGCGA
This sequence comes from Bretschneidera sinensis, assembly GCA_023935145.1. Lineage (NCBI taxonomy): Eukaryota > Viridiplantae > Streptophyta > Magnoliopsida > Brassicales > Akaniaceae > Bretschneidera > Bretschneidera sinensis. Next base: position 64,275,872 of record CM043703.1, on the reverse strand, counting down.
CGGCCGTATTCACGAAACCAGACTGAAACCTTATGGGTTCTAGTCACTAGCGATGTCCGGTATTGATGGTGGTGGGGTGTTGGGTGGTCAGATCGAGGCAGATCAAAGAGATCTAAAGAGAATCAATAGTCTAGTAGGGTTTTAAGGTTTTTACTGCTTTTCTGGCATGAAGGCGGTGTATTGTAGGGAGATCAGAGTAGATTGGAAAATTTCGATCGAGATGGTATGCTTAGGTGAGAGGCGACGACCAGAGGGTGAATTTTTTTTATTTTTTTATGTAGGCTCCCAAAGAACATATTTCTCTGATACCATGTTAACCAAGAAAACTGAAGAAACTCTATGTCTTATTGAATGCTTAAAATGAGTACAATTGATCCAATATGTAGACTTACGAATACTAAGCATAATAGGACTAGGACATAATATTTATATAGGATACACATAATCCTAGTCTACTAAGACACTTGTTAAGAATCATACTAGGATTCTCAACAGAAACTATAAACAAGATATTTTTTTATAAAGAATCTTGAACAGATGGTCCATTCCCCAAGCAGCTAAAGGTAGTATGTTAATTAAAAAAAAATAAGCAATAGTAAAAGCGTCAACCCAATACTGAAGTGGAACAGAGGCTTGGAAGAGCATAGCCAGTCCAAGTTCTACAACATATCTATGCTTGTAGTCTACAAATTTATTTTGTTCGGGAGTGTTAGGAAATGATAATTGATGATTAATTCCACAACTGGTGAGATGATTTAAAAACTTCACAACGTTGAATTCTCCTCCACTATTTCATTGAAAAATCTTAATATTCCCGTCAAATTCATTTTCAACCATTTTGGGAAAGCAAGAAAAGTAACATAGAAATCTAATTATTTTTTTCAACAGATACAACTAGTAATACGAGAATAACCATCAATAAAGACAACATAATATTTAAACTTTTGAATAGATAAGGGAGGGGTTGGTCCCTATAAATCACAATGAATCTCAGCCAAAGGAACACCATAACAAGAATTCAAATTTGAAAAAGGAAGCTTAGTGCTCTTAGTAAGTTTACAACACTCACATAAACCGCGTTATCTTTTATTTAGCTTAATAAAATTATTTTTTTAAAGAAACTGTAGAATCTGAGAGTGAGGATGACCAAGTCGCATATGCTATACTTCTTCATCAACTATTTGACATCATTTTGAAAAGAACACTTCAATGTTTGATTGGACTAAAGCATAAAGACCTCCTTGTTTACCGCCCGATACGAGAATCTGTTTTTTCATCAAATCCTTAATTGAAAAGCCATCATTGTCAAATTTAAAATAATAAAGATAGCCTTTACTAAGTTTTGACACAGATAATAAAATTTTTTAACTATCAAGAACGACTGGTACATCTTTTGAAGGAATATTATATGAACCACTAGAGATTTTTCCAGTCCCAACATGAAAAATTGATAAACAATCACCATTACCAATCATAACATAATCAGAACCATAATAAGGATCAAGATTGATAAGTTTACCAGCGTTGTCTATGACATATGGGTTTGCTCCATTGTTTTGGAAACAATCTATATCTGGTGATTCTGAAAGGTGAGTAGTAGCTAAAGCCTAAGGTATACCGTCAACTTTAAAGCTATTATTGAATCTATGACAACAACTAAGAACATCATGAACTTTTCTTTTGCATATGTGACAATGAACAGTATTAGAATCAACAACATTCCCTTGCTGTGCACGTAGACTCTGTCTCACTATGTTTTAGGAGCTTTGATTTGATTGAGAAAATCCACAGTTTTTGGAGGTGAAAGTTTGATTTCCACTCCGATATTTTTTTTTTCATTGTGGCGATTTCCATTATTGTTTTGCTATGACATAAAGACTACTGAGGAATTGACAGTGGTGGTGAGAAATTTTTTAGTGCACAACTCATAACTTTGTAGTAGTGGAACAATTTCATTATAAGTAGAAAGAGGTGGTTAAAGCATGGTTATCGTAAAAGACTCAAACTTATCACCAAGTCCTTCAAGAAGACCAAAAACTTTGGTTGCATCCAAAACAAGTTTTCCAATAGCATTAAATTGATCAAAAATAGACATGAATTCTCTCAAGTAATGACACAAATATTTTTATTTCTTTATTAGCATATTGAAGCTGAGATAATTAATCAAATTCTCGAGCAATGTACTTTAAGTAAAATGTTCAGTTAAAGCACTCCATAAAAGAGCAACAATTTTTATTCCTATTACAATACAAAGAACATCTTCTAACAATGTTCCTATGACCCAAGAAACATAATCTGGGTTTATGTGCTAATCTCCATCGGTTTGATCAACATACTGAGGAGGAGAGTCGATTTCTGCTATGATGAAGCCAACTAGGTCATAATACTGAATCAAAGACGATACTTGTGTTTCCCACAACAGGGCATTGTTGCCATTGAGCTTAAGAGTAACAAAGTTGGCTAAATTGATAGTTTAAGGAAAATGATATTTGGATGTTTTCAAGATATTGTTTAAAAAAGGGTCTTTATGCCCTTGTATAGACTCTGATACCATAAAGAAAATGAAACAAATGTTGAAAAGCTTGACTACAACACATAGTAAGCATTGTATTCATTAATATATATATATATATATATATATATTAAATTTTCTACAATTTAAAAAATTTATAGAGATATGGTTTGTGATAAGGATAAATCCATCACACAACAATTCCTTTAAATTATAGAGTTTTTTCTGGATTTAGTTAGTTCCTTATCTCTAAACAAGTTTTGTGAATTTTTGTAATCAATAGATCACTAATAATATTTTGATTGTATATGAGTTTAATAATTCTTTGAAAAATATAAGATATGATAACGATGGCTTTTGTGCTTTGAAATTGGATATAAGTAAAGCTTATTATTGGATGGAATGACATTTCTTGGAAAATATGATGACGTAATTAGGTTTTGATCAAAGATGGAATTTTCTTATTATGAAATGTGTTACTGTCTTATATGATTTGATGTTTAATGGTGAACTTAGGTGTTTATTTAGGAATACGCATAGGTTGAGACAAGGCATCCGTTTTCCCTATAATTATTTTTTATATGTGCAAAAGGTTTGTTAGCGTTATTGAGAAATTCAAAAGCTCAATAAAAAATCAGTGGTGTTTCATCTTTTAGATATGATCCAAAGATCTCTCATTGATTATTTACTGGAAACAATCTCTTTTTTGCCAAAGCAAACTAAAATGGGTGTACATAACTCAAAAGGATTCTCAAGCTATATGAACACGTGTTTGGACGACAAATTAATTTTGAGAAGTCAGCGTTGAGAATTTTAGTTCTAATACTAATCAAGTCATTCATGACAGTTTCTTGGCAAGGGTTCAGATTATGGCTCATCATGTGCAATACCTTTGGCTACCTAAAATGGCAGGGAGATCAAAGAATTCATCCTTCAAGTCCCTGAAAAGAAAAATAGTTTGGAAAAGAGTTTAAGGCTAGCAAAGTAAATTGTTGTTTAAAGCAGGCAAGGAGATTTTGACAAAGTTACTCACTCAATCAATTTCATCATATGCAATGAGTATCTTTTTGTTGTCAACATCGCTTTGTGATGATTTGGGAGCTATGGTGAGGAATTTTTGGTGGGATCACAAGGATATTTAGAGGAAGATTAATTGGGGTAGTTGGGAAAATTGTGAACTAATTCAGGTTGGGTTTTAGAGACCTTCACTGTTTTAATCTTACGTTGCTAGCAAAGAAAAGTTGGAGGCTATTGAAATAACCATATTCTCTATGTTATAAGATTCTCAAGGCCAAGTACATTATTAACTATTCCATATATTCTCGAAGCATCAGTGGGTAGAAATCCTTCTTTGACCTGGCATAGCATATGGTTAGCAAAATTAATTATTGAAAATGAGGTTCAGTGACGGATTGGCAACCATCATAACACCAACGTCTAGGATAACGTAAGGATCCCAAGTATCTCGAGTCATAAACTACTTTCTTGTTGCTAGAGTGGAGTAAGCTCCTATGGTTGTCAGTGAGTTGATAAACAAAGAAAGAAGAGGCTGAAAAGAGGAGGTTTGGTCTTGGTTTACCATGAGGTAGAGGAGGATATTTTGAGGATTCCTTTAGCTAGAGTGGAGTCTGATGATTTTTTTATGTTGGTATCATGCAAAATAGGGAAAATACTCAATCAAAAGCGATTACCAAAATGCTTAGAACATGTAAAGAGAGGCCTAATATATACGAGGCAAGGAAAGGAGATTGTAAGACCATCAATAGTGGAGATGTAATGATAGAAAGGGATTTGGTTGTTAAATCTTCCAAATAAAATCAAACATTTTTCTTGGCGAGCTTGTTTTGATCAACCTCCTTCTAACCGCAACTTGATTAAAAGAGGAGTTGTTGATGCCAATTTCAAAAGAAGTGATACTATGAGAGCAACGAAGCACTTGTGCACACCAGAAACACAGAAAAGAACTAGAAGTCACCGGAGAGGTTGTGCCTCTAGGGGGACTCTCCGATGCTTAAGTCAATATCTCGAAGTAAGAGGATAAAAAAGCAAGAGAGTTGTATAGAGAATTGTATCATACCTGGAAAATAACCAGAGTCCCCTTCATATAGTACCTAGGGGTTGAGTATGTTATGAGAAATAATGTAGTGAAATAATTTTAATAATTTCAGGTGTGATTATGAGGTAATAACACCAGGATTTACTCAAGTGTAATGTTAGGAGTAATTGTCATGGGGTAATTAATGTGGCTGGCCAGAATATACCACAATGTCTAAGGGTTAAAAGTTAGGTGTGAAAGTACCATTTTGCCCATGCCACGTGTAAGTGTAAATGTATTATTAGTTGTTTGACTGTGCTTATAAAATTACGCTTTATGCCTCAAAGGGTGCCATATATTGATATGTCATTGACGGAGCGAAATTACCCTACATTATATGCCCCCACTTTCTTGAGCGTATTTATATGGTTACGTAAGTAGTGTTGAATTTCTTGCTCGGTTCCTTCGTTATGCTTGATGTATGTTTTCTTGCTTGGCGCATTTTTTTATGCTCGGCACGTGCTTTATGTTTCTTCAATTGTTTTCTGGCTCAGACAGCTTTATGTTTTGACCATCGGGGCTTAAGCTCGATCATTCGGTTTGAGTGTTGTAGTAGGATTAAAGTTTCCATGGATTGGAGTGTTCCTATTGGCATTAGGATTCCATAAGCTGGAGTATTCTAATTAGAGTTTTCATTAGCTAGAATTACCTTAATGCTCTTTGACACATATAAAGAGCTCATTTGTTGAATTTCTTGGTTTGTGGGCTTATCGTGAAGTGCCACATGTCATAGTTTTGCCCAAGTTGAGTATAATATGTTGCTCTAAATTTTTGATGGTCTATTAAGTTTGCATATTCCCTAAAGACTAATCATGTGAGACCTCAAAGACATGTCTAGGCTTGAATAAAGAAGCTGAACCATGTGTGCATTTAAATGAAGTAACTGTGTGGTACTTTCAGTGTGTGTATGACGACCTATTAGTGAAGGAGAAATTCATATCATTTCATCAAACAATATAGTTTCACACTTTCTATCCTCTATGTTAAAGTCTTAGTTTGTAAAAAAATTACAAATTCTATTCAAACAAAAACCCACCAATTTTTAAAAGCAGATTAATATGCTATTCATTCCCTCAGTTCATTGACTCATTCGTTATATAAAATAAGATTCATTTCTTCTCAAAAGAATTAATAACAAGTAGAGTAATCAATGCAAGAAAGAGCCATATTTATCAAAATAAAAAAAGAATGAATCAAACGCCAACAGATCCAAGCAAGACAAGAGAGTATTTAACATGTTCTTAACAAGTCATCGTAGATTAAAACATGATAGATTTTGGAAAAACAAAAATAAGATCCTTTTATACCATTATTTTAGGAAATTATGGATTCATCATGCCATAATACCAATCAAGTGGAATATTCAATGTAAACATGAATTGATTGACTTCAATCTAAATCCACAAGCTAAGCATTTTTTTGAACAATAGCTATGCATGGTTAAATAACTAATTGAAACGAAAAAATTTGTCATCACCAATGGGCCCAACAATTTAGCAACAATTGTGGATCAAGGTTATTAAATGCATTTTTTTTGTGTCCGAGGAAATGTCCAAGAGATTAAGCCTTAAGGTGGAGAAAGGCAATGGGTGGAGAAAGAGAGTCAGTTCCACTCAACCGAGTGGGTTTGGTCACCTAGGGTTGGGTGGTTGGGCTCGGTCACCTGGGCTCGAGAGGTTAGGCTCGGCCACCTAAGCTCTACCACCAAGGCTCGGGTGGCCTTGCAAGTTTTATAATATTCTGTTTGGGCCCCCTAAATTTTTTGAACATTAAGTTTGACCTCTTAAACTTTCTTGAAGTTATACTCAAGCCCCCTAAAATTTCATAAAATTATATTTAAGCCCCTTAAACTTTCATGAATATACACTCAGGCCCCTTTACGCTCAACCCCCTAAATTTTTTGAAATTTTTACTCAACTCTTTTGCCCTAGGGGCTTTGATGTTCTTTTTAAAGTCTTATTGCTTAGTTCTAAAAGCCTTTTGCTTCTCCAAGGTGTTATCCATTCTTGATACTTAAAGGACTAGGTTAATTTTGCAAGGCATCATACTTGGCCTTAGGAGGTTGGATACTTGGTGCTCGGTCTTGGGTAAAATTGTTAAGACTTCTAACGTCTCTAGATTCCTTTATTTTGTACTTGAATGAGAAGTTTTCCTTAGCCAAGGATTTTGACTTGATAATTTTCTCCCCTCTACTATTATGTGCATTGATCGAAGAGATTGATTGTTCGATGCACTCTCTTCGGTGGGATGCTCGACGTATTCTCCTCGAGTGAATGCTCGACACATTCACTTTCGCTTACATTGCAAGGTTTAGTCCAAAGGGAATTATTGCTTGGTGCATTCCCCTCAATTATGTTAGAGGATTTTAATATGAGGGGATTCAGTGCTCGGTGCATTCTTCTTGGTTATGTTAGAGGATTTTGATCCGAGAGGAGTTAGTACTTAGTGCATTCCCCTCGAGTGGATGCCTGGTGCACCCACTTTTGCTTACATTGCAAGATTTAGTCTGAGGTGAGTTAGTGCTTGGTGCATTCCCCTTAGCTATGTTGGAGGATTTTGATCAATAGGAGTTAGTGATCAATGCATTTCCTTCGAGTGGATACTCAACACATCCACTTTTGCTTACATTATAAGATTTTATTCGAGGGGTGTTAGTACCAGGTGCATTCCCCTCGGGTGGATGCTCGGTGAATCTATTTTTGCTTACATTGTAAGATTTAGTCTAAGGGAAGTTAGTGCTTGGTGCATTCCCTTAGTTATGTTGGAGGATTTTGATCCAAGGGGAGTTAGTGCTCGACACATTCCCCTCAGGTGGATGCTCGACGCATCTCCCTTGGGTAGATGCTCGGCGCATTCCCCCCGGGTGGATGCTTAGCGCATCCACTATTGCTTACATTGCAAGATTTAGTCTAAGGGAGTTAGTGCTTTGTGCATTCCCCTCGGGTGGATGCTTAGTCCATCCTCTTTTTCTTACATTGCAAGAATTTGTTCGAGGGGAGTTAGTGCTCGACACATTCCCCTCGGCTATGTTGGAGGATTTTGATTTGACGAGAGTTAATGCTTGGCTCATTCCCCTAAGGTAAGTGGGAGGAGATTGACTAGTCATTGCCTAGATAAACCTAGGTCTTTTTTGCATTAGAGGCTGATGGATTTTTGTTGTGTCAATTACTGAGGTCTTTGGTGCATCAGTGGCTGACAACTTTTTGTTGCGTCAATAGCTGACATCTTTGGTGCATCAATGACTGATGAATTTTTGCAGTTCCTATCACCGACACTTTAGGAGCGAGTAATCCTATTTATATGTTTACAAAACTCAAAATTAATTTAATAATGGCTTATGTCATTTTATTAATTAACAAAATAAATTACAAAGTAATGCAGAAAAAGTTACTAATAGAATTTCTTGAGGTTCTTGGTGTTCCAGGTTCAAGGTATTGGTGTCTCATCGATATTCTTGAGCTCAAAGGTTCCAACCCTATATATCCTCCAGATACAATAAGGTCCTTCCCAGCTTGGAGCCAGCTTGGTCACATCTCGCGAATGGTGTACTTTCCTTTTTCTGAGGACTACGTCACTGAGTCTGAATGTCTCTCTCCCTGCGAAAAGCTTGATCTTCTTCAGTGAGTATGTATTTCTTAGCTCGAGTAAGTATCTCATTCATGTCTTTAATCAGTTTTCTAGTGAGTTTGGAGCTAAAGGTTTTGGTCCTGAGTCCATTCCTAAACTGTTTGGACCTTATGGTCAAGGTCAGGAATCTCCCAAGCTATAATGTTGAAACAAGAGATGTACTTGCGGAGTTTATCACCTCTTTCTTAGATGATGTTAAAGAGGCTTCCAAATGTTTTCTTTGAACCTTTACTGCTGAGGAAATGTGCAGTAAAGGTGCAGCTGAGTTCTTTGATGGAGCTACCAAGCACTAGCGACTTTCTCCAGTGTTAGTGGAAATGCTTGATATAAAACTACATCTAGATATCAATGCAAAAGCATTCTTATCTTGTATAGTTAGAGGTGATCCATGAGACGGGTGGTACCATCATAAGCCTTGATGATCGACTTCCTAAACTGTCATCTAGGATTTCCTAGGTGAACAGGGGATCCAAAGAATGGAGCTTATCTAAGACGTTGGTTGCAACATACTCAGGAATCAAAGGGATGTTAAGGTTTTAGTGTGTGCCACGGTTGGTCAAAGTGCGGTTGTCATCAACATTTCTAGTCCACATTTTCAAAAGATGAGTTCTTGATAGTTTCCCACAAAAGGCGCTAATCTGTTGATACCGATTTCAAAACAAGTGATCCTACAAGAGCAGAGAAGCACTTGCGCACACCATAAACATAGAAAAGAACTAAAAGTCATCGGAAAGGTTGTGCCTTCGAGAGGACTCTCTAATGCTTAAGTCGGTATCCTGAAGTAAGAGGATAAGAAAGAAAGAGAGTTATAGAGAGACTTGTATCATACCTTGAAAAAGGTGGGAGTCCCCTCTATATAGTACCTGGGGGTTGAGTCAGTTACGAGAAATAATGATGAGAAATAATGTTGTTCAATAATTGTAGTAATGTCAGCTCTGATTATGAGGTGATAACAACAGGATTACCAGGATTTACTCAAGTTTAATTTTGGGAGTAAATGCCATATGGTAATTAATGTTGCTGGCCAGAACATGCCAGAATGTCTAAAGGTTAGAGGTTAGGTGTGAAAATACCATTTTCCTATGCCATATGTAAGTGTGTGATTAGTCGTTTGAATGTGCTTGCGAAATTATGCTCTAGCCATCGAAGAGAGCCACGTGTTAATACGTCATTAGCGGAGCAAAATTACCCTACATCAAAAGTTATGGTGGACCATCAATTCCATGTTTGTCAAAAGAGTCAATAATCGATTTTCCATGTATTATTGGAGTGTGAGATTGTTGGAAAGGTTTAGGAGTTGTTGGGCAAGAAGCAAACAAAGAAGGAGGCTACGGGGAGATTTGAAGAATGGATTGATAAGGTTCTCGCCAAGAAGGATATGTTGATGCCCCAAGATGGGGGTCAAGTCTTGGTATCCCACATCGGCTAGAGAAGATGTGACTAGGCTGTTTATAAGTGATTTTCTCCTTCACTTGCACAATGTGTTTTAAAACCATAAAGTCATGAGGCTTGGTGTGCCAAAGCGGACAATATTGTGCTAAGTGGGAGGTCGAGTCGTTATAGTAGTATCATAGATAACTTTCAAAAGCTCAAAGGTGGGTTACTGAGTGTGGGACAACACGGCAAGGATGCTGTGTGTTAAAAGAAAAAAGCTAAGGAACAGGGCTACCTTAGCTAAGACAACAAGGTCTGGGTAGATTGTTGTGTGTGAATGACAGCGGGGTGAATAGTGCACTAGCAGTAAGGGTGAACAGCGCACTGGAAACAATCTAAAAGGAAAGAAAGAAGAGGAGAAAAGTAGGCTAAGGAATGAAGGAAGAGGCTCTAAGAAGGAGTTGAAAGGAGACAGTTAAAGTGGTTAGAAGTCAGTTAGAAGACAACTACAGTTAGTTAGAAAAAAAGTTAGGAAGTAGTTATAATTTTGTTAGTGTTAGAAGACAACTACAGTTAGTTAGAAAAAAAGTTAGGAAGTAGTTATAATTTTGTTAGTTAGCTGTATCTGATGTACTGGTTGTTGCAGCCTAATAAATAGGCTTCTTTTGTAATCATTGACATAGCTAATGAAGAAAACCATTTAGGAGTTCTCTTTTATTCGAAACAAGACCCCTTTCCCTTCTCAAACTCCCAACTCTTTCCTTAAATTCTTCTTCTTCTTCCACTTTCCACACTTTAACCTCTATCAACTGGTGCTTTCATTGTTCCTTTAAAAATGGCAGATGGCTTAAGATCTAAGAATGATAAAGGAGAGTTTTCTTGGGATAAACTTGGCAAATTTATCAGGGAGGAAATCACTGCAGCAATCAAGCCGATGTAGGAGGAGATAGACACCATAAAGCAACAACAAAACAAAGAAAATTCATCTTCTTCTACTCCAATTTCATATCAGGACCTGCAACAACAATCCAATCCATTATCTCAACTCAAAAATTTGAGACTTAAGTTACTAAGATTCAAGGAAGGAGACCCCACTGACTGGATTTTTCAAGCAGAACAATTCTTATTTTTTTCCTATATTCCCGATGATAAAAAATCGTCCCTGATTCCGTTTCCCCTGGAAGGACCAGCAACTAGTTGATACCAGTGGACACACTACAATAAAATTAGTCATTCTTGGTCCCAATTTGTGGAAGCCTTGCAATCAAGATTCGGACCTTCAATTTATGAAGATTCTCAAGGAGTCTTAGCAAAATTGAATCAAGATACTATTGTGTTAGCTTATCAGCCTAAATTTGAGGCCTTATCTAGCAAAGTTACTAGACTACCTGATCAATATTTGATGAACTGTTTCATTTCAAGATTGAAACCATATATTAGAAGAAAGGTTCTTTCTCATCGATCTCGGGACTATCATGATTCAGTAGGGTTGGCAAGGTTGCAAGAAGATAGATGGGGAGACACTATAATGTCTTTTAGATCCTAGTAGTCAAGAATTAATCCTAAACCTCCAAATCTAAATCACCCTCCCATCACCACCACAACACCATCCCATCCTCAACTTACCAAAACACTACCACCTCAGACCTCTAGATACTAAATCAAAAGGGTTTCCCCTCAAAAGATACAAATTAGAAGAGAAAAAGGTCTTTGCTTCAATTGTGATGACTAGTTCCATCTTAGACACTAGTGTAAAGCCAAGAGCTCCCTTTTATTTCTAGCAGGTTGTGATCAAGATGATCAAGATCCAGAATTCAGAGTGCCATTATGAATTCACCAAATAAGAATGCACATAGAATATTTCATAAAACAACCTTAGGACACACTAGGGCCATTATGAATTCGAAGTTAGGCCTTTTAGACTCACAAATGCCCCTGCGACATTCTAGGCGATAATGAACTAGCTTTTTACCCTTTTTCAAAGAATATTTTTCATTATCTTATTTGATGATATATTGGTGTACAACAAAAGCATTTCGGATCACATAGGCCATCTGAGGGAGGTTTTGCAGTGCCTTCAACACAACACCCTTTTTGCAAAGATGAGAAAGTGTTAGTTTGCTAAGTGTTGTGAGTTTTAAATTACTCGCAAGCGCACGAGTTGCTTGCAATATAGCGTTGTGCAAGTGCGAGGTCGAATCTACAGGGAATTGCGTTGTGAAAATATAATTTTTAATCTAAACTAACTCTATCTTAACCTAGTTCCGAATTTCGAATGATAATTTGCAAAACAAATTGAAACTAAATTAAATTGATTTAAAAACTAATAAAAAGGACACTAATATTTCTGAATCCACCCCACCGAAATTAAGCATATATGTCCTAAAAAAAATAGCCTATCAAAAATTTTTATGAATCCAACTATAAGACAAAAAACAAAGAATATCTCAATTAAACCAAAAGCATCCAATGTATCCGCTTTTAAAAAATCACAAAGGAAATCCAATTTAATCGAAAAGCATTCAATGTATTAATCAGATGAAACACAAGGAATATCCAACAAACAATTTAAACTCAATCAATTATAAGATTAACTCAAATAATTGACAGAATATTTATACTAAAAATTATCAGATTTTTACAAGCAAATCTGAACCACTACGCCAAACAACGGCGGGGCTTCATCTTCAACCTTAGCTGAAGAGTCTAGCCACTCATAACTATGAAACTATAATTTATAATAAAAGTGCTAAACATTTAAACTAAAACAACTAAATGTAAAGAAATAAATAAATAACTTTACATGGAAGAAATTCCACTCGCTGATGGGCGGCGCTTCCCCTTGTGGTGACAAAGCCTTCGAGATCCACCAGAATGCTAGCGGACATCCACCGGTAAACACCAAAGTAGCTCAAGAATTGTACACTGAATGATGAAGTGGAGTGGGTCTTATATAGGCAAATACCGCGAGTTCAATGCGTTTCCAATCCAATGTGGGATGTGGGATATAGAAATGTGTTTCCAACTGATGTGGGATGTGGGATTTAAGTCTTCACATGCCCTTCAAAACTTCTGTTCACGCTGAAATCCCGCACAGCCTGACCTTTGTCTACTAAAACGGCCATAACTTTCTGTAGAAAAATCATTTTTACGAGCCGTAAAATTCTCTAGAAAATAGACTTCTGGATCTTACTAAGCATATATGGCTCATATCCTGGTTCTTCTTGAATCAATACAGTTTAATTTTCAAAGATGATTGATCTATACGGACAATTCTGGAAATTTTAGTGAAACTCCTTTCCCAGTGCTTTTAAACCTGAAAAACAATGAAAATAACTCAAAGTAACAAAATCCTAAGCTAACAAATGTAAATTAAGTGGCCAAAATATGCAATATTTTTCTCTCATCAAATACCCCCAAACTTACATTTTGCTAGTCCCTTAGCAAAACAAAATAAATAAATAAATAAACAAAGAACATAAAGATAAGTTCATCACTCATGTTATCTAAAAATTTAAGGAGCATACACCACCATGATATTCATACTTGAGCAAGCTTAAAAAGATAAACCCATCTTCATAATGAATAGAAATGTTAAAATCTAATTACTTACAAAAGGCAGGTTAAGGCATCACAAGTCTGACACTGTGTTAAGTGAATTAGCATATAAAAATAAAGCTTCCAAATAACTCCAATGTGTAAGGTCTCCATGTCTCAAGATTCACCAAATTTCCCATCAGAATGAAAAAAAATGGCATAGTTTTTATCTTTTTTTTTATTTTTTATTTTATATAAAAGGCTCTGCTATGTTTAATTCCATTAAGCTTTCTAATTGACCCATGTAGCGAGTGTTGAGTCAATGACTCCCAAACCAGATGGTTTTAAGGCATTAGGTGTAAAGACACCCCTAAGGACTTACTAACTCGAGTCAAAAAGGCTACGAAACTAAACTGACCTTAATGCTACCAAACAAAATTTTCACCTTTTGACGTGAACACTCACTGCTTACTGAGGCAAGAGGTCCAGTTACTCAGCGTAAAATTTCGCAATGATCATTATGAATAAAATTCCCACCTTTTGACGTGAACACTCACTGCTTACTGAGGCAAGAGGTCAGTTACTCAGTGGAAAGTTTATTGATGATGATCATTAGTAGTATTATTATTATATATATTTTTCTCTTTTTTATGCTTTTCTATGCCCAAGTGTTTATCCAACAAGTCATCCAGTTTCAGTTAAGACAAGGAAACGTACACATTAAAATCAAATGTCATACCTCACACAATTTGTGCTAATGTGCTCGTGTTAGATAAGATCAAACATGAATTCTCAAATGCCTAAAGTATGTAACTAAATTTTAAAACTTTATCACCAGATCATGTGTTCAAAATTTTAAGCTCACCAATGTCATCACATCACAGAAAATGTTTAGATCAATCATAATTTTAGGATAACATGAGCATGCAATTATCTCTACGACGAAAAGACAAAAAAATTAGAACAAAGTGTGTGATGTGTCTCCCATACCCCCAAACTTAAATTACACATTGACTCTAATGTGTGACTAATATGGAAAGAGCTGACCTGAGATATGGAGAACTATCTGGACTGGTATGGCTCATAGCATACCCCCAAACTTGAACTGAAGTACGCTTTGTCTCTGAAAAATAAAAACTGGAAAACAAAAAATACTGGAAACAAACATTAATCATAAAAATGTGAAATAATAAATAAACAGAAAATATAAGCTGTGGGGTGCCTCCCATGAGCGCTAAGTTTAACGTCTTCAGCCAGACCCAACATTAGTAAACAGGCCCAACTAAGCGCTTCACCATCTGATCAATAAATGGGAATGGAAAATGATCAGGTCGAATGGCAGTATTCAATTTACGGTAGTCTAGACACTTTCTCCATCTTGACTGCACTCGAGTTAGAACCAACTCGTCGTCTTTATTTACTACCGTCAATTTAGCACATTTGGGCATGATTGGAATCAGGCTTTCCCACTTGCTATCAGAGACGGGATAAATGATCCCTGCCTCTAACAGCTTAATATCTTCCGCCCTCACAACCTCTTGCATAGCAGGGTTGAGCCTTCTTTGTGGCTCCCTCGATGGCTCAGCATCCTCCTCCAAATGTAACATGTACGTCACCACCGAGAGGCTGATCCCCTTGACATCCTCAATAGTCCAGCCTATAGCTTCCTTATGCTCTCTTAAGACGTCCAATAATTTCTCCTATAGAGCATCACTCAAATCGGAAGGTATAATCACAAGAAAACTATCGGCTGAACCTAGGAACTTATACTTAAGATTATCTGGTAAAGGCTTAAGTTCCTTCTTGGGGGTTTCAGGTGCGGTGGTCTCCTCCTTCTCATTGCTTTCTCGAGGATCAAACTCCAAAATGACATTTACTTCGTCGAGTAACTTATCTAAGCCCAAGTCCTCTCCAAAGTGAGCAAAGCATGCCTCCAAGGGATCCTCAATACGGGATTCATCCATAGTCTCCTCTGTCCTACTACTCTCCCGAGGAGCAGACTCCACGATAGTATTTGCTTGCTCAAGTAACTTATCAAAATCCAAATCCTCTTCAAACAGAGCAAAGCATGCCTCCATAATGTCCTCAGACTTCCCTTCTTTCTTGGGCGCTTGTAGTCTCTCAGGGTAAGGTGCTTTAGGTAAAAATGACCTAGAGAGATCCTTAATAATATGAGTGGCTGTAGATAGCTCAGCAACTCTCTTCTCATTGTTGCCACTCTCTTGCCCTTGGTGCATAGCAGGGTTCTCTTCCACTTGATTGTCCACTTGTCTCCCAAATAAGTATGGGACAGTTGATTGCACTTGTTCCTGCCAATGCATGGGAGTTGAAGAATTTTCCACCGCAAACTGTTCCTTTGGGTTAGGCTCAGGTTGACTGGGGAACTCTCCTTCCTCTCCTTCACCCACGTAACTTGAGATTTGATCAATTTGACTCTCTAGTGTGGCAATCGCTTGGGTGTTTTCTATTGTTGCACTCATCACTTCACTCATAGATTGGCTAGTCGTTTTCATGAAATCATTGAGAGTGTCCTCCAATAACTGCGAAACCGATGCTGGCGCTTGAATGGGAGCTTGGTAAGCGGGTGATGGTGCTGGATAAGCTGAGTGACTATAACTTGGAATTGGTGGAGGAAATTCGGGAGTGTATTGATTGTGAGCACGGTAAGGGGCTCCTCCCTGATTCATCAGTTGGTTCTGCTCCCATGAAAAATTAGAGTGGTCCCACCACCTTGGATTGTATGTTTCGAAGCAAAATCCCATTGATTGCCAACAACAGTCATTGAAAGCATTCATTTGTTCCATAGGATACTCGGCACAAGCCGGCATTGATGGGCAATTCTGTGCTAGATGCATGGGACTAGCACAGATGGAACATCTTTCAACATTGAAAGTGTTAGCAGCATTGAGGGACGGGCCGGTCATTTTAATGAAATCCTTGAGGGTGTCCTCTAAAGACTGTGAAACCGGCGCTGGATTCATCCACAATTTTTATTTTATTTTTAATAAAAAAATTGCTAACTAGCTAGTAGAAAAATAAAATCAATTCAGACCAAAAATTTTCACAAACCAAACAATTCCCCGGCAACGGCGCCAAAAACTTGTTGTGAGTTTTAAAATTACTCACAAGCGCACGAGTCGTTTGCAATATAGCGTTGTGTAAGTGCGAGGTCGAATCCACAGGGAATTGCGTTGTGAAAATATAATTTTTAATCTAAACTAACTCTATCTTAACCTAGTTCCGAATTTTGAATGATAATTTGCAAAACAAATTAAAACTAAATTAAATTGATTTAAAAACTAATAAAAAAGGACACTAAGGTTTCTGAATCCACCCCACCAAAATTAAGCATATATGTCCTAAAAAAATAGCCTATCAAAAAATTCCATGAATCCAACTATAAGACAAAAAACAAAGAATATCCCAATTAAACCAAAAGCATCCAATGTATCCGCTTTTAACAAATGACAAAGGAAATCCAATTTAATCGAAAAGCATTCAATGTATCCATCAGATGAAACACGAGGAATATCCAACATACAATTTAAACTCAATCAATTATAAGATTAACTCAAATAATTGACAGAACATTTATACTAAAAATTGTCAGATTTGTACAAGCAAATCTGAACTACTACGCCAAATAACGGCGGGGCTTCATCTTCAACCTTAGTTGAAGAGTCTAGCCACTCATAACTATGAAACTACAATTTATAATAAAAGTGCTAAACATTTAAACTAAAACAACTAAATGTAAAGAAATAAATAAATAACTTTACATGGGAGAAATTCCACTTGCTGATGGGCGGCGCTTCCCCTCGTGGTGACAAAGCCTTCGAGATCCACCAGAATGCTAGCGGACGTCCACCGATAAACACCAAAGTGGCTCAGGAATTGTACACTGAATGATGAAGTGGAGTGGGTCTTATATAGGCAAATACCACGAGTGCAATGTGTTTCCAATCCAATGTGGGATGTGGGATATAGAAATGTGTTTCCAACCGATGTGGGATGTGGGATTTAAGTCTTCACATGCCCTTCAAAACGTCTGTTCATGCTGAAATCCCGCATAGCCCGCACAGCCTGACCTTTGTCTACTAAAACGGCCATAACTTTCTGTAGAAAAATCATTTTTATGAGCCATAAAATTCTCAAAAAAATAGACTTCTGGATCTTACTAAGCATATATGGCTCATATCCTTGTTCTTCTTAAATCAATACAGTTTAATTTTCAAAGATGATTGATCTGTACGGGCAATTCTGGAAATTTTAGTGAAACTCCTTTCCCAGTGCTTGTAAACTGAAAAACAACGAAAACAACTCAAAGTAACAAAATCCTAAGCTAACAAATGTAAATTAAGTGGCCAAAATATGCAATATTTTTCTCTCATCACTAAGGAATCCATTGATTACTTAGGGCACATCATTAGTGCTAGAAGGATTGAGCCTGACCAGTCTAAAATTCAAGCCATTCTTGAGTGGCCTGCTCTCACTACACCAAAACAGTTGAGAGGATTCTTGGTTTAACAAGATACTACATAAGATTTTTTAGGAACTATGCTAATATTGCTAGCCCCTTGACATACCTACTAAAGAAAGAAGCTTTCCACTAGTCCACTGCAGCTCAAACAACATTTGAGCAACTCAAAACTTCCATGACTTCTACACCAGTGCTCAGTCTTTCTAACTTCAGTAAACCATTCACCTTGGAGACAAATTCTAAAAGTTTTGGTATTGGTGCTGTCCTATTGCAATCACCTCACCCTATAGCATTTTTCAGTAAGAAATAGACCCCATAATTCAATCTCAATTTGCTTACATTAGGGAGTTGTATGCTATCATTGTTGTTGTTAAGAAATGGAGACAATAACTCCTTGGTACCACATTCTTTATTAAAACAGATCATAAGAGCCTTAAATATCTTATAGATTAGGCCATCCAAAACCCCAAGAAGTAGTACTACCTCACCAAACTGCTAGGCTTTTCCTACAAGATATTGTACAATCCTGGACCCATTAACACGATAGCAGATACTCTCTCCAGACTTCCCCTAGAGTCAGAAGTGCACACTTGTTTATCCCTCTGCATTCCACAATATCAATTTCTGGACGAGCTCAAGAAGGAACACTCAGTTGATCTTATAGTTCAGACTATACAAAACAAGTGCATTACTGATCCCTTGCACCATCAAGCCTGGTCAGTCAAAAATGGAATCCTATACTATAATGGCATATTCTTTTAGGGACCAGATTCCTCCTTAAAGGAGATCTTCCTTGGTGAATGCCACACTACCCCCATTGGTCCATGCTAGTATTGACAGAACATTTGCTAGGCTCTTAGTGAGTTTTCATTAGAAATACATAAAGCAAGATGTGATAGACTTTATCTCCCATTGCCCCACATGCCAATAGGTAAAGCCATTTAACACTAAACCTTCTGGCTTGATGTAACCACTGCCAGTCCCTGAACAAATATGGGAAGACATTGTCATAGATTTCATTATACACCTTCCATCCTCTTATAGCTTTAATCCAATCCTGGTCGTTGTGGATAAACTCAGTAAGTATGCTCACTTTTCCCCTCCTAAAACCCATTTAACTACAACCAAAGTAGCTCGAGTTTTCCTAAACACTATCTTTAAACTTCATGGGATTCTTAAATCTTTAATCAGTTATAGAGATCCCCTTTTCACCAACCAATTTTGGTAATCCCTCTTCAAATTTCAAGGAACTAACCTCAAAATGATCACCTCCTACCATCCACAAACTGATGGCCAGATAGAAAATTCAAATAGATGTTTGGAGCAGTATCTAAGAGCATTTACTTCTTATCAACTCCATCTTTCATCTATTTACTTAGCCTGTGCTAAGTATCATTACAATACAATCTTACACTCTTCCCTTTGTACATTTCCATTCCAACTAGTCTATGGCAGATTCTCTTCAAATTTGCGTACCTACATTAAAAGGTCTTCCTCTAATAAAGTTATGGAATATACACTCAACACTACATACACCATTCTGACTCAGACAAGGGATCACTTACTCAAAGTCCAGCATAGGATGAAGCAAAATTCTAACAGCCACTGGACTGAAATGACTTTTCAAGTGGGTGATTGGGTCCTCCTCAAGCTTCAGCCATTGATTAGGGCATGAAAATGCAATTTAGATAGAGTTAATTATATGTATTTGTTGAGATTAATTTTGATTATTCATTGAATTTCTTGACAAGTGTGGTACTTTGGAGAATTATGTGTTTTAGTGTGTTTTGCAGAGTTAAAAAAAAACAAAAAAGCCTTAAATAAAAAAATATATAAATATGTTCGAAAGAATCCACAACATTCGGACCAGTTCAAAGTAGAAACTTGGTTTCCCAAGAGAAGTGCAACAAAACCCATCATTTCTAGACTATTAAAGATAAATTGAGCATTTTACTAAGTCATGTTATCACTAGCAAATGGTGAAAAGGAGTTTCATTAAATTGCTAGAATTGCTCGTACAGATTAGTCATTTTTGCAGATTAAACTATATTGATTCAGGAAGAACCAGTAGATGACCCAAATATGCTTATAATGATCCAGATGTCTATTTTATGGCTCGTAAATTTGATTTTTCTAGAGAAATTTATGGCAGGTTTAGTAGACAAAGGTCAAGCTAAGCGCGATTTCAGCGTGGGAAATGAAGAAGCTATTAAATTTTGATATTTTTGGGATTTGCACAACCTGGACAGAATCACAACAGGACCAGTTCAGGATAGCAGAAACTGGGCCTCTACAGTAGCAAACACACGGCTTGGACAGCAGCACAACCGGGCCTGAACAGCAGTAGAAGCACATGGCCTGAACCGAAACCCTAGGGCGACTTTTCTATCTACATAGCCATCTCCATCCAGCTATATAAAGGATTTTAGACTCACTGAATTTACACACTAAATTTTTAGAGAGATGTTGTGATTACGAATTATCAGCTAGGCTAAGTTTCAACCAAGGCGAAGAGATGAACTCCTAAACATAGCGGGTTTGGCTTGTATTTAATTCAGTATTTGTGTTTTTAACATTGAATAATTATTTTGAGCTGTTCCCTTTAGTTAATATTGAATTTGATGTTTTTGTGTGACAGACAATTATATTTTCTTCTCCCATAGATTTTATTTAACTTCGATGATTGTTATTATTTTTCTCCATATAATTTTAGTCATGCTTTTCTTATGTGTGGAATTTATGATGCAATTGATTTTAGTATATTAATTATATATACTGGTCCTTTACTGCATTACTATCTCCAAATATATCGTCGATTTAGGATATCATATATGATTGACTGTTGTATTACTTGTAAAAACAAGAAGGGGATTTCTCCTAATAATTTAGAAAAGAATTTTTTTGGTGCTTTCATTGTTATTTTCCGATTATGTATTTGGGATGTGAAATATGTAGTTGAGTTATAATTACTGAATTAATACAAGTTGAAGCTGTGAAATTTAGGAGGGATTCTTGGACCCTTGTGTTACTCATTATTGATTTTCTTTCACTTAATTCATTTGTATCATTTAATTCTCAACATTTTCTTTATATTAATTTTTAATTTTGTTTCCATTATTTTTTGCCTGAGACTTTGATTGTAGAACGTTCTCTTCATGAGATCGACACCCTATTTTATACTACTGCTACCGCATAGTAATATTTGGTCGTAATACAAATTTTGGCGTTGTTGCCAAGGAGAGTGTCAATGTACAATGAGGTTTTCGGGTACTATGTTTCCGAACTCTTTCTTTTAGTTTCTTTTTAATTCTAGCTTTCGTTTATTTTTTTTAGTTTTCTTTTATTCAAGAATTTTTTTTAATTAATTAAAAATTTAAATTAATAATTAAAAAAAAAGAGTGTTGGTGGCATATGCGTTAGGATAGAGACGAATATGGATGATTGGTTAGAATCCTTCAGTTAGAATACCCACCGAATTACATTAGGAGTGAAACAGGTTCAAAAACAAGCTTAAACACCAAGAGCAATCGCGGAGATGACCCTGTTAGGACCCTAAATGACTACCTTCATCCCACACACACATCTACACCATCATGCATCATGCTTCCACCAAACACACTATATACTGATTTCAAGCCGAGCATGGTAGCATTGATACCCACCTTTCACGATTTAGAAAGCGACAGCCCTTATGTTCACATTAGGGAATTTGAGGAAGTGGTGGCCATGTTTCATGGCAGACCTAAAGTTATTAACTCGGTTACATTGAGGTTCTTTCCTTTTTCTTTGAAGGACAAAGCAAAGAGTTGGCTATACTCTTTGTGGCCAAGGTCATAGGTTCATGGGAAGAAATGATGCAAGCATTTTTCAATAAATACTTCCAACTTCACAAAACCAATGGTCTGAGAAGACAAATTTCAACCTTTACCCAAAAGGATAGCGAGACATTATATCAAGCATAGGAAAGGTATAAGGATTTGTTAAATATGTGTCTATAACATGGGTACGAGAGTTGGCACGTAGTTAGTCATTTTTATGAGGGACTTACGAGTAGAGAGCATCAATTCATAGAGATGATGTTCAACGGGGACTTTATGCAAAAGGACCCCGATGATGTAATTGAGTATCTGAATGACTTAGCTGAGAAGGCCCACACTTGGACAGGGCCTAGTGTTGTTGAAAGAATAAATAGAGCAAGACCGACCAGGATCTACCAACTTACGAAAGAGGATAGTATGAAAGCCAAATTAGAATGAGTAACTCGAGAGTTAGAGGCACTTAAGACCCAAGATGGTAGACTCACGCATATTGTTACAAGATTCAAGTCACAAGGTGCTTGTTTCAGCTATAGGGGAGTGGAACACTTAGCTCAGGATTGCCCGACTTATGCATAGATGAGAGGGGTTTTTTATAAACAATGTAACGCCTTAAGGATTTACAGGAAGCCTCATAATCCTTTCTCCAATATATATAATCCTGGTTGAAGTAACCACCTAAACTTTAGCTGGAGGCCCGAGTTAAACCAACCCACACACGCACATGCACAATCATCTGTGTCATACCCTACAACCTCATACAATCCGCAACCTAATAGAATCTCTTTAGAGGAAAAATTAAACACGTTTATGGAGTCACAAGGTAAAATTATTTAGAGATTGGAAACTACAGTGACACAGTTAATGGAAGAGAACAAGGAAATTAAAAGTCAAATAACTAAGCTAACAAGTTCTCTCGCAGTGTAAGATCGAGACAAATTCCCATCTCAGCCTCAATCAAATCCAAGGGGGCAACATATGGCACAAACCTCTACTTCAGATTAACAAAATATCACAGAGGTCAATGCCATAACTACTCGGAGTGGTAAGGTGTTAGATCGTCCAAGTCAAATGACGACCATAAGCACCTCTCCGAGCATTGAGGAGAACACCCCCATGAACGAGCCAAATGAATTTTTTTTTTGTTCAAGTCCCTTTTCCCTAAGTACTTAGACCAAAAGGAAAAAATTCAGAAATACAAGGTGATATCCTAGAATATTTGAAACAAGTTAAGATTAACTTGCCTTTGCTTCATGTGATTAAACAGGTACCAACCTATGCAAAGGTGATCAAGGATCTGTGCACCATAAAAATGAAGCATCAAGTCATGAAGACTGCATTGTTGACTGAGAAAGTGAGTGTGGTGATTGAGCAAAAGACACCTCTCAAATATAAAGACCCAGAGTATCCCACGATCACCTGTCAAATTGGGACTCATAAGATCGATCAAGCTTTGCTGGATTTAGGAGCCAGTGTGAACCTAATGCCTTATATTGTCTACTTGTAACTAGGTTTAGGAGAGATCAAACCCTGATCTATGGTACTATAGTTGGCCGACCGGTCGACTAAGTAACCAAGGGGGATAGTCAAAGATGTACTGATACAGATAGATAAGTTCTACTATCCTGTTGATTTTTTTATTTTGGATACTCATTATATGATTGATATGGAGTCTAAAGTTCCAATCATTTTAGGAAGACCTTTCCTGGCCACCTCTAATGCTCCAATTAATTTAGGAACGGTCTAATGAAGCTGTCTTTTGGGAACATGACTATGGAGGGCAACATTTTCAACATCGAAAGACAACCACATGATGATGATGATGATTGCTATCATACTTACATGATAGACACGCTGATCCCAGAGGAGGCTAACTTGAGCAAAAATTCAGAATCTTTAGAGTATCTCCTTGGCATTTTTGATTATGAGAGTTCACTTTATCCTAACAATGTTTTCGATGTTTCTGCTATTTTAGGGTCAAAGGATAAAGGAGAACAGAAATAGTAGCCAAGCTTCGAGGATTTACTAAAAGAAAGAGAGAGACCTAAGCCATCTACTGAGGAGACCCCAAAGGTTAACTTATCGATGCTAATTGAGGGACTCAAACATGCATTCTTGGGACTAGGTGATACCTTTCCTGTTATTATTTCCTCTGTACTTAGTGATTCACAAGAAAATAAATTGATTGACATGTTAAGTGAGCACAAAGCTACATTATGATGGACAATTGCTAATATTAAAGGTATTAGCCCCTCGATATGTCCCCATAGGATCCATTTAGAGGAAATAGCTAACCCCCGTAGAGACCCCCAGAGACTACTTAACCCCACTATGAAAGAAGTCGTGAAAAATGAAGCTTTAAAGTTATTAGATGCGGGTATCATTTACCCCATCTCTGATAGTAAATGGGTTAGCCCAACTTAGGTAGTACCTAAAAAGTCTTGGGTAACTATGGTAACGAACTCGGAGGGGATACTTGTTTCTACCAAGGTAGTGACAGGGTGGTGCATGTGTATAGACTATAGAAAAACTTAATTTCGCCACCCGTAAGGATCACTTCCCACTTCTTTTTTTAGACCAAATCATAGAACGTGTAGCTGGCCACCCCTTTTATTACTTTCTAGACGGGTATTCAGGATATTATCAGATAGAGATTGCATTAGAAGATCAGGATAAGTCTATGTTCATATGCCCATTTGGTACTTAGGCATTCCGACGTATGCCTTTTGGACTATGTAATGCACCAGCTACATTTCAAAGATGCATGATGAGTATATTGAGCAATATGGTCAAAAAAATTATGGAAGTCTTTACGGATGATTTGACTGTGTTTGGCAATTCTTTTGATTCATGTCTACTCCATTTACAGGCTGCTTTAAGTAGATGTGAAGAAAAAGGTCTAGTGCTCAATTGGGAAAATGTCATTTCATGGTTCCCTCTGGACTAGTTTTGGCGCACATAATTTCTGAAAAAGGGATCGAAGTGGATAAACCAAAAATAGATTTGATCTCTAAATTGCCTACACCCAAAACTATTAAGGATGTTAGATCCTTTCTTGGGCATGCTAGTTTTTACCTACCGGTTGAGTTAGAACATCATGCTTATTGGGCTGTAAAGAGCATTAACTTTGATCTTAATGATGTAGGAATCCATAGAACTTCAGTTGGCTGAGATTAAAGAGTTGCAAAATGATGCCTACAACAACTCCAGAACCTACAAGGTAAAGATAAAGGCGGCTCATAGCAAGCAAATTCTAAGAAAGCCTTTCAAGCACAATCAACGAGTCCACCTCTATGACTCAAGGCTTCACCTTCATCTCGGCAAGCTAAAATCAAGATGGACCGGCCTGTTTGTGGTTAAGCAAGTCTTTCCCAATGGTTCAGTTGAGATAGAAGATCCAAAAGAGGGGAGAGTATTTTGAGTGAATGGGCAACGTCTGAATCACTATGTGGAGAAAGTAGAGGAACCAGAGGAGATCTCTCTAGTTGCCTCTGTCTACTTTGATTGATGTTCGATACTTCTATCTATATTATATTTTACTACTTTCTAGTTTAGTTTCTTTTGTTTTGCTTTGTTTGCTTTTATATTTTGTTTTGTGTGATGCAGGTTTACTTATGCTACGTTATTGGAGTTCCTCTCTCCCATCGGTATGACTTTATTATCTTTTGGTGACTATGAGGGCATTGTCACATTCTGGTTGGGGGTGGTAGCATATGCATGCTCATTATATATTGTTTTGTGTGAAACTATCATGGTATATTTGTGAGATTTCATGATTTTGTAAACTGTTGATGCGTGATTACAACTCTGTTTTCGTCAAAGTCCAATGACACTATCTTGATTAACACTGATTGTTTTCTGGAAACTCATTTCGATGCACATACTAAGCTTTGTGGATTGTTTAAAGAGTGATGCATATGATCTTTGGTTTTTAACCATGTTTGAAGCACATTTATTTTTATTGAGTGGAGAGTCTAAGAAAACTACCATTGTGAACTTTTATTGCCTACTTGAATTGGTTATATTGCTATTTGAGATGCTTTGTTTGGCTTACCTTACATGTGGAGAAATGATTTGGTTAGTTGTCGAAGCCTTTGAATCCATCATTGACATTTGCGCGGAGTTCCGATCGTCAATAATATTTTGGGAATGATTCTTTTTCCATTAGTTTATTTATTTATATTGTAATTCTCTAAAAGAAAAATAAAAAAAAAAAGAAGAAAAAAATCATTCTTCTATCAGCTTATTTATTTATATGGTAATTCTCTAAAAAAAAAAGAAAAAAATATCAGTTTTCAGTTTGTATTCGAAAGAAGGAAGATTCAACAATTTAAGGAAGATAAGTTGTCGCACCATACTCAGAAGGAAGAAGCTTCATCACCAAGGCTTATTGATTAACCATTGAAATTTTGAGGCATTATATTGGTAAGTTAGATAAAGTGTTCTGAATTATGTGATTAGCCTATCTTGTTGTCGATTCTTGTTCACTTACTTGTCCTAAATTGCTTGACCCTTTAACTGAGTGCTTTTAACTGCTTTTCAACTCCATGAGTAACTACCTTGTCTCTTTAAATTGGTAAACACTTTACCTATGAGGATAATGGAGATGAAGCTTCTTTCTTGGTTGAATTCAAAGTTTTATGCATCATTGGTTTATGGTGAGAAGGTTTAGGCTTATTGCACACACTCACAGTTTCTTAGAAGACATGATTTGAAAATCTTGTTAGTATCTGTGAGCTTTGGCCAACATATGTTTGAATGCTAGACAATTCTGCAAAATTCTCAGATAAACAACATTCATACTATGTTACTTTTCATGGATTGCTATTTTGCTTGGATCACTAGGTACTAGCAATGAGTTGGTTGGGGGTTGTGATTAGGACATGAAAATGTACTTTAGATAAAGTTAATTATATGCATTTGTTGAGATTAATTTTGATTATTTATTAAATTTCTTGACAAGTGTGGTCCTTTGGAGAATTCTGTATTTTAGTGCGTTTTGCAGATTTAAAAAAACAAAGAAGCCTTACACAAAAAATATATATAAAATATGTTCGAAAGAGTCCACAACATCCGAACCAGTTCAAAGCAGGGAAACTGAGTTTTCCAAGAGGAGTGCAACAAAAACCATCATTTCTAGATTGTTAAAGAGAAATTGAGCATTTTTGTAAGTCATTTTGTCACTAGCAAAGGGTGAAAAGGTGTTTCACTAAATTGCCAGAATTGCCTGTACAAATCAGTCATTTTTGCGAATTAAACTATATTGATTCAGGAAGAACTAGGAGATGATCCATATATGCTTGGAAATATCTGGATGTCTGTTTTCTAGAGAATTTTACGGCTCATAAATATGATTTTTCTAGAGAAAGTTATGGTAGTTTTAGTAGACAAAGGTCAAGCTGTGCGCAATTTCAGCGTGGCAGAAGTGAAGAAGCTATTAAATTTTGATTTTTTTTTTTGGGATTTGCATGGCCTGGACAGTAGCACAATCAAACCAATTCTGGACAGCAGAAACCAGGCCTGAATAGCAGCAGAACTAGGCCTGGACAGCAGCAAAAGCACACGGCTTGAACAGAAACCCTAGGGCAACGTTTCTCTCTACAAAGCCGTCTCCATCCAGCTATATATAGGATTTTAGACTCAGAGAACAGGGGGCTTAAGAAAGACACATTGAATTTCTAGAGAGTTGTTGTGATTATGTATTATCAGCTAGGCTAAGTTTCAACCAAGGCGAAGAGATGAACTCCTAGACATAGCGAGTTTGGCTTGTATTTAATTCAGTATTTGTGTTTTTAACATTGAATAATTATTTTGAGTTGTTCCCTTTATTTAATATTGAATTTGATGTTTTTGTGTGACAGACAATTATATTTTCTTCTCCCATAGATTTTATTTAATTCCGGTGATTGTTGTTCTTTTTCTCCATATAAGTTCAGTCATGCTTCTCTTATGTATGGAATATAGGATGCAATTAATTTCAATATATTAATTATATTTGCTGGTCCTTTACTATGTTATTGTCTCCGAATATATATTCGATTTAGGATATCATATATGATTGACCATTGCATTACTTGTAAAAACAAGAAGGGGATTTCTCATAATAATTTAGAAAAAAATATTTTTGGTGCTTTCGCTATTATTTTTCGATTATGTATTTGGGATGTGAAATACATAGTTGAGTTATAATTACTGAATTGATACAAGTTGAAGCTATGAAATTTAGGAGGGATTCTTGGACCTTTGTGTTACTCATTATTGATTTTCTTTCACTTAATTAAGTTGTATCATTTAATTCTCAACATTTTCTTAATATTAATTTTTGATTTTGTTTCCATTATTTTTTTCCCGAGACTTTGATTGTAGAATGTTCTCTTCGTGGGATCGACACCCCATTCTATACTACTGCTACCGCATTGTACTGTTTGGATGTAATTCAGCCATATAGGCAACACTTAGCTGCTTCCAGATCCTCTCACAAGCTCAGTAAAAGATTCTTTAGCCCATTTCAAATCATGGAAAGAATAGGACAGGTGGCCTACAAACTCCAATTACCAGTTGGTTGCAAACTAAACCCTACTTTCTACATCTCTCTTCTCAAACCATTTAGAAGGTCCTCTATCACACCTTTAGAGCTACCAAAAGAGTGTACCACCTCTTCTCCAATTTTTATCCAACAACTATCTTAGGAGAATGTGAAGTATCACAGTAGGGCTAATGGATCAAACAATATCTCATTCAGTGGGATAAATTACCGCTAGAGGAGGCTTCTTAGGAGAATGCCAGTACTATTCAGTTTTTTTTACCTCATATACTCCTTGAGGACAAGGTGCTTTCCAATGAGGGTGTTATTGTTACAAGAAAAAGGCTAAGGGACAGGGCTACCTTAGCTAAGACAACAAGGTCTGGGTAAATTTTTGTGTGTGAAGGACAACAGGGTGAACAATGCACTGGCAACAATCTAGAAGGAAATAAAGAAAAGGAGAAAAGTAGGCTAAGGAAGGAAAGAATAGGCTCTAAGAAGGAGTTGAAAGGAGACAGTTAAAGTGGTTAGAAGTCAGTCAGAAGACAACATCAGTTACTTTGAAAAAACAGTTAGGGAGTAGTTATAATTCTGTTAGTTGGTTGTATCTGATGTACTGGTTATTGCAGCCTTATAAAGAGGTTTCTTTTTTAATCATTGAGGTAGTGAATGAAAAAAACCTCTTAGAAGTTCTCTTGTACTCAAAACAAGACCCATTTCCCTTCACAAACTCCCAACTTTTTCCCCAAATTCTTCTTTTTCCACTGTCCACACTTTAACCTCCATCACTATGCCAAAAGGAGGGGACATTATGACGCCTCAAGATGGGGTTCAAGTCTTAGTATCCCACATCGGCTAGAGAGGATGTGACAGGGCTATTTATATGTGATTTTGTCCTTCACTTGCATAACAAGTTTTAAAACCGTGAGGCCTAGTGTGCCAAAGCGAACAGTATTGTGCCAAATGGAAGGTCAAGTCCTTTTAATATAACTTTAGATGCAGTAGTGTTTTCCATAGTTTGGAGATTGTAGTCAAAAGTAGAAATTGCTTGAATAGCTACTAAAACTCTAGAAGACTTCGTTGATGCTTAAGGATTCATCCAAGTGGTAGGTAAGTGGAGGTGCAATGGTAAGCTTATGATGTGGGGATTGTAAAGGTTAATGTGGATGGAGCTTGGGTTCAAGGTAGTAAAAGGGGTGGCATTTGTGTGATAATTAGAGATCATTGCACTAAATTTATTGGAGTTTGTCACAAAGATTGTCATGGTCTATACAACAAAGGAGATCGAGGCTAAAGTCATGTTACAAGTATTGCAAATGGCACAAGATAAAGGATTATAGTGTGTTCAGGTGGAACCATGGAAAAGGATTCGACTGAAGTCACCAAGATCTGAATCTCTAGAAAAGATAACCTCTCAGTCGACAATACACATTAATCTCAGAGTTTGAGTGTGTTAGCTTAGTTTGAGAATGTTAGCTTTATGCACATTAGGAGAGCTGGCAATATGTTTGTTTATTATTTAGCCTATAGAGCTCTTAGCTCGTATAATTTTTTGTTTTGGCAAAAAACATCTCCTTCATTTATGGAGTCTATCTTACAAATAGAATGCCCTTAGTTTGGTTTGAATAAAGTTTTCATCGGTTTCTGGAAAAAATAAAAATAAAGAATAAAAAAACCCTAATTTTGTCTTATATGAGGCTAAAACTTATTTCTCCCAATTTAAGGAGTCCTAACTTATTCATTGTATAGAGCAAGACTTAATAATATAAATACGAAAAGTGACCATCAAGTAAGTATCCTAATAAAAAATATTTAACCTCCAAGTAATTACCTTAATTAATAGAAAATTAATACCCAACATAAAATAGAGAAATAAAAAACCAAAATACTTTTCTCCTCCATCCGGACTGGGCCTTGCCCAGTTGTTTTTCCTCGTTAATTTGAGTCATTACCCAACAAGAGATACTTTGAAATAGGAGCTGAGTTGGCAGGTAGATAATGGAAACAAAATTTCTCTGTGGATAGATACATGGAACCCATCTTTATGGGATGGAGTTTACCACAGGAGGAAGGTGTTATGAATATGGAGGCGAAGGTTAGTCAATTGAAAGATGCTGAGAATAGATGTTGGAATGAGGCTGTCATTGTAGCCATTGTGGTGCAGAATTTTATTGAGGCTATATGTTCCATTTCTTAGCTCGAGTTCAGATGGAAGATCAAGTAGTGTGGAATTTGAACTCACAAGGATTGTTTACAGCGAAGTCAGCATATCATTTGGCGTTGGAGAAGTCAAAAGCTCAAAGGGATTCCTTGCATAACAGGACTCGTAAGAAGGTGTCTAAGGTTAAGAACAAATGACGAAAATGTTTATAGGGGTTACTTGTGCCAAATAAGATTAATATTCTCCCTTTTGAAAACTTAATCAAGAGAAATATCCAAGTGGAGCCAATGTGTATCACTTGTAGTGAAGCAACCGAATCAAATAGCTATTTATTGATGTATTGTGATTTTGTAAGGAAAGTGTGGAGGGAGACAGGCCTAGATGAGCTAATTGATAATGACATGAAGCTGTCGTTTGGTCAATGGTTTGATAAGCTATTGCAATTGAAGGATGAATTTGTTAGGAGGAATAGTAGTAATTTCCTATTTTGTAGACTATTTTGTTTAGGAAAAGTTGTTTCCTATTTTGTAGTTGCTTGTTCTAGTAGGAATAGTAGTAATTTCCTATTGGATTATTGATTGTAGAAGTAGTAGTAGTCTATTATGATGTTGTTGTTCTTTTCCTAATAGTATTAGGAAAATATCCTCTATATAAAGGGGTCCCATAGAAGATTTGAGGTACACTCATAATTTCATATACATTTTAAACTAGATGGTTTACTACTAGAGCTAGAATAAGAGCTTTGGGTGTATTTGGGTTGTCAAGTAGAGAGGGTACTTACAACTAGAACTAAGTTAAGAGCTTTTGTTGTATTGTGACTTTAGGGTGAAAATTTGACAACATTGCTCTTCCTAAAGTTGTAGTTGAATATTAATAAAATAGTGAAGTTGTTGGTGGATGTAGGCAAAGAGGTTGTCGAACCACATTAACTATCGGTGTTCTTACTCTTTGATTGTTTTACCTATTTAATTATTGTGCTTGTGTTTTTTGCCTAAAATTTTAGTAGTTGGATTTTAAAGGTAAAATCCCAACAAGTGGTGTCAGAGCTATGGTTTCGATGGAAAAAATACTAAAAATAGGCAAAACTGATATTGATTTATTTGATGGGGGAGAATTGTTTCTCTCTTTGGCAAAGTTTCATCAAAGATGTGCCGATGCGACAAGGGCTTTACAAGACAATTGAAGAATCCAATCCGCTAGAAATAATGGAAGAAGTTTGGATGGATAAGGAGGTTCTTGCGGTACCTCTAGAGAGAGATAAGTTAAAGAGACCAAATGTGTTTGAGGACGAAGAATTGTATGTGACTATATCAAGAGTTGAGCTTGCTTCGAGAAGTAAGTGGATGAGATGGGAAGACCAAAAGGAATGATTGCACCAACTAAAGAATAAAGCCAAATTTGATGATGAGGTGGAGAATTTGATCCAAGGTGGAGATTTGTTAGGATTTTGGCTCAATTCCCACAAAGAAGACTTCTAATTGGTTTGGAAAAAGTTGTTTCCTATTTTGTAGTGCTTGTTCTAGTAGGAATAGTAGTAATTTCCTATTAGATTGTTGATTTTACAAGTAGCAGTAGTAGTAGTAGTAGTCTACTATGATGTTGTTGTTCTTTTCCTAATAATATTTGGAAAATATCCTCTATATTAGGGCTTTGGGTTGTCAAGTAGAGAGGCTACTTACAACTGGAGCAAGGTTAATAGCTTTTGTTGTATTGTGACTTTGGGGTGAAAGTTTGACAACTTTGCTCTTCCTAAAGTTGTAGTTGAAG
Source organism: Bretschneidera sinensis (assembly GCA_023935145.1). Classification (NCBI taxonomy): domain Eukaryota; kingdom Viridiplantae; phylum Streptophyta; class Magnoliopsida; order Brassicales; family Akaniaceae; genus Bretschneidera; species Bretschneidera sinensis. The sequence goes on along the minus strand of CM043703.1, from coordinate 64,243,981 downwards.
TTTAATAAAATAGTGGAGTTATTGGTGGATGTAGGCAAAGAGGTTGTCGAACCACATTTATTGTTGGTGTTCTTGCTCTTTGTTTGTTTTGCCTATTTAATTGTTGTACTTGTGTTTTTTGCCTAAAATTTGAGTACTTCGATTTTAGAGGTAAAATCCTATCTGAAATAATTTTATTTTTCTAAGAACAAGTACATGAAACTATTCAAATGATAAAATCTTACAAAGTCTAACATATATAGAGAAGAATGTCTTTTGAATTGAACAAAAAATCCACTATATCTTAAATTTTTGAGATCCTAATTCCTTGGAGCGTTTTAAGAAATTAATACATGAAAACTTCTTACAAAAGTTGCAATAGTGCTCTGTTTTGTATCTTTTGAATCATGTTCATCCTATTGAGAAAAGAAAGTTATGTAAGAATCTAAGTCACCAAAAAAATTAACACCCAAAAAATAAAGATCACCTTATTGTTTAACTTTTTCTAATAAATAATGTAAGAGGAGCAAACATGCAGAGTTGATATTTTACATAATTATGGAAAAAAAAGTACTTCTTAGATTAAAAGTAAGATATAGAGAATCAAACGTCTATTAGTTTCTAAGTCCAAGCTTTTATACATCATAATCAAGAATCAACACATTTCCATCATGGCACCTTGAGAAATCAAGTAATTTTTAACTCATTGATTCATGCCTTACTAGGCCACCTAATAAATAGATCATGAACACTGTAATTGAAAGGAAAACCTTATTCGTATAAGTTTAGTGCATACTGCAGAATTATTTTACATTATACGTTCATAAAAGGCAATAAGTAAATCACTAAAGATAGTACCCTAATGTATACATGTCTCTATCAATTCAAAAGAATCAAAATCCACAACAAATTTCATCCAAAACTACAAAAAACAAAAACAAATTTCAAACTTGAACTGAAGCATATATATGCATTCCACCAAAAAAAAAAATTTAACTAGAACAAAATGAAATGTGTGTCCTCTTCCCTTTCCAGGCATTTCCATTCAAACTTAATTCTAATACTGCCTCACTAATTTTAATAGATGACGACGTAGTAGACTTACCTAATAATGATCCAAATTGCATGAAAAGAAAAAAAAAATGGCATAGGATCATTTGAAAAGGAAAGAGATTGTCTAAAATATTCAAAGGCTTTTGGGATTTCAGTGGGGCAGATGCTCGGCAAAGGTAGCCCCGTCCCTGAAGTATACAACACCTTTAATCAACTCAGGAGTAACTACTAGCTAGCTACTACAAGAATTAAGATGAAGCACCAAACCCAAATTTTATTCATCACATACAAAATTTCAAAAAAAAAATTATTTAATCATTCATTTTCTAATAAGAATTATGGCTAAAAACATGAATATTGTTGAGCTCCATATTAACATAGATGCAAAGAGTGTCCTGGATCTTCTTGATAATGTTGATGCATCTATGCACCCATCTTAATAGAGCTTTAATATAAGTTTGAATGAAGATAAAGATAATGAAAATTAAACTCATGGAAAACAAATGGCCAAGAGAATAATAGAAATTAAAATAAAGGAAATAAAAAGAAAAGGTCTAAGATCAAGATAAAAAACAACCAACAATATTAAAAAATAAACCAATTAAGCATATATAGGAAGCAATATATATATATATATATATATATATATATCTCCAACCTAACCCAAAGAAGCATTATTACTTATATTTAACGTGTGTGATGATCAGATTTCAGATAAATAGCGGGCACAATTAATAGACAATTGATTGTCTTCTTCCCAAAATCTCAAATCAATTATATAAATCATGAATTACATACTCTTAAAATCATAAATTACCAGTATGGTTGGTCATGTGATCATAAAACTCTCAGATATTTAATAATTTTTCCTCTTTATGGAACATAGAAAGACTTATGACACAATGCAGAAAAAGCTTTGCTTAATGTTAATTTGTTAATTATATAATTAATGATTATAAACCAGTTTGCACATCAAAACAACATCACACCATTAAATTTTAATATGCTTTGTTCCATATTTTCAATGTTTCTTTAATGGAAATGATATATATTATATGCAAATATATAGTATATAAATGTAAAAAGAGAAATAGTTTTTCAATATAATCAATACTTTAAATGGTTTGAAAGGGATATGGTTTTAGACAAAAATGGAAAATAATTTGTTATTTGATGCTCTAAGACACCTTGTATGAATATTGTTGTGAGTTTTAAATTACTCGCAAGCGCACGAGTCGTTTGCAATATAGTGTTGTGCAAGTGCGAGGTCGAATCCACAGGGAATTGCGTTGTGAAAATATAATTTTATCTAAACTAATCTTATTTTAACCTAGTTCCAAATTTTGAGGTGTATTTTTGCAAAAGAAATATAAACTAAACTAAACTAAATTGATTTAAAAACTAATAAAAAACACTAAGGCTTCCGAATCCACCCCACCAAAGTTTAAGCATATATCTTAATATTCTAAAGATAGCCTATCAAAAAATTTCATGAATCCAACTATAAGACAAAAAACAAAGAATATCCTAATTAAACCAAAAGTATCCAATGTATCCGCTCTAAACAAATCACAAAGGAAATCCAATTTAATCGAAAACAATTCGATGTATCTATCAGATGAAACACAAGGAATATCCAACAGAATAATTTAAACTCAATCAATCACAAGATTAACTCAAATAATTGACAGAACATTTATACTAAAAAATCTCAGATTTGTACAAGAAAATCTGAACAACTATGCCAAACAACGGCAGAGCTTCATCTTCAACCTTAGTTGAAGATTCTAGCCACTCATAATTATGAAACTACAATTCATAATAAAAGTACTAAACATTAAATTAAAACAACTAAATAAAAAGAAATAAATAACTTTACCTGGGAGAAATTCCACTCGCTGATGGGCGGCGCTTCCCCTCGCGGTAGCAAAGCCTTCGGGATCCACCAGAATGCTAGCAGACATCCACTGGTTAACACCAAAGTGGCCCAGGAATTGCACACTAAAGATGAAGTGAAAAGGGGCTTATATAGGGAAACATCACAAGTGCAATGTGTTTCCAATCCGATGTGGGATACTACAGATTCCAGCTTTTGCTCTTTGACCTTTGTCTACTAAAAATGCCATAACTTTCTCTAGAAAAATCATTTTCTTGATCCGTACAATTTCCCAGAAAATAGACATCCGGATATTTCCAAGCATATATGGCTCATCTCTTGGTTCTTCCTGAATCAATACAGTTAAATCCTCGAAAATGGCTGATCTGTCACGCTGAAATCATGCACAGCCTGACCTTTGTCTACTAAAACTGTCATAACTTTCTCTAGAAAAATCATTTTATTGATCCATAAAATTCCCCAGAAAATAGACATCCGAATCTTTCCAAGAATATATGGCTCATCTCCTGGTTCTGCCTGAATCAATACAGTTATATCCTCGAAAATGGTTGATCTGTACGAGAAATTCTGGCAATTTAGTGAAACTCCTTTCCAAGTTTATAAATCTGTAAAACAACGAAAAACAACTCAAAGTAACGAATTCTTAAGCTAACAAATGTAAATTAAGGGGCCAAAATATGCAATATTTTTCACTCATCAAATAACCCCAAACTTACATTTTGCTAGTCCCTTAGCAAAACAAAATAAATAAATAAAAAAAAAATAAAGAACATAAAGATAAGTTCATCACTCATGTTATCCAAAAATTTAAGGAGCACACACCACCATGATATTCATACATGAGCAAGCTTAAAAAGATAAACCCATCTTCATAATGAATAGAAATGTTAAAATCTAATTACTTACAAAAGGCAGGTTAAGGCATCACAAGTCTGACACTATGTAAAGTAAATTAGCATATAAAAATGAAGCTTCCAAATAACTCCAATGTGTAAGGTCTCCATATCTCAAGATTCACCAAATTTCCCATCAGAATGAACAAAAATGGCATAGTTTTTATCTTTTTTTTTTATTTCTTATTTTATATAAAAGGCTCTGCTATGTTTAATTCCCTTAAGCTTTCTAATTGACCCATGTAGCGAGTGTTGAGTCAATGACTCCCAAACCAGATGGTTTTAGGGCATTAGGTGTAAAGACACCCCTAAGGACTTACTAACTCGAGTCAAAAAGGCTACAAAACTAGACTGACCTTAATGCTACCAAACAAAATTTTCACCTTTTGACGTGAACACTCACTGCTTACTGAGGCATGAGGTCCAGTTACTCAGCAAAAAATTTCGCTATGATCATTATGAATAAAATTCCCGCCTTTTGACGTGAACACTCACTGCTTACTGAGGCAAGAGGTCCAGTTACTCAGTGGAAAGTTTATTGATGATGATCATTAGTAGTATTATTATTATATATATTTTTCTTTTTTTTATACTTTTCTATGCCCAAGTGTTTATCCAACAAGTCATCCAGTTTCGGTTAAGACAAGGAAACGTACACATTAAAATCACATGTCATACCTCACACAATTTTTGCTAATGTGCTCGTGTTAGATAAGATCAAACATGTGAATTCTCAAATGCCTAAAGTAAGTAACTAAATTTTAAAACTCTATCACCAGATCATATGTTCAAAATTTTAAGCTCACCAATGACATAACATCACAAAAATTGTTTAGATCAACCAAAATTTCACGATAACATGAGCATGCATTTATCTCTACGACGAAAAGACAACAAATTAGGACAAAGTGTGTGATGTGTCTCCCATACCCCCAAACTTTAATTACACATTGACCAAATGTGTGACTAATATAGAACGAGCTGACCTGAGATATGGAGAACTAGTTGGACTGGTATGGCTCATAGCATACCCCCAAACTTGAACTGAAGTACGCTTTGTCCCTGAAAAATAAAAACTGGAAAACAAAAAATACTGGAAACAAACATTAATCTTAAAAATGCGAAATAATAAATAAACAGAAAAGATAAGCTGTGGGGTACCTCCCATGAGCACTAAGTTTAACGTCTTCAGCCAGACCCAACATTAGTAAACATACCTAACTAAACGCTCCACCATCTGATCAATAAATGGGAATGGAAAATGATAAGAACTAGTGGCAACATTCAATTTACGGTAGTCTAGACACTTTCTCCATCTTGACTGCACTCGAGTTGGAGCCAACTCGTCGTCTTTATTTACTACCGTCAATTTAGCACGTTTGGGCACGACTTTAATCAGGCTCACCCCCATGTTATCAGAGATGGGATAAATGATCCCTGCCTGTAACAGCTTAATATTTTCTGCCCTCACAACCTCTTGCATAGCAGAGTTGAGCCTTCTTTGTGGCTCCCTCGATGGCTTGGCATTCTCCTCCAACTGTATCGTGTGTATTACCAACGAGGGGTTGATTCCCTTGACATCCTCAATAGTCCAGCCTATAGCTTCCTTATGCTCTCTTAAGATGTCCAATAATTTCTCCTCTGGAGCATCACCGAAATCTAAAGCTATCATTATAGGCAAAGAATCTGCTGGACCTAGGAACTTATACTTAAGATTGTCCGATAAAGGCTTAAGTTCCTTCTTGGGGGGTTCAGGTGTTGTGGTTTCCTCCTTCTCACTGATCTTTTGAGGAGCAGACTCCAAAGTAGCATTTGCTTGCTCAAACAACTTATCTAAATCCAAATCGTCTTCAAATTGAGCAAAACATGCCTCCAAAATGTCCTTAGACTTCCCTTCTTTCTTGGGCGCTTGTAGTCTCTCAGGGTAAGGCACTTTAGGTAAAACCGACCTAGAGAGATCATTAATAATAGGTGTGGCTGTAGATGGCTCAGCATCTCTCTTCTCATTGTTGCCACTTTCTTGCCCTTGGTGCATAGCAGGGTTCTCTCCACTTGATTGTGCACTTGTCTCCCAGACCTCAATGGGACAATTGATTGCACTTGTTCCTGCCAATGCATAGGAGTTAATAAATTTCCCACCGCAAACTGTTCCTTTGGGGTAGGATCAGTTTGACTGGGGAACGTTCCTTCCTCTCCTTCACCCACGTAACTTGCGATTTGATCAATTTGACTCTCTAGTGTGGCAATTACTTGGGTGTTTTCTATTGTTGCACTCATCACTTCACTCATAGATTGGCTAGTCGTTTTCATGAAATCATTGAGAGTGTCCTCCAATGACTGTGAAACCGACGCTGGGGCTTAAATGGGAGCTTGGTAAGTGGGTGATGGTGCTGGATAAGCTGAGTGACCATAACTTGGAATTGGTGGAGGAAATTCGGGAGGGCATTGATTATGAGCATGATAAGGGTCTCCTCCCTGATTCCTCAGTTGGTTCTGCGTCCATGAAACATTAGAGTGGTCCCACCACCTTGGATTGTACATTTCGGAGTAAGATCCATTTGATTGCCAACAACACTTATTGAAAGCATTCATTTGTTCCATGGGATACTCAGCAAAAGCCAGCATTGATGGACAATTCTGTGCTAAATGCATAGGACTAGCACAGATGGAACAGCTATCAACATTGAATGTGTTGGCAGTATTGATGGACGGACCGGTCATTTTCATGTACTCCTTAATGGTGTCCTCTAAAGACTGTGAAACCGGTGCTGGATTCATCCACATATTTTTATTTTATTTTATTTCTTTTTTATATATTTTTTTATTTTATTTTTTGGGCAAATGCGAATAAACTAAAATTAAAATAAAAATAAAAATAAAAATTAGATTTAAAATTAAAAGTAAAATTAAAATTAAAATTAAAAAAATAAAACAAAAATGCTAACTAAACTAGTAGAAAAATAAAATTAATTTAGACAAAAATTTCACAAACAAAACAATTCCCCGGCAACGGCGCCAAAAACTTGTTGTGAGTTTTAAATTACTCGCAAGCGCACGAGTCGTTTACAATATAATGTTGTGCAAGTGCGAGGTCGAATCCACAGGGAATTGCGTTGTGAAAATATAATTTTTTCTAAACTAATCTTATTTTAACCTAGTTCCAAATTTTGAGGTGTATTTTTGCAAAAGAAATATAAACTAAACTAAATTGATTTAAAAGCTAATAAAAAACACTAAGGTTTCCGAATTCACCCCACCAAAGTTTAAGCATATATCTTAATGTTCTAAAGATAGCCTATCAAAAAATTTCATGAATCCAACTATAAGACAAAAAACAAAGAATATCCCAATTAAACCAAAAGCATCCAATGTATCCGCTCTTAACAAATCACAAAGGAAATCCAATTTAATCGAAAACAATTCGATGTATCCATCAGATGAAATACAAAGAATATCCAACAGAACAATTTAAACTCAATCAATCACAAGACTAACTCAAATAATTGACAGAAAATTTATACTAAAAAATCTCAGATTGGTACAAGCAAATCTGAACTACTATGCCAAACAACGGCAGGGCTTCATCTTCAACCTTAGCTGAAGATTCTAGCCACTCATAATTATGAAACTACAATTCATAATAAAAGTACTAAACATTAAATTAAAACAACTAAATAAAAAGAAATAAATAACTTTACATGGGAGAAATTCCACTCGCTGATGGGCGGCGCTTCCCCTCGTGGTAGCAAAGCCTTCGGGATCCACCAGAATACTAGCAAACGTCCACTGGTTAACACCAAAGTGGCCCAGGAATTGCACACTAAAGATGAAGTGAAAAGGGGCTTATATAGGGAAACATCACAAGTGCAATGTGTTTTTAATCCGATGTGGGATGCTACAGATTCCAGCTTTTGCTCTTTGACCTTTGTCTGCTAAAAATGTCATAACTTTCTCTAGAAAAATCATTTTATTGATCCGTAAAATTCCTCAGAAAATAGACAACCGGATCTTTCCAAGCGTATATGGCCCATCTCCTGGTTCTTCCTGAATCAATACAGTTAAATCCTCGAAAATGGCTGATCTGTCACGCTGAAATCATGCACAGCCTGACCTTTTTCTACTAAAACTGCCATAACGTTCTCTAGAAAAATCATTTTATTGATCCGTAAAATTCTCCAGAAAATAGACATCCGGATCTTTCCAAGCATATATGGATCATCTCCTGGTTCTTCCTGAATCAATACAGTTAAATCCTCGAAAATGGCTGATCTGTACGAGCAATTCTGGCAATTTAGTGAAACTCCTTTCCAAGCTTATAAACCTGTAAAACAACGAAAAACAACTCAAAGTAACGAATTCTTAAGCTAACAAATGTAAATTAAGGGGCCAAAATATGCAATATTTTTCACTCATCAAACATACTGTAATGTAGAATCTTTTTCATATGAATAATAATTTAAGGAGGTAATATACTATATACGAATTTGCAATTTGCATCATCATCAGGTGAGTTAAGCAGAGTATAGATTTGTGGAAAATAAAAATCAATTCTGATACTTTAATTTTGATATGGACTAATCTAAACACATGATCTATACCAAGTAGTAAACTTACCTTCTTGATTCTCATCAATCCGATGACTTCCACACAAAGAACTTGGATTTCTTAGAGGTGAGTTGTTTTGAACTCTATTTGCTTCGAGAACCTGTTAAAAATAAAGACTCTTCTAGTATAAGTCAAATCACTTAGAATCATACTCTAACTATTTTATTCAATGCCTTCAAATTGTACAGAATACAATGAAAACAATAAAGGAACACACTTCAAATTAGAGAAACAACTCCTCATATCTTTACTGAATCATTTTTCCTAGATAAGAAAGCAGCCATAACTCTTCGTCCGAGTAGTTTGCTTCCATTATAAGATCATCAATGTTCTCATATGGAAACTTTCTACGTATCACTAATGCAAGGCCATGAATTACTCCCTGTAACCTCCCGATTTTTTTGTCCATTCTTTTTTCATGTTCATATGGCTTAGATGATGAAGTATTACGATTGTTAGAGGAGTTGGTGATCCTTCCAAAACAGTGAACATGCCTTTTTTGCTCTGGTCCTTTTACTTGAGAAAGCACATCATCTTTCCAAGAGGGGTTTGTATGTTGAGTTTGTGAAGTATCCGACTCACTCATATACTTCTTCATTAATTCCTAAGATTTACAACAGTAAAAATAAAAATACTATCGACGGGTGCAAGGTATTAGTATATGAAAGTAATTAACTAGTAAAAACTACTTACATAAGAGAGATGATATCTTGGAAATCTAGTCATCACAAAACAATAACACAGCAATAAGAAGGAGTTTGTATATACCCAATTAGCTTAATAGGTTAATATGTACCAAAGTAGAAGATCAAAGTATAAACTATATTTTGTGTTGTTTTCTCACTCATGGAGCTCCCATCGCTACACGTACGACTTAGAATATAAATTTCTGCACGTAAAGGTTTTTGCTCATTGTTCTCCACCGTCTATAATAACAATTATATCATAAAACACAACCAACATATCATAAACCTTATCTTTCTAAATTACACTGCAATATATATAGTCACATTTTCTTGAATTAATCTAGGAAATGATTTTGTGCCAGTGCAATAAGGGCCATCAATTTTTTGATGATTTTCTTTGTTTTTTTGTACTAATTTCCTATAAATGTAAAACACAAGTAATTACATATGCTAATTATAACTAAATGAGTCAAAGAATATCAAGCGAAAAGAATGAGAACTTGTAGCACTATAAATTAATACCGTTACAAGAATAATGACTTGCAATCTTTGCCCTTTTTTAAGTTAATTTATAAGAACAAATGTATTATAAGTCATACCTTTACTTTTTCATATTTCCAATAATGAATTAGGAATCAAAACTACTCTTTATCTACCTGAGGATTAGATAGCTCTACTCAACATTCTCATCTTTAGTCTTAGCCTCATCAAACCATTTCTTTGTCTCATTCTTCTATTGCCTCTATTTCTCACCCATAATAGCTATTATATGCTTCTTGATTGTTAGTAAGAGCGGATGAAATATGAATTTTTCCTGCAATCAAACAATAACATTAGAAAATCATGAAATTAAGGAAAAATAAAGTTACATTAGAACACACTTAGTTACTTATACCTCTATGATCTTCCACATTTCTTTCATATTTATTGATGGCATGTAAATCCATGATTCCCGATGCATTTACTTGGACAAGAATTTTCTCATCTTCTAAAAAATCCTACACATCAGCCATACATGTGGGACCCTGCGTCTTTCTATGCTTGCGAGGGGCATCTACTTAAACAAATACAAGATAATTTGGGAAAAAATTAATAAATCTGGTCAATATTAGCAAATTAAAGTTTTTATGTTGTATAGTTTACTTGCTGTCCAGTTTTCAAGTTGTTTAGTTTTTCAAGGGAGCATCTCCTCTGTTTACTTGTTGTTCACATTTCAAGTTGTACAGTTTTTAGGATAGAAATTGAATAACATATAAGAAATATTATATATGATGATGAAGGTTATTCAAGCTGAGGCTATGGCACTTGATTGTGTAGCGGTTGTGTCTGATTATGAGGCAGTGTTCCAGTAGATTCATATGGTTGTGTACCAGATGATACATGTGGTTCTTGTTTGGACTTAGATTGCGGTTGAGAATTCAAGTTTTCACTTGAATGTATGATATTCAAGCTTCTACACTTTCCCATTGAAAGTTCTAACAAAGGAGGTTCCAAATAAGAGCTTATTACATTGTCCCATTGGTAGAGAGAAATGGAGTATAAGTAAATACATAGCAAGTACATAGAAACATTGCATATAGAACACTTGCAAAATTAACGACCTGAATAGAATTTACAGATCATTGTCCCATGAAGCATAGCAAACCTTTCTAGTATTAGAGAAGCAAGCAAGAGCACAAAATCCTATTTCATTTGAAAAATTAACCAAACCCAACCACTTAAGACCTTCAATGATCAGTTGCATCAGTCAAATTATAGAAGCAAATCTATTCGAATCAATTAAATAATATGGCTAATACTAAATCAGAGAACAAATAAATTAAACCATACTAGTAACCTTCTCTAGTATTAGAGAAAAAGAGAGACTCAACCTAGCTCATCTATTTCCTTTCAAGAACAAGTGATAATACAGTTTATACAGCTTCATTTTTTGAAAAAAACAATTTCTTGAAAGGAAAACAATGATTTCTTTACTAGTGATTTAAAAAAATTAGAACAAGCAGAGGTTCAGAACATAGAGCTAACAACATAAAGAGCTTACAGTAGTAAAATCACAAATCAGAAGCCTATCAAATTAACTTGTGACTTTGCATCTTCTTTGATTAAAAAAGGAAACTTGAAAAAAATTACAAAAAATAAACTAAGCGAATATTAGCACCTTTGAATTTTTCCTTTTGGAATAAAATGAGCATTTTCATATAATGGGTTCATTGGTTTAATAGGTTATGACAAAGAGAATGACAACATGCACCATATCCATTTTGAGTAGTGGAAAAAAAATTAACATTTTTAGGAACCACCCGTATCTATTATTGCATGAACAAATCTAATTGACAACCATGAATTAGTTAAAATAATCCCAAAGAACAGAAAACATAACCTAGTAATATCCCCACATATGTATTATTAGCGTTAAATTAGCTCCACAAATAAAAAAGGCATAACAAATGTAAAGCACAGAGGTCAGAGAAGAAAAAAAAGAGAACTTTAGCACATAACTTGATAGGTATTTGAAAAGTATCAATTTTTTTAGCTATTGCAATGGAACATGTAGTTGTGATAAGATTTTAAATTTATTGAAATGAGATTTTGTTATTGCGAATCCAAAAGTTTGTAATAAAAAATTATAAAAAAATTTAATTCAGGTATTACAATAGTAACATGTAGTTGATAAGATTTTAAATTATAGGAACGACATTTTATCGGGTGAGAGAAAAGAAATCTTGAATGAAATTTTTTAAAGTTTAGATAGAGGTTTCTCTAAAAAAAGAGACTCATTGTGCATGGGTACAGAGAGGATAAGTGTGAATATTGGTTTGAGAGACTTTGTGACAGCGCGAGCAGCAGAGACACTGACTAGATTTGAGAGTGAAACTGAGAGTGAGAGTGAGAGTGAGAGTGAGAGAGAGAAGAGAGTTAGGATTTTTTACAAACTTTTTTCTAAAATATCTTTAATTTTACAGTCAAATTAAAAGGCAAGATCGCGGGAGATTAGGCATCTTTTATTTGTTGGGTTCTATACCGACCGTTTTCAAATACGTTGGTATATTACACTAATTTATAATTACAGATTATACCCTAAACACTATTATAAAATATTTAATTATATTTTTATTTTATTAATAATTAGTATAATTTACTGTATTTTATATATTATATATTACTTTTACTAATATTTTGTTACATTATTTAACTATATTAATTTGTTATTTAGTTACAAGAAATCTTTAATATTACTTTTTATACTTAAAACTCTCCGTGTCAGGTTCAAACACTTCATCACCTCCTAGATTTGATGATCAATCTGATGATCATAACAGTCAAAACCCTAATCATGCTATTAATAGTCAAGAAAATAATATTGCCAAAATTGAGCAAGATCTGCTCAATTGGCACATTCAAAGTCAAAAAATAAATAGTATTTATCAAATAGGAAGTTTTGATTTCAGATTAGATTATTCAATCAAAACTACTGAACAAACTTATAGTATTAGCCGTGAAAATGAAAGTATTAAATTATTATCATTATCTTCAATACAAAAACATAAACAAAAAGGTTTCAAATATTTACACCTAGGACTAGTTCAAATTGCTATTAAACCTTTGCATCGCTTGAGAATTGATACTCTTGTATTAATGATGTTAAGAGATGCAAGGCATTTAAATTTTTCAAACTCTTTATTATCTTTAGTAGCATCAAATATACATAACGGTCTTGTTTATTTCAATTGATATCCAAATTTTTCTGTAGACTTATATGATCCTAATTTAATTTATACTCTTACCTTAGATATTCAATTAAAATGATTAGATATTAAAACAGGAACTCGTAACCTGAATTTAATTTATAAAGTTATGACAACTAAGATTAATCCCAAAGCTCTATTACAAACCAAACTAAAAGAAACCTTGTTATTAGAAGCCAATACTTTCCATGCTAACACTATTATGGATCATGAACTTAATGTTATTATGAGTACTAATTATGTTATAGATAAAGACAAATGAAAAAAAAAATTATCTATAGAAAATAAAGCCAAATCTGACTTGTTTATGGCAACCTTCCCTGATAATGAGCGTACTCAAATTAGGGAAAAATGGTATTCACACATGAATGAAATTCAATGTGATATATATTTTTTTGATTTCTTTGAAATATATACATTCAATAATAAAATATATAATCTCTTTGCTAACAATCATCCTGATATATGTGAAGCTAAAGAAATAGATGCTATTACACAATTAGATCAAGTATGGACCACAGCCAATAACCAAACTTTGTCATCCATACATCCCCCATTGCAAGAGCTGAACCTCAAATTACACCATTATTCTACTGCTATTATTGCATCACCTTTCAAACAAGCTATCACTACTGAAAGACCTGATCGTAATGCCCAGTATTGTGATATTAACAATATCTATACCCAAAACAACTTTACCAATCAAAATCTTCATACCATTTCCCAACATATTACCTCTATTGCCACTACTATGGACTCTATTGATAGTAAACTCCATTCCCTTGACAAAAAGGTCACTACCCCTTTTCAAAAAATTCCCGGGGAAGGATATCCACCAATAATACAAAATCATGTCCTCTCACATTTATCTCAGCCCATTTTCACACCACTCCATATTGATAAAGAGAACTTAATCAAACTTGATAATTCTGATGAAGTTTTAAATTCAATAAATAATAAATTAAGAAATTTATCTCTCAATACTGAAGGAACTTCAAATATTAATGTCATATACCAGGACATAATTAGTGAAATCAAGGAATCTGATGAAATCAATAAAATATACAGAAGGAACAATCATAGAGCACCATTACCAACAACTAGAAATCAATAAAATATGAGGATACATATTATGCTATTCAAGCTAGATATGATGATGACTCCATCTATGAATGGAATATAGATGGAGCCAGTGAGCACAATATCCTTAAGACACTCCAAGAAATGACTATGGCAGTCACTGCATACAAAACGCGTCGTGATAACACTGACGAAAAAGTAACCATTGCTATAATTGCAGGATTCATAGGGACCCTCAAAGGCTGGTGGGATAATTATCTCACTGACCAAAATCGCAAAGAAGTTCTAGAAGCAACTATAGAGATACCCACAACTCAAGCCGAACAAAATAATCAAACTGGAGAAACAATAATTAGAACCATATATATAAAACAAGAAAATGCCTTTGAAATCCTTATATATACCATTACCAAACACTTTATAGGAGACCCTGACAAATTTGCTGCAAGATCATCTGAGATACTTATCAACCTAACCTACCCAACTATGCAAGATTTTAGATGGTATAAGGATATATTTCTTGCAAAAGTATATAATAGAAAAGACAGCACTAATGCTTATTGGAAAGAAAAGTTTATCTCTGGACTTCCAAAACTATTTGCGAAAAATGTTAGACAAAGGATTAGAGATGCCAATAACGGATCTGTACCATATGATAATCTCTCCTATGGAGAAATAATAGGTTATATCAATTATGAAGGATTAGCCCTTTGTAATGATCTCAAACTAAAATCCAAAATGAAATATGAACTTCACCAAAGTGGAAAAGAATTGGGCTCATTCTGTAGTCAATATGGTTATGAAACTATTAGAGCCCCATCTACTGAAAAGAAAAAACGGACTAAATACTTCAGAAAACAAACATACAGGAAGCCCAATAAGTCCAATAGATTTACTTCTGCTCAAAATCTCCAAAAGCCCAAAAGCCTCAGACATCCCAAACCTCTTCAAAAGCCTGTTTCAAGTGCGGACACCTTGGACATTAGGCAAAAAATTGTAGAGTAAAACAAAAAATTAATGAATTAGAAATAGATGAAACATTAAAACAACAATTAACTAAGGTTATGATAAATGAATCTCAATAAGAAGAAGAGTGTTCCTCTTCTGATAAAGAAGAACTCATTTATACCATTCAAGAAAGTACAGATTCAGATGACTCTGATGAATCACAGTGCAACTGTGAAGAAGGACTATGTTTCTGTAAATCAATCAACACGATAACTTCACAAAAAGAATTCCTCCTAGATGTTATCGACAAAATAGATGACCTTGTCGTCAAAAAAGATTATTTAGTAAAACTGCGAGATATCATTTGTGACGAGAAAAAAGTCAAAACCCCACCTGAACCTTATAATCTTGAAAAAATTTTAGAAAAACATTTTGAAAAACAAAAAGTAGCCACTATTCAAGATTTCAAATGGAAGTTAATTCTATGAAGGATCAAATTAGAAACATTCAAAAAGATACTATAGATTTAAAGGCAAAAATGATTAATTTAGAAGTAAATAATCTCAAACAGTCAATTTCATCACATATTAACAAAGAAGCTCCTATTCTTGAACCAACTAATTTTATAATATGGAAAACGAGCAAAAAGATAGTTTTGTTAATCTAATAGAAAAAAATTAATTACCAGAAATGGTATATTAAGATCTCTATTGTTATTAAAAAAGAATATCACATTAATACCACAACTTTAGTGGATTCTGGTGCTGACCAAAATTGTCTTAAAGAAGGTTTAGTACCTACAAAATATTATGAAAAAACTACGGAACGATTAAACACAACTAGTGGATCAAAATTAAATGTTGAATATAAAATTACTAATTCATACGTATGTAATGACGGTTATTGCTTAAAAACAAATTTTGTTCTTGTCAAAAATATTCACCAAAATATTATCTTAGAAACTCCTTTTTTAACTCAAATATATCCTTTTAAAGTCAGTCACTTAGGAATAGAAACTAATATATTAGGTCAAAATCTATTCTTCATATTTTTACAACCGGTAGATACAAGAGAATTAAATTTATTACAAACCAATAGTTTGTACCGACAAATAAACTTAATTCAAAACAAACAAGCTCATATCAACTTTTTAAAAGAAGAAATAAACTATCAAAAGGTAGAACGAAAAATTAAATAACCCCAGATACAGTCCTAAATAAAAGATATAGAAGAACTATTTAAAAAGGAGATATGTACTGATCTCCCAAATGCTTTTTGGGAAAGAAAAAATCACATAGTAGCTTTACCTTATGAACCAAACTTTAATGAAAAAGATATTCCCTCAAAATCTATACCTATTCAAATGAACCAAGAATTATTAAAATATTATCAAGAAGAAATCAGGATGTTATCACATAAAAAATTAATCAGATCAAGTAAGTCTCCCTGGAGCTGATCTACCTTTTATGTTCAAAAGCAAGCAGAACTAGAAAGAGGAGCTCCTAGACTTGTTATTAATTATAAGCCTTTAAACAAGGTCGTACAATGGATTAGGTATCCTATACCTAATAAAAAAGATCTTCTTAATAGGCTTCATAATTCCACAATAGTTTCGAAATTTGATTTAAAGTCTGGATTCTGGCAAATTCAGATTAATGAGAAAGATAAATACAAGACTGCATTTAATGTTCCTTTTGGTCATTATGAGTCGAATGTAATGCCATTTGGACTTAAAAATGCTCCTTCAGAATTCCAAAACATCATTAATGATATTTTTTCTATTACTTACATTGATGATATAATATTTTCAAAATCAATAAACCAACATTTCAAACACTTAAAAACTTTTTTCCAAGTTATGAAAAATAATAGATTAGTTTTATCTGAAACAAAATGAAATTGTTTCAAACCAAAATAAGATTTCTAGGACATCTCATATTTCAAGGGACTATCAAACCTATTGATAGATCTATTGAATTTGCAAATAAATTCCCTGATGAAATCAAGGATAAAATTCAATTACAAAGATTTCTTGGTTGTTTTAATTATATAGCAGATTATTTTCCTCACTTACGACAAATTTGTGAACCTTTATATAAAAGGCTTCCCAAAAATCCAATCCATTGGTCACAACAGCACACAGATATTGTCAAACTCTTCAAGTACAAGGTTTTGAGTCTTCCTTGTTTAGGTATTCTCTGTCCTACCGCTCAAATTATTTTTGAAACTGATGCTTCTGATGTAGGATACGGAGGTATACTCAGACAAATTCTTCCTCAAAAAACAAATGAGCAAATTGTCCAATATCACTCTGGTATATGGCTCGGAGCACAAAAAAATTATTCAACAATCAAAAAATAAATTTTATCCATTGTTTTATACATATCTAAGTTTCAAGATGATTTGTATAACAAAACATTTTTATTACGCATTGATAGCAAATCTGCAAAAGAGATTTTACAAAAAGATGTTCAAAATCTCGTTTCCAAACAAATATTTGCCAGATGGCAAGCCATTTTAAGTGCATTTGATTTTAATATTGAGTACATAAGAGGAGAGCATAATTCCCTGCCTGACTTCCTCACACGGGAATTTTTGCAGTAACCAGCACGAGTGAAAAATGAGTATGACTTCTCGACAAGAAGGAAAGCAAAAGATTGAATCATCACCACCACCAAATAAACCCCAAGACCCAATCGATTATGCCACCTCAAGAATCTCACAATCACTAATTCCACCAATCCAACCAAGAACACCACAAAAACCAAATAGATTTGTCTCTTTGGATGAATATCTAAACCTACCATCCCAAACCTATGCCCAAACATTATCATCTCAAACCCATATCCCTCCTAGCCAATATGTACAAAAATCCATCCAATAATATATCAGATGAACTAGTATTAACCAACCAACAAATGACTCAGAACTTATTAAGCATTATCTTTATATTAACAAAGTGTTTCCTGCAGGTTTCCAATTTTCTCCTGAGGATATCAAGAAAACCCAAAAATATTATGAATTGATTTTAGTTGATTCTAAGTTAGTTGAAATCTCCCATACAAAAGACCTTTCCAATCCCAATTTCATAATCTATTCAAAATGCAAGATTCTTAAGATCATTACTCTAGAAAAAATTCTTGATAACTATCAACCAAGATCCTTTTCCATATCATTTGTTCCCCCTACCTATAACTATCATGATTATCAAGTGGCCTGGTTTAATATGTTTTTCATTAGACCCAAAACTCATTCATAGTTTATTTTCTTTGACAAAAAATGCAAAATTGACTTTCCACAATGGATCTTTGACTGGTGGCCAGTTTTTTGGCAGTGACATGACTATCCTTCCTCCCTCCATCAAAGAAGCCTTAGACTATTTCAAACAAAAAAACCAATTATGAGAAAATCTATGCTCATGAGTTACTTTTCCATGCTGCGTTTGCCATTCCCTGGATCATTTCCTTTGATTACACTATTTCTGGTTCACCCTGGGAGGTTAGGGCCATGAAAAGAATCTATAAGGTTAAGTGGTGGGCAAAATATGATTGCTCATATGCTAATCTCAATATCATCAAAACATGGTTCTATGATAATCCCCAATTTGCCAAGCTTGACCCAAAATTATTAGGACCTTCTGCGCCCTGCAAATTATCCAAACAAGAGAAGAAGAAGAAACTACTTGAAGAACTGTCGCAATTATCAGACAGTGATGACGACAGTACTCAGACCCCTAATGATAATCTTAATACACCCCCAGATTATTATGCTCAAGACCCATATGACGGGTGTGATTATGACATAAAGTAAAAGAATGCTAGACAGGGCATCTTCACTTTTCCAAAGAGAAGAAGACAAAACGAAAAAGCAAAAGATGCTGGACAGCGCATCTGATGCCAGACAATGCATCTCTCTCCTTTTCAAAAAGCAAACTGACAAGACAAAAAACGAAAGATGCTGGACAGTGCATCTGTTACTTTTCAATAATTTCGGATTTCAAACATTTGGAGTCTGCCCCTCCGGATTTGAAATAGATTGGAATCTATCTACAATATTCTATAAATATGTATTTAAGTTTCTGTTTTAGGCAGAGCAAGTTGGAGAGTTTTCAATGTAAATAAGTAAGTGCCTTGAGAGCTTATATCCTCCTCGTTTACACTGTAAGCTTTTCTTCTCTATTTACAAGTCATGTATTCAAATCAAAATAAATAAAGCATGTATACAATATATTAGTTGCAAAAACTATATATTAGTTGCAAAATAAATAAAGCATGTATTTATTTACAAATCATGTATTATTACGCCTTTTTGATTCCTACCTTATATTAGTTGCAAAAACTATTTATTATTTATTGAATTCTTTTTCAATATTCAATTACTGTTTCCTTTCAATTATTATGATCCTGCATACATTTGGTATCAAAGCCATGTCTACATTTCCTCAATATTCTGTTCATATTCTTGTTTTGTTATTATTGCTTATGAGTTTCTAGTTCTGCTGTGTTTAAGCATACATTTGGTATCAAAGCCATGTCTACATTTCCTCAATATTCTGTTCATATTCTTGTTTTGTTATTATTGCTTATGAGTTTCTAGTTCTGCTGTGTTTAAGTTTTGGTAAGGCCGTTGGTCAACCCTTTGTTATCTGTTCGTCAGCCCGTGGCTAGGGTGGTCCCAGTAGGTGGTCCCGGCAGGAATCATTTGTAGTAGAACTGTGATCTTTTGAGCCATAATTTCAAACCCTTTGTATGGATAGACTATTTAGAAGACGTCGGCGGGGTGATGACTCATCATCCGTGTCAGGTTCAAACACTTCATCACCACCTAGATTTGATGATCAATCTGATGATCATAACAGTCAAAACCCTAATCATGCTATTAACAGTCAAGAAATTAATATTTCCAAAATTGAGCAAGATCTGCTCAATTGGCACATTCCAAGTCAAAAAATAAATAGGATTTATCAAATAGGAAGTTTTGATTTCAGATCAGATTATTCAATCAAAACTACTGAACAAACTTATAGTATTAGCCGTGAAAATGAAAGTGTTAAATTATTATCATTATCTTCAATACAAAAACATAAACGAGAAGGTTTCAAATATTTACACCTAGGATTAGTTCAAATTGCTATTAAACCTTTGCATCACTTGGGAATTGATACTCCTGTATTAATGATGTTAAGAGATGCAAGGCATTTAAAATTTTCAAACTCCTTATTATCTTTAGTAGCATCAAATATACATAACGGTCCTGTTTATTTCAATTGCTATGCAAATTTTTCTATAGACTTATATGATCCTAATTTAATTGATACTCTTACCTTAGATATTCAATTAAAAGGATTAGATATTAAAACAGGAACTCGTAACCTGAATTTAATTTATAAAGTTTATTATAAAGTTATGACAACTAAGATCAATCCCAAAGCTCTGTTACAAACCAAACCAGGAGAAACCTTGTTATTAGAAGCCAATACTTTCCATGCTAACACTATTACACCTAAACTATTAAAATGGGATCAGATAACAATCCCTGATCATTGGAAATTCGAAGCTTTGTGTCCTCCCAAGGAGATAGCTAATTCCAATGTGTATCAAATTGATGAACATAAAGATAGAAGTATTGTTATTAGATTTACACCTAATAATTCTCCCTCACTTTCAAGAGTTTCTAGTTCTAAAAGAATTAGGACCCCTTTATATGAAGATTCCCAAATTATAGACCCTCGGTATAGTTTTGATACTTCATCCAGAAATTCAAATAAAAGCTTATTAGGAGTCGATTTTGACCCAACGATTCCTCGAGGATTTTATGATACTGAATCTTTCAAATCAGCCCTAGGACAATATCAATCACAAATAGGAGATTCCTAAAAAAAGAATGAAGGAGACATTCTCCAACCAAATCTGATATGGATCATGAACTTAATGTTATTATGAGTACTAATTATGTTATAGATGAAGACATATTAAAAAAAGATTTTTTATCTATAGAAAATAAAGCTAAATCTGACTGGTTTATGGCAACCTTCTCTGATAATGAGCGTACTCAAATTAGGGAAAAATGGTATTCACACATGAATGAAATACAATGTGATATATATTATATTTCTTTGATTTCTTTGAAATATATACATTCAATAATAAAATATATAATCCCTTTGCTAACCATCATCCTGATATATGTGAAGCTAAAGAAATAGATGTTATTACACAATTAGATCAAGTATGGACCACAGCCAATAACCAATCTTTGTCATCCATACATCCCCCATTGCAAAAGCTGAACCTCAAATTACCCCATTATTCTACTGTTATTATTGCATCACCTTTCAAACAAGCTGTCACTACTGAAAGACCTGATCATAATGGCCAATGTTGTGATATTAACAATATCTATACCGAAAACAACTTTACCAATCAAAATCTTCATACCATTTCCCAACATATTACCTCTATTGCCACTACTGTGGACTTTATTGATAGTAAACTCCATTCCCTTGACAAAAAGGTCACTACCCCTTTTCAAAACATTCCCGGGGAAGGATATCCACCCATAATACAAAAGCTTGTCCTCTCACATTTATCTCAGCCCATTTTCACACCACTTCATACTGATAAAGAGAACTTAATCAAACTTGATAATTCTAATGAAGTTTTAAATTCAATAAATAATAAATTAAGAAACTTATCTCTCAATACTGAAGGAACTTCAAATATTAATGTCATAGACCATGACATAATTAGTAAAATCAAGGAACCTGATGAAATCAATAAAATATACAGAAGGAACAATCATAGAGCACCATTACCAACAACTATAAATTATTATCCCAGACCCACTCCTTCAGATTGACAGTATGAGGATAGATATTATGCTATTCAAGCTAGATATGATGGTGACTCCATATATGAATGGAATATAGATAGTGTCAGTGAGCACAATATCCTTAATACACTCCAAGAAATGACTATGGCAGCTGCTGCATACAAAACACGTATTGATAATACTGACAAAAAAGTAACTATTGCTATAATTGCTGGATTCACAAGGACCCTCAAAGGCTGGTGGGATAATTATCTCACTGATCAAAATCACAAAGAAGTTCTAGACGCAACTATAGAGATACCCATAACTCAAGCCGAACAAAATAATCAAACTGGAGAAACAATAATTAGAACCGTATATATAAAACAAGAAAATTCCTTTGAAACCCTTATATATGCCATTACCAAACACTTTATAGGAGACCCTGACAAATTTGCTGCAAGATTTTCTGAGATACTTATCAACCTAACCTGCCCAACTATGTAAGATTTTAGATGGTATAAGGATGTATTTCTTGCCAAAGTATATACTAGAAAAGACAACAATAATGCTTATTGGAAAGAAAAGTTTATCTCTGGATTTCCAAAACTATTTGCGGAAAAAGTTAGTCTAGGATTAGAGATACACTTTGTGATATTAACAATATCTATACCCAAAACAACTTTACCAATCAAAATCTTCATACCGTTTCCCAACATATTACCTCTATTGCCACTACTGTGGAATCTATTGATAGTAAGCTCCATTCCCTTAACAAAAAGGTCACTACCCTTTTTCCAAAAATTCCCGAGGAGGGATATCCACCCATAATGCAAAAGCCTGTCCTCTCACATTTATCTCAGCTCATTTTCACACCACTCCATATTGATAAAGAGAACTTAGTCAAACTTGATAATTCTAACGAAGTTTTAAATTCAATAAATAATAAATTAATAAACTTATCTCTCAACACTGAAGGAACTTCAAATATTAATGTCACAGACCATGATATAATTAGTGTAAACACTATTATAAAATATTTAATTATATTTTTATTTTATTAATTATTAGTATAATTTACTGTATTTTATATATTATATATTACTTTTACTAATATTTTGTTACATTATTTAACTATATTAATTTGTTATTTATTTACAAAAATTCCTTAATATTACTTTTTATACTTAAAACTCATTTTTCATGTATTTATAAATATTATTTAAGCTAAATTCCATAGAAAACCTTGTGGTTTGCTTCTCTTTCATAACAAATCCTGAAGTTTGTTTTGATTCATACTAAACCATGTGGTTGGCATTGTTAGCATTAAGATTAACGGTGTTAACTTTGGGTTTATTATAAAATTGAACAAAATCACAGGACTTTCTATGTGATTTAACATTTTTTTAAAACATGCATCTCTCTCCATCTCCCACGACAGTTCTCTCCTCACTTTATATGTAAAGCTCGTCACCCCTAACATTCGTCATGCCATTGATAAAAAATGAAGAACTAGATTCCAAATTCTTCCCTTGAACTTGTGTAAAAAAATTCACACCAACAAAAAATGGAGAAGAAGATTTTTGGTTTTTGGAAGGCAAAGGAGACCAGGATTTCTTTAAGGTTTTTGAGGATTTTTTACTTTGTGGAATTTCAGATATTTTATTTTACTTGGTCAAGAACTCTACTTTTTTTTTTTTTTGTTGAAAAGGATATACTTTAGATGCTACCCTTATGACTGGTTATTATTACAATTCTTTTTGTAAATTATTATAAGATCATTGTCTGATAAATTCCTTATTTTTGGTAAGCGATGGGTTGCTGTGAATTGATTAAACCAAGGCATAAGCTAGATTTTCCATTGAAATACAAACTCGATTATTTTTTAGTGAAAATACAAACTCAAATTTTAAATTTAAAGTAAACTTGATAAACATGTATCAATTAATCATTAAAAAGACATCGGAACAGACCTCTGTGGTGATTATGAGCTATATTGTTGATTAATTGGTTGATATAACCTTGATTGTTGAAGAAAATCATTCGTGTATGAACGATTTTGTGATTTCTTGATTAAATTACCCATTATTTAACTTGAATGATGATATTCCTCCATAGAAATCATTTTTCCAACCTACTACTCCAGATTTGGTTCAATAATCAAAGAATAAATGTCTAAATTATAATATTTTGTGGGTTAATTTTTGACCCATGATCCGGGCTACGGCGCAGGTCAAGGAAGGAGATGAACATCTTATGGACTACTTACTGTCCAGTCCCAGTCATGCACTCCAAACGAAGAGTTGCTCTAAATGAAGTTTTTGCTAAAGAGCTGCCTAGGCATTTAACTCAACCAAGGCAATTTAGTATAAAAAGAATTGCGCTTAGAGATTCAAAGTGTATGGATTCAGAATGAGGATAAGAAGAAGGGAGGAAGAAGAAGAAGAGAGGAAAAAGGTGGACGGCAATTAGGGAAGAGAGAGTTGTCTAGGAGATGGAGAGAGATGGGTGTTTTAAAAAATGTTAAATTACATAGAAAACTCTGTGATTTTGCTCGATTTCATAATAAACCCAAAGTTAACACCGTTAACCCTGATGCTAACCACAAGGTTTAGTATGAACCAAAATATACTTTAGGGTTTGTTATAAAACTGAGGCAAACCATAAGATTTTTTTTTGTGGAATTTAGCCTATTATTTATATATTATGTATGTACCATAATAATTACATTATAGTAGTTAATTATATTAGATTTATTATTTATATATTATATATATTATAATAATATTAAAAAAATTAATTATATTATATTAGGTAATTAATTAATTTTATCGTTTTTAAATATTTAGTATTATATAAATATTTAATTATATTCTTATTTTTATTAATCATATTTACTATATTAAACCTAAATTACCTATTCCTAATTAAACCATACACCCTAATACCCCGTTTGGTAAAGGTAATAGAATCAAGACTGAAATCCAATTATATTATTTGGTTAGAACATGAAGAAAACAAACCGTTGAATTGAAGTTGAAACCGATTACATTGTTTGATTAACATGTTCATATCACTAAAATGAAATGTAATTGACTAAAATGTGTTTGATGATAAAATTTATATAAAATTAATCATAATAATTATTATTACCATTTTATTATTATTGTATATATATATATATCATATTATTTACTATTATTGTATTAATATTTATTTTATTATATATATCATATTATTTACCATTATTTTATTAATATCTATTTTATTATATATATCATATTATTTCCCATTATTGTATTAATATTTATTTTATTATTTTATAATATTTAGTTTATCAATATATGAATTTTATATCAATATAAATTGTATAAATCTCTTATATTAGTTATTTATATTATTTTCAAATATTTAATGTTATATTAATATTCAATGATATTCTATTTTTATTATTGAATTATATTATTATTAATTATTAACATATGCTAATTCATAAATAGTTATGGTATCGAAGTTAATTATATATATGTATTATAATAATATTAAAATGAAAAATATATTTCACTAAACGCATCTTGCAAAGAAATTTTCTGACAAAAATTTCATAAAGCCCGCAACAACAAATTTTTGTTGCCAAAAATATTTCGAACATATATTTTGCAACGAAAATTTGTCATTGCGAAAAATAATTTTGCAAAATAATGCATAAAAAATTCATTAAGCCCACAACAACAAATTGTCGTTGCCAAAAATATTTCGTACAAACATTTCGCAATGACAAATTGTTGTTGCCAAATGTATTTCGAACATAGATTTCGCAACAAAAAATTGTTGTTGCGAAAAATAACTTTGCAAAATAATATATCAAAAAAATTTTGAAGTCCGCAACGACAAATTGTCATTGCCAAGAGGATTTCGGACATACATTTCACAATGAAAATTATACATCAAAAAAATTTTGAAACCCGAAACGACAAATTGTTGTTGCCAAAACTATTTTCGGACAAACTTTGTCGTTGCCAAATCTATTTTCAAACAAACATTTCGCAATGACAATTTGTCTTTACGAAATATTAGTTTGCTAAATAATACATAAAAAAATTCTTGAAGCTCATAGTGACAAATTGTCGATGTCAAAAATAAATTTGTAATAAAATAACCTAATAAAATGTTATTCACCTATTACAATGGTGAAATGTCGTTGCCAAAAAAATTTATGATTTTGCAACAATGTTTTGTCATCGCTAATTGACAAATTTTAAAAAACAATTTGATGCTTTTTCTTTTTTCAATGGGAATTTGTTGTGACATGCTTGATCTTTGGCAACGATTTGTTTGTTGTTGCTAATTCTCATTTCTAAAAATCTACTTTCTTTCGGTGTATAGTGAGTTATATTAAAGTTTATTTGGTTAACATGACCCGATTGGCAATACATAGGTTAAGGTTTAGGTGGAATCAATAAGTGAGAAAGTTGGATTTGAACTAAGAGACGCATTGAAGAAAGAGAATAAATTGCCAAATTAAGCTTCTTATTTGAGAGATACTAAAAAATTATTGAATAATTCAGAAGTTAGATTGTATTAGATAAATTCTTTTCCCATGAATTAAATTTTGGAAATTGTGAAGTAAAGGGATTGAGGATTTGAGAAAATACCAAGTCAAAGTAAATACAAACTTTTGATAGTATTGTTGAAAGGTCCTAAGTATAGCGAATAGTTAGGGAGGAAGTGATAAGATGATAAAAGAAAATGATTAGTCGGTAAGTTAAGTAACCTTGTGAAGAGGTATCTTTAGAAGAAATGCATGTTTCAAGTCATAGTGTATTTGAGACCCTTAGAGCTTGACATCAGGACAAAAGTTAGAAGATCTAAAGAGGATTGTGAATTAGTGAGGATTTTAGTTTCGAAACAAAAAGGTAGAAGAAAGATGAAAAAAGGGAAGAATTTTGAGTGATACATTTGTTTCAGGATGTTTAGTTGAGGGACTAGTTAAATGAATCAATTGGTGGGGGATTAAAATAATGAGGATGAGTAGTAAATTGTAGAGGAAACACTACCTTTTTAATAAGAAGAGTTTCTAGTAAGAGTGAGTGGAGTTTATTAAAATAGTTGGTTAGAAATAGTGAAGATGAAGTTCAAGTTGACAGTGAGATAAGAGTTTAGTTTTGTAAGAAGACATTTGGACAAAAGTGAAAGGTTTAATTAATATATTTGAGAGGGACTCTAATGTTTGGTTAACCTGGTCAAGCAAATCTCGAGGACAAAATTTTTTATTGGTGGGAGAGAATTGTGGAACCCGGTACCCTAATTAGAATATTTAAATTTTGGGATTAAACTTTGGTGTGTATTTAGTGTACCTGTTCGGGTTTGAAGTATAATTATTTCGTACTAGAATTGTGAGAAACTCGGAAACAAGTAATTAAAGTATTCAGGTAATAAAAACATGTTTTAGAGAGAGATTTTAAAATTTTTAAAGTGTAGCAGGGGTGGTTTGTGGAAGGAATATCAATTAGAGGGGTAACTATGTGATAAGTGCTTAAATATTCATATTTAAGCCCCTTAATTTATATTTGTTAAGCTCTTAGTTTGTGTTATTTCATCACATTTTATCTCTTTTTTGTGTTTACTATGTTTTTCTAGATTTTTGGAGCATTATGGAATTATCCGACTTAAAATAAAAGAGACGTGGGCAGAAGTTTTGAGTGGCATATGAAGGCTTAAATCCCACATCCCACATCCCACATCCCACATCCCACATCGGTTGGAAACACATTCTACATCCCACATCCCACATCCCATATCGGTTGGAAACACATTCTACAACCTACGTCTTACATTGGTTGGAAACACATTGCACTCATGGAGTGTCCCTATAAAAGCCCCATTTCACTTCATCTTCGGGTGGTGGATCTTGAAGGCTTTGCTATCAAGGGGGGGAGTGCTGCACAACAAAAACAAAAAGAAGAAAAAACAAAGAGAGGAGTTGCAAGTGTAATTTCTCCCTCGATGTATTTTCAGCTTTAATTTATTTCTTTTGTGTTTTAAAGTTTAATGTTTAGCACTTTAATTGTGAAATTTATTTTCATAATCATGAGAGGCTAAAACATTCATCTAAGGTTCAAGATGAAGCCTCGCCATTGATTAGCATTATATTTTCATATATGTTCGTACAATTCCGATATTTTTGTATTGATGTTCTATTTCAGTTTAATTGTTTGAGTAAATTCTTATAATTGATTGTTTTGTTTATAAACTGTTCAAATTGGATATTCAATGTGTTTCTTTCGACGAATGCATCGAATCATTCAAATTAAATCGGATATCCACTGTGATTTATAAATTAAATGGATACATTGGATGATTTGATTTAGTTAGGATATTCATTGTGATTTGTATATCGATGGATTCATGGAATTATTTGATAAATTACTTTATATAGAACATACATAAGATGTAATTGCTTGTTGGTTGTAGGAACAAAATCATGGAAATATATGCTTTAATTTGGTGGGGTGGATTCAGAAACCTTAGTGCTTTTATCATTTGTTTTAAATCAATTTAGTTTAGTTTATATTCTTTGCATGACACAGTTCAAAATTCGAAACTAGGTTAAAATAGGTTTATTTTAGATAAAAATCTATTTTCACGACGCAATTCCCTGTGGATTCGACATCGCACTGGCACACACTATATTGCAAACAACTCGTGCACTTACAAGTAATTTAAAACTACCAACACTACGCAATTAAGAGAGGCTTGGGTTATAAATATGATGAGAGTGTGAGAGAAATTCGACAAGTGCTGGAAGGCTTTAGTTTTGCCGAGAGAGAGGAGAGAAAAAGAGAGGAAAAAAAAAGATAGGAAGAGGGAGAAGAGAAAAATGAAGAGATGAGACTTTCTTGCAAATTTTCAATGTAAAGCTTGCTTTCTTCCATTTTTAACTCAATTATGTTTATTAAACTAAAGATTTGTGAACTTGGAGTTTGGATTCAAAGACTTTTCTTAAGAAAAAGTTTGAAGAAAAATAATTTGTTTCAAAAAAATTGGTCTATGAACAAAAGTTGTGATTTTTGAGTTTGGGATGTAATTTTTGGTGTAAGTAACATAATTTTTTGTTAATATAACTAGTACAAACTTATATTTTTGAAGATTTGAAAAGATCTTTTGAAATTAAGAATTTGAGGGGAAAAGATGATTTTCGTAGAAGAATTTTGCTGAAAATCGGGTTACCAGCCGATTGCGGGCTTCCTCTAGTTGACTTTATGATGTATTAGGGATACTAGTCAACTAGTATAAGTACCCAGTATAGTGGGTAAAGTGGCAGAAGCTTCTGGAGGTATTCCAGTCGATTGGATCAAGTACCCAGTCGACTAGGTTAAGCTGATTTTCCAAAAATGTGATTTTTTCTTCAGTTTTTGAATGCAAAACTTTTCCAAATTGATTTTTATGTTTATATACTTTCAAAGTATGTTTAAAACACCTTTAAAAGTGTTAATATTCATGAAATCAAAGTGTTTTTGAGATTCAAGTAAATGATTTGAAAAAGAGGCTCAACTTCTTTGATTTTTAGTTTCGCGCAAAGCGCATGCATGATATTTAAATTGTGTAATTACCTTTGGGTTTTATAGTATTCAATAAAAATTGAGAATGATGAGGGTTAGATTTTTTTTTAATCCTAGGTGCAAGTTATGGGTATCACTGAAGGTGAAGGAAATAGCTTGGTATTAGTTGTGAAGTGCGTAGCGAGGTGAGTATCACCTTACTCTTATTAAGCGTGATAAGCTAATGATAAATGAAGAGTTGAAATTGTATAAATATGAAATTTTTTGTAAACATAAATAAATTTTAATGACCCATCTCAGGCTAGCCACCCTTGAGATGGTGTCGTCACGTTTTGAAATCCAAGCACGACACATATATTCAACAATATAAAAACCTATATCGACTGAAAATATATATATATACATAAATACTCAACCCTCAACAAGGGAGTTACAGTATTAAAATTCCAACTAAAACAATATATATAACATATTATACACGACTATTTACAATTTTTTTTCATTAGTATGAGGATGTGGACCACGAGGCTTACAAATAATGATTCAATCTAAATCTCAACTCACCAATCTATCTGTCCTGCCCGCTACCTGAAATTATTTAACAATGAGTAGTGAGCTTCACAAGCTCAATGAATTAAATTTACTATAAGTACCCAATTTTTATAGTTCGAGTCACATCTTATAATTCACTCGTTTCTAATTCACCAATATTAATCATATATTTTTTCACATATAATAATTCAATCTTTCAAATAATCTTCCAATATTCATTCATCTATTATCTCATATAATTTAATAATAACATTCTATTATCACTACTCATATCATAATTCCAATCATTTATCAATCTTTTCTTAAATTAATCATCAAACATATCAATTTTTCTTCTCATATATTTAATCATCTAGAGATTATCAATTCAACATCATTATTTACCTCGTTATGAGGTTCACAACATATAATCAATCAAGCAAACAATTTTTTATCATATCATACTTTCATATTTCTTTCTCATCATATATGTCTCTCTGTGAGACTCGTTTATCTATCAAAAATTCCACAATCAAGACTGATACTTTAGAATCTCCATCAATAATAAAAAATAACCAAATAAATAAATGCATGTGTTTAAATCATCTTTCTTTCTTTCCTTTTCATCACATCATCTTGTTAATTCATATTATCATCTAGGAATGTCTTCCCACATGTTGACATGTTTCAGCCAGACCAGCTGTCTTCCTGGTCTTCTCAGCTAGACTAGCTGCCTTCCTGGTCTTCTCAACTAGACCTACTGCCTTCCTAGTCTTTTCTTTTATGCATATGAGAAATAATATGCAAGCAAGCATACATCAAAACATTCAATTCAACTATCTAGTTCTTTCTCAAAATTATTATTTTTATCATATTTATTAAATTGTTTCCTCATATATCATATCAAATTTTCAATTATATTTTCAAAATTTTCATACAACATTTCAGCATGTTTTTCATTCATCCATCCTTTTTTAAAATAAAAATTCTTATATAATTAATATTCAACATACTTTCTAATTCCTAATCAATCAATTTTCATACTTAACAAAAAATACATCATTAAATCATTAAAATTCACACGTTTATTCAAATATCATACATTCATATCTTTTATTGGTCTCGATTACTAAAAGTAAATCTAACTCACCACGTAGCACTTAAAGCTACTAGTGGATCACCTCATTGCCTTTCCTGTTCTTTTCAGCAATTTCACTCGATTACTGGTTGTCAACACCTGACATAATATTTATATTAAAAGTTTTAATTTATTCTTCAATTCTTCCATAATTCATACCTTTAAATTTCTACATCAAATTCCGGGTAATATCATGTATGCATAATTTCAAAAATAAAATTCATATTATTACCCTTTTTTTAAAAAACTTGCCTCGAATCTCTTTAAAACTCTCCCGTAAACTTCTTCAAATTTTCAATCTTTCAACCTTTCTTTTAATCCCCAAGCGTTTAAAGAAAGAGAGCAGTTTGTGAGAAAGAACAAAATTTTGTTAAAACTTAACAGAAGTTTAACTTTAAATTTTATACTAAACCGTTCTCCACCATTCTTCAAGTTTACTTTGGCTTAGTGTCTCACATGCTAGATACTTGCATTTATAGACTACACTTGGACGTCCAAGTGTTGTCCCCCCCCCCCCCCCCCCCCTCCCCCCTTTTTTTTTTGTAACCACAAACAACCACCTGGACGTTAAGCATCCAGGTGTCCCTTTTTTTCTTTCCAAAAGAATTATTTCCTTCAATAGTAAATCTTTCATGTATATATTATTTAATTCCATGTAATATCTATCAAATTACTTCTTTACCCTTACTGTAAGAACACAAGTATTACATAAAGTATGATTTAAATATATATATATATATATATATATATATATATATATATATATATATGTAGTAATATGTGATTGTGCTTTGAAGAAAAGTCATGTTAAGAGTATCTTAGGTGAAGGACTAAGAGAATTGAAAAAGATACAAAGTGTGCAATTGTAGTATAAGGAAATGAGAGTAATAGAATCTTGATGTATTTATTCTTGATAAACTGGATGATTAAAGTTGGAAATTTAAATATATGTTAAGATATAACTTTTGAAATGATTCGATGTAGATGTGTTGAGGGTTTGTGATGTGTATGATTGTAATGAACTTGATTGGTTAATTGTATTGTTATGAGATTGTGATGTGGTTGATTGATGAATGATTAAGTGCATATTCGTCATTTCATAAATATATTTATGCTATATATAGTTTGCGTATTATAAGAGGGAGGGAGTGGTGAGATTGCGGTATGTCTCTTCCCACAAGGGGTGTAAAGGTACCGAACTTATTGGACATACAGAAACTCTAAAAGGGGATCTATTGTGATTTGATATGATGATTTAACGTACTAGTATGTGGGGAGGCGTCCCCGTTTATATGTGATTAGCCTAATGAAGAGTGTTATGATGATATATGATTATATAAGTCATTACATTTGTAGTTGCATTGCATATCGTTGATAATGGATGTAATAATAGAATTGGTCCATAAGGGGTGTTGATCCGTATTTGATTTTAATAATGACAAAACACTAATCTAATTGCACTAATAGTTTTATCTAAATGTTTAAACCATAAAAGCATTCAATACAAAAACAAGAGGCAAAAACTCAACACATTCAGTTACCAAAAGAAGACAGAAGATCTAAAATAAGTACTAAGGTAATTGAATTAACTATAAATCTCTAGTAATCAATTATTTAGCTTGATCTATGACTCAATTTACAAAAGACTTTGACAAAACTATAATACAAAAAGTTTCTAAGTCAAAAAATGTTTTGAACATGAAAACTAGGTTGAAGGATAACCCAGTCGACTCGGATATGAGATAGAAAATTCCTAGTCGACTAGGATATAGGACAGTAAGTTCCCAGTCGACTGGTACTAAGGACCTAGCCGACTGGTAACTTCACCCAGTCGACTGGTACTTTCCCTAAGCCTAAAAGTGAACATTTTTCGTTTAACCCAATCGATTGGTACAAGGACCCAGTCGACTAGTAATTCAGAAATATGACAGTTTGAGACGCGGGACTTGAGCATTTAATGTCTCAAACCAACCAAGTCAGTGTCAAATGGCCATATTTACTCAAGGCAATATAATCCCACTTCAATGAGCATTTAAACCAAAAAAAATAGCACATTCAATTCATTGTATAGCTCATTAATTCGCAAAAGTTTTAAAAAATTTATTGTGAGCCATTCTTCAAGCTTGTTCTTAAAAGAAAGATATTATTCATTTGTAAAAAGCATTCATTGCTATCTCTCTACCATTTACTTTACAGTCAATATAATTTATTGTAAAGGGAAAGAGTTGGTGTAACTCTTAGAGTGTTTAGGATTAAACACTTCGGTTGTAACTTCCGTGTAGAAGAGATTATTGTAAGGTTTGTGCAGCACCCGTGAAGTTGCTCGACTAACGATTAGTGGATTACTTCAAGAAGGTTCCTTAAAGAGAGTGGACATAGGCTTGGAGAGATTCCGATATTACCGACCCACTATAAACGGCATTTTCTCTTCCTTTAACTCCTTTATTTACAAGCGCATTATTTGATAGTGTGCATTGTTTATCAAACTGCTTTAAAACTTGCAAGTTAATTGCTAAAAAGTTTTTAAAACCCAATTCACTCCTCTCTTTGGTTTGAACCTTAGTTTACAATTGGTATTAGAGCTTCATACTCAATTTCAGGCTTAAAATCCTTGAGGCATCAAATAGCTATACTGAAGATCATTCCTATACTAGACCTCCTTTGTTCAATGGCTTAAACTATAATGTTGGGAATTTGCCCAAGAATTAAAGGTTGGAAGATGAAGCTTCTGCAACCCTCTACACCGCGGCCCAGGCCTTGGGTGCCATGGCCACCAGCAACAGGAGGGGTTTTACCCTGTTGTGCACTACGACTTGCCCTGTTCTGAGCCGTGGTGCTAAGCACACCTGACACCAATTTTTCAACACTTTGAGATGGTACGTTGGACTTGATTAAAATGCACAAGATCACTTAGACTTTAAGAGAGCCATGAGTCTTTGGTTTTTGAGATCTAAGGGTTGAGATTGACTCCAAGATTGGTTAAAGAAGTTATTGCTCTATATAAAGGGTCATCTAGGAGGAATAAAAACAAGCATGACACAAGAGTGGAAAGACATAAGTGTCAAGAGAGAAAAAACACAAGAAGAGGTCTCATTCCAAGAGTGGCTGGTGTTAAGGGAGAAAGACTCAAATCTTCAGAGGTGTTTCTAGTGAGAGAGAGTATTCAAGAAGTGGGATTCAAGGGCTTTGTAATTGGAATTTTCTTGGGGAAAATTCCAGGGAAACACTAAGTTCTTGTCACTTTCTTTTATCTTCTTTCATTATTCAAGAACAAGAGGGTTCTTAAAGGGGTGTTGCTGTAATTATAAGAACTCTATTGATTTAGTGCAGAGAGCTCAGAGGAGCTCACGGGGACGTAGGCAAATTGCTGAACCTCGATAATGATTGCTTGTGGTTTTTCTTTATGGTTTGATTCTTGTTCTAGCATAAATCATTCGAGATTTGGGTGTTTGGAAAGATTACAACCTGGGATTCTTGAGAGGTGATTTTCCAACAGCGGTATAAGAGCTTTGGTTCTAGCAACAGTGGTATTAGAGCTAGAACAGTGGTATCAGAGCTAGAACAGCGGGTATCAGAGCAAGGCTCCAAGAATCAAAGGAAACTTCTTAGGTGATTCAAGAACGGTGTTGGGATCTAGATCTAATATGGTTCTTGAGGGATTCAAGAACGGTGTTGGGATCAAGATTTGATCGAGTTCTTGAGGTTTAGAAGTTTGGAAAGCAATTGTGGATGTTGCATAAATCTTAAGATTTTCTCCGCAAGATGGGTTCAAACTTCATTGTTGAGAAGTTTAATGAAAAGGGAGATTTTTTCCTTTGGAAGCGAAAAATCAAGGTGGCTCTTATGCAAAAAAGGTGGACTTGGCGATTGGAGAAGATGATGATTTTCCAGCAAGTATCACGGAGCTCTAGTGGAATGAGATGAAGAAGATGGCTGATGAGAGTCATAAAATGCATCTTAACAACACTTATTTGTCCACATTTTAGGGTTGATCAAGGTTTGAATTACACTTTTATACCTTAATAACTCTAAAATGATATTCTTTGATCATTAACTTATTTTTGTGCATTTTCAGGTACTTTGAGTTCAAAAGAGATGAAAAGCTATCATAGATTAAAGCACGATGCTTCAATGCACATTCAAGTGAGGGCATGGTTGCACAAGGACAAAATGAAGAGAAACCAAGTCTTAAGTGTGGGCACTATGGCTTGAAGAAGTCCAAGCCTCGGCCTCCAAAACCAAGCCCAAAAGAGCAAGGAAGCCATCAGTGTGCGCCGCGGCCTGGACCAGGCTGAGCCGCGACACCCAGAGTCTCCATAAGTCAGCACCAGTGTGTGCCATTGCCTGGACTAGGTAGAGATGTGGTTCCCAGAAGCCCACCTAACCAAAGACCAGACAGAGCCGCGACATGATTAAGTGAGCCGTGGCGCGCATACGAACCCCTATTTTCCTAATTAGGGTTTTAGTTGATTGTTTAGACCCAAAACACCCTTGGACGTTTGTACTATAAATAGATCACTTAGGGTTTGATAAAAAGGGACATCATTAAGGCTGGAAAACACAAGAAGGCTCCTATATTCTCCTCCATCAAAGTGTTCAAGCATGAGCCCCATGGCCAACTAATCTCCAAGCAAGGCGAAGGGATGAATCCCTAGGTGTAGTTGTTCTTATTTTCCATTACTGATTCAGTTGTAGTTTGGATTTATTGTCAAAACATGGTTATGATTTACTCTTTGATTTAATTAGAAGGATTTTCTCTTAATCCGATGATTGTATCTTTCTCCTCGATATAAGTCTAGTCATGCTCTTCTTAGGTCAAGATTGTTGGATATGATTGAGTCGGGTAGATTTATCTTTTAGGTTTGTCTATTACTGCGATATTGTCATTAAGATATATTGTCATTTCTTGATAAATCTATAGGATAGATCATGGGTGCTTAAATCGAAAGTAAAGAGTAATTCATATCAATTACATTAGGGTTTACATGTGCTTTAATTGGATATTTGCCGATTACCTGTTTAGGAAATGAAACTTGCAATCGAGATAAAACAATTGAATCAAGATTGAATAAGGCAACGAACTTAGGGAGGAATCCTGGAACCTTGTTGTTTCTCTATTATATTCTTCAATCTATTTACACAATTTTCTCATATTACTTCACTATTAAAACACAAATTTTCTCACTTGATCTTTATCGTTCGTGTTAAGGTTTACACTTTTCTTTGCAGTTCAATTTTCCTCGTGGGATCGACACCTCAACTATACACAATAACTGCGTATTAGTTTGAGCGTAATCCAATTTTGGCGCCATTGCTGGGGAAGCACGCTTAAATACAAGGAAGATTGTCAACTTTGAGACAAGACAGTAGTATTGCTCCTTTCTTTAAGTTTTGATTTTCAGATTTTTTTATTTTTACTCTGTTTCCCCTTTAACTCAGTTGGTGTATGCTTAGACCAAGAGATTCGCGAGGTAGATTCATTAGAGGACCCGAATTAGAGTTACCCTCTCTTTCCATGTTCGTTAGTGAAACCTTGCCTAGATCAAACCATAGTGCATCCATAAACGAGAACTTAAAGGATTTTGTTAACATGGCTGATCACCCCAATGAGAATGTTGCTAGGACACTTAAAGATTACTTGCATCCTAGCCGAATAGCCGCACTATCATGCATCATGTTTCCAGCCAATACTCACCATTAAGATTTTAAAACAGAGATGATACAATTACTCCCTATATTTTATGGCTTAGAAAATGAAAACCCATATGTGCACATTAGGGAGTTTGAGGAAGTAGTTGCGGCTTTTCATAGTCAAGATGCAACTGATGACATCGTGAGACTTAAGTTTTTTCCTTTCACTTTGAAGGATAAAGCTAAGAGTTGGCTATACTCGCTGAGACCACGATCTATTGGGTCATGGAATGAGATGACCCAGGTCTTCTTTAATAAATACTTCCCTCAACATAAGACCAATGCTTTAAAAAGGCAAATCTCCACCTTTGCACAAAAGGACAGTGAGACTTTGTATCAGTCTTGGGAGAGATTTAAGGAGCAGTTAAATATGTGTCCTCACTATGAGTATGAAAATTGGCATTTAGTAAGCTATTTTTATGAGGAGCTTACCTATAGAGAGTGCCAATTTGTAGAGATGATGTGCAATGGTGAATTTTTACATAAAGATCTTGATGAGGCTATAGAATACCTCAATCAGCTTGCTGAAAAATCTCACACTTGGACTGGACCTAGTGCTACTGAAAGCAAAAATAGGCCACGACCTATAGGAAACCCAAGTGGTGGTGGAATATACCATCTTAGGGAAGATGACAACCTAAAGGCTAAGGTTGAGATGCTCACTAGGGAGTTAGATGCATTAAAAACTAAAGGCTCAAAACCAACACACGTGGCTAATCAAGTCAAATATTTGGAACCATGTTTTACGTGTGGCGAGGTAGGCCATCCCGCCCAAAAGTACCCCATATTTGTTGATATGAGAGGGATGTATGAGGAACAATGTAATGCCTTAGGCATGTACAAGAAGCCTCTTGCACCCTTCTCCAACACCTATAATCCAGGATGGTACAATCACCCCAACTTCAGCTGGAAGTTTGAAAATCAGCAGCTTGCACAACCCCCTAGATCATACCCTGCACCATATCATGCACCCTCATCCTCTAGGATTTCTTTAGAAGACACTTTGCATGCTTTCATTGAGGCACAGGATAAGACAAACCAAAGGTGTTAGGCATTAATTACACAGGTTGTTAAAGAGAATAAGGAAATAAGGAGCCAAGTGACCAAACTGATGGGCTCTTTGAGTGTGAATGAGCGAGGTAAGTTCCATTGCCAAGCTCAGTCCACATCTTTCAGATTTGTTTGTGCCATGTGTTGACCATGAGGTAACCTCCCTTCCCAAGCTCAATCCACACCCTATGGTCAACACATGGCACAAGCAAATCTGAAAGATGTAAATGCCATTGTGACAAGAAGTGGTAAATCATTACACATCCCAAAAATGAACAAACCCGATGATGTGGAAAAGGGTCAAGGTAGTAGTGATGTCGAGCTGCCCAAGGACCTTGAGGTTACCAAGAGTCCTGTTAAGGCACCATTCCCTCAAGCCTTAAAATCAAACAAGAAAAATCTGGACCTAAACAATGAAATCCTAGAGAACATAAGGCAAGTAAAACTTAATATTCCTCTTTTGCATGTGATTAAACAAGTTCCTACTTATGCAAAAGTTCTCAAGGATTTGTGTACAATTAAGAGGAAACACCATGTAAAGAAAACAACATTCCTAACAGAGCAAGTTAATGCTTTAATTGAGCAAAGGATCCCCCCCCCCAAATATAAGGATCTTGGCTATCCAACTTGCATGTAGCATTAGAAATCATGAGGTTGGACAAGCATTGCTAGATTTAGGAGCTAGTATAAATCTGATGCCATTTTCTATTTATTTGTAGTTGGGCTTGGGAGAAATCAAACCAACCGCTGTGGTATTACAATTGGCTGACTAATCAGTCAAAGTACCCCGGGGTGTGGTAGAGGATGTTCTAATTCAAATTGATAAATTTTATTATCCTGTTGATTTTCTAATCCTTGATACTACATCTGCTGTTGAAACTAACTCTAAAATTCCTTTAATTTTGGGTAGACCTTTCCTTGGTACTGCAAATGCTCTTATTAATTGTAGGAATGGACTCATGAAGCTGTCGTTTGGAAACATGGCCCTCAAGGTGAACATCTTCAATGTTGCCAAATAGCCAGAAGATGATGATGAGAGCCACCAGCTATACATGATTGAATCACTCGTCGATAGGGAAGTTTCTATAGCTCATAATTTTAACCATCTTGAGTATTTTCTTACTGATTTTAAGTTTGATTATATTAATGATAAATCTAATATAATTGATATTTGTGCTATTTTTGATAAATCTCAGGATTATGGCACTTGGACATGGCAACCGAAGTTTGAGGAGTTGCCTGAAAGAAGCAAGAAACAAATCCCCTCAAGTATGGAAGCACCCAAAGTTGAATTGAAGCCACTACCTAAGGGCTTAAAGTATGTTTTCCTCGGTCCAGGTGATACTTTTCCTGTTATTATCTCATATGAATTGTCTGAGTCTCAAGGTAAGAAATTAATTTGGACCTTAAATGCACATAAATCAGCCTTAGGTTGGAGCATGGCTGATTTAAAAGGAATTAGTCCCCTGATCTGTTCTCATAAGATAAATTTGGATGAAGAAACTAGCCCTCGTAGAGACCCTCAGCGTAGGCTTAACCCCACTATGAAAGAAGTAGTGAAAAATAAAGTGTTGAAACTATTAGATGCGGGAATTATATATCCCATAGCTGATAGTAAATGGGTAAGCCCTACACAAGTCGTTCCTAAAAAGTCCAGTGTCACTGTGGTAAAAAATGACCCAGGAGAGTTAGTCCCTACAAAACTTGTGACCGGGTGGCGAATGTGCATTGATTACAGAAAATTAATGCTGCCACCCGGAAAGACCATTTCCCACTCATTTTTATCGATCAAATTCTTGAGTGTGTAGCTGGTCATCCTTTTTTATTGTTTCTTAGATGGTTATTCTGGTTATTATCAAATTGAAATTGCATTAGAAGACCAGGATAAAACCATTTTTACTTGTCCTTTTGGTACTTATGCTTTTCGTAGAATGCCATTTGGATTGTGTAATGCACCTGCCACTTTTCAACGTTGCATGATGAGCATTTTTAGTGATATAGTTGAAAATCACATGGAAGTTTTTATAGATGACTTGACTGTTTTTGGATCATCATTTGATGCATGCTTATTGAATTTAGAGAGAGTATTAATTCATTGTGAGGAGAAGGAACTAGTCTTAAATTGGGAAAAATGCCATTTCATGGTACCTTCAGGTATTGTCTTAGGACATATTGTTTCTTCTAAGGGGATAGAGGTTTATCATTATAAGATTGAATTAATCTCTAAGTTGCCTACACCTAAGATAGTAAAAGATGTGAGATCCTTTCTTAGTCATGCTGGTTTTTATAGGAGGTTCATACAAAATTTTTCCAACATATGTAGACCAGCATGAGACCTCCTAGTTAAAGATACCCCATTTAAGTGGACACAATCTTGTCAAGAGGCCTTTAAAATGCTGATTGGCAAGCGTACTTCAGCACCCATAATGCAGTCACCTGATTGGACCTTACCTTTCGAAATCATGTGTGATGCTAGTGACTTTGCTGTAGGTGCTGTTCTTGGACAGCGAAGGGAGGGGAAACCTTTTGTCATTTACTGTGCTAGTAAAACTCTAAAGAGTGCTCAATTGAATTACTCCACCACTGAAAGAGAATTGCTAGTTGTAGTATTTGCTTTGGACAAGCTTCGTGCTTATTTAATTGGTTCTCCTATTCTTATTTTCATAGATCATGCAGCTCTCAAGTACCTTCTTACAAAGAAGGATGCTAAGGCACGACTAATACGGTGGATCCTACTCTTGCAAGAATTTGACATCACCATCAAAGACAAGAAAGGAGTATAGAACGTAGAGGCTGACCATCTCTCGAGGCTCACATTTGAGGACACCTCTAACGACATGCCAATCAAGGATGAATTATTTGGCTACCGGTGAGATACCGATGGACTGAAGCGCTCAAGACGGGAGGAAGTTTTTGAATGAGGTACGTAATTTTTATTGGGATGACCCTTGTTTTTTCAAGTACTGCCCTGACCAAATTTTAAGGCGATGCATCCCTAATGAAGAGATTGCCAGCGTCTTGGAATTTTGTCACTCCCAAGCTTGTGAGGGCCACTTTTCAATGAAAAAAACCGCTGCAAAAATTTTGTAGTGTGGATTTTATTGGCCCACCTTGTTTAAAGATGCAAATATCTATTGTCGCTCATGTGAAAAGTGTCAGAAGTTAGGAGTTGTGTCTCGTCATAATTTGATGCCCTTAAACCCAATTTTAGTGATTGAAATCTTTGATTGTTGGGGCATTGATTTTATGGGACCATTTCCTCCTTTCTTTGGATATCAATATATCATTGTGGCAATAGATTATGTGTCAAAATGGGTAGAGGCAGCAGCTTGCCGGAGTAATTAAATTTCTCAAAGAAATTGTGTTATCTCGATTTGGTACACCATGTGCTATAATTAATGATCGAGGTACGCATTTTTGCAACCGTTCTTTTGAAGCTTTGATGAGAAAATATGGGGAAATTAAACAAATTTTAGAAAAAAATAGTCAACCCGGATCGCAAGGTTTGGTCTTCGAGACTAGTTGATGCGCTTTGGGCCTACCGTACAACTTTCAAAACTCCCTTAGGTATGTCACCTTATAGGCTTGTTTTTTGAAAGCCTTGCCACTTACCTGTGGAGCTTGAGCATTAAGCTTATTGGCCCATCAAGTCTTTCAATTTTGACATAGAATAAGTGGGTAAGCTTAGGAAATTTCAGTTGACCGAGTTAGAGGAGTTGAGAAATGATGCTTATGAGAACTCTAGAATCTATAAAGCTAAAATGAAAGTATTTCATGATAATAATATTTTAAGGAAAACATTTAAGCCTAATGATCGGATGTTCTTATACGATTCTAGACTCCATAAGCATCCAGGAAAACTTCGGTAGAGGTGGACCGGTCCTTTTGTAGTGAAGAATGTTTTTGCAAATGGGGCGGTAGAAATAAAGGATACTAGAGATGGTCAAATCTTTAAAGTAAATGGTCAACGCCTTAAAATCTTAATTGATAGGCAAGATCCGAAAGTGGAAGATATTCCATTCATGGATCCAGTCTATTCACCTTGACAACACCCAACAGGTATATATTTATTTATTTTTATTTTGTTTTATTTTTAATTAAGTTTATTTCATCTTTTGATCTAACTCCCACAGAAGGTGAACAGAATTAAGAGAATAAAGAGGAGGATGAAGACATAGAGGATTAGTTTTGGGTTATATCTTGTTTATCTCCTTTTATTTTATTTTTTTCTTTCTTTTCTTATTGGATGACTGTACTAATATTTCTTGTGTAATAATTTTCGCTATTTTATTTTTTTTCATACTTTATTTTCATTTTTTATTTCCATTTCATGTGTTAACCTAACATACGGTGGGAATCTTACTGTTACACAGCAGTTTCTTTCTTTTTGTTTATTTTGTTCAATGTTATAGATCGAAATTTCAACAATAAGCACGGCATGCAGTTCAAGTGGTGGTGCACAATTTTCAGTTTTTGTGCACTTTTGCTTACAAAGGGGTTTCCTTTACCTTTTCTTTCACATTGAGGTCAATGCAATTTTTAAGTCGGGGGTGGAGGAAATGTATTTTTTTCATTGAACTGCTAGTGTCACTCTCCTTTTTTGTTTATTTTTAGCATGCTTTGTGTTAATCCTTGTAGTTAATTCACATGTCAATGATATAAGCCTAATTGAGATAGCATATAGCATTTAGAAGAAGTTAAATCTTGCTTCGGTTTGAGAATTTAAGTGTCAATCTTCATTGGTTTAAGACTCTAGTTTGCGGTAAGATTGCATGATTAGTCTAAAACATTTAGAGAAGTTTTATGTGTGATTGTTTCATGAATATTTTTGGGGTCTCGACAAGCTCTAGAACTTATTTGATAATCACTTTAGGCGAATTCCTAGAATGCACATTACTTAGGATATGATATAGGCCATTTTTAGACCGTTTGTGCCTTCCAAACTTACCCTTGCTATATTCATCACTAGTCACCTGTTTAAGCCTTTTTCTTGAAAAAGAATTTAAGTCTTGTCTCTTTCGATAACCCATTTACTTACCTTTATGAGCCTAAAAATATTCTATCATTACCTTTCTTTTAAGAGAACTTAGTTATACACATTTGTTAAGAAGCACTTGAGAGGAGTAAGGATAGAAATATGAAAAAATAATACTACCATAACCTAAGTACATTAAAGGAGATAAGTTGGGGGTTGTCAAAAAGAAAAAAAATGAAAAAGAAGGTGAATGGTCTTATGCCAAAATAAAGAAGTGAATTATGGCAAAGAAAGAAGAAAAGAAAAAAAAAGTGGTGATTTATTGAGAGAAATGCTCAAAAATGGTTGAAAGAGTTGGGTGTTGAAGTAAGGTTATCCAGTGCTTAAAATAGGTTGTGTTTAAAACTAAGAGATTAAGTTTTTTTACTTGTTAAATCCTTCCCGTTCTTTCTTAACCTTCACCTTAGCCTAACGTTACAAGCTTATTAAAGACATATTGATCCTAAGTGGTGTGAGAGTAATTTGAAAAGTGAGCATATGGAGCTTGTTTTTGTGATTGATGTCACGCAAATTAATATATTTTTAGAGGCCAAGACTTATATTCATGAACATTGTGCATAAATCATCCGGGTGTTCGGATTAATGGATTGTGGTAAGATTGATGTTAAGAGTCGATAACAATTTTAAGATTGATGTTTGGATTACTTTTGGACTTGGGTGATATTTAATGATTCTATGAGCTATGTGTTATGTACGATTTTTGAGACAAAAGGTGAATTACTTTTGGTTTAATGCTAACATTTCTTTACTTTGTTTTGATTTCTACAATAGAATTCAATTCATATTGTCTTGTTTTCGCTCGAATTGCTAGGGACTAGCAATAAGCTAGTTGGGGGTTATGATGAGAGTCATAAAATGCATCTTAATAGCACTTATTTGTTAGCATTTTAGGGTTGATCGAGGTTTAAATTACACTTTTATACCTTAATAACTCTAAAGTGATATTCTTGGATCATTGACTTATTTCGGTGCATTTTCAGGTACTTTGAGTTCAAAAGAGATGGAAAGCTATCATAGTTTAAAGCACGATGCTTTGATGCACATTTGAGGGAGGGCGTGGTTGCAGAAGGACAAAATGAAGAGAAACCAAGTCTTAAGTGTGGGCGTTGTGGCCTGAAGAAGTCAAAGCCTCGGCCTTCAGAACCAAGCCCAAAAGAGCAAGGAATCCATCAGTGTGCGCCGTGGCCTGGACCAGGCTGAGCCACGACGCCTAGAGTGTCCACAAGTCAGCACTAGTGTGCACCATGGCCTAGACTAGGCAGAGCCGCGGCGCCCAGAAGCCCACCTAATCAAAGACCAGACAGAGCTGCGGCACGAGTAAGTGAGAGCCGCGGCGTGCACACGAACCCCTATTTTCCTAATTAGGGTTTTAGTTGATTGTTTATACCCAAAAAACCCTTTGACCTTTGTATTATAAATAGATCACTTAGTGTTTGATAAAAGGGACATCATTAAGGCTGGAAAACATAAGAAGACTGCTATATTCT
This sequence comes from Bretschneidera sinensis, assembly GCA_023935145.1. NCBI lineage: Eukaryota > Viridiplantae > Streptophyta > Magnoliopsida > Brassicales > Akaniaceae > Bretschneidera > Bretschneidera sinensis. The sequence continues at coordinate 64,199,790 of CM043703.1, read as the reverse complement.
CCTCCATTAAAGTGTTCAAGCATGAGCCTCATGGCTAACTAATCTCCAAGCAAGGCGAAGGGATGAATCCCTAGGTGTAGTTGTTCTTATTTTCCATTACTGATTCAGCTATAGTTTGAATTTATTGTCAAAACATTGTTATGATTTACTCTTTGATTTAATTAGAAGATTTTCTCTTAATCCAATGATTGTATCTTTCTCCTCGATATAAGTCTAGTCATGCTCTTCTTATGTCAAGATTGTTGGATATGATTGAGTCTGGTAGATTTATCTTTTAGGTTTGTCTATTACTGCGATATTTTCATTAAGATATATTATTGTTTCTTCATAAATCTATAGGATATTTCATGTGTGCTTAAATCAAAAGTAAAGAGTAATTCATATCAATTACATTAGGGTTTACATGTGCTTTAATTGAATATTTTCTGATTGCCTGTTTAGGATGTGAGACTTGCAATCGAGATAAAACAATTGAATCAAGATTGGAATAAAGCAACGAACTAAGGAAGATTCCCGAAACCTTGTTGTTTCTCTATTATATTCTTCAATCTATTTACACAATTTTCTCATATTACATCACTATCAAAACACAAATTTTCTCACTTGATCTTTATCATTCGTGTTAAGGTTTACACTTTTCTTTGTAGTTCACTTTTCCTCGTAGGATCGACACCTCAACTATACATAATAACCACGTATTAGTTTGAGCGTAATCAATGGTGTATAGCACCATCTTTCTGCATATGTCAGATAGTGTGACCAGGGAATACGGCGATACAGAAGATCCAACTGTTATTTGGAAGAAACTAGATGAGTTGTTTCTTACCAAGACTCTCCCTAATAAAATCTATCTTCTAAAAAGAATCTTTGCTTTTAAAATGGATCCTAATACAGAGTTGCAAGATAATCTTGATGTGTTTAATAAACTAGTACAAGATTTGGCTAGTTGTAGTATAACATTCCTGGATGAACAATTGGCTGTTATATTGTTTAATTCTCTTCCTGATAGTTTTGAAAGTTTGATTAATACTATTGAATATGGAAGAGATACACTAATCAAAGAAATTGTGATTAATGCTATAAGGGCTCATGATTTTAAAGTCAAGATGAGGGAAGCATCAAGTGGAGAAGGGTTGCTCGTTAGAGTAAGGCCAGTAACTCGGAATGGTAGTAACATCCATGGCAACTACCTGGACAAATCAAAAGGTAGAGGTTAAAGCCATGGAAGATCGCATTCTAAACCAATGCTTGGAGGAAAGCGATGCTACTACTACAATAAGGAGGGTCATTTCAAGAAAGATTGCAAAAAGATGACAAGGGGTGATAAAGGAAGAAGGCATACCAACAATGGAGAGACTTCAATTGCCAAGGGAGAACAGCAAGGTGTGTGAATATGTCTCCCATTCCCCCAAACTTAAATTACACATTGTCCCCAATGTGTGACTATCATGGAAAGATCTGACCTGAGACATGGAGAACTAGCTGGGCCGGCATAGCTCATAGCACACCCCCAAACTTGAACGGATGCACACATTATCCCTAAAAAAGAAAAACTAACGTAATACGGGAAAACAAGAAGTACTAAAAATAAATAAATAACAATTAATATGTAAAACTATAAAAAAAAAGGATAAGCTGTGGGGTGCCTCCTATGAGCGCTAAGTTTAACATCTTTAGCCGGACCATGCCTTATTATTCCCCAAAACTAAGATTTGCAGCAACTAGCTTAGGTTGTGTGTTATTCTCTCCCATATAAGCATAAGTCAAATACTTCAGCAATTGCTTCAACTCCAAATTTGGTGCCTGGACAATAAAAGGGAAAAAAGTAGTATTAGAAAGCACAAAAGTGTCAAATGGATCGGTGTACTTACTTAGATGCTTTGGAGGGGCCTCAAGAAGGTGCATAGTTTCAATGATGTCATCAGTAACATCCTCACATTCGGGCTCAAAATCCGATCTTGTGACACTATAGGTAAGAGCATTTTCTAATGGATCAACGTGTTGGGCTTGAAATTCTCCCTGTTTTCTTTCACTTAGCTCCTTAACCAATTGCCCCATTTGCACCTCTAGTCTTTGAATAGCTTGCTCATGTTTGGCATCAGTCCGAAATTGTATTTCCTCTACCATGAACTGTTCTTGTGAAGTTATTAGTTGTTGTTGCTGAGCTACCAGTTGCCTCACAATGCTCTCTAGGTCAATATCCCTTGATTTCAGAACTGATCGGGCTGCTGGTTGGGAGTTCCTTTGCTGCTCTTGAAGGTTCAGGGGATTTTGATCGTTGTTCCACGAGAAGTTGGGGTGGTTTCGCCATCCAAGATTGTAGGTATTTGCATATGCATTGTTCTTGGAATGATGGTTGTTTGGTCCCACATACTTTGCTCACAACATAAATATTGCAAAGGTGCCAATATTGAATTATTGGTTAAACATAATTAGGGCTTCAACCAAGCCCTTACTAAAAGTTTAGTTACACATAATAAAATAAAGGAAAGAAGAAACCCGAGAGAGCTCCATTGAAGAGTCGTCAATTCTTCATAGAATCCCTTCTGGCCTCTGGCCTCTCGACCTAAAACTAAAACTAAAACTAAAATGGGAGATACTATTTTTGTGTTTTACAAGTCTATTTATAGAGTTCTAAGGAAACTTGGAAACCCTAATTTCCAAAACAGGTCTCTAACCCTACTTTCCAAAATAAGAACTGCCATTTTGATGTTTCACTGATGTGTGTACGCTCGATCACATGAGTTTGTGCTTGAGTGCAACCTTCTCCTTGTGTGCATGAGTGCTTGTGTGCTCGACTGCACCAAGCGCTGCGCTCGATCACACTCTTCTGTAGCTTCCAGTTCCAGTTTTGCTCTTTGAGTTCCAAAATGCTTCCTTTCTTCCAAAAACCTATAAAAACATAGAAAACACAAAAAGAAAGTAAAATGGAATAAAATACGCAAACTAAGAGCTTAACAAATGTAAATTAAGGGGCTTAAATATGAATATTTAAGCACTTATCATTGACTTAGACCAAGGTTTGTTCTTTTAATTGATTTTGATATTTCAATTTGAATTGTTCATTAGTTGTTTTTCTTAAAATTGTTTTCTTTATACTGAAATCGCCCCTATCCTTATTCACGTAGCATAAAATTAGGCTAGATACTCTCTGTCGGAACGATCCTTACTCATGCTACTACATGTATTTTTAGGAGTATAGGTTTTATTTTTGGTTGCCTGCGACAGCACACCACCGTCTGAAGGATGTTAAACAAAATTAGAAATTTTCTGATATTTTTGATATGCTTTCTAAAATGAATATTAATTTGCCTCTTTTGGATGTTATCAGGAATGTGCCATCATATGCGAAATTCTTTAAGGAACTTAACACCAAAAAGAGGAAATATGAGAAGAATGAGAAAGTGATGGTGTCAGAAGTTGCTAGTGTGGTGCTCCAACAAAGCTTGCCACGTAAGCTGAAAGATCCCAGAAGTTTCATCATCAACATCACAATGGGAAACAAGAAGGTTGCTAAAGCAATGCTAGACTTAGGAGCAAGTATAAATCTCATGCCATATTCGATATACTTGCAACTAGGTTTGGGGGAGCTTAAGTCAACAACTATGTCCCTTCAACTCGTTGATAGGTTAGTTAAATAACCTAAGGGAATAGTTGAGGATATATTGGTGCAAGTAGACAAAGTGATTGTGCCGGTGGTTTCATGGTTTTGGAGATGGAAGGAACCCCATCTAAGGACAAGGAGCACACAATTCTTCTTAGTAGACCATTTGTGGCCACAACCAAGACTATTATTGATGTCTATAATGGGAGGTTAATGATGACAGTCTTCGGAAAGACTGTACAATTTAAAGTGTTTGATTCTCTAACCACTCCTTCTTCTATTTCTACTAATGATGAGTGTTCTTTTATTGATTATGTGGACTCACTTGTTTATGACACTTATTTGCAGACATAAATAAAGGACAAGCTTGAAGTTGCTCTTACAACTGAGAGAGTAGAGGAAATTCTAAAAGAGGAGACCAAAGGGTATCATGAGATGTTGGATAGTGCAATACCAGTGTCACCCTAAGAAGAGTCTAGCAAACCTTTAGAATTGCCAAGTTCCCTACCTAGGGAAGATACTACTCCACCTAAGCTTGAGTTTAAAGAGTTACCTAAGCATCTTAAGTACATATTTCTAGGAGAGGGAGACACGTTTCCTATGATTATTTCATTTACTTTGACCCAAACCCAAGAGGAGAGAGTTGTGAAAGAGCTTAGTAGACTTAGGAGAGCCATAGGATGGAGTATAAGTAACATTAGGGGTATTAGTCCTGCTACATATATGCATAAGATCATTTTAAAGGACTAGGCAACCAAGCTTAATGATGCATTGTGGGTATACCGCACGGCGTACAAGACACCCATTGAGATGAGCCTCTATTGATTGGTTTTTGAAAAGGCATGCCACTTATCGGTTGAGCTTGAGCATCGGGTGTATTGGGCAATCAAGGAGTTGAACATGGATATAGAAATGGCAGGAGAGAAGCGGTTACTATAACTCAATGAATTAGAAGAGATTCGTGATGAAGCGTATGATAATACAAAGATCTACAAAGAACGCACTAAGTGTTACCATGACCAAGGCCTTATTCGTAAGTCTCTTTATCCTGGAATGAAAGTTTTTTTGTTTAACACTCATTTCAAATTATTTCTAGGAAAATTGAAGTCAAGATAGTGTGGACCGTTTTCAGTAGTCAACATTTTTTCTCATAGAGCGGTAGAGTTACTGAACCCGAAGACTCAAGTGACATTCAAGGTCAATGGGCATCGTGTGAAGCCTTACTTAGAAGGAGTCCATGAGAAGGGGGTTGTTGAGTCCATTGAGGTGCATGATCCTGAATAAGTTCACCAATGTCTTGCTAAGACGTTAAAGAAAGCGCTTGGTGGGAGGTAAGCCACCCATTTGATAGAGTATGTTTTCTATTCTTTCATTTTCATTGTTCCCTTCTTAATGTTTTTCTAATCGCATGTTTGATTTCATACATTGAGGACAGTGTTTAGTTAGGTTCGGAGGTGCAATTAGAACTTGCTAAGACAAAATTTTCATGCTACAATTTGTTTTATGGTTAGTAATCAAGTCTTTTATGCACGTTGAGTTTAGTTTCTTTAACACTGACAAGTTGCTATGAGGATTGATGCATACTCATATTCCATGAAACGTGCTCTTGATGTTGATAATGAGATAAGCCTAGATCCAATGATTGAGAATTAAATAGTGGAGACTACCTAGTGAGTTATTTGAGCCATAAGCATTTTATTCTGAGAGTTAGTTTCTTGGTACTCTTAAACACTCTTCGTTATGACCTTAATTGTTAGATGATCTCTATAGGTTTTGCATTGAATGCTCAGATTATATAACTCACTTGAAGTATCGTGTTGTGTATTCTCATTATTTTAGTTAAATGACTTGAGGAAGAAGTTTGAGTATGTGCCTATCGTTATACACCTTAGTTGCCACAGTCTCTGGAGAAAGATCCAAATTCCTATTAAAAGGGATTTTGTTAGACAAGAAAGCGGACCTGAGATACTTTAAGGGTATTGAAGTCGCTCTTATAAAGAGTTGAAAAGAAAGAGCTTTGGTTTAAATCAGGTTCGGCCAACCACGCCCATCTAGGCATAAGTTCATACTCAATATGTTTCGCTTGAGATGTTTGACTAGGATATGATATAGGCGATGTGATAGCTTTGCAATCCTAACATTTGATTCCTTTCATGAGATCTATTTTGTGAACATATGAGCATTCTTTGATGATATCAATATTCATATGCGAATTTATATTTGAAACCTAAGTTCAGTGTGCTGAATGAGTGAATCCTGTGAGGCCTAGAGTCGAAGTGAATTCGGATTCTTGATGTTAGGTTTGGGGGTAATTGACGTGAGGTGTTTTGAGCATTGGAATATGGATGTGCGATGTGTACTTAATTTGAGCAATGAATTGTGAAGTGTTGAGACTGTGAACATAATTGGGCATAAGATATCTAGATATGAGTCATAATAAGAATCAAGGTATGATGGTTTTGTTTATCTAAGTTTTTAGGTTTGTTTTGTTTATGTTTTCTTTTAGTTTTGCTCGAGGACTAGCAAAATCTAGGTTTGGGGGTATTTGATGAACGAATATTTGTCCTAGTATTTTGTATGTTTTTCAAGTATTTATTTATATGTTTAGCTTAGGAATTTGTTACTTTGAGTTGTTTTTCGTTGTTTTACAAGTTCATAAGCACTTGGAAAGGAGTTTCACTAAATTGACAGAATTGCCGGCAAAGATGAGTCATTTTTGAAGATTAAACTGTATTGATTCAGGAATAACCAGGAGATGAGCCATATATTCTTGGAAAGATCCAGATGTCTATTTTATGTAGAATTTTACCGCTCATAAATATGATTTTTCTAGAGAAAGTTATGGTAGTTTTAGTAGACAAAGGTTAGGCTGTGCGTGATTTCAGCGTGGCAAAAGTGAAGGAGCTATTAAATTCTGATTTTTTTGGGATTTGCATGGGCTGGACAACAGCAAAACTGGACTAGTTCTGGACAGCAGAAACCTGGCCGTGACAGCAGTAAACACACGGCCTGGACAACAGCAGAAGCACACGGCTTGAACAGAAACCCTAGGGTGACTTTTCTGTCTACAAAGCTATCTCCATACAACTATATAGAGGAATTTTAGACTCAGAGAAGAGAGGAGACGATTGCAGTTCCTGGAGAGATATTATCAGGAGGAGTTTTGGGAGATTGAAGGAGGAGATGATTTCTTTCATCAAGACGGCTTATTAAGAGATTGAAGACGACGATCAATCGCTCCAAGACTTTAAGGATTCATCTTGTAATTCGGGAAGAAATTCTGTCTTTGCTCCTTTTGTCCTTCAATATGCTTGTAACCCTAGTATTTGAATTCTGTGATTGGATTTAAACATGAGCGGCTAAACGCATTATTGGGCGTTTGGCTTAGCTGCCTTGATTGTTTTGGATATTTTGGTGGATATAGTTTTATGAAATTTTTCAGATTATTTCTTAATCAATATCCTTCATACCTTTGATTATTGCTTGTGGATTGGCCATCTATTATTGATTGTCAAGGTTAATATTTGAGATTAGGTTGAGGATAAATCATCTAGATCTAATTAAGCTTTCTTGAATAGGAATTTAAATCAGGATTCAAATCAAATTGTGGTTTAGGTAGTTGTGTTTTTCTTATACTTAATTTAACTAATTAATTGATGAACATGATCCATGAGATTTAATTAATTAGTTATAAATTGAGAATAAACACGATCAATGACATTCTCTAGTCTTAGCGAAAATACCAATAATCTTGGATGTTGATTAATTCTTTATATTCACCAAATGTTCCAATTCATGATTGAATAGCAAACTAAACTCCCAATTTTTCTCATTGATTATACTCATATCTTCATAATTCGTTTTGTTTAATTTACTTAATTGATTTTATTTCAATTTTCTCTTCACTGATATTTTAATTAGAGTGTTTAGTATTTAATTTCAGAGTTTGTTTTAGTAATTTTAAGAAAGTAATTTAGGATTTAAACCACTGCAATTCCTTTATAGATCGACCTCAAGAGTAAACTCATCGCAATACTATTTGTGATTCGTGCACTTGCGAGCATTTAAAATTTGCACATCAAGTTACTCCATACAAATGATCTCTCCAAATCTTCAAATGAAAAACTATAATAGCCAATTCTAAATCATAGGTCGAGTAATTTCTCTCATGGTTCTTTAGTTGCCTAGAAGTGTAGGCTATAACTCTCCCATATTGCATCAACACATATCCCAATGCATGATGCGATGCATCACTATATACCCTAAATCCTTCATCACTAAAAGGAAGCACTAATATCAGAGCAGTAGTCAATTTCTCTTTCAACAGATGGAAACTCTTCTCACATTCTTCTGACCACATAAACTTCACTTCCTTCCTGGTCAATCTGGTCAATGGTACAACAATAATAGAAAAATTATTGATAAACCTCCTATAATAACCAGCTAACACCAAAAAGCTTCTAATTTCAGTCACACTAGTTGGTCTTTCCCAATTCAACACTGCCTCCATTTTTTGTGGGTCAACGACTATACTATCTCCTGGCACAACATGGCCCAAGAAAGATATTCCATTCAACCAAAAATCTCACAAATAAAAGAAAAGAAGAAAATCTATGCCATTTTTGTTGATCCTAATAGAAAATTTGGTGAATCTTGAGTCATCGAAACACTACACATTAGAATTATTTGGAAACCCAATCTTTTATGTGCTAGTCCACCACACACTCAGTTAAATTTGTGATGTCTTAACCTGCCTCATGAAAGTGATTTGCATTCAAAACTCGTATTCATTGCAAAAATGTGTTTATACTTGTTAAGCTTGCTCATGAATGCGCATCATAGTTTTGTGTGAAACCTAAACTTTTGTTGGACACCATGAGCATTGGATTTATCTTTGCGTCTTTGTTTTTCATTTAGTTTTTGGTTTTGTATTGCTAAGGGACTAGCAATATGTAAGTTTGGGGGTGTGATAGGAGCTTAAATATTCATATTTAAGCCCCTTAATTTACATTTGTTAAGTTCTTTATCTATATATTTTAGTCTATTTTACTTCAGTTTTGTGTTTTACACGTTTTTATAAGGTCTTGGAGAAAAAGAAGCATTTTTGGCACTTAAAGGAAGAAATCTGGAAATCCTGGAGCAGCTGCTGGCTAGATTGCGATCGAGTGCACTCCTCTGTGCGATCGAGCGCAGCATTGCGATCGAGCTCACCACATATACGATCGAGCGCACATGTATGGGCGTGAACAGTAAACTGCAGAACCCTGTTTTGGAAATAACCCTATTTTGGAAATAAAAGAGTTTTGCGTTTTAGGAAAGTTTAGGAACTCATGAGCCGATTAGGACTTCTCAAAGACCTATAAATACACTTGTAAATCACACACAAAAGGCATCACCTCTTGGGAGAGATCACCTCTTGGGGGGATCACTTCTTAGATCCCTTCTTTTATCTTTTGCTTTAGCTTGGAGAAGGAGACCGTGGAGCAGAATTGACGACTCTTCTCTCGGGTTTCTTCTTTCCTTTTTATTTTATTATGTGTAATTAAATTCTTAGTAGGGCTTGGTTGAAGCCCTAATTATGTTTACTCAATAAATTTAGTATTGGCGCCTTGCGATATTTATGTTGTGTTGCTTAAACTTGATTAATACCTGCTTTTATTTAAATTCCTCATATGTATATGTCTGATCAATATGTGCATGTGGTATGGACTTGTTAGTTAGATCAATTTGGATGACCGAGTCCTGGGTCTAACATTAGTAACAAGGGATATCTTATCCGGATACCCGGGTTAATCAACATGGGAAACCGGGAGTAGATACCATGCCCTAGGTCTCATGTGGTTGTCGATTTCCATAGTACTTATGTTTTCTTAAGGAACAACTCAAGCAGATACCATGCTGAATCCCTTAAGAAAGAAAAGAGTTAGAGTAGATACCATGCCTAACTCGTTGCTTAGGGAAATCAATAGCTTAAGGAGTAGATACCATGCCCTTAGGTTGGCAACCAGTAGGTATACATGGCATGAATAAAGTATTGGCATACTGTTATATTGTGGTAGCATAATTAGTGGTGGATATCAAGTCCCTACGCCTTTATCCTTAGTATTTTATCTTTATCAAAATCAACTCTTTTATTATTTTTATCTTTTTATTACTGCAAAACTAATTCTAAAGTTAAATTTACCAATCCCTGTGGAGATGATCTTGCATTTGCACACTATGCTACATTGTTGACCTTGTGCACTTACAAGTAAAACGAGTACGATTATTTACCCATTTATTTAGGTATATTATCACACAACACATACCTACTACTCTACCATAACATCCAGTTCTCATAGTTTGTCTCCCAAATCTAAGGATCCCACCAATATTACTTTGAGCTATAGAAGCAACAAATCCTGCTTGCCTTTGACTCTGCATCACAGTTTCTGTGAAAAGGAACGCCACCTTTAGGCTGGTCGTCCACCCTGCACACTCATACTACAACCACCTCTGGGTCCCTCAAATCTATATCTTTTCAGCCAATCCCTCCTGCCTCTAAACTCCATCACATCTTTCTTAATCTGTAATGCTTTATTCACCATTATAGTATAATTTACAATACCTATACAAGAGAGTTTAGTTCGAATTTAATAGTGTAACCCGTTTAAAACTCTCTTACATATCTTCTGCTCCGTATTTACTAACTCAGGTGCAAACCTCGATAGGGCTATAAATCTACTATCATACTTTGCCACAGATAAAGTATTCTACCTTAAATGAATAAAATCTCTCTCCTGTTGTGCTCGAAATGTATTTGGAAAATACTTCACAAATAACACATCCTTAAACTTATGCCAAGTTAAGGGTTGATCTACCTATGTACTTAATCTAGGAAGAATATCCTCCCACCATTGAGAAGCCTCACATTCCAGTTTAAATGAATCAAAAGTAACCTTCTTCCTATGTCACTAGTAAGACCTCAAAATATTTTTCAACATGTTTAACCCACTACTTAGCTTCAATAAGATTTACAGATCCTCTAAAAGAATGGGGTTTAAATATATTAAATCTAAAAAAACAATCCCCTTGTATCTCATGTGCAAACACACCCTCTCCTTCATAAACCTCTTATCTCACCACATCAGGTTCCGTTCTAGCCCTTTCCTCTAGTCTCCAATGTAATTATCTGCCCTTTCTTCTGCTGCATTCATTCTCTCTATAGCATGATCAAGAACTTCTCTCAACTCATCTTTCCTAATATTAGATTCTCTCCTACCTCTACTAGTACCAACTGTGCTAGCAACCTGTTCCCTTGCATGAACCACGGACTCAACCTCCATCTCAGCTTCAGCTCTTCTAAATATTGGGGGTCTACTACGTCTTCTCTGATTCAGTACTCTACCTTTAGCTCTAGCACGTCCACGTGCCATCCTCATACTCTATACTAAAATATAGTTTATTTAAATCTTCTACTTCATTAAATTTTTATATAGTCTATAGAATAATAAAAACCTAATGTATTGATACCAAAATTGTAATGGCCCATCCCAGGTTAGCCACCCCTGAGACAGTGTCGTCACATTTTGAAATCCTAGCATGACACATAAATGCTACAATATAAAAACATACATCGATAGAAAATATATATACATTAACCTTCAACCATCAACAGGGGAGTTACATTACTAATATCCCATCTGAAACAATATATACAACATATTATGCATGAATATCTACACATTTTTTTTCTATTAGTTTGAGGATGTGGACCACGAGACTTATAGATAATAACTCAGTCTGAATCTCAGCTCACAAATTTCATTGTCTTGCCTGCTACTTGGAATTATTTAACAATGAGGAGTGAGCTTCTCAAGCTCAGTGAATTAAATTTACTAGAAGTACTTGATTTGTATACTTCTAGTTATATTCATGCATTCTTAAATTAGCATAATTAATCATCTATCTCTTCTCACATTCTAATTCAATCATTTATCAATTTCTATTAATAAATAAATTATCAGGTTGTCCTCTTTTAATACATATATCTTATATATTTTATCAATTTAATATTTCCAATTTAATGTCATCATAAAATTCATATCATATAAACAATCGATAATATAATTTTTTATTATGTCATCTGATTACGCCCAAAGTATAACGCGGTAGTTGTAGCACGGCTTTGGGGTGTCAATTCCACAGGGAGACAAGGAAACTACAAGAGAAGATATAGACTTTAATACGAAACGATAAAAGTCAAAGGAAAGAATATGAGTTTGAAGTAGTGTGAAATAATTGTGTAAATATAATATAGAACAACAAGGGTTCGGGAATCCTCCCTAGGTTCGTTGCCTTATTCCTATCCTAATTCAGTTGTTTTTATCTCGATTACAAGTTTCTCATCCCAAACAAGCAATCGACAAATATTCAATTAAAGTACATATATAAACCCTAATGTAATTGATATGAATTGCTCTTTCAAATTAAGCACACATGACCTATCCTATAGGTTTATCAAGAAACGACAATATATCTTCAATAACAATATCGTAGTAATGGACAAACCTAAAAGATAGATATACCAGACTCAATCATATCCAAACAAATTGACATAAGATGAGCATGACTAGACTTATATCTAGGAGAAATATGCAATCACCGGATTAAGAGAAAATCTTCTAATTATATCAAAGAGTAAACCATAACAATGTTTTGATAATAAATCCAAACTACAATGAATCAAGACTACAAAATAAGAACAACTACACCTAGGGATTTATTCCTTCGCGTTGCTTGGAGATTAGTTGGCCATAGGGGAGAGTGTGGCATCCTTCATGATGTTTTCCCCGGCCTCCAGCCTCTAATTGTCCATATAATTATCAAACCCTAAGTGATCTATTTATAGTACAAAGGGTTCAAGGGTGTTTTAGGGTTTAAACAATCATTAAAGTCCTAATTAGGTCAAAACTCGGAGAAAGAATCGTGTGTGTGCTGCAGCTCTCTCTTCAAGGTGCCTAAGCTTGGCTTTGGTCCAAGGATGTGGAGTTGCTGGGTACCGCGACCCTGCCTTTTAGGCATCGCGACCCTGAATCTTATTTCTTCTATATGCCTAGGCTTGGCCTGATGCTGATTTGTGGAGGTTTTGGGCGCCTAGGCTTGCCTTCTAGGTGCCTAGGCTTGGCCTGATGCTGATTTGTGGAGGTTCTGGGCACCTAGGCTTGCCTTCTGGGCGCCTAGGCTTGGCCTGGTGCTATAAACTCTTCATCTTATCCTTTCTAGAAGCACTCCTTCACTCTGATACGCATGGAACCTTCCAGCTTTAAGCAATGACAGCTTTTCCATGTCTTTTATACTCAAAGTACTTGAAAATGCACCGAAATAGATCAATGATCCAAGAATGACACTTTAGGGTTGTTAACGTATAAAAGTGCAATTAAAACCTAGATTAACCCTAAAATACTAACAATTAATTATTGTTACAATGCATTTTATTACTCTCATCACAACCCCCAACTAGCATATTGCTAGTCCCTAGCAATTCAAGCGAAAACAAGAGATGAATTCTATAGTAGGACTCAAAACAAAGTAAAGCAATGTTAGCATTAAACCAAGAGCAATTCACTTTTTGTCTCCAAAATTGCATAAAAAACACAGAACATAGAATCATTAAATATCACCCAAGTCCAAGAGTAATCCAAACATCAATCTTAAAATTGTTATTGACTCTTAACATCCATCTTACCACAATCCATTAATCCGAGCACCCTGATGATTTTATACATAACATTCATGAATACAAGTCGTGGCCTCTAAAAACATAATAAATTGCATGATATCAATCACATAAACAAGCTCCATAGGCTTATTTTTCAAATCACTCTCCACTATTGTAGAAAAGTTACACTACATTGGATCAATAGGTCTTTAATAAGCTTGTAACGTTAGGCTAAGGTAAAGGTTAAGAAATAACGGGAAGGATTTACAAGTAAAAGAACTTGATCTCTTAGCTTTAAACACAATCACTTTTAAGCACTGGATAACCTTACTTCAACACCCAACTCTTTCAATCATTTTTTATAAGAGCATATCTCTCGATAATTCACCACTTTTCTTTTCTTTTCTTCTTTCTTTGCCATACTTCACTTCTCTTTTTCTTTTGTATTTTTGGCATAAGACCATTCACCTCCTTTTTATTCTTTTCTTTTCCATAACCCCCAACTTATCTCTTTTAATGTACTTGGGTTATGGCAGTAAATTTTTTTTTGGAATATTTCCATCCTTACTCCTCTTGAGTACTTCTCAACAAATGTGTATAACTAAGTTCTTTTTTTAAAAGAAGGATAAGGATAAAATAGTTTTAGGCTCATAAGAGTAAGTAAATGGGTTTTCGAAAGAAACAAGGCTCAAATTCTTTAAAAGCTCAAACAGGTGACTAGCGATAAAAATAGCAATGGTAAGTTTGAAAGGTTCAAACAGTTCAAAAATGGCCTATATCGTATCCTAAGCAATGTGCATTATGGGAATTCGCCTCAAGTGATTATGAGATAAGTTCTAGAGCTTGTTGAGACTGCAAAAGTATTCACAAAGCAATCACATATAAAACTTCTCTAGATGCTTTAGACTAATCATACAATCTTATCGCAAACTAGAGTCTCTAACCAAATGAAGATTGACACATAAATTATTCTCAAACTGAAGCAAGATTTAACTTCTTTTAGATGCTGTATTGATAAGAGTCATAAAATGCTTCTCAACAGTGGTTAATTGTTAGCATTTTAGGATTGATCTCGGTCTTTATTGCGCTTTTATGTGTTAATAACTCTAAAGTAATATTATTGGACCACTAACTTATTTTAGTGCAATTTTCAGGTACTTTTAGTTTAAAAGAGAAAAAGAAGTGATCGTTGCTTAAAAGGCCAAGATCCTATGCTTCTGGAAGGACAAGATGGACTACTGCCTGTACTGCAATTGAGCGCAAAAGCAGTGCGATCGAGTGCACATCCCACATCAACTAAGAAGTACTCTGCAGTGCAACTGCGATCGAGCGTACAAATCTGCGATTGAGCGCACTAAAGTTGCGATCGAGCACACTCAGGCAGTATCCCACATCGGTTAGAAAATGAATAGCACTCCGGGAGTTTTCCTATATAAGACCCACTCCACTTCAGCTTTAGGATGGATCGGATCTTATCTGAAATAATCAGAGAGTGAATCCAAAGGGCCTTTAGGAGCAATCCAGAGGGCTTTTAGGAGGAATCCGAAGTATACTTTTGGAGAGCAAGCAGAGGAATCGCTGAAGCTTTCACTACCAAGGAAGAGATGATCGTTGAGAGGCCGGAGGTAACTCAAGGAAGCATGAGCTCCATGGCCGGCTAGTCTCCAAGCAAGGCGAAGGGATGAATCCCTAGGTGTAGTTGTTCTTATTTTCCTTTATTTGATTTAGTTGTAGTTTGGTATTATTTTTGTTAAACATTGTTATGTTTTATTCTTTAATTAAATTAGTAGATTTCTTATTAGTCCGGTGATTGCATGCTTCTTTTCCATATAAGTCTAGTCATGCTCTTCTTATGTGTCTTTGTTTGGGTGTGATTGAGTCTGGTGGATCTCTTTTGTAGATTAATCCATTGCTGTGGTATTGTCGTTTAGATATATCGTCGTCTTTTGATAATTTATAAGTTAGGTCATGTGTGCTTGAAAGTAAGGAATAATT
This sequence comes from Bretschneidera sinensis, assembly GCA_023935145.1. Classification (NCBI taxonomy): domain Eukaryota; kingdom Viridiplantae; phylum Streptophyta; class Magnoliopsida; order Brassicales; family Akaniaceae; genus Bretschneidera; species Bretschneidera sinensis. Next base: position 64,184,491 of record CM043703.1, on the reverse strand, counting down.
CATATCAATTACATTAGGGTTTATACATGCGCTTTAATTGAATATTTGTCGATTGCTTGTTTAGGATGTGAAACTTGCAATCGAGATAAAAACAACTGAATCAAGTTAGGATTAGAGCAACGAACCTAGGGAGGATTTTCAGAACCTTATTGTTTCTTTATTATATTATCCATCAATCATTTACACAATTTTCATACAATCAACAATCCAGGTTTTATCACTTTAACTTTTATCGTTTGTATTGAGGTTTACACCTTCATTTGTAATTAGTTTGTTTCCCTGTGGAATTGACACCCCAAAGCTGTACTATAATTATCATGTTACACTTTGGGCGTAATTAAATTTTGGCGCTGTTGCCAGGGAAACACGCTTAAGCACAAGGAAGATTGCCAACTTTTGACATGACGGTAGAAGAACTGTAAATAGTTTTTCTTTTCAGCAGCTGTAAAGGCGGTAACTTTTACAGTATTTTTTTTTATTACTGTTCTTTTTTCTAAGTTTTGATTTTCTAATTTTTTTATATTTATTTATTATTATTCTGTTTTATTTATTTCCTCTCTGATTAATTTGGTGCACGCTTAGACTGAGAGATTTGCGAGGTATATTCATTAGAGGACCCGAACTAGAATTACCCTCTCCTTTTGAGTCTGATAGTGAAACCTCGCCTAGATCAACCAATAGTGGAAACCCAAGTGAGAATTTAGAGGATTTTGTTAACATGGCCAATAACCTTAATGAGAATGTTGCTAGGACACTTCATGATTACCTCCACCCTACACGTATAGCCACACCATCATGCAACATGTTTCTAGCCAATACTCACCAATTAGATCTTAAACCAGGAATGATTCAATTACTCCCTACATTTCGTGGCTTGGATAATGAAAACCCGTATGTGCACATTAGAAAGTTTGAGGAAGTAGTCGCGACTTTTCATAGTCAAGATGAAACCGATGACATTGTGAGGCTTAAGTTCTTTCCTTTCGCTATGAAGGATAGAGCCAAGAGTTGGCTATACTCACTAAGACCATGATCTATTGGGTCATGGACTGAGATGACTCGGGCTTTCTTTAACAAATACTTTCCCCAATATAAGACCAACACTTTGAAAAGGCAAATCTCCACCTTTACATAAAAGGATAGTGAGACCTTATATCAGTCTTGGGAGAGATTTAAGGAGTTATTGAGTATGTGCCCTCACCATGGGTATGAGAGTTGGCGCTTGGTGAGCTATTTTTATGAGGGACTTACATATAGAGAGCACCAATTCGTAGAGATGATGTGTAATTGTGAATTTTTGGAGAAAGATCCTGATGAGGCCATAGAGTACCTCAAAGAGCTTGCTGAAAAAGCTCACACTTGGACTGGACCTAGTGCTATTGAAAGCACAAATAGGTCATAACCTATAGAGAACCCAATTGGTGGTGGAATTTACCATCTTAGGGAAGAGGATAACCTTAAGGCCAAGGTCGAGATGCTCACTAGGGAACTAGAGGTATTAAAGACTAAGAGCTTAAAGCCAACACATGTGGTTAATCATGCAAAATCTTTTGAACCATGTTTTGTGTGTGGCGGGGTAGATCATCTCGCCCAAGAGTGTCCCACATTTGCTGAGATGAGAGGGATGTATAAGGAACAATGTAATGCCTTAGGCATGTACAAGAAGCCTTTGACACCCTTCTCTGATACTTATAATTAGGGATGATGAAATCACCCCAATTTCAGCTAGAAGTCTGAAAACCAGCAGCTTGCACACCCCCTGCACCATATCTTGAACCATATCATGCACCCGTGTCTTCTAGGAGTTCTTTAGAAGACACTTTACATGCTTTTATTGATGTATAGGGGAAGACTAATCAAAGGCTTGAATCTTTAATTGTGCAGGTTGTTGAAGAACATAAAGAGATAAAGAGCCAAGTGTCCAAGTTAATGAGTTACTTGAGTGTGACTGAGCGAGGTAAGTTCCCTTCTCAAGCTCAGTCCACATCTCATGGTCAGCACCTGGTGCACTAGAATGTGAAGGAGGTGAATGCCATTGAGACAGTAAGTGGTAAGTTATTACACATCCCAACAACAAAAAAATCATAGGATGTGGACGGAAGCCACCAAGCATACATGGTGGACTCATTCATGGAAAAGGTCCAGCACCTTAATCCATTGGAGTCCACCCTCTCTCATGGCTTCATAAGAGCATATATCGAGCCAAAATTTGTGGGTGTTACTGATGACATCCTTGAGGCCTCTCAAAAACATACAAGCACCAAATTTAGCAATGAAGCAGTGGCAGGTGCATTCAACCTATATTTTTCTAAGAGGGAATAAAAGCGTCTGGCTGAAGACGTAAAACTTAGTGCTCATGGGAGGCACCCCATAGCATATCCTTTTACTATTATTGTTTTTCTTTCTTGTTTATTATTCTCATTTTTTTTTCTGTTTTCCAGTATTAACTTAGTATTTTCTTTTCAAGAAAAAATATACGAAGCAGTTCAAATGGTGGAGCACAACTTTCAACTTCTGTGCACCTTTGGCTACAAGGGGAGTCTCCTTTACTCTTTCTTTTACATTGAGGTCAATGCAATTTTTAAGTTGGGGGTGGAGGAAACACATCTCTTTGTTTCCATATTCTTTATTTCCATACATTTTTTTCTTTTTCCATTGAACTGCTTGGTGTCATTTTCCTTTTTGTTTGTTTTTAGCATGCTTGGTGTTAGCCTTAGAGTTAATTCACATGTCAATGATATGAGCTTAATTGAGATAGCAGATAGCATGCAGAAGAAGTTAAATCTTGCTTCGGTTTGAAATTAATTTAAGTATCATTCCTCATTTGGTTTGAGACTCTAGTTTGTAGTAAGATAGTATGATTAGTCTTAAACATTTAGAAAAGTTTTATGTGTGATTATTTTGTGAATATTTTTGCGGTCTCGACAAGCTCTAGAACTTACTTGATAACCACTTGAGGCGAATTCCTAGAATGCACATTACTTAGGATATGATATAGCCCATTTTTGGACCGTTTGAGCTTGTTAAACCTACCATTGCTATATTTATCACTAGTCACCTATTTGAGCATTTTCTTGAAAAAGAAGTGAGCTTTGTTTCTTTCAATAGCCCATTTACTCACCTTTATAAGCCTAAAGAGAATATTTTATCCTTATCTTTCTCTTAAAAGAACTTAGCTATACACATTTGTTGAGAAGCACTTAAAAGGAGTAAGGATGGAAATATGAGAAAATATTACTACCATAACCCAAGTACATTAAAGGAGATTAGTTGGGGGTTATGTAAAAGAAAAGAAAAATAAAAAAGGAGTTGAATGGTCTTATGCCAAAATACAAAAGAAAAGTGAATTACGGCAAAGAAAGAAGAAAAGAAAAGAAAAGTGGTGATTTTGAAAAAAAACAAAAAGGAAAAATGGTCGAAAAATTTGGGTGTTGAAGTAAGGTTGTCTAGTTCTTAAAGAATTGTGTTCAAAACTAAGAGATTAAGTTCTTTTACTTGTTGAATCCTTCCCGTTCTTTCTTAACCTTTACCTTAGCCTAACGTTACAAGCTTATTAAAGACCTATTGATCCAATGTAGTGTGATTTTTCTACAATAGTGGAGAGTGGATTGAAATGTAAGCATATAGAGCTTGTTTTTGTGATTGACGTCACAGAATTTATCATGTTTTAGAGGCCAAGACTTGTATTCATGAATGTTATGCATAAAATCATCCAGGTGTTTGGATTAATGGTTTGTGGTAAGATGGATGTTAAGAGTCAATAACGATTTTAAGATTGATGTTTGGATTACTTTTTGATTTGGGTGAAATTTAATGATTCTTTGTGTCGTGTGTTATATGCAATTTTTGAGACAAAATGTGAATTGCTCTTGGTTAACACTAATATTGCTTTTCATTTACTTTGATTCCCACCGTAGAATTCATCTCTTGTTTTCACTTGAATTGCTAGGGATTAGCAATAAGCTAGTTGGGGGTTGTGATGAGAGTCATAAAATGCTTCTCAATAGTGGTTAATTGTTAGCATTTTAGGATTGATCTCGGTCTTTATTGCGCTTTTATGTGTTAATAACTCTAAAATAATATTATTGGACCACTAACTTATTTTAGTGCAATTTTCAGGTACTTTGAGTTTAAAAGAGAAAAAGAAGCGATTGTTGCTTAAAAGGCCAAGATCCCATGCTTCTAGAAGGATAAGATGGACTGCTACCTATACTGCGATCGAGCGCACAAGCAGTGCGATCGAGTGCATATCCCACATCGACCAAGAAGTACTCTGTTGTGTAACTGCGATCGAGCGCACAAATCTGCGATTGAGCGCACATGCGATCGAGCGCACTAAGGCTGCGTTCGAGCGCACTCGGGCAGTATCCCACATCGGTTAGAAAAGACATAGCACTCCGAGAGTTTGCCTATATAAGACCCACTCCACTTCAGCATTAGGATGGATCTGAGCTCATCTGAAATCATCAGAGAATGAATCTAGAGGGCCTTTAGGAGGAATCCGAAGTATACTTTTGGAGGGAAAGTTGAGGAATCACCGAAGCTTTTGCTACCAAGGAGGAGATGATTGTTGAGAGGCTAGAGGCAACTCCAGGAAGCATGAGCTCTATGGCCGGCTCGTCTCCAAGCAAGGCGAAGGGATGAATCCCTAGGTGGAGTTGATCTTATTTTCTTTTATTTGATTCAGTTGTAGTTTGGTATTATTTTTATTAAACATTGTTATGTTTTATTCTTTAATTTAATTAGTAGATTTCTTATTAATCTAGTGATTGCATGCTTCTTTTCTATATAAGTCTAGTCATGCTCTTCTTATGTGTATTTGTTTGGGTGTGATTGAGTCCGGTAGATCTCTTTTGTAGATTTGTCCATTGCTGCGGTATTTTTATTTAGATATATCGTCGTCTTTTGATAATTTATAAGTTAGGTCATGTGTGCTTGAAAGTAAGGAATAATTCATATCAATTACATTACGGTTTATACATGCGCTTTAATTGAATATTTGCCAATTGACTATTTGGGATGTAAAACTTGCAATCGAGATAAAAACAACTGAATCAAGTTAGGATTATAGCAACAAATCTATGGAGGATTTTCGGAACCTTGTTGTTTCTTTATTATATTATCCATCAATCATTTACACAATTTTCATACAATCGACAATTCAGGTTTTATCACTTTAACTTTTATCGTTTGTGTTGTGGTTTACACCTTCGTTTGTAATTAGTTTGTTTTCCTGTGGAATCAACACCCCAAAGTTGTACTACAATTACTGCATTACACTTTGGGTGTAATCAAATTTTGGCGCCGTTGCCAGGAAAATGCGCTTAAGTACAAGGAAGATTGTCAACTTTTGACATGATGGTAGAAGAACTGTAAACAATTTTTATTTTCAGCAGTTGTAAAGGTGGTAACTTCGTTCCTTCTTTTGGAGCTCATATCATTGACATGTGAATTACATCCAAGGCTAACACAAAGCATGCTAAAAACAAATAAAAAGGGAGAACGACACCAAGCCGTTCAATGGAAAAAAAAAATGTATGGAAATAAAGAATATTGAAACAAAGAGATGCGTTTCCTCCACCCCCAACTTAAAAATTGCATTGACCTCAATGTAAAAGAAAGAGTGAAGGAAACTCTCTTTGTAGCCAAAGGTGCACAGAAGCTGAAAATTGTGCTCCACCATTTGAACTGCTTCGTATATTTGTCCCTGAAAAAGAAATACTAAGTTAATACTGGAAAACAGAAAAAAAAATATGAACAATAAATAAGAAAAAGAAATACGAAAAACAATAAAAATAAAAGGATATGCTGTGGGGCGCCTCCCATGAGCGCTAAGTTTTACGTCTTCAGCTTGACGCTTTTATTCCCTTATAGACAAACATGAACTGAATGCACCAGCAACTGCTTCACTATCAAATTAGGTGCTTGTATGCTTTGAAGAGGCCTCAAGGATGTTATCAGTAACATCTCCATATTCTGGCTCAATATATATGCTCTTGTGAACTCATGGGTGTCGATTGACTCTAATGGATTAAGGTGATGGTCCTATATACTTGGTGGCTCTCACCAACATCCTTTGATTTGTTCGGTGTTGGGATGTGAAATGACTTACCACTAAGTGTCACAATGGCATTCACCTCCTTCAAATTCTTTTACACCAGGTGTTGTCCATGGTGTGTGGACTGAGCTTGGGAAGGGAACTTACCTCGCTCCTTCACACTCAAGGAGCTCATCAACTTAGACACTTGGCTCTTTAAATCCTTATGTTCTTCAACAACCTGCGTAATTAAAGATTCAAGCCTTTGATTAGTCTTACCCTGTGCCTCAATAAATGCTTGCAAAGTTTCTTCTAAAGGACTTCTAGAGGGTGCAGGTGCATGATATGGTGCAGGATATGATCTAAGGGGTTATGTAGGCGGCTGGTTTCCAGATTTCCAGCTAAGATTGGGGTGATTCTGCTACTCCGAATTATAGGTATCAGAGAAAGGTGAAAGAGGCTTCTTGTACATACCTAAGGCATTACATTGTTCCTCATACATCCCTCCCATCTCTGCAAATGTGAGACATTCTTGGGCGAGATGATCTACCCCGCCACACACAAAACATGGTTCAAAAGACCTTGCATGATTAGCTACATGTGTTGGCTGTAAGCTCTTAGTCTTGAACACATCTAGTTTCCTAGTGAGCATCTCAACCTTAGCTTTTAGGTTATCCTCTTCCCTAGGATGGTAAATTCCACCACCACTTTGGTTTCCTATAGGTCATGACCTGTTTGTGCTTTCAGTAGCACTAGGTCCAGTCTAGGTGTGAGCTTTTTCGACAAGCTCATTGAGGTATTCTATGGCCTCATCAGGATCTTTTCCTAAGAACTCACCATTACACATCATCTCTACAAATTGGTGCTCCCTCATAAAAATAGCTCACTAAGGGCCAATTCTCATACCCATGGTGAGGGCACATACTCAACAACTCCTTAAATCTCTCCCAGGATTGATATAAAGTCTCATTATCCTTTTGTGCAAAGATGAAGATTTACCTTCTTAAAGCATTGGTCTTATGTTGGGGGAAGTATTTATTAAAGAAAATTTGAGTCATCTCAGTTCACGACCTAATAGATCGTGGTCTCAGTGAGTATAGCCAACTTTTAGCTCTATCCTTCAAAGCAAAAAGAAAGAACTTAAGTCTCACAATGTCAGCAGTTGCATCTTGACTATGAAAAGTCGCAACTACTTCCTCAAACTCTCTAATGTGCACATATGGGTTTTCACTTTCCAAGCCATGAAACGTAGGGAGTAATTGTATCATCCCTATTTTAAAATCTAAATGGCAAGTATTGGCTGGGAACATGATGCATGATGGTGTGGCTGTTCGTGTAGGGTGGAGGTAATCCTGAAGGGTCCTAGGGGGTTGATCTTCGTGTACACTCATCTCTTCGGGACTAGATGGATTGTCAAATAAAATATTTAGAAAAGAATTTAATTCTGACTCTAACACAGGCCTACAAGCAAATCTACCCAAAGTGTCTCTATATCTGGGCATGCAAGATCACAAAATAAAAAAAAGAAAAAGAATGAATAAAATAAAATAAAATAATGCAGCAAGCTAAAAGGGGGAATGAAGTTACCGCCTTTACAAACTGCTGAAAAGAAAAACTATTCACAATTCTTCTACCGTCTTGTCTTAAAGTTGACAATCTTTCTTGTACTTAAGTGCGTCTCCCCAGCAACGGCGCCAAAATTTGATTACGCCCAAAGTATAATGCGGTAGTTGTAGCATGGTTTTGGGGTGTCGATTCCACAGGGAGACAAACAAACTACAAGAGAAGATGTAGACTTTAATACGAAACGATAAAAGTCAAAGGAAAGAATCTAAGTTTGAAGTAGTGTGAAATAATTGTGTAAATATAATAGAGAACAACAAGGGTCCAAGAATCCTCCCTAGATTCGTTGCCTTATTACAATCTTCATTCAGTTGTTTTTATCTCGATTGCTAGATTCTCATCCCAAACAAGCAATCGGCAAATATTCAATTAAAGCACATATATAAACCCTAATGTAATTGATATGAATTGCTCTTTCGAATTAAGCACACATGACCTATCCTATAGGTTTATCAAGAAACGACAATATATCTTTAATGAAAATATCGCAGTAATGGACAAACCTAAAAGATAGATCTACCGGACTCAATTACATCCAAACAAATTGACATAAGAAGAGCATGACTAGACTTATATCTAAGAGAAACATGCAATCATCGGATTAAGAGAAAATATTCTAATTATATCAAAGAGTAAACCATAACAATGTTTTGATAATAAATCCAAACTACAATGAATCAAGACTACAAAATAAGAACAATTACACCTAGGGATTCATCCCTTCGCCTTGCTTGGAGATTAGTTGGCCATAGGGGAGAGTGTGGCAGCCTTCATGATGTTTTCCCCGGCCTCCAGCCTCTAATTCTCCATATAATTATCAAACCCTAAGTGATCTATTTATAGTACAAAGGGTCCAAGGGTGTTTTAGGGTTTAAACAATCATTAAAGTCCTAATTAGGTCAAAACTCGGAGAAGGAATCGTGTGCGCTCTGCAGCTCTCTCTTATGGGCACCTAGGCTTGGCTTTGGTCCAAGGATGTGGAGTTGCTGGGCGCTGCGGCCCTGACTCTTTTGTCTTCTGGGTGCCTAGGCTTGCCTTCTGGGTGCCTAAGCTTGGCCTGATGCTGATTTGTTGAGGTTCTGGGTGCCTAGGCTTGGCCTGGTGCTAGAAACTCTTCATCTTATCCTTTCCGGAAGCACTCCTTCACTCGGATATGCATGGAATCTTCGAGCTTTAAGCAATGATAGCTTTTTCATGTCTTTTAAACTCAAAGTACCTGAGAATGCACCGAAATAGATCAATGATCCAAGAATTACACTTTAGGGTTGTTAACATATAAAAGTGCAATTAAAACCTAGATAAACCCTAAAATGCTAACAATTAAGTACTGTTACAATGCATTTTATGACTCTCATCATCATCCTTTCTACTTATCTATCATCAAAATTGTCTTATTATGAGACTCATCTATCTATCAATCATTTAATAATCAAAACTGATTCTTTAGCGTCTCAAGCATTAATAATGAATATTTAAAACAAATATAATGCATCAATTTAAGTTATCTTTCTTTCTTTCTCATCAAATCATTTCATATTATCACCTGGGAACGTCTTCTCACATGTCAAAATGTTTCAGCCAGACCAACTACCTTCCTGGTCTTCTCAGCTAGACCATATGCATTCCTGGTCTTCCCTTTTATGCATATGAGCAATAACATGCAAGCAAGCATACATCAAAGCATTCAATTCAACTATCTAGCTCTTGCTCAAAATTATTATTTTTATCATATTTATTAAATTATCTCCTCATATATCATATCAATTTTTAAATCATATTTCCAGAAATTTCATATAACTTCTCAGTATATTTTTCATTAATCTGTCATTTTTAAAACATAAATTCTTATATAATTAATTTTCAAGATATTATTTAATCCCTAATCAATCAATTATCATACATAACAAAAATACATCATCCAATCATTATAATTCAACAATTTATTCAAATATCTTAAATTTATATTTTTATTGGTCTCGATTAACTAAATGTAAATCTAACTCACCACGTAGCACTTAAAGCTACCGGTGGATCACCTTCTTGCTTTTCCTACTCCTTTCAACAATTTATTGATATTGTTGATCACCAACACCTAATCATAAACTTTCATAAATCTTACTATTTCATAACTTAATTCAAACAATATAATTATTTAATTATGAGTCTTACTGAAAATTTACCTCAAATATGATGAAATCTTACTATTGTAATTAGATGACTGTAACTATCTCTAATATTGGAGAAATTTTCTTTATAACCTTTTGCTAAGAAATTTGAATTGAAGAAAGAAAGAAACCAAACGGGATTTGAAGGAAGTAAAGTCTCTCAGTTTTCAGAGACTTATAAACTTGCAAATTTTTTTTCACCGCTTAGAGACTTATAAAATTTCTTTTTTTTTTCGTCGCTTCATTGCTCAAAGACTTATAAACTTTCATTTGTTTCCTCGTCACATCACCACTTTCACGTGAAGTCTGTAGTTGTTTTTTAAATACAATTTACATATTTACCATCGGCAATTCACAATTCTATCGTCATTTAAAATTTAATGTTTTGCCATTTACCCTTTAAAAATCAAATTTATCTTTTCTTCCTTCCAAAACTTTTATTAAAATTATAGAGAAATATAAAAATTTATTTTTCTTCCAAATTTTTTTTTAATTATTTTCCCTAACTTCAATCAATATTTTTCTTCAAAATTCTTTCATTCAAATTTCAAATTTCAAAATATATTAGTATTTTCTTCTTCAAAAATTTCTAACTCTTTTAAAAAAAATTTCAATATAATCTTTCAAATCAATACTAAATCTTTCATCAATGGATTATTAAATTCAATATAAATATATGTAAAATACTTCTCTACCTTTATTTCATGAACACGAGTACTATAGATATGGTGACTGATTTCCATGTCATCGATAAACTGAATTCTTCAATACTCTACTAGGTAGACCATGGTTCTATAGTTTGGGGGCAATGCCTTCAACTTCCATCAAAATGTGAAGTACAGAGTTAAAAATAATTGATAACCTTGTTCGAGACTGAAAACATCATCGCCACTTTGTTTAGTATCCAAGCAAAGAGCAACGAGCTACATGGTTTTTCCTTTAAGGAAGTGGAAGCTTTTGATATAATAGATGTTGACCTGTGCATCAACCTTGTGATCTTTCATATCATGAAAGGAATGAACTACTTCTTAGGAACAGGTCTGGGTAAGTATAGATAGGGAGTGAAGGAATTCATATATTTTAAGCAACAATTTGGAAGACAGAGCCTAGTCTTTCAACCCAATAGCCACAACAAGAAAAATTAATGCCTGTTTCATGGAACTCTGAATAGGCAGTTTATGAAGGAGTGAGAAGATCTTCCCTACTATGAATTTCCCAAGCCATTGGTGAATAGAAAGACATAGGAAAGGTAGACAAGATTAGAGATATTCTCTAATCTTGAGATCTCTGGGAAAAGAGTGGTAATAGAGAAAAAGGAGGCACAATAAGCAGGTGATTGGATTGATTGGAGAGAGTCAGACAGAAGGCTTCGATCCAAGTGTTCTAATCAGGCCAGTTGGGTAGGGGAGCGATATCCCTAACCCGCTCATAGAGTTCAGTTGACGAACTCGTGAAAAAACTTCATGAAATGGTGAATGATTTCGAGTACTTTAAGTCTTCTTTATGTGATAATAAAATCCTAAATGAAATTAACCAAGAATTCCCTTTATCAAAGGAGATTATTGAGTTAGTTTAGAAAGAAAAAGAAAACATAACCCAACCTAAAATGGAAGAAACTTGAATCATTAATTTGCGCACTGATGAAAATCCATAAGAAATTCACATTGGCTCAATCTGAAAAAAGAAAGTGAAAATCTAATAAAACTTTTATATGAGTACAACAATGTATTTGCATGGTATACAAGGACATGCTAGGCATTGATCCAAAGATTGTACAGCATAAGATCCATTTAAATCTAAAGGATAGGTCAATCAAACATAAGTTAAGAAGAATAAGAGTAGATTGGGTGGTCAAGATCAAAGAAAAAGTCTTCAAGTAGTTCCAAGTTGTTTTTCTAATGGTTTCCAAGTATCCTCAGTTGGTAGCGAACGTGGTAGCAATGCCGAAGAAAGATGGTAAGATCAAAGTATGTGTGGACTATAGGGATTAATAGTGTTGATTACACTCAAACTAATACGCGGTTATTGTGTATAGTTGAGTTGTCGATCCCACGAGGAAAAGCAAACTATAAAGAAAAGTGTAAACCTTAACACGAACGATAAAGATCAAGTGAGAAAATTTGTGTTTTGATAATGAAGCAACATGAGAAAATTGTGTAAGTAGATTGACGAATATAATAGAGAAACAACAAGGGTCCAGGAATCCTCCCTAGGTTCGTTGCCTTATTCCGATCTTGATTCAATTGTTTTTATCTCAATTTCTAGTTTCACATCCCAAACAGGCAATCGGCAAATATTCAATCAAAGCATATGTAAACCCTAAAGCAATTGCGATGAAATACTCTTTACTTTCAATTTAAGCACACATAACCTATCCTATAGATTTATCAAGAAATGATAATATATCTTAATGACAATATCGCAGTAATGGACAACCCTAAAAGATAAATCTACTGGACTCAATCACATCCAACAATCTTGATATAAGAAGAGCATGACTAGACTTATATCAAAGAGAAAGATACAATCACCGGATTAAGAGAAAATCTTCTAATTAAATCAAAGAGTAAATCATAACAATGTTTTGACAATAAATCCAAACTACATCTGAATCAATAATGGAAAATAAGAACAACTACACCTAGGGATTCATCCCTTCGCTTTGCTTGGAGATTAGTTAGCCATGGGGTTCATGCTTAAACACTTTAATCAGAGAGAATGTGGCAGCCTTCTTAAGTTTTCCAGCCTTGATGCTTGTTTTTTACCAAACCCTAAGTGATCTAGTTATAATACAAAAGGCCCAACTGTGTTTTCGGGTTTAAACTACCATTAAAACCCTAATTAAGTCGTAACTCAAAAACAAAGCATTGAGCTCGCGCCGTGGCTCACATTAATCCAGGCCGCGACTTAGCTTTTGGAGAATTTCTTCACTTTCTACAGGTCGTGGCCCAGATTTATCTAGGTCGCGGCTCAGCCCTTCAGGCTGCGGCTTGGACTGGTCTGGGCCTAGGCGTACACTGAAGGTCTTCTCCCTGATTTTGCAAGGTTCTGGGCATGGTTCTGGAGGCCGAGGCTTAGATTTTTTCATGCCACAGCGCACACACTAAAGACTTGGTTTCTCTTCATTTTTGTCCTTCTGCAACCATGCCTTCACTCTGATGTGCATCGAAGCATCGTGCTTTAACCTATGATGGCTTTCCTCCTCTTTTGGACTCAAAGTACCTGAAAATGCATCGAAATAGATCAACAATCCAAGAATATCACTTTAGAGTTGTTAAGGTATAAAAGTGCAATTTAAACCTAGATCAATCCTAAAATGCTAACAAATAAGCACTGTTAAGATGCATTTTTTGACTCTCATCATAACCCCCAACTAGCTTATTGCTAGTCCCTAGCAATTCAAGCAAAAACATGACAATATGAAATGAATTCTTTGGTAGGAATCAAACAAAGTAAAGTAATGTTAGCGTTAATCTAAGAGTAAATCAACTTTTTGTCTCAAAAATCGAACATAACACACAACACATAGAATCATTAAATATCACGCAAGTTCAAAAGTAATCCTAAACATCAATCTTAAAATTGTTATCGACTCTTAACATCTATCTTACCACAATCCATTAATCCGAACACTCGGATGATTTTATGCACAACATTCATGAATACAAGTCTTGGCCTCTAAAAATATATTAATTTGCATGACATTAAACACAAAAAAAAGATCCATAGGCTCACTTTTCAAATAACTCTCCACTATTGTAGAAAAATCAGACCACTTTGGATCAATAGGTCTTTAATAAACTTGTAACGTTGGGCTAAGGTAAAGGTTAAGAAAGAATGGGAAAGATTCAACAAAAAGAACTTAATCTCTTAGTTTTAAACACAACCTACTTTAAGTACTGGATAACCTTACTTCAACACCCAACTCTTTCAACCATTTTTCGAGAATTTTTCGAAATGAATCACCATTTTTTTTCTTTTCTTCTTTCTTTGCCATAATTTACTTCTTTTTTATTTTGGCATAAAACCATTCACCTTCTTTTTCATTTTTTTCTTTTCTTTTTTACAACCCCTAAATTATCTCTTTTAATGTACTTGGGTTGTGGTAATAATATTTTTTCATATTTCCATCCTTACTCCTCTCAAGTGCTTCTCAAGAAATGTGTATAACTAAGTTCTCTTAAAAGAAAGTTAAGGATAGAATATTTTTAGGCTCATAAAGGTAAGTAAATGGGTTATCGAAAGAAACAAGGCTCAAATTCTTTTTCAAGAAAAAGGCTCAAACAGGTGACTAGCGATAAATATAGCAAAGGTAAGTTTGAAAGGCTCAAACGGTCCAAAAATGGCCTACATCATATCCTAAGTAATGTGCATTCTAGGAATTCACCTCAAGTGATTATCAAATAAGTTCTAGAGCTTATCGAGACCGCAAAAATATTCATAAAACAATCACAAATAAAACTTCTCTAAACATTTTAGACTAATCATGCAATCTTACCACAAACTAGAGTCTCAAACCAAATGAAGATTGACACTTAAATTATTCTCAAACCGAAGCAAGATTTAACTTCTTCTAAACGCTATATGCTATCTCAATTGGGCTCATATCATTGACGTGTGAATTAACTACAAGGCTTAACACAAAGCATGCTAAAAACAAACAAAAAGGGAAAGTGACACCTAACAGTTCAATGAAAAAAAAAAATGAAATACGTTTCCTCCACCCCCAACTTTAAATAATACATTGACCTTAATGTGAAAGAAAAAGGAAAGGAAACTCCCTTCGTCACCACAAGTGCACAAAAGCTAAAAAATTGTGCACCACCATTTGAACTGCGTGCCATGCTTCTTGTTGAAATTTTGATCTATAACATAAAAAAAAAACAAACAAAGAGAAAGCAACCGCGGTGTAACATTAAGATTTTCACCGTATGTTAGGTTAACACATGAAATGGAAATAAATAACTAAAAAGGAAAATAAAGTACAAAAAATAAAATAAGAAAAAGGAATACACAATAAATGTTAGTATAGTCATCCAAAAAAAATAAAATAAAAGGAGACAAACAAGATAGAACCCAAAACTAATCCTCGATGTCTTCATCCTCCTCTTCATTCTCTTCACTTTCCTCGGGAGTTGGATCAAAAGATGAACCCGGATAGGGTGGCAAAGTGGGAAAGTGATCCATGTCACAACAAGTGGTGGAGGCAAGGTGTTGGTACATCTGACCAAAAGAAGAGTGTACCCCCGCTTGATAATCGACTTGCCTAGCCAAGAATCGTTCTTAACGATCAAATCTATCTTGCAAGAGTTTCTGATTCTCATCAAAACGAATCTTTAAATGCTCAAGGCGCTCTGCAATAGTGAAATGCCTAGAGGGAGGTGATAGGTGCTTAAATATTCATATTTAAGCCCCCTTATTTACATTTGTTAGGTCCTTAATTACGTTAATTTTGTCCTTTTTACTCCATTTGTGTGTTTTACATGTTTTTATAGGGTCCTGGAGAAAAAGAAGCAGTTTTGGCACTTAAAGGAAGAAGCCTGGAATCCTTGAAGCAGTCTCTGGACAAACTGCAATCAATTGCAATATGCAATGCGATCAAGTGCACATTGCGATCGTGCGTGGACAAGAGGGATCGAGCACAGCACTGCGATCGAGCGCACATGTACGGGCGTGAATAGTAAACTGCAAAACCCTATTTTGAAAATAAAAGAGTTTTGTTTTTAGGAAAGTTTTAGGAACTCATGGGCCTCTTAGGACTTCTCAAAGACCTATAAATACACTTGTAAACCACACACAAAGATCACCACAACTTAGAGAACACTTTTCTTAGCTCTTACTTGGAGTTGTAAGCTTTGGGAGAGAATTGACGCCTCTTCTCTCGGGTTTATTCTTCTCTTTATGTTTAGTTTATATATGATATTTTTAGACAGCATGTGTAACTAACTTTCTTATAGGGCTCGATCGAAACCCTAGTTATGCTTTCTCATATATTTATTCATTGATAAATCTTTGCCAATAGCCTTTATTTATGTTGCTTAACTTGATTAATGCCTGTGCTTATTTAAATTCCTCATATGTATGTGTATGGCCAACGTATGCATGTGGTATGGACCTGTTAGTTAGATCAATTTGGATGACCGAGTCCTGGGTCTAACATTAGTAACAAGGGATATCTTATCTGGATACCCGGGTTAATCAATATGGGAAACCAGGAGTAGATACCATGCCCTAGGTCTCATGTGGTTGTTAATTTCCATAGTACTTATGCTTTCTTAAGGAACAACTCAAGCAGATACCATGATGAATCCCTTAAGGAAGAAAAGAGTTAGAGTAGATACCATGCCTAACTCATTGCTTAGGGAGATTAATAGCTTAAGGAGTAGATACCATGCCCTTAGGTTGGCAACCAGTAGGTATACATGATAAGGCTAGTGCACTAATACATTATACAATTGGGAAAGTATGACTAGTGGTGGATATCAAAGCCTTATGTCTTTATTATTATCAAATCACCTTTCAACAGTTATTTATCTCTTTTCACTTTAGAGAAACTGATTCGAAAAGCAACTTTACCAATCCCTGTGGAGATGACCTTGCTTTCGCATACTATACTACACTGTCGACCTTGTGCACTTGCAAGTAAAACGAGTGTGATTATTTACTTATTTATTTAGGTATATAATCACTCAACAAGTTTTTGGCGCCGTTGCCGGGGATTACGCTAAAAGTTCCTTTTAGGATTACTTTCGTTTAATCATTATTATTATTACTTTATTTTTACCATCTTTGTTTTATCAAAACCTAATCAATTCATTTTCTGTTTCAGGCACATAAAACCCTAAATCACACTTTCTGTGGTACTTGCGATCGATCGCAACCTCCTATGCGATCGAGCGCATTTAGCGCAGAGAGTTACACGAGCAACAGAGTTACACTGCTGCATTAAAACCAGTTTTCCTGATTTATGCACGGACTGCGATCCCGACATCCAACATTCTTTCCCCTTGACCCCGAGCTTGAGCGGACTATCCGACAAAAGCTAAGGAACAACTTCGAGGAGAACGAAGAAAAAGTCGAGAACGAAACACAAATGGCGAAACAACTCGAGGACCAGCAACCACCTGCACGAGTACCGATGAAGCACTCTTTCATCCCTCGGAGCATTGATCAACCATCATGCATTGCATATCAACCTGAGGCGGCGGGAAATTATTACATATCTCCGCAAATCTTGAATGCTTTGACTCATTTTAGAGGCACTCCTAACGAAGATCCACACTTGCACCTTTGAGAATTTTTTGATCTTTGCAAGTTCCAGCACATACAAGGACTAGACCAAGAAGGAATAAGGTTGATTCTGTTTCCTTTTTCCTTGAAAGATAATGCTAAAATTTGCTATAATTCTTTGCCTGTAGTTTCCATCCACACTTGGGAGGAGTTGGCAAGCAAATTCCTGAAGAAGTTCTTTCTAGCCCAAAAGACAAGGCAAATGAGGAGGGAGATCCAGTCCTTCCAACAAAAGGATGGGGACCTCTTCTTCGAAGCATGGGGACACTTCAACGAGCTGCTACTAAAATGCCCACACCACAACCTGCCTCAAGATGAACTGGTACAAGCATTCTCTGAAGGTTTAAATGATACTAACAAATGCATTGTTGATTCAGGTTGTGGAGGAGTCCTGATGGAGAAAAGCAGTGAAGAAGCAATAGAGCTCTTCGAAACCCTCAGCGAGCACACCCAGCAATTCTCCTCTCGAGGTAGACATGTAACCAAAGGTAAAGGTGTCTATGAGGTAAATCTGAATGGAGGATCTTCCTCTCAAATGGCAGCAATGGAGAGAAAACTAGACTTATTGGTAAAAGCCATGGCTGCTCAAAATGCCTCATCCAGCTTACCATCTACCCCACTCCAGGTATGTGCAATATGTTCCCAATATGATCATAACACTGATACTTGTCCTTTGTATTCACTTATAGATACAGAACAAGCAAATTATGTGGGACCTAATAATTATTCGCCGAAGAATAACCAATATGCAAACACATACAACCCCGGATGGTGGAATCACCCAAATTTCTCATGGAGTAACAACCAGAACAATTAACGACATCAACAAAACCCCCAGCCTCCTGCTTATGCTACTCCCGAACCAAAGAAGAACGACCTCGAAAGTCTAGTCAGACAAATGGCTACTCAGCAGCAGCAATTTATGATGTCACAAGAACAGTTCATAACTCAGCAAAAACAGACCATTGCAGCCCATGAGCAAGCTATTCAAAGACTGGAGGTACAAATGGGACAACTGGCTAAAGAGCTAAGTGGTAGGAAGCAAAGGGAGCTCCCAGCTCAAACACTACCCAACCCTGGGGGGCATCAACAACTAAAGGCTATCACAACCTTGAGAAATGGCAAGGTGATAGGATCCGATGAGACTCCAGTAGCATCCAAAGAGACACCATCAGCATCAAAGGTAAGTGAGACGGAGAAGGTGAATGCACCACCCTTCTCGCAAAGGTTAGTAAAACAAAAGAAAGACAATAAACTACTTGATATTTTTGAAACCTTGCGAAAAGTTGAAATTAGTATTCCATTACTAGATGCAATTCATCAAATACCCGCCTATGCTAAGTTCCTAAAAGATTGTTGCACTCATAAAAGGAAATTTCAAGAACATGAAACTGTAGCATTAATTGAAGAAGTAAGTGTTGTACTACTAAGAAAACTCCCACCCAAACTGAAAGATCCGGGTAGTTTTACTATTCCCTGTAGAATAGGTGATCAGCTATTTGATAAAGCATTACTAGACTTAGGAGCGGGGGTAAACTTACTACCTTACACGGTATTCGAGACCCTAGGTTTGGGGGAGTTACAACCAACGTCTATTACCTTACAATTGGTAGATAGGAGTATTAAAAGACCTAGGGGTATTCTCGGGGATGTCCTAGTAAAAGTTGGAGAGTTCATCTTACCTGCTGATTTCATCGTATTAGACATGGAAGAGTGCCCTATGCCAATGCCCTTACCCATCATATTAGGGAGACCCTTCATGAGAACTGCTGACACTAAGATTTGTATGAAAAAGGGTATAGTGAGTATGAAAATCAATGGTGAGAAAATAGAGTTTAAAATATTTGATGCAATGAAACTTCCTCAAGATGACTTGGAATGCTTTAATGTATGTATGATACAAAACTTTGTTGAGCAAGCTTTTCAGGTCCAAAACATTGATCCATTGGAGACCACTCTTACCCACAGCTTCACAGAGGTCGATATGGAGCAAGACTATGAAGATATTACTAATGACATCATCATAGCTGCGCACCTCCTTGAGACTTCTCCAAAATATTCTAGTAAGTATCCTCCTCCATTTTAATCTCTCATACCCACTAATACTACTCTTCTTCTATCCATTGTCCAGGCACCAACATTGGAACTAAAACAGCTACCCGAACATTTGACATATGCTTATTTGGGAGAAAAAAAGACTTTACCTGTGATTGTAGCTGCTAACTTGAGTAGTGGAGAAGAAGAGAAGTTGTTAAGAGTTATTAGGGAACATAAATCTGCCATTGGGTGGACCATTGCTGATATCAAAGGGATAAGTCCAGCAAAATGCATGCATAGTATCTACCTTGAAGAAGAAGCAAGGCCCATTCTAGATGCTCAAAGACGACTTAACCCACACATAAAGGAGGTAGTAAAGGCCGAGGTATTGAAGCTACTAGATGTCGGCATCATCTACCCTATATCAAATAGCAAATGGGTGAGCCCGGTCCAAGTTGTTCCTAAAAAGAGTGGGATCACAGTAATGAAAAATGAAAATGAGGAGCTCATACCTACAAGAAAAACAACGGGTTGGAGAGTATATATAGATTACCAGAAACTAAACAAGGAAACCAGAAAAGATCATTTCCCCTTACCATTCATCGATCAAATGTTGGAGAGATTAGCCGGTCACAGTTACTATGGTTTCTTGGATGGGTATAGTGGATACAATCAAATTGCCATAGCAACTGAGGATCAAGAAAAGACTACCTTCACATGTTCTTTCGATACATTTTCTTATAGAAGAATGCCATTCGGTTTATACAACGCACCAGCCACTTTTCAAAGATGTATGATGAGCATTTTTTTTGATATGGTAGAGAAATATATTGAGGTGTTCATGGACGATTTTAGTGTCTTTGGATCTAATTTCAATGAGTGCCTAAATCATTTGGAAAATTTCCTTAAGAGATGTGAAGAGAGTAATTTAGTGCTAAATTGGGAGAAATGCCGCTTCATGGTTCAACAAGGTATTGTGTTGGGTCATTCCATTTTAAACAGAGGTATTGAGGTCGACAAAGCTAAAATAGATATTATTTTAAAGTTACCTCCCCCTCTCATAGTCAAAGGCATTAGAAGTTTTCTTGGACATGCTGGTTTCTATAGAAGATTCATCAAGGACTTCTCCAAAATCTCGAGACCACTTTGTGCGTTGTTAGCTAAGGATACCAAGTTTGAATGGAATAATGATTGTATGCAAGCTTTCAACACATTAAAGAATGTTCTCACATCTGCCCCAATATTGATGGCACCGGATTGGAATCTCCCTTTTGAATTAACGTGTGATGCCAGTGATTTCGCTTTGGGAGCTGTCTTAGGTCAAAGGATCAATAAGGTACCTCATGCTATTTACTATGCTTCTGGAACGTTAAATGATGCCCAGCTTAACTATTCTACTACTGAAAAAGAGTTGTTAGCTGTTATTTTTGCTTTAGAGAAGTTTAGATCATATCTTATTGATTCTAAAGTTATTGTATTCACTGACCATGTTGCTTTGAGATATTTGTTTTCTAAGAAAGATGCAAAGCCTAGGCTAATCAGATGGGTACTCCTACTACAAGAATTCGATTTAGAGATCAAAGACAAGAAAGGTAGTGAGAATGTAGTTGCGGATCATTTGTCAAGACTTCCCTATGAGAGTGATGACAAAGAGTTACCATTGAATGAGAACTTCCCCGATGAATAACTATTCACACTAGAGGTAAAACTTCCATGGTACGCTGATATAGTAAATTATCTAACTACTAAAGTTTTTCCTCCAGGCATGACCACTCAAGAAAAGAAACGACTGATATCTCTGTCAAGACATTACTATTGGGATGATCCTTATCTTTTCAAAGCTTGCCCCAATCAAATCGTCAGACGATGTATCCCAGAAGAGGAGCACTTGAGCTTATTGCAACACTGCCACCAGTTTGCTTATGGAGGATATTTTGGGGCAAAACGAATAGCTCTTAAGGTACTCCAATCTGGTTTTTATTGGCCTAATCTGTTTAAAGATACTTTCTCCTTTTGCAGCTCAAGTGATAGATGCCAGTGGACAGGTAACATCTCTTCTCGAAATCAAATGCCCTTACAAAATATTCATATAGTAGAACTTTTTGATGTATGGGGCATTGATTTCATGAGACCATTTCCTAACTCATTTGGTTATTTATATATTCTTGTGGGCATGGATTATGTGTCTAAATGGGTCGAGGCTGTCCCCTCAAGGACTAATGATCATAAAGTGGTTATCATGTTTTTGCAGGCTAACATTTTTACTAGGTTTGGAACTCCAAGAGCAATCATCAGTGATGGAGGCAGTCACTTTCATCATCGTTCTTTTGCCGAACTACTCCGGAAGTATGGGATCACTCATAAAGTTGGCACTGCATATCATCTCAAACCAGTGGCCAAGTGGAGATTAGTAACCGAGAGATCAAAGGAATATTAGAAAAGACTGTGAAGCCTAACCGGAAGGATTGGTCTCTACGCCTAAATGATGCTCTATGGGCATATAGGACAGCCTATAAGACCCCAATAGGCATGTCTCCCCACCGTCTAGTTATTGGAAAAGCATGCCATCTACCAGTGGAATTAGAACATCGAGCATATTGGGCCATAAAGTAGTTCAACTTCGACATAAAGCAAGCGGGTGAGAAAAGAAAGCTACATCTAAATGAGCTTGAAGAATTGAGATATGATGCCTATGAGAATGCAAAGTTGTACAAGGAATGGAAAAAAGCTTATCATGACAAACAACTAGTACGGAAGGAGTTCCATATAGGACAAAAGGTGCTACTATATGACTCACGATTGAGACTGTTCCCAGGCAACCTCAAATCCAGATGGTATGGTCTGTACATGGTCACCAAGGTCTTCCCTCATGGTGCATTAGAAGTCTGTGGCCCAAGCAGGAATCAACCCTTTACAATAAATTGACATAGAACCAAACCTTACCTCAACATTCAATTTCCTCCAAGAGATGAAGACTTGGCACTTGAAGAGGTTCAGTATACAGCTGACACACAGGCATTAGAGCCACAAGAGGTGGGCTCTAAGTGCCCCCCTCCAACCAACTAGCACAAAAACACGAGAGTACTTGAGCAAAAATTCATTTTGATTATTCATACCGCTTAAGCATCTCTACAGAGGTTAGTGGTACTGAGGCCACTAACAAATGGTAAGGTTGTACTGTTCCAAAATTATCATTTTCAGCTGAGGTAAGTTGTTATTTTTGCCCAGATACACTGCTTGCGATCGATCGCATAATCCAGTGAGATTAAGTGCAAGTGTGCGATCGAGTGTGTCCTTACATATGCTCGAGCGCGCAAGTGCGATCGAGCGCAACCTATGTGTGATTGAGGGCACTTGTGGTAGAAGGTTTAGATATAAATCTGTAAATTTTCGCTCACACGCACTCACACTCTCTCACTATTCACTCACACCCCTACACACTCTCTTACTCGCACCTTCCCGTCTACCAGCATCTTCCACACTCACTCCAGTACCACCATCTCCACTCCACCATCACCACCATCAAACACCCATTACCATCGCATACACCTTCTCCACTACACATTCTGTCCACTACAAAAGGTACACATTTCCATTCACACACACGAATTTTTACATACTTATTTACATTTTTAAGCATATATTTATGTTATTTTATGTGTGATTGGGTAGTTCTTGTTGTTTGCAGGAGGTTGGGATAGAATTCAAACCCTACAAACCATAGCTTGTATTTTTGGTGCACACAAGCTGTTCGAGAAAACGCTTGACCGTGTGCGATCGTGCACACGGTATTTGTGATCGAGCGCATAGCCAATGTGCGATCGAGTGCACCTCATTAAGATCGATCGTGAATCAGGCAGAAACTAAAAAAAAAGCATGTCTAGACCGTCTGTTTCCACTTCTGGTGCATCCAGCAGTCGTGCCTCGTCATCTCGGCCCAGTATAGAGAAAAGAGAGCTTTTATTCGAGACCACCTTCGCCATCGATGATGTATTCTGGTACATGGACGCCACTCAATGGGTCGTCCAAGCATTCCGACATCGAGGGTTGAAGAGGCTATTTAAGCCAGTCTGTTCCACTGCTTACTCCTAGCTCATAGTCCAGTTCTACGCGAGCCTATCATTTGACTGCAGCAGACCAGGAGTTCTCACTTCTTCAGTTCGGGGCACACCCATCGAGGTGACTAGTGCCGATATAGCTGCTGCTCTTCATTGCACCAATGAGTCCCCTCTTGAGGACACAGATATCGAGGAGTAATCGGAGTCCTTTGCCCTGGTTGAGATCATCACAGACATGTGCGCTAGCCAGTATGTCGACAGGCATAACAATGCAGCCAGCTGGTCCACGTTGCCTCCACGACTGTGGCTTGTCGACACGATCCTGCAGCGTAATGTGTGTCCATTGGGGCATAAGCCACAGTGGTGAGACCAGTTTCTCCAGTCCTTATATACCTTCCATAGAGGCCACTGGTACTCCATCCCAGCTATCATTTGGAGCCAGCTGCACAAGTTTTGGGATCATGTACATGGCCGTCAGACCACCACGGCCAATGCTTGGGGCCTCCCTTTCCCATTCCTACTCTCCTCCATCCTCAATAAGAAGGGGATTAAGGGAACCCACAGCGATGGCCCAGTGCGAGAGCATCTCTTCTTCGGGAAGGCTCAGTGGACACACAGCATCTCGCATATGCCACGAGGACCCCCAGTACCTGCTCCAGCAGCTGAACGAGTTGAGGAGGTTCGCATAGAGACCAAGACCCCGATTATTAGCCCAGTACGTGAGGAGGACCATTCGGACATGGGACCCACCGAGTCCCAGCACTTTCTAGCTGAGCTGTCCTCCTTCCGAGGTGAGGTCTCTGTTGCTACCACACTTGTGCATCAGCACATGGATAGTTTGGAGGCACAGTTAGCACGACAGGAGGCTATGCTGCAGGCCATTCTTGATCGCCTACCTTCGACACCCGGTACCTCTTCGACTACACCACCTGATGATCAGTAGTGAGAGGATACCACATCTGGCTGAAGATGTTAAACTTAGCGCTCATGGGAGGCACCCAAAGCATATCCTTTTTCTTAGTTTATTTTATTTCCTAGTTATTTTTTCTATCTGTTTATTATTACTTGTTTTCTATTTTACGTTTGTTTCTCTTTCTTTTTCAAGGACAGCATGAGTGCATCCAGTTGAAGTTTGGGGGCGTGCTACAAGCCATGCCAGCCATCAGTTCTCCATCTCCCAGGTCAGCTCCTTCCATGCTATTCACACATTGGGGACAATTTGCAATTTAAGTTTGGGGGTATGGGGACACATTCACACACTCACTATGTCCCACATTTTTTTTGTTTTGTTACTATTTTTATAGATAAATGCATGTTCATTCTGTCCAATAAACTTTTTTTTTGGAGATCTAAACAAAATTTTATGATTCGACTTCATCAGCGAGCTTAACACATTGAAAATATAGGCCAATAATCAAGTTTTGAACCTAGATCACTACCTTTTAGGCATTTAAAGATTCACAAGTTTAAACTATCACGAGCACATTAGCACATAATTGTGTGTGGTATGACATGTTATTTGGATAGGTATGTTTCTTTTGCTTGACTGTGAACTAGATGACCTATTAGATTGACATTTTGGCATATAAAAATAGAAAACATTGATTAGTGCTCAAAAAGAAAAAAAATGCTCCTAATGATCAATAAAAACAAATCTTCCGCTGAGTAACTGGCCCTCTTGCCTCAGTAAGCATTGAGTGTCACGTCAAAAGGTGGAAAATTCTAAGTGATCATTAAAAAGAACTTTTCGCTGAGTAACTGTCCCTCTTGCCTCAGTAAGCATTGAGTGTCACGTCAAAAGGTGGAAAATTCTCAGTGGTAGCATTAAAACCAGTTAGTTTTGTAGCCTTGTTGACTCGAGCTAGTAAGTCCTTAGGGGTGTCTTTACACCTAATGCCCTAAAACCATCTGGTTTGGGAGTCATTGGCTAAACACTCGGTACATGAGTCAACAAGAAAGCTTAAAGGGACTAACTTGGCAAAAATCTCACAAATAAAAGTCTATGCCATATTTGTTGACTCTAATAGGAAGTTTGGTGAATCTTGAATCATCGAAACACTACACGTTTCAATTTCTTGGAAACCCAATCTTTTGTGTGCTAGTCACCACACACTAAAGTCAAACTTGTGATGTCTTAAACTACCTCATGAAAATGATTTACGTTCAAAACTCCTATACATTGCAAAAATATGTTCATACTTGTTAAGCTTGCTCATGAATGCGCATCATAGTTTTGTGTAAAATCTAAACTTTTGATTGACACCATGAGTATTGGATTTATCTGTGTTTTTCGTTTTAGTTTTTAATTTAGTATTGCTAAGGAACTAGCAATATGTAAGTTTGGGGGTGTGATAGGTGCTTAAATATTCATATTTAAGCCCCCTTATTTACATTTGTTAGGTCCTTAATTACATTAATTTTATCTCTTTTACTCCATTTGTGTGTTTTACATGTTTTTATAGGGTCTTGGAGAAAAAAGAAGCAGTTTTGTCACTTAGAGGAAGAAACCTAGAATCCTTGAAGCAGTCTCTAGACAAACTGCAATCGATCGCAATATGCAATGCGATCGTGCGCGCACAAGAGGGATCGAGCGCAGCACTGCGATCGAGCGCAATACACATGCGATCGAGCGCACATGTACGGGCGTGAACAGTAAACTGCAGAACCCTATTTTGGAAATAAAAGAGTTTTGTTTTTAGGAAAGTTTTAGGAACTCATGGGCCTCTTAGGACTTCTCAAAGACCTATAAATACACTTGTAAACCACACACAAAGATCACCACAACTTAGAGAACACTTTTCTTAGCTCTTACTTGGAGTTGTAAGCTTTGGGAGAGAATTGACGCCTCTTCTCTTGGGTATATTCTTCTCTTTATGTTTAGTTTATATATGATGTTTTTAGACAACATGATTAACTAACTTTCTTATAGGGCTCGATTGAAGCCCTAGTTATGCTTTCTCATATATTTATTCATTGATAAATCTTTGCCAATAGCCTTTATTGTGTTGCTTAACTTGATTAATGCCTGTGCTTATTTAAATTCCTCATATGTATGTGTATGGCCAGCGTATGCATGTGGTATGGACCTATTAGTTAGATCAATTTGGATGACCAAGTCATGGGTCTAACATTAGTAACAAGGGATATCTTATCCGGATACCCGGGTTAATCAACATGGGAAACTGGGAGTAGATACCATACCCTAGGTCTCATGTGGTTGTCGATTTCCATAGTACTTATGATTTCTTAAGGAACAACTCAAGCAGATACCATGCTGAATCTCTTAAGGAAGAAAAGAGTTAGAGTAGATACCATGCCTAACTCGTTGCTTAGGGAGATCAATAGCTTAATGAGTAGATACCATGCCCTTAGGTTGGCAACCAGTAGGTATACATGATAAGGCTAGTGCACTGATACATTATACAATTGGGAAAGTATGACTAGTGGTGGATATCAAGGCCCTATGTCTTTATTATTATCAAATCACCTTTCAACAATTATTTATCTCTTTTCACTTTAAAGAAACTGATTCTAAAAGCAACTTTACCAATCCCTGTGGAGATGACCTTGCTTTCGCACACTATACTACACTGTCGACCATGTGCACTTGCAAGTAAAATGAGTGCAATTATTTACTTATTTATTTAGGTATATAATCACTCAACAGGAGGAGGGTAGGCAGCAATCGCTGCTCTCTCTCCCGGAGCTGGTGGCCTTGAGGCTTTAATCAGAGTGAGCACGCCATCATCGATGGGATCCTTAGGTTGCTGGACCTCCTCATCAGGACTGTACTGGACGCTAGTTGATGCCCAAAGTTGGATAGAAGAAAGAGTACCCACTTACTTGAAATCTTCTTGAAGAACCCAAAATCCTCTTAAAACCAAGCTTTGTGGAGAAATTTCTAGCAAAATTTGCAATATTAGTGCTAAATCCTCTAGGAAATGATGTTAGAATCAAGAAATTTTGAGTAAAAATGAGTGGGTAAGTGAGGGTTTGGAGAGAGGATGAGAGAGAGAGAAAGGGGCTGTTGTTTTCATAAGGTAGAAATGAAGGAAAAAGTGCATAAATGTGTTTCAAATAGTCCAGATTTTGTTTTTGGTGCAGAACAGGTGGCAGCTGTGGTGCAACGCGGACTGCTGCAATGCGTGCTATGCGGTGTGGCGCGGCTTTTGCTGAGGTGCGGCGCAGCTTCTGCTGGGGTGTGGAGCGCACCTCCTGGCGAGTTTCTAAAGAAAACTTGTTTGTTCAACTAAAAAAAAGTAAAATAAAATTAGCCAAATAAAATTAATAAAAATAACCTAAAAATTAAAATTGAAATAAACTTAAACAAAACAAACAAAACAAAAGAAAAATAAAAACATACCTGTGTGGTGTGGTCAAGGTGAATAGACTAGATCCATAAGTTGAATGTCTTCCACTTCTAAATCTTGCCTATTGATTAAGATTTTAAGGTGTTGACCATTTACTTTAAAGATCCAACCATCTCTAGTATCCTCTATTTCTACCGCCCCATTTGCAAAAACGTTTTTCACTATAAAAATGCCGGTCCGCCTCGACCGAACTTTTCCTGGATGCTTATGGAGCCTAGAATCATATAACAACACCCGATCATTAGATTTAAATGTTTCTCTCAAAATATTTTTATCATGAAACACTTTCATTTTAGCCTTACAGATTCTAGAGTTCTCATAAGCATCATTTCTTAACTCCTCTAACTCGGTCAACTGATATTTCCTAAGCTTACCCGCTTCTCCTATGTCAAAATTGAAAGACTTGATGGCTCAATAAGCTCGATGATCGAGCTCTACAAGTAAGTGGCAAGGCTTTCCAAAAACAAGCCTATAAGGTGATATACCTAAGGGAGTTTTGAAAGCTGTACGGTAAGCCCAAATCGCATCAACTAGTCTCAAAGACCAATCCTTGCAATTCGGGTTGACCATTTTTTCTAAAATTTGTTTAATTTCCCTATTTGCAAGTTCTACCTATCCACTTGTCTGAGGGTGGTAGGCAGTACAGATCTTATGTAACACCTCATATTTTCTCATCAAAGCTTCAAAAGAACGGTTGCAAAAATGTGTACTCCGATCACTAATTATAGCACGTGGTGTACCAAATCGAGATAACACATTTTCTTTGAGAAATTTAATTACCATTCTATTATCATTGCTTCGGCAAGCTGCTGGCTCTACCCATTTTGACACATAATCTATTGCCACAATGATATATTGATATCCGAAGGAAGGAGGAAATGGTCCCAAAAAATCAATGCCCCAACAATCAAAGATTTCAATCACTAAAATTGGGTTTAAGGGCATCATATTATGACGAGACACAACTCCTAACTTCTTACACTTTTCATATGAGCGACAATAGATATTTGCATCTTTAAACAAGGTGGGCCAATAAAATCCACACTGCAAAATTTTTGCATTGGTTTATTTCATTGAAAAGTGGCCTCCACAAGCTTGGGAGTTACAAAATTCTAAAACGCTGGCAATCTCTTCATTAGGGATGCAACGCCTTAAAATTTGGTCAGGGCAGTACTTGAAAAGATAGGGGTCATCACAATAAAAATTACATACTTCATTCAAGAACTTCCTCTTGTCTTGAGTGCTCCAATCCATTGGTATCTCACCGGTAGCCAAATAATTACTTTATGAGCAAACCATGGTAGAGAAGTAATAGAGAGTAATTGCTCAACGGGAAAATCATCCTTGATTGGCATGTCATCAAAGGTGTCTTCAAATATGAGCCTCGAGAGATGGTCAGCCACTACGTTCTTTACTCCTTTCTTATCTTTGATGGTGATGTCAAATTATTGCAAGAGTAAGATCCACCTTATTAGTCGTGCCATAGCATCCTTCTTTGTAAGAAGGTACTTAAGGGCTGCATGATCTGTGAAAATAAGAATAGGAGAACCAATTAAATAAGCACAAAACTTGTCCAAAGCAAATACTACAGCTAGCAATTCTTTTTCAGTGGTGGAGTAATTCATTTGAGCACTATTTAGGGTTTTACTAGCATAGTAAATGACAAAAGGTTTCCCCTCTCTTCGCTGTCCAAGAACAGCACCTACAACAAAGTCACTAGCATCACACATTATTTCAAAAGGTAAAGTCCAATCAGGTGACTGCATTATGGGTGCTGAAGTAAGCTTGCCAATCAGCATTTTAAAGGCCTCTTGACAAGCTTGTGTACACTCAAATGGGGCATCTTTAACTAGGAGGGCACATAGTGGTCTAGATATGTTGGAAAATTTTTGTATGAACCTCTTATAAAAACCAGCATGACCAAGAATGGATCTCACATCCTTTACTGTCTTAGGTATAGGCAACTTAGAGATTAATTCAATTTTAGATTGATCAATCTCTATCCCCTTAGATGAAACAATATGTCCTAAGATAATACCCGAAGATACCATGAAATGGCATTTTTCCCGATTTAAGACTAATTCCTTCTCCTCACAACGAATTAATACTTTCTCTAAATTCAATAAGCATGCATCAAATGAAGATCCAAAAACAGTCAAGTCATCCATAAAAACTTCCATGCAATTTTCAACTATGTCACTAAAAATGCTCATCATGCAATGTTGAAAAGTAGCAGGTGCATTACACAATCCAAATGGTATTCTACGAAAAACATAAGTACCAAAAGGACAAGTAAAAGTGGTTTTGTCCTGGTCTTCTAATACAATTTCAATTGATAATAACCAAAATAACCATCTAAGAAACAATAAAAAAAGATGACTAGCTACACACTCAAGAATTTGATCGATAAAAGGGAGTGGGAAATGGTCTTTCCGGGTGGCAGCATTTAATTTTCTATAATCAATGCACATTCGCCACCCGGTCACAAGTTTTGTAGGGACTAACTCTCCTAGGTCATTTTTTACCACAGTGACACTGGACTTTTTAGGAATGACTTGTGTAGGGCATACCCATTTACTATCAGCTATGAGATATATAATTCCCGCATCTAATAGTTTCAACACTTCATTTTTCATCACTTCTTTCATAGTGGGGTTAAGCCTACGCTGAGGGTCTTTACGAGGGCTAGTTCCTTCATCCAAATTTATCTTATGAGAACAAATCAGGGGACTAATACCTTTTAAATCAGCTATGCTCCAACCTAAGGCTTATTTATGTTCATTTAGGGTCCAAATTAATTTCTCACCTTGAGATTCAGACAATTCAGATGAGATAATAACAGGAAAAGTATCACCTGGACCGAGGAAAACATGCTTCAAACCCTTAGGTAGCGGCTTCAATTCAACTTTGGGCATTTCCACACTTGAGGGGATTTGTTTCTCGCTTCTTTCAGGCAATTCCTCAAACTTCGGTTGCCATGCTCGAGTGCCATAATCCTAAGATTTATCAAAAATAGCACAATTATCAATTACATCAGATTTATCATTAATAAAATTAAACTCAAGATTAACAAGGAAATACTCAAAAGGATCAAAATCATGAGCTATAGAAACTCCCCTTTCGATGAGTGACTCAATCATGTATAACTGGTGGCTCTCGTCATCATATTCTAGCTATTTTGCAACACTGAAGATGTTCACCTCGAGGGTTATGTTTCCAAAGGATAGCTTCATGAGTCCATTCCTACAATTAATAAGAGCATTTGCAGTAGCAAGGAAAGGTCTACCCAAAATCAGGGGAATTTTAGAGTTTGTCAATAGCAGAAGTAGTGTCAAGGATTAGGAAATCAACAGGATAACAAAATTTATCAATTTGAATTAGAACCTCCTCTACCACACCCTGGGGTACTTTGACTAAAGGGTCAGCCAATTGCAATACCACAGTGGTTGGTTTGATTTCTTCTAAACCCAGCTACAAATAAATAGAAAATGACATCAGATTTACACTAGCTCCTAAATCTAGCAATGCTTGTCCAACCTCATGATTTCCAATGCTATGTGCAATGGTTGGACAACCAAGATCCTTGTATTTGGGGGGAATCCTTTACTCAATTAAAGCACTAACTTACTCTATTAAGAATATTGTTTTCTTTACATGGTGCTTCCTCTTAATTGTACACAAATCCTTGAGAACTTTTGCATAAGTAGGAACTTGTTTAATCACATGCAAAAGAGGAAGATTAAATTTTACTTGCCTTAGGTTCTCTAGGATTTCATTATTTAGGTCCAAATTTTTCTTGTTTGATATTAAGGCTTGAGGGAATGGTGCCTTAACAGGGCTCTTGGTAACCTCAGGATCCTTGGGTAGCTCAGTATCACTACTACCTTGACCCTTTTCCACATCCTCTGATTTGTTCGTTGTTGGGATGTGTAATGACTTACCACTCCGTGTCACAATTGCATTCACATCTTTTAGATTTGCTTGTGCCATGTGTTGATCATAGGGTGTGGATTGAGCTTGAGAAGGGAACTTACCTCGCTCATTCACACTCAAGGAGCCCATCAATTTGGACATTTGGCTCCTTATTTCCTGATTCTCTTCAACAACCTGTGTGATTAACGCTTCACACCTTTGGTTTGTCTTACCTAGTGCGTCAATGAAAGCATGCAAAGTGTCTTCTAAAGAACTCCTAGAGGATAAGGGTGCATGATATGGTGCATGGTATAATCTAGGGGGTTATGCAAGCTGCTGGTTTTTAGACTTCCAGCTGAAGTTGGGGTGATTGCACCATCCCGGATTATAGGTATTAGAGAAGGGTGCAAAAGGCTTCTAGTACATGCCTAAGGCATTACATTCTTCCTCATATATCCCTCTCATATCAACAAATGTTGGGCACTCTTGAGCGGGGATGGCCTACCCTGCCACACACAAAACATGGTTCTAAAGATTCAACTTGATTAGCCACGTGTGTTGGCTTTGAGCCTTTAGTCTTTAATTCATCTAACTCCCTAGTGAGCATCTCAACCTTAGCCTTTAGGTTGTCCTCTTCCCTAAGATGGTAAATTCCACCACCACTTGGGTTTCCTACAGGTCGTGACCTATTTGTGCTTTCAGTAGCACTAGGTCCAGTCCAAGTGTGAGCTTTTTCAGCAAGCACATTGAGGTACTCTATGGCCTCATCAGGATCTTTTTGTAAAAATTCACCATTGCACATCATCTCTACAAATTGGCGCTCTATATATGTAAGTCCCTTATAAAAATAGTTCACTAAACGCCAATTCTCATACTCATGTTGAGGACACATACTTAATAACTCCTTAAATTTCTCCCAAGACTGACACAAAGTCTCATTGTCCTTTTGTGCAAAGGTGGAGATTTTCCTTTTTA
The DNA here is from genome assembly GCA_023935145.1 of Bretschneidera sinensis. Lineage (NCBI taxonomy): Eukaryota > Viridiplantae > Streptophyta > Magnoliopsida > Brassicales > Akaniaceae > Bretschneidera > Bretschneidera sinensis. Next base: position 64,152,024 of record CM043703.1, on the reverse strand, counting down.
AAGCATTGGTCTTATGTTGAGGGAAGTATTTATTAAAAAAGACCTGGGTCATCTCATTCCATGACCAAATAGATCGTGGTCTCAGCGAGTATAGCCAACTCTTAGCTTTATCCTTCAAAGCAAAAGGAAAAAACTTGAGTCTCACGATGTCATCAGTTGCATCTTGACTATGAAAAGTCGTAACTACTTCCTCAAACTCCCTAATGTGTACATATAGGTTTTCATTTTCCAAGCTATTAAATGTAGGGAGTAATTGTATCATCCCTGTTTTAAAATCTTGATGGTGAGTATTGGCTAGAAACATGATGCATGATGGTATAGCTGTTCGGCTAGGATGCAAGTAATCTTTAAGTGTCCTAGCAACATTTTCATTGGGGTTATCAGCCATGTTATCAAAATCTTCTAAATTCTCGTTTGGGGATGCACTATGGTTTGATCTAGGTGAGATTTCACTAACGGATGTGGAAAGAGAGGGTAACTCTATTTCGGGTCCTCTAATGAATCTACCTCGTGAATCTTCGGTCTAAGCATACACCAAATGAGTCAAAGGGGAAATAAATAAAATAGAATAATAAAAGAAAATCAAAAAATCAAGATTTAGAGAAAGAAACAATACTACCGTCTTGTCTCAAAGTTGACAATCTTCTTTGTATGTTAGCGCGTTTCCCCGGCAACGGTGCCAAATTTGATTACGCTCAAACTAATACATGGTTATTATGTATAGTTGAGGTGTTGATCGCACAAGGAAAAGTGAACTACAAAGAAAAGTGTAAACCTTAATACGAACGATAAATACCAAGTGAGAAAATTTGTGTTTTGATAATGAAGTAACGTGAGAAAATTGTGTAAATAGATTGACGAATATAATAGAGAAACAACAAGGGTCCGGGAATCCTCCCTAGGTTCGTTGCCTTAGTCCGATCTTGATTCAATTATTTTTATGTCGATTACTAGTTTCACATCCCAAACAGGCAATTGGCAAATATTCAATCAAAGCATATGTAAACCCAGCCTCCAATTGCTATGAAATACTCTTTACTTTCGATTTAAGTACACATGACTTATCCTATAGATTTATCAAGAAACGATAATATATCTTAATGATAATATCACAGTAATGGACAACCCTAAAAGATAAATCTACCGGACTCAATCACATCCAACAATCTTGACATAAGAAGAGCATGACTAGACTTATATCAAGGAGAAAGATACAATCACTGGATTAAGAGAAAATCTTCTAATTAAATCAAAGAGTAAATCATAACAATGTTTTGGCAATAAATCAAAACTACAACTGAATCAATAATGGAAAATAAGAACAACTACACCTAGGGATTCATCCCTTTGCCTTGCTTGGAGATTAGTTGTCCATGGGGTTCATGCTTGAACACTTTAATGGGAGAGAATGTGGCAGCCTTCATGAGTTTTCCAGCCTTGATGCTTGTTCTTTGTCAAACCCTAAGTGATCTATTTATAATATAAAAGGTCCAAAGGTGTTTTCGATTTTAAACTATCATTAAAACCCTAATTAAGTCATAATTTGGAAACAAAGCATCGAGCTCGCGCCGCGGCTCAGCTTTTGGAGACTTTCTTCACTTTCTGCAGGGTGCGGCTTGGACTGGTCTGGGCCTAGGCGCACACTGAAGGTCTTCTCCCTGATTTTGCAAGGTTCTGGGCATGGTTCTGGAGGCTGAGGCTTAGATTTTTTCAGGCCGCAGCACACACACTAAAGACTTGGTTTCTCTTCATTTTTGTCCTTCCGCAACCATGCCTTCACTCTTATGTGCATCGAAGCATCGTGCTTTAAGCTATGATGGTTTCCTCCTCTTTTGGACTCAAATTACCTGAAAATGTATCGAAATAAATCAATAATCCAAGAATATCACTTTAGAGTTGTTAAGGTATAAAAGTGCAATTTAAACCTAGATCAATCCTAAAATGCTAACAAATAAGCACTGTTAAGATGCATTTTATGACTCTCATCATAACCCCCAACTAACTTATTGCTAGTCCCTAGCAATTCAAGCAAAAACATGACAATATGAAATGAATTCTTTGGTAGGAATCAAACAAAGTAAAGTAATGTTAGCGTTAATCTAAGAGTAAATCAACTTTTTGTCTAAAAAATCGAACATAACACACAACACATAGAATCATTAAATATCACGCAACTTAAAAAGTAATCCTAAACATCAATCTTAAAATTGTTATCGACTCTTAACATCCATCTTATCACAATCCATTAATCCGAACACTCGGATGATTTTATGCACAACATTCATGAATACAAGTCTTGGCCTCAAAAAATATATTAATTTGCGTGAAATTAATCACAAAAACAAGCTCCATAGGCTCACTTTTCAAATCACTCTCCACTATTGTAGAAAAATCACACCACTTTGGATCAATAGGTCTTTAATAAACTTGTGACGTTAGGCTAAGGTAAAGGTTAAGAAAGAACGGGAAAGATTCAACAAAAAGAACTTAATCTCTTAGTTTTAAACACAACCTACTTTAAGAACTGGATAACCTTACTTCAACACCCAACTCTTTTAACCATTTTTCGAGAATTTTTCTCAATGAATCACCATTTTTTTTCTTTTCTTCTTTCTTTGCCATAATTCACTTCTTTTTTATTTTGGCATAAAACCATTCACCTTCTTTTTCATTTTTTTTCTTTTCTTTTCCACAACCCCTAACTTATATCTTTTAATGTACTTGGGTTATGGTAGTAATATTTTTTCATATTTCCATCCTTACCCCTCTCAAGTGCTTCTCAACAAATGTGTATAACTAAGTTCTCTTAAAAGAAAGGTAAGGATAGAATATTTTTAGGCTCATAAAGGTAAGTAAATGGGTTATCAAAAGAAACAAGGCTCAAATTATTTTCAAGAAAAAGGCTCAAATAGGTGACTAGCGATAAATATAGCAAGGGTAAGTTTGAAAGGCTCAAATGGTTCAAAAATGGCCTACATCACATCCTAAGTAATGTGCATTCTAGGAATTCGCCTCAAGTGATTATCAAATAAGTTCTAGAGCTTGTCGAGACCGCAAAAATATTCATCAAGCAATCACACATAAAACTTCTCTAAATGTTTTAGACTAATCATGCAATCTTACCACAAACTAGAGTCTCAAACCAAATGAAGATTAACACTTAAATTATTCTCAAACCGAAGCAAGATTTAACTTCCAACTACTCTATGTAGATGAAAACATTGTTGAAAAGATCATGATGGAAGTATATAAAGGTACTAGAGGTCCGTACATGAATGGAAGGATATTGGCAAGAAAGATCCTCTGCTTGGGTTATTACTAGATTAGCATGGAGATTGATTGTTGTAATTACATGAAAAAGTGCCATAAGTGTCAATTGTATGTCAATTTAGAACATTTGCCACCCCCAGAGCTCTTCTACATGACCACACGCTGGAATTTTGCTACTTAGGGAATAAACATGATTTGAAAATTACCTTCCAAGGCTCCAATGGTAACAAGTACATACTGGTGCTAACTGACTATTTTACCAAGTGGGTAGAAGTCACAATATTTTCCACCTTGAAGGCTAAGCACATGGAACGGTTTATTAACCATAACATCATTTGTCGTTATGGAGTACCATTTGAACTGATCTCATAAAATGGCACGCATTTCAAAGGTGAGGTAGTGGACTTACTCAATAAGTGCAAAATTGAGTGCCACAAGTCCTTTCTTTATTGACCTCATACCAACGAGGCAATTGAAGTAGCCAACAAGAATGTCAAGAGCATATTGGTCAAAATGGTGGAGGCTTATTGTGATTGGCATGAGAAGTTTCATTTTACATTATAGGGATATCAAACCTCAATCAGATCTTCAACAGGTGCCACTCCTTATTTTTAGTTTATGGTATGGAGGTGGTTCTCGCAGTCGAGGTGGAAATTCTTTCATTAAGGGTGACTTAGGAAAAACTTAGAGCATTCTAAAAAAATGCTCATTAAGTTGAAAACCCAAAAGGGTGGATTAGCCCCAAGTTAGAGCTTTTCACTAAACTGAAAATCCCACAAAGGCAATTTAGGCAAAAAAGTTAAATCCCTATTTCTCAAACTACATGATGGCTTAATCCATTTTATGGGTACGTAGGCAATTGTTTTGGTGCAACCATACCTTTCTCGGAAACCTCTTCTTCTTCTTTCATACTTATAGTTTCTATTCGAATACATCTTTTGTGAAAAAAATAAAAAATAATAATAAAAGGAAATTCACACTATTGAGTTATTAAGAATTGAAATTTGGATAAATTTAGTGCATTAATGACTTAAGTTTTTGGGCATGCAATTTCTCTTTCATTCTTGTAGGATTTTCTTATTACATAACAAAAATTCAAGGGCGTGACATCATTTTTAAAGTTACATTGGACTCCCCATTATACTTTTTTTTCCTTTCTTTATTCTGGGACGCTTCCTCTTAACCCCAAACCTATGCCAGATAATCATCATGGATAGTAAAACTAATTGCAAAAACAGTGCGAGGAATCTGTGTCACGGTGAATTTGGGCCAAATATCTCGAATCCGCTCAATTAACCGTTTGCTTATCAGATAGGTGTAACAGCCATAGTCAGGTTGCGGAATGGTTTGTGGTTTCCATATTGTCTAAAAATCTGCACTGGAGAATAATATGATCAATGGATATTACTAGCAAGCACCCCACAACAATTTATTAATGTAGACAGGTTAGCCATAGTGATATTCCACCAAGGGCATACTTGGCGGATTTGCAAAACATCGGATGTGTAAAACTAGTTGAGCTAACTCTTTAGTGAATCTTGCTTAATCAAGAGTTTTTGCCCCATAAGTGTTTTGGCTCATATTCAACATCAAAATTATTGGGAGGAGCTACAATCAACAGTATATCAGATAGCCACATCTAAAGAAGATAATGTTAGACACTGTTTGAAAAATTGAATGGAGCTAGTAAAGCATGCAGTATTTACCTGGAGTAACAAGGGGCTTCTAGTAAGATATGGGGTCTTGTAACGACGGAAGGCATCAAGGCCATATAGAGCGGCGAATAAAATGGCACCCATTGGACAAGACCCTTTCTCCAGTTTGTTTAACCACATCAAGTAGTGTTTTTGTGGACAATCAAACTGAGTCATTTCATGTGAAAAAATCATGAGTGAAAAAATCATGTTATTACTATAACGAGAGAAATTATGGAGCTCAATTCCTTTCATGTTGTCAGTCCAACGCATCAATTGAGTTGAGATGGATTTCGTGGTATTTTTTTATGAAGAAGGAAGATTGTGGATAAGTTGTGAATCTTTGTTCTTAGATCTACTAGAGTATGTGTACAAAATAAGAGGAAAGATGGGTTTCAATCCAAGTTTTAAGTTGAATAAAAATTGGTGGTCAAAGAATAGGTAGCTAAAAGCCAAAGTAGGCTATGATGTGCAAATCAATGGCTACTTTATGGGGCATTGGGAAAAGTTTGTCTTTAGATGCAAAAGTTTTTAAAAATAGAAAAATAAAATATATAGTTAAAAGCTAGCTAGGCACCACAAAAGGGCTATTGATTGCTAACCATTTTACGAGCCTTAATTATCATGTGATTTCTTCATCAATTTTTTTCGTAACCTTATAATTGAATAAGAAAGGATCCTAAATGCCATGGCTCAGCTCATTCCCAAGAAATTTTAATATTTAACGCATCAAATTAAAAAAAACTTTGCAGGTTCAGCTCAAAATTCACTGAAAGTCTTCCTAATAGGCAAACCAAAATCCTCCTAGTAGGCAAACCAAAAGTCCTCTTAGCAAGAAAACCGAAGTCCTCCTGGTAGGTAAGCCAAAGTCCTCTTAGCAGGCAAACCAAATTCCTCACTGCAAGCAAATATCCAAAAGTCCTTCCAACAGACAAACCAAAGTCCTCACAGTAGGTAAATCACCAAAAGTCGTCCTAGCAAGCAAACTAGAGTCCTCCCAATGGGCAACCCATATCCTCGAAGCAGAAACCAGTCAATCTAGAAGTATCACATAAGTGAACGGACACTAGGTTCATCACTTTAAGTACATACAATTCTTATAGGTGTCTCACGATGCTAAGTTTTCCCAACAACATGTTTTCTTTTATGCATGCATAAAATATTTGTCATTCCAAAATTTCAAAACGAAACAACAATCACAAACAACCTTTGATTGGTAATCTATAAGGAGCCACATTCAAAGGGGGCAAACTATAAACTCCTAATTTCGTTCCAAATTTTTTAGCGCGCCACGTGCGGGTTCCTATGATGAATCTTTGATCCTAATGTGCTTAGACTTGGTAAATTTGGAGGTTTTAATTTTATTATGGAGTAGAACCAATTGCAAGCCCTTTCTATTTAATCTACTAAATCCACCTGAAGCTCTAACCAATTGGGCCATATTTTTTTCACCAAATTCAAGACCATCCAATTTAGCGGGTGAATTTCCAATATCATTGCTACAACTTGGCACTTTGTGATTGGCTCTAATTTTCATGAAAAGCTCTCTTTTTTAAATTAAAAGTTTGTCTCTTTCTTCTTTATTCAATAGCTGGCCATTTGTTTCAAAAATAAGTTTTCTTCTTCTCCTTTTGCTCGGTTGGTTAGATATTTTCTTCTTAAGATTCCACACTTTTCCATGTTCCAAAATCACCTTTTCTTCCTAAAAAAGAACTCCTCATTACTTAAAAAATTGCATCTTTTTCTTCCCAGGTGAGTGTGCAAAATGGAAGTCTTATTTCTCCTCTTTTAATTTGTTAATTGCACACTTCCTCTTTAAGCTCTCCCACTATCCTATATGTCAAAATCCTTTAAAAAATTGTACCACTCTCCCTTGCCATGGCAAACCATTTGTGTGTGCCATAAGATAATTTTTTTTCTTCTATTTTATTTTGTTAAAACCACCTTTCCTCTTCACCTTTTCTACCTCAAAATTTCCCATTTCCTTTCCCGAGTGAAAAAAGAAGAAATCCTCCTTACCTTTTTTTGCTATACTAAAACCACCATAACACCTAAATCTTACACCCTTTTTAATAGCCATCAAGAAAGGAAGTTTTCCTTTCACTTTTTTGCTTTGTTTACCATACCTTACCCTTCATAGCTTTCACCTTTTCCAGCTTATAATTCACCCTTTCTCTTTCCCATGACCAGCCACCAAGAGAGGAAGTATTCCTATTTCTTTTTAGCTTTGTTCACCACACATTACCCTTCCTAGCTTCCACCTTTTTCACCTTAAAATTTAAACCTTCTATCCTCACTTCCCCATAGCCGGCCACCTTTTTTTATCTCCTTTATTTTGTTGTCTTTTATCCACTTGGACAACCCACTCTCCTCCTATAAGTACCCTCTTGTTAGCACAAAAGAGATAACATAATACATTAATGCGTAGTGACGAAAAAATGACAAAAGAAGAGAAAAGTAGAGAGAGTAAAAAAGAGATAAGTTTAGATAAATAAAAGAGAGAAACATAACAAAAGAAAATAGAGCACACAATTTGGCCTTACTTTTGTATTGTTCTTCTAATCTGCATTTAAATCAATCTTTCTTAGTCATCAACTCCACAAGAGCATGTGGAATCTCTGAGGATTATCCCCACATGTGAAAATTTTCCCTAACCAAAAAGGATAGTTAAATTTCTTTTGGTTGTAAAATAATTGTAAACATTCTTTATGTGTATAAAGCACCATGAAATTGAATAGATAATCTAACTTACTTTTATTCGATGAACCCCACTGTAGTTTCCATGTTCATTTCTTTGTCTTATTTCCTTCATGATGCTCATTTCATTTCTTTTAAGTTACATGCTTTCTTCCAATCTGGTACAAATCATATGCTCTTTTAGTTCAAAAATTGTTAGGACCCTTTTTAGTCAATTTCATTTTAAAACCACATCCTCATTACGACCCCTTTTAGTCCCTTTCACTTCAAATCCCCACACACTTGGCATGCATTCACACCTGCACACACCCATACACACTTGCAAAAACATGCACACACTTGCAAACACCCACACACACATGCACACATCCGCACACACCCCATTCTAATTTATGTACATCCGCACACATGCCGCACATGTTAGGTTTAGTCCCTTTGTTTAAAATAGTTTTGGCTCATGCATTAAATTTTCACATGTCTAGTTTATTTATTTAAATTTTCATGCTTTAATTCGCTTTCCTTTTTTTTTATTCGCATATTACAATTGATTTTGATAATTTATTTGTTTTATGGTTAAAGTACCTTTTATTTTACGTATTTGATTTTACCGCACCACTTTAAATGTAACATTTGATGTCATCTTGTTTGATTACAAATTGTGAATGTGTGCTTACTTTTATTTTATTAGCATATGGTAATAATACTTCGATTAAAGTTTTTAATATTTTTTCTTGAAACACAAAGGGCTAAACTTCACTCTAGATAAGATAGAGAACTTTAATTCCTCACTCTCTTGTACCTAAATCTCCTAAGCCTCAGAATCTGTCACATAGACCAATGATAAGGGATTTGATCCCTTTCAAGTTCAAATGGTAACTCCTTAGCCGCCATCCTTACTTTGTGCTCAGATAACAACATTCACTTATTTATGCATTAATATAGCACCCATCACAGAGCCTTTTTACTACTTATTAAGGGTTTGTATCAGACTTGGTAGGTTTATCTCATTTTTGTAAGCCTACTAATCATAATTGGTACCCTCACCATATTCACTTTCTTCAAGGGAAATGGTCTCAAGTAATGAGCTAGATGCATGGGTAATAGGTGAAAAAAAGTGTACCTATAGTTTTCCTCTGAAGAAAAATCCAAATTGCAAAAAGAGCCTTGAGGATAAAGAAAGGAATAGGTAGAGGTGGAGCCCAGAAAGAAGGCCTAACAACCGAAGACACCAAAATTCAGAGAAAAAGTAGGATAATTCCTCTATGGTAGGGATTATTCGAAGTATCTTCTAGGGTCAGCCTTTGGTGGAGAAACTTTAAACTCCCGTAAGGCCTATTCTCATTTTGTAGGATCAGTAGAAGAGTCGACAAAGAAGACTTAGATTGATCAGACCATCAGCTTCACAAATAAAGACCTAAAGAGGGTAGGGTTCCTTTCTGATGACCCGTTGTTTGTAATGTTGGTCATTTCAAATTTCACATTTGAAAGAATTATGATAGAAAATGGCTCATCCCAAGATATCTTGTACTATGATGCCTTTAAGTAAATGAAGTTGCTTGAAAACCATTTAAAGCCGGCGTACTACCTTTTGTATGGCTTCTCGAGTGAGCTGATCTACTCGAAAGGGAGCGTAGCCTTACCGATAGCAGCAGACACTTGGCTTCGCTAGACAACCATCTTGAGCACCTTCCTAGTTATAGATCTTCTTTCTTCCTACAAGGTGATTATTAGGAGACAAAAAATGAAAGCCATGAAGGCAGTGGTTTCCACATACCACTTAAAGATAAAATTTTCACCCGAGAACGGCATCGATGAGGTCAAAGGTAACAAGACTGCAGCTCAGACATGTTACCTAGCCTCTATTTAGGGAAGAGATAAGGCAGATATCCTTCAAATTAAAGACTTCAGAGAAGAATCTAAGACCTCTAGAGTAAGATCAGTGGAAGAATTAGTATCAATGTCTCTTGCAGAAGATGAAACCTTAAAAGTAATGCATATCGACTCAGGTTTGGAGGTAGAACTCTTAACTAAGCTGATCTAATTCCTTAAAGAAATTCGAGACGTGTTCGCTTAGTCAGCCTCCAATATGCTGGGAATCGATCCGACGACGATGGTGTACCGTCTGAATGTCGATCCTAACCAGAAGCCAATAATGTAGAAGAAGAGAGCCTTTGCGTAGAAAAGGAAATAGGCCATTGATGATAAGGTAACCAAGCTCCTAGAAGCTACTTTCATTAGAGAAATAGATTACCCTAAGTGGTTGGATAATGTTGTGACGATGAAGAAAGAAAATGGGAAGTAGAGGATTTGCATTGACTTCACTGATCTGAATAAAGCTTAAAAAAAAAAGATAGCTTCCCCAAATCGAGAATTGACCAGTTGGTGGATGCAACTTCAAGGTATAAAATGTTGAGCTTTATGGATGTCTACTCCGGGTATACCCAGATCAAGATGTATGGCTCCAACCAACCAACCATAACTTTTGTTATAGGAAAGAAAAACTACAAGGAAAACACATATCACCGATGGACAAAATTTGTCTCTAATAACCACTATCCCGTCAGTAATAGTCATCATCGACAGGCATTCGTTGGTGATAAGCCTGTCGGTGATAACTTCCTCGAGAATAATAATTTTCTCTGACGAACCAAAAATTTGTCAGAGAAAATAATATCTTCGATGGATGTCACCGACAAACCTTTTGTCCGTGACACATTTTTAAAAAATATATATTTTTTGTTGTTTTAATAATTCAATAATTAAAAAAATATGGCTAATGAAAAAAAAAATTTGGCAATACATTTTAAAATAGGAATTAGATTTAATAATTATCATCGATAGTATTTTGTTCCGTCAATGATAATCTAGTAAAATTATAAAGAATTTATTAAATGAAATAACTATCACCGATTGAATGATCCATCTTTTTTAGAAACAATTTGTCCTAAGTAAAACCTATTCAAAATTAATTCATAACTAAATAATGAAATCATAAAGTACTAATGATATTATTAAAAAATTATTTAGAAAATAAGAATTAAATAATTTGCAACAATACATTGATTAACTTAAATTTGATGCAATGTTTTTCCTAAAAAGAAATCATGGGTTTGCCAAGTCTAAGCCATCATTTTCCATTACATGAGAATTATATGTTTTTTCCCTAAAAACATCCAAGTGTTGAATTTTTATATATGAAAACCCACAAATTTGCTAACCAATGATTCGAAATGGATCTATTTTGTTCCCACAAGTCACGTTTGACTCCACGGACATGCTGGTACCCTCGTCTCATCCATTACACAAGTATTTTACATTTATCCCTAAAAACCGCTAAATATTGAACTTTCATAGCTGAAAACTTACACTTTTGCTAACTAGTGATCCAAAATGGATCTTGTTTGTTACTATGAGTCATGTTCGACTCCATGAACGTGCTGGTACCCCCAACTCGTCTGTTATATGAGTATTTTATATTTTTTCTTAATACCCACTAAGTGTTGACCTTTCATAGCCAAAAACCCACACTTTTGCTAACCGATGATCAAAAATGGATCCCTTTTGTTCCCAAGAGACACGTTCGAATCCACGGATGTGTTGTTACCCCTTGCTCGTATTTTACATTTTTGGCCTAAAAAACATTAAATGTTGCAATGTAATAGCCTAAAACCAACACTTTAGCTAACCAATAATCCGAAATGGATTATGTTTGCTCCCATGAGTTATGTTCAACCCCAAAGACATGTCAGTATCCCCAATTTGTCCATTACACAAGTATTTTACATTTTTTTCACTAATAATCACTAAGATTTGAACTTTGATAGTCGAAAACCCATACTTTTGCTAATTGGCAATCCAAAATAGATCTCTTTTGTTCTTATAAGACATGTTCGACTCCACAGACATGCTGGTACCCTTGGGTCATCTTTTACATGAGTATTTTATAGTTAAATCTAAAAAATTAAATGTTAAACTTTAATAGCCTAAAACCCACACTTTAGCTAACCAACAATCCGAAATGGATTATGTTTGTTCCCATGAGTCACGTTCGACTCCATGGACATGTTAGTACCCATGGCTTGTTCATTACACGAGTATATTACATTTTTTTCTCTAATAACCAAGAACCCACAAATTTGCTAACCAGCGATCCAAAATGGATATCGTTTGTTCTCACGAGTCACATTCGAATCCATGAATGTGGATGTACGCTCGACTTATCCTTTATATGAGTATTTTATAATTTTGGCCTAAAACCCGCTAAGTGTTGAACTTTTATTAGCCTAAATTTCACACATTAGCTAACCAGCTATCCGAAATGGATACTTTTTGTTCCCATGAGTTTAGGTTTGTAATTCTAAATTCTACCACTAATACAAAAATCATTAAATATGCTTACATGTGAAATTGCTTCTATGTTTTTTCATTTTTATTTTTCCTTGCATATCTGATGTAATCAAAATTGGCTATTTCAACCATCCAGGAATGGATGGGGAATAGGATCTATAAAGATAGATCTAGAAGGATTACAAGCTTGTCCAAATCCATATACATAGACAAAATACTAAAAGGGTTTAGCCTGGAAAATTCTAAGATGAATTATGGAATTATTCTCTCGAAAGATATGTCCCCAAAGACACATGAGGAGAGAGAACACATGAGTAGATTGGATTTACCATGCACTCCATGTTGTTTACAAGACCTGATGTTGAATATGCTCTATGTGTTACGAAAAAATATCAATCTAACCCAAGTCAGGGTCATTATATAGCGGTGAAGAACATTCTTAAGGTCTTAAGAAGAACTAAAGATTTGATCCTTGAAATAGAGAAGAGAAATTGAAATTTGAAAGCCTTGAATAGCTTTAGTTTCAACCTAGAAAATAGGATAGTAAGTCAACATACAAATAAGTGTTCACATTAAATAATAGGGTAGTGAGCTGAAAATGTTTCAGATAACTGACCACTATGGATTCGACTATAGAGACCGATTACGTTATTATATCTAGGGCTATGAGGAAAGTTGTCTAGATAAAGAAATTCATCATTAAGCTTGATATGATTTCTGACATTGTAAGTTCAAAATCATGATATTGTGACAATAATGGTGCTACTGTGCAAGTGTGGGAACTAAGATCTCATCCAAAATCCAAACAATTCAAATAACAATACAATTTAATTAGAGAAATCCTTGGAAAAAAGAGATGTAAAGATGAAAGAGTTTTATCAACAAATTGATAGTAGTGTGCTCTACAAGCCAAAGAATTTGATTTTGTGGGCATGTTACTTGGAAATTGATCTTATTCATTTATTGACAATAAATAATTATTAATGGCAATCATCTTATTAATTATGTTCATTACAAATCATTGCATTTGCATTACATAATAAAGCTTATAGAATAAGAGCTGCGGAAATAAGCACCACGATGAGATCATACTAGTGAGATGTATTTTCTTATGTTTTATTCTTAAATGTTCCTAATCATAGGATCACTAACAAGAGAAAAGGTGAATCCAGATATATTAGTACATACTTGTTTTCTTAAGAAGTTGAAGGTGATTGACCTTATGGTCATAAGTGAATGAGACACTAAAATAAGTTATGTAAGTGCTTATTAGAGAATAGGTACACCGAACTAACTTGACTAAGAAAATCTTAATGGAAATTTTACTTGTTATCAATAGGAATTCTTACATTGTAGTTGTGCAAAGTGATCCTTGGACTTGAGGCACTATGGATATCTTGTGTATGGGTCATCATTCTTTGGTGCTACCTAAATGTGATTCTAATCATGGGTCATAAAAGGGTAGTAATTGTGTATGACCATTTATGCATGGAGCTATGTGAGTATACAATAGAGGATCCATCACTCCTTGTAAAAGAGAGAAAATGTCCTGTGTGATCTGATTAAGCCATAGCTTAGAAATTCCTTGGCCAAGGTGGGGTAGAAATTTGACAGAAGTTTCTAATTTCATAATTGAAGTTATGAACTTGAGATCTAGATACTTATGATTAAATAATTAAGGCTTGACAGTAAATTCATGCATTAGGTTTATTCAGGGACATTGCATGAAGAAATGATTGACTATTATGATAATTGTCAACAAAAAGGTTCACATTAATCAATATTGTCAGGGTAGCCATGACATACTATTTGGTATCAATCATATTTTGTAGAAGCCCTTAAGAATTAATTGTAAATAATTCTTAATTAAAGGGAGAATTTAAAAGAGTTTTAATTGGAATTAAAATTTAAAGGAGTTTTAATTAATTGAATGGGATCTAATTGCTACGTAATTGTTATAACTTACTACCAGGACAATATTGAACCTGAGGGGTTGCAAACAATTGGACAATTGCAAGAATAAAGAAAAATAATGGTCTTAGGAGTAAGGGTACTATATAAAGGCTCTATTTGATAGAAACCTTAACATAAAATAACATATTTTTTGTTGAGATTAAAAATAAGATTTTTGGCCTCTCTCTCTCTTACAAAAAAAAAAAAAACTAAAATATCTAGAGCTAGAACTCAATAGAGAATTTGTTGAGAAAATCACCACAAGAAATCCCTTGTTGTGATCTTTCCCAAACACCCAAATCCAGAATGATTTGTACAAAACCGAAACAAGAATCAAAGCATAAAAGAGAACACAAGCAATTGTTATCGAGGTTCGGCACTGTGCCTACGTCGCTGTGAGCTCCTCCGAGCTCTCTGCACTAAATCAATTGAGTTCTTACAATTACAGCAACATCCCTTCAAGAAACCTCTTGTTCTTGAAGAATGAAAGAAGAGAAAAGAAAGAGACAAGAACTAAGTGTTTCCTTAGAATTTTCCCAAGGAAAATTCCAATTACAGAGCCCTTGAATCCCCAATCTTGACTGCTCTCTCTCACCAGAAAGACCTCTCTAGATTTGAGAGCCTTTCTATCTAAACAACAAACCTCTCTTGTGTTTTGCATCTTTGCACTCTCACACTTGTTGTTATGTCTTTTTCTACCTTGATTGCTCCTAGATGACCCTTTATATAGGGCAATGACCACCTCATCCAATCTTTGAGATTAATCTCAACCCTTAGATCTCAAGAACCAAAGACTCATGGCTCTCTAAGAGTCTAAGTGAACCTGTATGTTTTAACCAAGGCCCACGCACCATCTCAAAGTGCTCATTAATTGGTGTCAGGTGTGCTTCATGATGAGGCTTGAAACAGGGCGTGCCGCGGCTCAGAAGTGGGGAAATTTGTTACCTTGCTCGAGGCTGCGACACAGATGGGCTGGGCCATGGCACAGCCTGGAGGAGAGGAGCTTTCGGACTTATTGGAGGCCGCAGCGCACAACCATACCTGATGCTGACCATTTTCACTTGTTTAATGATTTAACTTTCTTAGAGGTAGAACTTTAGTACCTAAATCTGCAGGATTTTCTTCTGTGGCCACTTTATCCACATGAATGAATCCTTCCGTAATATTTTCCCGAATGAAATGATACCGAGCATCCATATGCTTTGTCCTCTCATGGAACACTGGATTCTTACATAAATGCAACGCACTTTGGCTATCTGAATACACCACCACCTGCTCTTTTAGGACCTTCAACTCTTCCAACAACCATTTGCACCACATAGCCTCCGTAACTGCTTCCGTTGCCACTATATATTCTGCTTCGGTTGTTAAGAGTGCTACCACTGGCTACAACGGAGCCTTCTAACTTATACAACATCCGTTTAAGTTGAAGAAGTAGGAGGTAATCAATCTTCTTTTATCCCAGTCTGCTCCATAGTCCGAATCCGCATATCTTTAAGATAGATGGACTTACCCCTCTTCTCATAAACAAGCCCCACATATGAGCTTCCCTTCAAGTACCTCAGCAACCACTTCATCCCATGCCAATGCTCATTTTTGAGATTACTCATAAACCTACTGGGAACACTCATTGCATGAGAAATGTCGGGTCTAGTGCTTACCATCATGAACATGACTGATCCAACGGGACTAGAGTAAGGGACCTTTTCCATTTCCTTCTTCTCCTCATCCGTTCTAGGACATTGATCGCTAGAGAACCTAAAATGACTAGCAAGGGGAACCTTCACTGGTTTATTATCTTCCATAGAAAACTTAGATGTCATCTTTTCTATGTATGAAGTCTGAGAAATCTTCAATCTGTTTCTCTCCCTTTCCCAAATTATACTCATCCCAAAGATCTTCTGTACATGACCAAGATCCTTCATCTCAAACTCTAAACTGAGTTGAGATTTCAATTTTCCTATCCTCTCCATGCTGCTCCCAACCAACAGCATATCATTAACATAGATGTGGATGATCACCATTTCCTCCACCTTATGACCGTTGTAGTACAAGCACGAATCGTAGTAGCTCCTCATGAAACCCAAGCTAGTTACAAAGGAATCGAACCTCTTATTCCATTACCGAGGTGATTGCTTCAGGCCATAGAGAGAATTTTTTTTTATTTTGCACACCAAATCCCATGCCTTCCATCCTCATAGCCTTTAGGTTGCCTCATGTAGATGGTCTTATCAAGCTCTCCATGTAAGAATTTTGTCTTCACATCCATTTGTTCGATCTCCCAATTAAATTGGACCACCATTGCTAACACTATCCTTATCATCTTGTATTTCACAACTAGTGAGAATATTTCGTTGAAATCTATGCCTTCACTTTGTGTGAACCCCTTCGCCACCAGCCTAGCTTTATACCAGACTTCATCCCCCGGATTGTTCCCCTCTTTGATCTTGTAAATCCACTTACAATCCACAACTATCTATTTTTTTGGTTTGGGCACCAATTCCCAAGAGTTGTTCTTCCTCAAAGAATGCATTTCCTCTTCCATAGCTAGCTTCCATCTTGACGAATCCTTACATCCCATGGCATCAATTTAAGTTTTTGGTTTACTCCCTCCTTCTGAATAAGGAGCTGCTACATTAGCATCCGCAAAACCATATCTCAAAGGTGGTCTAACCAGCCTCCTTTCCCGGTCCCTTGCGAGCTGATAATCATTCTGATTCCCTGCATCATCCCCTTCTAGTTCAGTCTTTTCTTGAGTGTCTTGAGCTTGGCCTTCATCAATGGGCTTTACCTAGTCTTAACCCTCTTGCCTTCCTTGCTCTACCTGAACTGAATTTTCCTTAATGCTATGCTCCACAAATACCAGGCTGGTTTGCCCACTATCTCTTGCAAGGTTAGTTTTCTCCAAAGAGAGAAATAAATGCTCATTAAAAATGGCATCCCTACTTATTATGAGTTTAGTTCCTTTTTTCTCTAAGGACCACAACCTATACCCTTTAACCCCTTCACCATATCCTAGAGACACACATTTTCTAAACCTTGGACTAAGTTTATCATCCTTTTGATGTGCAAACGCAGCACATCCAAAAGCTCTAAGGTTGTTTAACTCAGGGGGTTTACCACTCCACATCTCCTCGGGAGTCTTGAGATCCAAAGCTCTAGAGGGTGATCTATTAACAAAATACGTAGCAGTAGACACCGCTTCCCACCAAAAATATTTGGGTAATCCGGAACTAATTAACATGCACCTAACCTTTTCTATAAGGGTCCTATTCATCCTCTCAGTAACTCCATTTTGCTGAGAGGTTTTCACAATCGTTCTATGTCTTAGAATGCCATTTAACTCACAGAATTTGTCAAATTCCTTATTAAAAAATTCTAAGCCATTATCGGTTCTTAACACCTCAACTACCTTACCCATTTGAGTCTCCACCAACTTTTTCCACACCACAAATTTATTCAAAGTATTTGATTTGTTTTTAAGAAAATAAACCCAAACCTTTCTTGAATAATCATCAATTAAAAACAGAAAGTAAACATTACCTCCCTGTGTTGGTGTTCTTGCTGGTCCCCAAATGTCCGAATGAATGTAGTCAAGAATGCCCTTAGACTTGTGCACTATGGTGTTGAAGCTGACCCGGTGTTGCTTCCCAAGAATGCAACACTTGTAGAAATCAAGTTTCTCTACTTTGTCACCACCAAGTAGACCATTCTTACTGAAAACTTACAGGCCCGTTTCGCTCATATGTCCCAAGTGTGTGCCAAAAGGCTGCCCTATCAATCTTAGCCATCAAGGTTGCTGCTTGATCCATGATTTCTGTCTCTCTGATCATCTCTTAGAAACCATCCTTCATTGCTGCTTTGATCACTATGAAAGATCCCTTAGTTACCGTGATCTTTCCTCCCTCTGCTTTGTATGTGTACCCCATGGAATCCAGCTTCCCCAATGAGATCAAAATTTTTCTCAAATCCGGAAGATATCTCACATTCCACAGCAGCCTTGTAACTCCATCAAACATCCTCAATTAGATGTCTCATATCCCCTCACTTAGCAAGAAGTATCATTCCCCAAGAAAAACTTTCCATCATTGGTTTCCTTGAAATTATTGAACCAATCCCGATGAGGGCACATGTGATAAGAGCACTTGGAATCCAAGATCCATTTCTCCCTGCCTTGCCTCCTGCTCATATATGAGCACACAACAAGAACATCATCATCTTGCTGTTCTCCCTTGGCAACCGAAGCCTCTCCTTTGTTGGTATGGCCTCTTCCTTTCTCATCCCTCACATCTTCTTGCAATCTTTCTTGAAATGACCCTCCTTATAGCAGTAGTAGCATCTCTTTCCTCCAAATCTCAGTTTAGAGAGCACTCTCCCATGGCTTTGTCATCTACCCTGTAGTTTGTCCCGGTAGTAGCCATGTATGTTGCTGCCATACTGAGTTGCAGGCCTTCCTCTAACGAACAACCCTTCTCCATTTGATTCCTCCCTCATCTTGGCTTTGAAATCATGAGCCCTTATAGCATTGATCACAACTTCTTTTGTTAGTGTATCTCTTCCATATTCAATAGCATTAATCAAGCTTTCAAAATAATCAGGAAGAGAATTCAATAACATAATAACCAATTGTTCATCTGGGAATGTTATACTACAACTAGCTAAATCTTGAACTAGTTTATTAAACACATAAAAATTATCTTGCAACTCTTTATTAGGATCCATTTTAAAAGCAAAGATTCGTTTAAGAAGATATATCTTATTAGGGAGAGTCTTGGTAAGAAATAACCCATCTAGTTTCTTCCAAATGATAGTTGGATCTTCCATGTCTCCACATTCTCTTGTCACATTATCCGATATGTGTAGGAAAATGGTGCTGTATGCCATCTTCTTCATCTCATTCCGCTGGACCTCCATGATACTTGCTGAAAAATCATCATCTTCTCCAATAGCCAAGTCCATCTTTTGTTGCATAAGAACAGCCATGATTTTTCACCTCCAAAGGGCAAAGTCTCATTTTCCATCAAACTTCTCAATAATGAAGTTTGAACCCATCTTGCGGAGAAAATCCCAAGATTTATGCAGAACCCATAATTGCTTTCCAACTTCTAAACTTCAAGAACCCGATTAATTATTGATCTCAGCACCGTTCTTGAACCTCAAGAACCCGATAAACTCTTGGTCTCAGCACCGTTCTTGAATCACCCAAGAAGTTTTCTCTGATCTTGCCCGGATACCCACTGTACTAGCTCTAATACCACAATTGAGAAAATCACCACAAGAAATCCCAGGTTGTGATTTTTCCCAAACACCCAAATCGATAATGATTTATACAAAACCGGAACAAGAATCAAAGCATAAAAGAGAACACAAGCAATTGTTATCGAGGTTCGACACTGTGCCTACGTCCCCGTGAGCTCCTCCGAGCTCTCTGCACTAAATCAATTAAGTTCTTACATTTACAGCAACATCCCTTCAAGAAACCTCTTGTTCTTGAAGAATGAAAGAAGAGAAAAGAAAGAGATAAGAACTAAGTGTTTCCTTGGAATTTTCTCCAAGAAAATTCCAATTACAAAGCCCTTGAATCCTCAATCTTGACTACTCTCTCTCACTAGAAAGACCTCTCCAGATTTGGGAACCTTTCTCTCTAAACAACCAGCCTCTCTTGAATGAGTCTCTCTTGTGTTTTGTGTCTTTGCACTCTCACACTTGTTGTTATGTCTTTTTCTACCTTGATTGCTCCTAGATGACCCTTTATATAGGGCAATGACCACCTCATCCAATCTTTGAGATCAATCTCAACCCTTAGAACTCAAGAACCAAAGGCTCATGGCTCTCTAAGAGTCTAAGTGAACCTGTGCATTTTAACCAAGTCCCACGCACCATCTCAAAGTGCTGATTAATTGGTCTCAGGTGTGCTTTGTGCTGAGGCTTGGAACAGGGCGTGCCGCGGCTCAAAAGTGGGGAAACTTGCTGCATTGCTAAAGGCCGCGGCATGGATAGGCTAGGCTGTGGTGCAGCCTTGAGGGGAGTAACTTTTAGACTAACTAGAGGCCGTGGCGCAAAGCCATACCTGATACTGACCATTTTCACTTGTTTAATGATTGAACTTTCTTAGAGGTAGAACTTTAGTACCTAAATCTGTAGGATTTTCTTTCGTGGCTACTTTATCCACATGAATGCATCCTTCCGTAACATTTTTCTGAATGAAATGATACCGAACATCCATATGCTTTGTCCTCTCATGGAACATTGGACTCTTACACAAATGCAAAGCACTTTGGCTATCCGAATACACCACCACCTGCTCTTTTAGGACCTTCAACTCTTCCAACCATTTGCACCACATAGTCTCCTTAATGGCTTCCGTTGCCGCTATATATTCTACCTCGGTTGTTAAGAGTGCTACCACTGGCTACAACTGAGCCTTCCAACTTATACAACATCCGTTTAAGTTAAAGAAGTAGGAGGTAATCGATCTTCTTTTACCCCGGTCTGCTCCATAGTCCGAATCTGCATAACCTTCAAGATAGATGGACTTACCTCTCTTCTTATAAACAAGCCCCACATCTGAGCTTCCCTTCATATACCTCAGTAACCACTTCATCCCATGCCAATACTCCTTTTCGGGATTACACATAAACCTGCTGGGAACACTCATTGCATGAGAAATGTCGGGTCTAGTGCTTACCATCATGAACATGACTGATCTAACAGCACTAAACTAAGGAATCTTTTCCATTTCCTTCTTCTCCTCATCTGTTCTAGGAATTGATTGCTGGAGAATCTAAAATGGCCAACAAAGGGAACCTTCACTGGTTTATTATCTTCTATAGAAAACTTAGATATCATCTTTTCTATGCAGGAAGTTTGAGAAATCTTCAATCTGTTTCTCTCCCTTTCCCAAATTATACTCATCCCAAGGATCTTCTGTGCATGACCAAGATCCTTCATCTCAAACTCTGAACTGAGTTGAGATTTCAATTTTCCTACCCTCTCCATGCTGCTCCTAACCAACGGCATATTATCAACATAGATGAGGATGATCACCATTTCCTCCACCTTATAACCATTGTAGTACCAGCACGAATCATAGTAGCTCCTCATGAAACCCAAGCTAGTTATAAGGGAATCGAACCTTTTATTCTATTACCGAGGTGATTGCTTCAGGCCATAGAGAGATTTTTTTATTTTGCACACCAAATCCCTATGCCTTCTTTCCTTATAGCCTTCGGGTTGCCTCATGTAGATGGTCTCATCAAGCTCTCCATGTAAGAATTTTGTCTTCACATCCATTTGCTCGATCTCCCAATTAAATTGGACCACCATTGCTAACACTATCCTTATCGTCTTGTATTTCACAACTAGTGAGAACATTTCGATCAAATCTATGCCTTCTCTTTGTGTGAACCCCTTCGCCACCAGCTTCCCTTTATACCGAACATCAACCCCTA
Organism: Bretschneidera sinensis; assembly: GCA_023935145.1. Taxonomy (NCBI): domain Eukaryota; kingdom Viridiplantae; phylum Streptophyta; class Magnoliopsida; order Brassicales; family Akaniaceae; genus Bretschneidera; species Bretschneidera sinensis. The sequence goes on along the minus strand of CM043703.1, from coordinate 64,130,612 downwards.
GAGTGTTCCCTTCTTTGATCTTGTAAATGCACTGACAATCCACAGCTATCTGTTGTTCTTGTTTGGGAACCAATTCGCAAAATTTATTCTTCCTCAAAGAATTCGTTTCCTCCTCCATAGCTAGCTTCCATCTTAACGAATCCTTACATCCCATGGCATTAATGTAAGTTTCTGGTTCACTCCCTCTGTCTGAATAAGGAGATGCTACATTAGCATCCGCAAAACCATATCTCAAAGGTGGTCTGACCAGCCTCCTTTCCCAGTCCCTTGTGAGCTGATAATCATTCTGATTCCCTGCATCATCCCCTTCTAGTTCAGTCTCTTCTTGAGTGTCTTGAGGTTGGCCTTCATCAATGGGCTCTACCTAGTCTCAACCCTCTTGCCTTCCTTGCTCTACCTGAATTGAATTTTCCTTAATGCTATGCTCCACAAGTATCGGGCTGGTTTGCCCACTATCCCCTGCAAGGTTAGTTTTCTCCAAAGAGGGAAATAAATGCTCATTAAAAATGAAATCCCTACTTATTATGAGTTTAGTTCCTTTTTTCTCTAAGGACCACAACCTATACCCTTTAACCCCTTCATCATATCCTAGAAACACACATTTTCTAAGCCTTGGGCTAAGTTTATCATCCTTTTAATGTTCAAACGCAGCACATCCAAAAGCTCTAAGGTTGTTTAACTCAGGGGGTTTACCACTCCACATCTCCTCGAGAGTCTTGAGATCCAAAGCTCTAGAGGGTGATCTATTAACCAAATATGCAGAAGTAGACACCGCTTCCCCCCAAAAACATTTAGGTAATCCGGAACCAATTAACATGCACCTAACCTTTTCCATAAGGGTCCGATTCATCCTCTCAACAACTCCATTTTGCTGAGGGGTTTTCACAACTGTTGTATGTCTTAGAATGCCATTTAACTCACAGAATTTGTTAAATTCCTTATTAAAAAATTCTAAGCCATTATTGGTTCTTAACACCTTAATTTCCTTACCCGTTTGTGTCTCCACCAATTTTTTCCACACCACAAATTTATTCAAAGCATCTGATTTATTTTTAAGCAAATAAACCCAAACCTTTCTTGAATAATCATCAATTAAAGACAGAAAGTAAACATTACCTCCCTGTGTTGGTGTTCTTGCTAGTCCCCAAAGGTCTGAATGAATATAGTCAAGAATGCCCTTAGACTTGAGCACTCTGGCATTGAAGCTGACCCGATGTTGCTTCCCAATAACGCAACACTTGTAGAAATCAAGTTTCTCTACTTTGTCACCACCAAGTAGACCATTCTTGCTAAGAACTTGCAGGCCTTTTTCGCTCATATATCCCAAGTGAAGTGTGCCAAAGGGCTGCTCTATTCATCTCAACCATCAAGCTTGCTGCTTGATCCTTGATTTCTGTCTCTCCGATCATCTCATAGAGACCATCCTTCATTGTTACTTTGATCACTATCAAAGATCCCTTAGTTACCTTGATCTTTCCTCCCTCTGCTTTGTATGTGTACCCCATGGAATCCAGCTGCCCCAACAAGATCAAATTTCTTCTCAAGTTCGGAAGATATCTCACATTCCGCAGCAGCTTTGTAACTCCATCAAACATCCTCAATTAGATGTCTCCTATCCCTCTCACTTTCCATCATTGGTTTCCTTGAAATTATTGAACCAATCTCGGTGAGGGCACATGTGATAAAAGCACTCGGAATCAAATATTCATTTCTCCCTGCTTGCCTCCTGCACATATTTGAGCACACAACAAGAACATCATCATCCTGTTGTTCTCCCATGGCAACCGAAGCCTCTCAATTGTGGGTATGGCCTCTTCCTCTCTCATCCCTTGTCTTCTTCTTGCAATCTTTCTTGAAATGACCCTCCTTATAGTAGTAGTAGCATCTCTTTCCTCCAAATCTCAGTTTAGAGTGCACTCTCCCATGGCTTTGTCCTCTACCCTGTGGTTTGTCCCTGTAGTAGCCACGTATGTTGTTGCCATACCGAGTTGCAGGCCTTCCTCTAACGAACAACCCTTCTCCACTTGATCCTTCTCTCATCTTGGCTTTGAAATCATGAGCCCTTATAGCATTGATCACAATTTCCTTTGTTAGCGTATCTCTTCCATATTTAATAGCATTAATCAAGCTTTCAAAATAATCAGGAAGAGAATTCAATAACATAACAACCAATTGTTCATCTGGGAATGTTATACTACAACTAGCCAAATCTTGAACTAGTTTATTAAACATATCAAGATTATCTTGCAACTCTTTATTAGGATCCATTTTAAAAGCAAAGATTCGTTTAAGAAGATATATCTTGTTAGGGAGAGTCTTGGTAAGAAATAACTCATCTAGTTTCTTCCAAATGATAGCTGGATCTTCTATATCTCCACATTCTCTTGTCACACTATTCGATATGTGTAGGAAGATGGTGTTGTATGCCATCTTCTTCATCTCATTCCGCTGGACCTCCGTGATACTTGCTGGAAAATTATCATCTTCTTTAATAGCCAAGTCCACCTTTTGTTGCATAAGAACAACCATGATTTTCCACCTCCAAAGAGCAAAGTATTGCTTTCCATCAAACTTCTCAACAATGAAGTTCGAACCCATCTTGCGGCGAAAATTCCAAGATTTATGCAGAACCCACAATTGCTTTCCAACTTCTAAACTTCAAGAACCCGATCAACTCTTGATCTCAGCACCGTTCTTGAATCACCCAAGAAATTTCCTCTGATCTTGCCCAGATACCTGCTATACTAGCTCTGATACCACTGTTGAGAAAATCACCACAAGAAATCCCAGGTTGTGATCTTTCCCAAACACCCAAATCCAGAATGATTTGTACAAAACCGAAACAAGAATCAAAGCATAAAAGAGAACACAAGCAATTGTTATCGAGGTTCGGCAATGTGCCTACGTCTCCGTGAGCTCCTCCGAGCTCTCTGCACTAAATCAATTGAGTCCTTACAATTATAGCAACATCCCTTCAAGAAACCTCTTATTCTTGAAGAATGAAAGAAGAAAAAAGAAAGAGATAAGAACTAAGTGTTTCCTTGGAATTTTCTCCAAGAAAATTCCAATTACAAAGCCCTTGAATCTCCAATCTTGACTACTCTCTCTCACTAGAAAGTCCTCTCAAGATTTGAGAGCCTTTCTCTCTAAACAACCAGCCTCTCTTTAATGAGTCTCTCTTGTGTTTTGTGTCTTTGCACTCTAACACTTGTTGTTATGTCTTTTTCTACCTTGATTGCTCCTAGATGACCCTTTATATTGGGCAATGACCACCTCATCCAATCTTTGAGATCAATATCAACCCTTAGATCTCAAGAACCAAAGACTCATGGCTCTCTAAGAGTCTAAGTGCACCTGTGCATTTTAACCAAGTCCCATGCACCATCTCAAAGTGCTGATTAATTGGTGTCAGGTGTGCTTCGTGCTAAGGCTTGGAACAGGGCGTGCCATAGCTCAGAAGTATGGAAACTTGCTAACTTACAGGAGGCTACGGCCCAGATTGGCTGGGCAGTGGCACGGCCTGGAGGGGAGGAGCTTCTGGACATGCTGGAGGCCGCAGCGCACAGCCATACCTGATGCTGACCATTTTCACTTATTTAATTCTTTGACAAACCCCAACAGAATTTGGCCAGCCCTTTGTTCTTCTTCAAGCTGTGTTCGACATACCAGAGAAGAATATCCTTATTCTTGATTGCTCATGTGGATATACTTAGAGGCCGAACACTTGAAAGATTGGTGAATCCGTTTTAAAGATCATTAAGAAACACTATCAAAGGTAAAAATATCTAACATTGTATGGAAATAGTATTCGGATCATCATTCTAATAGATTCATAGATATTTTTATTGGGATTTATCGGCATAAATTTTTAATTTTTCGCTACGTATTCTATGCCTGTAGACTTACAATTGTATCAGAGCCAACTCTATGGATTATTAGAATGAGTTTAATTAAATTGTTATGGCTTTAAATATATGATATTAAAATCCATTAGATTAAAAATTGATAATCTAAAAGTTAGATTAGGGTTTATGAAACCATTGATTAAGAAAATTTAGGAATGTGTTCTTCAATTGATTATTTTCATATGATTATGATAAAATTGTTATGGATTATTTTTTAATATATTAAATCAATGAAGATTGATAGCATATTATTTTTATGATGAAAATATGATTTTACATCAATGAAAAATTGCTTTGGGATGAAAATCATGAAAAAAGCGTAAAACCTATAGTAAAATAGATTTTCTGATCAAATTTCGATCATGTGAAATTTTCTTTCAACTTTAAAGTTTTTTTAATCTATAATTAAAAAACGGGACAATATTCAAATAAAAAAAATCAAAATTGTAGGTTTTTGCTTGTTCTTAAGATTTAGAATTTGTTTTGGATTGAAATTCTAAATATGAGTTTTAATTCAACTATATATATGATTTTTGATTTTCAAAAATTATATTTTGGTTAATTAAGAACTTTTCTTACTTATTTTACTAAAGTTTAAAGAAATTGGAGTTTGATCAAGAATTGAAACTCCAAAATCTTTATCACATTGAAATTATGAATTCTAATGAACAAAGAATCTTAACCCTATTTGGAATAGGGTTAAGGAAAGTTTCTAAAACCTAATGGAATTAGGAATGCAATCTAATGATCAAGGAATCTTAATCTTGTTTGAAATAGGATTCAATTTTTTTTAAAACCTAATGGGATTAGGAATGCAATCTATGGAATAACAATTATAACTATAATAGAATTCTTATTATTTATTTATGCAATTTGATTATATGAGAGGATAACTATTGGCTCTAGACCTTAGCAATTGGTTAAATTCATAGTATTATTTTTGTTTATTCAATTTTGAAGAGGGTTTGCATACCGTGCCTTCTCTTATTTCTCTCAATTAAATTTCTATCCCCCTCCAATGTAATTCCCCTTGACTTCTGATCAAGGTTTCTTATATATATTTGATGTATGTAATGTTACTTAGAGTTATATAGGATTCTTATTGAGGCGAATCAAGAAGTGTACAAGGAAGTATGGTAGTCCATCTGAAGACTGAAGACCTATGAATGTTTAGATATATTCATGTAATAATTACTTAAGATTTGACTAAGTGATTTGCTTTATCGGCTCAAGTAAATCACGCTTAGAAAGTCCAGACCCATCCACTTAGGTTTAAATATATATGCATGCGATGCATGCATATTAAAAATTATATGTTTGTTATATGTATTTGATGCATGTTTAAATGATGAGATATAAACGTAAAGACCTAAATCCTTCAAGAGTCAAAGAAAAGGCAGTGATTTAAATCAAGATTTCTCTAGCACCCTATGTAAAATAACAAACAAAAATTAAAAGCAAAAGATAACAAAGCACATCGTTCCCAACACTACTCCACGCCTTCTTAAAGAATAGAGTTATATCAACAGATCTCGATTTTTCATATATAAATGTAACTAACGTATCTCTTTTGTAAAGTCTTTCTCCATAATGCCCATGAATAGTTGCTCCCAGAGTAACCAAATAAGGCTTAGCTGATCTTATTACTACAAACGTTAAGGTTTTTCACTTTTTTCTTTGTTAGGTGACCCTAGTTGCCTTCTGGGCTTGGGACTTTGTCGGCGATTAGGGAATCCACAAAGGATGTTAGAAGAGGAATTTGACTCTTATTCAGTAAGGCTGCTACTTCAGGCGATTGCTAATTTTTTGCCCAGACCCCCCTTTTTATGTTATTAGTAAAGCGTCGCAACTACGGTTTCTACCATTTTTTTGGACTTCGGGGACTTACTGCCGAGTACTCGGAAGGACATTGAAAGGCATCTGGGATAAGATGGCCCGACTGTAGACAAAAGATGGCTATAGCTGGCTAGACGACTTACTCTACAAAGACAGCAGAGTATGTCGGGCCTCCTTTTCATCCTAAGATTATCAGGCTAGGGGATGATAAAGAGGAGACTTTGGTAAGATTATCTTTCTCGGTCTTTACATTGTCATTCCTTTGTCATCCTCAGTCTAGGCCAGTGTCAAGATCTATCTAGATTTTCTTCTTTTTTTCCATCTTTGTGAGTCTCCATTGCTGGATTCTCTCCACATTTCTATTGGAAAATAGGGGGGTTTGCATAAAAGTTTATTATTAAGTTTTAAATGTAAATTATTAGGAATATTGTATTAACTATTAAGGATGTGATGTATACGAGGTAAACAAATTATACACCTTTGTTGCATAGACGTAAGGGCTATATCACTAATTTACACTTATTAGGAATTGTGGGCTTAACTTAACTAAAATTGATGTGCTTTGTTGCGTAAACATAAGGTCATATACATTTAAGAGGCTAAATTATGATTGGAAATTGCATGAGATGCAAATGATAATAATTATCTAACTATCAAGTACATTGTAGTTTATTGCGCAAACGTGAGGCTATAATGCACAAGTGATAAGATCCTAGTCCCCACTAGAATTCCAAAGGGATTTTCTGTTTTTCATACTGAGGGTTGTGGGAATCGAAAAGAATAGTGAGAGGTGTCATTTAGATTAAAGACCAAATCTTTATGGTAGTTAATAATATGAATAGACATTAATTTTATCTGTTGTTACATTGTAGATCGCAATGACTAAACCCATTATCATGCATATTTGATGCAAACAGATTGGCTAGTCCAATCTCTTATATTGGCTAAGGAATTTGAGAATCGTTCTTAAGTCATAAGAATGACCTAGTTTTTTTATAAGTAGCTTTAAGAAACTGTTGTTGATAATGTTTTGGAAGATGAGGTCGCTACTTATAAGAAGTGGCACTATGACATGTGGGCTGGGAGCTACATTCTAACATCTATGTCTAATGAGCTTTAGAAACATTATGACAAGATGTAAATTGCTTATGAAATAGTGCTTCATCTCTAAGAGTTGTATGGTGAGCGTAACCTCTTTAGGCAAGGATTATCAATCCATGAGTACTGAAAGATGTTTAATTATATCGAGCAATTAGATTGGCTCGTTTTAGTATGGATGCAAAGTTAAGTAGTGACTTAATTCTTCAACTTCCCAGACTCATTGTCGCAATATGTTATGAACTAAAACATCAATACACCCATTATGTTTGTTGATGGAGCTTCTTCCACTAAAAGAAAGTCTTGAAGAAGAAGAAACCATTAAAGCAAAGGGAGCTATCAACAAGGTTATTTCATCAAAAGCCAAGAAAGATAAGGGACGATGCTCTCATTGTGGCAAATATGGGAATTGGAAGAGAAACTGCAAGGATCACCTTACAAGGTAAGCCTTCGTAAAGCATGTCTCAGTTGTTCCTCATTGAAATATACTTAATGCTCCTACTTGGGTATTAGATACCCAGTATGGTTCTCACTTTTGCAATAGGTTCCAAACGTTAAGAGAAAGCAAGAAACTAAGTAAGGACAAGTTAACCTTCGTCATGAAAATGAAACAAGTGTTTCTACATTAGTCGTAGTGACTTATTACGTAGTTTTACCATCTAGAATTTGATGGTAAGATATTTTATTTGGAACAACAAAGGAAAGGAGATAATTATCTAAATCATTATTATATATGGCACTTAAGTTTAGGTTATATCATTAAGGAAAATGCAAACAAGTTGGTAAAAGATAGATTTTTAGATCTATCAAATTATGAATCTTATCCAACCTATGAAACCTATCTCATCGGAAGATGACTAGATTTCCATTTAGTGGACATAGAGAAAGAGCCGCAGATGTATTAGGGTTAATACATAGTGACGTATATGGGCCCCTAAAAGTTAATGCTAAGGTTACTCCTACTTCACTACCTTTACTGATGATCATTCAAGGTATAGGTACATGTATTTAGTGAAATACAAATATGAATAATTTGAAAAGTTCAAAGAATTCAAAAGAGAAGTTAAAAGCAAGTTTGGGAAAAGTATTAAAGCTTTGTGATATGATTGGAGAGGAAAATAATTGTTTAATGATTTTCTTAATTATCTCAAAGAGAATGAGATTCTCTCCTAGCGAACTTCTCCTAGAAATGCATGATATTGGTAAGATTTGTAATGAGTTACACTAATTTCCTATATTATTTTGGGGAAATGTTGTCCTAACCACCACATAGTTATTGAATAAAGTTCCCTAAAAGGAAGTTCTTGAAACACCATGTAAGTTATAGGAAATAAGCAAAACTAATCTTCAACATGTTAAGATTTGGGGTTATCCCACCTATATAAAGAAGCTATATACAGACAAGTTGGGAACTAGGTCTAAAAATGCATGTTTGTGGGATATCCTAAATGATGTTTAGGATATTATTTCTATCATGCTCAGAAACAAAAGTTGTTTGTTTCCAAGAATGCTACCTTCATAGAAAAAAAAATTTATGATAGAAGGGAGCAGTTGGAGTAAGATAGAACTTGATGAAGAGTTATAAGAACTACAACCTAGTTGTTGGGAAATCACCTTAAGATGCCCAGGTGGTGATCTTCCAAACACAAAAGTCTATAATGACTTATAATGAATCAGACTCAAACAGCAATCAAAGAAAGAACACGAGCAATTGTTATCGAGGTTTGACAATGTGCCTACGTCCCCGTGAGCTACTCCAAGCTCTCTGCACTAAATCAATGAGTTCTCTACAAATACAGTAACACCCCTTCAAGAAACTTTTTGTTCTTGAAGAACAAAAGAAGAGAAAAAGAAAGTGATAAGGACTTGAGTTACCTTAGAATTTTCCCCAAAAAAATTTCACTTACAAGGCCCTTGAATCCCTAATATATACTACTCTCTCTCTAAACAAACGACCTCTCTTGAATGAGTCTCTCCTGTTTTTAGTGTCTTTGCACTCTCACACACCATGTGTTCTATTTCACCCACATTTTGCTCACATGTCATTCACCTCTCTTGTTGAGATGATTGTCACACCCTTATGTTTCTTGTTGAGATTGAAGCTAGGTGACCCTTTATATAGTGCACCACTTCTTGAACCTATCTTGAAGTCAATCTTGACCCTTAGATCTTGAGGACCAATCAATCATAGCCCTTCAACAAGTCTAAGTCATCCTGTGTGTTTTAACCAAGTCCCACGCATCATCTCAAAGTGCTGATTAAAAGGTGTCAGGTGTGCCTCGTGCTGAGGCTTGGAACAGGGCGTGCTAAGGCTCAGTGTTCGTGCTTAGGCTTGGATAGGCTGGGTCATGGTGCAGCCTGGAGGGGAGGAGTACTAGACTTACTGGAGGCCGCGGCACACAGCTAGGACCTGATGCTGAACTCTTCATCTGTTTAATCCTTAGACAAATACCAACAATCTCTACCTTTGTCTAAGCGATTAAACTCGAACCCATTGTGCAGAGAACTTAGGATCGAAACTCAACTTGAGTCACTATATCATCCGAATCCAATCCTAAGAAGTCCAAGGCAATGATTGAACATTCTTAGAGGTAAAACTTTGGTACCTAAATATGCAGGATTTTCTTCCGTTGCGACTTTCTTCACATGAATGCATCCTTCCGTAAAATTTTCCCGAATGAAATGAAACCGAACATCCATATGCTTAGTCCTCTCATGGAACACCAGGTTCCTACATAAGTGCCACGCACTTTGGCTATCCGAAAACACCACCGCCTGCTCTTTTTGGACCTTCCACTCATCCAACAACCCTTTGCTCCATATAGCCCCCTTTATGGTTTCCGCAGCCGCTATATGCTCTGCCCTGGTTGTCGAGAGTGCTACCACTGGCTGCAACTGAGCCTTCCAATACCTCATCAACCACTTCATCCCAAGCTAAACTCCTTTTTGAGATTACTCACAAATCTGCTGAGAACACTCATTACCTGAGAAATGTCGGGTCTAGTGCTTACCATCATGAACATGACTGATCCAACTGCACTAGAGTCAGGGACCTTATCCATTTCTTTCTTCTCCTCATTCGTTCCAAGAAATTGTTCACTGGAGAACTTAAAATGACCAGCAAAGGGAATCTTCACTGGTTTACCATTTTCCATAGAAAACTTGTACAACACCTTTTTTATGTCGGAAGACCAAGAAACTTTCAACCCGTTTCTCTCCCTTTCCCGAATTCTTCTCATCCCAAGGATCTTTTATGTTAGGCCAACATCCTTCCTCTCGAACTCCTCACTAAGTTGAGATGTCAACCTTTCTATCCTCTCCCTGCTGTTCCCAGCCAACAGCATATCGTCGACATAGTTGATGATAATCACCACTTCATCCACCTTGTGTCTAGATGAGAAGGTTTCTGTGAAATCTATGCCTCCTCTTTGCGTGAACCCCTTCTCCACCAGTCTAGCCTTATTTCGGACTTCATCCCCTGGAAGGTTCCTTTCTTTGATCTTGTAAGTGCACTTACAATCCATAACTCTCTGTTTTCCTAGAATGTGCACCAATTCCTAAGAGTTGTTCTCCCTCAAAGAATCAATTTCTTCCTCCATAGCTAGCTTTCATCTTGACGAATCCTTACAGCATATGGCATCAATGTAAGTCTCTGGTTCACTTATCCCTCCTTCTATCCAATGAGCTGCTGCATTCACCGCAGCAAAAAGATATCTCAAAGGTGGTCTGACCAGCCTTCTTTCCCGGTCCCTTGTGAGCTGATAGTCATTCTGACTTGATGTATCATCCCCTTCTAGTTCAGCCTCCTTTCAAGTGTCTTGAGCTTGGCATTCATCAATGGGCTCTATCTGGTCTGAACCCTCTTGCCTTCCTTGCTCTACCTGAACTGAATTTTCCTTGATGTTATGCTCCACAAATACCGAACTGGTTTTCTCACTATCCCCTGCAGGTTTAGTTTTCTCCAAATAGGGAAATAAATGCTCATTAAAAATGACATCCCTACTTATTATGAGTTTAAATCCTTTTTGCTCTAAAGACCACAACCTATACCCCTTAGCCTCTTCCCCATATCCTAGAAACACACACGTTCTAGGATCTTGGGCTAAGTTTATCATCCTTTTGATGTGCATATGCAACACACCCAAAAGTTCTAAGGTTGTTCAACTCAGGGGGTTTTCCACTCCACATTCTCCTCGGGAGTCTTAAGGTCCAAAGCTTTAAAGGATGATCTATTAACCAAATACGCAGCAGTAGACACCGCTTCCCCCTAAAAACATTTGGGTAATTCGGATCCCATAATCATGCACCTAACCTTTTCCATAAGGGTCTTATTCATCTTCTTAACAACTCTATTTTGTTGAGGGGTTTTCACAACCGTTCTATGTCTTAGAATGCCATTTAACTTACAGAATTGATCAAGTTCCTTGTTAAAAAATTCTAAGCCATTATCGGTTCTTAACACCTTAACTACCCTACCTGTTTGAGTTTCCTCCACCTTTTTCCACACCACTAACTTATTCAAAGCATCTGATTTATTTTTAAGCAAATAAACCCAAACCTTTCTAGAATAATCATCAATTAAAGACAGAAAGTAAAGATTACCTCCCTGTGTTGGTGTTCTTGCTGGCCCCTAAAGATTAGCATGAATGTAGTCAAGAATGCCCTTAGACTTGTGTACTCAGGTGTTGAAGCTGACCCGATGTTGCTTCTCAAGAACATAACATTTGTAGAAATCAAGTTTCTCTACTTTGTCACCACCAAGTAGGCCATCCTTGCTGAGATCCTGTAGGCCTTTTTCGCTCATATGTCCCCAGTGAGTGTGCCAAAGGGCTGCCCTATCCATCTCAGCCATCAAGCTTACTGCTTGATCCTTGATCTCTGTGTCCTCGATCATCTTATAGAGACCATCCTTCATTGTTGTTTTGATCACTATCAAAGATCCCTTGGTTACCTTGATCTTTCCTCCCTCTGCTTTCTATGTGTACCCCATGGAATCTAGCTGCCCCAATGAGATCAAATTCCTTTTCAAATCCGGAAGATACCTCATGTTCCTCAGCAGCCTTGTCATTCCATCAAACATCCTCAACTGGATGTCTCTCATGTCCCTCACTTGGTAAGAAGTATCATTCCCCAGGAAAACCTTTCCATCATTGGTTTCCTTGAAATTCTTGAACCAATCCGAGTGAGGACACATATAATGAGTGCACTTGGAATCCAAGATCCATCTCTTGCTGCCTTCTTGCCCCTTGCTCACATTTGAGCACACAACAAGAATATCATCATCTTACTGTTCTCCCTTGGAAACCGAAGCCTCTCCATTCTTGGTATGGCTTCCTCCCTCATCCCTCATCATCTTCTTGCAATCTTTCTTGAAATGACCCTCCTTATGGTAGTAGAAGCATCTCTTTCCTCCAAATCTTGGTTTGGAGTGCGCTCTCCCATGGCTTTGTCCTCTACTTTTGTCCCGGTAGTAGCCATATATGTTGCTGCCATACGAGGTTGCTACTCTTTCTTTAACGAACAACCCTTCTCCACTTGATGCTTCCCTTATCTTGGCATCAAGATTATCTTGCAACTTTTTATCAGGATCCAAAGCAAAGATTCGTTTACGAAGATACCTCTTATTAGGGAGAGCCTTGGTAAGAAATAACTCATCTAGTTTCTTCCAAATGGCAGCTGGATCTTCTGAGTCTCCACACTCCCTGGTGACACTATCCGACATGTGCAGAAAGATGGTGTTGTACACCATCTTCTTCATCTCATACCATTGGACCGCCGTGATACTTGCTGGAAAAACATCATCTTCTCCAATCGCCAAGTCCACCTTCTGTTACATAAGAATAATCTTCCGCTTCCAAAGGGAAAAATCTCCATTTCAATCAAACTTCTCAACAATGAAGTTTGAACTCATCTTGCGGAGAAAATCCTAGATTTATGCAGCACCCACAATTGCTTTCCAACTTCTTCTAAATCTCAAGAACATGATCAGAGATCGATCTTAATACCGTTCTTGAATCACCCTTAAGAACACGATCAGATCTTGATCTCTAGTCCGTTCTTGAATCACCCAAGAAGTTGACTTTTGATTCTTGGAGTTTTGCTCCGATAACCCCCTGTTCTTGCTCCGATACCAGCTATTGTAGGTCTGATACCACTGTTGGTGGTATCTTTTCTAGCTTTGATACTATTGGTAAACCACCTCAAGATGCCCAGGTGGTGATCTTCCAAACACCCAAGTCTAGAACGACTTGTAATACAATCGAAACAAAAACAGGAATTAGAACCAATCAAGAAAAACACCAGCAATTGTTATCGAGGTTCGACAATAGCCTACATCCCCGTGAGTTCCTCCGAACTCTCTGTACTAAATCAATGGTTCTTTACAGATACAACAACTCCTCTTCAAGAATCTCAAGTTCTTAAAGAACGAAAGAAGAGAAAATAGAAAGTGATAAGGAACTATTACAAAGCCCTTAAATCCAATCTATACTACTCTCTCTCTAAACAACCAGCCTCTCTTTGAGATCTATTCTAGTGCCTCTCCTCTGTTTTGGTGTTTTTGCACTCTCACACTTGCACTTGAATTCTCTTGTATGATGATCTTGTGTTTTCAACTTTTCTCTTTTCTTGTGTTGGGATTGCAGCTAGGTGACCCTTTATATGGTGCACCACTTCTTGAGCCAATATTTGAAGTCAATTTCCACCCTTAGATCTTGAAGACTAATTAATCATAGTCCTTCAACAATTCTAAGTAATCATGTGTGTTTTGATCATGCCTCGTGCACCATTTGAAATACTAAAACATAAGCATCAGGTGTGCCTTTAAGCTGCGGCCTAGAACAGGGCATGCCACTACCTAGAGGAGGGGAGGCTTTGCTGTCTTGCTAGAGGCCACAGCCTGGGGTGGATTTTCCATGGCGCACACACCTTGGGCCACGGCGCACAACCCCTCTCCCAACTTTTGGACTTCCTGGAGGCTAAGGCGCGCACACCTTAAGCCGTGGCCTGGATACCTGATGCTGAACCTTTTCAAACCTTATTTAAACCTTAGACATGACTGATCCAACTACACTAGAGTAGGGGATCTTTTCCATTTCCTTCTTCTCCTCATCTAATCTTGGACAATGATTGCTGGAGAACTTCAAATGACCAGCAAGGGGAACCTTCACTGGTTTGCTATCTTCCATAGAAAACTAAAATATCATCTTCTCTATGTAGTAAGTCTGAGAGATCTTCAATCTATTTCTCTCCTTTTCTCGGATTATACACATCCCAAGGATCTTCCGTGCATGGCCAAGATCCTTCATCTCAAACGCCTCACTGAGTTGAGCCTTTAATTTTTCTATCCTCTCCATGCTGCTCCCAACCAACAGCATATCATCAACATAGATGAGGATGATCACCACTTCCTCCACCTTGTGCCCCTTGTAGTACAAGCACGAATCATAGTAGCTCCTCATGAAACCAAAGCTAGTTATAAAGGAATCGAACCTCTTATTCCATTGTCGAGGTGATTGCTTTAGGCCATAGAGAGATTTCTTCAATTGGCACACCAACTCTCCCTGCCTTCCTTCCTCATAGCCTTCGGGTTACCTCATATAGATGTCTCATCAAGCTCTCCATGCAAGAATGCTATCTTCACATCCATTTGCTCGATCTCCTAATCAAATTGGACCACCGTAGCCAATACTATTCGTATCGTCTTGTATTTCACAATTTGTGAGAATATTTCGATGAAATCTATGCCTTCTCTTGGTGTGAACCCCTTTGTCACCAGCCTAGCTTTATACCAGACTTCATCCCCTGGAGTGTTCCCATCTTTGATCTTGTTGATCCACCTACAATCCACAACTCTCTATTTTTCTGGTTTGGGCACCAATTCCCAAGAGTTGTTCTTCCTCAAAGAATCCATTTCTTCCCCCATAGCTAGCTGCCACTTTGATGAATCCTTACATTCCATGGCATCCATGTAAGTCTCTGGTTCAACCATCCCTCCTTCTATCCAAGGAGCTGCTACATTAGCATCCACAAATCCATATCTCAAAGGTGGTCTAACCACCCTCTTTCCCCGGTTCTTTGTGAGCTGGTAGTCATTCTGACTTGCTATATCTTCCTTTCTAGTTCAGCCTCCTTTTGAGTGTCCTGAGCTTGGCCTTCATCAATGGGCTCTACCTAGTCTGAACCCTCTTGCCTTCCTTGCTCTAGCTGAACTAAATTTTTCTTGATGCTATGCTCTATAAATACCGGACTGGTTTTCTCACTAGCCACTGCAGTGTTAGTTTTCTCCAAATAGGGAAATAACAATTCATTAAAAATGACATCCCTACTTATTATGAGTTTCATTCTTTTTTGCTCTAAGGACAACAACCTATACTCCTTAATCCCATCACCATACCCTAGAAACACACATTTTCTAGACCTTGGACTAAATTTATCATCCTTTTGATGTGCAAATGCAGCACATCCAAAAGTACTAAGGTTACTCAACTCAGGGGGCTTCCCACTCCACATCTCCATGGTAGTCTTGAGCTGTAAAGCTCTAGAGGGTGATCTATTAACCAAATATGCAATAGTAAACACAGCTTCCTCCCTAAAATATTTGGTAAACCGGACCCAATTAACACGCACCTAACCTTTTCCATAAGGGTCCTATTCATCCTCACAGTAACTCCATTTTGCTGAGGTGTGTTTACAACCGTTCTATGTCTTAAAATGCCATTTAACTCACAGAATTTATCAAAATCCTTATTGCAAAAATCTAAGCCAGTATCGGTTCGTAAAGCCTTAAGTACCTTACCCGTTTGAGTCTCCACCAACTTTTTCCACACCACAAATTTATTCAAAGCATCTGATTTATTTTTAAGCAAATAAACCCAAACCTTTCTTGAATAATCATCAATTAAAGATAGAAAGTAAACATTACCTCCCTGTGTTGGTGTTCTTGCTGGTCCCCAAAGGTCTGAATGAATGTAGTCAAGAATATCCTTCGACTTGTGCACTCTGGTGTTGAAGCTGACTCGGTGTTGTTTCCCAAGAACGCAACACTCGAAGAAATCAAGTTTCTCTACTTTGTCACCACCAAGTAGACCATTCTTGCTGAGAACTTGCAGGCCCTTTTCGCTTATATGTCCCAAGTGAGTGTGCCAAAAGGCTGCCTTATCCATCTCAGCCATCAAGCTTGCTGCTTGATCCTTGATTTCTGTCTCTCCGATCATCTCATTGAGACCATCCTTCATTGCTGCTTTGATCACTATCAAAGATCCTTTAGTTACCTTAATCTTTCCTCCCTTTTCTTTGTATGTGTACCCCATCGAATCTAATTGCCCCAATGAGATCAAATTCCTTCTCAAGTCCGGATGATACCTCACATTCTGCAGTAGCCTTGTGACTCCATCAAACATCCTCAATTGGATGTCTCCTATCCCCCTCACTTGGCAAGAAGTATCACTCTCCAAGAAAACCTTTCCATCACTGATTTCCTTAAAATTCTTGAACTGATCCTTGTGAGGTCACATGTGATAAGTGCACCCGGAATCCAGGATCCATTTCTCAGTGCCTTGTCTCCTACTCACATTCAAGCACACAGCAAGAACATCATCTTACTGTTCTCCTTTAGCAACCAAAGCCTCTCCATTGTTGGTATGGCTTCTTCCTCTCTCATGCCACAACCTCTTCTTGCAATTTTTCTTAAAATGACCCTCATTATTGTAGTAGAAGCATCGCCTTCCTCCAAACTTCGGTTTTGAATTCGATCTCCCATGGCTCTGCCCTCTACTGTTTGATTTCTCCTGGTAGTTGCTATGGATCCTACTGCCATTCCGAGTTGCTGGCCTTCCTCTAACGAATAACCCTTCTCCATTTGATGCTTCCCTCATCTTGGCTTTGAAATCATGAGCCCTTATAGCATTGATCACAATTTTTTTGGTTAGTGTTTCTCTTCCATATTCAATTAAATTAATCAAATTATCAAAACAATCAGGAAGAGAATTCTACAAAATAAAAGCCAATTGTTCATCCGGGAATGTTATGCTACAGCTATTCAAATCTTGAACTAGCTTATTAAACACATCAAGATTATCTTGCAACTCTTATTAGGATCCATTTTAAAAGCAAAGATTCTTTTAAGAAGATAAATCTTATTAGGGAGAGTTTTAGTAAAAAACAACTCATCTAGTTTCTTCCATATGATAGCTGGATCTTCTAAGTCTCCAGACTCCCTTGTCACACTATCCGACATGTGCAAGAAGATCGTGTTGTATGCCATCTTTTTCATCTCAATCTGTTGGACCTCCGTGATACTTGCTGGAAAAGCATCATCTTCTCCAATTGCAAAGTCCACCTTTTGTTGCATAAGAACAGCCTTGATCTTCCGCTTCCAAAGGGCAAAGTCTCCCTTTCCATCAAACTTCTCAACAATGAAATTTGAAGCCATCTTGCAATGAAAATCCCAGATTTATACAGCACCCACAATTGCTTTCTAATTTCTTCTAAACCTCAAGAACACCATCAGAGATGGATCTCAATATCGTTCTTGAATCACCCTCAAGAACACGATCAGATCTTGATCTTTACTCTGTTCTTGAATCGCCCAAAAAGTTAATCTTTGATTCTTGGAGTTTTGCTCCGATACCTCCCATTCTTGCTCCGGTACCAGTTGTCCAAAGCTCTGATACCATTGCTGGGAAACCACCTCAAGATGTCCAGGTGGTGATCTTCCAAACACCCAAGTCTAAAATGACTTGTAATACAATCGAAACAAAATAGGAATCAAAACCAATTAAAGAAAGAACACCAGCAATTGTTATCGAGGTTCAGTAATAGCCTACGTCCCCATGAGTTCCTCTGAACTCTGTGCACTAAATCAATGGTTCCTTACAGATACAACAACTCCTCTTCAAGAATCTCAAGTTCTTGAAGAACGAAAGAAGAGAAAATAGAAAGTGATAAGGAACTATTACAAAGCCCTTAAATCCAATCTATACTACTCTTTCTCTAAATAACCAGCCTCTCTTTGAGATCTATTCTAGTGCCTCTCCTGTGTTTTTGTGTCTTTGCACTCTCACACTTGCACTTGAATTCTCTTGTATGATGATCTTGTGTTTTGAACTCTTCTTTTTTCTTGTGTTGAGATTGAAGCTAGGTGACCATTTATATAGTGCACCGCTTCTTGAGCCAATCTTTGAAGTCAATCTCCACCCTTAGATCTTGAGGACCAACCAATCATAGCCCTTCAATAATTCTAAGTAATCCTGTGCATTTTGATCATGCCTCACGCACCATTTGAAATGCTGAAACATAAGCATCAGGTGTGCCTTCAAGCAGTAGCCTAGAACAGGGCATGCCACGGCCTAGAGGAGGGGAGACTTTGTTGTCTTACTGGAGGCCGCAGCCTAGGGTGACTGTACCACGGCGCACAAGGCAGTGCCATGGCGCTCACACCTTGGGCCATGACGCACAGCCCCTTTCCTAACTTCTGGACTTCCTGGAGGCTGAGGCGCGCACACCTTGAGCCTCAGCCTAGAGACCTGATGTTGAACCTTTTGAAACCTTGTTTAAACCTTAGACAAATATCAACAGATACCAGTGTTAGGAAATCACCTCAAGATGCCTAGGTGGTGATCTTCTAAGCACCCAAGTCTAGAATGACTTGTAATGAATCGGAATCAAACAGCAATCAAAGAAAGAACACGAGAAATTGTTATTGAGGTTCGACAATGTGCCTACGTCCCCGTGAGCTACTCCGAGCTCTTTACATTAAATCAATGAGTTATTTACAAATACAGTAGCACCCCTTCAAGAAACCTCTTGTTCTTGAACAACGAAAAAAGAGAAAAAGAAAGTGATAAGGACTTGAGTTACCTTGGAATTTTCCCCAAGAAAATTCCACTTACAAGGCCCTTGAATCCCCAATCTATACTACTCTCTCTCTAAACAACCAGCCTCTCTGGAATGAGTCTCTCCTATATTTAGTGTCTTTGCACTCTCACACACCATGTATTCTATTTCACACACATTCTGCTCATATGTCATTAACCTCTCTTGTTGAGATGATTGTCACACCCTTGTGTTTCTTGTTGAGATTGATGCTAGGTGACCCTTTATATAGTGCACCACTTCTTGAACCTATCTTGAAGTCAACTTCAACCCTTAGATCTTAAGGACCAATGAATCATAGCCCTTCAATAAGTCTAAGTGATCCTGTGCATTTTAACCAAGTCCCATACACCATCTCAAAGTGCTGATTCAAAGGTGTCACGTGTGCCTCATGCTGAGGCTTGAAACAGGGTGTGCTGAGGCTCAGTGCTTCATGCTGAGGCTTGGATGGGTTGGACCATGGCACAACCTAGAGAGGAGGAGCCTTAGACTTGCTGGAGGCTACAGTGCCTAAGGCTAGGCTGCGGTGCACAACCAAAACCTGATGCTGAACTCTTCATCTGTTTAATCCTTAAACAAATACCAACACTAGTACTGTTCAAATTGAGGAACCTGAATCAATTGATCTTTCTATTACATAATCAGTTTGTGGATCTAGTAAAGTACCCAAGGCTTTAGAGATATGTGGATTTATCATAAATGGTAACATGAAGGTACAACTTATAGATTATAAGGAACCTCATACCTAAGAAGAAGTGACTAGAAGCCATAAATTCATAAATGGATTCCATATAGTGCAAAAAAGTGTGGAATTTGGTTGATGCACTAGAAGGTATAGCACATATAGGCTGCAAATGCCTTTTTAAGAGAAAGATTAGATGATAGTAATATGCCCTATAAGCCAAATAGCATTTAATGCTATTGATGCATTACTTGTAATTAATCTTACTCATTTATTAGCAATAAATAATCATCACTGGCATTTATTTTATTTACCATGTTCATTACAAATCACTGCATATGCATTACATGATAAAGGTCATAGAATAAAAGTAATGAAAATAAGGACCATGATGAGATCATGCTAATAAGCACCATCTTCTTGCATTATTCTTAAATGTTCCTAATCATATGATCACTCAGAATGACATTAGTGAATTAAGATAGATTAGTACATACCATATTTCCTCAAGGAGTTGGAGTGATTGATCTCACGGTCACTAGTGTAACAGACACTAAAACAAGTTATGTAGGTGCTTGTTAGAGAATAAGTATACTAAACTGACTCAACTAAGAAATTCCTAATGGAAGTTTACTGGCTGTTAATATGAATTTCTACGTTGCAGTTGTCCAAATGATCCTTGTACTTTAGGTATGACGGATATCTTGTATATGAGTCATCATGCTTCGATGTTACCAAAATATGAATCTAATCATGGGTCACAAAAGAACAGTAATTAGGTATGGCCACTTATGTAAGGAGGTATGTGAATGTATAATAGAGAAACCATCACTCTCAATGAAAGAGGGAGAATGTTTTATGTGAGCTGATTAAGTCATAGCTTGGAAATTGGTTAGCCAAGGTAGGGTGGAAATTAGAAAGGAGATTCTAATTTCACCATTTAAGTTATGGAATTGAGATTTATATACATATGATTAAATAATTAAGACTTGATAGTAAATTTATGCTTTTGGTTTAATTAAGAACATTGCAAGATGGAAGGATTGAAAAGTTCACATTAATTCATATTTTTTGGGTAGTCATGACATACTGCTAAGTATCACTCATGACTTGTAGAAACCCTTAAGAAATAATTGTAATTGTTAGGATTTTACCTCTAAAATCAATGTACTCAAATTTTAGACAAAAAACACAATAACAACAATTAAATAGGCAAATAAAATAAAGACCAAGAACACCAAGAATTAATGTGGTTAGGCAACCTCTTTGACTACATCCACCAACATACCAACTATTTTATTAATCTTTAATTACATCTTATGAAAAGAAAAGTTGTCAAACTCTCACCTTAAAGTCTCAATACAACAAAAGCTCTTAACCTAGCTTTAGTTGTAAGTGCCCTCTCTACTTGACAACCCAAAACCCCAATACACCCAAAGCTCTCATCCTAACTTTAGTAGTAAACCCCTCTAGTTTACAATGTATATGGGAATTATGAGTGTGCCTCAAATCTTCTCTGGGATCCCTTTTATATAGAAGAGATTTTTCTAATACTAATAGGAAAAGCACAACAACAAAGAAAACAACTTCTACTACTACTAGGATAAGCAATATCCAACAGAAAATTACTACTACTCCTATTAGAACAAACAACTATAAAATAAGAAAAGACTTTTCCCAAACCAATTAGAAGTCTTCCTTGTGGGAAATTGAGCCAAAATCCTAACAATAATTAATTCTTAATTAAAGGGAGAATTAAAAGAGTTTTAATTAAGTGTATGGGATCAAATTGTTATGACTTACTGCCAGCTCAATATTGAACCTCACACACAATTAGAAAATTGTTAGAATACAGAAAACTATTGAGCCAAATGAGAGAATTTTAGGAATTAATTAAACTAGGGATTTAATTGCAATTCTAGAAATCCTAGAGCTTTAAGAAGTAAGGGCTCTATATAAAGGTTCTGTTTGATAGAAATCTTAAGAATAACTTTATTATTATTGCTGAAATTAGTTTTAGACATTCTCTTTCTAGAAGGGTCGAATTTTCAGAGCTAGCACTGAAGGAATTTTCGGCCAGCCCTAGTGTTCTTCATCATATGGTGTTCGATATCCCAAAGAAGAAGATCCTTGTTCTTGGTTTATCATGTGGATACGCTAAGAGGCCGTAAACATGAATGGCTAGTGAATCGGTTTCAAATATCAACAAGAATCCCAATCGAAGGTAAAAAAAATCTCTAACCTTGCATGGAAATATTATTTGGATCATCATTTTAATAGATTCATAGAGATTTATCTTGGGATTTAAATCAGTGGGCATGAATTTTTAATTTTCCACTATGAATTCTATGCTTGTAGACTTACATTGGAGTGGATGGAAAGGTAGAGACCTATAAGGGAAGGCTTGTAGCTAAGGGTTTCAAGCAATGGCAAGGAGTTGACTTTGACGAAACCTTCTCTTATGACCATGATTAAATCCATTAGGATTTTACTTGCAATAGCTACATACCATGACTATAAAATATATCAAATGGATGTAAAGACTGCATTCCTCAATAGAAACATTGCAGATGATGTGTACATGACAAAGCCTGCAGATTTTGCATCTTGTAGTAGTGACCACAATATATGCAAGCTTCAAAAATTCATTGATGGATTAAAGCAAGCTTCTTGAAATTGGAACATATCAAATTGTTTGATTTTATCAAAAATAAGGATGAACCATGTGTGTATAAGAAGGTTAGTGGGAGCACTATGTGTAACGACCCATCCCGGGTTGACCACCCCCGAGACGGTGTCGTCACATTTTGAAATCCTAACACAACGCATATATGCAACAAAATAAAAAAATGTATATCAACTGAATGTATATATATGTATATATACATCAATCCTCAACCATCAATAGGGGTGTTACATTATTAAAATTTCAACTTAAATAATATATATAACATATGATGCATGGATGTTTACAATTTTTTTTTCCATTAGTCTGAGGATCTGGACCACATGGCTTATAGAAAATGATTCAGTCTGAATCTCAACTGATAATTCTATCTATCACACCAGCTACTTTTTTTTTTTGATCTGTAAATAAAACTTGTATAAATGATCAAAATGTACAAAATAATCTCTGGGCATACCCAGGGGATATACAATGAGGCCATATACAAAACAACAAAGAGGCTAGGTACAGGAACCTAGCTAGAGAACTAGTAAGCTAGTAAACTTATACAAAAATACAAGGCATTACCAGGGGCAAGCATTTAAACATTACATCAAGGAAACCACAAAATTTATAGAAGCAGTCTAGCTTCAGGGCAAGTTGCATACACAATTCTATAAATGACAATCTGAATCTTCTTTGCAAGGCTGGAACGATGGACAGCTCTTTTCTCAAAAAGCTTGGCATTCCTTGCTATCCATAAGCAGTACACAGTGCAAGCAAGGGCCAATTTATTTGCTATGGCTAGAGGACTAGTTCCTCTAACTTTTAGAGTCCACTTAATAGCACTTTCAATTGTTGTCATCTGTCTCCTACTCCCAAGCCACTTTTTAATACCAGCCCATGTTGCCTTGCTGATTCTGCAGGAGAAGAAGAGGTGGTCCCTGGTTTCCTCATGCTCAAGACATAGAGGGCAACGTTTGTCCTCACCTTCCAACTAAAGTCTGTCTTTGGTGAGCAATCTGTCATGAATGGCCAGCCAAAGAATAAATGAGTGTTTAGGGGGGCAGTGGCCATACCATACCAGGGGAGCCCAGACAACCACATTTCCTTTCTATCTTACTGAGTTATAGACCTTCCTGATACTCAGCTCATTGTTGGCACTCCAGTCCTGTAATCTGTCCCTACCCAGTTGGGATGAAGGAGGCTGGCCAGATATGTCATCTCTGATTTCTAGGATCCTCTTCCAAAGGGGGAAGTCTTCTTTACATGCCCTGACCTCCCATATAGATTTGTTTAACAAATAGTAGTGCTGAACCCACTGGATCCATAGGGAGTCCTTCTTCATGTGTATGTTCCATAGAACCCTAGAAATGAGGGCCTTGTTCCATGCCTTTAGATCAACTAGCCCTAATCCTCCTTCTGCCTTTGGTTTACAGATGTCAGCCCAAGCTACTAGAGCCTTTCTCATACCAGCATTTTTACCATTCCAAAGAAAGGTTCTGCACATCCTAATGATTTTCTCTAGGATGTTCCCTGGGATAAGGAAAATTGCCAGCCAGAAGCACTCCATGCCTTGGAGCACTAATCTGATCAGCTCAGTTCTGCCAGCATAAGACAAAGAGGAGCCAGCCTAGACATTGATGTACCCAGCAATTTTCTCTATGAGAGGGGAATAGTGGGTAGCATTTAACCTTGCAGCTGCTAGGGGAACACCCAAGTAATTGAAAGGTAGACTACTATCCTCCATACCAGTGTGCCTTCTGATATCTAAAATCTCCATTGCAACTGAATTTGCCTCCCCTCTTGCAAAGAGAATGAGATCATCAGCAAAAGCCAGGTGTGTGATCTTGAGCTTGTCACATTTAGGATGGAATCTGAATCCATATTTTCCATTCAGCCTCCCAAGAAGCCTGGACAGGTATTCCACAATCAGGACAAACAGGTAAGGGGATAGAGGGTCCCCTTATCTGAGACCCCTTTTGGCTGCAAAGAATTCATGTAAACTACCATTGATGGATAGAGAGAATGTAGTAGTGGTTACACATTCCACAATCCAAGACCTAAATTGATCAGGGAACCTAAGGCCCACAAGTAAGCTGTTCAGAAAGCCCTAATCAACAGTATCATATGCTTTTCTAAGATCAATCTTGATCATGCACCTAGGGGAGATTCTTTTCCTGCAGTACTTCCTAAGAAGTTCCTGCACCAAATAAATCTTTTCAGCCATATTTCTAGTCTTGATGAAGGCAGCCTGTGCTGGGTTTACAATTTGGGTGAGGCAAGGAGCTAGTCTTGAGGCTAGAATCTTGGAGATGATCTTATATATCACATTACAGCAGGCAATGGGTCTAAAGTCCTCCACTCTAGAGGCTTGTTTACATTTAGGGATCAAGGCTAGGGAGGTATGGTTTAACTACTTAAGAAGTCTCCCATTCTGGAAAAATTCTTAGACTGCCCCAATGATATCTTTGCTAATTACCTCCCATGCTTTCTTGTAAAATCTTGAGGAATAGCCATCTGGACCATGAGACTTGTCCTCCCCAATGCTTCACAAAACTGCCTTTATCTCTTCCTCTATGACCTCCTTGATCAACTGCTCAGCTTGGATTTCTTAGATTAAGGGGCCTTCTCTTATAATCTTAATGTCAGGGGGATTACATCTGGAAGAGGAACCCAGTAGGTTTTTGTAGAACTTAAGGAATTCTTGCACCACATCAGCTTCTAAGGTTATCATAGAGCCATTTGAGGCCAGAACTGCAGCTATATGGTTTTTGCTAGTCTTCCTTTTAACCATTGCATTAAAAAACTTTGAGCCCCTATCACTTTTGAGCAGGAATTTGCATTTATCCTGTTGAGATAAGAAGCTCCTCTCAGGTTCAGCTAGTTGAAAGGCTTTCAGCTTCCAATTAGCCACCATAGATTAGAGATCTATGTCAGTAGGGTTGTCATGAAGCTCTTCCTGTAGTCTAGCCAGCTTAGTTGAAGCCTCCAAGGCTCTCTCAGATATATGGCTGAAGTGCTTCTCATTGAGCAAATTGAAGTGGGGTTTGAGGCCTTTCAAGAGTCTACACAAAATGAACTGCTTTGTACCACCAGAGGTACCACCCCAGTGAGTCCTAACTATCTCCAGGAACTTGTCATGATCAGTCCATATGTTAAAGAACTTGAAAGATCTCCTACCTCCATAAGCATCATCCATCAGGCTTACCAGGCAAGGAGAGTGATCAGAAAGGCAACCAGCTGGTAAGAAAGAATTTTGAGCTCTAAGTCCCCTCTGATACCAAGCATTATTCACCATTACTCTGTCCAATTTACACCAAACTTTGTCGTTGGACCAGGTGAACAAGCATCCAGTAGCACTGACATCAGTTAAACCTATTTCTCTATAACAGTAAATAGGGTCCCTAAGCTCATAATCTGTTACAGGCAGCTCATTAGTTTTCTCATCAATGCTAAATACATTATTAAAATCACCCAAGACAAGCCAAGAGGCAGAAATATCATAGCTAAAGTTACAAAGATTGTCCCGTAAGGGTCTTCTAGCAACTATGGTATTGAAACCATACACAAAACTTACTACAAAATTACATGATGAAGTTAAGCATGAAACATTACAATGTATTACTTGGGAGCTGACTTCTATGATAGATAGACTCACCTTAGAAGGGTCCCATAGCACCAAGATTCTGCCAGAGGAATGATTTGAGACATTTTTGATCTGACTCCACAAGTGGAATTTTTTTCCCATGATTCTGACCAGCTTAGCTTCATCCAATTTGCATTTCAAGATCCCTATAACATCTATTTTCTTGCTCTTTATGAGGTGTAGCATCCCATTATGCTTCAGGGACTTGTGAAAGCCCCTGATGTTCCAGCAGCCAACTATCATTTGGGAGGTTGGGAGGCTGGCCCTCTCTTCCTAACTGGTTGAGGATCTTTCAAGCTTGATCTACCTTTCTTCTTCTTTACTAGCTGAAATCCACTCCCTCTGCACACCAGGAGCCTCATCAATCACACTTGGGTCAAGGGGATCAGCAGCATGCATAGCCTTTTTAGTTGGCATACTGTTCACCTTTACTTCTTTGTTACTAGGGTATTTCCTTTTCCTGGGGGCCTGTCCACTCTAGCACCACCAGGGACTAGGGCTGCTCTTTCTTTTGGATTAAGGGGTAAGGACTGCAAACCAGCCACCACCTGGACAGAAGTAGGGTCACTCTTATGAACTCCCACCACTCTTGTAACCCTGGAGCAAGGTTCCTCTCTCCCTGATGATCTCTCTTCTTGGTCTTCTCCTCTAGGAACTTGAGGAGACTTCTCTCTAGCTGGGGACCCTTGATATGGCCTATCCCCTTCATTCACATCTTCTTGGTTGTTTCCCTTCAAATCAGGACCAGTTGGAGCCTTAGACCCTTTCTGAGTTGTTGCTTCTTTATGTTTACTTCCCTGTTTCCTTCCTTTTTCTTGCATACCCTTCTAGCTGCAAGTGTGAAGATCATGGCCTAACACCTTACACTTTGAGCAGTATCTAGGAAGGTTTTCATACGTAACCTTTAGATCAATAGTATCCCCATTTGGGAAGCACACTGGTATAGAGAAGCTAATCTCCTTAGCTACATCAATCTCAAAGTAGCCTAGCATAGAAAATGCTTTCTTTACTTTTGGTAAACTGGTCAGCATAGAGAGGCTTTCCTAGTTAGGAACCTGTCTTACTAAGGCAGTTAGCAGACCATAATTCAAGTGGCGGGCCCTTAAGTTGAATCCAAATTGGTATGGTACTTATTTCCTCATTACCAAATCTAAAGAACTTAAGCATAGATTTCAAAAGTAAAGGTCTACCATAGACTTGGCAAGGACCCTCTTGAATCACATTCATACTAGACTGAGCATTTTCAAATTTAAATACTATCCATCCACTCTCATGGAATTGAGTTAGGACCTTTACCTTCCAAGAGCCAGTGAGCATTTTCAATGTTTCCCTCCTTGGAAATCTTCCAGCAAAGTATCCAACTAAGCAGAAAGGGTAGTCACTAAACACCTCCTCTATGTCTGCCTCTGTGATACACACTGTTTCTCCTTCACTTTCAATGGTAGTGAGTTGAAGACCTTTACTTTGCTTCCTATTGTCAGCAAACAGGCTGACCCAAGGGGCTTTCTTGCTTTGCTCCTAAGGCTTATCCTCATTGATAGTTGGGCCTTTAGAACCAGGGGAGCCAGCCTGCTCAGGGAGAGCCACATTGGAACTAGAATCAGAGGGAGAAACCCCATTTTCAATCAAAGTGTGAGGCCTGGAACCTTTGCTAGCCTCTTTCAACCCCATCCTAGCTGCAGCTGGCCCTCCGTGAACAGTAGCATTGCAGCTTGGATTATCTTCTTCACTTGAGGAAGAGGACTCTTCTTGGTCAGGGCTTCCATCACTCTCTTCAGAGGAGCTTTGGTTTTCATCCTCTAGAGTCTGGGGCTCTTCTTGCATTGTCTTCTTGGCTCCCTTACCCTTAGCTTGAATTTGGGTACTATTCACTATGGAAGTTCTGCGCAAGCTTCCCTCACTGCCCGAGCCTGAGCCATCCTCATCAGGCCTCAAGGACTTGGACACTTCCTCTCCAAGGGAGAAGGAAGAGCTTTCTGAAACAATTGTTGGACCCTTAGCACCATGCTCACTGGAGCAGGGAGGAACTTCTTCTCGCGATAAAACTATTGTAGCAGCTTTGTTTTTGAAATGATTCTCTACATATTCTAGGTCTTTTTGATCTTGGACTGACAAAGGTTTCTTACTACTGGGTTTTGTTCTTCCCATACTAAAGATTGCTGAAGGTTTGGAGCTGTGAGCAGAAGAGGAGGGGGAGAAGAGAGGGGCGGGAAACCATGAGTGAGCACTGTAGTAGTTGAGAGCTTCTCTCTCTAGCTTGCCCGGGTCGACTGACTGACTAAGAGCTATCATGCCAGCTACTTGAAATTATTTTATCTGTCGTGCCTACTCTCTTAAGTAGATTATTTTTTAAACTGTACCTTATTGGATATGATACGATTTATGATGAGTTCCACCAATTTTCCTATATATCCTTCTGGGGATATTCCATCTTAACTATTACATTTTTATTGAACAAATTTGCTTCAATAGAAATGCCTAATATGCAATAAGAGATATTGAAATGGAAGAAACCTAATCTAAAACATTTAGATTTTGAGTTGCTCTTCCTATGTAAAGAATTTATATACTGACAAGTTGGGAATTAGGTCTGATAACTGTAGGTTTGTAGGATATTCTAAAAAAACTTTAGGATATTATTTTTATCATCCATAGGAACAAAGGTGTTTGTTTCTAAGTATGGTACCTGATGAGTGAAAAATATTGCATATTTTGGCCACTTAATTTACATTTGTTAGCTTAGGAATTTGTTACTTTGAGTTGTTTTCATTGTTTTTCAGGTTTACAAGCACTGGGAAAGGAGTTTCACTAAAATTGCCAGAATTAACCGTACAGATCAATCATCTTTGAAAATTAAACTGTTTTGATTCAAGAAGAACCAGGATATGAGCCATATATGCTTAGAAAGATCCAGAAGTCTATTTTTTGGAGAATATTACGGCTCATAAAAATGATTTTTCTACAAAAAGTTATGGCCGTTTTAGTAGACAAAGTTCAAGCTGTGCGTGCTGTGTGGGATTTCAGCGTGAACAGTAGTTTTGAAGGGCATGTGAAGACTTAAATCCCACATCCCACATTGGTTGGAAACACATTTCTATATCACACATCCCACATCAGATTGAAAACACATTGCACTTATGGTATTTGCCTATATAATACTCACTCCACTTCATCATTCAGTGTACAATTCCTGAGCCACTTTGGTGTTTACCGGTGGACGTCCGCTAGCATTCTGGTGGATCTCGAAGGCTTTGTCACCACGAGGGGAAGCACCACCCTTCAGCGAGTGGAATTTCTCCCATGTAAAGTTATTTATTTATTTCTTTACATTTAGTTGTTTTAGTTTAAATGTTTAGCACTTTTATTATGAATTGTAGTTTCATAGTTATGAGTGGCTAGACTCTTCAGCTAAGGTTGAAGATGAAGCCCCGCCGTTGTTTGGCGTAGTAGTTCAGATTTGCTTGTACAAACTTGAAAATTTTTAGTATAAACATTCTGTCAATTATTTGAGTTAATCTTATAATTGATTGAGTTTAAATTGTCTGTTGGATATTCCTTGTGTTTCATCTGATGGATACATTGAATGCTTTTCGATTAAATTGGATTTCCTTTGTGATTTGTTGAGAGCGGATACATTGGATGCTTTTGGTTTAGTTGGGATATTCTTTGTTTTTTGTCTTATAGTTGGATTCATGGAATGTTTTGATAGGCTATATTTTTAGAACATATATGCTTAACTTCGGTGGGGTGGATTTGGAAACCTTAATGTTTTAATTATTAGTTTTTAAAAATCAATTTAGTTTAATTTTAATTTCTTTTACAAATTATCATTTGAAATTCGGAAGTAGGTTAAGATAGAGTTAGTTTAGATTGAAAATATACTTTCATAACGCAATTCCCTGTGAATTCGACCTCGCACTTGCACAACGCTGTACTGCAAACGACTCGTGCGCTTGCGAGTAATTTAAAACTCACAACAAGTTTTTGGCGCCGTTGCCGGGGAATTGTTTGGTTTGTGAAAATTTTTGGTCTAAAATGATTTTATTTTTCTACTATTTAGTTATTTTTTTTGTTTAAAAAAAATAAAAATAAAAATAAAAATTATGTGGATGAATCTAACGCTGGTTTCACAGTCTTTAGAGGACACCATTAAGGAGTACATGAAAATGATCGGCCCGTTCCTCAATGCTGCCAACACATTCAATATTGATAGCTGTTCCATCTGTGCTAGTCCCATGCATCTAGCACAGAATTGTCCATCAATGCCGGCTTGTGCCGAGTACCCCATGGAAAAAATGAATGCTTTCAATGACTATTGTTGGGAATCAACTGGATCTTACTCCGAAACATACAATCCAGGGTGGTGGAACCACTCTAATTTTTCATAGGAGCAGAACCAACTGATGAATCAGGGAGGATCCCCTTATAATCAATACCATCCCGAATTTCCTCCACCAATACCAAGTTATGCCTATCCAGCACCATCACCCGCTTACCAAGCTCCCATTCAAGCGCCAGTGTCGGTTTCACAGTCATTGGAGGACGCTCTCAATGATTTCATGAAAACGACTAGCCAATCTATGAGTGAAGTGATGAGTGCAACCATAGAAAACACCCAAGCGATTGCCGAGCTAGAGAGTCAAATTGATCAAATTGCGAGTTACGTGGGTGAAGGAGTGGAAAGAAAGTTCCCTAGTCAACCTGATCTTAACCCAAAGGAACAGTTTGCGGTGGGAAATTTATCAACTCCTATACAAGGGCAAGAAAGTGGCAACAAAGAAAAAAGAGATGCTGAGCCATCTATAGCCACACCTATCATTAAGGATCTCCTTAGGTCATTTTTACCTAAAGCGCCTTACCCTGAGAGATTACAAGCGCCCAAGAAAGGAGAGGAGTTTGAGTATCCCCTGGAGGCATGCTTTGCTCACTTTGGAGAGGACTTGGGCTTAGATAAGTTACTAGAGGAAGTGAATGACATTTTGGAGTCTGATCCTCAGAAGAGCAGTGAGATGGAGGAGACTATGGATGAATCACGTATTGAGGACCCCTTGGAGGCATGATTTGCTCAATTTGAAGAGGATTTGGGCTTAGATAAGTTGTTTGAGCAAGCAAATGCTACTTTGGAGTCTGCTCCTCTAAAGATCAGTGAAACGGAGGAAACCACAACACCTGAACCCCCCAAGAAGGAACTTAAGCCTTTACCGGAAAATCTTAAGTATAAGTTCCTAGGTCCAGCAGATTCTTTGCCTATAATTATAGCTTTAGATTTGGGTGATGCTCCAGAGGAGAAGTTATTGGACGTCTTAAGAGAGCATAAGGAAGCTATAGGCTGGACTATTGAGGATGTCAAGAGAATCAACCCCTCGTTGGTAATACACACGATACAGTTGGAGGAGAATGCTAAGCCATCGAGGGAGCCACAAAGAAGGCTCAACCCTGCTATGCAAGAGGTTGTGAGGGCAGAAGATATTAAGCTGTTAGAGGCAGGGATCATTTATACCATCTTTGATAGCAAGTGGGTGAGCCTGATTCAAGTCGTGCCCAAACATACTAAATTAACGGTAGTGAAGAATGAGGACGACGAGTTGGTGCCAACTCGTGTTCAGTCAGGAGGGAAAGTGAGTATAGACTACCGTAAGTTGAATGCTGCCACTAGGCCTGATCATTTTCCATTCCTATTTATTGATTAGATGGTGGAGCGCTTAGTTGGGCATGTTTACTAATGTTGGGTCTGGCTGAAGACGTTAAACTTAGCCTTATGGGAGGCATCCCACAGCTTATCTTTTTTGTTTATTTATTATTTCGCATTTTTATGATTAATGTTTGTTTCCAGTATTTTTTGTTTTCCAGTTTTTTTACTTTTCAGGGACAATGCGTACTTCAGTTCAAGTTTAGGGGTATGCTATAAGCCATACCAGTCCAGATAGTTCTCCATATCTCAGGTCAGCTCTTTCCGTATTAGTCACACATTGGGGTCAATGTGTAATTTAAGTTTGGGGGTATAGGAGACACATCACACACTTTGTCCTAATTTGTTATCTTTTTGTCGTAAAGATAAATGCATGTTCATATTCGTCTAAAAATTTTGGTTGTTCTGAAAAATTGTGAAGTGATTTCATTGGTGAGTTTAAAACTTTGAACACATGATCTGATGATAGAGTTTAAACTTTAGTTATTTACTTTAGGCATTTTTGAGAATTCACATGTTTGATCTAATCTAACACGAGCACATCAGCACATATTTGTGTGAGGTATGACAAGTGAGTTAAATGTATACGTTTTCTTGTCTTAATTGAAACTGGATGACTTGTTGGATAAACACTTGGGCATATATATAAAAAATAAAAATAAAAATAAACAACTAATACTACTAATATTTATAATGATCATCACCAATAAACTTTCCACTATGTAACTGGACCTCTTGCCTCAGTAAGCAGTGAGTGTTCAAGTCAAAAAGTGAGAATTTTATTCATAATGATCATTGCGAAACTTTCCGCTGAGTAACTGGGCCTCTTGCCTCAGTAAACAGTGAGTGTTCACGTCAAAAGGTGGAATTTTGCTTGGTAGTATTAAGGCCAGTTTAATTTCGTAGCCTTTTTGACTCGAGTTAGTAAGTCCTTAGGGGTGTCTTTACACCTAATGCCCTAAAACCATCTGGTTTGGGAGTCATTGACTCAACACTCGTTACATGGGTCAATTAGAAAGCTTAAGGGAACTAAACATAGCAGAGCCTTATGTTAAAAAAAAAAAAAAAAAAACTATGCCTTCATTGTTCTTTCCGACAAGAAATTCTGTGGATCTTGAGATTTGAATACCTTGTACATTGAAGTTATTTGGAAACCTCATCTGTATATGCTAATTCACTTTACACTGATTCAAGCTTGTGATGTCTTACCATGCCTCTTGTAAGTAATTAAGTTTTAAATTCTTATTCATTGTGAAGATGGGCTTGACTTATTTAAGCTTGCTCATGAATGAATCTCATGATTTTGAATGCTCCTTAAATTTTTGGATACCATGAATACTGAACTTATCTTTATAATCTTTGTTGTTCATTTAGTTTTTTATTTTGTTTTGCTAAGGGACTAGCAAAATGTAAGTTTGGGGGTATTTGATGAGTGAAAAATATTGCATATTTTGGCCACTTAATTTACATTTGTTAGCTTAGGAATTTGTTACTTTGAGTTGTTTTCACTGTTTTTCAGGTTTACAAGCACTGGGAAAGGAGTTTCACTAAAATTGCCAAAATTGCCCGTATAGGTCAATCATCTTTGAAAATTAAACTGTTTTGATTCAAGAAGAACCAGGATATGAGCCATATATTCTTAGAAAGATCCAGAAGTCTATTTTCTGGAGAATTTTACGACTCATAAAAATGATTTTTCTACAGAAAGTTATGGCTGTTTTAGCAGACAAAGGTCAAGCTGTGCGGGCTGTGCGGGATTTTAGCGTGAATAGAAGTTTTGAAGGGCATGTGAAGACTTAAATCCCACATCCCACATCGGTTGGAAACACATTTCTATATCCCACATCGAATTGAAAACACATTGCACTTGTGGTATTTGCCTATATAAGACCCACTCCATTTCATCATTCAGTGTACAATTCCTGAGCCACTTTGGTGTTTACCGGTGGACGTCCGCTAGCATTCTGGTGGATCTCGAAGGCTTTGTCACCACGAGGGGAAGCGTCGCCCGTCAGTGAGTGAAATTTCTCCCATGTAAAGTTATTTATTTATTTCTTTACATTTAGTTGTTTTAGTTTAAATGTTTAGCACTTTTATTACGAATTGTAGTTTCATAGTTATGAGTGGCTAGACTCTTCAGCTAAGGTTGAAGATGAAGCCCCGCCGTTGTTTGGTGTAGTAGTTCAGATTTGCTTGTACAAATCTGAAAAATTTTAGTATAAATGTTCTGTCAATTATTTGAGTTAATCTTATAATTGATTGAGTTTAAATTTTCTGTTGGATATTCCTTGTGTTTCATCTGATGGATTCATTGAATGCTTTTCGATTAAATTGGATTTCTTTTGTGATTTGTTGAGAGCGGATACATTGGATGTTTTTGGTTTAGTTGGGATATTCTTTGTTTTTTGGTTTAGTTGGGACATTCTTTGTTTTTTGGTTTAGTTGGGATATTCTGTCAATTATCTCCTAATGTCTGGTTCACCGAACTCTAATATATTCAATCCTTTAATCTTTTTCCACCTTTCAATCAAACCTTTGTACACACTAATTTCTCTTTTGACATAACTACACCTTCAATCCCTTCTTTTCTCATTTGTTCCATTTAGGAAATCAAGTCTTTTAGAAAACCAGTTAACACTTCACTTCCACACTTTCCTTGGCAATTCTTATGTCTAACAGTACGATGTACGTCGAAATCCAATAATCTCTATTAACTAATAGCCTTTGAATAGTACTTAACATTCATAGCAAAAAGTCTTATACAATTCTTCAAAAGTTACTTCTAGTCCGACTATAATTGATACTTTCTCCATACGCTTACCAAAAGTCTAGTCTCAAATCTTCAATCTTTCATGATCACTTTTAACTGGATTAAAATTTTCCTTTCACTTGACATTAAGCTCCCACACAATTTCATAATGTTTAGTGACCTCTAATTTCTTTAACTATTTATTTCCTTCACAAATCATTTCCTCTAAAACTTTTCTTTTTTTTCTCTTCTAATGTACTCCTAACCTTCCCACCAATTACTCATACCACAATCCTTTAACCTTGTATCCCATACCTATTTCTCTTTCATCATAATCGTTTTAATATTCTTATATCTCCTATGTTACATCTCAAAAGTATGACCGATTAATAACAGTCCTTTTTACTAAACATACTGATCATACTTCCACTAGTCATCATCCTTTATAATGCCCCAACCACAAATAAAACAAGCTATCCACAAGTCTTTAGATTTCCAAGCGCATCCCATATCTTAGTTCATCATCACTTACATCTCGCTAGGTACCAAACGCATTCTTCAATCTAAATCTCTCAATAAGGCAAACCTTCCTATTTCATTCAACTAGTACCAACCAATCAATTACTCATTCTTAAATCTATTTAAATCTTTTTAGGTTTTGAATAAATTCATCACTTCTTTGTACCGAACTTCTCTTTACATTAAGATCAAATTAAGGTCCACAACATCTTTCTCCCTTACAGCTCTTCACATAACAATTCCACTCTCTAAATATTTTTGGTTGTAATTTATAATTGGTTCATGACTAAGATCCTCCACATTGAATCTATAGTAAGTTACTCTAACTGAGTCCATAAAAACTTTATATAAGAAATCTTAATTTCTTTTCCATTTCTCTTAAAATCCTAAAATACCACAAAAACTTCAATTGTAATTTTCCTAGCACCATCATTCCTTACTTGAATAATTTCTCTCATTTTACGGCCACCATTTCTTACTAAATCTTATACTTTACACTAACCACATATCTAATGATTTCTATGAATTGATACTATTTCCAAACTCTTGAACTTCATCAAATTTTCTAATTGATCTCATAACCCAAACTTTCAAAATACTGCAATCTGATAGTTCATCGACTACCTTATTCTTATGCTCATCTCTAAAGTATATGCACATACAAGCCCACTTTGTAATACTTTATCTATTTTAAGTCTATAATCCATTATATTAACTATCTCTTGGGTCAACATTGCACAACTAGCACACAATCATCAATCATAAGTACCTTAGTACATACAACATGAGAAAGAATTATTAAAAGAAAAGTCCATACATATCTCAATTTAACTAATAACTTTGGGGACACAATCTTAATAAAATTTCTAAATCTTTTAACTAATAACTCGTAATAATTATTAATGGTCACAAAAGTAAAAGTAAGATGTCCTACTAATTAAAAACTTCTTAAAGATTGTTCCTCATCTCTCACTTTTTAACATTCACACCAACCAACCATCCACATAGTAACATTTTTACAAGCATGTGAAAGATGTAATAATCAATGTATTTGTATCAATTAAGATATTCACATTCAACACTCTCATCAAGATAGCCATCAATAAATTTCATAAACATCACAAGCCAATCCAAACAACACCCAATTTCACACAATATCCAAACACAAGTCTACTCAACTCTAATCTCAAAACATCTTACCCCCACTTAAACCATTTCTGGTTACAACTCTTAAATGACATCCTCTCTGATTCTACAAAACCAACTTCATACAACCACTCCATATATTATGCACTATGCAACTAAAGTCTACGAAAACTTAAAGCTAAAGCTTTGATACAAAAAATATAACGATCCATCTCGAGTGGACCCTACTCAAAATGACTCCATTACCTTTCGGCACTGAGCACCTTGATTCAAGATGTAACCATACAAAGATTTACAATTCAAACAAAATTTATTTCCAATCAAATCAAATCTATACAGCACACATCTTTACATACATGAAACTTTTCAATAAAACAAATTGATTATTAAAATTTCTAAAAATGCCAAAAAAATAAAAGACTAATTCAATTATCCCCAAACTACACACCTTTACAAATTGTCAAACTAAGACACAAAACTTAAACTCCCAAAAAGACTCAGGTGGTGAGGATGCCGTCGACAAGGACCTTACAAAGGTCTCCCTTTGACT
This sequence comes from Bretschneidera sinensis, assembly GCA_023935145.1. Lineage (NCBI taxonomy): Eukaryota > Viridiplantae > Streptophyta > Magnoliopsida > Brassicales > Akaniaceae > Bretschneidera > Bretschneidera sinensis. The sequence continues at coordinate 64,094,250 of CM043703.1, read as the reverse complement.
TCAATTACTTATCTTCCAAAGCTTTCTATAAAGGTTAGTAAAATAAAAAGGTAAGCTAAAAAGTTCAGTGAGTAAACATCTTACTAAAATTAGTCGTTTGAAGGGAAAGCGTCTTAACTTTTTTAAACCTTATCAAGTAAGTTGTTGTTATTTATCTAAGGTTCAAACATGTCCAACTAGTTTAAAAATGGTTAAAATCCAAACCAAAGGTGGAGTATCAAATTTCAGCAAGTTAGAAGGTTGCACATATGTGTGTGCATCATTTTGGAGCAAGGGAAGGCCATGCGCACTAGTGTATTCACTTTTGCACACAAGTTGAGAAAGTGTGCGCACAAGCAAGAAGTGTGCCAAGTCTGAGTCAACACCGCACCGCTCAGAACCAGTGTCACACCCTCCAGAATGGTGTGCTCCAGGACAGCACTAGTGCCTAAGCGCCCAGAAGCCAGTGCTGCGCCCTTCAGTGTGTTGCACATCAAGTGCGCACCAACGCCTAGGCGCCCAACAGCTAGCGCCATGCCACCCAGAGACTGCACAAGCTCGCTTTGCCCCAGCGCCAAGGCGTGCCTTGTTGAGCACCAAGGTGCCAGGCACACCAAGGCACACATGGGCAGAATGACTTATGACTCTCCAAAGTGTGTGTGCGTAAGACCAAAATGCACAGCACCACTTGGAGAATGATGAAGGGCTAAGATTAAAAGGAGATCATGATCAAAGGGTGGAGATTGATTCACAAGAATTTCCAAGAAGTGAATGGTTATAAAAGGGGTTCTTTAGCCTCATTCTACACACATAAAAACATAGAGAACAAGAGAAAGTTGTGACATTGTGAGATCAATTGTAAATACAAGAGAGAATTATATGAGAGACATAAACGCAAGAGGGACTCTTTGTAGTGAGGCTGGTTGTAAAGAAGAAAGAGTAGCATAGAGAGAGAGCATTGTAATCTTCTTCCTTCTCTTCTTGGTGTCTTCAAGAACTTGGTTTTTTGAAGGGAATTGCTGTAACTTGTAAGAACCATTTGAGATAGTGTAGAGAGTTTGGAGGAACTCACAGAGACATAGGCACATTGCCGAACCTCGATAACAAATTGCTTGCCTTCTTTCTTTCTTTGATTTTCTGTTCTTGTGTTAGATTGCTGAAATTCTTTCTACAAGTCATTCTAGACTTAGGTGTTTGGAAGATTACCACCTGGGCATCTTTTCAAGGTGATTTCCAACAGTGGTATAAAGTTAGGCTGGCGGTGAAGGGGTTCACACAAAAAGAAGGCATAGATTTCAATGAAATATTCTCACTGGTTATGAAGTAAAAGACGATCCGGATAGTGTTAGCATTGGTGGTCCAGTTTGATTGGGAAATTGAGCAAATGGATATGAAGACAGCATTCTTACATGGAGAGCTCGATGAGACCATTTTCATGAGGCAACCCGAAGGTTATGAAGAGGGAAGGCAGGGAGAGTTAGTGTGCAAATGAAAGAAATCTCTCTATGGCCTGAAGTAATCACCTAGGCAATGGAATAATAGGTTTGATTCCTTTGTAATCAGCTTGGGTTTCATGAGGAGCTACTATGATTCGTGCTTGTACTATAAGGGGCAGAAGGTTGAGGAAATGGTGATCATCCTCATTTATGTTGATGACATGTTACTGGTTGGGAGCAGCATGGAGAGGATAAATAAATTAAAGGCTCAACTCAATGAGGAGTTTGAGGTGAAAGATCTTGGCCATGCACTAAAGATCCTTAGGATGTGTCTCATCCAGGAAAGGGAGAGAAACAGATTGAAGATCTCTCAAACCTCCTACATAGAGAAGATGATATCTAAATTCTCTATGGAAGATAGCAAACCAGTGAAGGTTCCCTTTGCTGGTCATTTCAAGTTCTCCAGTGATCATTGTCTAAGATCAGAGGTGGAGAAGAAGGAAATGGAGAAAGTCCCTTACTCTAGTGCTGTTGGTTCTGTTATGTACACCATGGTAAGAACTAGACCCGACATTGCTAATGCAATGAGTGTTCTCAGCAGGTTTATGAGTAATCTCGGAAAGGAGCATTGGTTTGGGATGAAGTGGTTGCCAAGGTATTTGAAGGGAAGCCCAGAAGTAGGGCCAATGTATGAGAAGAGGGGTAATGCCATATGCCTTGAAGGTTTTGCTGATTTAGAATATGGAGCAGACCAGGATAAAAGGAGATCGATTACCTCCTATTTTTTCAACTTAAATGGATGTTGTGTAAGTTCGAAGGCTCAGTTGCAGCTAGTAGAAGCACTCTCAACAACCGAGGTTGAGTACATAGCTGCTACGGAGGCCATCAAGGAAGCTATGTGGTGCAAAGGGTTGCTTGAAGAGTTGAAGGTACTGGATGAGCAGGTTGTGGTATTTTTGGATAGTCAAAGTGCCTTGCACTTGTGTAAAAATCTAGTATTCTATGAGAGGATAAAGCATATGGATGTTCGGTATCATTTCATTCGGGAAAATGTTACGAAAGGATGCATCCATGTGGATAAGGTTACCATGGAAGAAAATCCTGCGGACTTGGGTACTAAAGTTCTACCTCTAAGTAAGTTCAATCACTGCCTTAAATTACTTAAGATTGGAGTTAGTTAATTGGTGACTCAAGACGAGTTTGGATCCCGAAGCTTTCTGCATAATGGTTCAGGTTTTTTGAACACTTAGACAAAGGTAGAGATTGTTGTTATTTGTCTAAGGTTCAAACAGGTCCAACCATGGTTTAAAAATGGTTAAAATCTAAACCAAAGGTGGTGTATCAAAGTTTAACAAGTTAGAAGGTTGCACACATGTGTGTGCATCATTTTGGAGTAAAGGAATGCCATACGCACTAGTGTGTGCACTTCTGCACACAAGCTAAGAAAGTGTGTGCACAAGCAAGAAGTGTGCCAAGTCTGGGTCAGCACTGCACCGCTCAGAACCAGCGCCAAGTGCCTAGAAGCTAGTGCTATGCCCTCCTATGTGTTGCACATCAAGTGCGCACCAGCGCCTAGGAGCCCAGCAGCCAACACCGCGCCGCCCAGAGACTTCAGAAGCTCACTCTGCCCCAGTGCCAAGGCGTGCCTTGTTGAGCACCAAGGTGCCAGGCACACCAAGGCACACATAGGAAAAATGACTTAGGACTCTCCAGATTGTGTGTGCGCAAGATCAAAACGCACAGTACCACTTGGAGAGTGATAAAGGGCTAAGATTAAAAGGAGATAATGATCAAAGGGTGGAGATTGATTCACAAGAATGTCCAAGAAGTTAATGGCTATAAAAGGGGTTCCTTAGCCTCATTATACACACATAAAAACATATAGAATAAGATAAAGTTCTGACATTGTGAGATCAATTGTAAATACAAGAGAGAATTATGTGAGAGACATAAACGCAAGAGGGACTCTTTGTAGTGAGGCTGGTTGTAAAGAAGAGAGAGAGCATTGTAATCTTCTTCCTTCTCTTCTTGGTGTCTTCAAGAACTTGGTTTCTTGAAGGGGATTGCTGTAACTTGTAAGAACCATTTAAGATAGCGCAGATAGTTCAGAGGAACTCACGGGGACGTAGGCACATTGTCGAACCACGATAACAAATTACTTGTCTTCTTTCTTTCTTGGATTTTCTGTTTTTGTGTTAGATTGCTGAAATTCTTTCTACAAGTCATTCTAGACTTGGGTGTTTGGAAGATTACCACCTGGGCATCTTGTCAAGGTGATTTTGAACATAATTCATCTTTTAGGTATAGATATAATACAACTTATGTCCTATAAAATTTCATTATATAGTCGATTCCTTATTAGAAGTTAACTTATAGTTACAGTGTAGATATATACAAATTTTCGATATTTTCGTCACTATTTTCACCGGAGAGACAACCGTCATAATGAATTATAGGTATATTTAATTAGCCACAAATAATAATAATTCTTAATGTATCATACACATAAGGGGTATAAACTATTCATTCATAACTTTCTTTCTAGTATCTTTTCACCTCACAAGAAAATCTATAAATCAATTAATCCTTCATTGGATCAAACACATCATATGCTCTTCGTGGACCAACCACCATGTTTCAAACATACCCCTCATGGGCCAAACATCATTAGTGCCTCTCATAGGCCAAACATTATAGACACCAATCATTTATGGAAAGAATTCAATTCAATGTAATGCGATGAATGTTCAATTCTTTATCTAATTCATTTCATTTTCAATTCATTTTCATTTTCCCCTCATTAGGTTAGTCATAAAACAATGGGGAGGTCTCCCCATGAATTGGTACATTCTCAACATCATAATGATCACTGAAACAACATCTGATTCATTCTTGGCCTCACAGAACACTTTTCCTTATTAGACGAAAGTTTTCGGCCTTACTCAACACTCCACCTCGTCAGACAAATCATGCAATGATTTATGCAATCACCCAACAATCAACTAATCACACCAAGATTTACAACAACCCAACCATTAACTTCATTACAATGAAATGCACCACATTTTCTCAAACACAGAAGTATCAAGTTATTTATAATCTCATTACTCGTGTAATCACATCTAAATACATGTACACATATCTTAGACTCATCGTAATAATATTTAGAATTTCATACTCACTATTTAATTTACTTATTTTCTATGGTATTTTATTTAGTGAAATCATTTTCTTCATATAGATATTTAATCCAATGCTTACTAGGAGTAAGGTGCATCTCACCTCGCTATGTGATCCGACTACTTCCTTTATCTCTCAAGATTTTTTCACTAGTCCCTACAAAGAAATAACACTTAATCACATAACTTAAATTCATTTAAAATAATATCTAATAACACAAGGTGTTTTGCACACTTTAAAATATTAGGTGCGCTCTTCTCATAAAACAAAAAACAAAGAAATAGAGGTGTTAAGCCCTTTTTCAAATCTTTTACTTTGAATCTATAAAACACTTAAATTTTTATGAATACTAACACTTTTAAAGGTGTTTTAAATTATACTTCAAAAGTATTTAAACATTAAAATTACTTTAGAAAGGTTTCACACTCGAAAACTGAAGAAAAAAGTCAATTTTTTAAGAATTAGCATGATCCAATCGACCGGGTACCCAATCCAGTCAACTAGAAAAAAGTCCATGAGCTTTTCTGACATTGTCTAATCGACTGGGTAAGTTATACTAGTTGAATAGTACCCTTAATATAGCTCCAAGTCCACTGGTCCCAGCAAAATTTTCTGAGAAAAATCAACTTTTTCCTTCAAAATCACATTGAATCCTCAAGAAACTCCTAAATCTTTTAGAAAACAAGTTTTTCCTAAAGCTTCAAGATAAAGTCATGAGTACCAAATATTTCATATTTTGGCCCCTTAACTTACATTTGTTAATTATTTAGTTGTGTCCTAATATGATATTTTGTGTTAGTTCTATGATTTTTAATGTTTTATAGGATTGCAAAGGAAATTGGGGATTTAATGTGAAAAAAATGCAAAAGCAGAAATCTACTGTTGCAATCAAGCACAAGAGACTTTCGATCGAGTGTAACAGCGCTCAAGTATTTATTTATATGTTTAGCTTAGGAATTTTTTACCTTGAGTTGTTTTCTTTGTTGTTTTACAAGTTTACAAGCACTTGGAAATGAGTTTCACTAAATTGCAAGAATTGCCCGTACAGATTAGTCATTTTTGCGGATTAAACTATATTGATTCAGGAAGAACCAAAAGATGACCCATATATTCTTGGAAAGATCCAGATGTCTATTTTCTAGAGAATTTTACGGCTCACATATTTGATTTTTCTAGAGAAAGTTATGGCAGTTTTAATAGACAAAGGTCAGGTTGTGTGTGATTTCAGCATGGCAGAAGTGATTTTTACGGATTAAACTGTAATGATTCTGGAAGAAATAGGAGATAAGACATATATGCTTGGAAAGATCCAGATGTCTATTTTCTGGAGAATTTTACAGCTCATAAACATGATTTTTCTAAAGAAAGTTATGGCAGTTTTAGTAGACAAAGGTCAGGTTGTGCATGATTTTAGCATGGGCAGAAGTTTTGAAGGGCATGTGAAGGCTTAAATCTCACATCCCACATCAGTTGGAAACTCATTGCACTCATGGAGTATCCCTATCAAAGCCCCATTTTACTTCATCTTCAGGGGCAATTTGGAAGGCTTTGCTACTGAGGGGGGAAAGTGACGCATAATAACTGCGAGTGGAATTTCTCTATCCATGTATTGTCAGTTTTAATCTATTTATTTTTGGCTTTAAAGTTTAACGTTTAGCACTTTAATTGTGAAATTTATTTTCATAATCATGAGAGGCTAAAACCTTCATCTAAGGTTGAAGATGATGCCTCGCCATTGATTAGCATTATATTTTCATATATGTTATTCCAACATTTTTGTATTGATGTTCTATTTTAATTCAATTGTTTGAGTAAATTCTTATGATTGATTGTTTTTTTTTTTATAAATTGTTCAATTGGATATTCCATGTGTTTCATTTGACTGCAGCAAATCATCCAAAGTAAATCGGATATCCATTGTCATTATAAAGTAAACGGATACATTGGATGATTTGGTTTAATTAGGGTATTCGTTGTGATTTGTATATCGGTGGATTCATGGAATTATTTGATAAATTACTTTTGTATAGAACATGCATAGGATGTAATTGCTTGTCGGTTGTAGGAACTAAGTCATGAAAATATATGCTTTAATTTGGTGGGTGGATTCAGAAATCTTAGTGTTTTTATCATTTGTTTTAACTCAATTTAGTTTAGTTTATATTCTTTGCACAATACAATTCAAAATTCGAAACTAGGTTAAAACTAGTTTAGAGGAAAATATTTTTTCACGATGTCATTCCCTGTGAATTCGACCTCGCACTTGCACACACTATATTGCGAACGACTCGTGCACTTGCGAGTAATTTAAAACTCACAACAAGTTTTTAGCACTGTTGATAGGGAGTTGTTTTGTTTATGAAAATTAATTTCTTGTCTGAATTGATTTTATTTTTCTACTAGTTTAGTTAGCATTTTTGTTTCATTTTTATTTTTGCAATTTTATTTTATTTTATTTGTTTCTATTTGCAATTGCCTATAAAAAAACAAAAAACAAAAAAACAAAATGGTGGATGAATCAAGCATTGAGGACCCCTTGGAGGCATGCTTTGCTCAGTTTGGAGAGGATTTGGATTTGGATAAGTTACTTGAGCAAGCGAATGCCATTTTGGAGTCTACTCCTCAGGAGAGTAGTGAGACGGAGGAGACCATAGCACCCGAGCCTCCCAAGAAGGAACTTAAGCCTTTACCGGACAATCTTAAGTATAAGTTCTTAGGTCCGGCAGAGTCTTTGCTTGTGATTATAGCTTCAAATTTGGTTGCTGCTCAAGAGGAGAAGAACCTGGTGCTTAATTGGGAGAAGTGCCATTTTATGGCAAAGGGCACGTCATATCTCATCGGAGGATTGAGGTTGACAAAGCGAAGGTGGACCTAATCTCCAACCTTCCACCCCCACGTACGGTGAAGGAGGTTTGTTCTTTTTTGGGCAATGCAGGATACTACAGGAGATTTATCCAAAATTTCAGCAAGATCGTCAGGCCCTTGTGCAAGTTGTGAGTCTGGCTGAAGACATTAAGCTTAGCACTCATGGGAGGCACCCCACAGTATATCCTTTATGTTTTTATTATTTTACATATTTCTTGTTACTATTTATTTCTAGTATTTTTTGTTTTCCAATCTTTATTTTTCAGGGACAATGTGTAATTTAAGTTTGGGGGTACGGGAGACACATTACACACACTTTGTCCCAGTTTGTTATTGTTTTTTTTCTTTGTTTTAAAGAGAAGATAAATGCATGCTCATGTTATTTTGAAATTTTGGTTGACCTAAACAAATATTGTGATCTGATGTCATTGGTGAGCTTAAAATCTTAAACACATGATCTGATGATAGAATTTTAAAATTTAGTTACTTACTTTAGGCATTTGAGAATTTACATGTTTGATCTAATCTAACACGAGCACATTAGCACATAATTGTGTGAGGTATGACATGTGATTTTAATGTGTATGTTTCCATGACTTAGCTGAAATCGGATGACTTATTGGATGGACACTTTGGCATAAAAAAAAAATTTCATAATGATCGTTGACAAACTTTCCACTGAGTAATTGGACCTCTTGCATCAGTAAGCAGTGAGTGTTCATGTCAAAAGGTGGGAATTTTGCTCATGATGATCATTGATAAACTTTTCACTGAGTAACTAGACCTCTTGCCTCAGTAAGCACTGAGTGTTCACGTCAAAAGGTGGGAATTTTGATTGGTTGCATTAAGGCTAGTTTAGTTTCGTAGCCTTTTTTACTCGAGTTAGTAAGTCCTTAAGGCTGTCTTTACACCAAATGCCTTAAAACCATATGGTTTTGGAGTCATTGACTCAACACTCACAACATTGGTCAAGTAGAAATCTTAAGGGAACTAAACATAGCAGAACCTCATAATAAAAGAAAGAAAAGAATAAAACTAGGTCGTTGTTGTTCATTTTGATGGGAAATTCGGTGAATGTTAAGACATTGAGACATTGCACATTGGAATTATTTAGAAGCTTCATATTTATGTGCTAATTAACTTCACACTGATTCGGACTTGTGATGCCTTAGCCTGCCTTTTGTAAGTAATTAGATTTTAAAATTCTTATTCATTGCGAAGATGGGTTTATATTTTAAGCTTGCTCGTGAATGAATATCATGGTCTTGTGTGCAACTTAAATTTTTGGATACCATGAATGATGGATTTATCTTTATGTTCTTTGTTTTTCATTTAGTTTTTTTTTTATTTTGTTTTGCTAGGGGACTACCAAAATGTAAGTTTGGGGGTATTTGATGAGTGCCAAATATTGCATTTTTTGGCCCCTTAATTTACATTTGTTAATTCTTTAGTTGTGTCCTAAGCTGATATTTTGTGTTAGTTCTATGATTTTTAATGTTTTATAGGATTGCAAAGGAAATTGGGGATTTAATGTGAAAAAAATGCAAAAGCTGGAATCTGCTGTTGCGATCGAGCACAAGATACCTACGATCGAGTGCAACAGCGCTCAAGTATTTATTTATATGTTTAGCTTAGGAATTTGTTACTTTGAGTTGTTTTTTCATTGTTTTACAAGTTTACAAGCACCTAAAAAGGAGTTTCATTAAATTACCAGAATTACCCGTACAGATCAATCATTTTTGCAGATTAAACTGTATTGATTCAGTAAGAACCAGGAGATGACCCATATATTCTTGAAAGATCCAGATGTCTATTTTCTGGAAAATTTTATGGCTCATAAATATGATTTTTCTAGAGGAAGTTATGGCAGTTTTAGTAGACAAAGGTCAGGCTGTGCATGATTTCAGTGTGGTAGAAGTGATTTTTTTGGATTAAACTGTAATGATTTAGGAAGAAACAGGAGATGAGCCATATATGCTTGGAAAGATCCGGAAGTCTATTTTCTAGAGAATTTTATAGCTTATAAATATGTGTTGGTGTTTGTCTAAGGTTTACACATGGTTTGAAGAGGTTCAGCCTCAAGTCTTGGCGCCTCAGCATAAGTGTGCGCGCCTCACCATGCAGGAACTCCAGAAAGTGTGCACACCCGTGTGCACCATGGCTCAGTTCTTCCAATGTGTGGCGCCCAGCAAAGGAGAAGACTTGCAGGAGGTGTTCACTGTAGCTCAGCCTCCCCCAGGCCATGGCGCCCATAATTGATGTAACATGGTGAAGTTTCAGCACACTCCAGGCCGCGGCATGCCTTGTTCTAGGCCACGGCCTAAAGGCACGCTGATGCCTTTTGGTTCAGCCTTTTTTTAAGTGTGAGAGGCATGTTCAAAATGCACAGGATCACTTAGAATTGATTAAGGGCTAAGGTTAATCGGTCCTCAAGATCTAAGGGTGGATATTGACCCTCAAGATGGGTCAAGAAGATGGTGCACTATATAAAAGGTCACCTAGCTTCAAAGAGACATAACTTGTGATTGAAAGTGAGATTAATTGTAAGAGTGCAAAGACACAAAACAAGAGAGACTCGTTGTAAAGACTGGTTGTTTAGAAAGAGAGAGTAGAATAGAAAGGGGATTCAAGGGCTTGTAAGGGGAATTTTCTTGGGAAAATTCCAGGGTTAGTTCTTATCACTTTCTTTATTCTCTTCTTTGGTTCTTCAAGAACTTGAGTTTCTTGGAGAGGGTTGCTGTATTTGTAAAGAACCATTGATTTAGTGCCGAGAATTCAGAGGAACTCACGGGGACATAGGCAATTGCCGAACCTCGATAACAATTGTTGTGTCTTTTCCTTTCTTTGATTTTTGTTTCTGTTTTCGATTCATCATTACAAGTCATTCTAGACTTGGATGTTTGGAAGATCACCACCTGGGCATCTCCAAGGTGATTTCCCAACAGTGGTATCAGAGCCAGAGGAGCTTTGGACAACAAGTATCGGAGCTGGAACAGAAGGTGGCGGAGTTAAGACTCCAAGAATCAAAGATCAACTTCTTAGGTGATTCAAGAACGGAGTAAAGATCAAGATCGGATCGTGTTCTTAAGGGTGATTCAAGAACGGTATTGAGATCAATCTTCGATCGTGTTCTTAAGGTTTAGAAGTTGGAAAGCAATTGTGGATTCTGCATAAATCTGGGATTTCTTCGCAAGATGGCTTCAAATTTCATTGTTGAGAAGTTTAATGGAAATGGAGACTTTTCCCTTTGGAAGCGGAAGATCAAGGTTGTTCTTATGCAACAGAAGGTGGACTTGGCTATTGGAGAAGATGATGCTTTTCCAGCAAGTATCATAGAGGACCAGCAGATTGAGATGAAGAAGATGGCATACAGCACTATTTTCTTGCACATGTCGGATAGTGTCACAAGGGAGTGCGGAGACTCGGAAGATCCTACTGTTATATGGAAGAAACTAGATGAGTTATTTCTTACCAAAACTCTCCCTAATAAGATTTATCTTCTTAAAAGAATCTTTGCTTTTAAAATGGATCCTAATAAAGAGTTGCAAGATAATCTTGATGTATTTAATAAGCTAGTTCAAGATTTGAATAGTTGTAGCATAATATTCCCGGATGAACAATTGGCTGTTATTTTGTTGAATTCTCTTCCTGATTATTTTGATAATTTGATTAATGCAATTGAATATGGAAGAGATACTTTAACCAAGAAGATTATGATCAATTCCATAAGGGCTCATGATTTCAAAGCCAAGATGAGGGAAGCATCAAGTGGAGAAGGGCTATTCGTTAGAGGAAGGCCAACAAGTCAGAATAGCAGTAGAATTCATGGCAACTACCGGGAGAAATCAAGAGGTAGAAGGCCGAGCCATAGGAGATCTCATTCCAAACTGAGATTTGGAGGAAAGAGATGCTTCTACTGCAACAAAAAAGGATATTTCAGGAAAGATTGCAAGAAAAAGATGTGGGATGAGAGAGGAAGAAGCCATACCAACAATGGAGAGGCTTCGGTTGCCAAAGGAGAACAACAAGATGATGTTCTTGTTGTGTGCTCAAATGTGAGCAGGAGTCAAGGCAGTGAGAAATGGATTCTAGATTCTGGGTGCACTTATCACATGTGCCCTCACAAGGATTGGTTCAAGAATTTCCAGGAAACCAATGATGGAAAGGTTTTCTTAGGGAATGACACTTTTTGCCAAGTGAGGGGGATAGGAGACATCCAGTTAATGATTTTTGATGGAGTCACAAGGCTACTGCGGAATGTGAGATATCTTCTAGATTTGAAGAGGAATTTGATCTCATTGGGGTAGCTGGATTCTATGGGGTATTCATACAAAGCAGAGGGAGGAAAGATTAAGCTGGCCAAGGGATCTTTGATAGTGATCAAAGCAGCAATAAAAGATGGACTCTATGAGATGATCGGAGAGACAAAAATCAAGGATCAAGCAGCAAGCTTTAATGGCTGAGATGGATAAGGCAGCCCTTTGGCACATTTGCTTGGAACATATGAGTGAAAAATGCTTGCAAGTTCTCAGCAAGAATGGTCTACTTGGTGGTGACAAAGTAGAGAAATTGGATTTCTGTGACTAATGCATTCCTAGGAAGCAACACCGGGTCAGTTTCAACACCGGTGTGCACAAGTCTAAGGGCATACTTGACTACATTCATTCAGACCTTTAGGGACTAGCAAGAACACCAACACAGGGAGGTAACTTTTACTTTCTTTCCTTAATTGATGATTATTCAAGAAAGGTTTGGGTTTATTTGCTTAAAAATAAATCAGATGCTTTGAATAAATTTGTGGTGAGGAAAAAGTTGCTGGAGACTCAAACAGGTAGGGTAGTTAAGGCTTTACGAATCGATAATGGCTTAGAATTTTACAGTAAGGATTTTGATAAATTCTGTGAGTTAAATGGCATTCTAAGACATAGAACGGTTGTAAAAACACTTTAGCAAAATGGAGTTATTGAGAGAATGAATAGGACCCTTATAGAAAAGGTTATGTGCATGTTAATTGGGTCCAGTTTACCAAAATATTTTTGGGGGGAAGTTGTGTCTACTACTGCATACTTGGTAAATAGATCACCCTCTAGAGCTTTAGAGCTCAAGACTCCCATAGAGATGTGGAGTGGGAAACCCCCTGAGTTGAGCAACCTTAGGACTTTTGGATGTGTTGCATTTGCACATCAAAAGGATGATAAACTTAACCTAAGGTCTAGAAAATGTGTATTTCTAGGGTATGGAGATGAGGTTAAGGGCTATAGGTTGTGGTCCTTAGAACCAAAAGGAATAAAACCCATAATAAGTAGGGATGTTATTTTTAATGAATTGTTATTTCCCTACTTGGAGAAAACTAACCCTGTAGGGGCTAGTGAGCAAACCAGTCCAGAATTTGTAGAGCACCGCATCAAGGAAAATTCAGTTCAGATAGAGCAAGGAAGGCAAGAGGGTTCGGACCAGGTAGAGCCCATTAATGAAGGCCATGCTCAGGATACTCAAGAGGAGGCTGAACTAGAAGAGGTTGATGCAGCATGTCAGAATGACTACCAGCTCACAAGGGACCGGGAAAGGAGGGTGGTCAGACAACCTTTGAGATATGGGTTTGCGGATGCTAATGTAGCAGATCCTTTGATAGAAGGAGGGATAGTTGAACCAAAAACTTACATGAAAGCCATGGAATGTAAGGATTCTTTGAGGAAGAACAACTCTTAAGAATTGGTGCCCAAACTAGAAAAACAGAGAGTTTTGGATTGTAGGTGGATCTTCAAGATCAAATAAGGGAATCCTCCAGGGGATGAAGTCTGGTATAAAGCTAGGCTGGTGGTGAAGGGGTTCACACAAAGAGAAGGCTTAGATTTCACCGAAATATTCTCACTAGTTGTGAAATACAAGACGATACAGATAGTATTGGCAATGGTGGTCCAATTTGATTGGGAGATCGAGCAAATAGATGTGAAGACAGCGTTCTTGCATGGAGAGCTTGATGAGACCATCTACATGAGGGAACCTGAAGGCTATGAGGAAGGAAGGCGGGGAGAGTTAGTGTTCAAATTGAAGAAATCTCTCTATGGTTTGAAGCAATCACCTCGACAATGGAATAAGAGGTTCGATTCCTTTGTAACCAGCCTGGGTTTCATGAGGAGCTACTATGATTCGTGCTTGTATTACAAGGGGCACAAGGTGGAGGAAGTGATGATCGTCCTCATCTATGTTGATGATATACTGTTGGTTGGGAATAACAAGGAGAGGATAGAAGAATTGAAGTCTCAACTCAGTTCGAAGTTTGAGATGAAGGATCTTAGCCACACACAGAAGATCCTTGGGATGAATATAATCCGGGAAAGGGAGAGAAACAGATTGAAGATTTCTCAGACTTCCTACATAGAGAATATGATATCTAAGTTCTCTATGGAAGATAGCAAACCAGTGAAGGTTTCCCTTGCTGGTCATTTCAAGTTCTCCAGAGATCAATGTCTGAGATTGAAGGTGGAGAAGAAGGAAATGGAAAAGGTCCCTTACTCTAGTGTGGTTGGTTCAGTTATGTTCACCATGGTAAGCACTAGACCTGATATTGCTCATGCAATAAGTGTCCTCAGTAGGTTTAGGAGTAATCCCTCAAAGGAGCATTGGCTTGGGATGAAGTGGTTGCTGAGGTACTTGAAGGGAAGCCCAGAAGTAAAGCTGATTTATGAGAAGAGGAGTAAGTCCATTTGTCTTGAGGGTTATGCAGATTCGGACTATGGAGCAGACTGGGATAGAAGAAGATCGATTACCTCCTACTTCTTTAACTTAAACGAATGCTGTATAAGTTGGAAGGCTTAGTTGCAGCCGGTGGTAGCACTCTCAATAACTGAGGCTGAGTACATAGCGGCAACAAAAGCCATTAAGGGGGCTATGTGGTGCAAAGGGTTATTGGAAGAGTTAAAGGTCCTAAAAGAGTAGGTGGTGGTGTATTCGGATAGTCAAAGTGCGTTGCACTTATGTAAGAATCTGGTGTTCCATGAGAGGATAAAGCACATGGATGTTTGGTATTATTTCATTCAGGAAAATGTTATGGAAGGATGCATTCATATGGACAAGATAGCCACTGAGGAAAATCCTATAGATTTAGGCACCAAGGTTCTACCTCTAAGTAAGTTCAATCATTGCCTTGGACTACTTAGGATTGGAGTCGGTTGAGATGATGACTCAAGATAAGTTTGGATACTGAGTTCTTTGCACAATGGGTTCGAGTTTAATCGCTTAGACAAAGGTAGAGATTGTTGGTGTTTGTCAAAGGTTTAAACATGGTTTGAAGAGGTTCAGTCTTAAGTCTTGGCGCCTCAGCACAAGTGTGCGTGCCTTACCTTGCATCAACTCCAGAAAGTGTGCACACCATTGTGCGCCGTGGCTAAGCTCTTCCAAGGTGCGGCACCAAGCAAAGGAGAAGACCTGGAGGAGGTGTGCGCCACGACTCAGCCTTCCCCAGGCCACGGTGCCCAAAATTGATGCAACATGGTGAAGTTTTAGTACACTCTAGGCCGCGGCTGAAGGCACACTGATGCCTTTTGGTTCAGCCTTTTGTTAAGTGCATGAGGCATATTAAAAATGCACAGGATCACTTAGAATTGATTGAGGGCTAAGGTTGATTGGTCCTCAAGATCTAAGGGTGGATATTGACCCTCAAGATGGGTCAAGAAGATGGTGCACTATATAAAGGGTCAACTAGCTTCAAAGAAACATAACTTATGATTGAAAGTGAGATCAATTGTAAGAGTGCAAATACACAAAATAAAAGAGACTCATTCTAAAGGCTAGTTGTTTAGAAATAGGGAGTAGAATAGAAAGTGGATTCAAGGGCTTGTAAGATAAATTTTCTTGGGAAAATTCTAGGGTTAGTTCTTATCACTTTCTTTCTTCTCTTCTTTGGTTCTTCAAAAACTTGAGTTTCTTGGAGAGCGTTGTTGTATTTGTAAAGAACCATTGATTTAGTGTAGAGAGTTCAGATAAACTCACGGGGATGTAGGCTATTGCTAAACCTCGATAACAATTGTTGTGTCCTTTCCTTTCTCTGATTTCTGTTTCTGTTTCCGATTCATCATTACAAGTCATTCTAGGCTTGGGTGTTTGGAAGATCACCACCTAGGCATCTCCAAGTTCATTTCCCAACAATATGATTTTTCTAGAGAAAGTTATGGCAGTTTTAGTAGACAAAGGTTAGCCTGTGCATGATTTTAGTGTGGGCAGAAGTTTTGAAGGGCATGTGGAGGCTTAAATTCCACATCCCACGTCGGTTGGAAACACATTCTACATCCCACATCCCACATCGGTTAGAAACACATTGCATTCATGGAGTTTCCCTATAAAAGCCCTATTTCACTTCATGTTCAGGGGCAATCGGTGTGCAATCTGGAGCGCTTTGCTACCAAGGGGGGAAAGCGCCGCACAACAGCTCCGAGTGGAATTTCTTTATTCATTTATTGTTAGTTTTAATTTATTTCTTTTTGTTGGAAATCACCTTGACAAGATGCCCAGGTGGTGATCTTCCAAACACCCAAGTCTAGAATGACTTGTAGAAAGAATTTCAGCAATCGAACACAGGAACAGAAAATCAAAGAAAGAAAGAAGACAAGCAATTTGTTATCGAGGTTCAGCAATGTGCCTACATCCCTGTGAGTTCCTTTGAACTCTCTGCACTAATCAAAAAAGATTCGTATAAGTTACAGCAATCCCCTTCAAGAAGCTCAAGTTCTTGAAGAAACCAAGAGGAGAAGAAAGAAGATTACACTTTTCTTTACAATCAGCCTCACTACAAAGAGTCCCTCTAATGTTTATGTCTCTCACATAATTCTCTCTTGTATTATAATTGATCTTAAAGAGTGTCTTGTATGTGTTGTATTCTATATGTGAAAAATGAGGCTTGGGACCCCTTTTATAGCCTTTCACTTCTTGGACATTCTTGTGAATTAATTTCCACCCTTTGATCATGATCTCCACTTAATCATAGCCCTTCATCACTTCCCAAGTGGTGCTGTGCACTTTAACCTTGCATTCACGCACTTAAAAGGGTCTTAAAACAGGCTATCCATGTGTGCAGCCCTTTGCCTAGCGCCTAGGCACTCAACAGGGGGCGCCATGGCGCTGGGCAGAGCACCTTTGCACACCTTTTGGATGCCATGGTGCTGGCTTCTGGGCGACATGGCGCTGATTCGGTCCTACTGCACACCATTCTAGACACTATAGTGTGGGTTGCTGGGCACCATGGTGCTGAAATGGTCCTACAGCACACCATTTTGGACGCCATGGTGCTGGTTGTTGGGCGCCATGGCGCATGCTGATGCTGCTGCTGTGCGCACACTTCCCTGATTGTGTAAAGAAGTGCGTAAACTAGTGCGCATGGCCTTCCCTTGCTCCAAATTTATGCACACACATGTGTGCAGTCTTTTAACTTACTGAACTTTGACATTCCACCTTTGGTTTGGACTTTAACCATTTTTAAACCATGGTTGGACCTGTTTGAACCTTAGACAAATAACTACAATCTCTACCTTTGTCTAAGTGTTCAAAAAACCTGAACCATTGTGCAGAAAGCTTCGGGATCCAAACTCATCTTGAGTCACCAATTAACCAACTCCAATCCTAAGTAATTCCAGGCAATGATTAAACTTACTTAGAGGTAGAACTTTAGTACCCAAGTCCGCAGGATTTTCTTCCGTGGTCTTCTTGTCAACATGAATGCATCCTTTTGTACCATTTTTTGGAATGTAATGATACCAAACATTTATATACTTTGTCTTCTCATGGAACACTGGATTCTTCCACAAGTACCACATACTTTGGCTATCCAAAGACACCACAACCTGCTCTTTTAGGACCTCCCACTTGTCCAACAATCCTTTGCACCCCATAGCCTCCTTTATAGCTTCCATAGCCGTTATGTATTATGCCTCAGTTGTTATGAGTGCTACCACCGGCCGCCACTGAGCCTTCAAATACCTCAGTAACCTCTTTATCCTAAGCCAATGCTTCTTTCCGGGATTACTCACAAATTTGCTGAGAACACCGATTTGCCCAAGAAACCCTCAACTGGTGTCTCTCCTTTTTTTGGATTCTACACATTCCAAGGATCTTTTGTGCAAGGCTGAGATCCTTCATCTCGAACTCCTCACTGAGTTGAGATGTAAACCTTTTCATCCTCTTCTTGCTTTCCAAACCAATAGCCCATCAATGACATAGATGAGGATACTCACCATCTTCTCCACCTTGTGTCCAGGTGAGAAAGTTTTTGTGACACCTATGTCTTCTCTTCTTGTGAACCCATTCGCCACCATCCTAGCTTTGTTTTGGACTTCATCCCCTGGAGAGTACCCTTATTTGATCTTGTAGAGCCATCTACAATCCACAACTCTCTGTTTTTTTGGTTTGGGCACCAACTGCTAAGAGTTGTTCTTCATCAAAGAGTCCATTTCTTCCTCCATAGCCAGCTGCCACTTTGACGAATCCTTACACTCCATGGCATCCGTGTAAGTTTCTGGTTCAACATCTCCTTCTCTCCAAGGAGCTGCTACATTAGCATTTGCAAACCTATATCTCAAGGGTGGTCTAACCACTCTTCTTTCTCGGTCTCTTGTGAGCTGGTAGTTATTTACTGCTTCAACCTTTTCTTGTTCAGCCTCTTCTTGAGTTTCTTGAGCTTCTTCACCTTCATCCAAGGGCTCTACCTGGTCCGAACCCTCTTGCCTCCTCTGCTCTACCTGAACCAAGTTCTCCTTGATGTGATGCTTCATAACTTTCAGTTTGGTTTGCTCACTAGCCCCTGCAGGGTTAGTTTTCTCCAAGTAGGGAAATAACAATTCATTAAAAATAACATCCCTGCTTATAATCAGTTTCATGCCCTTATTTTCTAAGGACCACAACCTATATCCCTTAACCCCATTACCATATCCTAGAAATACACATTTTCTAGATCTTGGGCTAAGTTTAACCTCTTTTTGATGTGCATATGCAACACAACCAAAAGTCCTAAGGTTGTTTAATTCAGGGGTTTTTCCACTCCACATCTCCATGGGAGTCTTGAGCTCTAAAGCTCTAGAGGGTGATCTATTTACCAAGTATGCAGCTATAGCTACAGCTTCTCCCCAAAAATATTTTGGTAAACCGGATCCATTTAACATGCACCTAACCTTTTCTATAAGGGTTTTATTCATCCACTCAGTAACTTCACTTTGCTGAGGGGTTTCCACAACCGTCCTATGTCTTAGAATCCCATTTAACCTACAGAATTGATCAAATTCTTGGTTAAAAATTTCTAAGCCATTATTGGTTCTTATCCCCTTAACTACTCTGCCCATTTGAGTCTCAACTAGCCCTTTTCACACCACTAACTTATTCAAGGCATCTGATTTATTTCTAAGCAAATAAACCCACACTATTCTTGAATAATCATCAATTAATGATAGAAAGTAAAAGTTACCTCCCTGGGTTGGTGTCCTTGCTCATCCCCAAAGGTCCGCATGAATGTAGTCAAGAATCCCCTTAGATTTGTGCACTCCGGTGTTGAAGCTGACCTGGTGTTGCTTCCCAAGAATGCAACTGTCACAGAAATCCATTTTTTCTATTTTGTCACCACCAAGTAGATCTTCATTGCTAAGCACTTACAGGCCCTTTTCGCTCATGAAACCCAACCAAGTGTGCCAAAGGGCTGTCTTGGACATCTCAGCCATCAAGCTTGCTGCTTGATCATTGATTTCTGTCTCTTTGATCATCTCATAGAGTCCATCGTTTCTTCCTGCCTTGATCACTACCAAAGATCCCTTGGCCACCTTGATCTTTCCTCCCTATATCTTGCATGTGTATCCCATGGAATCCAGCTGCCCCATTAAGATCAAATTTCTCTTCAAATCTAGAATATACCTCACATTTTCCAGCAGCCATGTGACTCCATCAAACATCCTCAATTGGATGTCTCCAATCCCTCTCACTTGGCAAGAATTATCATTCCCCAAGAAGACCTTTCCATCATTGATCTCATTGAAATTATTGAACCATTCCTTGTGAGGGCACATATGATAAGTGCACCTGGTATCCAAGATCCATTTCCAACTGCCTTCTTGCCCCTTGCTCATATCCGAGCACATAACAAGAACATCATCATCTTGCTATTCTTCCATGGCAACCGAAGCCTCTCCATTGTTGGTATGGCTTCTCCTCTCATCCCATAATCTCTTCTTTCAATCTTTCTTGAAATGGCCCTCTTTGTTGCAATAGAAGCATCTCCTTCCTCCTCTAAGTCTTGTCTTTGAATGAGATCTCCCATGGCTCTCTCCTCTACCTTTGTCCCGGTAGTAGCCATTGTTGCTACTATCATTCCAAGCCGTTGGCCTTCCTCTTACGAATAGCCCTTCACCACTTGATGACTCCTTCATCTTGGCTTTGAAATCATGTGCCCTTATGGCATTGATCACAATCTCCTTTGTTAAAGTATCCCTTCCATACTCAATAGCGTTAATCAAATTATCAAAGCAATCAGGACGAGAATTTAACAAAATGACAGCCAATTGTTCATCCAAAAAAATAATGCTACAGCTATTCAAATCTTGAACTAGCTTATTAAAGACAACAAGATTATCTTGCAATTCTTAACTAGGATCCATTTTAAAAGCAAAGATTCTTTTAAGAAGATAAATCTTGTTAGGGAGAGTTTTGGTAAGAAACAACTCATCTAGTTTCTTCTATATGACAGTCGGATCCTCCGAGTCTCCGCACTCCCTTGTGACACTATCCAACATGTGCAAGAAAATGGTGCTGTAACCTATCTTCTTCATCTCGGTTCGTTGGTCGTCTGTGACACTTGATGGAAAAGTATCATCTTCTCCAATAGCCAAGTCCACTTTCTATTGCATTAGAACCGCCTTGATCTTCCGCTTCCAAAGGGCAAAGTCTCCCTTTCCATCAGACTTCTCTACACAGAAATTTGAATCCATCTTTTGCGGACAAGATCCTAGATTTATGCACTACCCACAAATGCTATCTTTAACCTCAAGAACACAGATCAAAGATGGATCTTAACACCATTCTTGAATCAACCTTCAAGAATTTACACCGTTCTTGAATCACCCAAGAAATTGATCTTTGATTCTTGGAGTCTTGGCTCTGTCACCTTCTACTTCTTACTCCGATAACCAGCTGTGCAGCTCTGATACCACTATTGGAAATCACCTTGACAAGATGCCTAGGTGGTGATTTTCCAAACACCCAAGTCTAGAATGACTTGTAGAAAGAATTTCAGCAATTGAACACAAGAACAGAAAATCAAAGAAAGAAAGAAGACAAGCAATTTGTTTTCGAGGTTCGACAATGTGCCTATGTCCCCGTGAGTTCCTCCAAACTCTCTGCACTAATCAAAAAAGGTTCTTACAAGTTACAACAATCCCCTTCAAGAAGCTCAAGTTCTTGAAGAAACCAAGAAGAGAAGAAAGAAGATTACAATGCTCTCTCTCTATACTACTCTCTCTTCTTTACAACCAGCCTCACTACAAAGAGTCCCTCTTGTGTTTATGTCTCTCACACAATTCTCTCTTATATTACCATTGATCTCAAAGAGTGTCTTGTATGTGTTGTATTCTATATGTGAAAAATGAGGCTTGGGAACTCCTTTTATAGCCTTCCATTTCTTGGACATTCTTGTGAATCAATTTCCACCCTTTGATCATGATCTCCACTTAATCATAGCCCTTCATCACTTCCCAAGTGGTGTTGTGCATTTTAACCTTGCACTCACGCATTTAAAAGGGTCTTAAAATAGGCTGTCCATATGTGCAGCCCTTTGCCTAGCGCCTAGGCGCTGGGCAGGGCACCTTTGCACACCTTCTGGACGCCACGGTGCTAGCTTCTGGGCTATGCGGTCCTACAGCACACCATTCTGGATGCCATAGTGCTAGCTGCTGGGTGCTATGGTGTAGATGCGGTCCTACAGCACACCATTCTGGATGCCATAGTGCTGGTTGATGGGCGCCATGGCGCATGCTGATGCTGCTGCTGTGCGTGCACTTCCTTGATTGTGTGCAAAAGTGCGCACACTAGTGCGTCTAGCCTTCCTTTGCTCCAAATTGATGCACACACATGTGTGCAGTCTTCTAACTTGCTGAACTTTGATAATCCACCTTTGGTTTAGACTTTAACCATTTTTAAACCATAGTTGGACCTGTTTGAACCTTAGACAAATAACAACAATTTTTTAGTTTTAAAATTTAATGTTTAGCACTTTAATTGTGAAATTTATTTTCATAATCATGAGAGGCTAAAACCTTCATCTAAGGTTGAAAATGAAGCCTCGCCATTGATTAGCTCTATATTTTCATACATGTTATTCCGACATTTTTGTATTGATGTTTTATTTCAATTCAATTGTTTGAGTAAATTCTTTTGATTGACTGTTTTGTTTATAAATTGTTCAATTGGATATTCCATGTGTTTCATGTGATGGATACAGCGAATCATCCGAAGTAAATTGGATATCCATTATGATTTTAAAGTAAACAGATACATTGGATGATTTGGTTTAATTAGGGTATTCATTGTGATTTGTATATCGATGGATTCATGGAATTATTTGATAAATTACTTTTATATGTTACATGCATAAGATGGAATTGCTTGTCGGTTGTAGAAACAAAGTCAAGAAAGTATATACTTTAATTTGGTGGGGTGGATTCAGAAACCTTAGTATTTTTATCATTTCTTTTAAATCAATTTAGTTTAGTTTATATTCTTTGCACGACATAGTTAAAAATTCGGAACTAGGTTAAAATAGGGTTAGTTTAGATAAAAATCTATTTTCACGACGCAATTCCCTGTGGATTCGACCTCGCACTTGCACACACTATATTGTAAACAACTCGTGCGCTTAAGAGTAATTTAAAACTCACAACAATAGTGCTTCACAATACCTATGCCAAAAACCTCAAGTTAAAAGTTTCAAATCATTAAACCTAACACAAACCCATTTTCTTGAAAACAAAACATTTTATTAAGATCACCTCAATTTCAACTCTCAAAACTTAAATCCTTACATCAATAAGCATAATAGAATCAGAAAGTTAAATAAAAGTAAAACTTAACCTTAATTTATTTTTTCAAAATTTTCCTTTATCTTTTCCTTCTTTTTCCTCCATTCTTTTCTTTCTTCCTTTTCTCTATTTTTTTCTCCTCTATCTCTCTCTCTCGGTTCTTTTAGAGAAATTCAGCAAAATGTTGGACTCTCTTCCTCTCTCCTCCTATTTATCTTCAATTTCTTTCTTAATTTCATAAACACCCTTCCATTTAACACCTCTTTAACAACTTACCGCAAAACTCGTTAAAACTTCAATATTTCTCCCAAGACATCTGCTATTCACAAAACTTTAATTTCTTTACTTGCTTCTAAGTCCCACAAATCCAAATATGAATTATTTACGACTCAAAACCGAACATGTACAAAATTTACGCATCGTAGCGAATAGGTCGAAATTAAAATATTGGGCTCCCTAAGTCGAGACAATTGATTGTGCCCTCTTGACCTAATTGAATTTATATACATCAAATTTTTGCCTACCCTAGTGGACAATTGATTGTGAGTCACAAAAATTAGTTTTTTCGGTTTGTAAGGATTTTTTTAAACTGTTTTAAATTTCTAAAAAATTAAAACATGTTTTTAATTGGCATTAATTATATAATTTTTATTTGAGAAAGGTTTAAATTATTTAATTAAGATATACTCTTAATTTCAAAAATTAAAAGTTTTAAGAAATTGGAGTTTGATTAGGAATTAAAATTCCAAAATCCTTATCACATTGGAATTAGGAATTCTAATGAACAAGACATCTTAATCTTATTTGGAATAGCATTAGGAAAAGTTTTTGGAAACCAATTAGGTTTAGGATTGCAATATAAGAAAAGTAAATAGGAATAACTGTAATAGAATTGATATTGTTTATTTATGCAATTTGATCGTATGAATGGATGACTATTAGACCTGGACCCTAGCAATTGGTTAAATTTAATGTTACTATTTTTTTGTATTCAGATTTAAATGTTGTTTGCATACCTCACCTTCTCTTATTTCTCTCAATATAAATTACTATCTCCATCCAATGTAATTCTCCTTGACTTCTAATGATTGAAGACCAATGTATATTTCATGTATGTAATGTTACTTAGAGATGAATATTATTTTATTGAGGCGAATAAAGGAGTGTGCAAGGAAGCATGGTGGCCCATCTAATGATTGAAGACCCATGAATGTATAGGATATATTCATGTAATAATTACATAGTTCAAGTAAATGATGCTTTGAAAGTTTATAGTCATCCACTTAGTTAAATATGAATGCGATGCATTCATATTTTTCATGTGATTTGATTATATGTTGTTATATGTATTTGATGTTATGTAAAGTTACTTAGAGATGGAGAAGATTTTATTAAGGCGAATAATGGAGAGTGCAAGGAAGCATGGTGGCCCGTTTGAAGATTGAAAACCCATTAATGTATAAGATATATTCTTGTAATGCTTACCTAGGGTTTGACCAAGTGATTTAATTTACTGGCTCAAGTAAATCATGCTTTAAAAGTTCATAGTCATCCACTTAGTTATATATGCATGTGATGTATGTTTATTTTGCATATGATTTGATTATATTTTGTTATATGTATTTGATGCATGTTAAAAGATCAGATCTAAATGTAAAGACTTAAATCCCTCATGCGCAAATATATAATAATAAGTTGCAAATGAAAATCATTAGGAATGATTGTTCATAGCCTTCCACCATTATAGTCAATATGTGAATTTCTTATGTGTGTTTTTGTTTCACTACACGTAAGGTTTAGATCTCTAAGAAAATTATATTGACTATTAAACATATGATATATATAAGGTAAACAAATGATATGGTTTTGGTGAGCTACATGTAATGGTTATATCACTAATTTAAATTTCTTAGGAATAATGGGTATAACTTCGCTAAAATGGATATGATTTACTATGCTACACACAAGGTCATACACATTTAAGAGGCTAAATTATGATTGAAAATTGCATGAAATGCAAATGATAAAAGTTATCTATCTATCAAATGCATTAAAATTTGTTGTGCTACACATAAGGTTATAATGGACAACTGATAGGATTCCAATACTTACTACGAAACCTTCAAAGGGTTTTCCGCTTCCCACGTTAAGGGTTGTGGGAGTCAAAAAGAATAATGGGAGGTACAATTTAGATTAAAGACCAAATCTTTATGGTAGTTAACAATATAAATAGACAAAATTTATCTGTTATTATATTGTAGATTGAAATGGCTAATCTTAACCCATTATCTAGAATCCTTGATATAAACAGGTTCATTGGGTCCAATTTTCTTGATCAATTGAGAATTGTTCTCATTACCAAAAGGATAGCCTATGTTCTTGATCAATCATTCCCAACTAGTCTTGTTGATAATGCTTGGTAGAAAAGTCTCTATTTATGAGAAATTGTAAGAGGATGACATGAAAGGAAGTGCTACATGCTAGCATCAATGTCTAATGAGATTAAGAAACAACATGATAAACTGGAAAGTGCATTATCTATTTTGCTTCATCTCTAAGAGTTGGATGTTGAAAATAATCATAGTGCAAGGTTCCAGATATCTAAGGACCTCTTTAGGGATAAGATTCTTGAAGGATCATCAATCTAGAAGCATGGATTGAAGATGATTAATTATACCAAGTAGTTGGACATGCTCAGTTTTCATATAGATGCAGAATTAAGTAATGACTTGATTATGCAATCCTTTCTAGACTCCTATTCTCAGTTCATTATGAACTACAACATAAACAAGATAAAAGCTATGCTTCTAGAGCTTGAAAACATGTTGAAGACTGCTTAGAGCATGATTAAGAAAGGCAAAAAACCTATTATACATGTTGATGGTGCTTTTTCCTCAAAAAAGAAAATCTTGAGGAAGAAAAGGCAACCATTGAAAGAAAAAGATGGTGCTTGCAAGACTAGTTCTTTGAAATTTAATAAAGATAAAGGACAATTCTTCCATTATGGCAAAGATGGGCATTGAAAGAAGAAGTACAATGAGTATCTTACAATCTTGAAGGATAAGCCTTTCGAAAGCATGGTTGAATTGTTTGTTATTGATGTTAACTTAAATGTCAACAACACTTCTTCATGAGTATAAGATATCGGTTATGGCTCACATATCTTTAATAATTTATAGACACTTCGAGGAAGTAGAAAGCTGAGCAAGGGTGTGGTGGATCTACCCACTAAAAATCGAGCAAAAGTTGTTGCATAAGCCATGGGGACATATTGCTTATAGTTGTCGTTTGGACAAACCTTAGAACTAAAGGGTTGTTATTATGTACTAGTTTTAATTAGAAATAATGTTTCTGTTTCTAAGTTAGACAAGGAAGGTTATAGATTTTTCCTAAAGGACAATTGTTGTTCTATTTATTTTGAAAATAAATATTTTGGTACTAGTATATTGAATAATGGTTTTTATATTCATGAAGTAGATGGTAAATTTTTCAATATTGAATGAAATAAGAGGAAAATAGACAATGAATTGAATCAATCCTACATGTGGCACTTAAGACTAGGTTATATCAATGAAGATAGGGTAAACAAGTTAGTAAAAGGTAGATATTTGGATCTATCAGAGTTTAAATTCTGTTTGACTTATGAAACCTATCTCATGGAAAAGATGACTAGATCTTCACATAGTGGACATAGAGAAAGAGTTGTTGATGTATTAGGGTTAAGACACAATGACGTGTGTGGGGCCATAACAATTAATTCTATAGGAGGTTACTTCTACTTCATTACCTTTACCAATGATCATTCTAGGTATAGCTATGTGTACTTAATGATGTACAAGTCTGAATCATTTGAAAAGTTCAAAGAATTCAGAAATGAAGTTGAAAAGCAAGCTAGGAAAGATATTAAAGATCTCCGATCAAATCGAAGATAAAAATACTTGACTGATGACTTTCTAGATTTTATCAAAGAGAATGGAATTCTCTCTAGGTAAACTCCTCTTGGAATACCACAGTTGAATGTTATGCCCCTCATGAGCCAAACATCATTAGTGCCTCTCATAGGTCAAACATTATAGACACCAACCATTTATGGAAAGAATTCAATGCGATGCAATGCGATGAATGTACAATTCTTTATTTAATTCATTTCATTTTCAATTCATTTTCATTTTCCCCTCATTAGACTAGTTATAAAACAATGGGGATGTCTCCCCAAGTACCGGTACATTCTCAACATCATCATAATCACAAAAAAAAACATCCAATTCATTCTTGGCCTCATATAACACTCCCCCTCATTAGACGAAAGTTTTCGGCCTTACTTAACACTCCACCTCATCAGACGAATCATGAATGATTCATATAATGTAAAATGTAATTCATGATGCAATGATTTATGCAACCACCTAACAATCAACCAATCACACCAAGATTTACAACAACCCAACCATCAACTTCATTACAATGAAATGCACCACATTTTCTCAAACATAGAAGTACCAAGTTATTTATAATCTCATTACTCGTGTAATCACATCTCAATACATGCACGCATATCTTAGACTCATCATGATAATATTTAGAATTTCATACTCACTATGTGATTTACTTATTTTCTATGGTATTTTATTTAGTGAAATCATTTTCATCATATAGATATTTAATCCAATGCTTACTAGGAGTAAGGTGCTTCTCACCTCGCTACGTGATCCGACTACTCCCTTCATCTCTCAAGATTTTTCCACTAGTCCCTAAGAAAGAATAAGACTTAATCACATTACTTAAATTCATTTAAATGAATTCCTAGCAACCCAAGGTGTTTTGCACACTTTAAAATATTATGTGCGCTCTTCTCACAAAACAAAAAACAAAGAAATTGAGGCTTTAAGCCCTTTGATGAGAATGCAAAATGTCATATTTTTCTCCCTTAATTTTTAGTCTTTTATACTCATTTGGTGCCTAAATGTACTCATTATTCTTATATTTTGATTTAGGATGCATAAATGGAGGCGTTAAGTGCAAAACGAAACTAATTGGGCGATTTCGGACAGTTTTGACATCGCTTCTTAATATGGGCATAACTCTCTCATCTGAGCTCCGATTGAGATGATTCAAGATGCTACGGAACATCAATGAAAAGCTCTACAACTTGTTGTATCAAAGTTGAAACCACGCTTGGAGTTGCTGCACCAGCATTGTTGTAGTTCTGGAAAGTCCATTAGCCTACAATTCTAATACGCTGATTGAACGCGGTTTATTTTCATAATTTTCCAGATCTGGTGCATGAAAATTCATGCTAAAAACACTAGTTTCCTAGTGATATTAGAAATTTATTTTATTTTTAATATTTTCCTTAAATTAGTCAGATTTGGATATTGTTATTTTAGGATAATATTTAGAATATTTTTAAGAGACCTTGTAGAGTTTCTACTACTAAAAATAACATGTATAAGAGGGGAGAAATCATCAAACTTAAGGGACGCCTCTCTCTCCCCTCTTCTCTAACTTCTCCTTTAAGTTTTCATCATGGCCCTGCGTGGCTAAACTTTTATAATTGGTCGAAGGAAACGAAAGCCTCGGAATCAATAAAACTGTGAGATCTAATCTGTGTTTATTGTTCAATTTATGCTTTGAGTATCAGATGCTTTTCTGTACCTATTTTCATTATTGTCTCGTTTAGTTATTAGGGGCCTACTAGTTTATTATTCGTTGCAATCTACTGCTAGGTTAGATATCAAATTCGTAATTGTTTGATCCCTCTAATTTGTGAAGCAACTAAGATTTAATGATTTGATGCGTAAGAAATTATTATATCTTAAGTAGAACGCTCAACTAAATTAAATGCAACCACTTGTGCTTGTGTTGTTTAACTTCATCAATCTCTCTAATACTTAAGGCTGCTACTAGATTAAACCTTTAGCGCTTGTCTTGGGTTATTTAGTAGTTAGGGTTAATTAGATTGCTTGTTTTCTAATTAATTACGACTAAAGAGAGATAGGAAAATAGTTCCAACAGTGAATATTCAAAGTGTGAATTGATATATACTTGCATCGATGATCAATTGTAAAATTCTGATAGTGGATGTTGACTTAGACCAAGGTTTATTCTTTTGATTGATTTCGATATTTCAATTTGAATTGTTCATTAGTTCTTTTTCTTTAAATTGTTTTTGTTATACTCAAATCCCCTCCATCCTTGTTCACATATCATAAAACTAGGCTAGATACTCTCCGTGGGAACGATCCTTACTCACACTACTGCATGTATTTTTAGGAGTATAGGTTTTATTTTTTGTTGCCTGCGACAGCACCCAAATTTTGGAGCCATTGCGAGGAGTGATTCTAGTTGATTTTTTTTTTCTTCTTGTGATTCTTATTTTGTTCTTGAAATTGAAAAAAAAAAACAATAAAAGAAAAAAAATAATCAGAACTTAATAGCCCCTTCACTTCTGCAATGCTGAAATCACTCACAGCCTGACCTTTGTCTACTAAAACTGCTATAACTTTCTTTAGAAAAATCATATATATGAGCTATAAAATTCTCTAGAAAATAGACATTTGGAACGTTCCAACCATATATGGATCATCTCCTGGTTCTTCCTGAATCAATACAGTTTAATCTGCAAATATGACTGATCTGTACGAGCAATTCTAGCAATCTAGTGAAACTCTTTTTCACCATTTGCATGTGACAACATGACTTAGCAAAATCATCGTGGTTGTTTGTGTTTTAGTATAGAATTTTTATTTATTTTAATTACTCTAGATTTTTCCTGATTTGTTTTTCATGGTTTATTAGAGTTTCCTTGATTATTTATGACTGTAACTCAATGTTCTAATCAAGGTGATTTGCAATGCGATTCAGAAATAGAGAGAACTTTGCGGAGGTTAAGAAGGGAAGCTCGAAGAAATTCTGAAGAGAACAATATAGTTCTTGATCCCCTATTTGCTAGAAATTTTGATTTAGAAAATGAGGAAGTCATGGGTGGAAATCGAACTTTGAAAGAGCTTGTTGGCCCTGATTTAAATCAAGAACCCTTATGCATAACGTTCCCTACTTTAGATACTACCACTACTTTTGAATTTAAATATAGACTAATACATCTTTTGCCCACTTTTCATGGCCTTGTAGGTGAAGATCCTCACAAGCATCTAAAGGAGATTCATGTGGTATGGATGAGTATGAAACCCACGGGGGTGACTGAAGAGCAAATTAAATTAAGAGCCTTTCCGTTTTCTTTGAAGGATTCAGCTAAGGATTGGCTCTATTATCTATCCTCTGCGAGTATTACCACATGGAATAAGATGAAGAGGTTGTTTTTGGAGAAATATTTACCAGCTTCAAGGGTGGCTAACATTCGAAAAGAAATTTGTGGTGTAAGGCAACATAACGGAGAGTCCTTACATGAATATTGGGAGTGTTTCAAGAAATTATGCGCAAGCTGCCCCCATCATCAAATTAGTGAGTAGCTACTTATTCAGTATTTCTATGAGGGCCTTCCACCCACTGAGTTTCGCTAGTGGAGGAGCTTTGGTGGATAAAACTCCCGAGGCCGCAAGAAACTTGATTGCAAATATGGAAGCCAATTATCAACAATTTAGCACTAGGCTTGACCCTCCATCAAAGGATGTTAATGAGGTAAATATTTCCTTCCTTGAACAACAACTTGTGAGTCTAACTTCTCTAGTTCATCAAATGGTTGTAGGCAATATTTGCAAACGGCAAAACCTTGTGGGATTTGTTCGGTATGTGCCCAACTCTTCAAGAAAAGCCCATTGAACAAGTAAATGTGGGGGCTGGTTTTCCTGGACAACTGCAAAGGAAGTATGATCCCTATTCGAGCATGTATAACCTAGGATGGAGGGATCACCCTAATCTTAGCTATGGGAATCCACAAGTAAATCAGTCGGCGACACAAAACCGCCAAAGTTGCCCGCAATATAAGCAACCATACCCCCCTAGACAACAACTGGGCCAAACTTCTAATTCTGGTATGTCTTTAGAAGATATTGTTAAGTCTCTTGCCTCTAATACTTTGCAACTTCAACAGGAGATGAAACAATTTAAACAAGAAGTGAGGGCCAGTATTTAAAGTTTGGACAATCAGATTAGTCAGATGGCAACCGCAATTAATCGGCTAGAGGCACAAAGTTCAGGGAAATTACCCTCTCAAACGGTAGTAAATCCAAGAGAAAATGCAAGTGCAATCATTTTAAGAAGTGGTAAAAAAATTGAGATTCCAGTAAAGGCAGCCTCTGCATCGTCAAAGCAACAGAAGGAAAAAAATGTCATTGCAGACATGAACGTTCCCAATGACGATGACGTACCTAAGTGTAAGTTTTCGCCTCTTTCTAATTATAAACCTGTACCTCCTTTTCCTCAGGCTTTAGCAGAATCTAGAAAAGATGAGCAAAATAAAGATTTATATGAGACTTTTTCATAGATGCGAAGTAAATATTCCACTTTTAGATGCTATTAAGCAAGTACCTTGTTATACTAAATTCTTGAAAGAACTGTGTACAATTAAGAGGAAACAAAAACTTAAAGGATGTGAGAAGGTGAGAGTAGGGGAGAATGTTTATACAATTATTCAAAGAAAACTCCCTGCGAAGTGCAAAATTCTATGTATTTTACTATCTCGTGTACGATAGGTAACACTAGATTTGAGAAGGCCATGCTAGATTTAGGAGCTTCTATCAATTTCATGCCATATTCTATATACACTTCTTTGAAACTTGGACCTTTGAATAAAACTGGTGTTGTGATTCAATTGGTTGATAGATCTAATGCCTATTCTAAGGGTGCAGTTGAGGATGTTCTTGTGCAAGTTAATGATTTTGTTTTCCCTGCTGATTTCTATGTGCTTGATATGGAGAATGGTGATCAAACTACTCCAATTTTGTTAGGAAGATCATTCTTAAAGACATCCAAGACTAAGATAGATGTTCGTAGTGGCACACTTACCATAGAATTTGATGATGAAATTATTAAGTTTAATATTTATGAAGCCATGAAATATCTTGGTGATGATAATCCTGTTTATTCTATTGATGTGATTGATTCTTTAGCACCAGAAGTTTTTGAACTTGATGGATACAATGGCTTAGAAGTTGCCATTAGTAAGCATCTTGAGAAAGAGAATGAGGAGTTAGCCTTGAGTAGTGATTTACAGGAAACTGTTGCAATGTTGAATGATTTTCTGAAGTTACAACATTCAGGTAACATCCCTTGTCTTATGTTACTAGTTTCTAACGAGAGACCTTTACCCTCTGTTTTGTGGGCCCCTATTCTAGATTTGAAGCCTCTCCCTGGTCACATCAAGTACGTATTCCTTGGAGACAATGGAACGTTACCAGTGATCATCTCTAGTAAACTTAGTGCACCACAAGAAGAAAAGCTTGTGCAGATCCTTAAGGAGCATAAGACGGCTATTGGTTGGACAATTGCGGATATTAAAGGAATTAGCCCGTCTACATGCTTGCATCGTATCTTACTTGAAGAAGGAAGTATTGAGTCGAGTCGATGACAATAAACAAAGGCACTACTTGGGAGGTAACTCAAAGGGGAGTTCATTTTTTTTTCTTCTTATTTTCGCATTTATATTTTGGTTATTTTTGCCATTTCTTTGCATTTCACCTTACATTGGGGACAATGTAAGTTTTAAGTGTGGGGGAGGGGATTTAGGTTGTGTTTTATGTTGGGAAACCACCTTGGATGATGCCCAGGAGGTGATATTCCAAACACCCAAGACTAGTCTGACTTGTATAAGAAAAGAAACAACAACCAATCAAAGCAAGAAAGAAAAGAACTCCTTGGTTAAAAGGAAGATTAGTAAAACACATATCGCTGCAGTAATGTCTTCTAATGGCACACTGACAACCTCTGAAGCTGAAGTGGTTCAGGAATTCATTAAGTTCTACAAGGACTTTTTGGGCTCCTCATCCAGAAGTAATCCAATTGACGGTGAGGTTATTAGAGAAGGTCCTATTATCCCAGAAAATCAAGCTGAGACATTGATTAAGGATGTCACTAAGGAAGAGATTAAGGAAGCTTTATAGAGTATAGGGGAGGATAAGTCTCCTGGTCCAGATGGTTACTCATCCAAATTTTTTAAGAAGGCTTGGGAGGTTATTAGCAAAGACATCATTGAGGCTGTCCAAGAATTATTTCAGAATGGGAGACTACTTAAGCAGTTCAACCACTCAACATTAGCCCTGATCCCTAAATGCAAACAAGCTTCAAAAGTGGAGGACTTCAGGCCTATTTCCTATTGTAATATGATCTACAAGACTATCTCCAAGATTCTTGCCTCAAGACTTGCTCCATGTCTGAACCATATTGTTAATCTAGCTCAGGCTACCTTCATTAAGGTCAGGTGTATGGTTGAAAACATCTACATGGTCCAAGAATTTCTTAGGAAGTATTATAGGAAAAGGATCTCTCCAAGGTGCATGATCAAGATTGACCTTAGAAAAGCATATGATACTGTTGAATGAGATTTTTTGAATAGCCTAATTGAGGGGCTTGGGTTCCCTGTAAAATTTAGGTCCTGGATCATGGAGTGTGTCTCAACAACAGCATTCTCTCTTTCCATCAATGGCAGTTTACATGGGTTCTTTGTAGGAAAAAGAGTTATTAGACAAGAGGATCCTCTTTCTCCTTATCTTTTTGTCATGGTAATGGAGTACTTGTCAAGGCTACTTGGGAGATTAAATGAAAGGGAGGGATTCAGATACCATCCTAAGTGTGAAAAGCTCAAAATCACCCACTTGGCCTTTGCTGATGATCTCATCCTATTTGCTAGAGAGGAGGCTAAGTCAGTGGGTCTGCTTATGAAGTGTGTCAACAACTTTAGTGAGTGTTCAGGGCTGAAAGCTAGCTTGGCCAAATCAAACTTATTCCATGTTGGGGTCAAGCCAGAGGAGCTTATGGAAATCAGAAGAAGCACTAGTATGGAGGATGGCAGTCTCCCTTTCAAATACTTGGGGGTTCCCTTGCCTTTGCAAGGTTGAATACTACTCATTACTCCCCCCTCATTGAGAAAATTACTGGGTACTTCAATGTTTGGGCTGGTTCTTCCCTATCCTATGCTGGTAGAACTGAACTAATCAAAGCAGTGCTTCAAGGTGTGGAGTGCATCTGGCTTGCAATATTCCCAATCCCTGGTAACATTTTGGAAAAGATAATCAGGATATGTAGAACCTTCCTTTGGAATGGTAAGAATGCAGGAATGAGGAAGGCTTTGGTTGTATGGGCTGATATTTGTAGACCTAAAGCTGAGGGAGGTTTAGGGTTGGTAGACCTTAAAGCTTGGAACAAGGCCCTCCTTACAAGGGTCCTATGGAACATTCATATGAAGAAGGATTCATTATGGATCCAGTGGGCTCAGCATTACTACCTCTTGAACAAATCTATATGGGAGATCAAGGTATGTAAGGATGACTCCCCTCTATGGAAAAGGATTCTGGAAATCAGAGATGATCTGATTGGTCAGTCCCCTTCATCACAATAGGGCAGAACCAGGTTACAAGAATGGAGGGTGCAAGATGAGCTGAGCATAAGAAAGGTTTACAATGCAGTCAGACAGAAAGGCAATGTGGTTAGCTGGGCTTTCCTAGTATGGTATAGCCATTGCCCCCCTAAATTCTCATTCATTCTCTGGCTAGCCATCAAGAATAGATTACTCACTAAAGACAGACTCCAGCTATAAGGAGATGACAAGCTGTACCCTCTGTGTTTAGAGCAGGAAGAGACCAGGGATCACCTCTTCTTCTCCTATAGAATCAGCAAGGAAACTTGGGACTCTATTAGAAAGTGGCTTGATTATAGGAGATAAATGACTACCATTGAGAGTGCAATCAAGTGGTCACTTAAAGTGAGAGGTACTGGCCTCCTAGCAATAGCCAAGAGGATAGCCTTACAAAGCACTGTGTACAACTTATGGATGGCTAGAAATGCCAAACTTTTTGACAAGTCTTTTGTCCTATCTGCTAGCCTAGTGAAGAAGATCCAGTTTGTTATATATAAAATTGTATATGCTGCCTACCCTGAGATAAGGCTTATGTTGTAAACTTCACTGTATTTCTTTCTATGTGGCCTCTCAGATTGCCCCTGGGTTTGCCCAGAGTATGTGTTAGGCTGTCTGCCAGCTTCTAGGCTTCTAGTGTAAGCCTTTGTTTTATTTTGTATACGCTTATATTGTAAATCCCCTGGGTATGCCCAGTGATTATTTTGTACATTTTTTTATCATTTATACAAGCTTTATTTACATATTAAAAAAAAGAAAGAAAAGAACACAAGAAATTTGTTGAAGAGGTTCGGTAATATGCCTACGTCCTCCGAGCTCTCTGCACTATCTTATAAATGGAGTTCTTTACAATCAGCAACACCCTTCCAAGAACTAACAGGTTGTTGAAGAACAAAAGAAGAAGAAGAAGAAGAAAGTGGTAAGAACTAACCCTGGAATTTTCCCAAGAAAATTCCCCTTACAAGCCCTTGAATCCTATTCTATTATACTCTATCTTTCTAAACAACCAGCATCTCTACAGAATCTCTCTTGAGTTTAGTGTCTTTGTACCCTTATAATTGATCTCACTTTTAATCACAAGTTATTCCTCACACTTCTTCTTGGAGATTGTAGCTAGGTGACCCTTTATATAGTGCACCAACTTCTTGACCAATCTTGAGGGTCAATATCCACCCTTAGATCTTGAGGACCAATCAACCTTAGCCCTCCATCAATCCTAAGTGATGTTGTGCATTTTAACATGTCTTAGGCACCTAACAAAAGGCTGAACCAAATAGACCATGTGTGCCTTCAAGCCAGGGCCTTGATTAGGGCAAGCCGCAGCCTAAAGAAGGGTTTAAGCATCTTCTCTTATCACCTTTCTGGGCGCCGCGGCCTGGGGGAGTATGAGCCATGGCATACACTAGTGCTGAGCCTTCTCCATGCTGGGCACCATAGCCTGGAAAGAGCTGGGCCGCAGCCTGACCTGGTGTGCACATATTCTTTAACATGCTGATCTTCTTCTCCTGTTTAAACCTTAGACAAACTCCAACAATCTCTACCTTTTTGTAAGTGTTTAAACTCGAACCCATTGTGCAGAGCACTCAGTATCCAAACTCATCTTGAGTCACTATATCAACCGACTCCAATCCGAAGAAGTCCAAGGCAATGATTGAACTTGCTTGGAGGTAGAACTTTGGTACCTAAATCTGCAGGGTTTTCTTCCGTGGCCACCTTGTCCACATGAATGCATCTTTCCATAACATTTTCCCGAATGAAATGGTACCAAACATCCATGTGCTTTGTCCTCTCATGGAACACCGAATTCTTACACAAATATAATGCACTTTGGCTATCTAAATACACCATAACCTACTCCTCTAGTACCTTCAACTCTTCCAGTAACCCTTTGCACCACATAGCCTCCGTGAAGGCTTCCATAGCCACTATATACTCAGCCTCGGTTGTTAAGAGTGCTACCACCGCCTGTAACTGAGCCTTCCAACTTACACAACATCTGTTTAAGTTGAAGAAGTAGGAAGTAATCGATCTTCTCTTATCCCGGTCTACTTCATAGTCTGAATCAGCATAACCCTCAAGGCAGATGGACTTACCCCTCTTCTTATAAACCAGCCCTGAATCTGGGCTTCCTTTCAAGTACCTCAATAGCCACTTCATCCCAAGCCAGTGCTCCTTTCTGGAATTACTCATAAACCTACTGAGGACACCTATTGCATGAGCAATATCGGGTCTAGTGCTTACCATGGTGAACATTACAGAACCAACCGCACTAGAGTAGGGGACCTTTTCCATTTCCTTCTTCTCCTCATTTGATCTTGGACATTGATCGCTGGAGAACTTAAAATGACTAGCAAAGGGAACCTTCGCTGGTTTGCTATCTTCCATAGAAAATTTAGATATCTTCTTCTCTATGTAGAAAGTTTGAGAGATCTTCAATCTCTTTCTCTCCTTTTCCTGAATTATACACATCCCAAGGATCTTTTGTGCATGGCCAAGATTCTTTATCTCAAACTCCTCACTGAGTTGAGTCTTCAATTTTCTTATCCTCTCCATGCTGCTCCCAACCAGCAACATATCATCAACATAGATTAGGATGATCGCCATTTCCTCCACCTTGTGCCCCTTGTAATACGTGCCCGAATCATAGTAGCTTCTCATGAAACCCAGGCTGGTTACAAAGGAATCGAACCTCTTATTCCATTGTCAAGGTGATTACTTCAGGCCATATAGAGATTTCTTTAGTTGGCACACCAAATCTCCTTGCCTTTCTTCCTCATACCCTTTGGGTTGCCTCATGTAGATGGTCTCATCAAGCTCTCTATGTAAGAATGTTGTCTTAACATCCATTTGCTCGATTTCCCAATTGAATTGGACCACCAATGCTAACACTATCCTTATTGTCTTGTATTTCACAACAGGTGAGAATATTTCGGTGAAATCTATGCCTTCCTTTTATGTAAACCCTTTTGGCACCAGCCTAGCTTTATATTGGACTTCATCCCCTAGAGTATTCCCTTCTTTGATCTTGTAGATCCGTCTACAATCCAAAACTCTCTGTTTTTCTGGTTTGGGCACCAATTCCTAAGAGTTGTTCTTCCTTAAAGAATCCATTTCTTCCTCCATAGCTAGCTGCCACTTTGATAACTCCTTACATTCCATGGCATCCATGTAAGTTTTTGGTTCAACCTCTCCTTCTGTCCAAGGAGTTGCTACATTAGAATCCTCAAACCCATATCTCAAAGGTGGTCTAACCACGCTCTTTTCCCAGTCCCTTGTGAGCTAGTAGTCATTTAGGCATGTTGCATCATCCCCTTCCAGTTCAGGCTCCTCTTGAGTGTCCTGAGCTGGGACTTCATCAATGGGCTATACCTAGTCCGAACCCTCTTGCCTTACATGCTCTACCTGAACTGAATTCTCCTTGATGCTATGCTTCCCAAATTCCGGACTGGTTTGCTCATTATCCCCTACAGGGTTAGTTTTCTCCAAGTAGGGAAATAACAATTCATTAAAAATAACATCCCTAATTATTATGAGTTTCATTCTTTTTGGTTCTAAGGACCACAACCTATACCCCTTAACCCTATCACCACACCCTAAAAACACACATTTTCTAGACCTTGGGTTAAGTTTATCAACCTTTTGATGTGCGTATGCAGCATATCCAAAAGTCCTAAGGTTGTTCAACTCAGGGAGTTTTCCACTCCACATCTCCATGGGAGTCTTAAGGTCTAAAGCCCTAGAGGGTGATCTATTTACCAAGTATGTAGTAGTAGACACAGCTTCCCCCCAAAAATATTTTGGTAAACCGGACCCAATTAACATGCACCTAACCTTTTCCATAAGGGTTCTATTTATCCTCTCAGCAACTCCATTTTGCTGAGGGGTTTTCACAACCATTCTATGTCTTAGAATTCCATTTAATTCACATAATTTATCAAAATCCTTATTAAAAAATTCTAAGCCATTTTCGATTCTTAACACCTTAACTACCCTAGCCGTTTGAGTCTCCAGCAACTTTTTCCACACCACAAATTTATTCAAAGCATCCGATTTATTTTTAAGCAAATAAACCCAAACCACTCTTGAATAATCATCAATTAAAGACAGAAAGTAATGATTACCTCCTTATGTTGGTGTCCTTGCTGGTCCCCAAAGATCTGCATGGATGTAGTCAAGAATCCCCTTAGACTTATGCACTCTGGTATTGAAGCTGACCCGATGTTGCATCCCAAGAATGCAACTTTCGCAGAAATCAAGTTTCTCTACTTTGTTACCACCAAGTAGACCATTCTTGCTGAGAACTTACAGGCCCTTTTTCGCTCATATGTCCCAAGCGAGTGTGCCAAAGGGCTGCCTTATCCATCTTAGCCATCAAGCTTGTTGCTTGATCCTTGATTTCTGTCTCACCGATCATCTCATAAAGTCCATCTTTGATTACTTCTTTGATCACTATCTAAGAACCCTTGGTTACCTTGATCTTTCTTCCCTCAGCTTTGTATGTATACCCCATGGAATCTAGCTGCCCTAATGAGATCAAATTCCTCCTCAAATCTAGGAGATTCCTTATATTTCGCAGCGGCCATGTGACTCCATCAAACATCCTCAACTGGATGTCTCCTATCCCCCTCACTTGGCAATAATTGACATTCCCCAAGAAAACCCTTTCATTATTGGTCTCCTTGAAATTCTTGAACCATTCCTTGTGAGGGCACATGTGATAAGTGCACCCGAAATCCAGAATTCATTTCTCGCAGCCTTGCCTCCTGCTCACATTTGAGAACATAACAAGAACATCATCTTGCTGTTCTCGTTTGGCAACCAAAGCCTCTCCATTGTTGGTATGGCTTCTCCCTCTCTCATCCCACAACCTCTTCTAGCAATCTTTCTTGAAGTGACCCTCCTTTTGCAGTAGAAGCACATTTTTCTTCCAAATCTTGGTTTGGAATGTGCTCTCCCATGGCTCTGCCCTCTACCCTTTGATTTCTCCCAGTAGTTGCCATGGTTGCTGCTGCCATTCCAAGTTGCTGGCCTTCTTCTAATGATCAGCCTTTCTCCACTTGGTGCTTCCCTCATCTTGGCTTTGAAATCATGAGCCCTTATAGCATTGATCACAATTTCCTTGGTTACTGTATCTTTTCCATATTCAATAGCATTAATCAAACTCTCAAAACAATCAGGAAGAGAATTTAACAAAATAACAGCGAATTGTTCATCCAGGAATTTAATACTACAACTAGCCAAATCTTGAACTAGTTTGTTAAACACATCAAGATTATCTCGCAACTCTTTATTAGAATCCATTTTAAAAGCAAAGATTCTTTTAAGAAGATAAATCTTGTTAAGGAGAGTTTATTAAGAACTAACTCCTCTAGTTTCTTCCATATGATAATAGGATCTTTCGAGTCTCTGCACTCCCTTGTGACACTATCCGACATGTGCAGGAAAATGGTGTTGTATGCCATCTTCTTCATCTTAATCCGCTAGTCCTCCATGATACTTGCTGGAAAAGCACCATCTTCTCCAATAACCAAGTCCACCTTTTGTTGCATAAGAACAGCCTTGATCGTCCTCCT
Source organism: Bretschneidera sinensis (assembly GCA_023935145.1). NCBI lineage: Eukaryota > Viridiplantae > Streptophyta > Magnoliopsida > Brassicales > Akaniaceae > Bretschneidera > Bretschneidera sinensis. The sequence goes on along the minus strand of CM043703.1, from coordinate 64,054,646 downwards.
CTATAGGGAAAAATCTCCCTTTCCATCAAACTTCTCAACAACAAAATTTGAACCCATCTTGCAGAGATGATCCCAGATTTGTGCAGCACCTACAAATACTTTCCAAATTCTTCTAAACCTCAAGAACAAGATCTGATCTTGATCTTTACTCCATTCTAGAATCACCCAAGAAGTTTGTTCTTTGAATCTTGGAGTCTTGCTCCGATACCTTCTGTTTTTGCTCTGATACCCAACTATGCAAGCTCTGATACCACTGTTGGTGGTATCTCTTCTAGCTTTGATACCACTATTAGGAAACTACCTTGGATGATGCCCAAGAGGTGATCTTCCAAACACCCAAGTCTGGAGTGACTTGTATAAGAAAAGAAACATCAACCAATCAAAGCAAGAAAGAAAAGAACACAAGAAATTTGTTGATGAGGTTCGACAATATGCCTACATCCCCGTGAGCTCCTCCGAGCTCTCTGCATTATCTTATCAATGGAGTTCTTTACAATCAGCAACACCTTTCCAAGAACTCACAGGTTCTTGAAGAACAAAAGAAGAAGAAAGTGATAAGAACTAACCCTGGAATTTTCCCAACAAAATTCCCCTTACAAGCCCTTCAATCCCTTTCTATTTTACTCTCTCTTTGTAAACAACCAGCCTCTCTAAAGAATCTCTCTTGAGTTTAGTGTCTTTGCACTCTTACAATTGATCTCACTTTCAATCACAAGTTATTCCTCACACTTCTTCTTGGAGATTGTAGCTAGGTGACCCTTTATATAGTGCACCAACTTCTTGACCAATCTTAAGGGTCAATATCCACCCTTAGATCTTAAGGACCAATCAACCTTAGCCCTTCATCAATCCTAAGTGATGCTGTGTATTTTGAACATGCCTCACACACCTAATAAAAGGCTGAACCAAATGGACCATGTGTGCCTTCAAGCCGCGGCCTTGATCAGGGCAAGTCGCGGCCTGAAGAAGGGCTGAAGCATCTCCTCTTGACACCTTTCTGGGCGCCGCGGCCTGGGGGAGTCAGAGCCATGGCGCACACTAGCGTTGGGCCTCCTCTATGCTGGGTGCAACCTAACCTGGTGTGCACACAATCTTTAACATGCTGATCTTCTTCTCCTATTTAAACCTTAGACAAACTCCAACATTTTAAATTTGTTTCTAAAAAAAGAGTTTGCTTTTTGTTTTTTTGGTTTTCAACGATTTTTGGTTTGAGTCCCTCTTATATGTCTGTGTCTTTGCATTCTCACACAATTCTCTCATTCACACACATGTCTCACAAGTTACATCACATCACATTCTTGTTGAGAATGAAGCTAGGTGACCCTTTATATAGTGCACTAACTTCTTGTCAAATCTTGTGTGTCATTCTCCACCCATAGATCTTGATGACCACTCAACCATGGCCCTCCATCAATCCTAAGAGGTGTTGTACATTTTAACCTTGCATTCACGCACCTAAGAAGAGGCTTAAATAAGCTGTCCATGTGTGCCTCAGTGTGCCTAGCGCCTAGGCGCTGAACAGGGGGCGGTGAGGCGCTAGGCAAAACCCCTTTGCACCACATTTTGAATGGTGCGGTGCTGGTGGAGGGGTGGTGTGGCACTACCCTTCTTCAAACTGCCTCCTTGCTGGTGAAGGAGCGGTGTGGAGCACACTGATGTTGCCCTTAACACAGCTGTGCGCACTCCTTTGCCTTGTTGATTAGGGGTGTGCACACACACCCAAAGTGATGCACACACATGTGTGCACTCCGTTAACATGCTGAAATTTAATCATCCAACCTTGGTTTATGCTTTAACCATGTTTGAACCATGTTTAAACCTTAGACAAATACCAACAGTTTCTAAACTTTAAAATAATTATTAAATCACAAGATTGACAAAAAGAAGTGTATGGCCAATTGCATAAGAGCATAAATTTTATGCATCAGTTTGAGCCATCAATTTCCCAAAAAGGGAGGCTCAAAGTGTTAGCTTGTTGCACGCATATCTATCGGCATAGAATACGCAACATAATTTTAAGAAAAAAATCAATTATACCAATAATATTCTATTAGTACTATGCCGTCAATGACATTTGATGTCTATGGATATTAATTGTAAAACAATATTATTCAAATTATTATTGTAATTAATGACAAGTTTGTTTATCGTGAATATTTATTTAGTTACATTGTCATGATTAAGTCCATAGAGTAAGAGCAATGGAGATAAGATTATGATAAGATCATAATTTTGAGACCTAGTCTTCTCGAAAGCTTTTCTCTTAAATGTTCCTGGTCGTAGGATACTAAATGGACATTAGTAATCCAGTTAGACTAGTACACACTATGTTTGCTTAATTGGGAGGGTGATTGATCTCAGTGTCACTTATGTGGTAAACACTAAAACATATATGTATGTGCTCATTGAAGATTGAGTTCACTAAACATGACTTGACTTAAGAACACCTAATGGATTTTTAATTTCCTGTCAATAGGTAGTTCTTATGTTATAATTGTGCATGTGATCCTTAGACCAGAGGCACTATGGTTATCCTGTGTGCAACTTATTATATATTGATGCTATTTAATATGGTTCTATTCATGGATCATTAATTGGTAGTAATTAGGTATAACTGGTTTCATATGAAGGTATGTGAGTGTACAATAAGAGATATATCACTCCTAAGTAAAGGAGAAAATGTCCTATGTGATCTACTAAGATATAATTCTGGTAGTTTCTTCGCCAAGGCATGGTGAGAATTAGAAAGAAGTATCTAATTTCAACATCAGAATTATATTCTTGAGATTTGGACACATAATATTAATGCTAAGAGTTTGACAGTAATTTAATACCCAAATTAGCTTTATCGGGACATTGCATGATAGAAGGATTGAATTGCATGGCAACTGATAATTGAAAGGTTCAAAGTTTCATAACTAAATTCACACTATCTAGGTAGTCATGATTTGTTGTTAGGTGTCTCTCATGATTATAGAATCTCTAAGAATAATTTTAAAAGACAATTAATTAATTCTTATAAAAGGGAGAATCAAAATGAGTTTTGATTCAAAATAAACTAGGAGTTCTAATTAATTGGAAAGGGTTTCAATTGCAATTACATAAAAGTTATGGCCTACAACCAAATTAATTTAAACCTAAAGGGTCACACACCAAAAGGGACAATGTGTAATTAGAAAATAATTGGAAAAGTTGAGTAAGCAATTAATGTTTAGTGGCTTATAACCTTGACACTATAAATAGTTTATTAGTATTAAGATTTTTGCTAGCATATCATTCTACACACAAGTTCCTCCTCAGAGATTTTAGACTCCTCTATTCCCAAAGAGAGAAAAAACATAGAGAGAAATCCTAATTCAAGATTTACCATGTGTGGACTTTCTTTAGAGATTACATACTTTTGTAATTTTTTTGGATTCAAGAACGCAAGAATTTGGATTCGGACATCTTAAAGAATTCGGGCATTTTGTAGAATTAAAGTTCAACAAATTCAGGGAGTCAATAGTACAGAAAATCAAAGCTAATATTTTTTATCATTTAATGTTATTGTTGTACATAAATCATAAGATGATTAAGGGTTTACAGGAATCAATGAAAAAATTTGTTTTAGGATGAAAAAATGCGAAAATCGAGTAAAAAACCTGAAGTGAAACAGATTTTCTAATCCAACTTCAAACATGCATAATTTACTCATTTTAAATCTAATTTCAGTGTTTTTAGAAGTGATGGATAGATATAAAAATATAGTTTCATATGCCACTGACCATGCATCAAGAGTCTAAGTATTTATTTATTTTTTGATATGATTAAAAAACTTAACAGTATTCAAATTAGCAAAAAATATTTTTTTTTAATTTCATTATTTTACATATTTTTGAGATTCCAAATTTGTTTTGACATGGAATTAAAAATCAAACTTTTAAATTTTTTTAATTAAGAATTCTTCTTAGTTTTGGATTAAAATTTTAAGAAATTGGAGTTTGGTTAGGAATGAAATTCCAAATTCTTTATTGCATTAGAATTATGAATTCTAGTGAATAAGAAATTTAAATTCTATTTGAAATAGGATTATAAAAGTCTTGGAAACATGATTTGATTAAGATAAGCAATCTTAGAATTAAAGTCATAACTAGGATAAATTACATTTAAATTTTATATATGCAATGTGATTGTATGTATATTTAAGGATGAGTGATTATGGACTCGAGACCAAATAATTTTGCTATATGATTGGTCATTATTCAATGTGGTTGAATGTATAGCTTATAATTTTATGGGTTATAATATTTATTCTCTATTTTTGGGATGTTTAATTTTAATGGAGTTTTCATACCTCACCTCTCTTTTATCTCTAGTTGTAAAATTTTATCTCCCTCTTATTGTAACTCCCCTTGATTTTGAATCAAGATTTCTTATTGATTATGCAATGTAATTAATTAGAGCAGTTTGATAGGAATAGATAGAAATTTTTCATGCAAAACTAAATGATGATCAAGTGTGCAAGAAAGCAATGGAGACCCGTTTGAAGATGACAAGGCCCATTATGTGGGAATTGGTGGAAATATTATAGAACCCTAAATTAATACCAATGATTCACTTAGTGGCTCAAGTGTATCATGCAAAAAAGTCCATAATCACCCAGAGTCATATTTTATTTGATATTATATAATGTATGATATGTATGTGATGCATGTTTAAATAAAATGATGAACTCCCTCATGAAAGTAATTGTTATTAAATTGTAATGAAGAGACATTATGAATGTTTTATTGTGGTCTTCCACTATTGCAGGGATATATAATATCTACTGTTCTAAGTAGGTTTTTCCACAGACATGTGGGACTTACATTATGGGAGATTCATGATGTCGTATTAAATATAAAATAGAACGAGGTAGGAAACTAGTGGGTCCGAAAAACTATGGGCTCATTGGTTCAATCACCCGAATTTCATACCAAAGAATTATGGATTTCGAAAAGAATAGTGGGATGTACCAATATGATTAAAAACCAGATCTATTGGTGGATAATAAAATTGAATACATGTTAATTTCCTGCTGTTGTTGACTTATAGATCACAATGATTAACCTCAACCCACTATCAAGAAACCTCAATACTAACAGACTGACTAGGCCTAATTTTCTGGAGTGGTTTAGGAACTTAAGAATTATTCTCACTTCCGAGAAAATTAGCTATGTTCTTGATCAAATGCTTCGAGCAAGTGTTATTGAGAATGCACTAAAAGAAAAGGTAGCTACTTTCAACAAGTGGCAAGAATATGACATAAAGGCTAGATGTTACATGTTAGCATCGATGTCTAATGAGCTTCAGAAGCAACATGAGAAGATGAAAAACACTTATGTGTTGTTGCTTCACTTGCAAGAGTTGTATGGTGAGCAAAGTCGCACTACAAGGTTCTAGATCTCAAAGGACATCTTTAGGGCTAGGATACTCAAAGGATCATCAACCTATAGTTTTTCAAATACCAAGAAGGAAATGGACAAGTGCTTCCATTGTGGCAAAGCTAGACACTGAAAGAGAAACTGTAAGGAGTGTCTTGCGAGTTCAAAGGGAAAACCTTAAGAAGGTATGACCAGTTTATTTCTAGTTGAGATCAATTTGTCAACAAAAAAAGCTTCTACTTGGGTATTAGACATCGAATGTGGTTCACATATTTGTAATAATTTGCAATAACTAGGAAGAAGCAGGAAGTTGAGTAAAGGATAAGTCGCCCTTCACCCTAGAAATAGAGCAAGTGTTGTTGCATTAGCCATAAGGACTTATTATTTAGCTTTAACATCTAGAAAGATTTTGGAATTAAAGGATTGTTTTTATGTGCCAGTTTTGATTAGGAATATTATTTCAGCTTCTGTTTGGACAAAGAAGGTTATGGACTATCTTTTAAAAACATATTATATTTCTTTTCTTTTAATAGTGAGGGATTTGGTATTGGTACACTGATAAATGGTCTTTATATTCTGGAATTGAATAGTAATATATTGCATATTGATCAACAAGGTAATAAAAGGAAAATAGATGAAATTAATCCTTCATATGCATGGCATCTCAAACTTAGTCATATCAATGAGAGTAAGATTAGCAATTTGGATAAAGATGGATACTTTAATTCATTGACTTTTGATTCATACCCAACACATGAATCTTGTCTTATAGGAAAAATGACTAAGACTCCATTTAGCGGACATTGAAAAATAGCTACTGATATATTAGGGCTGATCCACGAAAATGTTTGTAGGTCATTAAGCTCAATTTCTAGGGGAGGTTATTCTTACTTCGTTACTTTCATCGATAACTATCCGAGGTTAGGGTATGTGTATCTTATGAAGTACAAATTTGAATCCTTTGAAAAGTTTAAGGAATTTAGATAGGAAGTGGAAAAACAAACTAGTAAAAGTATAAAAATTCTTCGATCTGATCGAGGAGGTGAAAACTTGAACAATGACTTTTTGGATCATCTCAAAGAGAATGTGATTCTCTTACAATGGACTCCTCTTGGAACACCTCAGCTGAATGGTGTGTCCAAAAGGAGAAATCATAATTTATTGGATATGGTGCGATCAATGATGAGTTACACTAATCTTCCAATTTCATTATAGGGAAAACCCCTAGAAACTGCCCCATATTTGTTAAATAGAGTTTCTTCTAAGTCTGTGCCTAAGACACCATATGAGATATGGAATGGTAGGAAACCTAGTCTTAAGCATGTTAAGATATGAGGTTGTCTTGTATATTTCAAAAGATTAGTTGCAGACAAGTTAGAAGCAAGGTTTGATAAGTGTAAATTTGTGAGATATCCTAAAGAAAGTTTAGGATATTATTTTTATCTCCCTAATGAGTAAAAGGTGTTTTTCTCAAAATTTCTACCTTTGTGGAGAAAGATTTTGTTATAGAAGAGAGAAATGGGAGTAAAATAGAACTTGAAGAGGTGTTCCAAAAACCACATATCAATAATGATCAACTTAAGGAGACTATTGTAATAGAATCTTCTATCACAAAACCTCCTCATAGATCATGTAGGATACCTAGGGCACTAGAGAGATATAGGTATCTCACTAAGGGTGGCATAGAGGTACACCTTATTAGGAATAAGAATATTATAAACTATAAGGAAACGATATCATAAATTGATTCAAGAAAATGGCTTGAACCATGAAATCTTAAATGGAATCCAAGTATTCTAACTATGTTTGGACCTTGGTTGACCATCTTATAGGTATTGTACCTATTGGTTGCAAAAGGGACTATAAAATAAAAATGGGTGTCAATGGAAAGGTAGAGACATTTAAGGCAAGAGTAGTAGTGAAAGGTTACAAACAAAGACAAGGAGTTGACTTTGATGAAACCTTTTCTCAAAGCTTCCCAAAACCAGAACATCTGATTTGATGAGGCAATAAAAATGTTTGGTTTTCTCAAAAATGTGTATGAACCGTGTGTGTACAAGAAGACTAGTGGGAGTGCACTTACATTTTTTATATTGTATAATGATGACGTACACTCATTGGGAATGATTTAAGTATGTTACAATCAGTCAAAGTCTGGCTTTCAAGAAACTTCTGCATGAAAGATTTAGGAGAAGCATCCTATATTTTGTGAATAAAGGTCTATAGTGATAAATCTAAAAGGAAGCTTGGCTTGTCCCATTCTACATACATAAATAAATTGTTGAAGAGGTGCAACATGGACAACTCCGAGAAAGGATTGTTACCGTTCTGGCATAGATTACATCACTTTAAACAGATGTCCTCAAAGACACTTGAAAAGAGAGAGAACATTAGTCAGATCTCCTTCAACGATAGAAAGTCTTATGTATGCTATATATCAAACCTAATATCAGTCATTATATAAGTATTACTTGTATATATCAGTCTAATCAGGGTTTGGAACACTAGGTTACTGTGAAGAACATTCTAAAGTAGTTAAGAAGGATAAAAGATTTGTTCATTGCATATGGGGGCAGGTGACTTGAAACTGGAAAGGTATATTGATTCAGACTTCTAGTCTAATATTGATGATAAAAAATCCACTTTTGGATTTGTTTTCACCTTGAATGGTGTAGCAATGAGCTAGAAGAGTTGTAATCCATGAACTAGATATTAAAAGGCTATATATATGGAATATTTTTCTTCTAGCTTTAGCAATCTTCTACTTTCAAGATTTATCTAAAGAATTTGGTCAACTCTTTCTTCTTTTAAGATTCTTCTATCCTGGATTACATTCAAGTCTTCAAGGTTCAAATTGTTGTTTTTTTATTGTTCAGCATGGCTAGACAGTGTGGCATGCCTATGCACAAGAAAGATTTTCCACTTCTTACATCGGGGTCTCCCTCTAAACTCTTACATTCAACCATTGTTTCCTCTTCTATCCCATCTCTAACCACCATCGATGCCACATTATAGCAAATTTTATATGCCTCACTCTCCCAAGCCATGTCGAATTCTGATGGTACTATCTCTAAACCCCCTCCCCGACCTTTTCCAATATAGTTAAACCTCCACAAGATTCTGTTAAACCCCTCCAAGATTCTATCAAACCTTTTTCTTTAAGATAAATTATGACTCGTAAACCTCAATCGGAATTGCATCTCTCATCAAAACCATTCAAGATTGATAGTAAATCAGCATTCATAATTTCTCAATTGGAATTCTACAAGGCAGCATCTACTTTTTTGTTCATTGTGGTTTTAAAATTCTACTCGGGGATGCCGGTGACGAATCCAATCCATAATCATATACTATCTTAGAATCTAAAGAATAACCCAATTATAGGAGTCTTGGATCCAAGACATTTGCTGGTTAGATTGGAAACTCATTAGGACTTTATAGCTGCGTGGGCACATGGTAATAGGAATAGAGAAAATTCTCTCTATCGTTTATTCAAATGGAACCCAAGTTTCAGCACTAAAAAGGAAACTTCTTTAGCTACAATTTGGGTAAGACTACTAGGTTTTCATTGCCTTACTTTTATATCTTTATTCTAAAAGGGATTGTAAACTCCTTTGCTCGATTCTTTAAAGTAGACAACATTAAGAATCAATCTAAGATCAATGGAAATTCCAAGCATGCTCTTAACAAAGGAAAAAAAGTACTTTATATCAATAATATTGAGAAAGATTCTAACCTGATTGAGGTGCAAACATTAAAAGGTTCTATATGGAAACAAAATGCAACTATATGTTCTAGCACTTTTCTATCAGGTTCGAGTTGAACATCAATGGCAGAGAAAACTATGTTGGAAAATAAAATTTCAGTTGCTATACATCAACTACTATATAGGGGTTTATATAATGGCTTAAATCACACTTTCATTCCTGAGGTTACACTAGGACAGGTTGAACTAATCACATCACAAAACCTTACTTCTTTGCAAAAAAATTCATGAGAATGTTGAAGAGGAACAGTATTGTCAAAGGCAGGTGCCTCTTAAATCAACTCCTTTAAATTTTGAATGTCCTAGTAAGAGTAATACAACTTATCTTAAATGCATGGATGATATTGAACAATTGAAAACATATCTTATCCTTGTCGAAAGGGATATCTTTCTTCTAATGATATCATTGACAATCATACTAGAAAGTCTTACAAACAAAGTTCTATTGAAGACTTTCAAAAGTCCTTAATTATATTGCACTCATCTTTGACACGTAAAGTACTATTACTTCCATCTCTAGAACAGGTTGTAAAACCTATCAAAAAGTTTGCAAAAAAGACCTGAGCCAAATGTAAGGTCTATTGATCATCTAAAAGATCTGAAAAAATGATAAAAACAATCATTTAGACTATTAGAAGACTAGGTATCCAAATAAAATTGGAATGCTTAGAAAAATGATTAAGGAAAACAAAACTACTCTACTTGTTTTGTTAGAGACTAAACATAATGGGGATATTTTACAAGGTTTTGCTAGACGTATTAAATTCCCCAAATTTATGCATGGTAATCTAATCAACACACATATTTGGATTCTTTGGAAAATTGATCTAATGGTGGATGTTATGAAACTTACTAGTCAATCTATCTCTGTTAAATTAACTTGTGTTCTTAATGATACTATATGATATGCTTCTTTTGTGTATGCTAAAAATAAAGGGCAGGAACGTAGACCACTTTGGTCATCCTTGAGCAACTTAAGATAAAAAATACATGGACTATGGTTTATAGAAGTTGATTTTAGTGTGGTTTCCAAACCGAAAGAAAACTGTGAAAGAGAACCAATAGATTTACAAGTGACACAAGAATTAAATGAATTTATCAAAGATAATAGCTTATTAGATGCTGGTTATGAAGGAGGCAATTTTACATGGTTAAATGATCAACAAACATCTTCTAGGTGTTGGAATGGCTTGGATGAAGTGTTGATTAATAGTGATTTTATGTCTTCTATGCCTTCTCCAAAAGTGGTTCATCTAGATAGATTATACTTGGATCATGCAGCAATTATCTTCTCAAATACAACATAATTAAAATCCTCATCCATTTTAGTTCTTTAAGATGTGGCTATTGCATGAGAATTTTTTGAAAGCTATTATAGTGTGGTGGCAAGAAACATACACGGGTCCTCTTATGGTTGTGCTACACCAAAAACTTAAATGAGTTTGATCATGTTTGAAAGATTGAAATTGGAGTACTTTTGGCAAAATACAAGAGAATATAAACATAGCTCAGGATAATATAATTAGAGTTGAATGCTACTTGTAACATAAATTTTCAGAGGATAGTTTGTTCAATTTAAATTCAGCGAGAGCTAAATTGGAAATATGACTACAACATGAAGAGTCATTAATTAGAGATAAATCTCATATAAAGTGGCTTCAAGATGGTTATAAAAATACGAAATTCTTTCATGCATCCCTTAAAGAGAAGTAACTTCGTCCAAAATTTAAACTACAAAAGGAAGATGGAACTTAGTAAACAAATGACACCGAAATTGGCAAGGCAACTTGTGAATATTACCAACGCTTATTCACGAATGTTCCTACTAATTCTAATGATCATGACCTATTAGAATGCATTCCTAAAGTCATTACATCTAAGAAAAACTCTGAGTTATGTAAATTTCTTCAAAAAGAAGAAATTAAGAAAGTTGTTGATTATCTTAATCTGAATAACGCCGCAGGTGTTGACAAATTTAATGGCCATTCCTTTCGAGCTTGTTAGGGACATACGTGAAGATATTGTAAGGGCAAATCAAGATTTTTTTAAAAAGAGGATACATGCCTAGATCTTTTATGGCAACAAACTTGATCTTAATTCCTAAAGTGGACAACCCAACTTCCTTGACAGATTTGAGGCCCATTAGTCTTTGTGCCTTCATGTACAAGATAATCTCTATAATCCTTAATTCAAGACTTTCTCCTTTGTTAAATTTATTCATTTCGGATGATAAAAATGGATTTATGGAAAGTAGAAGTATTCATAAGAATATTTGTCTTACTCATAAGATGGTTCAAGACATTGATAAGAAAATTTTTGGTTCTAATGTCATCTTCAAAATAGACATGTCAAAGGCATATGATCATGTGGATTGGGCCTTCTTGTTGCGTGTTCTTCGAAAGTTGGGCTTCTCGGATAATTCGTGCGACTTCTACAATCTATGAAGAGTATGTTTTCATCTTTTTTTTTTTTGGAATTCAGCTGATCAAGTCCCAAAAAAATGGATTGCATGGGATTGGATTTGTAAGCCTATGGAAGAAGGTGGATTGGGAGTTAGATACGTTCATGAAATTCACAAAAGTCTCCAATAAAAATCAGCTCTGAGCTACTTGCAATCAAATTATTTATGGAGTTGCATCATGAAGAATAAGTATGGAGAGTAGAATGGTGGATTTCATATACCTTGGCACAGCTCCAAAATTTGGAAGAGTATTGCACTGTATATCAATAATTTAAAAGAGAATTTAAAATAGTTAATAGGTGTTGGAAATACAAAATTTGGGCATGAAAAATGGCATCATGAGGACAGAGTTACAGGCATTCTTCCTTTTGAGTTATGCTCTTTTAAAGATGTTATAAAAGACCTTAAGAAGATGGCTCAAATAGAAAGTCATTTTCTTTATATATATGCAGCTGCAAAAAAGGGTCATTTAAATGGAAAACATGAAAAACTAACATAGGATCATTCATCATCATGTATGTTCTCTTTAAATAAGTATTAGACTTTCATTAGAATTAAGAATATGAAATTTAGATGCGCAAAGAAAATTTGGATCAAACGGGTTTCATTAAAAGTGAGTTGTTTCATGTGGAAATTGATATTTGAAGCTATTTCAGTTGATAGTAAAGTAAGGGGGGTTAGAATTCAAATAGATTCTAAATGCTCATGTTGTCGTAAAGAGACTATAGAGTCTATGGAACATTTATTTGTCCAAAGTGAAATTGCAAGTGCTGTTTGGAATTACTTTGGAAGTCGACTTGATGTCAAACAGGCGTGTTCCTTACAAGATTTGGTAGAAAACTAGTTGAGCAACCCAGGTTGTCATCAGAATTGGGTGTCACAAGAACATACACACTCTTATGGGGCTGTTGGCACATTTAGAGAATGAGGAAAAAAGCAAATAAGATGGGAAGACTACATGTTCAGCAATGCTTATTAGTAAAATTTGAGATGATTTAATGGATAGTAATACTAATATCCAATCGAGATCAACTGTAGCATTTCATTATATGTTATGCATAAACTCCATTGGTATTAAAATCATTCCTCCTATCATTGGAAGAGGAGTTTGGATATGTTGGAATCAATTCGATGGTGGGAAAATTAAGTTAAATTCAGATGGATCTTGTTCTAATAGAGAAAGTGCGGGAGGTGGGGTATTTAGAGCTGGTTCATATTTGGTTTTAGTATATTCTTATTCTTTTGAGAATTGCTTTAACAATCAAGCAGAAACATAAGCTCTCCTAATTGGTCTATAGCTTATATGTAATTTTAACATTAAAGTTGATGCAATAGAGTATTTAATATGAGACATAGAGTCTTTTATTCCAACAGGTATCATTGTACAACATGTTATAGGAAGGCAAACAACGTTGCGGATTCTCTTGCAAAGTTTGGGCCTTCACATGGTAGTAACAAGCTTCTTTGGAATATTAGTGACCTTCCAAAATCTAGTTTAGATGCTTTTAATTTTGATAGATCCAAATTTTACTCGTATAGGAAATTATAGAATTTGTAACTTGTGTTTTTATAGAGGAAGGCTTAGGGACCTCTGAGCATGTTCAGGTATGGTCTCTATTACCCCCCCCATTTGTTTGTAATTTGTTTGTCATATTAATAAAATAAAATCGTAGTTTTTTTTTAAAAAAAAAAGAGTTATAATCCATCACTGTGGCTGAATGTATATTACCATGTTTAGGGCTACAAATGATACAGTTTGGATGAAAAGTTCATCACCGAGCTTCATGTTGTTCATAACATTGAATTCACAATACCTTGTACTATGATAGCAATGGGGAATAGCTCAAGCCCAGGAACCAAGATCTCACCAAAAATCCAAGCACATTAAGGATCTCATCCAGTTGATTAGCGTAATCATTATAAGAGGGAACATGAGCATTCACAACGTTGCGTCAATAGAGAATACAACATATCCACTAACTAAGGCATTGACATAGCAGCACTTTAATTTTCATCTTGAGAAGATGGGTACTAGATACATGAACGATTAGAATTAATGCAAGTGGGAGATTATTAGTAGTGTGCCCTATAAACTAATGTTATTTGTAAAACAATCTTATTTAAATTATTATCGTAATTAATGGAAAGTTTGTTTATCACGAATATTTGTTTAATGACATTGTCGTGATTAAGTCCATAAAGTAAGAGCAATAGAGATGGGATTATGATGAGATCATAATTTTGAGACCTAATCTTCTTGAAAGATTTTCTCTTAAATGTTCCTAGTCGTATGATACGATACTAAATAGACGTTAGTAACCTGGTTAGACTAGTTTATACTATATTTGCTCAATTGGGAAGATGATTGATCTCAATGTCACTTGTGTTGTAGATACTAAAACAAGTATGTAGGTGCTCATTGGAGAATGAGTTCATTGAACATGACTCAACTTAAGAATACTTAATGGGGTTTTACTTTCCTATCAATAGGTAGTTATTATGTTAAAGTTGTGCATGTTATCCTTAGATTTGAGGCACCATGGTTATCTTGTGCGTGCGACTTATTATACTTTGATGTTATTTAATGTGGTTCTATTCATGGATCATTAATTGGTAGTAATTGGGTATAATGGATTTAATATGGAGGTATACGAATGTACAATAAGGGATCTATCACTCTTAAGTAAAAGGAAAGAATGTCCTATATGATATACTAAGATATAATTCATAAAGCTCCTTGGCCAAGACTAGGCAAGAATTAGAAATGAGTTTCTAATTTTACCGTAAGAATTATATTTTTGAGATCTAAACACATAATATTAATGTTAAGGATTTGATAGTAATTTCATACCCAAATTAGCTTATTCGGGATATTGCATGATGGAAGGATTAAATTGCACGACAACTGATAACAGAAAATGTTCCAGTTTTCACAACCAAATTCACACTATCTAGGTAGTCATGATATGCTACTAAGTGTCACTCATGATTGTAGAAGCCTTAAGATTTAATTTAATAGACGATTAATTAATTCTTATAAAAGGGAGAATCAAAATGAGTTTTGATTCAAAATAAATTAGAAAGAGTTCTAATTAATTCGAAAGGATTTCAATTATAATTACATAAAAGTTATAGCCTACAACCATATTAGTTTGAACTTAAAGGGTCACACGTTCAAGGGGCAATATGTAATTAGAAAATAGGGGTTTAGTTTGCAATTAATGGTTAGTTGCTCCTAACCCTAGCACTATAAATAGTTTATTAGTGTGCAGTTTCTTACTAGCACATTATTCTACACACAAGTTTCTCCTAAGAGATTTTAGAATCTTCTAATCCCAAAGAGAGAAAAATCATATAAAGAAATCCTAATTTAAGATTTTTTGTGTATAGAATTTCTTTAGAAATCACATACTTTTGTGATTGTTATGGATTCAAGAA
Organism: Bretschneidera sinensis; assembly: GCA_023935145.1. NCBI lineage: Eukaryota > Viridiplantae > Streptophyta > Magnoliopsida > Brassicales > Akaniaceae > Bretschneidera > Bretschneidera sinensis. The sequence continues at coordinate 64,039,579 of CM043703.1, read as the reverse complement.
CCCACAAGAATTTGGATTCAAACATCTTGGAGAATTCAGTCATATTATAGAATTCGGGCACAACAAATTTAAAGAGTTAAGAGCCTAGCAAATCAAAGGTAAATATTTCCATCCTTTAATGTTTTTGATGTTTTACATGAATAATAAAGTGATTAAGGGTTTATAGGAATTAATGAATTTTTTTAAATTTTCATTGCATTTTCTTCATTAATCTCAGTAACGACCCATCTCAGATGGACACACCAAATGTAGTGTCATCACTTTTTAGCACGAATCACGACTTATATGCAACAACTTTTTATAACTTTTTGTAAGTATTTACAACATATTTGCCTCAACTCCTCTTTGGAGGAGTTACAAAAATTTATTACATTTTTCACAAAAATATAAACATCCATACATGTTCATGTATAAGACTTATTTACAAATTTCATAAATATTTTTCTTTTTTTCTAAGGATGTCGGCCACAAGGACCAATCTAGATACTCACAATGGCCTCATGTCAAGGAATTCTATCAATCTCCTATTCACAACCTGAAATTTGATTAAAATAAGGGGATTGAGCTTTATAAGCTTGATGATGTTCAATTTACCATAACTATTCGATTTGTATTCTTTAATTCATAATTATAATTACAATTCATGTATCAATCAATATACTTTTAGTTAATCGTCATTTTCACATCATAGTATATTTCATGTATTTCAACATCATTTTCTCATTGCGTGATTCAATAATCATCTCATCACAAGTTTTCAAAATCATTTTGATGTATCAACATCTCAATAAAATAATATGCATATGTCATGAATGCAAATGCATACATTTGAACTTTCTTTCCACATCTCATCTCATCCATACTATCTCATGTATGAGTAATTTCATCCATTTTTGGGTATTTGTACTAACCTTTGATACAACTATCGAGGACGTCTCTCCGCATGTCGACACATTTATATCCAGGTCAGCCATGGTTCTGGCCTTCCCCGAACCATACTCCACACTTATGGCCTGGTAACGCATATGAGCAATCACATACAAATTAGCATAACATAACAATATGCAATTCAAATAATTTTCTTTTCATAAAAATCTCCAATATGTCAAAATAAATTATTATATGAGATTTATTCATCTTTTCAAAAATACAATTTATATCAGTTCATCATATATTTTATACATCCAATCATTTCATTATTAAGAGTTATATCAATAAATTTCATATGGATATCCTATATTTCCTTAGATTTAACATATGCATAGCATATTCATTAACTTTTCTCATTTCTATTTCATTTTAAGTTTTATCCATAGCTCTATTTCTTCTTACTTACTAATAGTAAAGTGAACTCACCATGAAGCACTAAACTATTTGTGGATCACTTCCTTGCCTTTTGCACTCTTCTCAGTGACTCCACTAGATAGTTTACCTCCACCCCTAAATGAGATGAAATCTTGATATTAAAACTAGATAACTGAAATTATCTAAAACTTTTGGAAAACTTATGTCCAAATTTTACTAGACAGAAATAGAGTTGAAAAAAGGAAGAAAGAAAACAAATGAAGAAAATATAACTTACTGCGTGAGAATGAAAGCTAGGAGTTTAAAGATTTGTTCTCTATTTTTTTGTAAATATATTATTATTGTTTTATTATAAAATAAATTCCTTCACCTGAACATGAAGACTTACAATGTTCTTTTGTTGCCGCTTCATTCATTTTTTTAATGTAAAATTACTAAATTACCCTACCCTTAAGTTGAAGATTTTACAATCTCCTTCATCTTTCACTGAGAAATTCTTTATGAATCTATTATAACGATAAATCCAATCTCCATGCAAGGTTAGAAATTTATACCTTACGTTAAATTGGAGATTCTTGATGATCCTTTGGATACGAGTTCACAAGTTGTTTAAGTGTTCGACCTCTAACCGTATCCACACGAGCAACGAAGAACTAGAGATCTTTAATCAAGAGTGGCCTAAAATTATAGAGTGATAACTCATTGGAAATTTCATTTGGTGGTTTTTTGGAGAGAGATCTTAAGATCTTATATTAATTTCTAATAATCACTATTAAGGTTTCCATCAAATAGAAGCCTTATTTATATAGAAACTTTACTCCTACAGGCTCTAGGACTTTAGAATTACAATTAAAACCTTTAATCTAAGTATTTAAACTACTAAGGTACTCTATTCAAAGCCAATACACATATAACATACTTGAAAATCTACGTACACAACTTCGAGGGAAGTTCGAAGATCAAGAATAGAAGCTTAAAAGGTTATTGATATAATTGTAAACTTCTCTATCAATTTCCTAGCTTTATGTATGGTTCAATTTGATTCATTTTGACTAGATTTTGTTTTTAAAACAAAATGAAAACAGAGAAATAATGTTTCAAGTAATCCAGTCGACTGAATGAAAGGAAGAATTTTTTAGCCTTTGATCCAATCGACTGAAGGATCTATTCAATCGACTAAATGAAGGATAAAAACTTCTGACCTTCTAATCCACTCGACTTAATGGATCATTCAGTCGACTGAATGCTACTTAACTGAAGCTAAATCACTTGATTCATTCGATCGAAGAAGCATCCAATCGACTGAATGCTCGATAATAATAGGTAGTTTTTGAATTAAATGGCGTTAGTCAGAGCATTTAATTTTCTAAACTGCCCCCTCTTGTGTCTAAACGGCAATATGAGGCTTGTGCTATATAAACCCCTTTTTAAATGAGAAAATCTAACAATCCAAGAACACTTCATTCATTCTTGAGCTCATTTATTATTCATCAAAGCTTTTAAAATTCTTTTGAGCCATCTTTAAAGCTTTGTTCTTGAATGATAGATATTCTTCATTTGTAAAAGCATTTATTACAATCTCTCGTACCTTTTTCAATCTTAAATTCCATTTATTGTAAAAGAAAGAGTTGGTGTAACTTTTAGAAGTGTTTAGGTGTTAAACACTTTTGTGTGCACTTCCTTTGGAAGAGATCATTTTAAAGGTTTGGGCAACATCTCTAAAGTTGCTTGACTATTTTTAGTGGACTACTTCAAGGAGTCTCCTTAGAGAGAGTGGACATAAGGTCGAAAAGATTCTGATATTGTCGAACCACTATAAATTGTGTTTGCAATCTCTCATCTTTACTCTTTTAATTTCAGCAATATATTTATTGTTGTTCATGCTTGATCTTTTAAGAGTTTAAAAACTTGTTTGTTGTTTGCAAACAGTTTTTAAAACCCAATTCATTCTCCTTCTTAGGTTTCACCTTGATTTACAATTGGTATCAGAGCTTTATTCTCATTAATAAACTTAAAATCCTTAAGTAGATCCTATGGCTAATAATAGTTATACTAAATGTCACTCTTATACTAGGCCTCCTTTGTTTAATGGAACAAATTATAATTATTGGAAAAATATAATGAAATTTTTTGTAGAAGGCCAACATTATAATTTGTGGAGAATCACTGAAGAAGGTTCTAGGATTCCATTAAAGAGAGTCACAATTAGTGAAACAGTAGCTACATTGCCTAAACTTAAATATGAATTTGAGACGATGATTTTAGGATGATGTCTTTAAATAATGGAGTTACTAGTATTCTTCATTATACTTTAGACATTAATGAATACAACAAAATTTCAGCACGTGATTCGACAAAAGAAATATGGGACAAACTTCAAGTTACATATGAAGGCACTAGTAAAGTAAAGAAATCAAAAATCTATATGCTAGTGTCTGAATATGAAGCTTTTAAAATGTCTCCTACCAAAACCATTTCTGAAATTTATTCTAGATTCACTAATGCTATTAATGATTTAAAGCTTTTTGATAGGAACATTGAAGAACATGAGTTGACAAGGAAGATTCTTAAATCTTTACATCCAAATTGGGAATCTAAGAAACTTTCCATTTTGGAAGCCAAAGTTCTCGACAAGCATGACATCGAAACACTTCTTGGGTCACTATTATCTCACGAGATGGAAGTAGTAAATGTTCAAGTTGTTGATGATGAGTCAAAGAAGAAGAAGGCCATTTCTCTCAAAGCTACCTCAAGCAAGAAAGTGGAAGAAAAAGAAGATAATGAAAGTAGTGAAGAAGATGGAGAAATGGCTCTCATCACAAAGAGGTTTCAAAGTTTCTAAAACAAAAGAAAGAAGCCTTACACAAATGACAACATAACCAAAGGGAACCTATTGTGTGCTTTGGCTGTAAGAAACTCGGACACATCAAGACGAATTATCCTATAACAAAAAAACCATACAAGAACTTTAAAAAGAAAGCCTTGGTTGCTACTGCTTAGAGTGATGATGATGAAGAGATCTCGGATAGTGAGATTAACTACGAAGAGATTGTCAATCTTTGGTTGATGGCAATTGATGATGAAGATGAGGTAACTAATTCTTCCCTTAGCATTGATAATGAAAATAGCAATGATGATATGATTGATGTTATTAATGAATTATATGAGGAGTTAAAGAAACTTGGTGCTATAAATTTTGCTCTAAAAAATGAAGTTTCATCACTCTCTAAAGAGATGGAAGTTCTAAAAGAACAAAAAGAAAAGTATTTTTAGAACTTAATAACTCATCATAAGAATCTTTATTGAATAAAAATTTTGATTTGAAAAGGAAAGTGATTAAGTTGAGTAACACTATATCTAGACTTATGAGTGGAAAAGAAAAGCTAGATAAAGTGTTAGCTTATCAAAGAATGAGCGGAGAAAAATCCAACTTAGGTTATTCTCCATTAGGCAATAAAAAATCAAATGAAACTATCTTTGTGAAAGCAACATATGATAATGAACCCTCTACCTCTAAAAATCTTAGTAATGTTAATAATGTACCTTTGAAAAATGCTAGGAAGCCTAAAAATTCAAATGTCAATTCATATGGTAGAAATTCACATGATAATACTAGGAATAAACAACCAAAAAATACCTATGCTCATATGTATACTCATTCTAGAAATGCAAATGCTAGGTATGATCATTCACGAAATTCATATGCTAGGAATGAATATCCTAGAAGCAACTATCATTCATAACCTAGAAACAACATGTATAACTCTTATAATGCAAAAAAACATGTATTCTAGGAATGCTAGATATTCTTATCCAATAAATGATAGATTTGAATATTCTAGACATCATAGAAATTATTATGATTATCAATCTAGGATCATGCATCATACACATTTCTATGATTATGGAGCATCTTATAAGATTGAGAAAGTTTAGGTTCCTAAAGGATTCGTATTTTCAATAACTAACCTGTAAGGACCCAAGAAATTTTGAGTACCTGAGAGCTCTATTATATATCCTTGTGTGATGTAGATATGTCTCCACACAAAGGTCCAAAGTAAGCATTAGTACCTTGATAGTTGATGCTCAAAGCACATGACTGGTGATCAAAGTCTCTTTATGGAGTTAACTTTAAGGAATGGCAGACACATCACCATTAGAGATGACACCAAGATGAAGATCATTGGACATGGTAAAGTTGGTAAAAATACTTTAACCCTTGATCATCTTTTACATGTGGAAGGTCTTAAGCCTAATTTGCTTAGCATTAGTCAATTATATGATAAAGGTAATAAAGTCATATTTGAATCCACTCATTGTCTTATAATAGACATCAAGAGTAACAAGATCTAGTTTATTGGAAAAAGACATGAAAATGTCTATTTAGTGAATCTCAAAACTCTGCCTTTGGAAAATGAAAAATATTTTTCAACTTTTAGTAAAAACTCATGGTTATGGCATAGAAGGCTTGACCATGTGAACATGGATTTGATCAAAATTCTTTCTGGAAAAGATTTAGTTATTGGTCTTCCCAAAATTAAATTTGAAAAAGACAAAGTTTATGATGTGATGAGAGTCATAAAATGCACCTTAATAGTACTTAATTGTTAGAATTTTAGGGTTGATCTAGGTTTGAATTGAACTTTTATACCTTAACAACTCTAAAGTGTCATTCTTGGATCATTGATCTATTTTGATGCATTTTCCAGGTACTTTAAGTTCAAAAGAGATGGAAAAGTTATCATTTCTTTTAGCACAATGACTCGATGAACACTGTAGTGAAGGTTCACAAGGACTTGGAAAGGAGTTTCACTAAATTGCCAGAATTGCCCGTACAGATCAATTATTTTGTAAATTAAAACTGTATTGATGCAAGAAGAACCAGGAGATGAGCCATATATGCTTAGAAATATCCAAAAGTCTGTTTTCTAGAGAATTTTATGACTCATAAAAATGATTTTTCTATAGAAAGTTATGGCAGTTTTAGTATACGAAGGTCAAGTTGGAAGATGCCTAGTGCGCTCGAGTGCACCAGGCCTGCGATCGATCGCAAGTGCGCACTTGCGACATCCCATATCAGTCAGAAATACCTTGCAGTGCACCATAGTGCACTCGATTACACCATGCTATGATTGAGCGCACACGAGCAGTATCCCACATCGGAATGGAAACACATTGCACTCCGGGAATTCCCCTATAAAAACCCCACTTCACTTCATCTTTTGGGAGCAACTAGGATCAGATCTAGAGGGCCTTTAGGAGCAATCCAGAGGGCTTTTAGGAGGAATCTGAAGAACTTTTGGAGGGCAAGCTGAGGAATCTCCGAAGCTTTGCTACCAAGGAGGAGATCATTGAGAGGCCGGAGGTAACTCAAGGAAGCATGAGCTCCATGGCCAACTAATCTCCAAGCAAGGCAAAGGGGGCGAATCCCTAGGTGTAGTTGTTCCTATTTTCTTTTCTTGATTTAGTTGTAGTATTGATTTATTTTCATTAAATATTGTTGTGATTTACTTTTTTATCTAATTAGAAGATTTCTCCTTAATCTGGTGATTGCATCTTTCTCCCCCATATAAGTCTAGTCATGCTCTTCTTATGTGATGTTATTGAGGTGTGATTGAGTCTGGTAGATTTCTCTTATAGATTTGTCCATTACTGCAGTATTGTTGTTATGATATATTGTCGTTTCTTGATAATCTATAAGTTAGGTTATGTGTGCTTGAAAGTAAAGAGTATTTCATAACAATTGCATTAGGGTTTATATATGCGCTTTGATTGAATATTTGTCGATTGCTTGTTTGGGATGTAAAACTTGCAATTGAGATAAAAACAACTGAATTAAGATTGGAATAAGGCAACAAACCTAGGGAGGATTCCCAGAACCTTGTTGCTTCCATTATATTATTCAAATATTTACACAACTCTTTCACTATCAAAAACTCAAATTCTCTCGTTCAACTTTTATCGTTCGTGTTAAGGATTATATCTTCTCTTGTAATTAACTTGTTTTCATGTGGAATCGACACCCCAAAGCTATGCTACAACTACCGTATTATACTTTGGGTGTAATCAAATTTTGGGGCCATTGCTGGGGAGACGCGCTTAAGTACAAGGAAGATTGTCAACTTTTGACATGACGGTAGAAGAATTGTAAATAGTTTTTCTTTTCGGCAGCTATAAAGGCAGTAACTTCGTTCCTTCTTTTAGCTTGCTTCATTATTTTTTTCCTTCTTTCTTTTTGTAGTATTTTTTTTATTATTGTTCTTTTTTCTAAGTTTTGATTTTTTGATTTTTTTATTCTGTTTTATTTATTTCCTCTCTGATTCATTTGGTGTATGCTTAGACCGAGAGATTTGCGAGGTAGATTCATTAGAGGACCCGAAAATAGAATTACCCTCTCCTTCTACGTCCATTAGTGAAACCTCGCTTATATCAAACCATAGTGCACCCCCATTAGAGAATTTAGAAGATTTTAACATGGTCGATAACCCTAATGACAATGTTGCTAGGACACTTCAGGATTACCTCCACCCTACACGCACAGCCATACCGTTATGCATCATGTTTCCAGCCAATACTCGCCACCTAGAGTTTAAAACAGGGATGATACAGTTACTCCCTACATTTCATGGCTTGGATAATGAAAATCCATATGTGCACATTAGAGAGTTTGAGGAAGTAATTGCGATTTTTCATAGTCAAGATGAAACTTATGACATTGAGAAACTTAAGTTCTTTCCTTTCGCTTTGAAGGATATAGAGCTAAGAGATGGCTATACTCACTTAGACCATGATCTATTGGGTCATGGACTGAGATGACTCAAGTCTTCTTTAATAAATACTTTCCCCAACATAAGACCGACGCTTTAAAAAGACAAATCTCCACCTTTGCACAAAAGGACAGCGAGACTTTGTATCAGTCTTGGGAGAGATTTAAGGAGTTATTGAGTATGTGCTCTCACCATGGGTATGAGAGTTGGCGCTTGGTAAGCTATTTTTATGAGGGACTTACATATAGAGAGCGCCAATTTGTAGAGATGATGTGTAATAGTGAATTCTTGGAGAAAGATCCTAATGAGGCCATAGAGTACCTCAATGAGCTTGCTGAAAAAGCTCACACTTGGACTGGACCTAGTGCTACTAAAAGCAAAAATAGGTCACGACCTATAGGGCACCCAAATGGTGGTGGAATTTACCATCTTAGGGAAGAGGATAACCTTAAGGCCAAGGTTGAGATGCTCACTAGGGAACCAGAGGTGTTAAAGACTAAAAAGCTCAAAGCCAACACAAGTAGGTAATCATGCAGTGTCTTTGAAACCATGTTTTATGTGTGGCGGGGTAGATCATCTCACCCAAGAGTGCCCCACATTTGCTGAGATGAGAGGGATGTATGAGGAACAATGTAATGCCTTAGGCATGTACAAGAAGTCTTTGGCACCCTTCTCTGATACTTATAATTCGGGATGGCGAAATCACCCCAATTTCAGCTGGAAGTCTGAAAACCAGCAGCTTGCACAAACCCCTACACCATATATTGAACCATATCATGCACCTGTATCTAGTAGGAGTTCTTTAGAAGACACTTTACATGCTTTTATTGAGGCACAGGGTAAGACTAATCAAAGACTTGAATCTTTAATTACGCAGGCTGTTGAAGAAAATAAAGAGATAAAGAGCCAAGTGTCCAAGTTAATGAGTTACTTGAGTGTGACTGAGCGAGGTAAGTTCCCTTCTCAAGCTCAGTCCACAGAATTTGAAGGAGGCGAATGCCATTGAGACACTAAGTTGTAAGTTATTACACATCCCAACAACGACAAAATCAGAGGATGTGGACGAAAGCCACCAAGCATACATGATTGACTCATTTATAGAAAAGGTCCAACACCTTAATCCATTGGAGTCCACCCTCACCCATGGCTTCACAAGAGCATATATCGAGCAAGAATTTACGGATGTTACTGATGACATCCTTGAGGCCTCTCCAAAGCATACAAGCACTGAATTTGGCAGTGAAGCAGTGGCTGGTGCATTCAACCTATGTTTTTCTAAGAGGGAATAAGAGTGTCTGGCTGAAGATGTAAAACTTAGCACTCATGGGAGGCAACCCACAACATATCCTTTTATTTTTACTGTTTTTCATATTTTTTTTCTTGTTTATTATTATTATTTTGTTTTTTTTCATATTTACTTTCGTATTCCTTTTCTAGGGACAAATATACAAAGATTTCAAATGGTGGTGCATAATTTTCAGCTTCTGTGCACTTTTGGCTACAAAGGGAGTTTCCTTAACTTTTTCTTTCACATTGAGGATAATGCTTATTTTATGTTGGGGGTGGAGGAGGAAACATATTCCTGTTTTTCATGTTTTTCAATGAACTGCTTGGTGTCATCTTCCCTTTTTGTTTGTTTTTAGAATGCTTGGTATTAGCCTTAGAGTTTATTCATATGTCAATGATATGAGCTTAATTGAGATAACATATAGCATTTAGAAGAAATTAAATCTTGCTTCAGTTTGAAAATAATTTAAGTATCAATCTTCATTTGGTTTGAGACTCTAGTTTGCGGTAAGATTGTATGATTAGTCTAAAACATTTAGAGAAGTTTTATGTGTGATTACTTTGTGAATAATTTTGCGGTCTCGACAAGCTCTAGAACTTATTTGATAATCACTTGAGGTGAATTCCTAGAATGCACATTACTTAGGGCATGATATAGGTCATTTTTGAACCGTTTGAGCCTTTCAAACCTACCATTGCTATATTTATCGCTAGTCACCTATTTGAGCTTTTTTTTGAAAAAGAATTTGAGCCTTGTTTCTTTCAATAGCCCATTCACTCACATTCATGAGCCTAAAAATATTTTATCCTTACCTTTATTTTAAAAGAACTTGGTTTTACACATTTGTTGAGAAGCACTTAAAAGAAGTAAGGATGGAAATATGAAAAAAAATAAAATATCACTACCACAACCCAAGTACATTAAAGGAGATAAGTTGGGGGTTGTGGAAAAGAAAAAAAATGAAAAAAATGAAAAAGGAAGTGAATGATCTTATGCCAAAATACAAAAGAAAAGAAAAAGAGAAGTGAATTATGGCAAAGAAAGAAGAAAAGAAAAGAAAAATGGTGACTTATTGAGAGATATGCTCTTATAAAAAAATGGTTGAAAGAGTTGGGTGTTGAAGTAAGGTTATCAAGTACTTAAAGCGGTTGTGTTTAAAACTAAGAGATTGAGTTCTTTTACTTGTGAATCCTTCCCGTTCTTTCTTAACCTTTACCTTAGCCTAACGTTACAAGCTTATTAAAGACCTATTGATCCAATGTAGTGTGATTTTTCTACAATAGTGGAGAGTGATTTGAAAAGTGAGCCTATGGAGCTTGTTTTTATGATTGATGTCACGTAATTTATTATGTTCTTAGAGGCCGAGACTTGTATTCATGAATGTTATGCATAAAGTCATCCGGGTATTCGGATTAATGGATTGTGGTAAGGCGGATGATAAGAGTCAATATCGATTTTAAGATTGATGCTTGGATAACTTTTTGACTTAAGTGATATTTAATGATTCTATATGTTGCGTATTATGTGCAATTTCTAAGATAAAAAATGTGAATTGCTCCTTCTTTAACACTAGTATTGCTGTACCTTGTTTTGATTCCTACCATAGAACTCATTTCTAATTTTCGCTTAAATTGCCAGGGACTAGCAATAAGCTAGTTGGGGGTTGTGATGAGAGTCATAAAATGCACCTTAACAGTACTTAATTGTTAGCATTTTAGGGTTGATCTAGGTTTGAATTGCACTTTTATACCTTAACTCTAAAGTGTCATTCTTGGATCATTGATCTATTTCGATGCATTTTTAGGTAATTTAAGTTCAAAAGAGATGGAAAATCTATCATTGCTTTTAGCACAATGACTCGATGAACACCGGAATGAAGGTTCACAAGCACTTGGAAAGGAGTTTCACTAAATTGCCAGAATTGCCCGTACAGATCAATTATTTTTAAAAATTAAGATTATATTGATGCAAGAAGAACCAGGAGATGAGCCATATATTCTTAGAAAGATCCGGAAGTCGATTTTCTGGAGAATTTTATGGCTCGTAAAAATGATTTTTCTAGAGAAAGTTATGGCAGTTTTAGTATACGAAGGTCAAGCTAGAAGATGCTAGCGCGCTCGAGCGCACAAGGCTTATGATCGATCGCAAATGCGCACTCGTGACATCCCACATCGGTCAGAAATACAGCGCACCATAGTGCGCTCGATCGCACCATGCTGTGATCAAGCGCACACGGGTAGTATCCCACATCAGAATGGAAACACATTGCACTTCGGGAATTCCCCTATAAAAACCCCACTTCACTTCATCTTTTGGGAGCAACTGGGATCAGATCTAGAGGGCCTTTAGGAGCAATCCAGAGGGCTTTTAGGAGGACTCTGAAGAACTTTTGGAGAGCAAATCTGAGGAATCTCCAAAGCTTTGCTATCAAGGAGGAGATTATTGAGAGGCCGGAGGCAACTCAAGGAAGCATGAGCTCCATGGCCAACTAATCTCCAACCAAGGCAAAGGGGTGAATCCCTAGGTGTAGTTGTTCTTATTTTCTTTTCTTGATTCAGTTGTAGTATGGATTTATTTTTATTAAATTATTGTTATGATTTACTTTTTTATCTAATTAGAAGATTTCCCCTTAATCCGGTGATTGCATCTTTCTCCCCCATATAAGTCTAGTCATGCTCTTCTTATGTGATGTTGTTGAGGTGTGATTGAGTCTGGTAGATTTCTCTTATAGATTTGTCCATTACTACAGTATTGTTGTTATGATATATTTTCGTTTCTTGATAATTGTTTGTGAGTTTTAATTTACTCGCAAGCACACGAATCGTTTGCAATATAGCGTTGTGCAAGTGCGAGGTCGAATCCACAGGGAATTGCGTTGTGAAAATATTATTTAATCTAAACTAACACTATTTTAACCTAGTTCCGAATTTCAGATGATAATTTGCAAAAGAAATTAAAAATTAAACTAGATTGATTTTTAAAAACTAATAATTAAAATACTAAAGTTTCCAAATCCACCCCACCGAAGTTAAGCATATATGTTCTAAAGTATAGCCCTATCAAAACATTCCATGAATCAAACTATAAGACAAAAAACAAAGAATATCCCAACTAACCAAAAGCATCCAATGTATCTGCTCTCAACAAATCACAAAGGAAATCCAATTTAATCGAAAAGCATTCAATTTATCCATCAGACGAAACACAAGGAATATCCAACAGACAATTTAAACTCAATCAATTATAAGATTAACTCTAATAATTTGACAGAACATTTATACTAAAAAATTGTCAGATTTGTACAAGCAAATCTGAACTACTACGCCAAACAACGGCGGGGCTTCATCTTCAACCTTAGCTGAAGAGTCTAGCCACTCATAACTATGAAACTACAATTCATAATAAAAGTGCTAAACATTTAAACTAAAACAACTAAATGTAAAGAAATAAATAAATAACTTTACATGGGAGAAATTCCACTCGCTGACGCGCAGTGCTTCCCCTTGCGGTGATAAAGCCTTCGAGATCCACCAGAATGCTAGCGGACATCCACCGGTAAACACCAAAGTGGCTCAGGAATTGTACACAAAATGATGAAGTGGAGTGGGTCTTATATAGTCAAATACCACGAGTGCAATGTGTTTCTAATCCGATGTGGGATGTGGGATATAGAAATGTGTTTCCAACCGATGTGGGATGTGGATTTAAGTCTTCACATGCCCTTCAAAAACTTCTGTTCACGCTGAAATCCCGCACAGCCCGCACAGCCTGACCTTTGTCTATTAAAACGGCCATAACTTTCTGTAGAAAAATCATTTTTACGAGCTGTAAAATTCTCCAGAAAATAGACTTCTCTTTCTAAGAAGATATGGCTCATATCTTGGTTCTTCTTGAATCAATACAGTTTAATTTTCAAAGATGATTGATCTGTACGGGCAATTCTAGCAATTTTAGATGAAACTCCTTTCCCAGTGCTTGTAAACCTGAAAAACAATGAAAACAACTCAAAGTAACAAAATCTTAAGCTAACAAATGTAAATTAAGTGGCCAAAATATACAATATTTTTCTCTCATCAATAATCTATAAGTTAGGTCATGTGTGCTTGAAAGTAAAGAGTATTTCATAACAATTGCATTAGGGTTTATATATGTGCTTTGATTGAATACTTGCTTATTACTTGTTTGGGATGTGAAACTTGCAATCGAGATAAAAACAACTGAATTGAGATTGGAATAAGGCAACAAACCTATGGAGGATTCCCAGAACCTTGTTGCTTCCATTATATTATTCAAATATTTACACAACTCTTTCACTATCAAAAACTCAAATTCTCTCGTTCAACTTTTATACGTTCGTGTTAAAGATTACATCTTCTCTTGTGATTAACTTGTTTCCCTGTGGAATCGACACCCCCAAAGCTGTGCTACAACTACCGTGTTATACTTTGAGCGTAATCGTGATGCTTGTCAAATGGCAAAATAAACAAGCATTTCTTTTAATCCAAAAATATTGTTTCAATTTTTAGACGTTTAGAACTTTTGCAAATGGACTTATTTGGTCCAATAAGCACAATTAGTCTATGTGGCCATCAATATGCTCTTGTTATTGTAAATGGCTATTCTAAATATACCTTTTTATTTTTATTGCTTATAAGGATGAAGCTTTTAAAGGTTTTGTAAACTTTTGGAAAAAGGTTCAAAATGAAAAGGTATTACTATTTCAAGCATAAAAAGTGATCATGGAAAAGAATATGAAAACCAAATCTTTTCAAAATATTGTGATGATAATGGTATTGATCACAACTTTTCAGCTCCTAGAACTCCTCAACAAAATTGTATTGTTGAGAGCAAAATAGAGTTTTGGAATAATTTTGATAGGACTATGCCTTGTGAAAATAGTTTTCCAAAATACTTTTGGGGCGGGAGCCGTAAACACCGTTTGTTATGTTTTAAATAGAGTTTTAATTAGGACTATACTTAATAAAAATCTGTATGAACTATGGAAGGGTAGACAGCCTAATATATCTTATTTTTATGCTTTTGGTTGTAAGTGCTTCATATTGAATAACAATAAAGTTAATCTAGGTAAATTTGATTCTAAGACCGATGAAGGAATATTCTTAGGATATTCAACCTCTAGTAAAGCTTGTAGAGTCTTTAACAAAAGAACTCTAGTGGTCGAAGAATCTGTTCATATTACATTTTATGAATCTAACCCTACTTGTAGTAGAAGAGCTTCTCTTGATGATAATGTAGGTTTCGTGCCAAAAATGGATGCAACCACTCCCATTGTTGACCTCAAGAGAATCAACTTCAAATATCTCAAGGGGAAGATGAACCTATACTTGATCAACCTTCCTCAAGTTAACAAGTAATTGGTCTTCCTAAATATTAGAGGAATGCAATTATCACCCAATCGATCAAGTGATTGGTGATCCTTTACAAGGGGTTAGAACTCACTCTACTATTAAGAAATATATGTAATTATGTAGAAAATATTATCTCAAATAGAACCTAAGTCATTTAATGAAGCTAAAAATGATGAAAATTGGATAAATGCTATGCCAAGAAGAATTAATCAATTTGAAAGGAATAAAGTTTGGACTTTAATTTTTTAGACCTAAGAACTATTCGATAATTAGAACTAAATGGGTGTCTAGAAATAAAATGGATGAAAGTAGAATAATAACTAGAAACAAGGCTAGACTTGTAGCTAAAAAGTTATAATCAAGAGGAAGGAATTGATTTTGATGAAACCTATGCTCCCGTAGCTAGATTATAAGCTATTCATATGTTGCTTGCATTTGCATGCTTTAAGGATTTCAATTATTTCAAATAGATGCAAAAAATTCCTTATAAAATGGTTTTATTGAAGAAAAGGTCTATGTTGAACAACCTCTTAGCTTTGAAGATCCTTACCTTCCAATCCATGTTTATAAGCTTTCTAAAACTCTTTATGGGTTGAAGTAAGCTCCAAGAGAATGGTATGAAAAGTTAAGTAAGTTTTTACTTGATAATGGTTTATCAAGAGAAAAAATAAATACTACTCTTTTTACTAAAACTAATAAACATGACATTTTATGGTTCAAATATATGTTGATGATATCATATTTGGTGCCTATATAAATCCATGTGTTAGGACTTTGCTAAGTGAATGCAAGGTGAGTTTGAGGATGAGCATGATGGGATAGCTCAACTACTCCATTGGACTTCAAATTAAACAAACAAAGGAAGGTATCTTCATCAACCAATCCAAGTATACAAAAGATTTGCTAACGAGGTTTGGGATGGAGAATGCAAAATCAATTGGGACTCCCATGAGCACTTCAACAAAACTTGACTTGGATGAAGGAGGTAAAAGTGTCGATATTAAGAAATATAGAAGCATGGTAGGGGCTTTATGATATAGTCTTAGAACCAGTGCACACTACTAAGAATAGAACAAATCAGATGCACACTAAGGATACAGACCATGCACCAATGCACATTGCTGAGCACAACATAGATCAGATGCACCACTGATGATACAGACTAGGCACCAGTGCAACTGTTGAGCACAAAACCAAATCAGGTATACATTGATAAGCAAAACATGGATATAGTACACATTGGTCTAGGAAGAGTGAAAAAACTTAGAAGAAGGGCTCAGATTAACTCAGATTAAAGCACTTAAGCCTAGTAGTGTAACAAACAGTTAGAGGGTTGTTAGCATTTTGTTACAATTAGTTAGAACTGTAACTAACTAGCTAGCCTTTGGACAAATGTATAAATACCTGTATGCAATTTCTTAAAAGTATTGAATAAGAATTCTAAGGTATTTCTTCTGAAAAGTGGTTTTTTTTTTTCTAGATTTCCTCATTCACAAACCTATCCTTCCTCCATTTCTTCCCTCTTTCACATTATGTTCTTGTTTTCTTTTTTGTTTCTTTTTCTTCCTTCCAACCCTATCCTAACATTGGTGATTTCATTTTCCCTTTCTATATTTCCTTTTCCTAAGAACCACACACTTATCTTTAGTCCTACATCATATGAGTATCCTCGGGCACATTGGAAAAGTTACATCAAATCACCACTATTGCTGATTACCAAGCATAGTTTAAGGCCTTAACAACAATATTCCAATGCTTGTCTAAGTCCTTTCTTGTCAACATTTTCATATTTAGATTGAAACCATAACTCAAAAGGAAATTTTGTTTCTTTAGCCTTCTTCTATCATTCAAGAAATGCCAATTGTAAGGTTGCAAGGAAGCAAGTACAATGACCTCAAGCATCATTCATACCCTCTTGGCACACTGCTCCAATCTTTAGTTTTCTATCAGGTAACTTCAAAAACCCCTCTCTTTATTTTTCTAGACAAAATTTCACTACTGTAAACACCACAAAACCTCCACTAATAAAACTTGTACCACCATAGTCTACCACACAATTTCCTTTCAAGAAACTGAGTCTTGCTGAAATTAATAGGAGAAAGAAGAAAGGACTTTGTTATGCATGTGATGAGAATTATCATCCTATCCATAAGTGCAAGACCAAATTCTTGACTTTAATATGTGATCAAGATGATGATGTATGCCATGATAGTATAGATTTCACCACACAACAGTGCACAAATGATGACACACAATTGCTCTAAAAAATTGGCCTCAATGCTCTGGCTGGCCAACTAAGTCATGCGACACTTAGACTGTGTAGACAACATAGACCTTTTACTTTACAAATCTTGATAGATAGTGACACCATACATAATTTTATTCAAGAAGATGTAACTTTAAATTTTGGTTTGCCTATTTTTTCCATTAAGACTCCTTAAGGTTTATGTGGGGAATGGTGATTATTTGTGGTGTAACATTATTTGTTCTTCAGTAGCCATAGCCCTACAGCACCATGATTTTGTATTAGATCTTTTTGTACTTCCCATCCAAGGGGCAGATATAGTGTTTGGCATTCAATGGTTAGAACAGCTAGATCTTATCCTCACTAACTACAAAGACCTCACCATGCAGTTTGACTGGCATGGGTAGACAATACACCTTCAAGGAGATTTTGCTTCCATACCTAACCTATCCAGCCCAAACAACTCCAGAAACTAGCTGCCTATAATGGCATTATCTCCTACTTCTATTTGACAATTGAAGACCCTATCCCCAAAACTGAAGCCACCCACATTCCCAACAGTATTCAATACTCTTATAAGACTTTCATTCTGTCTTTCAAAGCCCAACTACATTAGCTCTCTCCAGAACCCTAAACCACCACATACACCTTACTCCAAGCTGTGCAATTATCAATGTTAAGCCTTTTAGATACCCCCACTTCAAAAAGGGAGAAATAGAAAAGCTAGTACAGGAAATGCTAGACAGTTGGATCATAATGAACAATCACAGTCCCTTTGCATCTCCAGTGCTACTAGTAAAAAAAAAGATGGATCCTAGAGTTTCTGTGTTGATTAAAAGGCACTCAATGTTATCACTATTAAGGACAGGTTCCCTATCCCCACAATTGATGATCTATTAGATGAGTTGAATGGTGCAAAGGTGTTCTCCAATCTTGATTTAGAAGCTAGCTACCATCAGATTAGAGTGGAGGAAAAGAATATTTACAAGACTGCCTTCAGAACATATGAGGGACACTATAAGTTTCTAGTTATGCCATTTGGACTCACCAATGCCCCTTCCACCTTTCAAACGACAATGAACATGGTTTTCAAACCCTTCTTAAGGAATTTTGTTACTGTCTTCTTGATGACATTCTCATCTACAGTGCCTTCTTAGAAGACCATCACCATCACCTACAACTGGTCCTGGAGTGCCTATCCACCAATCAACTCTTTGCCAACAAGAAGAAGTGTGAGTTTTGTAAAGAATCCATTGAACATTTATGCCATTTGGTATCTTCTCAAGGTGTCCAAACTAATAACAGTAAGGTCCCAGCAATGCTTGATTGGCATGTACCTCAAACCATCAAACAGCTGAGAGGCTTCTTGGGTCTCACTGGATATTACAGGAAATTTGTGCAACATTATGCCACCATTGCTTCCCTTCTTACTAATATTTTGAAGAAATATAACTTTCATTGGACTCTAGAAGCACTACACTCTTTTACCACCTTAAAGACAGCTATGACTCAGGTTCCTATCCTAGCACTTCCTGACTTCGCTAAGCAATTTTAAATGGATATAGATGCTTCTAATGTGGGCATTGGAGTTGTATTGACTTAAGCTAGTCATCCTTAAGATTTTTTCAGCAAAAAGATAGGCCCTAAGATGAGAGTTTCCTCTACCTATGTTAAGGAGTTTCATGTCATTATTGAGACTATTATGAAGTTGAGGCAATACCTATTAGGCAAGAGGTTTATTATCAAGACAGACCACATGAGCTTAAAAAATCTAACCAAGTAATTCAAAAACCTAAGTAGCGTCACTACTTAAGCAAATTACTTGGGTTTGACTACACCATTGTCTACAAGCTTGGTAAGAATAATGATTTTATTGATGCCCTTTCCAAAGTTCTAGAACATCTAGAAACTGCTCTTAATCCTCCAAAAGTACACTTGTTAGCCTTGTCTACCATATCTCTATCCATTCTTGCTGATTTAAAAAAGGAAAATGCTACTAACCCTGAGTTGATCAGTATCTATCAAGACCTACAAGTGAGCTTATCCTTGCAGCTGGAATACTCCTACAAAAAATTGTTTATTCTACTATAAAGGTAAGCTCAAAATCAGTTCTAGTTCAAGTTTTAAGACTACACTCATCCAAGAGTTTCGTTATGCTCCTCTGCGTGGCCACTCTGGTGTCCTCCGGACCTTCCTTAGACTTTCCTCTCATTTTTTTTTGGCCTATAAGAATAAGGATGTTCAAGCTTTTGTTCAAAGCTGCTTTGTCTGCCAGTCCACTAAGTACTTTACTACAAAAGTTACAGGCCTCCTCCAACCTCTCCCTATTACTAATCAGATATAGGGAGAAATATCTATGGATTTCATCACAGGATTGCGTGTGTCTAGGAGATACACAGTGATATTGGTAGTTATTGATAGACTCTCCAAGGTAGCTCATTTGGGAGCCCTCCCTACTTCTCACAAAGCTGCTTCAGTGGCACAACTCTTCCTCAACATTGTGATCAAGCATCATAGGTTTCCTAATTCCATTATCTTTGACAGACATATCATCTTCCTCAGCAACTTCTAGCAGCATTTATTTATTCTTAGTGGCACCACACTCAGTATGAGCTCCTCCTACTATCCAGAGAGTGATGGGCAAATAGAAGTTCTGAACAGGTGCCTTGAGCAGTACCTTTGTGCTTTTCTCATGACCAACCCAAGCTCTAGGATGCCTTCTTTTCTTAGGCAGAATTCTGGTTCAACACTAGCCATCACTTAGCTGCAGGAATGATCCCTTTTAAAGCTGTTATGGTAGACCCCCTCTTACAGTCCCTAACAACATACAATAATCCACTAACATTGAAGTAATAGAGCATCACTTATCCACTATAACCTAGTTACTACACCAACTCAAAAGCACCCTCCAACATGCTCAAGAAAGGATGAAGGCACAAGCAGATAAGCATAGAAAGGAGTGATCCATTATAGTTAATGATTGGGTTTTAATCAAGCTTCAACCTTACAAATGGATATTTGTGGCACACAGGGTTAATAACAAACTAAGTTATAGATACACTGGTACTTTCAAAGTCCTCCAAAAGATTGGTAAAGTGGCTTATAAGCTTTAGCTACCACAGGATATTAAGATACATAATGTTTTCCACATCTCCAACTTAAAACCATACAAAGGGCCTTGTCCACATTCCATTGTACCCTCACTACCCATTGGCAGCATCAATAATCAGCCTTTCATTGTGTCTAAGTGATAAATGCTTAAATATTCATATTTACGCCCCTTAATTTACAGTTGTTAGGTTCATTGTTTATGTATTTTAGTATATTCTACTTCATTTTTGTGTTTTCTGTGTTTTTCATAGGTCTTTGAAGTAAAGATAGCATTTTGGACCTCTAAGGAAGTAAAACTGAAGATCTAGAACCAGCTAAGTGCAATCGAGCACAAAGTTTTTGTGATCGAGTGCACAAGCACTCATGCGCACATCCAGAAGGCTCGAGCACAGAAACATGAGATCGAGTGCACACATACAGAGAGGTGGCAGAGCCAGTTTTGGAAAGATTTCTTCGGGTCTTATTTTGGAAATTAGGGTTTCGAGGCGTCCTTAGAACCCTATATATAGGCTTGTAAAACACAAAAACTTTACTTTTTGATTTCACTTTGAGTTGTAAGCTTTGGAGAGGAATTGACGACCCTTCTCCACAGTATTCTTTGGGTTTTATCTTTTTATTTAGTTTATTTTATGATGTTCAGCATAATCAGTATGTGTAACTAACTTCTTAATAGGGCTCGATTGAAGCCCTAATTATGCTTTTCCATATATGAGTATTGTTACCTTTGCGATTAGCCATGTTATGATGCTTTAATTGATTAATGCTTGTTTTATTGAATTCTTCATATGTGTTTATCTGATCAACGTATACATGTGGTATGGATTGGTTAGTTAGATCAATTTGGATGACCGAGTCCTGGTTCTAACAACAATAACAAAAGAAATCCACGCCGGATTTTTGGGTTAATCAACATGGGTAACTGGGAGTATACAACATGCCCTAGGTCCTGTGTGGTTATCGATTTCCACAAACCTTATGCTCTCTCAAGGAACAACTCAGTATACACCATGTTGAATCCTTTAAGAGAGAAAAGAGTTAGAGTATACACCATGCCTAACTCGTTGCTTAGGGAGATCAATAGCTTAAGGAGTGGACCAAGCCCTTAGGTTGACAACCATTAGGTATTCATGGTAGGGTTATTTCTATGTTCTTATCATTATCAATCTAAACTCAATAATTATTTCTATCATTTTACACTGTGAAACTGATTCTAAAACGAAATTCACCAATCTCTGTGGAGATGATCTCGTACTTGCACACTATGCTATTATTGATCTTGTGTACTTGCAAGTAAAACAAGTTCAATTATTTAATTAATAATTACACAACAAGTTTTTGGCGCCATTGCCGGGGATTACACTAAATTTCTTTTTAGAATTATTTTCATTTAGTTTAGTCATTTTATTTTATTTTATTTTATTATGTTTTATTTTTATCAAAAATCTAAAAAATTCTAAGTTTATGTTTTTCAGTTTATTTTCTTTTCATTTTCTGTTTCAGGCACTACAGCAGATGCACTCTATGACACTTGCAATCGAGCGCACTACCTTGTGCAATCGAGCGCACTTGAGGTAGAGGCTACCTGAGCAGCAGTGTTGAACTGTTGCACTGAACCGATTTTTTTTCTGATTCATGCAAGGGCTTCGATCCAGGAATCCCACTTTCTTTCCTCTTGATATAGAGCTTGAGCGGACTATTCAACAAAGACTTAGAGACAACTCCGAAGTGGTAAAAGAGGAATCCGAGGAAGAAGCATCAATGGCAGAACAGCTAGAAAACCAACAACCACCTGAGCGAAGTCCCAAGAAACAATCTTTCATCCCACGGAACCTCGACCAAGCATCTTGCATTGCTTATCAACCAAAGGCAGAAGGCAATTACTACATATCTCTGCAGATACTCAGTGCATTAACTCACTTTAGGGGTACACCTAATAAGGATCCACACTTGCACCTTTGAGAATTCTTTGATCTCTACAAGTTCCAGCATATCCAAGGCCTAGACCAAGAAGAAATCAGGTTAATTCTTTTCCCTTTTTCCTTAATAGATAATGCTAAACTGTTGTACAATTCATTGCCTGCAGTTTCTATCCATACTTAGGAGGAGTTGGCCAACAAGTTCCTGAGGAAGTTTTTCCCAGTCCAAAAGACGAGGCAAATGAGGAAGGAGATTCAGTCTTTCCAACAGAAGGATGGAGACCTGTTCTTTGAGGCATGGGGACATTTCAACAAGCTGCTACTCAAATGCCCACATCACAATCTACCTCAAGATGAGCTGGTACAAGCTTTCTATAAAGGTTTAAGTGATACTAATAAAAGTATTGTGGATTCGGGTTGTGGAGGAGTGCTGATGGAGAAAAGCAGCGAAGAAGCCATGGAGCTATTTGAGACCTTAAGTGAGCACACCCAGCAATTCTCCTCTAGAGGTATACATGGATTCAAGAGCAAAGGTATGTATGAGGTAACCCTAAATGGAGGATCCTCTACCCATATAGCTGTTGTGGAGAGGAAACTAGATCTGCTTGTTAAAGCCATGACTACTCATAATGCCTCACCTAATTCACCAGGTACCGCAGTCCAGGTATGTGCTATATGTTCTCAATTTGATCATAATACTGAGACATATCCTTTGTATTCATCTATAGACCCGGAGCAAGCGAATTATGTGGGACCAAACAACTATCCACCTAAGAACATCCCATATGCAAACACTTATTATCCTGGATGGCGAAACCACCCAAATTTCTCTCGGAGCAACAATCAGAATGCCCTAAACCATTAAGGGCAGTAAAGGAACTCCTAGCCAGCAGCTCACTCAGTCCCCAAAACAAAGAAAAGTGATCTAAAAAGTCTTGCGAGGCAATTAGCAACTCAGCAACAACAGTTGATGACCTTATAAGATCAGTTCATGATAGACAAAAGGTAATTTTGGACTGAGCTAAGATAGACCACTGCAAAACACAAACAAGCCATTCAAAGGTTAGAAGTACAAATAGGGCAATTGGCTAAAGAACTAAGTGGTGACATGTGAGTGTGTGTGAAGTAGAACACATAGGTGTGTGAGAATGCAAAGGCACTAAACACAGGAGAGATCTCATTGGAGAAGTTGGTTGCTAAGAGAGAGAGAGAGAGTAGTACAGATTAGGGATTCAAGGGACTTATAAGTGGATTTTTCTTGGGGAAAATTCTAGGGTAACTCAAGACCTTATCACTTTCTTCTCTCTTCTTTCGTTCTTCAATAACGGTGTTAAGATCAAGATCTGATCGTGTTCTTGAGGGTGATTCAAGAACGGTTAAGATCAATCTCTGATCATGTTCTTGAAGAGATGTTGCTGTAATTGTAAGAACCATTGATTTAGTGCAGAGAGTTCGGAGGAACTCACGGGGACATAGGCACATTGCCGAACCTTGATAATAATTGCTTGTGTTCTTTCCTGCTTCGTTTACTGTTTTTTTTTCTTTACAAGTCATTCTACACTTGGATGTTTGGAAGATCACCACATGGGCATCTTGAGGTGGTTTCCCAACAGTGGTATCACAGCTAGAGGAGATACCACAACAGTGGTTTTAAATCTAGAGAAGATACCACAACATGGTATTAGAGCCAAGAGAGCCAAGATTGGCTGGTATCGGAGCAAGAACAGGAAGGTATCGGAGCAAGACTCCAAGAATCAAAGATCAACTTCTTGGGTGATTCAAGAACGGAGTAAAGATCAAGATCTGATCATGTTCTTGAGGGTGATTCAAGAACGGTATTGAGATCAATCTTTGATCATGTTCTAGAGATTTAGAAGAAGTTGGAAAGCAATTGTGGGTGCTGCATAAATCTGGGATCTTCTCCGCAAGATGGGTTCAAACTTCATTGTTGAGAAGTTGATGGAAAGGGAGACTTTGCCCTTTGGAAGTGGAAGATCAAGGCCATTCTTATGCAACAAAAGGAGGACTTTGCTATTAGAGAAGATAACGTTTTTCCAGCAAGTATCACGGAGGTCCAACGGAATGAGATGAAGAAGATGGCATACAGTACCATTTTCTGCACATATTGGATAGTGTCACAAGGGAGTGCAGAGACTCGAAAGATCCAGCTGCAATTTGGAAGAAACTAGATGAGTTAATTCTTACCAAGACTCTCCCTAAAGAGAGGTATCTTCGTAAACAAATCTTTGCTTTTAAAATGGATCCTAATAAAGAGTTGCAAGATAATCTTGATGCCAAGATGAGGAGAGCATCAAGTGGAGAAGGATCGGTCGTTAAAGGAAGACCAACAACGCGGTATGGCAGTAACATACATGGCCACTACCGGGACAGAGGTAGAGGAGAAAGCCTTAGGAGAGCGCTCAATAACATACATGGCTACTACCGGGACAGAGGTAGAGGTAAAAAGCCATGGGAGAGCACACTCCAAACATAGATTTGGAGGTAAGAGATGCGTCTACTGCCATAAGGAGGGTCATTTCAAGAAAAATTGCAAGAAGATGATAAGGGATGAGGGAGGAAGCCATACCAAGAATGGAGAGGCTTCGGTTGCTAAGGGAGAACAGCAAGATGATGATGTTCTTGTTGTCTGCTCAAGTGTGAGCAAGGGGTAAAAAGGCAGCGGGAAATGGATCTTGGATACCGGGTGCACTCATCATATGTGTCCTCACAGGGATTAGTTCAAGAATTTCAAGGAAACCGATGATGGAAAGGTTTTCGGGGGGAATGATACTTGTTACCAAGTGAGGGGCACGGGACACATCCATTTAAGGATGTTTGATGGAATGACTAGGTTGCTGAGGAATGTGAGATATCTTCCGGAGTTGAGAAGAAATTTGATCTCATTGGGGCAGCTAGATTCCATGGGGTACACATACAAAGCAGAGGGAGGAAAGATCAAGGCAACCAAGGGATCTTTGATAGTGATCAAAGCAGCAATAACGGATGGTCTCTATGAGATGATCAGAGACATGAACATCAAGGCTCAAGCAGTAAGCTTGATGGTTGAGATGGATAAGGCAGCCCTTTGGCACAATCGCTTGGGACATATGACCGAAAAGAGCCTGCAAATTCTCAGCAAGGATGGTTTACTTGGTGGTGACAAGGTAGATGAACTTGATTTCTACGAATGTTGTGTTCTTGGAAAACAACATCGGGTTAGCTTCAACACCAGAGTGCACAAGTCTAAGGGCATTCTTCACTACATTCATGTGGATCTTTGGGGACCAGCAAGAACACCAACACAGGGAGGTAATCTTTACTTTTTATCTTTAATTGATGATTATTCAAGAAAGGTTTAGGTTTATTTGGTTAAAAATAAATTAGATGCTTTAAATAAATTAGTGGTCTGGAAAAAGCTAGAGGAGACTCAAAAGGGCAGGGTAGTTGAGGTGTTAAGAACCGATAATGGCTTAGAATTTTTTAGCAAAGAACTTGATCAATTCTGTAGGTTAAATGGCATTCTAAGACATAGAACAGTTGTGAAAACCCCTCATCAAAGTGGAGTTGCTGAAAGGATGAATAAGACCCTTAGGGAAAAGGTTAGGTGCATGTTAAATGGATCCGGATTACCCAAATGTTTTTAGGGGGAACTGGATGCTTTGAATAAGTTAGCGTTGTGGAAAAAGCTGGAGGAGACTCAAAAGGGTAGGGTAGTTGAGGTGTTAAGAACTGATAATGGCTTAGAATTTTTTAACAAGGAACTTGATCAATTCTGTAGGTTAAATGGGATTCTAAGACATAAAACGGTTGTGAAAACCCCTCATCAAAGTGGAGTCGCTGAGAGGATGAATAAGACCCTTAGGGAAAAGGTTAGGTGCATGTTAAATGGATTCGGATTACCCAAATATTTTTAGGGGGAAGCGGTGTCTACTGCTGCGTATTTGGTTAATAGATTGCCCTCTAGGGATGTGGACATTAAGACTCCTAAGGAGATGTGGAGTGGTAAAACCACTGAGTTGGACAACCTTAGGACTTTTAGATGTGCTGCGTTTGCACATCAAAAGGATGATAAACTTAGCCCAGGATCTAAAAAGTGTGTACTTCTAGGATATGGGGAAGAGGCTAAGGGGTATAGGTTGTGGTCCTTAGAGCAAAAAGGATTTAAACTCATAATAAGTAAGGATGTCATTTTTAATGAGCATTTATTTCCCTATTTGGAGAAAACTAACCCTGCAGGGAATAGTGAGCAAACCAGTTCGGTATTTGCGGAGCATAGCATCAAGGAAAATTCAGTTCAGGTAGAGCAAGGAAGGTAAAAGGGTTCAGACCAGGTAGAGCCCATTGAAGAATGCAAAGCTTTGGACACTCGAGAGGAGGCTGAACTAGAAGGGGATGATGCAGCAAGTCAGAATGACTATCAACTCACAAGGGACCGGGAAAGAAGGATGGTCATACCACCTTTGAGATATGGTTTTGCGACTGCGGTTGTAGCAGCTCCTTAGACAGAAGGAGGGATAAGTGAACAAGAGACTTACATTGATGCCATGGGATGTAAGGATTCGTTAAGATGGAAGCTAGCTATGGAGGAAGAAATGCATTCTTTGAGGAAGAACAGCTCTTGGGAATTGGTGCACATTCCTGTAAAACAGAGAGTTGTGGATTGTAAGTGCACTTATAAGATCAAAGAAGGGAACACTCCAGGGGATGAAGTATGGAATAAGGTTAGGCTTATGACGAAGGGGTTCATGTAAAGAGACGGCATAGATTTCACAGAAACCTTCTCACCTGGATACAAAGTGGAGGAAGTGGTGAGTATCCTCGTCTATGCTGATGAGATGCTGTTGGTTGAGAACAGCAGAGAGATGATGGAAAGGTTGACATCTCAACTCAGTGAGGAGTTCGAGAGGAAGGATCTTGGCTTTCCACAAAAGATCATTAGGATAAGAAGAATTTGGGAAAGGGAGAGAAACGGGTTGAAGGTTTCTCGGTCTTCTGGCATAGAAAAGGTGTTGTACAATTTTTCTATGGAATATGGTAAACTAGTGACGGTTCCCCTTAATGGTCATTTCAAGTTCTCCAGCGAATAATGTCTTGGAATGGATGAGGAGAAGAAGGAAATAGATAAGGTCCCTTACTCTAGTGCGGTTGGATCAGTCATGTTCATGATGGTAAGCACTAGGCCCGACATTTCTCAGACAATGGGTGTTCTCAGCAGATTTTTGAGTAATCCCGAAAATGAGCTTTGGCTTGGGATGAAGTGGTTGCTGAGTTACTTGAAGGCTCAGTGGTAGTCGGTGGTAGCACTCTTAACAACCAGGGCAGAATACATAGCAGCTACGGAAGCCATAAAGGAGGCTATGTGGTGCAAAGGGTTATTGGACAAGTGGAAGGTCCTAAAAGAGTAGGTGGTGGTGTCTTCGGATAGCCAAAGTGTGTGGCACTTGTGTATGAATCCGGTCTTCCATGAGAGGACAAAACACATGGATGTTCGGTACCATTTCATTCAGGAAAATGTTACAAAAGGATGCATTCATGTGGACAAGATAGCCATGGAAGAAAATCCTGCAGATTTAGGCGCTAAAGTTCTACCTCTAAGTAAGTTCAATCATTGCCTTGGACTTCTTAGGATTGGAGTCGGTTGATATGGTGACACAAGTTGAGTTTGGATCCTGAATTCTCTACACAATGGGTTCGCGTTTAATCGCTTAGACAAAGGTAGAGATTGTTGGTGTTTTTCTAAGGTTTAAAAAAGGTTTTAAAAAGGTTCAGCATCAGGTCTTGGCGCCTCGGCTCAAGGTGTGCGCGCCTCGACCTTCAGGAACTCCAAAAGATGGTAGAGCAGCTGTGTGCCATGGCACAAGGAGTGTACGCCATGGCCTGGCCCTGTGCGCCGTGGCTCAGCCACTCCAGGCCGCGGCCTCCAGCATAACAAGTAATTCTCCCCCTTTTCAGGCCACGACATGCCCTGTTCTAGGCCGCGGCTTGAAGGCACACTGATGCTGATTTTTCTAACCTTTTGAAAGGTGCGTGGGAAAAGTTCAAAATGCACAGGATCACTTAGGATTGATGAGGGGCTATGATTGATTGGTCCTCAAGATCTAAGGGTGAAGATTAACCTTCAAGATAGGTTTAAGAAGTGGTGCACTATATAAAGGGCCACCTAGCTTCAATCTCTTAGAGAAGTGTGACATAACATGTGATGACATGTGAGTGTGTGCGAAATAGAAAAAATTGGTGTGTGAGAGTGCAAAGACACTAAACACAGGAGAGATCTCATTAGAGAGGCTGGTTGTTAAGAGAGAGACAGTAGTATATATTAGGGATTCAAGGGACTTGTAAGTGGAATTTTCTTGGGGAAAATTGCAGGGTAACTCAAGACCTTATCACTTTCTTTTCTCTCTTCTTTCGTTCTTTAAGAATGGTGTTAAGATCAAGATCTGATCGTGTTCTTGAGGGTGATTCAAGAACAGTTAAGATCCATCTTTGATCATGTTCTTGAAGAGGTGTTGCTGTAATTGGAAGAACCATTGATTTAGTGCAGAGAGTTTGGAGGAACTCACTGGGACGTAGGCACATTGCCGAACCTCGATAACAATTGCTTGTGTTCTTTCCTGCTTCGTTTGCTATTTATTTTCTTTACAAGTCATTCTAGATTTGGGTGTTTGGAAGATAACCACCTGGGCATCTTGAGATGGTTTCCCAACAACATTGAATAAGAATCCTAAGGCATTTCTTCTTAAATAAGTTGGAGCTTACCGTTTGCTCGAAAATTGGATTTTGTTTTCTAGATTTCCCCATTCACAAACCTATCCTTCCTTCCTTTCTTCCGCCTTTCACATTTTGTTCTTGTTTTCTTTTCTGTTTCTTCTTCTTCCTTCCAGTCCATCCTAACATTTTTCTTTATTTAATTGCTAGTAGAGTCAATATTATGTTTAGTGTATGCATGTGTGCTAGATTTCATGCTAATCCTAAAGAATCTCACATAATTGTTGTTAAAAGAATTTAAGATATTTGCATGGTACTCAAAATCTAGGATTACGGTATTCAAGAGATTCACCTTTTGACTTAGTTGGGAACTCGGATGCTGATATTGCTAGTTGTAAGTTAGATAGAAATAGTACTAGTGGAACATACCAATTTTTAGGTTATATGTTAACTCTTAGCTTTCAAAGAAACAAAATTTAGTTGCACTATCAACCACTGAAGCAGAATATATAGTCGTCGGTAGTTGTTGTGCATTAGTTTTATGGATAAAACAATAACTAAAATATTTTGCCATGCATTTTGAAAATATTCCAATTTTATGTGATAACACTAGTGCCATCAATCTAACAAAGTATCCAATTCAACATTCTAGAACTAGGAACATTGAAATTAGACATCACTTTATAAGAGATCATGCTCAAAGAGGAGATATCAAACTTGAATTCATTCCTATAGAAAATCAAATTGTTGATATCCTTACTAAATCTTTGAATGAAGATAGATTTTGTATGATAAGAATGTTAATGGGCATGAGAAATTTTATATGATTTGATGTTTGATTGCATTTACATTATCATATGCATATGTTCCATTAAGTGAATGAGCATTAACTCTTATTTGATGTTTCCCTCACTAAATGATAGCATAAAGAAATATATGCTTGCAATTTTTAGATCAGGAGTTCAACCCTTTTCTGAAAAAATCCTTGATTCAGTTGACTAAACCTTTCTTGTAGTCAATTGAATGACCATCCAAAAAACCCCTTAACTATTTGTCTCT
The DNA here is from genome assembly GCA_023935145.1 of Bretschneidera sinensis. NCBI lineage: Eukaryota > Viridiplantae > Streptophyta > Magnoliopsida > Brassicales > Akaniaceae > Bretschneidera > Bretschneidera sinensis. The sequence continues at coordinate 64,009,814 of CM043703.1, read as the reverse complement.
CATTAAGTTGACTTAACGTACATCCAAACGATTAAATGAACTCATTAAGTTAACTGAATGCTCACGTTTTCAAAACTATTCAATTTTGTAACTGATTCAATCGACTGAATGAGGCTCTATTCGATTGAATCCGCAATATTATAAATACCCTTCTTCATTTTTGAAACATAATTTTCACCAAATTTGAAATTCTTTTTGCCGTTACCACTTCTATCTTTAAAATTTCTTAAGTTTCTTCATAAATCTGGCAAAGATCCTCCATTTAAACATAAACCACTCATCAAATCTTACCTTTTCATGATTTTCTCCAACTCGTCTCAAAGACCATGTGTCAAACTCACTTCTTCTGGTCTGAATCCTATAAAGAGGTCATGAAAATATTCTCAAGAAGAAAAAAGGAAAGAAAAGGCTGGAGTAAGCAAAAAGGGTCACAACGATTTGGATGCTTTAAGTTTTTGAAGTGTTGAAGCAAAGTAGAGTTACAACACTGCTATACAGTTGAAGGAAATCATATCTGGTAGGCTCGTTGACTTTACTTCTATCTGTTTTGGTAATTTTGACATTAAGCCTTTGTTTGATAGTCTAGGTTTGACACCCTTAGTTAAAATCCATGAAAAGTATTACCCTAAACTAATTCATCAGTTCTATTCCAATTTACAATCGCCCTCAGCCTCTACCCCTAGGTTCTCAACCATGGTTATGGGTAAAGAATTCACTATAACTGCTGGAGTATTGCATTCAATTCTTAATCTGCCTAATGAAGCTTTAATTTGGTGTTCAGATGGGTGGCCCAAGGATTTGATTATGAGAATGCTTGTAGGGTTTTCAAGAGAAATCCTAATTACTCTTATAGTATCCAGACCTATAATACCTACACTGATCTTCCCCTAGACTCTAGGATGTTGAACCTAATCATCAATTGGACTATTAATCCTAGACTAGGTAGCCAAATTAGTCCCTCTAAGTTGAACATCATACTTATTTATTGCCTCAAGATTAGTACTCCTTGCAACTTTTATCCTCTCATCTTTGGTAGCATGATTGTTAGTTTCGATAGCACCACTGGGTGACTACCTTATGGCATGCTAATAACCCTTATCCTAAAGCATTTTGAGATTCCTCTTCTTGAGAATGAATCTCAAGACCTTGATTTGCCAGATGTGATCAATGTTTCTATCATTAAGAGGATAAGTTATGCTATACCAGAAGGCTTACTGATACCTAAGAAGGGTAAGAGCATCAAGATAGGAGATAAAGGCTTGAGGAAGAAGAGGAACATGATGTTCCTATGGGAACTTATCAAAGAGCAGTAGGTCAGGACATCTCAATTGGTTCTGGTTCATCTGATGCAATCTTTTAAGCCCTTATTAATCTTTAGGTTTTTATGAACAGTTGGTAGCAAGCTTTTGGTGTCTAGTTTCGGGCTCTGAGGATAGAGATAACTAGCTTTTGTGATGAGTTTCTAGTGTTTTAGCATGACTCAGTAGCATCATTTGTGAAGGTTTGAGACCAGATGACTAAGATACGAGACCAGCTTCGTAACCATGGCCCTTCCCCTCCACCTTCTTGGAACAATTGATTCTTGTCTCATTTTTCCTTTTTTTTTCACTCCTTATAAATTTACAAGCACATTTCATTTTGTTTTCATGCATTCATGGATATCATGTTCATATGAGCTTTTGTGCTTATATTTCTAGATTTCCTCGAGAGAACTTTAACTCTTTGTTTTTGGTTGAAACTTTATATAGATCTTTATTGATTGTTTACCTGCTTATCTATAATGATTGCTTTTTATTTTCTATTATCAGGTTCTCCCTTTTGTGACGATGACAAAAAAAGGGGAGAAAAATAAAAGTTATGTGGAGTTAAGTCAAATATATGCATAGATTAAGGGGGAGCTTTGCTCTCTATGTCTTTTAAATACCTTATAAACTTGCTTGGTTGGGTTATTTGATCCTTTGCAGGGGTTTTTATTGCAAGAACTGAGGAGACTCTGTCCAAATTTTCATAAAAACCAAACTTTAGTTTTTAAAAGCTTTTTTCTTAAAATAGTTTTGTCATCATCAAAAAAGGGAAGCTTGTTGATCCCGAACTTGATTTTAATGATGACAAAACAATATTTACTTGTTCTAACCATTTATCTAAGTGTTTAAACTGCTAAAGTACTCTGTTCAAAGCCAATACGCATAAAAAGTACTAAAAAAGCTACATACGCAACCTTGGGAAAAGTCTGAAGATCAAGAATAGAAGCTTCAAAGGTTATTAATATAATTGTAAATTTCTCTATCAATTTTCTAGCTTTAAGTATGACTCAATTTGATTCATTTTGACTGGGTTTTGTTTTTATAACAAAACAAAAATAGAAAAAATTTGTTTCAGGTAATCCAATCGACTAAATGAAATAAAAAAAAAAATAGCCTTTGATCCAGTCGATTGAAGGATCTATTCAATCGACTAAATGAAAGATAGAAACTTCTGACCTTCTAATCCACTCGACTTAATGGATCATTCAGTCGAGTGAATGCTTCTTACTTGAAGCTATATCAATTGATTTAACCATCTAAACAAGCATCCAATCGATTGAATGCTCGATAATAACAACTAGTTTTTTTAATTAAACGGCATGGGTTAAAGCATTTAAAGCTCCAAACTGCCCACTCTTGTATCTAAACGGCCATATAAGGCTTAGGCTATATAAAACTCTTTTAAATGAGCGAACCTAATAATCTAAGAACACTTAATTCATTCTTTAGCTCATTTATTATTCATCAAAGCTTTTAAAAATTCTCTTAAGCCATCTTTAAAGCTTTGTTCTTGAAAGAGAGATATTATTCATTTGTTAAAGCATTTATTGCAATCTCTCTTGTACCTTCTTTAATATTAAATTTAAATCGTTGTAAGAGAAAGAGTTGGTGTAACTCTTAGAAGTGTTTAGTTGTTAAACACTTTTGTGTGCAATTAGAGGTGGCAAACTCTAACCCCATCTGACTAACCCGAAACCCAAAAATATATTAAAAATAATTTACGCAAACCCGAGACACCTAAAAAGACCCGTGCCTAAAACGACCTGAAACAAAAAATGACCCGAAACCGAATGATCAGAAACTCGAAATTACCTGAGCCAAAAACGACCCAAAACCAAAAATAAGTTGAACTTGAATGACTAGAAACCCGAGAGAACCCGAACCTGACTTGACCCAAAACCCAAGACAACTTGACTAAAAACCCGAATTAACTTTTTTTTAGTAAAAGTATTTTTTTGTTAAACTGATGGTGGTAAAGTATAAATTTTTATCTCATTATCTTATATATAGTAGTAATTATAAATAAAATAGAAGTAAAATAAGTATTGAATTTGAAATTTACTTATAAGAAACACGATATTAATATAGTATAACTCTATAAGTTATTCCTTTTACTTTTACAGTTTTACTATTTGGCTATCAATTTGACAAATAGAAAGATATATTTGATAGTTACATACTTTGAAGTACAATACACAAATAGTAGTCCAATTAAATTCAGCTATACTATGTTTGAGAATTCAAGGGAAAAGAAAGAAATTAAAAAGCAAATAGTAGTCCAATTAAATTCAGCTACACTATGCACTATAGGAGATATTCTCTTTGGCAAGGAAAAAATGTGCTTTGCGGTAAATAATTTTTGGTGAGAAAACGTTTCCTTACCTAAAGTCCCAAAAATCCTCGCCAAAACAATTTATTTGTTAAGCGAGTAAGAGTTTTGGTAAGGACTATCCTTGCTTTAGACTTAGTTTCAGCAAGGATTCTCCTTACCTTAGGGTGGTACCTTTTGGTAGGATTATCCTCACCTTAGGATTACTTTCAGTAATGAGTTTTATTGCCTTATGATGGCCTTTAACAAGGACAATCCTCACCAAACGTCCTGTTTATTTTTTAACATAATTTTTGTTTCTTGAATACAAAATATAATTTATTATTGTTACTCCAAATCAATACTTACCAACTAATCAATCTTTCAAATCGATAATATCTTGAATCAATATTCATATTACAAATTATAGTCTTATATATCTATTTCAAGTAAACAAGATCTCATTTGAGTCGGAATATTTTTTCGAGAATAAAAGAAATTGAAGGCCCAAGGATCTAGTGGGACAATCTATTTAAGAGGTAATCTTCATTTTTTATTTGGTTTTATTTTTTTTTTTATTTTTTTTTTGTTTAGCCCAAATCACCAATAATTCACAATGAATGAACAATAACTATGTAATAATTTTTGTTTTCTTATGAATTTTCAAAAAGTACATAGTTAACGAAAAGTAACTACGCTAAATCACATAATTTGCTAATCCAAATCTACAAGAAGATAAAAAATAAATAAATAAAATTCAAATCACTCACTATTTAAACACAATGAAAATAAAATCCAAAAAAAATAAAACAAAAAATAAAAGCACACAAAATACTATTACATTAGTTTTGAAAAATAGAAAGGAAAAAAACCCAACAACGTTTAGTTCTTTCCTTGCATTAGGAATAAAGAAAACTAAACGACCATTTTTTTAAAAAAAATTATAAATTAAGTTCAACAATTAACGATTAACGAAAAAATAATATCACCAACGGACATGTGTCCATTTGTCATAGCTCAGATTGATAAATCATTGAACCAAACTGTTAATTCCACCAAACTATCAAACCCTAAAGCACAATTAACCTAAACCCTAGAACCTAAAATCCTAAACCATAAACCCTAAAGCTGTAAGCCCTAAACCGAAACCCTAAACCTAAAACCCTAATTGACCTAAATACAAATAATATTCATACATATATATATATATATATGAAGAAAAAAAAACAAGCACATAACATCATCTAAAAGCTTCTAAAAAATATTTTCAAATAGCATGAGACTCAAGAAACTCTCATTTCATATTTTTTTTATAAAAAGAGTTATGTTTTCACCCTCACAATCTCACTCATGTTGTCTCACATTTGCTCTATGAATTGGTTACTTTATCACTACCTAAGCTTAGAGTTTAATATATTATGTTATTAACAAATGGAAAAAATACTATGAACAATGTTTCTCTATATTTAATATTGTTGACATAAACTTAATTGGTAATTACATTGAAATTTAGAAAAGATAAGAATGAGCTAACTTAGCAGGTCAACCTGAATTCAAAAAAAAAAAATTAGTGCAATCACTATAAACCTTGTTGAAGAAAGTGAACGTAGAGTCGGAAAGATTCTTATATTATCGAACCACTATAAACCTTGTTTGAAATCTCTTCTCCGTAGTCCTTTAATTTCAATAATATATTTATTGTTGTTCATACTTGATTTCTTAAGTGTTTAAAAACTTATTTATTGTTTAAAAAAAGTTTTTAAAACCCAATTCACCCCCATCCTGGGTTGCATCTTGATTTACACTCTCCATTGCCCCTTAATTTCTCTATTCTTAAAATTACCTTTTTGTGTGTGACCTCTTAGGTAAAATTATATGATGTTAGTAAGTCGTAACTTTTACATAACAATTGGATCTCGTCCAATTAATTAAAACTTTTTTAATTTTAATTCAAATTAAAATTTCTTTTAATTCTCCATTTAATTAAGAATTACCTTAAGTATGAAATTACTATCAAACCTTAATTATTTAATCAGTATCTCGATTTCAAGTTCATAACTTAAGTGGTGAAATTAGAAATTCCTTTGTAATTTTAACCTCACCTTAGCCAAAGAATTTCCAAGCTATAACTTAATCTGATCACATAGAACGTTCTCTCTCTTTTACAAAGAGTGATGGATCCTTTATTGTACACTCACATACCTCAATGCATAAGTGATCATACCTAATTACTACCTTTATATGGCCTATGAGTAGAACCACAATTAAAGAGCGTTAAAGCATTATGACTTATACACAAGATATTCATGGTGCCTTGAGTCCAATGATCACTTGTACAATTGCAACATAAGAACTCTTATTGACAGCTAGTAAAATGTCCATTAGGAATTACTTAGTCAAGTCAATTTGGTGTACTCGTTCTCTAACTAGCACCTACATAACTTGTTTTAGTATCTCATATACTAGTGACCATGAGATTAATCATCCTGAACTCCTTAAGGAAACATAGTATGTACTAATTTATTCGGATTCACTAATGCCCTTTTTAGTGATCCTATGATTACGAACATTTATGAATAAAGCTTAAGGAAATAAATCTTATTAGCATGATCTCATCATGGTGCTTATTTTCATTACTCTTATCATATGAAGTTATAAACACATTGAGTGATTTGTAATGCTCACGATAAATAATATAAATGTCATAAATTAATATTTGTTGTTAATAAATGAATAAGATTAATTACAAGAAACATGTCCATAACATCAAATGGTTTTTGTTTGTAGGGAACACTACTATCAATCTCCCACTCGCACAAAAGTCAATTGCCCAAGTATCTCACGTCAATTTTTTCAAAATGGCGATCGAATTGTTAGTGAGAATTTGCCTTAGTTAGTGGATCTACTATGTTATTTATTGATTAAACTCTTTCACTCTTACATCGCCTCTTCTAATGATCTCTCTAATAAAATGAAACTGCTACAAGATGTTCTTGGACTTTTGATGAGACTTTGGTTTCTTTTCTAATGCAATATCACCACTTTTATCACAATACATAGTTACTAGATTGGCAATATCTAGAAACACTCCAATTTTAGTGATGAACTTTATAATCCAAACAGCCTCCTTTGCAACTTATGATGCAAAAAAGTATTTGGCCTCTGTGGTCGACTCCATTATAGTTTCTTGCTTTGAACTTTTCTACCTCACTGCTCCACAATTTAAGATGAACACATATTCTGATATTGATTTAATGTCATTCTTATCAAATTAAAAATAAGAGTCCATGAAGCCCTCAATCTTCAAATTTGCACCTTCATATATGAGAAACAAATATTTAGTTCATCTTAAGAACTTAAGAATGCTTTTCGCAACTATCTAGTGATGCTCGCCTAGATTGGACTAACATCTGCTTGTAACACTCAGAATGTATGCGATATCAGGCCTTGTACATAATATTATATACATGATGGACCAATTCTCACCAGATATGGTATCCTACTCATGCGTTCTCTCTCTTCTAAAGTCTTTGGGGACATCTCTTAAGAGAGAGAAATTCTATGACTCATTGGTAAGAGTCCCTTTTTGGTGTTATCCATGTTAAGTCTCTTTAGCACTTCGTTTATGTATACAGATTAGGACAAGCCTAGCGTCGTTTAAGATCTCTCTATATAGATCTTTATCTCCAAAATGTAGGATGCTTCACCCTAATCCTTCATGGATAAGTTATTTAACAACCAAACTTTGACTGACTGTAAAATATCTACATCATTCCTAATGAGTAGCATGTCATCAACGTACAACACCAAGAATGTCACAGGCTCCCACTGACCTTCTTATACACATATGATCATTTTCATTTTTGAGAAAATTAAACGATTTGATTGTCTCATCAAAAAAGATGTTCCGACTTTTATAAGATTGCTTTAATCCATAAAGAGATTTTTGAAGCTTGCATACCTTGTTGTCACTACTGATAGATGTAAAACCCTCAGGTTGTGTCATGTATACATCCTCCTCTATGTTTTCATTGATGAATGTTTTCTTCACATCCATTTTCCATAACTCATAGTCATGGTATACATCTATTACAAGTAAAATTTTAATGGATTTAAGCATGGCCAGTAGAGAGAAAGTTTTGTCAAAGTCAATTCCTTACTTTTACTTGAAACCCTTCGCTACTAGCCCTAATTTATAGATATCTGCCTTTTCATCCACTCCAATCTTTCTCTTAAAGACCCATTTTCAACCTATAGGTACTATAACTTTAGGTGAATCAACCAAATTCCACACTTTGTTGGAGTACATGGAATCAATTCCGGATTTCATGGTTTCTAGCCACTTCTCTAAATTAATGTATGACATCGCATCTTCATAGAAAGATCTATTGATTCAAGTTCCTCAATTTTACAGTACTAAGTTGTGATTCTTGTGACACATCATTAAAATCTATCTTGCTCCCACTTCTCATTTCTTTCATAAACTCTTTTTTTAGAAAGGTAGCATGCTAAGAAACACACACTTTTTATTCATATGGATGATAAAAATAATATCGTGAAGTTTCTTTAGGATATCCCACAAACCTAAAATTTCCAAACCTCGTTCTCAACTTGTCGTATGTAAATTCTTTACAAAAACAGGATAACCCCAAATCTAAATGTGTTTAAGACTAGGTTTCCTCCTTTTTCTATATCTCATATGGTATTCTAGGTACTGCTTTTGAGGGAATCTTATTAAATAAATATGCAACAATTAGGAGGGCATATCCCCAAAAGGATATATGAAGATCAGTGTAACTCATAATAGATCGTACCATATCTAATAGAGTATAATTTCTCATTTCAAACACACAATTCAGCTATGATGTTCCAATAGGAGTCCATTAAGAGAGATTCTCATTCTCTTTGAGATAATCAAGAAAATCATCAGTCAAGTATTCCCCTCCTTGATCAGATTGAAGAGCTTTAATACCTTTCCCAATTTACTTTTCAACTTCATTCATAAATTCTTTGAACTTTTCAAATGATTTAGAATTATACTGTAAGTCTACTGGCATAGATAATCTAACAAAGTTTAAACTTTTATTAACAATTTCAACAAACGTATCCCAAGTCTCTACGAATCTATTAGAATGATAATCCATCTCCCTAAAAGGTTAGAAATTTATACCTTTATGAAGATTTCGGTTGAGAATTCGGTTTAGAGTTCACAATCCATTCAATCGACTGGTCTCTAAGCGTATCCAAACAAGAAACCAAGAACAAGGATCTCCTTCTCCTAGATGTCAAACACCACGCAAATAGGAGGACTATGGCTAGCCGAAAATTCCTTGGGTTCTAGCTCTTGAAATTCGGCTTTTGAGAGAGAGAGTCTGAAATAATATAAGCGATCAAGCATTGGGTTTCCATCAAATAATACCTTTATATAGAGCCTTTACTCTTAAAAGCTTGATTATTTATATATTTGGAATTAACTGGTTTAATTAATTCCTAGAAAGCTCTCCATTAGCCCATTAGTTTTACTTAATCTCACAATTGCCCAATTGTGTATGACCCCTTAGGTTCAATATTATTCTGGAAATATTTCTTCCAATTAATTAAAAATATTTTTTAAATTTTAATTTGAATTAAAACCTTTTTAATTCTCCTTTTAATTAAGAATTAATTAATTCTTAAGTGCTTCTACAAATCAAGATTGATATATTGCAATATGTCATGACTACCCATGCAATAAGAATTAATTTGAACCTTTCCGTTATCAGTTACCATATGATTCAATCTTTCCATCATACAATATCCTTGATTAAATCTAATGTATGGAATTATTATCAAACCTTAATTATTTAAGCACATTTATCTCCATCCCAAGCCCATAACTTAAATGGTGAAATTAAAAACTCCTTTCTAGTTCCCACCCCACCTTGGCCAAGGAACTTCCAAGCTAATAACTTAATCAAATAGGAAATTCTCTCTCTTTTATTGAGATGATGGAACCTCTATTGTACACTCACTTACCACCATGCATAAGTGGTCATACCCAATTACTACCCTTTCAAGACCCATGATAAGAATCACATTTAGGTAGTGTCAAAGCATGATAACATATACACAAGATATCTATAGTGCCTCAAGTCCAAATATCACTTGTACAACTGCAACGTATGAACTCCTATTGATAGCTAGTAAAATGTCCATTAGAAATTACTTAGTCTAGTTAGTTTGGTATACCTATTCTCTAACAAGCACCTACATAGCTTATTTTAGTATCACAAACTAGTGATTGTGAGATCAATGGCCCTAAACTCATTGAGGAAACATAGTATATACTAATCTATCCAGATTTACTAATATCTTCTTAGTGATCCTATGATTAGGAACACAAAAGAATAAAGCTTAAGGAAATACATCTCTCTAGTATGATCTCATCATGGTACTTATTTACATTGCTCTTATTCAACAGACTTAATATGTAATGCACATGTAGTGATATATAATGAACATGATAAATAAGATAAATTCTCTAAATTATTATTTATTGTTAATAAATGAATAAAATTACAAGTAATATGTCCATAACATCAAATATTATTGTCTTGTAGAGCACACCACTATTACATACTTCATTTACTGCACATATGCATGCCTTAAGTGATCATCAGTAAAGGTAATGAAATAGGAGTAGCCTCCTATAGCATTAACAGTTAGGGGCCCACACATGTCAGTGTCTACTAATCCTAATACATCCAAAACTTTTTCTCCATGTCCACTAAATGAAGATCTAGTCATCTTTCTCATAAGATAGGTTTCACAAGTTGGATAGGATACAAAATCTGATAGATCCAGATATCCACCTTTTACCAACCTTTTTACCCTATCTTTATTAATATAACCTAGTATTAAGTGGCATATGTAAGAATGATTCATATCATTATCTCTTTTCCTTTTATTTTGTTTGATATTGAAAACATCATCATCTACTTCAAGAATATAAAGACCATTATTCAATGTAAAAGTACCATAATATTTAGGGAAAATTACATTCGCACCATTGGGGTATAGCGTATTCTACACTCGCATTACCATGTTTTTAAAACATGCACATACACCACTTGTCTTATTTATAGTTTGATTTTTAGTTAAAAAAATACTACTATCATTATCATTCAGTTAGTCAATGTTACTTTTTCAGTCAAAAAATGTGACAACTCATCAATTAGTTTTCTAAAACCCAAAAGTACCTCTAAATATGTTTTTACCCATAAATATATTTTCATAATAAATGGAAGGAAATGAATTTGGGAGAAAATAAAAACGATAAAAGGAAAAAAAAAACTAAACTAATTCCTCATCTCTTCAGCGATAATCATGCCCTCTCCACACAGTCGACGGCTCCTTCCACCTCCTCCACTGTGAAAGCCCCCAAACCCAAAAAAACACCTCCTTCCGTTTTTGTGGTGACCTGTAGTATGAAGTGTGAATTTTGTGGATCTGTGACAAGTTTTGTTTGGCAAAAGAAAATTTGGAAAAAGAAGATGGGAAATGCAAATGGGAGAGAAGAAGGAGGTAATGATTCATCAGCAAGATCCAACGGTGATGACAACTATGAACCTGATTCACATCTTCCAGGAAGTGTGCCTTCTTCAAATTCGATGTAAAATACTCCTCCCGAGAAAGGGCTCCCTACCATTATCATATGGAACTATGGTGGTAATGATGTGGCAGTGAAAGGATCTTGGGACAATCGAACATCAAGGAAGCCACTTCAGATATCCAAAAATCTAGATATTGTAGCTTAGTTTGAGGGTCCACCATCTCCAGACTCTAGTTATAGTCAAGTATTTTCTACATAGGAGGATTTTGCAAAGAAGCTTGTTGTAGTTCCAATCCAACTACATTTTTTTTAAAGAAAGCCTCCTTGAAGTGGAGGGGGGTTTGGCAAGACCCCTACCAGTTTATTAAATAAAGAAAAAAAATATTACACATAGATAGGGGGGATAAAAGGGCCCATACCCAAGAAACAGCTTGGAGGGCCTTAGGCCTTACCCTATTAAAGGACAAATATATTTTTCCTAAAAATTTAAGAACCCGAATCATCATAATCCAAAGCCCTCTTACAAGAAAGAGATAAATCCTCAGTCGAAAGAAAAACATGAGAACCATCCAGAACCGTACCCATTTTCGCAAGACTATTTGCAAGCCCATTCGCCTTACGATATACATGAAGCACGCTAGCCGTTTCAAGAAAGAGCCCAATAATATCACGAATTACATAAGTTAGATCCCAAGGGCACTCACACTGGCCTAGTATAATATGAACTAAAGAACACGAATCACATTCTAAAATAGACACGGAAATACCATGAGCTCATGCAAGTTGAAGACCCACCAACAAAGATTGGGATTTGGTCCTTATATTTATGAAATCCTCAAATCTATAAGAATACACCAATCTCATCACTGAGCCAACCTGGATCACCCTGCCACCAGCGTTGCCCAACTCCAAAACTGACCCATCCATATTCAACTTACAAGACTCACCTAGGAGCCCAATCTAATGAATCCACTCTCCATACCTTATTGGAGCTGACTTGATAATCAAGCCCAAAGAAACCAAGCTACTTTGTTCTTAAGTTGAAGGCACAACTTGTGGCTCAAAAATATTACTCAATTCGTGAAGCCCACTGACCACGTGTTGAACAACATCCTCAGGTCGGGCCCGTTTGCCTTCAAAAATCGCTTCATTTTGAGCCCACCAAATAGCCTATAAACCTCTTATCAAAACAATGATTTTAGTAAAACCCTATTAAGATTTTAACTGAGACTTATGCAACAATTTCTTAGTTAAGCTCATAATGGAGGTTATAGGATGTACATTCAAGCATGACCCAAAGAAATTCCAAATAGTTGTAGCATTATCCCTATGAACAAATAAAAGGTCAATGGATTCGATATTAGGATTCCTATAACAAACACAATTGGAAGCTAGAGAAATTCCAATTACCTGAACATGTTGATCCACTGCTACTGCCCGAGAAAAGAGTTTCCAAATAAAGCACGATAACTTGAGGGGAGTTCATTTATTCCAAACCTTCTTATTCCAATTAATGTTGGACTTCTAGCTCAAAAATAATTCCAATACTCTTTAGAGCTTAATACATCGAAGGTAGAATGATTCCAAGCTAAGAAATCTAGCCTAGAATTTGACCTAACCTTAGGAGCGACTGCAAACACTAGAGGGAAATCAGCTTCTAAACAAGCCATTTTATCCATATCAGAAATAACCTTCCTCACCAAAGCATCAGGGAAGAGACAAATAGTCAAAGAAATAGCCTCATTGTGCCACCTAGAATCCCAAAAGTTGATATCACCCGATGATGAGAATGCAAAATGTCATATTTTTCTTCCTTAATATTTAGTTTTTTTGAACTCATTTGGTGCCTAAATGTACTCATTATTCTTATATTTTGATTTAGGATGAAAATGGAGGCATTAAATGCAAAACAAAACTAATTGGGCGATTTCAGATAATTTTAACATTGCTTCATAATCTGGGCATAACTCTCTCATCTAAGTTCCGATTGAGATGATTAAAGATGCTACAGAATGGCAAGGAAAATCTCTACAACTTTCATGTTTTGAGTTTTGAGAGATACTAGCTTTATCAAGGTCAAATTTGAGCTTGGAGTTGTTGTACCTGTATTGCTGCAGTTCTGGAAAGTCCTTTAGCCTGCAATTCTAATATGCTGATTTGACGCGGTTTATTTTTGGAAGTTTCTAGATCTAGTGCACAAAAATTCATGCTGAAAACACTAGTTTCCAAGTTATATTAGGACATTATTTTATTCTCAATATTTTCCTTAAATTAGTCAGATTTGGATATTTTTATTTTAAGATAATATTTAGAATATTTTTAGGAGACCTTGTAGGGTTTCTAATACTGAAAATAGCGTGTATAAAAGGGGAGAAATCATCAGACTTTAGAGATGCCTCTCTCTCCCCTCTTCTTTAACTTCTCCTTCGAGTTTTCATTCATGGTCCTGCATGGCTAAACTTTTATAATTGGTCGAAGGAAATGGAAGCCTCGGAATCAGTAAAACTGTGAGATCTAATCTATTTTTATTATTCAATTTATGATTTGAGTATCGGATGTTTTTCTGTCCTTATTTTCATGATTGTCTCATTTAATTACTAGGAGGCCTACTAGTATATTATTCATTGCATCTACTACTAGGTTAGATATCAAATCCGTAATTGTTTGATCCCTCTAATTTGTGAAGCAACTAAGATTTAATGATTTGTTGCATAAGAAATTATTAGATCTTAGGAAGAACGCTCAAATAAATTAAATGCAACCACTTGTGCTTGTGTTGTTTAAGCTTCATCGATCTCTCTAATTCTTAAGGTTGCTACTAGATTAAACCTTTAGCGCTTGTCTTGGGGTTGTTTAGTAGTTAGGGTTAATTAGATCGCTTATTT